>OX401904.1:18981390-20334463 GCA_947859195.1 Drymonia ruficornis
GAAAAATAGCGAGCAATTTTTTTCAAAAATAATATACCCAGTGTTACCCGGGATGATGAAGGATTCTAACGATACCCCATACATACAAATCGGTTCAGGCATTTATAATTTATGGTGGAATAAAGAATCTCACATACAAACATACATATATACATGAACCCTAAACACATATACACTCTAAACACATATACACTCCACTTTTTGGGCAGTCGTGTAAAAAATTACAAATAAACAAAAATTAACAACAGTAAACAGTGGGCGTTCTTATCGCAAGCTGCGATCTGTTACAGACAACCTTTGGATGGAGAAGATTCAGTGTTGTAAACAGTCACATAAAGCCTTCGGTTCTGCACCAAACCTCTCTCCGGTGATACCGTATTATCGAACTATGGGAGTGAGGGGATAGAAAGTGCACCTGTGCTTGCGCACACACTTGTGCACTATAATATCTCTTGCGCAGATGGTTAGTCTCCGTTGAGATTTCCCACTGTAGCTCAAATTAGGTCAGGAATCATTATTTCCACAGGAAGAATAAATTGATAATACATTTTGGTACCTACTATATTGTTTATATATTTTCACTCTTCATCCGAAATACGATACAACACTTACCGTGTTCTACATAATCTGTATCTACTCGCCCTAAAGAGCCGCAAAATACGCCCCTTTCCCGCAACCTTAAATATAAATGGATGCCTCATGATATTTCAAAACTCATTACAATAAATTTCGTTGGTTGAGACATCTCGACCCATTATTCCCATTTCCATATTCTTGGAGCATACGCTTGTTTCATTTCACTTAACAACATTACCAATAAAGGTAGAGCTAAGCTGTACCCAATTGAGTGCAGCTCATATACGGGCTGGTTCGGGGTAGTACCACCCTCTCACAAAAGATTGGCGTAAAGTAGTTATTACAGCTGCATTTCGTACGATGGGTGGGAGAGCCCCCCTTGCCCTCCTCTGTCCCACTCTCCGACTGGTCGGCAACGTGCGAGCGATGCCTTTGTTATTGCGAGCATCTACATGGTAACTGGTATGGTAACTACTTAACATACTCTTACTTAGGCTTGTGCTTGCCACTTTAGTCATATTGTTAACAACATAAAAAATATATTTTTTATAATTCATTATTGAAGTGGTAACACTAAACATATTTTTGCTATCTCGCTCTCTCTATATGTCTCTCTCTCTCTCGATTATAAACAGCGTCACGAATACCACGTATATATTCTATTAATTTAATAAAAAGGTGTTCATTATAAGTAAACAACTGTGAGAACAATAAATAAACCAAGTGCAGTGCCAGACGATTTGTTTTACATTAATCTACACACACAGTCCACAAGATTTACCCAGGCAGCGCCCTAACAAGGCGCCATAAGGAAGGCGCCAAGGAACGCTACACATATAAAAACTGTATTTTACGTTCACGCGTTATATAAAAGAAAGCAAGTAGGGATGTACATCAATTTTTGAGTTAGTGATGCTTGTTAGCGGTCCCAAGCGACATACACAAGGATATAAAAGTAACTCGGTACTAAGTTCGTACAGGTGCGAACTCGAGATGTTTTCCTAAGTGTTACCCTCGCATAGAGGTGAAGGAGGTTACCCCACTCTAATGTAAAGTACACAGTCAGGAGTACGTTGTACAAATATGGGCTGGGGATAAAATTTCTCGTGTTGTATTAACGTGTTGAGTATTTTTGGGGTTCCGTCAGTGATATATAAGTCTATGGATACCGTCCTGTGGTTTAAAAACCGTTCCTCAGTCAACTTGTTGGTACTTGGTGTTAGTGAAAATCTTTGGTTACAGCAAACACATTAAATTAGTAAATAGCATTTTAATAAAATAAAGTACTTAATAGCTTCAGTAATTACTTCATCATCATCATCATTTCAGCCAAAAGACGTCCACTGTTCGCCATAGACCTCTACCAAGGTATTCCACAACGACCGGTCCTGTGCCACTTGCATCCAGCTGTTTCCCGCGACCTTCACTAGGTTACTTACCTATTTCAAAATCACGTAGTACTTTTTGATAATTTGCGGAAACAAGGCCACATTTCTCTCGATTCTCGACGGACAAGGAAAATAAATTCTGCACGCTACTAATCTGTATTCTAACGAGAGAATTATTTGATCGTTAGCAATAATAAATATTGACAGTTCCTAATTGGAAAGCAATGATAATTCAGTCGAATAAACACTAATCGAGGATCAGATATTTTTTACGGTATTCAATTCATAGTAGCTATCGGCTTAACGAACCAGTGAAAGGTTTTATAATGAGGTTTAATAAGGGTACATAATTCGTTAACGGTATCGTATAAACGTACATAACGATACATATTTAATATCCTTTCGACGCTTAATGGACTAAAAATTAATTAAACGCTTACCTTCCCCCATTTAATTGGATCTAATTATGGAAATAGCTACTTAAGTCCTCTTTGATGTAAGTACCTACTGTGACTTCAAACATTTTTGTGAACTACTGGCCTCCAGGGTTAATTATTTTGTGGAACGCTATTCTTAATGTTTAATTGGGATTTAACTTTGGACAGCACTTCAAGAGATTAACAAGGCAAGAAACACCCTTTATGTAAAAGGCTACGCCAGGAGACGCTTGGTCATAAAATACACGCACAATGCGTGAAAATGGGACACGTAAGCAGACACACGTAGCTTTACGGTTGTACAAACAAAGGTCTTCCAACCACCCCAAAACCAGGTAAATGGCGGCAGATACATTTTGCACGAGCTGTTTCAGCATATTTCAGCGCCAGCCATCCGGCAGATTCGAAAAAAATACGAAACGCACGCAATCACAAAGACATCCTGTATACACAGCCCGAACAAATATTGCCGAAATGTGTTTAATATACGATTCTGGCGATATTACACGAATTAATATTCAAAAAATGCGGTGTATTTTATCCTTGTTTAATTAAATACCAAAACCACTTGCGTTTACTCTATAACTCTAGGTCTTTGTGTCTGACATTTCTAACAAACGTTTTAAGTAAATACTATAACACTAATTCTATTACTATGATTTTTGTTTTCACTATCGGTTAGCCAGTCCACTCATATCACAAGTATCTATTCAGTCATCTCCTGCAAACACAACAAGTATTTTCAGGCAAAATAACAAAACGAATAGAACAATTATTTACAATCATCACAGTACTCGGCAGTTAAGTTTAGTTTACGGATCGAGTTTTAGACAGTGATAATCGCCTAGCTTCGGCTCCATGGAGCGTCATCTATGAGTGACAGGGACAATGTTCTACGACAGTGATTTCTCTTTCTAAAGCCCAATGTGTAAACTAAATTGCCGGGTACTGTAATTTCTCCACGCGCTATACAAACGCTATACGTCCCGGCAGAATGCGCCATAAATAATCGTTGTTCTTGTGTGCTGACAATGTGTAGAGCTAGTCCCTTACAAGGGCCACCGAGCTTCGGCATCCCTTTGTACGGCGGGTGTCTTTGAGCCAAGTTTACCACTTAACATCACACGCTCTGACCGCTTTGGCAGCCATAATTATAATGTATAATGCATATGCATAATGCTTTCATGGCAATTTAAAAATTAACCCGATTTGACACGGTAAGCTTCCCCGGAGCCACCCGAAAGGGAGCCTGGATACTTAAGATCTATCTTTATCTCATTAATAATAGATTACGGATCCTCTTACCGGCTACTTTCCAGAGAGCGTTTAATACGGAATCCCCTTGTCCTTTAGCCGATAACCCTCTTATCGGTATAAGTTTTATATTATATCTCTGAAATTCATGTTAGCGTGATCAAAAGACAAACACTAAAGTTGTCTTTGTCCCAAAACTAACTATACAGAAAGCCCCAGTAAATACCGAGCTGTGACCGCTACTCCGAAATCAGCCTTGACTTGTCCGAAAATTGCTATAGTTTGAACTAAAAACAAGGGAACAGATAATGATAAGAGATAAAAGGAACGATGTTGTTCTTAGAAATAGTGTTATAGGTACTTTGTTTGTAAATACCTCAAAAAAAAAAATCATAGCAAGTATCTTGCTTTAAAAAAGTCGTAATACAAACATGTCCGAGCTACGTTTCACGATCCGGCAGAATGGCGAGTGTTGACTGTTGATGTTTGAGACAAAATATAAGGCGATGAGAAATATCACATTTTCCTCAAGATAAAGTATGTTACATGGGATATCAGTGTTGAGGGTTTATTTTGACGCACAAAAAGAGGTAATGGAATGTAGGTAAGTTAAAAACTATTGCTGGTTTAGTACTTGTATATGTTTTGGAGTTGATTAAGATGAATAATCAAGACTTTGTTTGATTTTGTTTTGCGACTAGGCTAACGAGACACTCCCATCACTGATACCCCTGTAAGCCAGGATTTACAATGGTATCCAAAGATGATGCTGAGGTTTGAATCTTAAGGAGTCTCGGAGAAAAAATAAACATGTAACCCGTACAAAACCTTCCTCCTTATAAAGTCAGAGTCAAAACAGAGTTATAATATTATATTATGTGGTTGAAGTCGGAGAATACCCAATCCAATCACAAATCGTCAATTGCAAACTTGTGTACAAGGGTAACATAAGCTAGCAGGAGCCTCCGCAACCTACTCACACAACACGTGTTTATGAGTGCTTACACTTCGCAACGTGTTATTTGCAATACTCCCTAAAGAGTTCTTTCGCCTACCGCGCCAAATTGAATTTCGTTTTCTGAACATTTAGATAAGTGTGGGTATTATTTTTCACTCTTTATATCTTTATTCTAAAATACAGTTCCGTACTGCGTACGGATGTCCGTGACTCGTGTCGTTACAATTTACTTGATCGGCTTCAAGGATATTTCGATATTCGATTATATACCACGATTTAGATATCGACTGAAACCTTTGTCGTCGTGGAATGTGAAAGGATAAATTACGAATGAAAGGAATTTTAAATTAACATGGAATTCATCGAATCTGTATTTAATCCGAACAACTTAAGAGATATACCTCGACATTCCTTACTTCATAGTCAGTGAAAAGAGTTTATTTAGCACTCTGCGTACTATAGGACTGCTATGACGAACCAAGCACGAAAGCAATAATCCGCTTCGTTCGAGCTTCGAAATTTGAACTTTTACACATTTCAGTAATAAATCGGTGTCAAAATCTCATCACGAACAAACAAAACAGATCTCAGTGATCTGGGTTTGTAATAGGGCCCCAGGATAGTCGTTTTATGACTGTTGTTTTGTATTGTAGTAACAATCAGCTGTCAGAATTGACTCGGCGCAATTAAGGACGGTGCTGCAAAAGCGATTTAAGTAAAAGTTTCTTGTTTACGCCGGCGGCGGACGGCGGTGGACTGGACGAAATGTCATTCAGCAGACGATTAATCACGGCGCTTTGTTCAGAAGATGCAAACAGCTCATAAATAGTTCGTTAAGGGATGACGCCGGTGAAAATCTTATTGAATAACATTCATTACTTACATTAAATTGGCTATTTCTTTTAAGCGACTGTAGCCTAGGGGTGAACAGGTTGGGCTAGCAATCGAAAGGTCCCAGGTTCGATCCCCGGTGGGGCATGCACCAATGGATGAAATTTCATCTATGTGCATAATTTACAGTTCGCTGACGGTGAGGGAAAACATCGTGAGGAAACCTACCTATCCCTCGGGATTAGGTAATAGTCAGTTCCTGTATACACGGCGACAAGGTTCACCACCTGTCACGTTGGGTTCTGACTATCTGGTGAAACGTGGGCTTTGAGTTGGTTAATACCTCCACAATGTGGTGGTGTATGGCCACTCAAGCCTCTGACTACCCCCGAATGGGGATAATAGTCGTGACGTATGTGCGTGTGTGTGTGTATTTCTTTTAAGGTGGGGATATGATCTGGAAATTTTGGCTGAATGGGCGGAGCTAACGCATCGCCGGGGGTGTGCTCCCCGCGCCAGCGGCGGGCTCCCGGCAAGAGCCTCTGACAGCGCGGTTATTGCGTCGCTTGTATTCTTATTTCAAAACAAGCCGAGCTACCACAACGTAGTAGATCTACAAATAAGTTGATAATTTCGCTCTATAATGCAAATCCTAAATAGCTCAGTGGAAAAGTCATCCAAAACGACGATGGCGATGACGCAGGATCAAATCCTATAATTATTTGCTTTTTTTATGTTTTCTAATTTTATTGTAAGCATTATCTTTTTATTTTACGTTTATATACCTACCTATATTTTTATTAAATCGAATAATTTATTTATTTATTCATAAACTCTAAATAAAATAGATCACAAACGATAAACTATCAAAAACGTAGGAAAGAAAACTGACGGAGCAATTTACGATACGATTGGAGTTCGAATCCCACATCAGCATAATATTTTTTTAATGTTTATTTATTTACTTATTTTTGTTTATTTATTTGGCCTACTAACGATTGTTTACATTATAAATAGCGTTTTTTCGAATGTGATATTTCCAAATATTTTGTATTTTGAAGTTTGACATCTTGACAACACTATAAATATAAACATGCCGCCAACGTCTTGACAGTTGGTGCGACGACTACTTGTGTAAGGGTTGGCACACATTATAATATTTAAAGGAATACCTACTTATTTCAGACTATTTCTCTTGACTCTTCTAGGTACTGTCTTCTCCTGTCTTTGTAACTTTTTTGTATTTGTCTTTTTTCTTTGTTTTCCTGGTCTTGTGTATCTTTTCTTGTCATTTATTGGCATTTCGTGTGATTTTCTGTCATTTACTTTCATTTTCTGTCATTTCCTGTCATATTTGTCATTTCCTGGCTTTTTCTGTCATTTTGTCATATTTGTTATTTCCTGGCATTTTCTGGCATTTTTGTCATTTATTGTCATTTTCTGTGAGTTTTGCAATTTTCTGTAATTATTGACATTTCTTGTCATATCTGAAATGTTGTAATTTTTAATTTTTCCATCATTTTCTGTCATTTTGGTCTTTTTTGTCTATTTTTGAACGTAGGCTGTTCGGCTCACTGCATGCGATGGTTGCGAGTTCGATTCCCGCCAAATGAAAATTTTGGAAACGGCCGTATGCGTAATTCGTCTCGATCCTGGTATTACGGGGATCGTCTCCAGTCCATTACGGTACCCATAGTACAAGCGTTGCTAAGGTTGGTACCATTCATTCGCGTCTCATGTAATTCTCTCTGTATTGTCACCACGAACGTAAATACATACTGGACTGTTCACTACTGCACAAAAAACGAGCCGAGCGAGAGGCCCCAGTTGGGACCGTGTCCCTCTCACTCCGAGTTGCCATGCCAAAATAATATTATTGTTGGGTAGTGATTGTTAGTTTTTAAATCAAGCAAATAAATTAATTTAGTATTTATCGTGACTTTTGTTAATATGATAAAACAATAGTCACGATAAATAATAAATTAATTTATTTGCTTGATTTAAAAACTAACAATCACTACCCAACGATAATATTATTTTGGCATGGCAACTCGAAAGGAGAGGGACACGGTCCCAACTAGGGCCTCTCGCTCGGCTCGTTTTTCTATCTAAGAATTGTCAAGGTATAATAGACCTTAAGGCAGCAGAATAAAGTTGAATTTCTTCTTAACCAAAAACTCAACTTGTCTATCCCCTATTAAAAGATCCTTGATTGTCACAGAATAACTATATGTATATACAGTAAGGGCGAGGCCCCATTACCATTCTTGACTATACTTGAAAGTGCACGACTATTTTCTCAACAATTGTTGACCACTATTGACCACTCTTGACTATTTTGACCATTATTGCCTATTTTGACCATTATTTACTATTTTGACCATTATTGACTATTTTTGACCATTGTTGAGTATTTTTAGTCTTTGTTGACTATTTTTGACCATTGTTGACTATTTTTAGTCTTTGTTGACTATTTTTGACCATTATTGACTATTTTTGACCATTGTTGACTATTTTTGACCATTGTTGATAATTTTTGACCATTGTTGACTTTTTTGACCATTGTTGACTATTTTGACCATTGTTGACTATTCTCAACTATTCTTGACCACTATTGAACATTATTGACTATTTTTGACAATTGTTGACTGTTTTTTACCATTGTTGACTATTTTTGACCATTGTTGCCTATTTTCTACCATTGTCGACTATTTTGACCACTGTTGACTTATTTCTACCATTGTTGACTATTTTAGACCATTTTTGACTAATTTTGACCATTGTTGACTAATTTTGACCATTGTTGACTATTTTCACCATCAACCGTCAACAATGGTTAAAATGATCAACAGAAGTCAACAATGGTCAAAATTAGTCAACAATGGTCAACAATGGTCAAAAATAGTCAAAAATAATCAACAATGGTCAAATACAGTCCAGAAAAGTCAGGATAGTCAAAAATAGACAAGAATAGTCAAAAAAGTCAAGAATAGTCAAGGATAGTCAAGGATAGTCAAGGATAGTCAAGAATAGTCAAGAATAGTCAAGAATAAACATGAAAGTTAAGAACGGTCAATTACAGTCAAGAATAGTCAAGAAAAGTCAAGAACAGTCAATTACAGTCATGAAAAGTCAGGATAGTCAAGAAAGTCAAGAATAGTCAGAAATACAATAGGCTAGCCAGGAATAGTCAGCTATAAGGCGACTCTTTCTTTCTTTTTCTTATACTTACTAGACTAAGACTTCTTATACTACTTAGAAAGCTTACAACAACGGAGCTCCAATAGAAATTTGAAGGTGGTAGAGCCAAGCTGTAGCCAATTGACTGCAGCTCATAAACGGGCTGGCTCGACCGGGGTAGTACCAGCCTCTCACAGAAGATCGGCGTAAAGCAGCTATTACAGCTGCGTTTCGTACGATGAGTGAGAGAGCCGTAAGCCCACCCCCCCCTCCCCCTCCCTCCATCCCACTCCCCTTCAGGTCGGCAATGTGCGAGCAATACCTTTGGTATTGTAAGCATCTATAGGCTACGGTAACTGCTTAACATCAGGCGGGCCGTACGCTTTTTTGCCACCGCAGTCCTATAAAAAAAAAAAAAAAACTCCGAGCCCAAATGGGCTCGGAGTCCGAGCCCAAATGGCAAATGTTTATTCTTGACTATTCTTGTCTATTTTTGATTATCCTGACTTTTCTGGACCCTATTTGACTATTTTAGACCATTTTTTACTAATTTTGACCATTGTTGACTATTTTTGACCATTGTTGACAGATTTTGACCATTGTTGAAAAGTTTTGACCATTGTTGACTTTTTTTTACCATTGTTGACTATATGAACATTGTTGACTATTCTCAACTATTGTTGACCACTATTTACCATTATTGACTATTTTTGACCATTGTTGACTGTTTTTGACCATTGTTGAAATTTTTTGACCAGTTTTGACTTTTTTTAACCATTGTTGACTATTCTCAACTATTGTTGACCACTATTGACCATTATTGACTATTTTTGCCCATTGTGACCAATTTTGACCATTGTTGACTATTTTTTTACCATTGTTGACAATTGTTGACCATTTTTGACTATTTTTGACAATTGTTGACTGTTTTTTACCATTGTTGACTATGTTTGACCATTGTGACCAATTTTGATCATTGTTGATTATTTTTGACCATTTTTGATCAATGTTGACTATTTTTACCATTGTCGACTATTTTGACCATTGTTGACCAATTTTGACCATTGTTGACCATTTTTGATTATTTTTGACCATTGTAGACAATTTTTGACGATTGTTGACTAATTTTGACAATTGTTGACTTCTGTTGACCATTTTGACCATTGTTGACGGTTGATGGTGAAAATAGTCAACAATGGTCAAAAATTGTCTACAATGGTCAAAAATAATCAAAAATGGTCAACAATGGTCAAAATTGGTCAACAATGGTCAAAATAGTCGACAATGGTAAAAATAGTCAACATTGATCAAAAATGGTCAAAAATAATCAACAATGATCAAAATTGGTCACAATGGTCAAACATAGTCAACAATGGTAAAAAACAGTCAACAATTGTCAAAAATAGTCAAAAATGGTCAACAATTGTCAACAATGGTAAAAAAATAGTCAACAATGGTCAAAATTGGTCACAATGGGCAAAAATAGTCAATAATGGTCAATAGTGGTCAACAATAGTTGAGAATAGTCAACAATGGTTAAAAAAAGTCAAAACTGGTCAAAAAATTTCAACAATGGTCAAAAACAGTCAACAATGGTCAAAAATAGTCAATAATGGTAAATAGTGGTCAACAATAGTTGAGAATAGTCAACAATGTTCATATAGTCAACAATGGTAAAAAAAAGTCAACAATGGTCAAAACTTTTCAACAATGGTCAAAAACTGTCAACAATGGTCAAAAATAGTCAACAATGGTCAAAATTAGTAAAAAATGGTCTAAAATAGTCAAATAGGGTCCAGAAAAGTCAGGATAATCAAAAATAGACAAGAATAGTCAAGAATAAACATTTGCCATTTGGGCTCGGACTCCGAGCCCATTTGGGCTCGGAGTTTTTTTTTTTTTTTTATAGGACTGCGGTGGCAAAAAAGCGTACGGCCCGCCTGATGTTAAGCAGTTACCGTAGCCTATAGATGCTTACAATACCAAAGGTATTGCTCGCACATTGCCGACCTGAAGGGGAGTGGGATGGAGGGAGGGGGAGGGGGGGGTGGGCTTACGGCTCTCTCACTCATCGTACGAAACGCAGCTGTAATAGCTGCTTTACGCCGATCTTCTGTGAGAGGCTGGTACTACCCCGGTCGAGCCAGCCCGTTTATGAGCTGCAGTCAATTGGCTACAGCTTGGCTCTACCACCTTCAAAGTTCTATTGGAGCTCCGTTGTTGTAAGCTTTCTAAGTAGTATAAGAAGTCTTAGTCTAGTAAGTATAAGAAAAAGAAAGAAAGAGTCGCCTTATAGCTGACTATTCCTGGCTAGCCTATTGTATTTCTGACTATTCTTGACTTTCTTGACTATCCTGACTTTTCATGACTGTAATTGACTGTTCTTGACTTTTCTTGACTATTCTTGACTGTAATTGACCGTTCTTAACTTTCATGTTTATTCTTGACTATTCTTGACTATTCTTGACTATCCTTGACTATCCTTGACTATCCTTGACTATTCTTGACTTTTTTGACTATTCTTGTCTATTTTTGACTATCCTGACTTTTCTGGACTGTATTTGACCATTGTTGATTATTTTTGACTATTTTTGACCATTGTTGACCATTGTTGACTAATTTTGACCATTGTTGACTTCTGTTGATCATTTTAACCATTGTTGACGGTTGATGGTGAAAATAGTCAACAATGGTCAAAATTAGTCAACAATGGTCAAAATTAGTCAAAAATGGTCTAAAATAGTCAACAATGGTAGAAATAAGTCAACAGTGGTCAAAATAGTCGACAATGGTAGAAAATAGGCAACAATGGTCAAAAATAGTCAACAATGGTAAAAAACAGTCAACAATTGTCAAAAATAGTCAATAATGTTCAATAGTGGTCAAGAATAGTTGAGAATAGTCAACAATGGTCAAAATAGTCAACAATGGTCAAAAAAGTCAACAATGGTCAAAAATTATCAACAATGGTCAAAAATAGTCAACAATGGTCAAAAATAGTCAATAATGGTCAAAAATAGTCAACAAAGACTAAAAATAGTCAACAATGGTCAAAAATAGTCAACAAAGACTAAAAATACTCAACAATGGTCATTTTTGATCAATGTTGACTATTTTTACCATTGTCGACTATTTTGACCATTGTTGACCAATTTTGACCATTGTTGACCATTTTTGATTATTTTTGACCATTGTAGACAATTTTTGACCATTGTTGACTAATTTTGACAATTGTTGACTTCTGTTGACCATTTTGACCATTGTTGACGGTTGATGGTGAAAATAGTCAACAATGATCAAAAATTGTCAACAACGGTCAAAAATTGTCAAAATTAGTCAAAAATGGTCTAAAATAGTCAACAATGGTCAAAATAGTCGACAATGGTAAAAAATAGTCAACAATGGTCAAAAATAGTCAACAATGGTCAAAAATAGTCAACAAAGACTTAAAATATTCAACAATGGTCAAAAATAGTCAATAATGGTCAAAATAGTAAATAATGGTCAAAATAGACAATAATGGTCAAAATAGTCAAGAGTGGTCAATAGTGGTCAACAATTGTTGAGAAAATAGTCGTGCACTTTTAAGTATAGTCAAGAATGGTAATGGGGCCTCGCCCTTACTGTATATGTAGATAGTTATTCTGTGATAATACAGAGAGAAATACATGAGACGCGAATGAATGGTCCCAACCTAAGCAACCCTTGTACTATGGGTACCGTAATGGACTGGAGGCGATCCCCGTAATACCAGGATCCAGACAAAATTACGCATAAGGCCGTTTCCAAAATTTTCATTTAGCGGGAATCGAACTCGCAACCATCGCATGCAGTGAGCCGAACAGCCTACGTTCAAACCACTTCACCAAGCGGGCGTCAATTGTCAATGGACGACGAAGTATGTAGTTCATAATTTCGCTATGTTCCCTAACATGAAATTAGCTGAGTAAGTCAATGCATAAGTTCGTCAAGGCATAAGTTCGAATCCTAATCTTTATATTTTCGAAATCAATATTTTTTCATGTTATTCTAAATGTAGGCGAAGGCATGAAGGCGACTGCAAACGCACACTGTCACAATGTGTTTGTACATGTCGAACACAAGCAAGGGCCAGTCGTCTTCGTGAAAAAGATTCCAAATTCAAATCACATTCAATGAAAAAAATTCCAAGATTCCATGATAACGAAGTATATACTTCATAATTTCGCTTTCAATTTCAATGTCTTGTTAGCTCGTAAGTAAATTGATCTGGCTGGGTGAATGCTATAAGGAGCGCAGGTTCGAATCCTATATCTATATTTTCGATTTTAATATATTCTTAGTTCTTATTATTTTTATTTTTATTTGTATTATTTTTATATGATTATTTAACAAAACAAAAAAAAAATTCTAAATTACAATTCCTTGTCAAAACTTCTTAGGTACAAAGGCGTATACATCATTGCAATATTTTTATGTATTTATTTACAAAAAAGATATAGACGATAATTGAAGCGACTGGAGCGCGGGAAAACTGGCACAACCTCCCCGTCCAACAGTCATCGCGGTACTGCCGCCCGTCGCCCCTCGCACCGGATCCGCCCACTTTGTTGGCGAATATTTGGAAAATCATGAATTGTGACGTGAAAAACGATTGCATCGCAAAATCAAGCTTACATTTTTTAGGTATTATCTTTCTCCATCTCTTGGTGAAAAAACTATTTAAAAATTCCCAGCCGTTTGGAAGAAGATAGAAATTTAAATTTGAAAATTTCTACATTTTGGTAATTTTTTTCACATAGTAAAAGAGCATTTTTCACATTTTTCAAACTTGTTTTTTAAAGAAGAGGGTATAATAAATACGGTGATATTTTTTTCAAAATTTTTACTCCACTCGTCTAAGAGGAGATAGCCTCCAAAAATGCCTCGTTCGCTACCTGCCCAGTCTTAAAAGGAAAGCACGATAATCGTGATGGTAATCTATACTAATATTATAAATGCAAAAGTAACTCAGTCTGTATGATACGCTTTCACGACTGAACCGCTAAACCAATTTTGATGAATTTTGGTATGGATATAGACAGGACCTTGGAGCAGTACATTGGCTACTTTTTATCCCAGAAAAATATCAGGTTCCTGTGGAATTTTAAAGTTACCGCGGACGAAGTCGCGGGCAGCAGCAACTGATGAATTTACTAGCAACATTTTTTATCTTCATTATAAATAGGTACCCATAGTGAATAAAGTCCCCACCAAGTGTAACATGTAGGTATACATGTTTGGGGCGAGGTTTATAGACAATAATCTCTCATCGGTCCTTGCCCTACGTTGTTGATAGCGTGTATGTGAGTCCGTCCTCATCTATCTTCAAGGGTGACCGCTTAAGAATGGGCACGACAAAGCCGGCCATTACCACGCGCCTTGAAATAGCAACTCTCTCGACAAAGGACTTTGCTGTCTCATGTCTATTCAATTACCGAAAGGTCAAACAACATTATCTATACCGCATAGCTACACAATAGCCGCACCCCTCTCGCCTACACCAACATTCTAAAGAACTTCACAAACTGAGTTTCAATTAAGATGGCTCGAGTTACGTCACTCCTTTAGGAAATTCGCAACCTAAGTATGCCAATAGATACCCGATATTATTGATGAAATGCCACTGAAATACGGTGAATGGCAAACTAACGAATGAATGAAGTTTCCGGGAACGAATTCGCCGGGTAACATGATATGTACCTATGACTTAAATCTTTCAGAGGGACTCCTATAATACCCATCAGTTGTCGTATAAAAAGGTATTGGACGTGGGCCGGTGAAATCTTTGGAGCTAGTTGAAAGGCAAACGTTTGCAAAAAGCCTTTTTTCGATGTCGAGGAGCCATGGAGCCGATTGATTTAGCGACGGATGGTTCAATAATTCAGCGGGTGACCGGCGGCGTACGTGTCGCGTTCCCAGGGCTCCGCCGCAATATTGACAGGGCTGTCAGCCGACCCGCTCAAAATAACAGATAAATAATACAACAGGGTTGTCAACTGTCGCCGTATTTTACATTTATATGCCCCAAATGTTTGTATGCAAAGTAGCTGTGTGGACTCGTGTATTTCATGCTATTTTTACAGTAATAAGCTTTAGTTTTTCAGCCCGTAAAATATTTTGAACAAAACACTGTCATATATATTTACTTATTTACACAGAGAGCTAAAAGTTAATACATATTAATTAAATTTAAAGTTTCAGCGTGGGTTAATCTCATTACATAACCGACGTATCACTTGAAGAGTCCCGCCACCTTCGATTCTATGATCAAAGCTCGCCACACACACGCTATATTGAATAGGTGCATCCACAAGCCCCGAGCCCGTGCAAGCAGTTATGACGTTATGTCTACGTAGTCAGATGTCAAAAGTGATTGCTCGGGCGCCCTATCGCTCGGCATTTGTGGACGCCGCTAGTAACATACTATCTATTTTACATTAATCAATTTAAACTTATCGCTGAAAGCCTTCCGCGTCGCATCCGTAGATTATTATCGCCGAAAATTTCTATCAGCCCGCGTAATTAAAGCCTAACCGAATTTTAATTTGGCAAGCCTCTGAGGTCTGTTCGTTAATGTGATATACTTTGCCATTAAGTGAGTTTATTTTGAGTAATGGCTGTACTGAGTTGCGCCGGAGCGGTAATTAGCCGGGAAGCCATGTCGCAGTTCGCGGAGATATCATCTTCATTTGTTTATAAAAAAACGTTGGGACATTTTCGTTTGTGGCACTTCTTTTTATTACATTCTTTTGTTTGGGACAGTAATACTTAGAATAAACGTAATAACCTAGGTTTTTGTTTTAAACCTACATCATAAAAGGAGATTCTTTCATTTGTAATGTTCATGTTATAAACACATTTAGGTGTATGTTTATTTATATGTTATTAACTATGTCTGTCTAATCGAAACGTAATTATTTTATAAAAATTCCAATCCAATACAATCTACCGATCAGTCTGTTCCAGCGCTTAATTTAAGCCTGGTATATTTTACTCGTATAGTTATTTCTGAATTTGAAGTCCAACCCAAAAAATATTCAGAAAAAAAAATCCCGTTACATTTCGATTGCAAAACCCAGTAGCTGCTCGTAGTTTATCATTGAATTTATGTTTTTTACCTCAATAAAAACGCTCTAAAAAGAAATATGTTTTATATCGAATAAAAATGAAATTCGCCTCGCGGACGCTGCATCGGGAGGATAATGTTGCATTCGGTGGTTCTGTGTATTTTGATATTATGCTCGTGGGTGGCGGCGAAGCATAAAGAGGGCGGGAAGGACGAATTGGGAGGGGGGCTTATAACTTCGCTGAGGACCGACGCCAACTTAGACCTGTCAGCGGACGAGGAGTATGAAGACCTGCGCGCAGAACTTCTTGCCTATCACACGGCACTCGCTTCAATCACATCTGATTCTCGAAGTCAGTATGATTAACACATACTACTGCACCAAGCCAACTAGGCACTCGGGTGAATGCGGCTTCCCCGCCGACATGTGCCTAGTTGGCTTGGTGGAGAAATATATCGACGCTTGAAAGGCAATCCTTACTAAGCGACATTAGGTGAACTTTACAGGAGAGTGATTTAAAGTTTTTATTTTTACAAAAAAAATCATATAAATTTTATAAATAGTCGTATTAAAATAATTTCAATAGCTTTGGAAATCTTATTTTTTTAAGCTATTGAAGATATTGGATTAACGTACCAGACACTTTTAATTTAAGACATTTATGTCGCTTATATAAAAGTTACCTCTATTTAAAAACAAGTAAAAATATCTAAGCTACCACTGTAAGATTAGCGGTAACAGGTAAATATAAGTAAACTCGTACATTTTTAAATTTATTTATGGGAATAATCATCTAAGGAAATCTAAATATTTAAATTATTTCAAGTAAAGTCCTCTAAGCGTTATCGAATAGTTTACATGGTCGCGGAATATATAACTTATGAAGATGTTGACACCCAAACTCTCCCTTCGTAACCGACGTTCAACCATAAAGTCCGCAACTAACATACTATAATAAAATTAATTAAAGACTGAAAATTCGAAATAAATAGAAATTCAACATTTATTGAAAAAAAAAACACAGTTACTTATACAGAAAAGGCAAATAAGACCTCAAGACAAGTTTATTTTACGTGACGAGAGACGAGAGCTATTATTTAAGTGCACGAATATGGTCTATTCAGACCTTATTCCTGCACTAATTAATAGGTCTTGTAACATCAAAATGACACAGTCAGTCATATTTAATATCTTCTATATCATCATCATCATTTCAGCCAAAAGACGTCCAGTATTGGACATAGGCCTCCCCAAAGTTTTTCAATAATGACCGGTTATGTGCCACTTGCATCCAGTAGTTTCCCGCGACCTTCCCAGGTCGTCGGTCCACCTTGTGGGGGGGTCTACCCACGCTGCATCTTCCGGTACATGGTTGCAACTCAAGAACCTTTCTGCCCCATCGGCCATCGGTTCTTCGGACTATGTGCCCCGCCCACTGCTACTTCAGGCTACCGATTCGCAAGGCTATATCGGTGAACTTGGTGTGTCAACGTATCTCCTCATTTCTGATTCGATCTCTTGAAGAAACTCCAAGCATAACCTTCTCCGTAGCTCTCTGAGCTCCGTAGCTCCTTCTTATGAGGCCCACTGCAGTTCTTTTCAATGCCATAAGTCATCACTGGTAACACACATTGGTTAAAGACTTTTGTCTTTAAGTACTGAGATAGTTTAGAGGAGAAAACGTTTTGTAAGTTCCCGAATGCTGCCCAGCCGAGTTGGATTCGACGACTGACCTCTCTCTCGAAGTTCGATCAACCTAAACGGACTGTTTGCCCTAGGCAGACGTATTCATCGACGACTTTGAGAGTGGAGCTACCAACTATAACTGAAGTGGGCACAACAAAGACGTTTGACATGATTTTCGTCTTCGCCATATTCATTTTAGGGCCCAATTGTTGGGAGACTGTGTTGAGGCCATGGAGCATTCTGCCAAGATCCTCTAGCGATTCCGCCATGATCACAATATCGTTGGCAAATCGAAGGTGACTCTTGTACTCGCCGTTTATGTTGATTTCAAATCCCTACCATTCCAGGAGTCTGAAAGCATCTTCCAATGCATCGGTTAACAGTTTCGTAGTATTTACGTCTCCTTGTCTGACTCCTCACTGCAGTGGAATTGCCCCCGTGCACTGTTTCTATACTCGGACCGACATAGTGGCGTTACTGTACAAGAACTACAACACTTCGATGTACCGGTAGTCAATGGGACACTGCTGGAGTGATTGTAGTACCGCCCATGTTTCGATCGAATCGAAGGCTTTTTCATAGTCCACTAATGCTTAGCAAAGTGGCACTCCAAGGTTTTCTGTATAACCTACCACAGCGTATGGATGTGATCTATGGTGTTGAAGGCTTTTCGGAAACGACTTGTTCAGGAGGCTGGAAGTCATCGAACCTGCGCGCCAGTCGGTTCATACCTTTTTTGAAGAAAAGTATCACCACGCTTCCATTCCATGCTTCTGGCGTAACACCTTCGAGGATGACGGAATTAAACAGCCTCTGAAGGACTCGAAGTACCGGTGTTCCACCAGCTTTCAAAAGTTCTGTGGTAATTCCGTCCTCCCCTGGCGCCTTATTGTTCTTGAGCTGTTTGAGGGCCATTCTTAGCTCATACAAGCTGATATCCGGGATATCTTCAGTGTAATGTCGGGTCAGTGTGGCTCTAGGGTCTTTAGTCACACCAGTAACAGGTTTGGGTACCGAGGTGTACAACTGTCCATAAAACGTCTCAACCTCTCTCAATACTTCGCCTTGGTCGACGTTATGCCACCATTCTCGGTTTTCAGCTTCGTCAACCGGCTTTGCCCAATAGATACAGCTCTTGCGAAAACTTTGGAGCTTCTGTTCTGCTCTATCGTATTCTTAATACAATTTGTATTAAAGTTACACATGTCATGTCGTCGCAAGGACTTCCATATCTGTCTATTGAGCTGCTTATATGCGTCTACTGTTTGGACAGTGTCCACCAACCTATTATTTATTTCGTCCACTGAGGCGCAGCTCTCTAGGCTTCGAAGATTATTTTTTTTTGAGTTGAAAGCTCTCGGGGTTTTGGATTTGAGAAGCATCAGGTCGAAGTGTAGACTTCATCAGACGAGACCTTTCCATCTTGGAATTTATATCCAGTGCCTCTCACCATTCGGTGATCACATTCGGTTTCCACCTTATGAATCACGGAGAAACCATTGAATATTTGTCTCTTATTGGTAATGATTATAGTCTATATCAATTTTTCTCATTTTCTATAATCAACTTTTAAACAAACTAAAAATAAACTTACATGAAGTTGTTTTAAAATAAGTAAGTAAAAAATAATGTTAAACAAAATGCTGTTTTGAAGTAATTTGATTGGATTCTCACCATTACTAAGCGAATTGCGCTGCAAAATTATAAAAATCCGTGTCGCACGTCCACCGTAAACGACACCTCGCGCCCAAACGTCGACCTGCCGATACGTATTACGCGAGGTCACGCGCATACGCAAGCGACGCCATTCGGACAAGTGAAGTTATAAGCGACTAACAAAAATATATGTTGCGTTCAGGTAAAAATATCTAAGCGACTGTCACAACCATCTCATGAAGTCGGCTAAGATTATCTAACCACCGTCAATAATATTTGAAGTTATCAAGTAAAATTATCTAAGGCTGACCAAACATTGTTTATATTATACAGGTAAAACTATCTAAGCGACGATATTCTTCTATTTTATTTCAAGTAAAATTGTACAAGTAAATTTACGGAAATATACTACATCAGGTTAAATTATCAAACCACATCAATAAAAGGTACTTCAGCCCTGGTTAAAATATATAAGCGTCATAAGTTATAATTGCTTAAGTAAGTAAAAACTACTAAATGAATTTAAAAGTTTTTTTCATTACAAGTAAAAAGGAGTAAAAGCCAAACAGTAGAACAGTCTATGTCCTAACCGCCGGCAGTCCAAAAAATCATATTTTTATTGGCGCTAAGTGAGCACAAAAATGTGAAATTGATTGAAATCACGCTATAACTAAGCGACAGTAAAACTCGTCGTAGAGCTATGGGACCCAGACCAAACGACGTAGAAAAAATTTGCGGTTCGAATGGTATATATAACTCAATATCGGCCTATATGTCGCTTAGTCAGGATTGCCTTTCAAGCGTCGATATGTACTTTTCTTAGGTCATTGATTTAAGATTGGTACCACATCAATAGTAATCTACCAAGCCAACTAGGCACCTGTCGGTTGGAAAGCCGCATTCACCCGAGTGCCTGGATGACTTGGTGGAGTAGTATTTCTCAGATATAAATTACATTTGCCAGCCCTATGCACCGGCAATCGATCCTCGATTTATGAACCCAGTATTCCAAACGCATTGATATTTTTGTTCTGAAATGGGTTTTCCAATATTAATTTATTTATCCTACTGGTACAGAGATAATACAATATTCAAACCTATTACTCAAGAAGTAGAGTTTACTTTAGAGATATAATATGAATTTATGGGATGTCCTTAAAGTTATACTAAGCATTATAAGATTAAACCAACAGTTTGCATCTTAACTCAATTACAAAACTGTTGTAAACTCGAGAATCGTTAGCTCATTAGTGCGGTTTTATTATCAAGTCATTTGGAAGGATTCGCAATCCAAAAGTACTTAATAACCATGGAAAATAAACAGTTTTGCAAATAGAAACTTTGATATGCCATAAGCATAAACATGGAGAATTATTTGGTTCATTACGATTGTAATCAGTGTAAGAAACACAGTCCTATTTCTGAGTGGGCTGATGCATCGAAAGAGCTCCGGGATCTTATGGTCTATTCGGACGAGGTACATCCGGATTGCAATCCGGCTGCAAAATTGTAGTTTGGATACCGTTGCACACTGACTGCAAGCGGAGTGGCATTCAAGATGCAGTAATCTTGCAGTCCGCCTGCATTCGGTTGGCAGTTTTGATGCAGATCAAATATATTTGATATTATCAACTGCACCAAAACTGCATCCAATCCGCAATCGCGCAGTCGGCTTGCAATCCAGATACAGCTCCTCTGAATAGACACACCCAAGTTTATAGAAAGTTATGATGGACTTACAAATCACTTTTGTTCCTAGAAATGGTTTATAAAACCATTGTAAACTGACAACTCTATAAATTTGGCGGACATAACTTTATCTCTTTGTACGTTCCGATTGGAGATCGTATCGGGAGCCAGACGGTTGCTCCTATGCGGTGCTCATGCGTATCACTGACGTACCTTCTTCCTCGGAGTGCTTTTTAAAACCTTAGGCCAAAATCCCATACATCTACGACCCCAAATGACAACATAAAGTGCTTATATTTCGCAGGGTCTCTGAAAACGACGCCGTGCTGGGGTATCGGCGGGATTTGCGTGAATTACAAACTGTGCACCGGACACAAATATCTGACCGAAGTGCCGGGCTGCAAGAACGGGCTCCAAGTGTGCTGTCTCACCTGGAACCGATTCAAAGTGAGGGACATGAGAGATAAGGGCTTCGGCACTCTGGCGATGCCTTGGTCAAATTTAAAAGAATTCGGCGGACAAGGTGTCGTGGATAAAATACCTCTTAAGCACAAAAAAGAGCGTAAGAGCAAAATCAAGAATACAATGCAAGGCAATGCAACGCAAAAGCTAAGAAAAAACAACGATAATGCTATCGTGTTAATATTTAGATCGAATGATAATTAATGAATAATTAATAAAACTACTCGAATCATAGTGCAAGTGTTTTATTTGACCGCGTGATATGCTCCTGTATCAACTATAGAGTTATAAACCAACTCAACCAAAAACACTATCGGCTTATCGTCAGCATTTAATTAAAAAGCCAGTAAAGTGAATACATCGGCAATACTTCGGTTTATTGAGCGCCGTTGCGCTGCAGTAAATTTGAAATCATGATTCGATTTTATGGAATTATGTTTGTTTTTATAAATATTGTTTTTTTAGTAGAAGTAAGTGGTAAATACAATAGAAAAAACAATGGAAACTACAATGGCAATAATAACGGAGGCAATGGGAACAATAGGAACAATAACGGAAATAAAAACGGTATCAATGGTATCAACGGCCAGAAACATAGATTACCGCCGATGTTGCCCGACTCATTCAAGGATGTATTTGTGGATACCCCGGGTGGGAAAAAAACACTAGGTTAGTGAGTTCTAGCTCAAGCAATACATACGTATATCGTAAAATTGTATGTGTAGAGATTTTTTTTTACTTAGGTACCTATATTAGATCATAAAATCAATCCAGCATCACTGAATAGGTAGGTTGATGCGAGTTGATCATTTCTATTAGGGGGACTGAATATTAACATTAGGAGTTAAAAACACCATCTGTCCCACAAAGTCTTGCTCCACTCTGACCATGAAAAGGACGGTAAGGTAATACTTAAGCTTCGTCAAATCTTCGAGTCAGTCATCATGTCCCGAATTACCCAACAATAATATTGTTAGCAGTTCAGCATATTGTCGGACAAGTGTATGATTTATAAGACTGTGGTTTCGTCAAGTTTAGTTGGTATACGAAATCTTACTTTTAATCGATTGACACCTCAATCATCAAAATTAGATGAGTCACTACGGTAGAACATACATAAATACAAACATAGCCCTTCCTTTTGGCTTTGCTGTAGTCGGGAAAAAAATCAAAGAAGAAGCTTCAAAGCGAATTCCTTCGATCAAAGTTTTTTTTAATGATCGCGCACGTCTGGAAATTAATTCTTCCAGAATGAGCGCGGGCGTGTTTGTTTACCTATAGTATCCACCCACCCATCGCTCGTGAACTTATGTTTGTTGCCGAACCTACATTTGCTGACATCGACGACTCAAATGACTTATTACGTCCTTGACCCAGTCTGAACTAACTCTTACTAAGTTGTCATTCGCTAGCGGGTTAACATTGTTCAGGCAATATGCCTTTGTGTTGTTGCTGTAGAGCAAAATAGTTTCATGTCTACCTACAACTCTTAATTTTATTACTGAAATCACATTCTTTGTTTTCACAATGTCAAAAAAAGAATTGGCAGGTGCTTATGAGTTAATATAAAAATATACTAAAACCGATATGAGTATCCCCTATTATATTATGAATAGAAAAAATAACTACTACTGGATACTTAGTGTGAATAAAATTGCCCATTAAAAGTATATTTGCAAAACCTGTAGGTGGTCCGTTCCCTGCTACATTCAAAAACAGAAAAACGTATAAAAACATCGTTGGATATATTTTTATTCAAACTTGCTATCCCGTAATACCTACCAAGGCACCTTTTCTAAGACCAAAATTGCATGGAACAGGCACAACAAAAGCGACGTGCTGGGCCCGCGGCGGCCTCTGCATGGACATCCGGGACTGTCCCAACTTCAATATCGACATCAGCGTGCCGGGCTGCGCGTGGGGGTACAAGGTCTGCTGCAAAGTGAACAAGCTCGCCAAGCCCACCGTCGGCCAATTCAGGAAGACAGTTCCAAAAGCTATACAGACGTTCGAAGACCTCGGAGGAGTATCTTTAGAATCTATGGCTATGAAGAATACGGTGCTACTGAAGACCGTTTTAGGATTTCAAACTTAGAATAGATTCTCGAGTTAATGAGATAGGTTAATAAAGACCAAAAGCACAGTGAAAATAGGTGTATTGACCGGAAAGTCAGCGTGTTCTAAATGCGAATGATCCTGATTATGGAATGTTCCAAGCGCAGTGAATTGAGTGTTGGCAATTAATTATGCATACATCCAGTGCCTATTAGCTTTAAGTTTACCTCTGGATAATCAGCGCCATTCACGCTCACTACTCACACCGCAACTGTGGAATATAAATTGTATCATATCTCACATTGAATTTCATATGACGTCGGTAATTTTTAATAAATGATTTTTGAAGCAAGCTGCTCAAGATCGCGTTCATGTAGCTATAATTCCTAACTTATTTGAAAATCGCTTGGCGCACTGGTTCGAGCGTAGGGCACTCGGCTCACTGCATCGAGTGGTTGCGATTTCGAGGCAAATTTAAGAAACGGCCATTTCATAATTTGCCCTGGTCTGGGTGTCACTGGGATCGCCCCCATTTTCTTGTAGCCGAGTGAGTTTCGTGTGGTACTGCATGAGTTTCGTGGCAGCATTTTCTTCAACCTTGGATTCCGTCTAAAGTTATCATTAGATTTACAAAAGCGCTAGAGCTTTGAAGCTTTGTAAAAGAAGAGAAGAGCTTTGTATAAAAGGCTATATTATGTTCTTGATATAAATTATCTAAGATTCACAAAAATAAAAATTACCACGAAAATGACGGGGAGAATCTGCTGGCCTACTCCGAAATACGAACCCAACGTTTCGGCTGACGGATTGTCGTGGATTTGACATTTCTTCTTTTGTTTTTCTCTACGATTTGACATTGTTTTGATCGTAAATCGAATCCGTACTTCGGACGATCCGTCAGCGACGTATTTCGGAGTAACCCCCCTGTTCCGCGATAATGACCCAACCACACAGTACAAGCATTGCTTACTTTGTTACCATACAGTTGGTGTATCAGTCTGGTGATATTTATTTACTAAGTTCTTCATAAAATAATGATCAAGAGACTTCCTATTATTGGTACCAAATGAACGTCCAACAAGCACGTACTGCCAATCAGCCAGTAGAGTGTTATCTATCCAAGTGAACCATTACTAAGTTAACGAGTTGGGAACCCACATTGAACTTTTAACTGGCATTAGGGTAGGGCGAAGCCGCGAGCTCTTCAGCTAATAAGGATTCTTGGCTCAAAGATGGGCCGTTAGTTTGAATGCGTACCAAATTAGTAAACCTCGCCCGGTTGCTCTCAACATTCGTAAACACAAGTTTATGTATTCGTACATAAAGCCGACCGCAAATACACTCTGATGTGAAATTATATGTTCTGGCTGGCATACCCTACTCATAAAACTGACGCGTAATGTGTGTAGTGCTTGGAGGTGGAACGGTAGGGAAAGTACAGTCAACATCAAAAGTAGCTTGGTATATCAAATGTCGAAAAGAATCATATTGTTTAACACGTCATAATAGTATGTAGGTAATCAGTAAGTTTCAAAGTAAACAATTCCAATACGAAATACTCTGTAATCGTTTACTTTTGCAAGTGTAGGACGTGTAAATCAATGTGATTATTTTTGATACCTATTTAATATATCTTACCAAGCTAGTTTTGATGTTGACTGTACCAGTTGAATCTTCAGTCAATTACGTAATTCCATCGTAATTCTCACAGTGATGTCACTGTCAACTTTTTTTTATTCACCACGTAATCACACTGCTGAAATAGTATAAGGATGCTAATGTCTAAAGTCTCTCTACTTAGTCTCAGATAAAATTTTCTTAACTTTTCCATATAACATTTAAGAAGGGACCGAAGTATCTTCGTTGATAAAAGTTTTTATGGCTGCAAGCATAATTAGTTGCGGTTCCCCGGATAGTGGCACTAAAATTTTCATTAGCTGTGGATGGTTTATCTTCTTTTTATCGTTACATTATGTTAACGATCATAATTATTAGGTACGGAGACGATAATATCTACAATCAAATTGCATATTTTTCCATTTCAATTAATTTTACCAAAGTTCATAATTAATTATGGATTCAATTTCCCTAGGACTATTGTCGTCCAAGATGGCGAATAAAAAGAACCACAGAATCGATGGGAATAAATTAAGGGTTGGTATGTTAATTAGTGAGGCATTTAGTCGAATAGCTTCAGCGAGGAGCCCGAGCCGGGGCGTGATAACGGCGCCGGCGCTGCCGCACGTGCGCGTTGAAATCCAAACGATTTTGACGGTCAACGAAACTGCTATTAAAACGCCACAAATAACTACTTATCTTCGCCGTTACATAACCGAGAAAGAAGCTGGGAGCGATGCGGAACATGTTCAGGAAAACGCGGAGTGGACATTTTCGTATTGTTCTTTTTTAGGGACTACACCCACCCTAAGTTTCCACCACTGTTAGGCCCACCACACACACGCAATATTATTGATGATAATAATATTGAACAAGATTCGATCCCGTACATTTACTTTAACGGAGTAATGTTACGGTAATGTGTACGCAGCATTAGGTTACATTATCAATCATAGCTGAGCTCTTTAAATTATTGACACCCGAAATAAAGAGAGCTCAACTTATGTTATATTACGTTAATTGTAAAAAAGATTTTCGCTCCAGCGTGCGTCGCAAAAAATCTAATATACTAGACCCTTTTAAAATACTATTTAAAAATAGCCTTATTCAATAATAGGCATCTTTTATAAACATTTGCATAATAATAAAAACCTTGTTGATTCAATTCTTATGAGTACCTTGAGGTGGGAGCCATTTCCTCGCGCTATAAGCGGCTCTCGGAGCGAACACGTGTCGCCGGAGTAATTGTAATGTGCCACGCATTGCGACGCCCTGTTATTTATCTCCCTTCCCGAAAATATCAAACATGCTTATTTTCAACAATCATAGGATTAATCATGTGTGTATTTTTTCTTTTTCCTTTGTGCCGTGACGACTCAATTAGATAATAAGTAAATTATTTATAGGTTTTCGTAGAACCGCCTCAAAAACATTTTTCTGCTATCACTGTTGTACTCAAACTGTACATACTCTACATAGGGTACCGTGTCATTTTGCAAAAATAATGTACAACGAACAAAATTAAAAGTTATATCCGTTCAACATGATTAAATAGGTTTTCCCCTAACCTAACTTTTTGTATTAAAATTTCGCCAACCCATTTCAAAATAATGATTTTCCGGCGACCAAAAATTTTAATACAAAAAGTTCGTACCAATTTCGACGTTGTACATCATTTAACATTTTCATAAGCAGACATTCTGATGAAACTAACATATAAGAGGTGCCTACTCATTGTTACTTGAAAACCCATTACGCAGAATGAATATTACCTTCGATATAAGCAACCTTCAACCGAAATTACAGTGTCAGTGATTTATTAGTAATAGCACAGTCAATAAGATCCGAACGAAATTACACCGAGCATCTACGGGCCGCGTAATAAATTGTTCAATAGGCAGGTTAATTAGACAATTCCTCCGAATGGCGTGGCGTAAATCGGAATAGCCTAACGCAAATGGTTCGAAGAAAACACTTTTCTCGAAAACAAATGAATTCTTAACAGACTCGATACTGTAGTGATCGTAAAAAGGGTAATGCAGTGAATTACGATAAAATATGCAAGCTTCGGATAACAATATCGGTTCGTAGAGACTGTTCCAGTAACCTTTAGTGGTTTTCAATTGAATAAAAAAAACATTCGTGGAATGAGAGTGTTTCTTGTAAGTTTCAGTTCAAGTGATTTATTTTATAAGTACAAGTAGGTACTTTCTATAGAAACTAGTATTTTGTACAATTGGTTGCTATACCTGCTATACTCTTCGGTGACCGCTTGGCGCAGTAGTTGGGGCGTAGGCCGCTCGGCTCACTGCATTAGGTAGTTGAGGGTTCGATTCCTGCCAGTGGCAAATTTCCAAAACGGCCTTTTGATAATTTACCCTGGTCTGGTTGTAACTGGGATCGCCCCCAGTCCATTGCACGGTACCCAAAGTTTAAACGTTGTTTAGTTTGGCATCATACAGGTACCATGCTGCGTCCATATTATCGTAACATAACTCAATAACCGTGTGATAACCGTGACAACTTCCGTCGACATTACCAGTAGGTACTGACACGCGTTTATGACACGGAGTCATGTACGGTTAAAAAACTCTTCTGATCCTAGATGGTAGTCACGGAGTAGAATTCTCTTTGTTGTGTTCCTGCCGTCAGAATGAGTTAGTACGACAAATGGCAACGCATATTTCCCTACATGCCCTTCCAATTAAAACTTAAAGGCAGTAAAATGTACTACCGAAGCTAAAATGTAATCCTACATCTTACTTTAATCAACAAACTTTATTACCAATTACAAAAACTTTAAGGCGCACTTTGCTGTCGTTAAATAAAATTAGAGTGAGCAAAACATTGTTTTTTTAGCTTTACGATGGAAGTTTGGAACGGAAGCTTATAGCCGTGAGTACGCGTCTACGCGGGGCCCTTGGGAGTTCCGTCCGCCGTCGCTTCGTATGCAAATGTGTTGAGCACTACAATACATTTAGCTATTTGCATTCCAGCTAATTGCTTTTCCTTTCGACGCCACCCGAACAAACGACCGTTTAATTCTTTGTGCCCGAGACACCTTATCGACATCGTTAACTGTTACAATGAAGTTGCCGCAGTGATTTACTCAGACGTTTAACTCGTTCCAGTGTAATTCCGAAGGATACATGGTTTATCGAGCTGCAGCAATCGGTAGGTTGAAGAAAACCAATACTTATACGTACTACGATCTGAATTTTATTAAATCCCAGTTACAAAAATTTTAAGGGTTGATGTTTAATGGGCCGAAGCTGAAATGATAAGGTCAACAACATACCTAAAAGTCGAGACTCTTAAAGTAAGAAAGATGTAGCTTTTAAATCTTCAGATATAAACATACATACAGTATTTCGACCCCGTTGACTTTATTGACATTCCGAAACAACATTTGGAGACGCGACACTAAATATTCAACAGTGTTAAGTTCTCTCAAGTTAAATGGGTACAATCAAACTTGTGACAGAGCGCGTGATGCTCTGTGATGGGTCTTCCCAAACACCATTTGTTATTTATGTCTCGAGAACTGTTTTCGAATGGGGAGGCGGCGGCCGGGGCACTGCAAGCCGTACCCACAGCTCATTATTACAATCTCTCAACGAGACAGGCTATAAAATACGGGAGGGCCCAGCTTATTGTTCTTATCTAACAACGTAAGAAATGTTTCAGCGGGTAACTGTCAAAAGTGGAACGCAAAAAGAGAATCCTGGTAATGAACCTCATAGAATGAAACGGTATAGGCATTGGCGCTCGTTAGCCTCATTACGGGCGTTGGCATTTAATATTTATTCACAATTTACCTTAAGGAGTATCCTCTTTAATTGGGAATTTTTTATCATATTTGCTCACTCACTTTGTGGTCGGGAAAAGCAGAAGCGCAATCCAATATACATTGAAACCGCTTTCATATAATCAGAATTTTCCTGTTATAAAAAGAATAACAATCAGACTGTTGGAATTCAAACACGAACTCAATAAAGGTATCACATTTCGGAAGGGAGGGTGTCGGCTTAGATGCCGAGACGTATCGATTTCCTTAGAATTTTTACGTAAAAGAAGTCTCAATCACGCGTTCGATAATTTTGTCGTGGCTTTTTTCATCCGAAGCCAAACAAACTATTCGTATATCTTTCCTTATTATAAATGCAAAGATAAAGAAATGCGAAGGTAAGTTTGATTGAGCATCATGCAAAAACGAATGAATGGATTACAAGCATAATTATCACATAGACATGTTATACTATGAAATAAGATATTGGCTACAGTTATTCACCATTTAGAACCCGATCGATTGATGTTATACTAGAGTTCTATCTACGCATCGTACTTATTTGCATGCTTACTGACTCTACTTATTAACATGCTACAAAAGTTATAGGACTTGGATTCTCAATCCATAAATCAAGCAGTTAAGGGTTGTTGTTCCCAGTTTGTGTCGACTGTAAGCAAGTACGTAGCACCTGAAGTGAAGTGTGGTAAATTTAATTATGCTCCTCTTATCCGGGAGCCGGATCCCAGGTAACCGCAATTTTGCGGCGTGCGCCTCCGCGCGTAGAGCTCGCACTAACGCCATTAATGTTCCCTAGCTCCATTGGACATAATCGGATCGTAAATTGAACATTTTTATGGTTTTATCGTTTGAAATACAATGTAAGAACTGGCTAACACTTAATCCTTACAAGTAAGAATAATACAGGATGTAGGTTAATTATGTTGCATCGTTGAAGGTATTTTTCATTCCCGTGGCGTTTTACTCTTTCCCTGAATATCAAGTAGTTTCCAGTTTGGTCGATCCACTTGGTTCCACCAGGTTTCAGGTTCTGAAAACTCCGTCACCGGATTTGGCCACTAGGTCAAACGGAAGAAAAAACAACCAGCTTTTTTTCTGTTCAAAGTTAACGAGCTTTAAAACAATTTATAGTTTCATCTTCCAGAGTGGCTCAACGTCATTACCCGTTTCGAAACGGTAAAATTTTAGCTTGAAAGATGCACCGACTCTAGAGTTTTAGCAAGCTCAATTTCAAGAATGAAATATCCAGTTGACTTCTTGTGGCGTTCTTCTCATGATTTGACAAGGCCTTTAATAAATATTTCTCCTTCATCAATCACGCTTATCTATAACAAAATCTTGTTTTAATAATGATTATGATATGAACTGTTTATTAGCTTTGTTTTATTAGTGGCGTCCCAAGCATCCAGTTAAATGACGCGATAAGCATCAGATAGCAACGACCCAAATTAAATTCAACACTGTTTTAATGAAAGATACTTATCTATGCAAACTTCCGTACTTCTCTTGTTTTGTTTCTAACAAACGGGAGTGTTCAGTTTTTTATTTTTATTGTAAAGGACTACGCTAATATTGAGGCTGTTCTTAAAACAAAAAGGCATTATTTTTTACATCAAGGCCATGGATAGAGAGAACTTAGGTAGGCACCTACTCCTTGATTTACATGATACCTACATGAGTAGTTTGATCACAGTAATAATAGATACCTACTATGTCACTGTACGCACCAGTCGGGCTTAAGTTATGCATTCTCATCAACTCCTGAATAGAAAGCTGCTCAACGAAGAATTCAAAATTGAAACGCTCGGGGTGTTTACCCTTTGTTGTAGGATCCACCGCCGACCTTATTTACCGTGAAATAAATTCTTTAAAATTTGTAAATGGAGAGAAAAAGAATCGCCGGCTATTCCACAACACAGTATGCTTTACAAAAAATCACTGAACTTTGTGAGCCTCAACTCGAACAAAAGAATTTCACTTTAATTTAAAAAGTTTAGATAAAAGATTTCTCAACTTTCAACTCCAGTTTATTCGTAAATAGGTTTTTAAACAAACAAAAGGCGTGTACATTGCCTGCGCCGCTGCATATTTTTGCAGTAGAATAGATTCAATTAATCACAGTCGAGTCAAATTAAAATACATTAGGCGACAGCTGCGTCCATTGACAGCAGTCGTTACGCTTGACGAAAGTGAAAAAGACGGTAATTTATCTACGCTCACAAATCACTAAAATTTGAAATTCCTTTGTTTTTATTTGACTTCAAAATTAGATTAGGCCTTATTTGTTAAAGAAAAGATTATTTAACATTAAAGTGACAACGTACCTTACTTCTATTTCGCAAATGAAAGATGTAATATTGTCCTATTAATTAAAATCAAATAGGTCATTAACTAAAACTACATATTACGAGTAATACCTACACACTTATTCTGTGCTTACAATCTACCATTCATGGAATGGTATCAAAATAGTCTTATAGTAACAGTTATTTTGAATACAGAAATCGAATTCATATATATAAATTTTCCACAGGCCAATCAAGAGATATTTTCAGCATATCCGTTTGATTTTTAATAAAATTTATCACGAAATTCAATGAAATATTCCACGAATAACCACTGAAACCGTACCTCTCGCGTTTCATTTCTGGATGAAAACTCGTCGGTCAAGCTCTACATACGTACATTATATGTTCGTATATCGTAGCTCCATCACGTAACTCTGCCTAGGCGCAAAATCAGCTCAGTTACGAAGCGAGGCCCGAAATGTAAATGAACCGAGACGAATGCCCGTACTCCATAAAGTAAATGGTGGATTCCGACGTACATTTTTCTCTCCGCTATATTTTTTCTTTATGTTTCCCACATTTGATTAGGCTCGTGGCTATGTGTGTCGCAAGATTTCATTACAAACACGGCAAACACGGCAATTCTGTTCTGTTTATTTTTTTAAATTGTTCCTAGCCTAGGGCATCGGTATCCGGGAATTCCCGGTTTTGACGAAGAAAAAAGAACCGGTTATGGTTTCCTTAGAGTGACCGTTTTGGGTAAGGTAGTTAATGAGTTTTTAGTCACACGTAGGAAATGGTCACTGTATTTTTTCATTTTATAACATAATTACGCACTCGGCCACAAAACTCAAATTACCAACGCGTTACTTACATCCAACAAAATTAGTCTTGAAACCAGTATCGAAGTAGGTCACTATAAAACAACAGTCTCACAAGAATTCCAATTTATTGTGCACGTAAATTCGTTTGAAACCATAAAAATAAGTAGACAATCATTATGAAAAGTGAGGATGGAACGGTCCGATGGTTTCTTTATGTGATTTCCTTGGAAATAGCCGCAATAGCAGGGTCTGATTGGGTTAGCCTCTCGCGAGCCGGCGGAGAAGCGCTTTAACGGTCAATGCTCACTGCCTTTCATTAGGAACGCACTTAGGGTGCGTTTCGATTGAAGCGGAGCGGGGCGGAGCGGGGCCGAGCGGACCGTGAATTGGCCAATCACAGTGCTTGAAATCTCCACTCCGCATCAGTGGAAACAGTGTAAGCGGGGCGGAGCGGAGATGAGTGGACTTTCGAATAAAACAAATGAACACGCGGCCCCGAGCCGGACAGAGCGGAGTCGAGCAGGCTGTGGTGCCGAGTGGTGGGCACGAAGCGGAGCGGAGCTGGGCGGAGCGGGGCGGGGCGGGGCTGGGCGGAGCGGAGCGGAGCTGGGCTGGGCGGAGCGGAGATGAGTGGACTTTCGAATAAAACAAATGACCACGCGGCCTCGAGCCGGACAGAGCGGAGTCTGCTCGACTCCGCTCTGTCCGGCTCGAGGCTGTGGTGCCGAGTGGTGGGCACGAAGCGGAGCCGAGCTGGGCGGAGCGGAGCTGAGCTGAGCTGAGCTGAGCGGAGCTGAGCGGAACTGAGCGGAGCTGAGCGGAGCTGAGCGGAACTGAGCGGAGCTGAGCGGAGCTGAGCGGAGCTGAGCGGAGCTGAGCGGAGCTGAGCGGAGCTGAGCGGAGCTGAGCGGAGCTGAGCGGAGCTGAGCGGAGCTGAGCGGAGCTGAGCGGTCTGTGGTGCCGAGTGGTGGGCACGAAGCGGAGCGGAGCTGACCTGAGCTGAGCTGAGCGGAGCTGAGCGGAGCTGAGCGGAGCTGAGCGGAGCTGAGCGGAGCTGAGCGGAGCTGAGCGGAGCTGAGCAGGCTGTGGTGCCGAGTGGTGGGCACGAAGCAGAGCGGAGCGGAGCGGAGAGGAGCGGACTTTCGAGTACAATATATGAACACGCGGCCCCGCTCCACCCCGCCCTGCTTCAATGGAAACATTTGCCACTTCACACTGCTATTCTCCGCTCCACTCCGCCCAGCACCGCTCCGCTCCACCCCGCTCAACCCCGCTCCGCCCCGCTCCACTTCAATGAAAACATTTGCCACTTTTCACTGCTCTTCTCCGCTCCACTCCGCCCAGCTCCGCCCCGCTCCGCCCCGCTCCGCTCCGCCCCGCACCGCTTCAATGGAAACAGTTGCCACTTTTCACTGCTCTTCTCCGCCCCGCTCCGCCCCGCTCCGCTTCAATGGAAACGCAGCCTTAATAGATTATTCTATTAAGGATCCTGCGAGAAAATATTTATTCGAATACACTTTCAGACAGGTACTCAATTTGTTCAGAACTTTACCAAGCTCGTGATGTTATTATGCAAGATTTGTGAGACTAGAATACAAAAACGTAAGAAATTTAATGGCTAAAACTTGGACGAAGATTACACCCGAAGCCTAAACTTAGCACTTCACGACTCGAATTTTAAGTGAGCTACTAGCAAATAAAAAGATTGAGACATTTTTATTTTCCTTTTCTTGCCATCACTACTACTTACCATTATTTTTAAAAGCCTTAATCTTCGTGCCTAACTTCATCCTCCTTTATTTACCGTGAAATATGAACATTTTACGCATAGAGATTTCTTTTAGAAACACGGGTGGAGTAGCATAAATTGAAGCTAATAGTGTCCATTAGCAGCTTACCGAAACGCTAATAGTATTAGCCTCGCCTACATAAAGCAAAGCTACATCGTTCGCTAATTGCTTCGTTGATTTTAAAAAATAATATTGAGAGCGAAGAATGGAATGTCTACAGCGAACTATTTATCACTATACGTCTCGCCCTTCTTACGGTAAATTGAAACCTTTTAACCTGAATTGAAGTATTGCTTATGGAAGAAACAAATCTGAAAATACGATTTGAAAAATGATTGCGACGTCGGGCGGACCGACTTGCCGACGAAATATCGAATTTGCCGGCTCTGTGTTGCGAAAGTTTCATTTACCCGCTAACTGTCGTATCTCTGTGATAGAATGCATCGAAAATGGTATTTCGGAGGACCGGCAAAGTTGGTAATAGGTTATTGTTTTATTCCGTTTACATCCACGATATGAGAGGTGGAAGTTTCTAAGGGAAGTAATATATCATTTAGCCGGTGGATGCGAGCGGGTAAATATCTAAATTGCAAAGTCTAGGTATCACCCGCGCACACTCGATACCCACACTGATTGATCGGCTCTTTCGCAACAATACCTACCTAAACTAGTATATAGTGAAACTTGAGAACATCACAAAGCATTAGGTGTACTAATTGTGCTTTTATTACTACGTATAGGGGCGTATAGTTATTGTGTAGGTAAGGTAGGGGTAGGTAGGGGTAGGTTGTGTAGGTAGGTAGATGGGTAGGTCTATCGCTGATTCGGTCTAGGTATGCGTAAACTAGGTAGGTATACTGTTCTCGTAATTTAAAAGTGCTGCCCTTAAAGTTGCACAAAATATTTTCAATTTATTAGAGTAAAGAGCTTATTATACCTTCCTAAATGTAGGCTACTTAATTTAGTCGTGACTGAATTTAGGCAAGTGTAATCGCATTTAGCAAGTTAGAATCCTAAATTTAGAAGCTAGGATGGTTTCTGACTGACTGAATCAGAAGCTTTCTAAATTAGGTTCTAAATTTAGGAAGGTGTTATAACCCTTTAAGTACTTACTAAATTGTTTTTAAAATCAGACCATCAGAAGCCCCAGTAGGTGAAGACATTCAAAACACCCTCAATCACTAAATTAAAAATTAAGAACGTGGGTAAATAACAGGCAGCTAATTAAGACGAATGCTTTGTAAAAATCGACAGTTTAATTGAACACCATTTCCTCTCATTGGCTAGTACCGGTATTACAAAGGAATAAGCTACGAATCATTAACTTCTCATTTCATTGGCGCGATTACAAAGAGACTATTATCAGGCTGTCTGTAGCCGCCAGCGGATATTCTTAAAGAATAAAGAATGATTCTCACTTGATAGTATGCTTTGGGGTGAAGACAGTTTACACTAAAGGTTATCCAAAGCCAAATTCGGGGGAATAATTCGAAACCTCTTGATAAAGCATTTAGTAAGGACGTAATATATGGCCCACCAACATAATTGAATTTGAATAGGTAGGTACGTTATATTCATAATGTAGTTTGAAACTACTTTGCACCTCACTAGTAGAGTTTGGATCGCCCCTTAGTCACAATTCAGAAAGAACTTTTCAGAAAGTTGCAACTTTCATAAAGTGTGCCTTTTTCAAGAGCTTCTCCAGACGCCAATATTAAAACTGAAACTCGCCATTATTGGACCATATTGATATCGGTGAATGGAGACGATTGTTCACACTTACAAAAGAAGACCAATTGTTGAATTTGTGAGCAGAACCGAAGAAAAACCTTATACTTTATTACCGTTATTAAATATTATCATGTCGCACATTTATTTTGTCGTTACAAAATTAATTTAGGGATCCCGGGAATAGCATCGACTGCGTATACGTTTTAGAATATGCAAAATATCAGCCTGGAATTTAAAAAATGCCTTTGCTTGTTACAGGAGAGAGCATGGAAAATGCAAGGAGAGGTGAACAATGACGGCATGTCCCCGCCGCGAGCGATGACCCTGCCGAGCCCGGAGCGCGCGGCGGCCGCGGCGGCGGCGGCGGCGGGGCGCGCGCCCAGCCCGCCCAGCCCTACTGCACACTCGGCGCCATATTTTATAGAAAAATTCACGCTTATTAGGCTATGTCTACAATCTCTGCGGGTGATATCGCGCTTGTATCAAAACGCCGCCTCGTTGCCGCGTGTGCGCGTGAACTTTAATTTTCCAAAGCGTCCGCTAGTCAAATTAAAAACGGCCGTTTTTGATATGTTTAGCTTTCGAACTAGGACAGTGTTTTGTGATATTAAGTCGTTGTTAGTAAAGACTATAGTGCAATTATTCGTTGTTGCCAAGTGCGTCGCATGGTGCGGGCGGGGGCGGGGGCGGGGGCGGGGGCGAGGGGGAAGGTTCACGTCGAGGGCACGCGTGGCGCTGGTGTTATGGCTGAGCTGGTGCGGCGCGCCAGGCGAAGGGCGCCGGGACTCGGACCTGCACATAGGCGGCATCTTCCCTATGGAGGGCGAGGGTGGCTGGCAGGGCGGGCAGGCGTGCAAGCCCGCCGCAGAGCTCGCGCTCGCCGATGTCAACGCGCGCTCTGATTTATTGTCCGGCTTCAAATTATACATTCACAGCAACGATAGCAAGGTATTTTTGAGTCATTTATCATTTAACTAAGCAGGTCAAGAAAAGCCTCCGTGGTCTTAGAAATTGTACTTTTAATTGCCGAGCTTTTGTATAAGTGACGGCGTAATTGTGTCAAAGAATGAAGCGTTCGCCGACTGTTACATTTATAAAATCAAATCATCCAACTTCTACAGAGTCTCGTGTAAAGTTCGCTTTTAGCGGTAAGTAAAGCGGTGTAACTCCGTCAATTGAGTTACTAAAATGTCAATTATAATTCCAATCAACGTTATGTGCATGACGTGTCGTACCCGCCGCTCTCCAGCAGAATGACAAGTACAAACCTAATCCATTAAGTTAAAACCAGCCCAGCTGACTGCGGTCACTGTAATTAACAAAAAGGGATCGTATTTATATCCTGGAGGAATGAGCCCATAAATCTAAATGAACTAAGTCGTAGGCTTATGATATTGCAATCGAGAGGGTGAGTCTGACGTTCGATTCAATTATTGAGAATTTATGAATGGTTCACAGGAGAAAATTTTATTGGATAGAATTTCCGCGCTGGTTGGAGGTAATTTCCCGTTTTATCGATTTATACCTATTCACGAACAAATTGGCGATTCCGATCAATTCGTTATCGATAACGTGCCGATTACCTGCTGACGAAAATTGAGGAAGGAAGCGGTGACTTAATGGCCGAGAATTATTGAGGATAACCGCTGAAAACTTCGCGATAGTAAAGTTATTGTAAGACAGACGGTAATAGCCAATTTTCACCCCAATAACGGCCCATCACTTATGTATCTATTAATACAATATTCATAGACCTAAAATCAGTTTATCAAAAAATAACAATGGTCGAAATCAAAGTTGCCAAACTGGTATCAGAAATTTTTTATTTGATATTCTTATATTTCAAGTAAAATATTATTTGTATCAGTCGAATAAGCATTGATCCTTCCCATTATTTTTGTTTCAAACTTCTGTGTTTTAAATACCGTAACTTTGTTCAGAAGGATCAAACATTGCTTATTTAAAAACGTTTATCTAGAACGTAGCCTGAAGTCGGTCAAACATAATACAGAAATGAAAAATGTGCAAACTATTTTCATCCAGTTACATAGAACTAATTGCACAATCCTCACGGGAACCTGCTTCACGGCGGTAACCCCATAAATAAGGAACACACCAACATGTGTTTGTGACCCAAGAAAATCACATTAGGTTAAATGGCCTGGCGTAATTACGTTTAACTACTCCCCAGTAACATAATATAATGAGAACCATTAATGTATTATTTTAGCAGATATGGTACCTCCGAACATTGCAATCACTAGACTCGTGCTCAGCGCATCACTACTTGCTGCGAATTCCACACCTTTGGCACTGGCAATTCGACGATGATGGATATTATTCACCAGAAGATGTAATATTGTAGTATACGACTGACTCGTACTGTGTCCATGGACTACGTTTAGTAGGACATACTATTTTAGACAGTCACGTCTCCCTCTTTCTTGGAAATGTCTTTGACGAGAACAGTATAATAAGTCGAATATTGAATAATAATACTAGATGTATAATCATTCATTATTATACCTACCTTTACTCCGGCCAAGAAGAAGCGATAAAAAATGAAAATATCATTTTTATTAAATTGGTTGTTTTTAACGTTTCGCTTTATTTTTTGTATTCTATAATTAAAATTACGTTTTTCGTTAGCAGGTATCCTTTAATATAATGGCTTTGTATTCTAAATGTGGCAAAGTTAACTAATTAATTAAAAAGTATTAAGACCGCAGCCTCGGGGCCCGCGACCCCTTGATTAAAGCCAATCAGAAGACGACTCAGATTTAATTAACTAATAACGACACGTTAAACATTTTAGTCGTTCATGAATATGGATGTTGACGTCGTTTTTAATTAAAACTCTATTTATTTTATGGTTGAAATTGTAAAGGAGATAATCTGGAAGGATTAAGGGCCGTAGAACTTTAAAATATGGAAAGTTCCTGGCAATTTTTTTCACAACCTTAAACCTTTGTCATAAGTTTGGAATGTCTGCCGAGATTGTAATTATATCATACGCAGAACAAAATCGCTCACCTGTAGACCCAACCATTGATTAAGGTACATAAAAGTGTCAAGAAAAATTTCATATTAATTTTCATTTCGTTTATTTTTGTGTTAAAAACAGCTGACGACCAAATTGGGAAACCCTATTTTCGTATGATTAATGATGACTAGACTAGCTATTTGCTCTATCTTACTTATCTTATAATACGGGCTCGTTGCTGAAGTCGAGATCTACGAGTAACAAGTAGGTCAGTTTGACGACCGGGCTTAGTACCTCCGAATCCAACTTATGACAAACGTTATCTCAAATTGGGCGCTTGCGGTGTTTGTGCTAATGCCTTTGCGGCAGTTGTATGTACGGTTGGGAAATAGAAATAGATAGGTAGTTCATTTCAGTTCAAAATAGGTAGGTATATTTTGAAAATACTACCCCACCGAGCCAACTAGCCACGCGGGTATAAATATCGAATGGCGGCGTCTTCATCAGGCGCATGCCTGGCGCGAGCACTCAGTTTTGACGTCGGAACGCATAGACGTAATGTCATAATATGAGTGCTCGGGTGAGGCATGCGCGCCATATGGACACATCTAATGATAATAAGTCTATGATTCCGCGGTCCTTCCACCACCCTAGTGGGAGCTACTGTCACAGGAGTGTCACATGAGTTTTGTGTCAGGTACCTGTTATAATTAATGCATTAATTTTGAAGTTAAGCTTTTTTAAGTCAAATTAAAGCTAAATGTCAATTGTGCAGTGCGAGCCCGGCCTCGGCGCGAGCGTGATGTACAACCTGCTGTACAACCCTCCACAAAAGTTGCTGCTACTAGCTGGCTGCTCCACCGTCTGCACCACCGTTGCCGAGGCAGCCAAGATGTGGAATCTCATGGTGGTAAGTACTTTCAACCTCATATGACAAGTCGTATCCGAATTAAGAAAATCTTTACATTTCTTTTTTGTAAAATGACTTGAATTTCCCAGTTTAATGATCCAATTATTATAAGTACTTTCTTATTAAAATATAAAGTTGTAGATAGATATATATTAAAGATTGCAAGTGTAGTCTTTAATACATATTTTGTATAGTAAAAAAATGTCCTTATTATAAGACCACCGAGGTCCAATTTTCTGAGAACATTCTACTGAGAAAACTTGACTTTCATAAAGTACGAACTTTTTATGTAATTTATATATGTAGAATGGTTTTACGAAAGTCCCTAGATATGTTAGATGAAAAGATAAAAGTATAACGCCATTACGAGCCTACGGATATTGGTGTACGTCGAAAACTTAACAAGGTTAGCTTCAACATGAGTCATGGTTCAAAAATATGAACTTTTGGAAACATTCCAAAACCACTAGGTATAAAAGCGGTATAGCTGTAAAGTCAGGCCCAGACAAAAACTAGAGTGAAGTGAAATTAAATACTAATCCTATACTATATGTGTATGCTCGGCAAGGTCAGTCAGAGATGGGTGACCATTTAGTGGCATTTGAACTGAGTGTCCCCGTGCTTCGGAGGGCACGTAAAAAGTCGGTCCCGGTTGTTGTCATTTAGCCAGCAGTCGTTAAGCCTTGTCAGAGTCCTTCGGGCGGCTTGACCAACTCTGACACCGGGTTGGCCACTAAACATACGATAAGAAGAAGAGAGAGCAGTTGAGAAAATAAAACTATGGATACAACAAACATTTAAAAAAACTATCTAAGTACACCCCGATAACAATCGAGTCTACAAGAAACCTTCGTTAGTAAAATCGTTTATATTTATTTATATTTGGACCAGACCTCTGAACCAGTTTCCCACAAATAGTATATACGGTTCTATGAACAGATATTCTCTCCCAACATCTCCTGTAGATGTAACGCTGCCTACCTATTTGTTTTCTTTTCCACCGTAATCCCAGCCCTCAATCAAAATTGTGTCTAAAATACGCTTGAACTCCAATAAACATAAACAACTGAAAGATATTAAACCCTTCTATACGTACAACGAGGGTCCTGGGAACATCGCCATAACGTGTTTTGATTGGTTAATGGTGTTCAAGTGAACCAAGAGGCTCGTTTATGTATATTGGGGTTGGATACGCCAACAAGTTTTTATAGGTAATGAGTTTAGTCACGCTGTTCTGTCCTTAGTAGGGTGTTAATTAATTAAATTGTTAAAGGTTTAAGAAGTAACAAAACAACTTAGTCCAGTTACTGAGCCGTTGTAAACTAATTTTCCACGTTAATTAACTGTTAATATAAAAATACTTTAATAGAAAAATCGGATATGAAGAGGGAAAGTAATATAAAACGAAAAACAAAAACATTTTCTAAATAAATTGGTGAAAATGTATGAGCTATTCTGGTTGTGTGGGTCACACGCGAGACCTAGTGTGGAGATTTGAATGCACGTAGCAATTTTGGGTACGTTATGAATATATTTAGACTTTCATGTATGTGGTATTACATTGTGACAAGTATAGTTAATTAGATTCTGTGACTGTGTGCATATTGTATTAATCCTCTGAATGTAATATTTTAATATTTAAGCCATAACCAAACACTAGTTAAGGAATTATGGCTTTTTAGACTTTAAACAATTATAGAGAGGGACCCACCACTCACCGGAATTGTCACGCCCAACCAATTGTCACCAATTGGAGGTTACGCCTGATTCCATCAATTATTTTTAGACTTTTTTTTATAGGATGCTGTGGCAAAAAAGCGTATGGCCCGCCTGATAAGCAGTAACCGTAGCCTATAGATGCTTAAAATACCAAAGGCATTTCTCGCACATTGCCGACCTGAAGGGGAGTGGGATGGAGGGAGGGGGAGGGGAGGAGGTTACGGCTCTCTCACTCATCGTACGAAACGCAGCTGTAATAGCTGCTTTACGCCGATCTTCTGTGAGAGGGTGGTACTACCCCGGACGAGCCAGCCCGTCTATGAGCTGCAATCAATTGGCTACAGCTTGGCTCTACCACCTCGAAACTTAGGCCCGACACATACACACGGAATTCCGTTTCGAAATATCGAATCGGGGATTCCGAACGCAGTAAATCCATCTAAATGTATGGACGTATCGTGTTCGGAAACCCCAATTCGATATTTCGAAACCGAATTCCGTACGGAAATTCCGTATGTATATGGCAGGCCTTAGGGTGTATTCACACGACGAGTGAGTTACGTCCGCAGTGTGGTTTTTTCCTGCTGGTCTAATCAAAATTTGAATGATGCAGATAATTAGTGCTCCATCTCGTGTAAATGTGCCGAAAATTTTAAATTTGTGCCTATAGCCGTTTTGGAGTTATTCACGAATATATGATCTTGCTGGCGTAACGTTACCGCAGCAGTGTGGTTTTTTCCTGCTGGTCTAATCAAAATTTGAATGATACAGATAATTAGTGCTCAGTGTCGTGTAAATGTGCCGAAAATTTTAAATTTGTGCCCTCTTAGGTTTCAGAGTTATTTCAAATCTTGCTGGCGTAACGTTTTGCGAATTCCTGTATCTCAAAAACTGTTTGGCACACAATCATGATTTTTCGTACACACATTAGTGTTAATTTGTGCCCATTTGTGTCAGTTTCATATTTCAATAAATCAGAAAGGTTCAGGTGTTATAATATTTTTCCTAAAAAAACTAAAATAGCTCCTTGCTCTTAAACTGGGAAACCTAGAAACCAAATGTTAGTGCTAGCTTGTATTTCTTATGGATCCTAAGCATTTCTATAATGATCGTAAGCCTACTCCAAGGAATTTACGATTTATTACGATTTTATTGCTATCTCGCGGTGAAATAATTTAAACCCTAAATACACGAGTTTCGTATGTTCCGATTACTTTTATTAATATACAAAAATTAGTGCCCTACTTCAAATATACGTGTACCAAATATCAGCTCTGTAAACCTTATAATTATAAAATAATTAATAAAAAACACCATGACAAACTTTCAATGGTTAACCGACCAAATAAAATGAGTTGAAAAATGCGGCCGCCCGATACATAGCGCCTACCATCTTAAATGTACACAATAAATTGGCTGTGTGCTAACAGTTCTGTAGAAAAGTGAATGAGTAATATTTATTTTTATATTTTCTTTGTAATGGTTAAACTCGACTTCCTACCCTTGCCCCCTGTCTAGACCCCTTCGTCCGCTCACTGTTTGTACTACCATAAGTTTTTTTTATTATTTCTAATATCAAGATTTTTTTTTTGTTTAATGTAAGTACCTACATTATTTTTATATTTTGATGTTGTGTCAATGAAGTAATGTTTTGTTTGTTTATAATTATTGAAAATACTAATATTTATAAGTGTTCATTCGTTTTATATCTCGATGATGGTGAATGATTTCGATTTAAAGAATGGATATTGTTTTTCAAAGTCGTATTGCTGTTTATAAGCGTAGATTTTTTATCTCTAGAAATATATAAAAGAAGATACTTTTACTGTTGTTGTGTGTTATTAGTTAAAGCTCATTTAGCTACACGAAACATAAAAGGAATATTAAGGAAGGTACCTACATATTTAAATTCAGCATACCCTGTGATTATACATTTTTTTACCTTATTTAATAGTTTATAAATACACTCCAAAGTATTATGTACGCGTCTGCACTCATTACAACGCTGTCAATTGAAATAGGATGGCTTGAAGTACGGAGAGTTCGCTTGTTTCTATACATTCCAATTCCGTCAGTTAACCACCGAAAGCGCTTCGTGATGGTTATTTATTAATAATATTTTAGTTGTAAGGTTTACAGAGCTGATATTTCGTACACGTATATTTGAAGTAGGGCACTAATTTTTGTATATTAATAAAAGTAATCGGAACATACGAAACTCGTGTATTTAGGGTTTAAATTATTTCACCGCGAGATAGCAATAAAATCGTAATAAATCGTAAATTCCTTGGAGTAGGCTTACGATCATTATAGAAATGCTTAGGATCCATAAGAAATACAAGCTAACACTAACATTTGGTTTCTAGGTTTCCCAGTTTAAGAACTAGGAGCTATTTTAGTTTTTTTTGGAAAAATATTATAACACCCGAACCTTTCTGATTTATTGAAATATGAAACTGTCACAAATGGGCACAAATTAACACTAATGAGTGTACGAAAAATCATGATTGTGTGCCAAACAGTTTTTGAAATACAGGAATTCGCAAAACGTTACGCCAGCAAGATTTGAAATAACTCTGAAACCTTAGGGGGCACAAATTTAAAATTTTCGGCACATTTACACGACATGGAGCACTAATTATCTGTATCATTCAAATTTTGATTGGACCAGCAGGAAAAAACCACACTGCTGCGGTAACGTTACGCCAGCAAGATCATATATTCGTGAATAACTCCAAAACGGCTATAGGCACAAATTTAAAATTTTCGGCACATTTACACGAGATGGAGCACTAATTATCTGTATCATTCAAATTTTGATTGGACCAGCAGAAAAAAATCCCACTGCTGGCGTAACTTACTCTCACACGACAACTTTTTCATGTTTCACGCGCCGTTGATGCAATAAAAACGCGCTACGAACAATATTATCAGAATATGTGTGTTTTTTTTAAGTTTCGCAGCGCAGGTAACGTGCGATCCATGTAACGCGCTTCGACGCGTGAAAATGTCGATCAGGCCCTTATATTCTTGTATTGTTCATCTAGCTGTGCTACGGCGCATCGTCGCCCGCGCTGTCGGACCGCGCACGCTTCCCCACGCTGTTCCGCACGCATCCCTCGGCGACCGTGCACAACCCCACTCGAATCAAGCTCATGCAGAAGTTCGGTTGGTCACGCATCGCCATCTTACAGCAGGCTGAAGAAGTCTTCATTTCAGTAAGTACAGTCTCACAATGAATACTTACCTAAGGGCCTCCCAGACAGACTTGCTACGGCTACGGCGATTTTGTGACGTATCGATGCTGCGTCGCGTTTCTTCTTCGCGAACGAGCGAGACGCAGCGTCAAAATCGCCGATCACCGATGCTAAAAGTAGCAAGTCTGCGGTGGCCCTAAAAACTGACTCACATATGGTCGCATTCATAAGTTTAGTAGCAAACCACAATCAATACTGTGCCAAATGGTTACAGCAATACAGTCTTTAGCGTGCTTGAGTAGCCACTAGTAATAGTAGCTAGTAGCCAGTTAATAAAGTACAAATTATGAAATCAAAAATACATTTTAAGCTACCTCACTGAATCCTAAGTAAATTCCACGACAGCCAACTTGACTGAAGTTAAAATTTTTAAAACCCAAGCATCTGAAATAACAAAAATCCCCAATTTCCTCGTTGTGTAAGCTAACAAGCGTAAAAAGATTTATTGAAGTTTACGCAAGAAATAGAAGAGTAATTGTGTACGCGGCGAACCACCCGAGGTCCCGTCTCGTCAGCCATGTCTCCCTTGATAAAACGTTTCCATTTTATGGGCAAACTTAAATTTATTCTCGCCCCATTGCAACACCCGCAATAGATTTCAATACGGATTGTAAAAAGTGATCGATAGCACAAACGAAAACACACTGAACGTCTGTTATTCTCTGTTTACAAAGCGTTTCTTCGTCTGCTACATTGTGTTATCTTCACAGTACATTAGCTTTCGATAATTCAACCTGTGGAACACCGAGCATACTGATAATACGGAGCGATACGGGGTGATTATGTGCGGGTACCATATCGTGTCGGGGGTCCCCGGTCGTCGCGTGACTTAAATCGTTCATCGGATGTTGTTCGTATCGACATCGAGTGGAGCATAACACGCTAACCGCTCTGTCTGCCGATTGACAAACGATTTTCATGATTGGCCTTCACCGATTCGACGGTTTCGACTTCATTGCGTATTGAAAACCGCTGAAGCGTTATGGCATCTTTATATATGCAGACGTACAAGAATAGGAGACAGAATTGGTTGAAAGTCAAATCATAAAACGGCCAGAGCACACAAGAATGAACAATCGATATTCCAATAAACGAAGAGAAACTCATGACTAGAGAAACAAATTAGACTCGTGAAAGATAAAATATAAAAGTTCTGACCTTGTGATAACAATTTACGTAATCTTGAGATATTGTTACTAAGGAGTTTCTCTACCTTACTATAGGTTAATATATTGTGAAATAGGAATTACTCATAGAATATCTGCGATCTCCTCTGTTACCGGTATCGCAGCATAACGGAAGTTAAGCAGTGCCGGAAGCATTAAACCCTCGCGTAACATCGTAACAATGGTTATAAAGAGAAAAATAATCGTTCCCCAGAGAGCGGCGACTACAATGCGTCTTGCATGATAAATGGATATATTTCAACATTTTTTACATAGTAGCGGCGACCAAACCCCTGGGCTAACCCACTTTGGACCAATTTTAGCGAAAATATGATATTCAAAGGATGAAAATATAGTAGAATTATTGACTGAATCATATTCCCTGGTTTCTTTTTTACGAATTATAATGAAGAATTCACGAAGATAATATTAGAGATTATTGGTTTTGCAAACTCGAGGCTGAGGACATCTGAAAATTAAGGGGTGCAGACGCGGTGCCGAACTTTAAACGGGTGGTTCCTGCAAAGCTCGATTTTAGCGGTCACACAGTCTTATCTCTGTTCATATCAAAGATACCGATTAAAAGTATATTTTTTTAGTTTCTTACTACATTTGTCTATTTGGAAAACATAATTTTTATTTCATAAATAAATAAATTATACATCCAAACTTCATTTGAAAACCAAAATCGGGGTTAAATTAGCCGTTCTCGCTGTGTCACACGCTTCACTTACATGAAACAATAGCGTTTAACTTTTCGGTAAATGGTGTTGGGATCGTGTTATAGATATCAATTTTTTTTTAAAAATATACACTTTTTATTGATTACAAATGTAATATATTTTATTGTTTAGTTTGAATATTAAACAGCTATTTGTGTTGGTCACACGTTTGTGCACATTTTTACGGCGCATTACTAAATGATGTATAAGTCTACGATGAAACGATGTATAGTCTTGTTTGATGTCACTACTGACAGCCAGTCATATCGAGGCAGTCCAGCACGCTTAGCATGAACCCGAAGACAAGCGCTATTTCGCGCCTAACTGTCACATACAATCGCGCAAATGACGTCACAGCGGGCTATGTCTACAGGCCCTAGCATGAACACCGCGCGTCAAGCGACTAGGGTGCGACTTAATGTCAGTTGAAGACTATAGTCTACCGGCCATAACATGACCGCCAATGTATCTCTATTTTTGACAGTTCGGGGTAGAGATATATGTCTACCACTGTTGTAGGCCGCGATTAAGAGTTAGTTTGAAAATGACTCGACTTTTTATCCAAAATGAACGGTGTTTTTAATGTTTTAGGTGCTTATGCTATCATATTGAATTTTTTATTGCTATTAAATACTTAACACTGGCAAAATACCTAGTTAACGTGGTGATTTTTTGTTTTACTGGCTTAAGAAAATAAAAAAGCGGCAAACGCGGCAAACTAAAAGTGGCTCGATTGTATCGAAATCTTTTATTATCTCTAAATGAAGAGAAATTAGCCCGCAAGCGGCTCAGACGGCAAGTGCGGGAACTCTGCGACCCCTTCGAGCTCCCAGAGCAAGAGTTCTGACAAATCTTTAAAATAAGCAAGGAAATGGTGGAGTAGGTACCTTTGCTCGGAGCTCGAAGGGGATCTTACCCCCAAAAATTCAGCGGGATATCCTGTGATCATTAAGGTAGGTACGCTACATGGCCATTTAATAATAAGTATAGTTACCTACCTACTAAACGTCAAAAGATATTTCATTTTATGTTAGGTATGTAATTTATTTCAAGTTACTTAATTGTTTTCTATTTACTTGCAGATTCTTAACTCCATCAAAATATTGATGACTGGCCACTACCAGCGCTCTATTGGCCAAGAGCAAAATTTACTTACCCTAGGTATAAGCTGGCGTTCCTCCACAGAGCTAATACTGCTACTACTGCCTACCTGCTAGATTACATTAATTACACTTAATCCCAATTATATTCTTGATTGCGGACTCAGACTGTCGAATCCTGAATTGCAACGCCAACTATCCGGGTCGAACACACGACCTATTTATATTTAATAATTCAACGATAAAAGAGGAGATGCGCAGACTGTACAACAGCCGAATCGGCAATTATTATCTGCTTGGTGAGATGTGTTCTATAGTTACTTATTTCTTTTATAATTAACTTAATTTACCTATTAAGTTTAATTGACGGGTCCGTTGGCGTGGCTGTTTTAGATTCCTCCTTTCACGCTGCAGGTTGTAGGTTCGATTCCTACCCGGGACATGCATTTGTGTGCATGAAAATGTCTTCATGTCCCGAGTATGGGTGTAATTATGTATGTATTTACAAACAAAAAGTAAGTTTAATCATTTATTCATTTATTTATTTAGTAGGATTGTTCTGATGATTCTGAAACAGTTTATTAATGAAATGTAATAAGGATCAATCCCCACAAACCACTCTTTTTAGGCGAGACGTCTCTGAGTGCGGCAGGCTTTTACTCTCATACTAACAAACAATAAATAAGCTTTGAGTAGGTAAATTACAATAGGTACATTTACAAGATCTTCTTACTAAAACTTATATAATAAACTCATAAAAAATAAAAACACTGTATAAATAACAAATTAAAACTTAAATATTAATCGTTCACTGCGTAACCTGCAACAAAAAATGTATAAAAAATAAACAAATTATTATTATTTAAATTTTCAGGCGATTCTGGCTATGCCTTGCATCCATGGCTGATGACTCCAATTAGGAATGCACCTCGGGACACCCCTCAATTTAGATACACGGAGTGGCATTGCCAAACCAGAAATTTAATTGAGAGAACGAACGGCTACTTGAAGTGGACCTTTCGGAGTTTGGGAATAGATAGGAGTTTGCACTACTCCGCCGTAAAAGCAAGTCAAGTAGTTTATGCATGCTGTACTATAGGTATACAACATAATGCGACATTATAGGTACATGTAATTTTCAAATTATCACATTCTTATTTTTAGGCTTAGCATCATTTTAAGTAAAATGTTTATAATTTCCAGAGTACCCATGGAACTCATCGAAATATCGCAGATCGGAACGGAAACTCAAAACTTGTGGCGGACAATAAACGTAACGCTGTGCAACAATATTTTGGATAATTATTTGTTATTATTTTTATTTTATTAAAGTTTACAAATTTTACAAACAAATTGATATCAATTTATTTACCTGTTTTTTCGGTGACTCGGAGCTTCAGCAGCAGCAATACTATTTTTAAGCGCAGTTGTTTTGCTACATCCTGCAAAAGATATTTCAAACATTATTAATTATCCTCCCTTCCCTTTCCACTATTCCGCTCCCCTATCAACCTACGCCTACGATACCTGCTTAACATCAGGCGGGCCGAAGGCTTGCTGACCGCCTTATTTGTGAAAAAAATATTGGCAATTATATATTTTTGAGCCAGTGTGGTGAAATATGCCCTGATTCCTCCCAGATTAAGAGGGATTCGTAGGGGGTAGGGAATTGTGCCTTGTATAATGGCAATAAGCTCGCACCCTTTTACATTAGGGCCAAAATACCATCAACGGAATATGGGTGCACTGCAAAACTCATTTGCTTGCTCCTAGCTTCCTTCGGATTCTGGGAATTCAGGCATGAAGGTTCACTTATATTAATTACTTAGGAACAAATCCATTAAGAGCAAAGTAGGTATTCTTTTAGTAATAGTAGTCCTCTTAACCGAATTGGGGCCTCGGTGACCAATCTCAACGGACACTAGTCATCTGTGCAGAAGATATTATAATGCACAAGTGTGTGCGCAAGTACAGGAGCACAGAAACACTCAGTTCTATTAGCACTCAATGGTAAAAGTGTTGCCGAGTGTTGCTTAACCTTCGATTGTTTACCGATTAATAATTACAACTGTCTATGAGGTAGTAGTTTACATTATAATCTAATGTATAATAAGTACTTACGTAAAAATTCTCTCAGCTCTTAAATAAGTCTCTCAGCATATGGCGCAGCTGCTCCCATTGCTCGGCTCGGGACCGCTGGCCCATGGGCCCACTAAAATTCCCATTGGCAAATGCAGTGTTGGCCTGCATATAGGAGACCAACATCTGCACCTGCTTCAGGCTACTCCTACTAGTTTTAACCCTGAAATTAAACTTTGTGTTAGCTTTTCTTAGATCGAGAACTTTTTATGTTAAGCGACTGAAGATTCTAACATCAAATACATATATTTACAACTTACCCTATCCTCAGTCTTATGTACTTATATAGACAAAATGCACTTACCCTTTTCTCGTATTCATTTTTCCACAAAATCACACAAAACATAAAAATATTTAGTTTTAGCGGCGTTTGTTGTGTTTGTTTACAAATATAAAATATCAAATCTGCCAAACATCACTGTCAGTTTTAGATCTGTATTGACCGAATGAAGTGAGCAAAGAATGAATGATTTAGTGCCGTACCCAAAATCGGCAACTGCGATTAGAAGATCGATTCGGTCTTACCATATTTAAAAATAAATGTTTTTTTATAACGGCAAGACAGATTACTCTTCGGTAGATAAGACTCTACCGACGGTAGACTCGCTGTCTTCCTGTCAGTTCATGCTGTAGGTCGCGACATAGTCGGAAGAGAAGAGATGGTTTAAGGAGTCGCGCGACATATAAGTCTACATTTTTCATGCTAAGCGTGCAGCAGAGAGATGATCGAGGGTGTATTTCTCCACGATGAGATATAGGGCATCAAAGTCCAAAAAACATGTTTTTTTGCCGATGTACCGGAGTTTTGTGGACAAAATGTATTGTTGTTTGCAGTCACTTTAGATACTGGGGTTTTTAATACGAATTACTTAGCTGTCGAAGTATGATTTAGTGTTATTTAATTTATACTACATTTTGAAGTGCAAGAATAATAGTGAAATATGTTTAATTTGACGAGTTTCGTGGCATGAGATTCGTGGCAATTTCTCCACGAATCTCATGAAATTACCACGAATCTCATTTTTCGTAGGATTTTTCATGTGATGAACACGTCTCAGTGCCATAATGTAGTACATATTGGCATCAGACACTGGTTGTATCCCTCACGCAGCGATCCTCATTGCTGACGCTCATGATTTGGCCGTCGCAGAATGATTTTTTTGTCTCATGATGCTTCGCCATTTGTTTTTGTCCATGGTATCGTGAAACTCAGCGTTGATCGCATTTGCTCCATACTGTCATCTCATTGCATTATTAATTGCTTATGGTTGTGTCCGTCTTTCCTAGTGATTTGTCCAGGAAACTCAAGAACAAAATTCAAAAATATCATTTCTTTATTAATATTAACTAAACCCGCACGTCGTGCCTGGCCTATCGACCACCGATCCGATGTTTGCTCCGAACACGATTGCTGATGAATATCACTCCAAAAACCGACCATTGTATGTTGCATTCTTGGACATGGAAAAGGCATTTGATGATAGGGTCCCAAGAGACACGATCAGGTGGAGCCTTCGGAAGAATAATGTCCCCGAACAATACATCAACAACGTTGCCGACATGTATAAGGGTGCAAGATCAATGGTTCGGACGGTAGTGGGTGAGACAAAACCAATAGCGGTCACAGAAGGCGTACATCAAGGCTCTGTACTGAGTCTCTTCCTATTGCCTCGTTTTGGATTCACTCACGGAGTTAGCGCAAAATTCGGCAGCGTGGACTTTTATATACGTTGACGATGTAGCCATCTGCACAGAGCGCCGTGATGAGTTACAACAGGCACTTTTATCTTGGAAACACCAGTTGCAAGCCGTGACCTTGTGCTGAGTGTAGCAAAGACCCAATTCATGTGCTTTAACGAACCAGGTCCAAGCGACAGCAGTTCCATTCCCATCAATGGACCATTGGTCACTTTGTGCGATCAATATAAGTACCTGGGTAGTATGATGCACAATTCCGGGAACGTAGAATGCAAAATTCAGCACCGAATAACTGCAGCGTGGCTAAAATGGCGAGAAGTAACTGGTGTTACATGCGATAAAAGAATGACTGTAAAAGTAAAGGGCATGGTATATAAGACCATCATAAGACCAGTCCTTATGTATGGCAGCGAAACGTGGGCCATAACCCAAACGAACGTGCATACCATTCAAGTTGAAGAAATGAAAATATTGAGGTGGATGTGTAGCGTTACCAGGCTTAATAAAATTCGTAACGAGTACGTGCGAGGAAGCCTGGGCGTGCGCGATATCGCCGACAAGATGCAAAAGAGTAGGCTGCTATGGAATGGTCACGTGAAAAGGAGGCCACCTGAATACATAGGGAACTTAGCACTACAACTTTCCATTCCCAGCCCAAGACCCAGAGGCAGACCCAAAACAAGATGGAAAGCTGTAATGCTAAAGGACATGAAAGAGTGTCAGGTATCCGAAGACGATGTCGAGAATAGAGCGAAGTGGAAGGGAAAGCCTAGGAAGGCTGACCCCACCACCATGTGGGATACATAGTCAGGAAGAGAGAGAGGATAAACTAAACCCGCAACGCAACAACATAATTTAATTTAATATTTTTTTGGGCGATTATATTTGTTTATCGGGTCCTGCTAATTTTGATTCGGATTTTATTCTGGCAAAGCTCATACCTAGGTAGTGCTTATGAATCGTTAATATTAACATTTTAGAGTATTGCTTTCATTGAGAAGAGCCGCGAGAACATTCGATTTGTCTATTTAATTTTAAGATACACCTGACGGGAAGCTCTATTGTGAACATAGAGCTGAGATCCTCCAGTCCAGACTAGGATATCATCAGCAAATTGAAAGTGCTAACAAGTACACCTATACTTGCCATTAGCATCGATGCTTTACCTTTTCCAGTGGGGAAGATAAAATACATCATTCATCATCATAATTTGGAAGATGGAACGTTTCCCTGTCTGACACCTTTGGCAATTGGATCGGTTTTGAGCTCTAGTTGGTCCTAAAGATGGATTGATTGAGGCTCTGCTATTATTTGCGAGAATGCTCCCAGGTGACCCAAAGAGTCAGAGACGCGCGGTCATGTACTTTTCTCCTTCAGAAAACATGAACGCAAAGTTCCTTAAAACGCGAGATCGCTTAAGAATTCTGTCGTTTACGAAGATGTCTGAACAAATGGCAGTCCAGATGGGATATAAGAACTAACGGCCGCCACCTGCGTGAAATTATTTCCATGCGTTTGTGAGCATCTGGAGAGGACAAGGCTAGAAGTGGACAGTGTGGCTCAAATTTTCACGAGACATTACATCTTTTGGAGTACCTAAATTATTCTATTTTACCTCACTTGTTTCTTCACCTCTATAACAATGTTCGACGCCGCATAACGATCACAAACAATTTGCATATCACATATTTTGGGAGTGTGGTCTCTGGTAAAACGAACGGAACACTATGTTAAATAGCTTGCAAGTGACATCTGGAGTAGTATATCACACAGAATTTGTAGCATTCAGGGAAAATATCATTGGAATCAAGTATAACCAGCTCACATGTTTATGTTAGATTTTTTCCCCATATTTTGTCTTTTATATTCACACAGAAACAGAAATTGTGCTTTTATATATTCTCTTGTTATTAAACACAAGTCCCAACAACCATAAAGAGAGCAAAACTTATAGTTAAGTACATTAATAATGCGTAAAAAATACCCGGAATTTACTGGGTGAGTTTCGTGTGGTACTGCATGAGTTTCGTGGCACCATTTTCTTCAACCTTGAATTCTGTCCAAAGTTATCATCAGATTTACAAAAGCGATAGAGATTTGAACTTGTATAAAATGCTTTATTATGTTATTAATATAAATTATCTAAAATTCACAAAAACAAAAATTACCACGAAAATCACGGTGAGAATCTTGTTCGCAGGAATTACCCAAACATGCCTTTTGGAGAACCCCAAGTTGTAGTACAAAGGAAAGACTTCAGGAGCAAATACTTAAAATAATACAGCGTTCATCCAAGAGAACGGATGTATAGTGAACGAGTCCTAATAAAATAATCTGATAGTTTTTTCCGTAAGGAATAAGTATATTTGTATTGCGCTACTTTATGAGGAGCTTGGTTCATATTTTTTTAAGTCTGTGGTTGCTTTTGTTTTGATTGAGCCGCTAAATTCACCCGGGGCTCAAGTTGTTGTTTGTTGAAGTTACACTTCACTTACTTTAACTTGGGTATACTTACTTATTTAAATAAGGTATAAATCATCTCAAGGTTTATTTTTGTGTGGTTGTAATTAGATGGATATAAGTAAATAAGTAAAGTAAATTGAAATAGAAGTTATTAATGTTCTTTTAGAATTGATATTGAAATTATATCGTAGAATATTTTTCTTTCAATAATAATTTATTTTCATTTCTAATCCAAAGAAAGATAAAGAGATTCCTATGAATGTAATTTTATTGCGAACAGGTCCTTAATTTAAATAAAACTTACGAAATGACCGCCCTTTCCCTTAAGAGGTGCTTTATTTTAATACCTCTTAAGAGAAAGAGGTAGACATTTAATAAAATACACGGCTTTCTTGCTAAAATTAATCTTTTTTAAGCTTTTTCACTTCGCACCGTGCTGAATAGTTTAACGACTCTGTCGTCATGAAATATACTTATGTAGCAGCAGATTTATGCATTCAAGGTATGTAGGCGTATTTGTCTGGTGAAAGCACGTAACTACCTTTATATAGCTCACGCCAGCATAACTAGGGGTGTGTGTGTATAGTTGGCCGCGATGAATGGGACCCGGCCTTTCACGGCGGTTTCAATGTAATTAGAGCGGCCGGTTTTTTCTGCATAAGTGGTTTTGAAACGTTCCTGCGTCCCTGTTTCTCTTTCACCGCGGCGGAGAAATATTTCACGTAGTATAAAACAGCAGACGCTGGAATTTTCCACGCATTTGCGTATTTGAGAACGGTTCCTATATAGCCGAAGCATTATTTCTTTTGTACTCGAAGTAGATTCAAAGAGCTCCACGATATAGTCAGCATACGCATGCCATTTTAGTGATGCGAGTTAATACCGTGGATTCGGGGAATTCAGAAAATTCGGTCAGAGTAAAGCCTCGTTTCAAATCAAGGCACTATCCGCTATATGAGATTGCAAATCCGGGCTTATCCATATTTATTGATGATTGATAAACTAAGCCGATGGTATAAAAATGACTTTCATATCATTTTGAATAAATTACCTTGAATTGATTTTTTTAATGTCTTTGGAGCTCTCGTGCAAAATTGTGCAGACTTTAAATTTAGTATGGAATGAATCCACAGAAACCAAAACATCTAGAATAATAAAATCGCCAGCCAAACACACTAACTGTATGGTTCCAAACTAAGCTAAGCTTGTACTATGGGTACCGTACAATGGACTGGGGGCGATTCCAATGACACCCAGAAATGGCAAATTACCAAATAGCCGTTTCTGAAATTTTCTTCAGGCGGGAATCAAACCCGCGAGCCGAGCGACCTACGCTCGATCCACTGCGCCAAGCGCCAAGCTAAAAAACTATTAAGAAACTTCACACGCCCCAAATTTCGAGTGAAAAGTTCTATTTTCGCGGAACGAACGTAACTTATTGCCAAACCCACCGTACGTGATTATTTTAACTGGTGATTTATATCTAGCTCTCAATGTGGATTTAAACCAAGCGATTCGTGAGCTCTCTTTAGGGTTCCGTACCTCAAAAAGAAAAACGTAACCCTTATAGGATCACTTTGTTGTCCGTTCGTCTGCCTGTCCATCTGTCAAGACGTGCACAGCCCAAACCACTGGTAAAAAACACAAACATGAAATTTAAAGAGTAGGTACTTTTTACAGCGTAGAACAAGAGCATAGGAAGGAAGGATTGAAAAATTCCACCCCTAAGGGGGTAAAATAAGGGGTGGAAGTTTATGGGGGCCCCAATTTATACGGAACTACGGAACCCTCAGGGCGCGAGTCCTACTCGCACTTGTCCGGTTTTTTTTTTGTTAATGTAAACATTAGTATTCGGTCTGCGAATGCAAAAAATGGAATGTTTCACTTTCATGTGTGTGATTGATAAAAAAAACCCACCTGCGGATTATGTTTTGATTAAAATTTTAATAGGCTTCCAATATTTTATTAATCCCTCATGATTTTTTTTGCCCTATATACCTATGTAACTTATCATACATCGATGCCTAATCTACTGAATGTAACGCAGTAGGTAAAAAATATTAATGATAGGTCATTAATATTTTTTTATCTTCATAGATTAATTAATTTAAATAATAAATGGCTAGGTTAAACTCAGTTGCGCTTATATCTTTTTAAGCTAACTTAAGGGTTCTAAAGTACACACATAAAAAAGTTTGATGTACCTATTAACGAAACAAATTAAATGACCTCACCATTTTTGTTTTCCCTTTTTTGCGGAATATTTTTACATAGGTACTATTAGTATATAATTTTCACCCCTCTCTAACTCTGGTTCATTCCACAGACCGTCGAAGACTTAGAGGCGCACTGCAAGAAAGTGGGCATCGAGATTGTGACCCGCCAGTCCTTCCTGTCGGACCCGGCGGACGCGGTGCGCAACCTACGGCGGCAGGACGCGCGCGTCATAGTGGGCCTGTTCTACGTGGTGGCCGCTCGGCGGGTGCTCTGCGAGGTCTATAAGCATCGACTCTTTGGCAAATCTTATGTGTGGTTCTTTATTGGTAAGTAAGAAGTTATAATAAACAAGTAGGTACAATATTCTTACCTGTAGTGATCATTATTTATTAATATCAACCTAAACACTGTTGTCATTTGTTTATTAACCACTAGTATATATTATAATAAACAAATAATAAGAAACAAATGTGGTTAATAAACAAATAACAACAGTGTTTATGTATAGTTCAAACGATGATAAAATATGTTATTTTTTAATGTAAAGCAACTACAAACAAAACCCTAATTATTTCTAAACCACAAAGTACATAAAAATGTAATACTATGAAAACTGTGTATAATCTGCCTGCCAAACGCTTAAGGGGATTCCAGTTATTCGAAGGTAAACCTGTAAATAACATTATCCCAAAAGTCCGGACGCCCCCGGTCCTCGGGACACATAAGCGAAGGATCATCCTTTTTCATGGGACCCACATACATCGCTGGCATTATTATAATTTCATAAAATGCCTACGCAAACATAGCCCGCGTTGTGCGAACAACATTATAAATACGTCCAAACAGTGAAATTTACTGGTCCGGTGGCGTACCACGAACCAGGTCGTCAATGTTGGTACTTATCTATACCCATATACTCATATAGGAAGCGTTCCTTAAGTACGCAATGAATATCATAGTAACCAACCATTGAATAATTACTCACTGCACGAGCACGTGTAAAGAGGTGTGCTCACTGATATCAAATCTTTAGATGTTTGTTACATGTCATAAAAATTAATGAACCTAAAGTAGCGCGCACAATATCGTATATTCGCTTGAACTCTAGAGTCCCATCACTAGTGTTTATTAATCCTCTCACTCAACTCGTATTACGAGCGTTCTCAATTAGAAAATTTAAAACAACACGTCGTTAGACTGAGTGATGACCGCTCATATATCATAAGGAAGCGTTATTAATGATGAGAAAGATTATGTGAGGAATAATATGGGGGTGACGACGCGACGCGACGCGGCGACGTTTCTCCCGCCTATTCCCCGAATACAACTCATTTGGACGTTGTTTATGAAGAAGGATAAAAAGAAATACGGCGCAATGCCGAAAACGTAATAACAAAAATGCGCAATTTTTTGCTCCGTATTATAAGTGGCATTAATATTATTTAAAGGGCACGCGAGAATATCACGCACTGCGACTTTTCACTATAGTGAGAACCAAGTACCACCAACACGTAGTAATACGTTTACCAAGTAGATAGATAGTTCTTTCTATTTTGTTAATGTCTCCCCTGTGAATAACTGCGACATTTATTAATGAATTTCCTGGTTGAAACCTCAGGAGATAAACCACATCGCGCGATAGTAATGGAAGCGAAAAAACACTAAGATAAAGTGCAGAACAGAGGAGGACCGCGCCGTTCACGATGCTTGAGAGTCAAATAAAATAATAAAATGGATTTTTTTAAGAAATTATTTTCTTTATTGTTTACGTCCGGAACTCTGACATAGCGTTGGGGAAGTACAACAACACAACAACTATAACTAAGTATTTCAAACTACAGTAAAGACTACGAGAGTGCTACGAAACTGCTACGAGGCCGGCGTAGACACCACGTAGCGTAGCCGTAGATGAAATAGAATTTAGCATTCTCAAATCATAAAGTATTTTATGTTACTTCAGTACTTCGCGGTTTCTAAAGGTATTTTTACAAAGGATTATATTGAAAGTTTATAAGGATATAAGATTAGATTGAAAAGTAGCCAATCTGGCAATTTGGTAGACGCAGCCTCTCTTACGTCAACTCAATTTAAAAGTTTGTTTAACAGCTTTGCAAGTTGTGTTCTGAGTGCGGTTTCTGGTCAATTTATGTGTTTTATTTTAAATTATTCACATACCCTTGTCTCGGAGGATGGCAGCGGTGTACGCACGACACGCTGTGGCCATGAAGTCTCGGTGCGTCCTCAGCGTTTGTACACTTTGAACATTGAATTTAGATTTGTAATAATGTAAAACGGCAAAGCAATAAAGCCCGATTTGTGTATTCATGAATCCGCACCGGGCGTGAACCGTCGTGACGGTTGTTTCGAATTGTGATTGTCTTTTGAATCAATTCTCATTAATGTACCCAATTTGAGAACATTTACATTCCACCGGCGCGCCCGCATTGATTCAGTGTAATTAGCTATCACGCCTACACATAGAAGCGCATACTTCCAATAATTACCAGGGCGTGCCTCGGTACGAGCGGTTCAATTTCGATTCAACATATTCGTGGGTCGTTCCGTAGTTTCGTGCAAAAAGCATTTCCAGTCCAATAAACCCATCAGTTATGATATATATTTTAAATATTTATTGCCTAATAGGTAAAAGGATTATCGTTTTAAAAACAGCATCGAAAATATTGGACTTTGATTTGTTAGTTTTCTAAAAAAGTTAATAAAACAGCGTGTAAAATCATTCCTCTCTGTTTCCAACTAGGGACCACGGCAGGTTCTTTAATGTTTATTTATATGCATTTGAATTGATGACTCTAATTAATACGTTATATTGAAGCCAAATTCATGACGTATTGATAAATGATTATGATTATATAATAAACGCAGAAATTATATAAGTAAAGCCTATTTTACAATTTGTCACAATAAAAACGTCATTACCATCCGCACCCAGAAACTGCATAATTTTGTACTCTAGTTATACGTTCCCAACTACAGTTCGGGTCACAGCGTGTGTCTATTGGCCAGCCAGACACGGTGCCCAGGCGAGAAGGACGTGCGTCTATCGCTGATAAAAATATTTACGATCTCCCAATTTTTATAGTGCTTTGTCCAAAAATCTTCTCATTACATTCCTTTGGTTTTACAAGGTACGTAAGTAAGGAATTTTTTATTATTATAAAAAATGTTTACCTTTTTAATACGTTTTGTTCATGTTTTACTTTAGATTTTCTAATATATTCGATTACAGAGTTATTAAAGAAAAAGTTAATTTTTTTCATTCCTCTCCATTTCATTACCGTCCGTACCATCCATTTTTTTGCTGGAAGGTAATGAACTGTTTTGGAAGGAAATGAAAGGTTTTTAAATTGGGGCCATAACACACCGGGTAGCCATGGCGACGTCGCCAGCAACCGTAGCCAACTATTCGTATTGAACTGGCGACGGATTGGCGAAGTCGCCAGTCTATACAAATTGTATGGCGACGTCGCCAGCCACCGTAACCAAACAATTTGTAGTTATTGACATGATGACAGGTAATACACCTGGCTACTGACTGGCGACGTGGCCAGTTCGTCGCCAGGTGAGATACCTGTCATACATGTACCGTGTGGTGCCGGCTTAGAATAGCACCAACCCATCTCATCCCGTAGGTGTCGTAAGAGGCGACTTAGGGATTCACCGGAGGATGGGCAGCAGCGTCCTCCGAGTACATATTCTATCTACTGCGATCGCCAACTCGCCTGCCAAGCGTGGCGATTATGTCAAAACCCCCCAAATTAAACGCACAAAAAGGGACCGGCCCCCAGTCTCCGGCAGCCTCGCTAGTCCTGGCTAGCGTAGACTTCATCAGTCGAGATCTTTCAAGCTTTATAGCTTGAAAGATCTCGACTGATGAAGTCTACGCTCCGGCCAGCAACAACCCACATCCAAAACCCCGAAAGCTTTCAGCTCGAACTTCAAAACCGATTCGATGTCCTAGGGAGTAGCGTGGAAGATTGTAACGATAAGTTCGTGGAAACTGTCCATACGATCGGGTCAAAGTACTGCAAGGCCAGTCGTACAAACAGAACCAAAAAATCTCGGATCGTACTCTTAAGCTCATGGAGGAAAGGAGTGAAATGGTACTGCAGTCTTCAGATGACGCATCTGAGTACCGGCAGCTCAATAGACAGATCTCAAAGTCTTTAACACGTGACTTCCGCCAATTAAATACCGAGCGTATTAAAGAGTCAAGAGGCTATCGAGCGGAAAAAAGGCTCCAAAGTGTTCGCTAGAGATCTGACTATTTGGCCAGCTAACGAAACTGAAGACCGATGATGGCAATTCTGCCATTCTTTCATCCAAACCAGAGCTTTTGAGGGAGATCGAGAAGTTCTATGGACAGTTGTACACGTTAATACGGACACCCATTACAAACCAGGCGAACGACCCAAGAGATTGTCCCGATTATCAGATTAACCCGAGACTATACCGAAGACATCCCGGACGTCAGCTTGTACGAGAGTAGTATTGTTCTTAAACAGCTTAAGAACAACAAGGCACCGGGTGATAATGGAATAACGGCTGGGCTCCTGAAGGTGGGTGGAAAACCGGTCCTTAAGGCCCTTCAGAAGCTGTTCGGTTCCGTCATACTCGAGGGCAAAAGGCCGCAGGCATGGAACAGAGGTGTGGTGGTTCTTTTCTTCATGAAGGGTGATAACGCTCTGTTGAAGAATTATAGACCGATCTCACTTCTGAGCCATGTCTACAAGCTGTTTTTGAGGGTCATAATGAATCGTCTCGCACGCTCGACGACTTTCAGCCTCCCGAACAAGCCGGTTTCCGAAAAGGATTTAGTACCGTGAACCACATATATACGCTGCGACAGGTTATACTGAAGACCGAGGAGTATAACCTGCCCCTTTGCTTAGCGTTTGTGGACTACGAGAAAGCCTTCGATTCGGTCGAGACCTGGGCTGTATTGCAGTCTCTCCAGCGATGCCAAGTCGATCACAGGACCAGAGCTCGAAACCTATCCGGTTGCAGCGAGGTGTGAGACAGGGAGATGTTATCGCTCCTAAACTGTTCACCGCTGCACTGGAAAACGTTTTCAAGATTCTGGACTGGAATGGGCTGGGCATCAATATAAACGGCGAAATCACTCACCTTCGGTTTTCCGACGACATAGCGGTCATGGCTGAGACTATGGAAGACCTCAATACCATACTCGATGGCCTCAGTAGAGCCTCCGATCGAGCAGGTCTTAAAATGAACGTGGACGAAGATCATGTCGAATTGCCGTGTTGTACCTACTCCCGTGAAGATCGGAGGCTCTACATTCGAAATTGTCGACGATTATGTCTACCTGGGATAAACTATCCAGTTAGGTAGGTCCAACTTCGAGAAAGAGGTCAATCGACGAATCCGACTCGGCTGGGCAGCGTTCGAGAAGCTACGCAATTATAATCTCGTCTCAGATACCACAGTGTCTCAAGACGAAAGTCTTCGACCAGTGTGTGTTGCCACTGATGACCTATGGAACTGAGACATGGCTGCTCACAATGGGCCTTATTAGGAAGCTCAAAGTCACTCAAAGGGCAATGGAGAGGACTATGCTCGGAGTTTCCCTGCGGGATCAAATCAGAAATGAGGAGATACGCAGAAGGACTAAAGTAACCGACATAGCCCGCAGGATTGCTAAACTTAAGTGGCAGTGGACAGGGCACATTGCTCGTAGAACAGATGGCCGATGGGGCGGAAGAGTTCTCGAGTGGCGGCCGCGCATCGGAAAGCGTAGCGTGGGTAGGCCTCCCACAAGGTGGACCGACGATCTGGTGAAGGTCGCGGGAATCCGCTGGATGCGGGCAGCGCAAGACCGGTCATTGTGGCGAACCTTGGGGGAGGCCAATGTCCAGCAGTGGATGTCTTACGGCTGAGATGATGATGATGATGATGATGACCTATTTCACAACTGTTTTGCCGTGTGTCATGTCTACCCCGACTTTAATAATTTCCAAATTCATTACAATCCTTTGCATTTTCATTACCATCCTGCCCTTATTCATTACAATCCTTAGACATTTCATTACCTTCCACTTGTGAAATTACAATTGTCATTTTCTCAGTAACTAAATGAGATAAAAGAGTGCCTCCCACTTTTTACTGATCTGGTGACTAACTAAGCTCGATTGATTAAAAAAAAATTACATAAAACAGATTTTTTTTTTTATTCCGCGGAACGTTCAAATTTGCACGAAACGGCGGAATGAACCTCGTGTACATATCTCGCTAACAGTCCAAATTAGTTCAAGGCGCGGCTCTCGGTTGTCAACAGATAAGTGTATACACTTGTGCGGCTCCGTTATTGGCATTCAGCCAGAGGTACGTCGGCCCAAGTTCGGCAGGTTATCGACGTCCGGCCGGCCTTAATATAGGCTCCGAGAATCTTTTCTCTTCCGCAATAAAACTTTATTACGACATAAAATAGCCACTAAAGAGATCACTTCATATAAAAATAATCGACACGTCCCCAACTCGAGGAAGATGCGGCTTTGTGCTTGCAGATTTTTTATGACGTATTTGTCGTAATAAATCTCTGGGTATCAAATACTGTGTACTGAAATGATCCATAAATTATTAATTTCTCTTTGGGAAATATGCTTTTATAAAGTACTTTTACTTTCTAAATAACTTCTTTTCGAATATATTATCAAACATAACTGCAATCTGTTGCAAGAAAAAATAAAGTGTCATTTGTATAAAATACACCCGTTAACTTACTTACAAAGGCATTTTAAAAGATTGTTGTTTAAAATTGTATTCGGAAAAGACAAATAGAACCAGTTGGAAAGTTTTGGTAAACTCACAAAATTCAACAGCTAACAAATCGCTTTTGTAATCCAATATTCAAATTGTTCAATAAAAAGTATGAACAAGTTATATTGTCTCTCAAAAAAATATTGCGCTCAACTTCTGCGAAAATATATGGCCCAAAGCAAAGCGCAGACGACACAACAAACACACATTTGTTCGCCTCGGGTCCTGCTCACAAACAGGACAAAGGAAATGGATAGAGAAAGAGGATAAATAATGGGCAACGACGAGCACGGCGTGGACGCAATATAAAGGGAAATAATTTTCCGTTTATTCTTTGAATAAATAATTGGCATTATGATAATTTGAACATTCATATTTTCGCGCTTCCCGCTATCGCAGTAACTGCTACTCTTATGCCGAGTTTATTGAGGAAGATTCACGGAACAATGGCAATACATTATTTTTATAGAAACAACACATTAAACTGTATGGTCCGAAACTAAGTAACACGCTTATTCACTTTTGTTTTGCATATAATCCAATATTTTTCTGAACAATATTTAATATTTGGTTTCGACAATATTCACCAAGGTTTACCGACTTGAATAGTTGAGGATAACTGGGGGCGAACCTGTTGAAATCCAGACCAAGGAATATTATGAAAAGGTCATTTCCGAAATTAGGCCCGATGGGAATCAAACCCGCCAGCCGGCACAGTGAGCCGAGCAGCCAGCGATATATTAACGAAGTACGGAATCACCCCTCGATTAACATAATCTCCATGTTTTGATCAAATTCATGATAACATAAACAACAGACACCTGAATACTAAACGTGTCATCCCCGCAGGCTGGTACGAAGATAACTGGTTCGAGACAAACTTGGAGAAGGAAGGCATCGACTGCTCGAAGGAGGAGATGAAGGAGGCCGCCGAGGGACATCTGACGACCGAAGCACTCATGTGGAATCAGAACTCCAACCAGACCACTATATCGGGAATGACTTCGGAAGATTTTAGGTGAGGTAAAACTAAATTGTAGATTATAAGCTTCAATCTATTTTCAATCCCAAAATTGGCAGCAAATTCATGAAAGTACTAGGAAAACAATTTTATTTTACTTATTTGTCCGTTCAGAATCGTTCTTCTTTATTCAAAAATACAAATCCATTACTAGGTATTTCTATTTCACGAATCTTTGGATTGAACGAAACGGAGACGAATTGATAGATATTCTATTCTATCAATGTGCAACGAGGCACTTTCGATGGAAAATACAAAAGATATTCGATATCGCGATCCGTGACGGGACGTTATTGTTCTTCGACAAGATCCTTTGTTCGCTGCCAAGTTAACAAAATATGCATCAGCGAACAAAAGAAGTGTATCGAGACACGCATAGTGCACGTACATTAGCTTATTCAGACCACAATTATCACACTAGAGATCTAATATAATAATAATAATTTAGCCCTTTTAACGTCCCACTGATGGGCACGGGCCTCCCCTCAATGCGAGGGGAATTTAGGCCAGAATAGGTCATACTAGAGATCTATCTCTTAATAATTATTAGTAAAGGTAGGTAGTTAGTTTGCATCATTTCAACCTTGAGCCGACAAACAAAATGTTTTCTCTTTAGAAGAATAACAAGTGATTTGAGGTCCGATAGTCCCGATATAAATGCTTGAGCTAGGGCACACGTCATTAATATAATGGTCTGTGTTCGCTTCTGTCAATACAGACCACTACACCAGCGAGGCGGTATCGCTTGATCTGTGCGAGGCATTAACCAATATTAGTATCAGCTCTGGCTCGAGGCTGTAAGCCGGGCTCGCTAGCTAGCCTTGGATAAGAGTAATCCGATTAAAATCCTACACAAAGCCTTCTCATAGAGTTTCTGCGCGAAGGATTAATGCCTGCCCGTACTTTTTCTGGTGTACGAGAGCAACTTTACTTTCGTCTACAAACTGCAAAAACTTATCAACGCTGCACGGCTGGGTTAGGTTAGTTACTACCCCAAAAAACTCGACAGAAATTTTAGATTTTGTTAGAAGGTATTTTTATGTTTTACCATAAACCTATGAAATTTGGTTCAGCTGTTTTCCGTGATGCTCGAACAACGACAACAGACAAATATTCTAAAAATAATTATATATATAATTATCTTATAAACACTTCGTAACAAAGAGTACATAACAATCATATTAATTACGTAAAGACTAGTTTCATGGCTGCATTGAAATCCATTAACTAAGATTAAATATTTCATAACTCCAAAGTATCTCAACACGCTCGCATCCTTTGCTCACAACGTAAAAGAAATAGAGAACGTACATCTTGTCAACAAAGCTAAGTACTGTCGAGATAGTCCCCGGAGGCTCTACGGCACTGAGCTTTTCATCGCAGTCGCTAAGCGAACGCTATACACAAGCCACTACTCAAAATCCTAACTATTCCAGAAAGTGCTATTTTAAACAACTTTATCAGTGTTCTTATTTTGAGCTGGAGTTACCTGAACCTACTTACGTTAGTGTTACGTAACGTAAATAGGTTCAACCTCAGCAAAATCCCTACAACTAATTCGCTCAATGAAGTTATCTTCACCGACTTCAACCTGCGAAATGACTGGATTAAAGTTTAGCTATAAATAAAACCTAATCTATACTCTGAAGAAATTTTGATAAGACTTTTACATTTTTAGAAACGATGATTTTTGTAGTAGGTAGACCACTAAAAATATCGTTGCTTTTTTACCCGAAAATGAAGTTCCAAAAATATTAATAAAGTGGTACTTAAAGTGGGACACTTTAAGTAGATTAAAATCTTTAGTTTTCAAAGAAAAATGTCCTTAGTCGGCTCCAAAGAAATTATTTATTTACCTTATTATGAAACAATGAACTCAGCCATTAGTAGAAATACAACATTTTATCCGCGACGTATCTACTTATTTGCATGTTATTATAATATTGTCATACCTACTGTATAAAAGCAGTCTAGCTTTCTTTCCTAAAAAATATTCAACATAGTAGAAATAACATGTCTAATAGAACAGAAAATGTTTAAAAGTGGAAAAATACCGTGTCGCGGCTCGCATTCAAGTCACAACAAGGCAATACCTAGCGACCTCATAACTTGGCGTGTTTAAAAACGCGAACTACGTGAGCGTGCAAGTACTACGAATTCACAGAAATCCTTGGCTATATATACACGTGCCGATTCGATTGTATTTGCATTTCTTTTTATGAACCCCTAGTTTGAAAAGGTTTTCTTACCTATAATTTGATGAGAATAGAGCCAGTATTAAGTATTAGTACCTTCTATTTTTTCTAATTGACGGACGTCATGTTACCAAAATTTACGCTGCAGAACACGAGGTGTGTACACGATGACCTCATTTCCAATATCCTTGTAAGGAAAACAATGTTTTATCCGTACAGATCGCGCCTGAACGGGGCTCTCCGCGAGGCTGGCTACGACATCGACGGGGAGAGATTTCCGGAGGGATATCAGGAGGCTCCTCTCGCATACGACGCCGTTTGGGCCGTGGCGTTAGGTAACAACTTTGGGTGTTTATAAATAACTAGATTCCTTTACGCATCGTCGCATATCGGCGTGATGGCTGTTTGCAGGCAGTAATTGTGTGGAGTATCTTTTGCGGAACTTAAGTAGCTACTAGTTTTAAGCTCCAAGGTTCTAATGATCTTCTTTTTCTTCATTTTAATTTCATAGAAGATCATATTCAGGTTTTAAACATTTATGTATAGTTGAAATTCAGATCATTTTAAGGAAATTTACATGAGAAGGAACTTACATATTCATATTCAGTTTTATATGTAGGTATTATTCCCGCAATATCATTGCGAACGCTACATTTAGATATTACACCATTAAAACACACATACATTAGGTATATTAGCATGGTTATTTTATACCCTGAACGCTTCGCTACGCTTGCCATTTCCATAATTGAACGTAGTTTACTTAACATACATGCTTCATGTATCAAGCATAATGTACTAAGTAGGTACTTCAATTACATACCTACATATCGTAATAAAATTTATTTCTTTATACGAATAACATTAAAATTAGTCAGCTGCATAGCTACAACGTAAGTCAGTTTGGCATAAATATAGTTTTATCTTTACCATATCAAATTCTATACAACAATCACTTTCTTATTAGGTTGGTACTCGTCCATATTGATAACCAATCATAGTTGTTCCTCGTTAATAATACCAGTAGCTTCAAAATCGATCAATCATCAATCAACTAGAACTAGAATAAAAATAAATATTCAACAACCGGTTAGTTCTATCATTGATTCTAATCACGCTATCAAGCTATAAACATCGTTCTAACACGAAATTTCAATCAATTCTTTTCAATAATGAATCGTAGCCGCGTAATGACTTAATCAAAGAACACTATGTCGTTTTAACAAATTCACGTAAGACGGTTACAACATAAATTGGTCTACTGTAGTTCCATTTCCATTGCGCAAAGGTTTTTTGATTTTATTCAAACCTCAGAATATAATTAGCTACTGCCACTTTGAATATAGGTACATATGGAATTAGATTATTACCAACGAAGCGACTGTAGCCTAGGAGTGAACAGGTTGGGCTAGCAATCAGAAGATCCCAGGTTCGATCCCCGGTGGGGCATGCACCAATGGATGAATTTTAATCTATGTGCATAATTTACAGTTCGCTGACGGTGAGGGAAAACATCGTGAGGAAACCTACCTATCCCTCGGGATTAGGTAATAGTCAGTTCCTGTATACACGGCGACAAGGTTCACCACCTGTCACGTTGGGTTCTGACTACCTGGTGAAACGTGGGCTTTGAGTTGGTTAATACCTCCACAATGTGGTGGTGTATGACCACTCAAGCCTCTGACTACCCCCGAACGGAGATAAAAGTCGTGACGTTACATTACATTACATTACTACTGTAGTTCCATTTCCATTGCGCAAGTTACTTTAATTTTATTCAAACCTCAGAATATAATTAGGTACTGCCACTTTGAATGTGTACATATAGAATCAGATTATTATCAACGAATTTATAAGTTAATATAGTAGAGAAAAAGGATATCAAAAACTAATTCTAACATGACTGTTATATTGCTAATGCAGAGTTTATCTTTTGAGGAAAACCATATTTCACAGCTAGCTACATAATATGGCAACATTCCTCGATAGAATTGCTACTAACTTTCCTCAGTCGTTATCATATACGTAGGGCGCGATAATAGACTAGCCGCCTTTATAGAGATTTTTAGCCAGTTTTACAATGGTTTTACAAATAATTTCTAGGAACAATGTAATGCCAGTTTAAGTCCATTATAGCTTTATATAAATTTTGAGACAGGACGCTGATTCTCTAAGTTTCGCACACTATGTGTGCAACTGTTCATAAATGTTGTTTTAAAGTGTTGCTTAGAGAATCAAAACTTTAGGATGACGCCTACATATCTATATGATAAAATTTCCAACATAAGCTTAGCTCTATTAATTATGGGTGACAATAATAAAGTGAGCTCAGCTTATAGTGGAAAGTCTTGCGACCTTATCTATCTACCTATCCCATCGTTTCTTAGTTAACAATAAGTTGCAAGACAACAATTCAACTTTACTTAGATGGTACCATACTGGCAACGCATCAACCATAATAATAAAACTTCCAGTCGTCGTGTCGTCCACATGTACCTTCATAAAATTTTTAACTCTGACATAATTTCCCCAATCGTAAAAAGTTTTATTTATTTTTATTTTATGTTAGCTTTCAACAAGACCATGGAGAAGCTGGAGAAAAGCGGGCTCAGTCTGAAGAACTTCACATACACGAACAAGAAGATTGCCGATGACATTTACGAGGCAATAAACTCAACGTCATTCCTCGGCGTATCGGTGAGTATCGCTATTAAGTGCGCCGTGTAATCTTAAGTATCGCTTGTTAACCCCACATAAACATACTACCTAGTGGGTCAAATTTATTCTAATTTACGTTTTCGCTATTTAAATACACTAAAAGTCGATAAAAAATTTATATCTTAGTAAAAACGGATCAAAAACAAATTAAAAGCTATATTAGTTTTCAAAATTTAAATTAATTCATTGTTACTTAACAATGGGTGTACACATTATTATTTTTACAGATCTAACGAAACGAACAAAAATATGTAATTATAAACTGAAATATTATTCTATTGAATCGTTGCGTTTACATCAGGCGCATGCCGGCCGCGGCTGAGCACTTAGTTTTGACGCCGGAACGCATAGAAATAATGTCAATTTGATATTATTTCTCGGTGCTTATTGATCGATGTTGTTTTCTCGGTGCTCGGCACGTGATATAGACAAGGCCAATCACCTTCAGTGATGTGTTCTTTGACCACAACCAATTAAGTACTCAAGTATATAACCTAAAAAGATAATTCTGAGTTTGAATCATTTAACCTCTGCAACTTGTAGGTATATTGTTAACCTTTAATTGCAGTAAGTGTGTCCGAAAGATATACCGCTACGCTGCTTTGGAAATGCAAATTGATTTGCCTATTGAGAGTAATCTATACGCAAGCTACACCTCTAACAGTATTTACATTTCATACAGGGCTTGGTAGCCTTCTCATCCCAAGGCGACCGCATCGCGCTCACTCAGATCGAGCAACTGTCGGACAACCACTACGTGAAACTGGGATATTACGACACGCAAGCCGACAACCTTACGTGGCTAGACCGGGAACGGTGGGTTGGTAAGTACCTAGGACGTAGAATACATATTCATCTGTACTCTATACAAATAAATAAAATTGAAATGTATGTTTGGAATGCCAAAATAACACATATAACGGTTCTTATAACAAAAGAGCTTTTTTTTTGTCTGTCTGTTTGTTCCGGCTAATATACGAAACGGCTGTACCGATTTAAACGGGACTTTCACTGGCAGATAGCTGATATTTTAAAGAGTAACTAAATCTACTTTTATTTTAACAAAGATTTAGAACACATTTTATGTTAAATTCCACGCGTTTGAAGTCACAGGCACATCTAGTTCATAAACGTGGTTTCTACCTCGGTATCTCAACGAGAATTGGCTTACTTTAGAGTCCAGAGAATACGTCATTTTCTACCCGGAAACTCGTAAAATTATGACTGCTATACAAGCCTTAAAACTGGGTATACTGTTTAAATTAGCTGATATGCCAACACGCCAAAACTATGATACTGGGTTTATGCACCAAAATAATATCGTTTAATTCCCACGCTGTCGGATTTATTACCCAAAACGTATATTCATATCTCGGGACGCATATTTTATAGTACCGTATTAAACCTTAACAATTTAACATAAAATAACCGCATAAAACCAAGGCCTGCTAGCGATTTAGAGAAAAATGCTAACATAACAAAGCGGGGAAAGGAACAGTAATTCTTTGATATGAATATTGATAAAAGGCAAACGGTCTGGAAATTCGTAGTTCTTAGTGCCTACAATAACTAAGTTAATTGTATCGTAAAGTGAAAGCAGCAAAAATTCCTTTGTAATCGAGGCGGGAGAAAAGTTAAAAGGAATTCGTAAGTGCTTTTACACTGACTTGTTTCTCACTAGCTGTGCCCCGCGACCTCCCGCGTGGAATTGATGTGTAAGATTAGCCTGTCTTATTCCAGAGCCTACACTATCTACGTTTCAAATTTCATTAAAATTGGTTAAGTGGTTTTGGAGATACGTGGTAACAAACATTCACACACACACAATTACTTTCGCATTTATAATATTAGTAGGTTGAACCGTTAAATTAAAGCAGTCTTTATATTGAATTGCGTTTAATGGGTATTCGATAAACAGTGTTATACATTTTGCAAACGGTCAATCGAGTCAGACCACGTGATGTGACGTAACCGCAACTAGATCATCAGCATCCCACGTGATCCCACAAATGTATTTCAGTGCCGCTAGTACGGTCAGCAACACAAGTCGCTGAACATTCTCAGTTTTTCAAATCCCTTGAACACTTTTTCTTTTGCATCAAATCCATTATTTCTTTTCATTTAAACATAATTTAGACCTGTTTCTAATGTTTGGTTGTGAAAATGTTCACCAACGTTTGTAAAATAAAGATCACCGATTTGAAAATTTTAAAATGTTCAGCGATTCATGTTGCTGACTGTATACTGAAGTCACATATTACGATACATTTCAGTAAACATAGGAAATTGTGAGGTCATAGTCTGCACCAAACAGATTTAAGGATGTTGTCTTATGCCAAGCTATGTTAGGGCCGGGCTCCATTAGCGCGTTGCGTTGCGTCGTCGCAAGATTTTGTACTGGCGCATCACCTTCCCCCGCTTCGTCTCTCGCCCTTTGATCCGTTGCGACGACGCAGCGCAGCGCACTAGTGGAGCCGCGCTCTAAAATATCTTGACTAAGCCCAACATCATTAAGCTATGTTCACAAGCAAAGACTATCTCTATTCGATAGCACTGCTTAAAACAATTATGAAATCACAATTTACTTACACAGGTGGTAAAGTCCCTCCAGACCGCACAGTGGTAGTGAATGAACTACGGACGGTCTCCCTTCCGCTTCTTGCGTGTATGACAGCTCTGTGTATCGCTGGGGTCCTGGCTGCCATTGGGTTGATCGTCTTCAATATCCTTCACAGACACAGAAGGTAAGCCATTTTAATCTTAAGAGCCCTTATCAACGTCAATGGATCTTAGTATTGGCTCTGCATGATATTGACGAGGGTCTCATGAAAACAGGTTGAGGTAATTTGCAAATTATTCAAGAAATGTGAGCTTGCGAAATGCGTGAAAATTGATATTTTTTTATAGGTAAGAGCTTTATCTTGTCATTACCGTTAATTTATTTGCAGTAAATTAGCATCAGAATAACCTAATCCAATTTTTCTATCTAAAATTAAAATGATGCGAATGACCAATTGTGATTGCGTTCGCGTTGGGTAAGAGGGTAGGAGATCACACAAACGACATACCGAAATCTTGAATACGAGATACAGTACGTATTAATTTTGGGCGTAAGCTTACACATCTATAGTCTGATTTTTAATTAGACGAAGTAAACTGACAGGTGCTAATGTCACTTTTCGATATAAATAGAACAAATAAGGTTCAAATTCATATAACAGTGACATTTATAGCTGTCAGTTTGCTTCGTCTAATTAAAAATCACACTATATAGCGAGTCTAACATGTATAAGTGGCCTTATTTTTATTACGTCTTAAAACAGATTTATCCACTTATAAATCTCCTAAATCTCCACTACCTCTTCAAGAAATAAATATGGATGAACGTAGCGAGATTATCGAAAATGACGCTTTTCGATCGTTGTCCCGCCCGGAGAGGAGTTTTATATGCGAAGCGAGATGAATGCAAATGGCCTGATGTGGTGAAGAGTCAAGGGGAGGCATCCGACATTGCTCTGAAGAGACGCCTTTATTTTCCTTTTGTTTTTATACATAATGTAGGTGTGCATTTCCATTGATTCAAACATGTATACGTCTTTAACTCCAAAACAGAATTGCAAAAAAAAAACTATTTAGATTTGCACGTAATGTACTTTATGATGGTAAAACAACCTATACTGCCTACTACATATTTTTTAATATCTCTAATAAATGATAACGTTTTTACCGATAGAAGTAATTGTATGCGAATCTAGGTTGAACAAAACTGATCCTGACTTCGTAATTAAGTCCATGCACACTACCTATTGTCCATAATAAATAGGCGTGTCTACAACATGCACATGCCGCGCGAGGCTGCTCACCCACATACCTCGCGAAGCACGACGTTTGCCTCAGTCACATGCCGCGCGAGGCAAATGGCGAGGCAACTGACATACTAGACAGGGAAAGGTATACTCGATCAATCAGATTGACACGTTTGACATCGCTCTGTCTCACGACTGCCAAACTAGGCGACGCAAATGTGAGTGCTCAGGTGAGGCAGGGCGCGCATTTGCCTCACGTGGCATGTGACACTTCTGGACGTAGCTATTGAATTTTGAATTTTAAGTGACAGCTTATTTCAATTCAGTTTTAAAGCCACGTGATTGGCATATAGATAAAATTGCTTAATTGATTATCCAAATGGAAACAAATAAATTAGTTCAATTCAATACGTTACACAATACAAAGCTGTACAGGGAAAGGAAACAAGAGCACAGTGATGTTTAACAGAAAAGTCGATATCCGAATTCCGGTGCGTTTACTTTGTTTTCATTTTTATTATGTGAAACCAACGCCGCCTGCAGTCGTTAAACTCCGTACATTGGTCCGTAATTCTTGTTCGATGTACGTACATTTCCCTGTGTGGTTACGTACGGAATGGCCTTTTTCCGATACAGCAGCTGTTCTAATAATGGCCACGCGCTCGAAAAACCAATCCGAGTAAAGTATTTACCTAACGTTGAAGTACTGCGATTGCGAGTCATGGGCTGCGTTCTTTTATGACTTACCTAAACATTTTCTGATCTTGTTTTTCTCGTCCGTTTAACTATTTATAGGGTATTTATTTGTGTCCTGGTAAGCATTCTGTTCAGAGACACCAGTACAGAATCACTAGACTTGAACCACTTAACAACGATACCTATACACGGTGAATTTTATATTGTCTTACAAAATCAAATCGGTTAAAGTGTCTAATATTTACTATTTGTGGGTTAAAAAAATATTAAAAATATTGACCATTTAAAAAAGTTTATATTACGTGGCGGGGCGCCGCGCGGCAGCCGGCCGGACGCCATGAGGTCGATATCGTGTATGACGGCGTAAATATCACCGTGTATAGAAAATTACTCCAAATGCAGGGTGATCCAATGGTCGCATCCCGCGTGCAACACCGTGATGCTGTGTGGATGCTGCATATGCCTCAGTGCTGCGATAGCTTTAGGAGTGGACGGGCGCTGGATCCTTCCTCAGCACTTCGCCGGCCTCTGCGCCGCGCGGGCCTGGCTGCTGGCCACCGGCTTCTCCATGGCATACGGCGCAATGTTCACCAAAGTATGGCGCGTCCATCGACACACCACAAAACCAAAAGTTGACACAAAGGTAAACCATTAGAGATATTTCAAACATTCATAAATCCCAAGATAAACCTGCTATGACATTCAAATTTTCAATATTCTCTCGAGGTATTAAATATTACATTTCGAAACAAGGATAAGCGAAGCTGAAATATGGCATACTATTTTATTCCGAGCTGTCTTTTTCCTGTCTTATTTGTTTATCTTGTCACAATATCATTACGTGTAATAATACATTTCACTCCGCGCCGTTAACCCCCTTAGAATGTATTCGAGAATCCCTATTACGTTACACAATATTTGAAACAAACATATATAACACTAACCCGATATTAACGTTCCCATAAATTACTTGTAATGTGACGTAATCGTTGCCGGAATGTCACTGAAGTATTTCGCACATTTCTCCCGCCGAAGACAGATACAGGCAGACATGAATGTTAAAGTGAGTCCCTTCAGCCCCCAATACACAATACAATGGAAATTAGATCGTCTCACGTCGCTTTACATATCGAATGTTTGCTGTTTTTGTTTCCGCATCTCATCACAACCGCTGAACTTTTCAAGGACTTATTGAGATCACATCCGACGCGCTTCTCGTGAAATAAGGAGCGAAAGCTTTCTGAGATATCTTGATTTTTATTTTTCGGAAGTCGACGTCTCACTACGCCTACGGATCGGGCAATTTAAATCTATTGTTGATTTCTGATTTCACTTTATTTGAGAAAGGAGCCAACTTTTACGTTTTCGAGATTCGTTTCGAGGTTTATTTTGTTAAAGTAAAGAGCACACTAACATATGACTTTGTTTTGCTTTCAATCACAAATGAAAGCTCCAATATGGAGGCTTCGCGGGTATTCTATTCAATCTAGAATTCAGGTCTCTAGTGATAGAATTATAAATTATTACTATTGGGCTTGTTCATGAAATTTTGATTTACAATTCAATGTTTGCCGATTTATAACTGTCGACAGTCCAAAGTACATTTAAGTTAGTCAGTGGGCTCCGTATTTTAAAGCCTATAAATATTGGTCTGCCTCAGGAGATTGGCTATCACACAAAGATAATATAAGAGGCATAGCTCTTTGTCTTAAGCTATTTAGGTATTTAATTCTGTAATGTTAGTTTACTTTTGTTCGAATTCACGATTGTCGTATTAATTCAAAGGAAAATCAACAACAAATCCTTTCAATTAGTTTCAGAACTTGAAAATTTTAAGTTTGTTGATGTCCTCTCTAGTTACAAACATAACATAACATATGAGTCGCAGTGCGCGCGATAATTTGTGAGAATTTGTATTTGCATTTCGTTTTAATACTGTTATTCCAACTCTTTTATCTCCAACTCCAACGTAGGGAAAGGGGGATAATCTTCTTCCAACTCCTCCTATTCTTCATTCGTGTTTCAAGACAACGGAACTTTTCCCCAGAACTATTCGAGGTTCAAATCTCGGGATCATCGTTGAACACTATCGTCGATCCTGGCTTACAGGAGTAACAGTAGTTGTAGTATGTTTGCCCTGGTTCTCAATCAGTTCCTCTTCTTTCCTAGAAACGTATGCACGGCTGGAAACTGTACACCATGGTCGGGGGTCTGCTAGTAGTGGACGCAGCGCTGCTCACCGCGTGGCAGCTGCGGGACCCGCTGCAGAGGCGCGTCGAGACCTTCCCGCTCGAGGCTCCTCGCCATCACGACGACGATGTTCACATCAGACCCGAGTTGGAGCATTGCGAGAGCAAGCATAACACTGTGTGGCTTGGTGAGTGTATCTTTATGGCAAGTGACACTTCCTTGAGGAGATATGGAGTTGGAAACAAACCTTTATAGCTATTTGGATGAAATATAGAAAGCTTAAGTCTGTGCTTTGTTTTAAGGGTAGTGCTACTAGTTTAAGGACACCTCGAGGGATTCCGGACTTGATTTGAATGTTGTTGTGGATAAGAGGCCTTTTAACTTTAATTTTAAATTTAACACAGTACATCAGCTATCTCTGTTTCATCCAAAAAGCTATAAAGGTCAATTGACCGACGTTACTTTCTCCCAAAAATCATTTATTTTTCATTCTATTTATAACCAAGACAGATAAACCTATCTTCGTCAAAATAAAAGTGTCACAGACAAGTTTGATATTGTGGTAACCTCTGAGCGTGTCTCGAACAATACTCAGATAATTATATTTTCAAATGACACTGGAATTAATAAATTACTATTACTAAAATGCTGAAGAAGTTCGTAATAAATAATGGGAACTCTAGCTTAAAGTATTTCGGCTTCTTTAAAAAGAAAACAAAACAAAATATTATGAAAGCTGCTTAGCACAGGTGTTTAACTTTGTTTTAACTTCTAATTAAAAATTAAACCGAGTCCAATCTTCGTCTGCCCCTAATACAAACAGCAATAATTATAAAAGATGAGCTGTAATACGAAGTGATTTAAAGTACCGTAAACAGTAAATTACATTATATAAATTTTCTTCCAAGTCCACTGCGATTCATTTGCGACGGTAACTTCAGGAAAATTTTCCAAGTTTTTTTTTAAGTCGTTATTAACAGCAGTTATCTTTATTATTTCGTTTACGTCGAGTTTAAATTGGTATACTTTTAATGAAATCGTCCGACGAGTAAATTGTACATTGTATGTTTTAGAGTAAAAATACGCATCACAGTAAAGAACCTGTTTACACTATGGTGTAGTAGGTACTTAAACTCAAAAGAGCTTCGGTAAAATTCAAAATCCGAACCCGACAACCATCAGCATGCCTTCATGTTCACGTCAATGATACCTTCATCAACGAATCATATTTGATGCCGTGATGCCGCTCAAGAGGGTGCGATAGTACGGCATCAAATTAACGAATTTAGAACACCTACGACAACATATTAAATACCTCATGCAATTATGTAGAACGTATTAGTACTACGACGACGATATAGAAGAATCACGCTTCAAAAACGCTACTCTCGCCCTCGCCACATGGCAATAAGGTTCAAACTCGACTGATTCGAATGCCCTCGAGGGAGCGCGCAACCATAGATATTTTGACCCAGTGAGCCCGACCTGATGCAATGTCATTATTTATAGGTGTGATGTACGGATACAAAGGGCTAGTGCTCGTGTTCGGCCTGTTCCTGGCATACGAGACCCGGTCCGTCAAAGTCCGTCAGATCAACGACTCCCGCTACGTGGGCATGAGCATCTACAACGTGGTAGTGTTGTGTCTCATCACGGCGCCCGTCACGCTCGTCATCGCGAGCCAGCAGGACGCAGCATTCGCGTTCGTCTCACTGGCCATAGTGTTCTGCTGTTTCCTGAGCATGGCACTCATATTTGTGCCAAAGGTGAGTTGTACCAGCATTTTTTTATTTGTAACAGCATTATGCCGGTGGCGGTGCCGGGCATGTCACCGTGCCTGCCGACGGCGGTCATCAAGCGACAGCGGTAAAAGCCAGCGGCCAGTGCCGGCGGCATCGGCAGTGTGTAGGGGCCTTAATCGTAACAGAGTGACTTAAGTTTCACCCATGGCTCTTTGGTTTCCATTTCCATTCAAATCTAACGAAACATTGTGCGCACTTTTTATTACATACTCGTTCATCACATACATACCTGACTAGTATTAAACAACTAAAATACGTCGTTTCACGTGTAATATTTGCGGTTCTGTTTGACTTAAACCGCGTAGATGATTTCACACAGAATATATAATATTGGTTTGGCTTGTTTCTTCTCATTCTTATTTCATACTTCGGCATACGAAGTTAAGTAATAATGGCGTAAACTTAATTATTAAGGGACGAAAGTTGTTAACGAATGTAGCAGACGCAGAACATTAACAAAAAGTTACTTACATATATACCTACCCCCAAATTTATAGAAAGTTATGATCGACTTACACTGGTATTACAAATTACTTTTGTTCCTCGCAATGATTTGTAAATCCATTGTAAACTAGCTAAAAATCTTGAAAATACTTCACCCGAAATTTTAATTCGCTTTGTATTTTCCTTAAATAAAAATAGCTTTAACCTCTTTCACGAAGATAGCTGTAAAAATAGGCAGTTCTAAAATAGTCCTATAAACCGTTGATAATGAGTCTTGTGTATCGTAAACAAACACTCCGGCTCCATCGAGGATTTAAGCAGCAGATTACGACTATAAAAGGCAAATTGATTTACTCGTTAAAATATAAACCAAAATGTGATTTACGGTGGAAGTTAGCCACCCCTGCCGAAATTAATGCCTCGACTATACCTCAGAGATACTTTCGCACGATTTAACATGATAATCGGTTTTATGGGACAGCAGTTTAAATAGAAAAATGTCTTAGTATGATATTAATGTTGCCATTTTAGGCCACTAGCGAGTGATAAAAGTTTTGCGTTGTAACCTTTTTATATCAGGTATCCTATTACTTAACACTACCTGATCTTTTATCTATACCACGGGCAACAAGAAGAGATACGAAACTGTAAAAATGTTCGAGTTCAAGTCGGTCACTGCCGGGATCGCCAGCACGGCCATTTTATAAACTCGTAGTTCATTCTGTGGCGTAATGCGTAATCTTGACAGAGAAGGCAACGCAGAGAGAGATGGCGATGTTTTCTATGGGTTATGTTGCATTTCTTGACTGTTTCGTATATTTTTTGTTTTCAATTCTGTGCGGACCAAGTCGCGCGCAAAAGCTGGTGGCATTTTCATATCTGTTCTTGCTGATCAATATAATCAGATTGGTCACTCTAACACTAGGTGATCGAAGTTATCCGTCATCCGACGGAGCGCGCGGAGAGCGGGCGCGGCTCCGGCTCGGGCTCCGCCCCTGCCGACGAGGAGCGCTACCGGGACCTCGTCAAAGAGAATGAAGAGCTGCAGAAACTAATCGCACAGGTAGGTACCTTCATTTTTATTTACACTGTAAAGTTTACAGGACACATGTTTTATTAAATTAATGCCGATGACAGGTTATTTTTTTAACGTGGTGAAATACTCATCGATACCCGTAGCAAGCAAGCATTTGCCGGACTCCTTGAGGCCTACTGGTTGAAAGCCCACAGTTGCCAGACTTACCAACAGCAGAACAAAGAATATTTAACACTTTCCGAGAATATAAGACGTTTTTCTGGGATCGTTTTATGTCTGTTACCAACATGTCTTTAGTTATATTAACCATCATAAAACATCACGATCGAGAGTTACCGGTAACTCTTATGTTCAAAATTTAATGGATCCAGATTCCCTTCTCTCGTACCTGCCTATATCTTTCACATTTGAACCTGATGATCGCTGTCTTCATCATGATCATCACATTCACAATTGAATCCCCAAATAAATTGATTGTTTGATGATTCTATGAAAATTTTGTAAAGTTTAGTCATCTATCTAAAAAATGGAATACAAGGGGACTCTACTCTGGTATACTGTACCTATATTTATATATGTATTTATAGATAGATAAGAATGTAAATCCCTAAGGATTCTGCCCAACCCTTAACTTAAGAGCTGGCTTAAGAGATGAGCAAACTTCAGCCCAGAGTTGCTAAACAACTTCCTGATTGCATTAGATTGGACTAGAACTATGTACAATCCTGAGCATGGTTGAGGTATCTGTATCTCAAGTCTTATTGAATTGGAAATTCAAGCATACCTATTACGAATGAGTCTTTCCTAAGTTCCACATTATAGGTCTCTGCTAACTGCTTGAAAGCAAGTAAAGTTTGGTTACCAATGTAATAATTAAGTGATAGATACTACATCTTTCTTTTACTTTTCAAAATGTAGATACTTTACTGCCTGGAATATAAGACACTAACAACTGTAACTAATATAGCTGCCTATCTTAACCCATACGTTAAAATAATGCCTAATCATCATCTTTACCATTAGGTACGTCTGTATTCCTCCGAGGGGGTATGCTTTTGGTATAGGCAACGGTAATTGCTTAATATCAGGCGGGCCGTACGATTGTTTGCCACCTTAGCGACCTAAAAAACAAATACCAGAGTGACTTGTAATTCGAAACCAATAGATTAAAATGCTCTCAACGGACTCGGAACAAATTCGTCATCCTGGATGAGAAGGATCGAACAAAGTGGAAACGGTTAATCTTAACATTTTTATTAAGTCCAAAGCTAAGTAAACAAGTCGTAGGCTCTCGTCGGCTCTTTCAGCCGGAGTGTTTCGTTAATGTTTAATTCATCCTGCGCGAATGTGTTACGGCATCTCCTTCAACCTTAATACAAGAGGACCTACTTACTTATGAACTCTGCAAAGTTAAAAGTCGTGTCTAAGATTACTATAATCGTTCTTTATAAGTATGTTTAGCATTTTGTTATCAATAATATCAATAGGTAAGTACCTATGTTACGGTATGTACTACCTATCCATCTTATGATTGAATTTGTTTGCATATACTGACTAGGTTAATTTTACGTGCGTTTAGTTTGATGAGTGATAATAACTGTTATCTAAAATCTAGTTTTCTAGTATAAAATAGAACTCTATTAGGTATATCATTTCGCCTTATACTCGTATAAGTACTTGTGAATCTATGAAAAAGGTATATAATGAAAAAAGATAACTACTTTCATTAATAACATTACCGGTTAGGACCACTTATCATTTTAAACTTTACCCAAGTTACCAAAGTCTGGCGATAAAGTTTGATTAATTAACACAACATTCCGTTTATACGTCATTTAACTTGAACAAAATCATAAATTTTCTCCAAGTTGTTAATGAAAATAAATGTGATATTCTTTGCCACATTATCATAAATTTCGTTACAAAAAAATAATGTGGATAATATATCTACTATATAAAGTACGTATAAGTAGGTATACGCCATTATGCCACAAACACCAGTGAATTACAAGATACCATTACAAAAACTAGTACTTCCCCAACTTATTACAAATACATTTGTACCCAACGACTACCGCGGCAACGAATTATTCTAATTTGTACCAAGTTCTACAAATAATAGAGAAGAATTTACATAAATCGTATTTGCAGAAGGAGGAGCGGATTCGGGTGCTGAAACAGAAGCTAGCGGAGCGGGAAGCGGCGGCGGCGGGCGTGACGCAAGGTACGGGCGGGGGCGGGGGCGGGGGCGTGCTCGCCGACCTCGCGACCGCCACCTCAGACTATGGCACTTCCACCAACTACACGCGATCCTCGCGAGCTTCCGTCTCTGACCTTGACTTCTCTGAAAGCTACCTCTAATTACAACCAATATATCAACAGTCGTCAATCAATCTCAAACTGAACGGTTATCCAATCCACTCTGAACCTAGTATTTTGTTTTTTTAAATGTCCGTTATTCCGCCCTTCCATACACAAATGCATAAATATTTACAAACAATTTTCTTAACCTTTATTAACACTATTAACCCAATCCTAAATTCATCCCTTCTCCGAAATATATCCTTTTTAAAACCAGCCTATTAGTTCGGCCTATCGAAGTACATCATCATCATCATCATCTCAGCCGAAAGACGTCCACTGCTGGACATAGGCCTCCCCCAAGGTTCGCCACAATGACCGGTCTTGCGCTGCCCGCATCCAGCGGATTCCCGCGACCTTCACCAGGTCGTCGGTCCACCTTGTGGGAGGCCTACCCACGCTACGCTTTCCGGTGCGCGGCCGCCACTCGAGAACTTTTCGGCCCCATCGGCCATCCGTTCTACGGGCAATGTGCCCTGCCCACTGCCACTTAAGTTTTGCAATCCTACGGGCTATGTCAGTTACCTTGGTCCTTCTGCGTATCTCCTCATTCCTGATTTGATCTCGCAGGGAAACTCCGAGCATAGCCCTCTCCATTGCCCTTTGGGTGACCTTGAGCCTTCTTATGAGGCCCATTGTAAGCGGCCATGTCTCAGTGCCATAGGTCATCACTGGCAACACACACTGGTCGAAGACTTTCGTCTTGAGACACTGCGGTATTTGGGACGAGAAGATATTGCGTAGCTTTCCGAACGCTGCCCAGCCGAGTCGGATTCGTCGATTGACCTCTTTCTCGAAGTTGGACCTACCTAACTGGATGGTTTGTCCCAGGTAGACATAATCGTCGACAACTTCGAGTGTAGAGTCTCCGATCTTCACGGGAGCAGGTACAACACGGCAATTCGACATGATCTTCGTTTTGCCCATGTTCATTTTAAGACCAACTCGTTCGGAGGCTCTACTGAGGCCATCAAGCATCGTATTAAGGTCTTCGATAGTCTCAGCCATGACCACTATGTCGTCGGCAAACCGAAGGTGAGTGATGTACTCGCCGTTTATGTTTATGCCCAGCCCATTCCAGTCCAGAATCTTGAAAACGTCTTCCAGTGCAGCGGTGAACAGTTTCGGAGAGATAACGTCTCCCTGTCTCACACCTCGCTGCAACCGAATAGGTTTCGAGTTCTGGTCCTGTAAACGGACTGACATAGTGGCGTTTTCGTACAAACACTTCAGCACTTCGATGTACCGGTAATCGACTTGGCATCGCTGGAGAGACCGCAATACAGCCCAGGTCTCGACCGAATCAAAGGCTTTCTCGTAATCCACAAACGCTAAGCAAAGGGGGAGGTTATACTCCTCGGTCTTCTGTATAACCTGTCGCAGCGTATGTATGTGGTCTACGGTACTAAAGCCTTTACGGAAACCGGCTTGTTCGGGAGGCTGGAAGTCGTCAAACTTGCGTGCGAGACGGTTCGTTATGACCCTCGAAAACAGCTTGTAGACATGGCTCAGAAGTGAGATGGGTCTATAATTCTTCAGCAGAGCGTTATCGCCCTTTTTGAAGAAAAGAACCACCACACCTCTGTTCCATGCCTGCGGCGTTTTGCCCTCGAGTATGACGGAACCGAACAGCTTCTGAAGGGCCTTAAGGACCGGTTTTCCACCCGCCTTCAGGAGCTCAGCCGTTATTCCATCATCACCCGGTGCCTTGTTGTTTTTAAGCTGTTTAAGAGCCATACTAATCTCGTACAAGCTGACGTCCGGGATGTCTTCGGTATAGTGTCGGGTTAACCTAGCTCTTGGGTCGTTCGCCAGGTTTGTAACGGGTGTCCGTATTGACGTGTATAACTGTCCATAGAACTTCTCGATCTCTCTCAAAAGCTCTGGTTTGGATGAAACGATACTGCCGCCATCGGTTTTCAGTTTCGTTAGCTGGCTTTGCCCAATAGACAGATCTCTAGCGAACACTTTGGAGCCTCTGTTCCGCTCGATAGCTTCTTTAATACGCTCGGTATTAAATTGGCGGAAGTCACGTGTCAAGGACTTCGAGATCTGTCTATTGAGCTGCCGGTATTTAGACGCGTCATCTGAAGACTGCAGTACCATTTCACTCCTTTCCTCCATGAGCTTAGAGGTGTGATCCGAGATTTTTTTGGTTCTGTTTGTACGGCGGGCCTTGCAGTACTTTGACCCGATCGTATGGACAGTTTCCACGAACCCGTCGTTACAATCGTCCACGCTACTCCCTAGGACATCGAATCGGTTTTGAAGTTCGAGCTGAAAGCTCTCGGGGTTTTGGATCTGGTTTGGTGCTGGTCGGAGCGTAGACTTCATCAGTCGAAACCTTTCAAGCTTTATGTTGAGATTCAATGTGCCTCTTACCAGTCGGTGATCACTACCGGTTTTGACCGCGTTGATCACAGAGACATCATTGAATACTTGCTTCTTCGTCGACATGATGAAGTCTATCTCGTTTTTAGTTGCACCGTCGGGGCTCATCCAGGTCCACTTCCTGTGCTCACGCTTCCTGAAGAAGGAGTTCATCATATAGAGTCCCTCCTTCTCCATGAAGCCTGCCAGTAGGTGGCCCCGGTGGTTACGCCGTCCAACTCCAAATTGCCCCACTCGCAGCTCATCACCGTCTCGTTTGCCCAGTTTCGCGTTGAAGTCACCCATGACAACGGTAAAGTGAGTTTTGGAACTATGCATGGCTCTAGAGATATCCTCATACATAGTTTCCACCTCGTCGTCGGAATGTGCCGATGTCGGAGCGTACACCTGAACTACTTTTAACGAATAACGTTTGGTTATTCGGAGAACAAGATACGCCACCCTAGTCGACACACTCTCGATCTTCACCACGTTGTTCACGAGTGACTTGTGGACGATAAACCCGACACCACCCTGGGACTGCTGGTCGCCCTCCCGGAAAAAGAGCAGGTTGCCGGATTTCAGAATTATCGAGTCCTCCCCCTCTCTTCGGACTTCAGATAATCCTACGATGTCCCATCGTACCCTGCTCAATTGTTCCTCAAGCTCAGCGATCTTCTCGTCGGTCCGCAGTGTGCGCGTGTTATATGTTGCCAGGTCCAATAGTCGGTTTTTATGGTAGCCATCCTGCCGGAGATTCTTAGCACCCCCTGCCCCGCCGTTACCATAGCCGCTACCATGGCCAGGACTAGCGAGGCTGCCGGGGACTGGGGGCCGATTCTTTGTTGTGACTTTCATTTGGGGGGTTTTGCCATAATCGCCACGCTTGGCAGACGGGTTGGCGATCGCAGTAGATATAATATGTACACGGAGGACGCTGCTGCCCATCCTCCGGTGAATCCCTTAGTCGCCTCTTACGACACCCACAGGATGAGATGGGTTCTATCGAAGTACACGTCCACTAAAAAGTAATTATGGGCATCGGATTCAATTCGGTGCGGGAGCAGCGACATCGAAGGGAATACAATCCAATGGTAGCGAGATTAGTCAATCACTGGCGGAATCACACTCGAACGTCATTACCCGCTCGTCGCCTGGCCCGCCCATTAGCGAGCCAGCCCGCACGACCATCTCCCCGGCCCGTTCGTGTCGTGTTTAATTAATATTCTACGGTTACAAGAGGTGGGATGTCTCTGCAATTGTCCGGCTCAGAATAGCGACTATACATACCCTAGGTGTACCTGAAAACCTTCGATATTCTTATCTTTATTAGGTTCTCAAATTGTGCTTTGTGTCGATTTACCCGTTACCTTTCTCGTTATTTACCCTTAAGTTTAACACATCACGAAAATTAATTACTCTGTTTAATTTATAAATACCTTGTGAATGATACTTTATTTATCGATCTCGTTTCTGTGTCTGATATTTGTGAGCGTTGAAACGTTTGCAACCATTAATTTTATGGGCGCGACGTAAGAGTGATTGAGCATTCTGTATTTCTGAATGGTTACTGATGTTGTGTGTTATATGCAATATTGCATTTGAGTAATGTATCGCGTCCCACTTATTGGAAATGTTGTGCCCAATCACTCAATCGAATCGTTTCAAGTATCTTCGCGTGTAACTGAGATGCCTCCGAGTTGAGTGTAATTACTTTATCGAAGTGTTTTGTGGCATTTCATTCGGTTCACTCACGCGAAGATATTTGAGATGAAGTATTACTTTAACCCTATTTATACCGCGGCCTGCTCGTGAGGGTGAGCAAGAATGGAATGAAATTGGATATTGTATTGATAGAATCGTCCAATTCTCGACTCCCTACTAACATCTCAATGAAAATATTGATGAAATCATGTTTTTTCTGAAAATGTAATATAGAGTCGTTGTTCTCTTTTCGCTTATCCAGTGACACATAGGTCGCGGCCGCTGTCAACTCTACCTCACACGTAATGTAGTCATTGCACGTGTCTTTGCGTCTAAGACCCTACCTACAACTCCTACTAGACTGAATTAGTGTTACTCTTAGCGTTATGAGGTTTACTCATATTGTTTCTACGTATTCAATTGTAAGCTACGATTTATAGATGTTACTCTCCAAATCCATTAGGCTATTAGTTACTAGTGTTAATTTATTGTGTCTGGGCTCTCCGGACGAGAACTATAGCATTAAGTATCGCTACAACGATTGTTCTTTATGCATTTTGAAAATTTATATCATGATTACTTACACAAAATGTCTTCAAATCGACACGTTTCTATTTTATTGGCACAAGTTTAGATAGCTTAGGATCAATTAGCATTGACAGATGATGTTTTCTATAAAATATAATTACAAGTTGATTTTTATAGCATAAGCGTATTGTTATTTTTTATATTTTGTTGTTCATGTATTTAAATCTTTATTGCAATAATTTTAAATGAGTAGCGTTCGAAATTCATGCAGTCAAATCTCGTTATGACGCACCGTTCATTTTGCGTAACGTTTTAAATAATTTTAAATTGGAAAACTGTGACCAAAACACACAACATTAGTGGGAGAAAAAGGCCATTTAAACTGTCAAGACTGACTGAACAGTGCTCGGCTCACACATAGGTATGTGCTAACCACGTGTACCTCCTCGTAGCGTTAAGTAAGTAGTTTGGAGATGTTGTCCGAGCCCCGTAGTTCCCCGTATTGTGTCACCCCCAGATATGCATGTCACCCACACTCACACTGCACTTTGCCCCACATCGACACCGTGTGTTTGGTGCTTGTTACGCTTTATAAAACCTATATCTCATAGATGTTGAGCACAGATATCTTCTCTAGGGACCCTTACATCATTACCCCTCTTTCTTCTTAATAAAATATATACTGAAAACACATGGATCTCCGCACTCGAAGCATTGGTTTTACTTTTATGTGTTGAACTCGTAATTAGGTACCTACTAAATGTATTTTGTATACGACGATATTAGATGTGAATAACGGCTGACTAACGAGATTTCCTTGCATGAATGTTGTATATAATGTTTTATTTATAAACTCGCTTTATATACCCCGAGACACGTTAATTTGTTCTACAATATATAAGCTCCCCGTGTAAGATGAGACGACTGAAAATAAAACTAATTTCGTATTCCAGAATCCACATTTTTTTGTACATATTAAGACCATTACAAACTTTTTATTTAATAATATACTAATAGCTATATTCGACTTTTACACTACATTTCTCTTAACGTTTCCATTTCTAATACAATCACTACTGATATAATTTCCTATATTTCTAACTATGATACCATAATCAAATTACCTATACTACTACATACTACATTACATAATAATAATCTCTCTCTATATCCGTCTCTATAAAAACTCTTAATGCTGCCATAATGTTTTATGTTCGCTTTTTCTTTACTACTTGTTTACTGTACTTGCTTCGTAAAAATTAGAACAATATGTAGATATCTTAATAAAATATTGAGTAGGTATTGGAATTACTCCGCGTCGTCGGTCTGCGATGATACTTGCAACTACGAATTGCTTATTTCGAGAGACAAGGGAACATTCTTGCTATCGTATTATTGAAGATGACGTACCTACCAACGTCGGCGTCGGGTCATAAAAGTTTCTCCTTGCTTATACATTAATACATTGTAGACCGACGATATATTGTTGTGTTTTTTAATTAAATGATCTTTTTCTCTCGACAGATGTACAGGATGAACACATCTGATCGCCCGCAAAGAATCTTCGATAGATAAATTAGAATAGCTGAATTTAACGTTGAACATAGAACTATCATGAGGCTGTAGTGATTTCCTTTTATATTTATAAGAAATAAAAGTGTTCTTATATGGTTAGTTAACTGGACTATAAGTACTAACTCATATGTTTGCGTTAAGATAACGTTCGATGCGAATAAGTAGGTACTTTAGCTGATCAATTACTAGTAGTATATATTATTCATTTTAGCTGATTATGTTATGTGTAGCTGAGACTACATAGGGTGCACAGTTTATGAAATAACTACAGTCAAATAGACGTGAATACAATTGTTAATCGTAATTGATCGTTGCTCAGTGTTTGAATTTAAACTGATTTACAGAAAGAAATGAAATAATTAGTCACACCGATACTCCTGAAATTTCTCCCATACCTACCTATTTAAAATATAAATAATTCCCTATAAAGTATCAAATAAATCTGAATTTAATAGTAACTTGGCTAAACTATATTATTGCAAATTTTATATATACTGCACAAGTTATTATTCCAGTGAAGATGGAATTATGTTTAACATATCACAATAAAACGATGCTACGTCAGCATGATGAAAGTTTTAAAGCATTTACCATATTAATTGATAAGTTAGCCCGATCAATGTACGTTAAATGTGCGGCTCAATCACAGTGATATTGGATGCCAAAGTCATAGTAGTAACAATCAGATACATATTTTGTAGACACATAAGTACATTGTACACGAACAACTTTAATTATACTGGTTCGGTATTTAGGAAATTAAAAATATTAAATCTTCTTCTCAAAAAAATATGAAATGTACGGTACATAAAATTTAATTAATAATTTTTAAAAATCCACATCAAAATACTCATGAATTCTACTTATAAGGGTCGCCTCGAAACATTTAATTGTAAAAGTTCAACAAATTCCGTCGTCTGTTAATTATAAAAAAACCACTTAGACATACAGATATGTTACAGCACTGCCAAGTCATTTGTATTTATAGGTAGAGTGAATGAGGACTATTGTAGAGCTAGGCTAGACCGTTTTGAGCTTAATTTCGTTTTGTCTCCAAGATATCGATCCGGCGAGTATAACATACCTGGGCCTCAAGTCTCTTTACAATTGTCCATTGTGAAACCACGAAGATAAAAACAAGTAGTTTTGCAATTGACAATTGTTAACAGACTCGAGGCCCTGTTATTGTGTTTTGCTGTCTCTCCATAGTAAAACACAGTTACAGTCAGATTGTTATCAGTAATTACAACATAATGTAGGTTTATGGACAACGAAAGCCCGTAAGCTCATCGCACGACCGTGCCCGAATGTCTTTTTGGCGTGTGTTCAAGAAACAGCCCAGTTTTATTTCCGCAACTTTAAAAGAAACGTCCAAAATCGTATCGCTGTCTGCATTCTGCAATTTCTTAAAAATTGTGTTACATAATATAAATGTGATTTTTAAGTTTATTATTCGGATGTTTATTATTCTAGTTGTTTTTGTTAACAACGGTATTTATATCTAGTAATCGTTACGTTATCTATCTAATCGTTATAAATATTTTTTTTACATTTTTTTTATTAACCTCACACGTATTCGGCCTTAGTAAGATTTGACTGCATAGAATTATAGATTTATGTTACGGGTGTCACCTGATTGTTGTCTAACGTTGTACATATTGTTTCTTAAAATTTAAATACATCTAGGAAATCGTTGATATTCTAAATTTTATTATCTAGGCATCATTACAGAACAATATTGCGATTCCGTCAGAGGGTGTCTCCGCTGAGGGATCGGATCATACAAGTTTATCTAGCATGTTAGGTATAATGTCAAGTTTATTGTAAGCTTCGTAATAATTAGTGAATTACTTTCCTGTGATCTGTATGTTTGGTTATATTGAACGTTTCACCCAAATCGTCACTGTAAATAAAGAGTCATCGAACGATCTGAATGTACAAATGTATTTTATTTAATAACTCATCTTCTACCTTTACAAATTATACATAGCTTCAATAGTGTTGGTGACCGGTCCCAAGATATCGACAAAGGACCTCACTTCTCTGTGCAGGAGACAAAGGGTAAGTTAGTAGTCTAGAAATGCCTTTGACATCACTGGGCGATCGTCTTGTTTTTACTAAAGTACTGTAAAACCATGGTTACGGTTCTAGGGAGCCTACGTTTTGTATTCTGCGTCAATAGGCAATGACTCAGTTTTAAGGTAGGCTTACAATCTTCAAGAATCCACTGAGCAACTGTTGTGACATCAACAGACAGTAGAGGTAAACAGGAAGTTGTTGTAAACAGTAAAAGTATTCCAACATTTACTGGCAATTTCCAAAGTTAGATAAAATAAAAAATCTGTTTGATGTTACCGGAGAACGAATTAGAAAACAGCGGGGCGTCGGGCACGGATTTAATTTTTCACAAAGGTGAGCATCCCTAAGCCGCGAAAGATTTAAAAATAAATGTGCAGTCAGAAAAATAAACATTTTGGTAGCGGTTTTTACACTCTCCGATTCTCGAATACTGATCTAAATTAACGTGTTGGTATACATCAATTTACATAAAAGCAAAACATATTACCAGTTATTATGTAGGCACCTACTGACACAGCGTAGTAGTAGTAATATTTTCGCGAAAATCTTCTTACTCCAAAGAGGAGTCAGAACATTTTCTTAACAAAAAACAAGAATTCAAATAGAATTATAGGAATTTTTTTCAATAAATTAGTAAAAAAATAAAAAAATGTGGATTATTGTCTGTTCTGTAATCTGTTTAAAATAGGACAGTGCAAAATATTATTGCAGAGGAAAAAGTATAACCGAATATCGTATAGTTCGATCGGATCGGACGCACTAATAAAAATAATTAAAGTCGACAAATTAGTCACGCTTTTTCATCAACAGCAGGGGTGCTTGTTAATGTAGCGAAAGCGAAGCAATTTCTAAAAGCAGGATTAAGATATGATTGAAGTTAGCGGCGCGTCGTGACAGACGTTCCACTAAAGTTTTTCGACTGCGCATTTTATTCACAATAAAACTAGGCTCCACATTTATTCCATCACTCGAAATTTATTCATAACAACCGCGACTTGTGGGCGCTACTAGATCCTTCTTCATAAAAATGGGGCAAAGGGATAAACGTAGCTGAGGAAAGATAGAGCCGTGTTTTGGAGTTCTCCTGGATATAAAAATATCTACCTACCTACATAGTATCTTATAATCACTTCTTCTAGTGCCGTCTCCTACCGGAGGTTGGCAATCATTAAGGCTATTTCCACTTTCGAGACCGCAGCTCGGAATAGTTGTGGTGTTGGTTATAATCACTGCAAATCTTATATCATACGAGATAGGTTTTTTTTCTTAGTGTAAGCAGCATTTCGAAATCTACCACTGGTTCGGCCCGGTGGTAGGTTCTAGTGAATATCTACCGTTATGCACAGGTCCTCCAAAAGCGGTGCCGTCATATTATAACGGCCGCACTAGCACATTGGCTATGTAAAAAACGGTGACCACGCTATAGTTTACATAGCCAATGTACTAGTGCGGCCGTTATATGACGGCAACGCTTTTCGAGGAATCCATAGCTTTAGTGTGGAATATTCGAATATGGGTTCGATGAATAAGAATTTACATAATACCGATTCGAATACTCACTCATAAGTGCATTGTTGAGCTACATAAATAAAAATATGTTACTCATTTATTTAAAGTCATAAAAATATACGTAGGCGCTACCACGAGCGACTCTAGCGAACGTATCATAGTAGAGCTACAGAAATCTCAATAGAAATAAAATAAAAGTAAAGGAGAGCTGAATGTCCAAGAAATTTAAATCCACGCAATTAATATACAAGCTTTAAAGTTTTTCGGCGCATTAAAATTAAATTGCAATCCGAATATGCAAAATTGGCTCCATTCCCGCCGCTCCGTAAATATTGGACGTTGTACCGAGCTGCGAGGAGATACCGTGTATCTGTTTTAAGCACTGTATTATTTTAGTATCTTTCCTTGCTCACATTATGTCGTTGGCTCACTTACATTTTATTTAGAAGATTGGCTACATAGGCCGCATGCAGTACACGAATGTGACGGGCGTTGGAGCAGTCGCCGTGGCCGAAATCGGCCGGATCAGATCATCATTTCGCCTAGTTTGTGAGCGTCAATATGGCGGGACCTGAAGGGCTAGACAAGTGGCTGACGTCTACAAGCGTTCCTTCAAATCACTACGCTTCGTGTATGGAAATGACGTAAGTCACGTGATTTACATAGCAACTTGTTGTTGATCTACATAGCGACGTTTGAAATTTCCATACATTGTGAAGTCTATTCTATACTTTTCAATTAGCGTTCATGCCACTTGTCTTGGGTGGCTGGGCCCCTAGACGCTTAGCCATTGTGGCGCCACTGTGGCGTTTTGCTATAGTGATCGACCGTCGGATTAGTCGGCTGATTCTGACCGACAAATCAGAGGCCGATCACTTTAGCAGCCCAATGGCACTGGCTAAGCGGCTTAGGGCTCTGGCAAATCAAAATTAAGTACAATATCATAAAAAATACCTAAGTCATTATAGATCTAAGTCTAAGGAGTATGGTGAGGGATGAAACACTAAATTAATATAGTTATGTTGTCACTTTGGTAAGTATTTTCACAAATAGGTATGCTGAAATTTAAGAGGTATTCAAATTGCTATAATAAATGAAAACAGCAACAAACACCCCATGGAATACTTTTCAACGTGTTTTAATTATTCCTCGCGGCAAAATCGGCGCCATTTCCCTGAAAGTTTTTTTCAAAGACATGTTTTCACTTTCTCCTCGTCGGGTAATTGAATTTCGAAAAGACTTAAAAACTTGGCATTTAGCTGCGAAAAAAATGCTTGCACCCTTCAAATGGTGCGTGTCGAGGCAAGCGGAGTGGCCTTATTTGTAATTCAGATGTGGCATTTGAAAGCGTGACCTGTCGTGTGCCTCTCGTAGACTTTTAGGCGAAAAAGCCTCATCTGCGCGTTTCTTACCGCAACATAGCACACGTGTTTATATTTTTATTAGCTTAGCTTATATCTTTTATTAGCTTATATAAATAGCTTTCCCTGATTCCTTGTCTTCTTTAGGTTTTATTGCCTTTTTGGTGAGGTCGTGAGGAAAAGCGGGGACAACCAACCAGATGCAACCAAACAAAGTTAGTAATTATACGAATAATTTAAAACAATCATAATCAAATCATTTGCATGATTACGATGCTAACGTTAATCATCAAGTATTAGCAACTATATGTTTAGCAGCAGCAAGTGTTTTTTATTCGACTGTATAAACATTACATAACATATTTTATATAATAATATAATTGATACAATTTTAACGCAGCAATCTATATTTTTTTAGGGATTGCACATATCGATTCTTGTATATCATATTATTTATTATATCTTTTTGTCAAATAACAAAAAAGCCGAAGCGATTACGATATGTTCACAAAGATTTCGTTTTCCAGGCGATCATATGACAAATGAGCTGCTATGTTATAAAAATTTGCTCCATTTGGGAACATAATAATTGGATTGTTATCGAACCACGTCCATTAAGTGAATGAAACGAGAATTGAATTGGAAAATATAACGAGATGAACGACTGTTATTTCGTAGTTAGGTATATAGTGGCAAAATACTTACTTGTCATTTTCATATCAGTTTCTCCTACTTATAATTTGAGGTTTATATAATTTCTACGTATCATAAGGCCCTATCATACATCGACAAGAGGATCTTAAAAAAGTCGTTAGCGGACAAAGAAAAACTGGAAAAGTCTAGCCCAGAGAAAATTAACGAGAAAACTTTGTATTAATAGAATGATGCTAAATTTAATATTCAAGATATTGATTAGGTAGGTACCTACATTAATAAATATCAATGGCCGGTCTTCTATGACGTCAGCGTTGACATATAAATATAGCTACAGGATTGTCCAAAATTGTAGTGTTATAATTTCGATATACCTAGCAATTATAAAACCGACTTTTGAATACCTATAACATCACTTCATTAGGCGCGTCAATATGAGCCAAGCTTGGCTGCTAACAGATGGCAGCTTGCAGATTCAGGCCCTGGAATTATGACCGCTAACTGTACCCACAAGTAGCACTCCATAAGATATCACGTTAGCATAGTTACTTCTATTGGTAGGTATCATTCTGATAATCTATAAATAAGCGTAGGAGAGGGTTTTGACTTATCACATCAAAGTTCGAGTTTCAACGAGTCGTCTTCAAGTTTCGGTTACGAAAGCAATCTTAGATCTTAAGCTCACACGAGCACCAGCTGTCATCCGAGGAGTGCCTTACTGCAAGTATAATCATCTCGTTAAAGCTAGATCTCCCTTGCAAGTAGGACTTTAAGGAGACGTTATCTATATGAAAACGTAATACCGGATAAGTACCTACCATAGCGTTCTCAGACTTCGATAGCAACATTAAACTAATTACCTAACGAAAGCTAACTTTCATATCTGCATTTAGCTAACTAGTAGTACCTTTAAGATGAAGTTTTGAGCAAAGTGGAGGCAACGTGCTCAAAATAGGTACCTTCAAAATTAATTTCAGATGATATGTATAATGCGATTGTTATTTACTTAAACTGAAAGTTAAATAATATATTGGATAGTAGTATGTCGGGTCAACATTTAACGAGTTGATTTACTGCTGAATTTATTATAACATGAAATCTACTTTTTTTATTTCAAAATTTCGAGGCTTATCGTCGACCTTACCTTAATTGAATTCAACACATCTGAAAATATGTATGCCTTGATGATAGGTTATGAGTTTCAGAAGAATGGTAATAAAATTTCGTTTATTTCACCAACAGAAGAAAGAACCAGTGCCTATAAAAATAAGAAATACTTAGGAAATATACTTAAATATACTTACTTAAATATACTTAGGAAGTAGAATAAAATTGGTACATATTATGAAGTATCTACTGGTGCTTATTCTGTTGTGAACTAAAAACTTTGCTGCCTCCATCATACCTTATGACTATGAAATAGACGGCAATACATTTAGTTTAGTTTATATAACAGCAGAATTGGCACTACTAATAGTGCCAATTCTGCTGTTATATAAACTAAACTTGACTAAAGTACCTAAGTACCTATCACTATAATTAAAATTCCAAAAGGCGAGCCTCTCACTAATATCAACGAACTAATATTATACTTGTGATACTACTAACTATCACTAATATAACTCTCAGTACGTGGCCAGTCATCCATCCAGCCAGATGTAGCGTTACGTAAGCTTCAACTTTTTGCAATTATGTATGTTGCACACGAGTTCTCAGTTCTCCAAGTTGGGGGCACACGAGCGAAATGGGTAAGTAGGTCACATACGAAAAAAGAAACGTTACATTCCAGTTTCAACCAGTTCAGTCCAAATATGTACCAGGATTGGAGTGTTCAAACACTAGCAGGTGGTCGCAATAAGGGATGTTTGTCGATCGCCTACAATTGAAATTTCTTTTCGATCAAGACTCGAGAGGAAAGTATTATTGTGGTTTAATCAGAAAGAAAAGAAACCTATTCTTGTGGTAGGTAACTGTTGTTTGTAGAAGAAATTCTATAAACGATTGATTGTACCCGCAACTTCGTGTGCACTCTGTACCGTGGAAACTCTAACTTTCCCGGGATGAAAAGTACTATGTAGTATCTAGTATCCAGAATATAAGCGATTATCATGCCGAATCCATTGCTTCCGCACAAACACAAGCATCGACAAGAAAACCAATAATGTGCGTCCTTGTTTTCTTTTTTACGAAGTCAAATACCAAAAACATATCAAACCAAAGAATGAAACGCCCACCACATAAACGATAACGTATCGCGCTACGGCCTACGCCAACATAATATCCAATAAGAAATCGGAGATATTTGGCACACGGCTCGCGGTCAGCGCAGACTATAAACAGAAGCTGAGAATTCAATTTCCAAAGTATACGTCCCGGTCCCACAATTACGAGTTTTTCGGCCATGTTTATTTGGGTCAAGTCCCTACAACGACATGTGAAAACTTCGGGCCGTCAATCCCGCAGCCCTACTGGGCAAATATTGGGCTCTCCAGAGGTCTCGCAACTTATATTAATGTCAATGAAATATTTATGTCGCCCACTCGTTGGAAACTTGCTAGCAGAAATCTTGACATACCTCAGCGACAAAACTTCGTAATGAATTGAGAACATCAAAGGTCAAAACCTTTATGTTGGCATCATATTGTCTGGTGTTTACTTAACGTGAAATTGCTGAATGTAAATACCTCGTATACATTGTATTTAAACTTGAGCATCATAATTACTTTTGTGTACTTACTGGGAGTCAAATACACATATTTTATTGACTCTATTATACTGTTGACGTCCTTACTTAGACCTTTCTTAGCATTTCTATTCATATCAGATATAAAGTAATCAACTTCTCAAATGGCGAGGGTCGTATTTCGAAGGTATCTTGAAATGGTATCCGTCTCGTACCTATCTATAGAAAGGTATACATACGTACGTAGGTACATTCATATGCCCGCCGCGACAACAAAACTCTTCCAGTCCAGTAAGCGATGTTCGAGTACTGATAACAATTGAATGTAGTATCGCATTGTATGAAGATGTGTAGCGTTTTCCTTTTGGGACTAGGTCTGCCACACACTCCCCCCACTGTTACTCCTGATAGCCAGGATAGACAATGATGTCCAACGATGACGCCGAGGTTTGACCCTCAATGAATCCCGGAAGCTAAGTTGTCTTGGAACCCGCATGAATTAAATCTAAAGAAGGAATACGAGTTGGAGGTAGATTATCCACTACTTTAGCGTCTAAATATTTCATTTCATAAGGCAAGTTTAATGCTATTTATGCATTGTATGGTAGCCATACTAGAAACGTTGCTTAGTTTGGGAGCATACAGTTGGTGCGTTAGTCTGGCGATATTTAGGTATATTTTCCAAATCCATGCCATTTCGAGTGTTACAATATGCGTTTTATACCACAACCGTAGGCCAAAATCTAGAAAGATATTTTCGAGATGAACAATAAAACACAAAAAAATATTGAAACGGTGTTTCCACGTCATTTTTTATATCAGATTTTTTTATAAAACATATTCATGTGTCGGCTCTATTGCAGAGTGCAGTAGATAATAGAATTTCGTTCCAGGGTAACAGCGTATCATTTTAAATATCAGGTCCTCTCTATGCAGGTATAAAATTATACATTCCCCAACACATCTTGAGAGTGTTAGCACCAACGCGTCGGTCCCCACCGCAATCATACTTTTACTGGAGAAAAATTCATGAAAATATTTATTCATCGTCGGGGTCGCGGTATACGGTAAGGAAATGGTGTATTTGTAATGCTTAATTCATTAAAATGCGACCAGATGACTTGCGCACTCAACGATCAAGGACGCTCGATCTCAGTATTTCTGACGTAACTTTACGCTGCCGCCACCGCCCAAGTCTGGCCCATACATTAGAATCCGTAGAATAGTAGCGGTTCTTTTATTTTAGGTCTGTGCCGGTAAGTCTGTACCAATTCGCTACCTATAAAGTAGTTATAATTTCATTTCGTGCTATGATATAGAAATACATACTGAATGAATATCCCAAAAATACACTGGACCGCAAAGATAAAGGGTCGGTTAGAAAATTTTCAATCATATCTCCAATCACATTTTTATTTATTTTACATTTATTAAAAATAAAAAGCTTCCATTCATTTTTTAGGGTTCCTTACCCAAAGGGTGCCAACGGAACCCTATTGCTAAGCCTACGCTGTGCTTCCGTCCATCCGTCTGTCTGTCTCTCAGCGGGCTGTATCTCACGAACCGTAATAGCTAGAGACTTGAAATTTTCACAGAATGTGTATTTCTGTTGCCGCTACAACAACAAATAGTAAAAATAAAATAAAATTTAAAAATAAAGACTATATTCTTGACGTTTCTATTCTACGGTGGTACGGACGCTTTATGTGCGAGTCCGACACGCACTTGGCCGGTTTTTTTATTTTCATTTAAGCACATTAAAATATTCTTTACTTTAGTCTTTATTTCTTAAAGGTAGGTGTGGTACTTTTGAAGATATTGAAGATTTTCTAACCGACCCTTTTTCTTTGCGGTCCAGTGTATATTGATAGATGCATTGATTTATTATTTAGCTGATATGGTAGATACCTTTTAACATGGAAATACTATCTGCAGCGAAATGCACACATCTGTAATCGCACTCGCAATTCAACAATTCAAGAAGACATGATTCACCAGAAGACGAACTGCATTGGCAAAATCTACATGTTTTCAACATTATTTTCCGCGAGCGACTGACTCGTACTGTGTCCATGGACTCCGTTTAGTAGATTAAACTGTTTTGGGAAGTCACCCTATTTCCCCCTCCCCCTATTCCCCTATTTCCCCCTCCCCTCCTACGTCCCTATGTCTCCCTATTTCTTGGTAATATTTGGAGAAATTTCACTTTCATAACTCTTTTTACAAGGTAAATAAACTAAGCTGAAAATATACAACTGCAGTATAACAGCCGCTAATGATGATTGCACTGTCGACCTCGAGTTCTGCCGCTTTGTACCGAGTGTAAAAAGCATAGCCTATAATAACATTGGTGGGTACAAATTGTGTTTCAATTCTGTATTTCGCTGCTTATCATTTGAATAAACATTATTTATGTATTCATATTTCGATTCTACGGTGCAAGATTCGGTTGACTAGAGGCAGGATACGTAAGGATAGGAGGATTAAAGTGCTTTGTTGACTTAATGTTTTTTTTATTTGATTTGCATGCAAATATTGTGATGAAAAAAAAACGTGTGCGGTCGGGGGACACGCCGGCAGAAAGTAAGTTTTTTTAACTTCCTTCCTGACAGGGTTTCTTTTAATCACAAATTGGAAACGGTTTAGCGTTTAAAAAAATCCGATAATATCCGAACTACGCCGGACGGAACCAAACGCGTCGAGACAGTGCGTAACGCTTTTTCCTTACGTAACAATTTCTAACAGGCAACTCCTACCGCAAGCCGCAAAACATTAAAAAGAAGATCACAGTCTCAATTTGTACAAAAAATAGATATTAAAATCAGATAACACTTCGGAATTCAGAGATCGTTAGCTTCGACAACCAGTGGAAGGCGTGGATTCGGATCGGAATCGCCACTTAGCAAAAAATACGGCCGCAAACAATTGGTCCACATTGTCTGCTACCAACCAGCGGATATATAATTGTACGTACTTACAACTATATATCTTATGAGTTTTACTTCAAGTGACAGGGTGACATTTAAATATGTTGGCATTATTTGATTTTACTTTAAACAATGGCTCTATCATTTAGTTTTTTTTTTATATATAGGTACGTTTATTTAATTTATTTGTTGATTAATGGTTCCAAATGATCTGAATCATAGTCATAGTTTAAATATTGCCTACGATTTTGATCTCATCGTAGAATGACTGTTCATGTAGAAACCAAATATAGCATAGAAGATTATAGTTACCCTAACAATGCTTATATTTATTTACAAAATAACGAGTTACGTAAGTCGGTATGTAATATATTAAAATCAGCAACGTTCCAAAATTTCCCAGAAACAATTTTTGTATCGCTTTGTTGTCAGCCGAAGTCGATTTCTATTGAAACAATTGTGGTTTATTTTTAGATCGCTTTGTTATCTTGTCCCCGTATCAATTGAAATACCGATACCTCGCCCTGTTGTCGAGCGGCTTGGTATTACGAGCTCCATTGTTACAATTTACGATTACCTGATATTGGTTCCGGGTTTCCACGTAAATTTTCAGGAGCTTTCTAAGTAGTATGTCATAAAGCGGATGTAAATAAGATTGACGTGCTTTCGAGATGCTATAAATAACACATCCATCCGAATAGAAATCATCCTAATTATGATCAATACTACTAACCTGTTCGTTAATTTCCAAGAGTTACGCCACAGCGCATATTTAAAATAAAGATTAAAAATGAATGATCTTCAAAAAAACGTAAAATGGGTATAAAAATTGTCAGTGGAAATCATACTATTTGATGAAACTTGAAGGCGACGTCCTCGTCGGGTGCTTGCACCCACTAAATCAACATCATGTCGCCGTCAGATAAGGCTGTTTGCCAAAAAACAGTTCAATATTTACAGAAACCTGTGGGATAAAATCCATTAAATAAACCGGGAACAGCTAAACGAGTGAAAATAGCTTTACTTACTCCTTTATCAGCTGAGACCGGCAGCCCTAAACAAATTTGAATACAATTGGAAAATTTACTTTGCGAAATTAAAGTTATGAATTTATGGCTTTTACATTTCCCTTTTAATCTGTTTGCTTTTAAGTAACACAGTTTAAGGGGTTAAAAACTTTATCGAGTCATCTATAATGGATCTCTATCGGTACTCTACCAAGAGACTGCTAGGTATATCTAAGGCCGTGGCCGCGCCGGTAAAACAATTGCGACGCACCGGCAATTTCTATACACAAATCGCTTATGTGATGCGGCCACCGCCATATGTTTACAGAAGGGCTAGACAAGTGGCTGACGTCTACAAGCGTTCCTTCTAATCGCTTCGCTTCATGTATGGAAATGACATAAGTCACGTGATCTACATAGCAACTTGTTGTTGAACTATATAGCGACGTTTGACATTTCCATACATTGTGAAGTCTATTCTATACGATTAGCGTTCATGCCACTTGTCTAGGGGGGCAGGAGTTTATTCGCCGTCGCGTCGCGATTTCCTTACCAGTACGGCCTCGGCCTTATGCAAAATAGACATTTACCGCCGAATACTCGTACGCAACTCAAATTTGAGAGCAGCTTAAATTTGACGTGCCATACAAAATTTACAGATTACGACGTCTCAAACTGCTAAGTGGGACTTAACCCTTAAATATTTGAGTAGCCTTTGAGTATATTTTGGTAAAAAAATACAGAACATATGTTATATCATGTAAGTAAGAGTAGGTATATAGCCGGATAGGGCGCGGCCTAAATCAGTAATTCAGCATCACCGTCCCGTTGAAACATTTGAAATATTCAAAGTAAAAGTGAAGTGCGCTGAAAGTATGTACGGCACTCAAATACCACGACCGACGTTTTATATGGAATTCCATTCCATAAAAAATGTAACGCGGTACCCAGGTACAACGGATTTAGGCAAAATGCTGTAACTACCTACCCAGCCAGTTAGATAGGAGCGGTTCTAACGGGTGGATTTTTTTTTTTTGCCTAATTTGTTTTAAGTAATTTTAATAATACCTGCTATTCGATACTTACAAAGCTTACTAAACATAAATAAAAAACCTACCCCTAATTGTATAAATCCAGCCCGCGTGGAATGGTAATTTCCTTGCTGTATTGTCAAGCTATTTTTGGAGCAAGGAAAGAGCTAGCCGATAATGTAGAGGTAATTTTGTTTACCGGGGTTCATAATAAAATAAATAAATACTTAATAAATTTAGGGTTTCGTAGTCCCTACGAGGAACCCTTATAATATTTATTTTTCAATTACACGTATTTTTAATGTTCAAATCCTGATCAAATAAGATTCCTTGCATCACAACTTCATTCTTCTTTCATCTAAGTCCTCATCCATTTTATCTGCGGTCCACATACAAGTCGTATATTATTTATATCCTCGTATCCCTTTGTCGGTCCGTATCTAATGATTAAACCCTTTTATAAGAACAAAGAGGGAGCAAGTTCTTTTATCTTTACTAGGTATTGCAGAGAAACGTCCGGAGATAAACATGAATGACGGCCGCGTGTAATCTCATTATTTTCATATCTTTGTTTAGAAAAAGGGTTCCCGCATAAAAGTTGGATAGTGAAGAGTTGAGTAGGTAAATACTTTTAAAAAACAAAACAAACCTGTTATACCCAAGAATCTTTTAATAGAAGATAGACAAGTTGAGTTTTTGGTTAAGAAGAAATTCAACTTTATTCTGCTGCTTTAAGGTCTATTATACCTTGAGAATTCTTAGACAGAAAAAACGAGCCGAGCGAGAGGCCCTAGTTGGGACCGTGTCCCTCTCATTTCGAGTTGCCATGCCAAAATAATATTATCGTTGGGTAGTATTATCGATTGTTAGTTTTTAAATCAAGCAAATAAATTAATTTATTATTTATCGTAACTGTTGTTTTATCATATAAACAATAGTCACGATAAATAATAAATTAATTTACCAACTAGGGCCTCTCGCTCGGCTCGTTTTTTGTGCAGTAGTGAACAGTCCAGTATGTATTTACGTTCGTGGTTATACCATCGCAAATAATTCTGATTTGCGAAGGTAACAGATTTGAACTTCTTCGTATCTCCTGTCTAAATTGCTACTTCAACACATAATCTTTTTAAATATTAATTATTATCGTACGGTACCTATGCTTACCAAACTAGTTAACAACAGCAGTAACCACAGCCTTACCCGCTTCTAAAATTAATTAAAATCTTACATCATTTCTGTTGCAGAAAAAAGTAATAAAAGTTTGCAATATCTACAATAGTAACAAGTATAAACGTTTCTACCGGGGAATTTATAACTTTACCTGCTTGGTTTTAACTCTGGAATTATGAGAAAATTAATTTTCTCTGTACCTAGTTAGTATAATTAAGTTTACTCACTTCATAAAAAAATATACGACCACGCAAATTTCTTCAAGGGAACTCCAAGACCTTTGTAAAGCCCGCCACATACATATGGAATTTTCCGTACGGAATTGCGTTTCGAAACATCGAATCGGGGATACCGAACGCAGTAAATCCATCCAAATGTATGGACGTATCGCGTTCGGAAACCCCGATTCGATATTTCGAAACGGGATTCCGATTCGGAATTCCGTATGTATGTGGCGGGCATAATGAGGGCAAAAAAAATCAGCTCACCAGATGTCGCCTGTCGTTATCTGTCTCTTCACTTCTGTCAGCGCACGGTGTCAGCGTCACTACAACGCCCTAACGAACGCCCCAACGAATGCCCACGCCCATAGCGCTGCCCTGCGACATTTTTTGCCGTCATTTGAACGCATGTTTCAAAGATATCAAGACACTTCCCTTGACACTAACTGTAGAATTCATTATTCGTACTTATAAGTAAGTATCGTCTCATTAACTCTAACTTTACGCATGTTTAACACAAGCAAACATTTTTGTATGGCGCATTAAAATTAAACAGACTGCAATCAATTTGATTTACATTCTGTCTGTCTGTTACGTTTTTACTACTTTACCGCTAAACCAATTCAGATGAATTTATGGTATATAGAGATATACCTACAGGACCTGGGAGAAAGACATGGGCTACTTTTTATCCCCGAAAAAGTTTAGGTTTTTGTGAAATTCTAAAGTCAACGCGGACGACGTCGCAGCAACCAGCTATTTTATTATAGGATTTGAAAAATAACACATACACATCGGAAAAAACATCACGCGCTTCCTTTTAAGTAACCTATAAATAGTTGAAGCATTAAGTGATCTGTGCACGGTTCATCCGCCGGGAATGGAGTCCTTGAGTGTAATAAAGCGTTATATAGCAGACAGGAACGAATCCGGATGTAGACAGATGAGTATTGAGCACTGCTCGGAGTGCTAGCTTCCGATAGACGAGCCTGCGCCGGATGTACTGTGATGGCGTCGACGTATTGCCTGCCTGAGACTTCTTAGGTACATCACGTCATATTATTTGATAAAAAAAAAAAAAATATTTTTTATTTTTTAATATTTCCATATTAGTTATGAACATATTCCATATCGCCATAAAAGGAAGCAGAAGTTCTGGGCCCTAAGTCGCTTAGCCATTCAACTGTCATTGCCATTGTCTTCCTACAGTGATCGACGCTCTGATTGGTCGGTTGATTCTGACCGACCCTCTGATCATCATCATCATAAATATTATCCAATATCTCTCGATAAAAAGATGCTAAGGATCCTTATCAAACGGCCTTTGACACTGCAAAACAGGATAATGAATAGACAACGTCTATAAAAGCTCCCTTTGAGACGTCTAAGCAAGTATAAATAATTTCAATCCGGAAATTATCATCTATCCGGCACGGAATTACTCCGGGTGCAGTTGAGTGTAACTACTACTTATAGACACAAATCCGGATTAAATGTATTTATAAGTATTGGACAGATTTCTAAGTAAACCGCCGGATATGAACGTCCAAAATAATCTTACTAAACGGAGTCCATAAAAAAATGACAGTACTGCCAATATGGTTCATCTTCTGGTGAATTATCTTATGTATTTAATAAATTAATTGTGGAATTGCAAGTGCGATAACCGATGTGTGAACGTCGCTACATGTAGTAGTGCGCTGAGCACAAGTTTAGTAGGTAATTAGACGTGTCTACAACATGCACATGCCACGCGAGGCTGCTCACCCACATGCCTCGCGAAGCACGACGTTTGCCTCAGTCGCATGCCGCGCGAGGCAAATGGCGAGGCAACTGACACACTAGACAGGGAAAGGTATACCCGATCAATCAGTTTGACACGTTTGACATCGTTCTGTCTCACGACTGCCAAACTAGGCGAGGCAAATGTGAGTGCTCAGGTGAGGCAGGGCGCGCATTTGCCTCACGTGAGGCAAGTCAAACTTGGCGAGGAAAATTTTCCTCGCACGGCATGTGACACTTCTGGACGTAGCTATTGATATGTTAAAAGGTACCATATCTGCTAAAATAATACATAATGCTTACCTAAAAGATTTATTACGCACGAGCGGTGATGATCCATTGTACTAAAAACAAAATAAACGCGACAAATGTTGTACATAAAGGGAATCATGCAATATTCAGAAGACAAACGATAGGCTGCATTGAATTATTTCCCTTTGCAACAATGAATATTCACATACAAACACGTATTGCAACGGCCCGGCCATATCTCTCGCGAATGTTACCCGCGAGCGAATAACCGGATAATGTAAACAGCTGCGCGTTATATTTTGCTGTTACTTAATGTTGTCTATGGTTGCGTCGCATGTGGCGACTTCAGTGTTCGTAGAGATAGCACAAAGTTGAGTTGAAATTGTTGGCTATAGGTGTCTATGACAGTTGTGTAGGCCAGTCCGGCATTAACTGGAGCTAATTCCCAAAATGTATCTTATATTAAATTATGTTTGAATTAATTTTCTGATCAAAGCTTAAATTATTGTAACTCGATCATTGGGGCATCATCGTACATAGGGGCGGATTTCCCTACAGGAACGGGCCTAGGGCGGCAAAATTCATGGGGCAGCGAAATTCACAAAACACACAAAAGAAGCGGTATGCATCATTAGCCACGTCCAGATGTCTAAAATGCCGCGCGAGGCAAATTGCCTCACGAAGTTTGACTTGCCTCACGCGAGGCAAATGCGCGTCCTGCCTCACCTGAGCGCTGTCATTTGCTTCGCCTAATTTGGCATAATCATGAGAGACAGAACGATGTCAAACGTGTCAAACTGATTGCTCAGGTATACCCTTCTCTGTCTAGCTAGAGTGTCAGTGGCCTCGCCATTTGCCTCGCGCGGCATGCGACTGAGGCAAACGTCGTGCTTCGCGAGGCATGTGGGTGAGCAGCCTCGCGCGGCATGTGCATGTTGTAGACACGCCTATTATTGTATGACACTGATTGAGATAATTTAATTATTTACACACTTTTGTTATTACACGACTGCCCAAAAAAGGAGTGTATATGTTTTTCATTTTAATTCTTGTATATTATAATATATTTTTTTGCTTTACATGGAGTAGGGGTGCGGCAATCTTCCATAGGCCTAGGGCAGCCAGGGTATCAAATCCACCCCTGTAGGTACAATATAGCTGCATACAAAACATCTCATCCGGTTATTTTTTCAGTAAGTACTGGAAACATTACCTGAAATTGATTTGGTATATAAAAATGCCAAGTGCCGCGCCGTATGTATTTATTGCCGCCAATATTTATGATCAACGATAACGTAACGCGATTCATGGGGCTTATAACTGGTAACCCATGGGCTTATTGCACAAATAAAGACATAAATTGTTTAATGACATCTTATCGTAGGTATTTTGTTTACATTTGACCAATGGCTTAGCAGTTTTTAGGATTCTGTAATAAAACTAAGGAATGAGGTGTATTAGTATTTCTACCAACTAACTAGCGTGTAGCAGTTATTTCTCTTGACGAAGATAAATATTTTTTGTGTTAGGTGCATCATCTTTAGGATTGGTGCATTAAAAAGAGGCGTGAGCGGTACGACAAACAGCGGTGCGGACAATCAGTTTTGACGTCGAATGACAAAACTGACGGCTTGGGCGCGGCAGCTCACCTCTTCTAGACGCACCCAATGCTACAGATGATGTACCTACCACAAAAAATAAACTTTCGTCAAGAGATGTAACTGCTACCCGCTAGTTAGTTGCTAGTATAGGCGCATCCAATTAGCGCCATGCGGAATATCGTGCATTATTAAAATAACACTTTATAAAGAGCACCTTTAATGCCTTCAGCTGCAGGTCTTGGAGTGGTTTAAGTTTTGAACCAAATTGCAAGTACATCTCGGAAAATATAATTACCTATCGAGTTTCCTATATAACCAAATTAGCGGAGCGGGCGGCACACTGGCTTCGCAATTAGTACCGATTTAATTACTTATCCACTGTTTCTCGTTCCACTTCAGCGTTTATAATGAGGGTTTTTGTTCGGCTCAATTTATTCAAAACAAATATTTAAATTGATTAATTGGTATGATCATGGTCCCGTTTTGAATATTCGCCCTCTAGTCAAGATGGCTGTCTGCAAGCGATTCTACAAATCACCGTTTCATTGTAACTATATGGAAAGGATATAACTAAGTCACGTGATCTACATATCGATACATATCATAGAAATACATTGTAGCGTAACTATTTGTAGGTACGCTCACACAGACTTCTTGGCTAGAGTGGCTGAACAGTTCCAATCTACAACGAAAGTAGCTTGGTATATCAATATCCAAAAGAATCACATTGTTAACCACATTATAATCGTAGTATAAAAGGTTTCAAAAGTGTACGATAATACGAAATACTCTCGCCTCTCTACCAAGCTCCTTTTATGTGGAATATACTGACTGTACTTACCTTTAAATCAACAACAATTTTAAAATATTTGTTTTTCTCGGTGACGTTGACTAGCTGATCCAGCCATTCATGCCCCAGCCTCAGTAAGCATGGTAGGTCTAATTCCTATTCCCGCTTTAAGTCTTTGGGAAACCGATCCTCTGATGCAAATGCAAAGTAACCGAGTTAACGGCGGCCGGGCAAAGTTGCCGCTGCCCCGGCAAGATAGCTTTGCAACTTGTCCGACCGACTCGAGATAATATCACTTAGTGCTAATAATATAAAGAGACTACCTGGACATCGAGTCTCTTCTATTGTCCATTGCAATACTACTGGTCACTAATATTAGGGCGGAAACCCATCGCGGTGCACGGAGAGGCCACGCACATGGCCACGGCTACGTTTTGCAATAAATGTATGGATGATGTCATTTCGTGCGTGCGCCGCGGTTGACACGGTGACATACATTTTCGTGCAAAGAGAAGCTTGACCCATATGCGTAGCGTGTGCGTGGCCTCTCCGTGCACCGCAGTGGGGTCTCCCCCTTATCTTCATGAATTCTTCGTTATAAATCGTAAATTCATGGTGGTGGGCCGGCGGCCGACAACATGCCGAACGTCAAGAATGTGCGATTTACAATGAGGACCATAAAACCCTCAGGGCGCGAGTCCTAGGGCCATAACACACCGGGACGCCATGGCGACGTCGCCGGCTACGTATCCAAACGATTTGTATTGATGGCGACGTCGCCAGTCCGTAGCCAGGTGTTACCTGTCATACATTTCAATACGAATTAGTTGGCTACGGTGGCTGGCCACGTCGCCTGGCGTCCCGGTGTGTTATGGCTCTTGTTTATAGGGCGCATCAAAGTTAAGCAGCTCTCAAATTTGAGTTGCGTTGCTTACGAGTATTCGGCGGTAAGTCTTTGCGTTCCGACGTCGGAACAGGCTGCCCGGACGCGCATCTCGCTTCTTTGTAGACGCAGCGATTGACCGCGTCCATAAGCCCTGAGAAGCCGCGCCCGAGCAATCAGATGTGACGCTATGTCTAGGTAGACGTTAGAATTGATTGATCGGGCGCGCCGCTCGAATCATGTAGACTCACCTATTGGCGAAATATGGGTGCACTGCAATGTACATCTGCTACCCCTGTGACAATACAGGCGCGATGGTGATAGGGTAGGCATATGTTTATTTTGTAGAGAAACCCCTAAATACGAATTAATAATGCTCTATCACACTCTCTTAGAAAATGGTTCAGTTTCAACACCCAGATGCTCCGTAGATGTTCTCTACCCGAGATAGCTTTCAGCGGGACCGCCCTAAATTCACTTATTCATGTGTTTGCTCGGCGCCGGCTGACGATTTTTAATTTTCTAATTTAGTAATCTGGACACACCTGGTTCATTTCTCACCCGAGACTTGGTTTTAATTATTTTGGAGATGAAAAACCGTCACGTCACGTACACGGGGCAGGACAGACCCTACAGAATTAGTTCAGGGTATTTTTTTGTAAATAGAGCAAATACCTAGTTGTTAGTGAATTAGTATAGTACCTACCTAAGTACAACCATAATGTATCTTTTATACTATGCGGGTTCGATTCCCGCCGGTTTACATTTCGGAAATGGCCTTCCCTTATTTGCGTTGGGCTTCGAGTCTCTTAAAAATTGTCCATTGTGGCTGCCATCTAAATTAGTAGTCCTATGGCCGACATGCCGTCAGCCACGAATTTACGATTTACAATGAAGAATTCACGAAGATAATATTGGAGACCAGCCCCCTAGACAAGTGGCTGACGTCTACAAGCGTTCCTTTAAATCGCTACGCTTCATGTATGGAAATGACATAAGTCACGTGATCTACATAGCGACTGGTAATGTCGTTTCCATACATTGTCACGTCTATTCTATTCTATTCAATTAGCGTTCATGCCACTTGTCTAGGGGGGCTGGCCCCCAAGTCGCTTAACGTTTCGTAACGCCCAGCAGTTTCGCAATGGATATTTTTTTTTTGTGACTAGTGCCACCACTGTTACTCCTGTTAGCCAGGATCGACATTGCTGTCCAACGATGACGCCAAGGTTTGATCTAAATAATAGATGTGTCCATACGGCGCGCATGCCTCACCCGAGCACTCATATTATGACACTAGCTGTGCCCGCGACTCCGTCCGCGTCCAGTCGGTGAAGCCCTTAAATATAATTTTGTCTATCGTCTAATCTGTATTACGTCAGTCTGCATCAGTCTGAGTTCGTCCGTCCGTGGCTGTCTATCTGTACCAGTCTATACCAGTAAGGTGGTAGAGTCTGACCAGTAAGGTGGAGATCGGCATTCAAGTAGCTAATTTACCTTCGTTTCGTATGATGAGGGAGAGAGCCGGAAGCGCAACCCAGCCACCTCCAGATTTATGGTTTAAGCAGGCAGTTACCCAGCAGCATCATTCCTGAGGGGTTGGAGTTCAGAGTTCAAAGTCTATGTTTCTATTACTACTTAATTCAAAATCAGCAGGTCCTCTAGACTTACTTCTTAGGTAGGTAGCTTCCCTACGGCATTAGTACTGTGGAGATGAATTCCAGAGTTAACGTCTAAGATTCCGCGTGATACAAAGACCCACTTAATGTTTTTTATACGTAATTAGGAATAAAAAAACTAAATTTCTTGAAGTAAGGAAGATATTAAATTTTGACATGTGGTGCAAGGCAGGTATTGTCTGATTTTAAATATAGCGACATCTAGTTAAGAAAAACGAAACTTAAGATGGTAGAACGCAGCAATAAAATATTTATTATTATTATTAAAATTAAGATTATGTATTCCAAATAGTGTCGGATCACACACAACGTAGGGCTCCGTAGGGCTCCGCTCTAAATAGACGTATTTCAATAACTAAAACTTATTTTTGGCTAGAATTTCTGTGTGGTCATAAAAATTTACAATCTAATATTTTAGAAAAAAATATCCTAGATGTTAAGTTGGACTATTAGTCATATCCATGCCAAATTTCATTGAAATCAATCCATTGGATTCGAAGTTGTGCGTGTTCGAATATTTAGGTAGTTTTTGAATGTTTTGTGGCAACCCTAAACTTTACCGAAAAAAAAATATGCTAGATGTTAAGTTAGACTATTAGTCATATCCATGCCAAATTTCATTGAAATTAATCCGGTGGATTCAAAGTTGTGCTCTTTCAAACATTTAGAATTTTTAAGTAGTTTTTTGAATTTTCTGTGGCAACCCTAAACATTTTCGAAAAAAAAAGTATCCTAGATGTTAAGTTAGACTATTAGTCATATCCATGCCAAATTTCATTGAAATCCATCCGGTGGATTCTAAGTTGTGCTCTTTCGAAAATCTGAGCAAACATACAAACATACAAACATACACACAGACAAAAATTCTAATAATGATAAAAATGAATTCTGCTGGTCCATCTAAGTCCCCCCCACTATTTTTTTTCCAAATATTTCGAATGTACAGACGCGACCAATTTTACATTCTTATTATATGTATAGATAGATAGATTACGTCTATGCGTTCCGACGTCAAAAGTGAGTGCTCGCGCGAGGCATGCGCCTGATGAAGACGCCGCCAATGGCGGCGCATAGACGTAATGTCATAATATGAGTGCTCGGGTGAGGCATGCGCGCCATATGGACACATCTATTGACTGGTTTGACGCAATGGACAATTGTTACAATAATCGAGGTTCTGGTCTAGATATCACTATGATCTCCCACACTCCAATGTATGGTATCCATAGTACAAGCATTGCTTGACAATACTCAACAATACAGTCGGTATAATACTCTAACGAAACACGTGATGTTTGATCCCTGTATATCTCACATGACGTTATGATCAGCATAATTGATTCTGCATAAATTGGGGCTCGTGACGTCAGTAACTGGCTTCTCGTGTTTGTGGCGTGTTTTCACGTATTGGTACTCTATAGCTATAGGATATAAATAGATGCATACACGAAACATACACTCGCAATATAATAATAATATTGTGTATATAGGTACTACTAAGTTCCATATCTAACGCTACAGTTTTATAATTTAGGTTATACGCAACCACCGTTTTACCGATAGCTACTACCCCAAAGATTTCCGACCAGATGAAATGGCGGGAGGAATTATCGGCGTGCTCTTCTCCTAGCATGCTCCACCTTGAGGGTGCTTATGTGCTCCGACAGCGTCCCGAGGCTGTTGCCCGCTCGCCCTCGTTTACGGAAGCGTGAGGTTGGCATGTGCCCTCCTCCTGCGCACAGGTCTTATGCGCCCTGGTCTTCTGCGCACAGGTCTTCTGCGCCTGCTTAAGTCAGCCAGAGGGACAGTTTCTCTGACACGTTCCGCTGCCTTCTCCCGTGACATTACCTGTTACGCTGAAAATAACCTTAGGTACCTAACGTAACTAGGAAATAGTGATGAAAGTCAATCAAAACCCTGAGCATTGTGATAAACATTCATACCGAGTTTGGCTTTGGTTTAGAAAATAAATGTTAAAACTGAAATGATAGCAATATGGCGGGAATAGCGTGTGATGCCATAAATTCGGCGTTGGAACGAGCTTACTTCCATTTGGCTAGGCCACGGTGCTCCAATACCCATAAATTCTTTGTAATTAAGCTGAATCTAGGGTCAACGCTCACAGCCTTTACTATTTCATTGCGGTCAGCCTCCGCTCATTTAACTAATTTCTGGTATTTCCACGGAGCGACCGTCGCCTGTTAACTTTGGCACGTGCAAATAAGTAGGTACGTGTATTTATGACTTCGTTTGTGAATCATAATGCCTGACGGTACTCTTAATTGTAACAAAAGTATTCAGTATTAAGTCGACATAATTCACTTATTTTATTTCACGAGTAAAACGTCTGCCTGTTTCTTTGTTTCTAGGGCAATTCCAATTAAAATTACGCATCTGACTACTATCGCGTATTAGGATAATATAATTTTGTTAAATAAGTTCAATAAATATTTTTTTCATTCATTTCATTTTTTCATAACAGTCATACAATATGTAGGTATATTAAGTAAGCATCAATTCATAACAGATCACCATTTTTGTAGTTTAATATTTTAACACAACGAACGTAACGTACAAAAACGAACGTTTTTTCGTTTTCTCAGCGCGTTATGGGTAACCTCATAGTACAATATTGCTGAATATTGAAAGCATCGGTAAGTCTCTTGCGTAAATTAAACGAGAGAATTCCCTCGGATTGAGGAATAAAGCGTAGATGGGGGACATGTAGAATTAGGTAAAGGTATGAAAATCGCTTTGTGCCCAGTGGGTACCTAATACAGCTTCTGTAGACGATCACTATGTCTAGATAGTTTTATATTAGTACTTACCTACCGCCTTCATCTCAATTGCTCCAATATTTGAGAATTTCAATATTATCTCTATTTTTATGATGTGACCTAACAGGTAGAGTACGTAGAGTACCAATTTATTTCACAGGATGAATGCGAACCGTCAACCTGTCAATGTTTGTTCAACTAATAGAGAGTACCAAAAGGAACGATACAAACGTTTGAATTCGTAAAAATGCTCTTGTTATTCGAAACAATACGCAGAGAGACGAAACTAGAGACGTTACGCCGATGCACTGAAGCTTATATAGCACTGTTCTATCACGAGGGTATAAATTCTAACTAGTATTTAGATAATATCTCCTACGTCTAAAATACTCAGAGCTCAAAGCCAAATACTGTAATTTATGAGGCCTGGTTACATCAGTAATAATTTACAATATGGGCCACCACTTAGCAAAGTTAGCGTAGCATACGAGTAATGAGACGCACAAAACACTTTCAGATCTCGTCTCATCACTAACATAATATACATATTTCATAACTTCGGCTCCCACGCGCTGCCCTCAAAGCGTGAAATTAGCATTTGTTTGGATGGGCTGGTTCAAGCGCACAAACTTGTTCTGCGTCTAGACGATTTTCACCTACCAACGGCGTCGTCAACGCTAATTACCCATTCTCTTTAAGTTCCAAAGGTCCGTGTAATCGGAAGACTACCTTTTATGGCGAATCTGTCCTATAGGATTGATAAGATACCTCGCCTCTGCCACTGCGTGCAGTTAGCGAAAATATTCACTCACTACACATAATATATAAACATAGTATGACATATCGAGTACAGACGAGTATTTTTTTTCTATTTTAAGCAGCGTCTAGACAGTGAAACTATAATATCTAAATAGGTACCTAACTCCGAGCGAAAGCTCTCCCCGTAATATCTTTGTATTTATCTTCTTATAAAATCTAATTTGCGCCAATAACTTAATTTCACTTGGCCTTTTGTTGGATAACAGTTTCCTATTATAGCATTTGTTCGCGTCCGAGAGGGTTGCGCGCGTGACCAACATTTAGGCGCAGGAAAAATATAACGGTATCGCAGCCGTCAAAACAATCCCATAAATATTGGCCATTGGATGTTTACATTGTTTACGACTGTTTTAGAGTTCGGCTATCGCGCTCGATGGGATTAAACAATGTTTTTTGCACTCCTCTTCCCCCCTTATCGCTCTGTTTTATCGTAATGCTACGACGGAATAAGCGTTCGAGTCGCCGAGATTAGTGTTCGATACGTCGTAATGTAGCGCTCGAGTGGCGGTTATCAAACAATCATCATAAAGAGAACTTTTATTGAGATTTACCAATGGCAAGAACGTGATTGAATGCGTCTGCCGTGATAACCGTAATCCCGTGAAATTGGACACATTTCCAACTGTCTTTACTTATCAAAGGAACGATCGTGGTGTAAACATTCGGATCGCTGCGAGTGTGAATAAACAAAACACGAGACGGATAAATACGACGTCGTTTTGATAGTATCGTTCGTTAACTGTCTAGAAATAATATGACGTCGTAAGAAAATACGAACGTTTTCTTGACGTCGGGTGATTCTTTGGGTGTCGTATGGATTTCGTGTTTCGACGCGGAAGGAATCTACACAAGAGTAGAATATATTTTTATAAAAATCTAAATAGCATCATTCATTTTATACGTTATCGTGTTCCATTATGTCGTATTAGGTTTTATCTGACTGAACATGTGTCGGAACTTATAGTTTTTGAAAACAAGACTGTCGTTAGATGTACCAATTTACGCGTCCTCACTTGGTCTAAACGTGACTTTCCCAAGCGAGATATCGTTATAAAACGAAGGAAACAATCATCGTGCGAACTAGGACTAACAACTCTAATTGGTAAAAGTTTTCGAATCGAACTTTAGATCACAGAAAAAGTAGTTCCTTCCAATCTACTATTTAGTTGGTAGAGAAAATCCACCCGCACGCATGAACGATTGTTACTTACTTGAAACTTGCACTTTAGACCATTTGCTACTACTACTATGTGTATTGTATGACATACCTACTAGAGGCGCTTAACATCCGCCAAACGCAAGGAAAGAAACGCGCGGGCGGGTGAGAGAGAATAAGTAGAGACTGAGAGAAGTGCGGTGATAGCGCCGCAATTGAATAGGGCAGCGTAAAACACGTTAAATAAAAAACAAAATACAATACTGAGCCAGATTTATCAACCACGTGATATAAAAAGCACCTAAAGACTACCTTCGGTGGTAGTTTTCTCAGTGACGGGACGTGGCTTTGTGATAATCTCCACGGTGGGGAAGTGGATGGTATCGTCGAAGCAACACACTAAGTCCCGGGCGTAACACACACGGGATATGTATAGCATCTTCATGTTAACGCATTTACCTCTCGGTATACACTGGCCTTTCTTCTCAATGCACCTTGGATCTAAAAAAATACAAAAGTACATAAACCGACTTCGAAAAAGCCATGATGAGCCAATAAAAATGCCAGGCGTTGTAGCAAGCTTGAGCCCGCAAAGGTAGCAAAACATCTTCACTACTTAATACCTCCTAAAGTCTTTCCCTTGCGCTACAACATAGAGTACTTTAAAGGGTATATTTACACCGAAATATGTTGGTGTCTCTATTTTTTACCGGACCAAAATAGAAACAGCAAAAAAAAAATCTGTGGTGTAAATAAATATTTCTTTCTTTCTAAATGCCACGTTAATGCAAACAAAGATTTTCAATACATACGAATTTCTAGGGGGTAGAATATTTCTTGAGCGTTCGGGCTCAGGGTGCTGTATATGTGATCTCTGTAGAGCTCTTTATATTCGAAGACAGGCCGCGAGGCGTTGAGCCTCCCCCAGCGCCGCTCGAGGTCGACCTCCGTGTCATTGGACTCCTGACTGCACTGATACCGTCCATACAGCGACATTAAAATAAACACCATTTTATACGTCAACATTGTTACACGTATCCTTTTTCTATGGTTACCCGCCAAACTTCTCAGCACTACTAATTAACTTATAATTAACTTGCGATCGTCAGGCCATATTTACAATTTTATCGGTAAAATCAATCAATTATTTTGTTATTTCTTTTTAATTGGGCGATTCTCGTACCCAATACAATACAATTTGCAATTTATACCCGACTAACCCAACCGCCCCAGAAGCAGGGCGATGCTTTTATAATCATGTATTACTTAAATCCACATGGGCTATATTCATCCCTTAGCTTGCATGGAGCCATGGGTCCAAGATACTGAGGCTTCCTTTCAGAATATTAATGTCAAGGAGCTAGGGACTAGGGCAATCGCTGCAGATGATGAGATGCAACGACTGACCCCAGCAGGTGCAGAACTTGCAAATATGAGAACCAGAGAACATCGCGTTTATGGATGTAGTTTGGGTGGACCGGAGATTGGGCTATTGCCAAGGGATCGGACACCTGCTATTATAATTATCGACTTCCACTATCAGTATCTTCGGTACCAAGCCAACAAGCCGCCTAGTGAGGCGAGCCCCTAAAATGCCATGGTAAAGACGTTGGTCGACACTGGTGTGGACGACTGTTGAGAGTAGTGCTCCGCTTATATTGTAAGGTAAACACAAATGCATGACAGATACCTAAGTACTAAGACTACTAAGGTGTGGTTAAGGTTATAGCCGGGTCTTTATGTCCATCATACTCCCACAATGACAAATTTACCATCGTAAAAATAATAAAGGAGGTGCTTATTACGAACCACGGAATGTGCGTTTTTCGCACCCCGAAAGTAGGTTACTTCGCTTGGTTTACGACTAGGCGTCGCAATACATAAAACTTTTATGCCCACACTTTGTGACATTAGCCGGCTACGCTTAGAACTTAACTCTACCTTATCTACACAACGATCGAATTCTGGGTCACGTCAACGTTGACATTAATTCGCAGCAAAAACTTAATAGAATACAAAACATTTACAAATCACAAAGGCAGGCAGGCGTACATACATCGCACGAGGCAGTAACGAGCCGTGTGCGGGAACGCCTTTATATCTCATTATTTTATTCGGTTCAATAGCTAAAGAACAGATAAATATTTTAAAGATTTTTTTTACGCGTGTTAGGTAATCAATGCGCATACCTTCACGTCTAAATTATTCATGTTAATGCAAATCTATGGCAAAAGTGATCGTTAACTTAATTTTGTCAATGTCAAAAAGTCAAGGTAAGGTCATTGCGATATCCATGAATTAATCAAGTAGCCACATATCCAATGTTTACACAAAAAATAATTAGATGTAAGGGCCTCCGCAGACTTGCTACTTTTAGCATCGGCGACCGGCGATTTTATGACGTATCATCAAAATCGCCGATCGCCAATGCTAAAAGTAGCAAGTCTGCGGAGGCCCTAAGGTATATTCACATCACGGGATCATTAGAAAAATGGCACACGTATAATGCAATATTATTTTTATTAATATTATGATTGGTTGTGGTTGCAGAATACCGCTATTGCTAAGTAGGTAATAAAAGTGCAGGCAGTAAAGTGCACCTCACAATGAGTCAATTTACTTAATGAAACCAACATTGACTGCGGATATAAAAATTGCGTAATATCGTACTTTTTCTTAGTAATTGCTATTGGTTTCGAACAGATACTGTAGTAGTACCTATATTTATATACCGCCCCTCCTCCGTGACCACACTAAGCCATGCACATCCTTTGAGGTCCCTAATGCTTCTATGGTACACCTGTTTGGCACAGACAATCCATTGTAGCTTCGAAGGTAGAAGCGTCTACATCAGGTGCATGCCGCGCTCGAGTACTCAGTTTTGACGTCGTCGGAACGCATAGACATAATGTCCAACATAATGTCCATAGGGTCCCTAACTCTAACTTTAAAAGGAGTGTCTAACTCTTATAACACCTCCCTGATTTCGGGTAAAAGCCCCTTCCTAAATATAGGGTTGTCTAATAGATACATACAAAATATTGCTACTGATGCTAGTATCACATAATTTTGATTCAGGGGAAAAAACAACACTAGATACAACATACATCTGATGACTGCTCTATCGAATACGTCAATTTGGTAACACAAATGACTACCCATAAAGTTGAAAACATAAACTAGGAGGGCGCCATGTCAGGGCCAGCGAACCAATATACCCGCGGTAGTGGTTCCCATGAATCTTTCAATAGTTCGTACAAATATCCATCGTGAATGGCGGACCGTTGAATTAGTTTGCCAGTCATCCCTGTCAGCGACTCGGCGGCATCTATATGAAAGCTCTTTGTGTACTCTAAATGCTTCTAATTGGGGTAGATTATTGAGTGACGATATGGCTTTAATATCGTATGAGTATTACGGCTAATAATTAATATGTATGAAGATAATATGTTTGGAGAAGTGTCAAATAACAAAATTTGTACCATGTTATTACAAAAAAGTTATAGAGATAAACAAGGAAGGTTCATTGGGACTTTGTCAACTTTAATGTTCTAATGGATCTATAAAAAAACTTATTTGTCAAATTCCTAGACAGCTTAGAATATTAATCATTGCAACAATAGTAGGTTTCAACGTACGAATGGAAAACTCATTAATACAAGTTAATTAGGCATAATCTTTTACGTATTTACCTACGCAAACGTTGCGAACCGCCAACAAATAACTTATACCTTATGTAAAGCACGGTATTGGTATTCAAGTTGGTATGCCAATACATACTACTTTTAGTAGGTATATAGGTGGGTCTATGGATAGAGAACTTTGCTGCACTTTATCCAAAATAGGCATGTTCACCCAAATTAATATCTCCAGGTTATCAAAAAACCGGTGTATTAAAGAATTAAAGTGAGTCTAAAAAGAAGGTCGTTTAAAGCTGTATAAGGCTGCTGATGCAGTTTCAGCTGTATAATAGTGACACTTAGCCAAATGTAAAGTATCCCGTTTCTACTTATGCTGACGACCTTTGCGTTATTTTTTTACTAAACCAATGACATTAGAAATAATAAAATAAAAGAATCATTATACTAAACTCATCGTTGTACAGTATTGTTATTATTCGCATAACGATTTGTAGAATCATTAAGCTTTTTTACTAATTATTTTAACTCTACAAGTATCGCAATTAAGTTAGTTAGTCTGAAGTTGTCGAGTGCGTTGGATAGAACTGGGAAATTGTTAAAATGTGGTACACAGTGATAACTTGTGTCTGTATTCTGGCTTACTTGTCTAAAAAGTTTAATTCTCTAAACTATTGGTTACCTTACGTTACATGGTATGCCATAGTTTGCGGTCTGTCTTTGTTTTCATTACCTCTGTACATACTAAGACCCAAGAACGTGGCAAACGCAAAGTAAGTATCTGTAACGATCAGAGACTAATAATAAAAGAGGCCACTTGCGTTCACTATTGTATCGCGGAACACGGTGAACTTTAAATTCGTCCAATGTCAAATGTAGTTATACATAATACAGTGGTCGTGTATGATGTTAGGCGAACGGGGGAGCCGGTTACGTGGTATCTATCGCTTATTGGTCTTTGGCAACGATAGATTCGCACAACGGGCTGAAAATAATATGGGATATGTCAGAATACAAAATACGAAGCGCGAACGAAACAGGGGGGTTACTCCGAAATACGTCGCTGACGGATCGTCCGAAGTACGGATTCGATTTACGATCAAAACAATGTCAAATCGTAGAGAATAACGAAAGAATAAATGTCAAATCACGACAATCCGTCAGACGAAACGTTAGGTTCGTATTTCGGAGTAGGCCAGCAGATTATTAGTTTCGTAGTGGGTTTGCAATACTCCCAAAACAGTTGGTTCATCCTCATCTATGTTCTTATCTATCTACTAGCTGGACCCGCGACTTCGTACGAGTGGAATTTAACAAAAATGTTTGTTAATTGTTTATGTTTTTGCTAAAATAAAAGTAGCATAAGTTACTCCTTATAACATCAGTTATCAACCTGTGATAGTCCCGGCAAAACCGATCCAGCCGTATCGGAGATTAGCCGGAACAAACAGACACACAATTTTTTTTAAATATACAAGTCCGTGTGTCAGTTACGCCAGCAGTGGGATTTTTTTCTGCTGGTCTAATCAAAATTTGAATGATACAGATAATTAGTGCTCCATCTCGTGTAAATGTGCCGAAAATTTTAAATTTGTGCCTATAGCCGTTTTGGAGTTATTCACGAATATATGATCTTGCTGGCGTAACGTTACCGCAGCAGTGTGGTTTTTTCCTGCTGGTCCAATCAAAATTTGATTGATACAGATAATTAGTGCTCCATGTCGTGTAATTGTGCCGAAAATTTTAAATTTGTGCCCCCTAAGGTTTCAGAGTTATTCCAAATCTTGCTGGCGTAACGTTTTGCGAATTCCTGTATGTCAAAAACTGTTTGGCACACAATCATGATTTTTCGTACACACATTAGTGTTAATTTGTGCCCATTTGTGTCAGTTTTATATTTCAATAAATCAGAAAGGTTCGGGTGTTATAAGATTTTTCCTAAAAAAACTAAAATAGCTCCTAGCTCTTAAACTGGGAAACCTAGAAACCAAATGTTAGTGCTAGCTTGTATTTCTTATTGATCCTAAGCATTTCTATAATGATCGTAAGCCTACTCCAAGGAATTTACGATTTATTACGATTTTATTGCTATCTCGCGGTGAAATTATTTAAACCCTAAATACACGAGTTTCTTATGTTCCGATTACTTTTATTAATATACAAAAATTAGTGCTCTACTTCAAATATACGTGTACGAAATATCAGCTCTGTAAACCTTCTAATTAAAATGTTATTAATAAATAACCATCACGAAGCGCTTTCGGTGGTTAACTGACGGAATTGGAATGTATAGAAACAAGCGAACGCTCCGTACTTCAAGCTATCCTATTTCAATTGACAGCGTTGTAATGAGTACAGACGCGTACATAATACTTTGGAGTGTATTTATAAACTATTAAATAAGGTAAATAAATGTATAATCACAGGGTATGCTAAATTTGAATATGTAGGTACCTAACTTAATATTCCTTTTATGTTTCGTGTAGCTAAATGAACTCTAACTAATAACACCCAACAACAGTAACAGTATCTTCTTTTATATATTTCTAGAGATAAAAAATCGACGCTTATAAACAGCAATACGACTGAAAAATAATATCCATTCTTTAAATCGAAATCATTCACCATCATCGAGATATAAAACGAATGAACACTTATAAATATTAATATTTTCAACAATTATAAACAAACACAACATCACTTCATTGACACAACATAAAAATATAAAAATAATGTAGGTACTTACATTAAACAAAAAAAAACTTGATACTAGAAATAATAAAAAAAACTTATGGTAGTAGCACAGTACATACAGTGAGCGGACGAAGGGGTCTAGCTAGACAGGGGGCAAGGGTAGGTAGTCGAGTTTAACCTTTACAAAGAAAATATAAAAATAAATATTACTCATTCACTTTTCTACAGAACTGTTAGCACACAGCCAATTTATTGTATACATTTAAGATGGTAGGCGCTATGTATCGGGCGGCCGCTTTTTTCAATTCATTTTAATTTGGTCGGTTAACCATTGAAAGTTTGTCATTTTTTATAATTATAAGGTTTACAGAGCTGATATTTCGTACACGTATATTTGAAGTAGAGCACTAATTTTTGTATATTAATAAAAGTAATCGGAACATAAGAAACTCGTGTATTTAGGGTTTAAATAATTTCACCGCGAGATAGCAATAAAATCGTAATAAATCGTAAATTCCTTGGAGTAGGCTTACGATCATTATAGAAATGCTTAGGATCAATAAGAAATACAAGCTAGCACTAACATTTGGTTTCTAGGTTTCCCAGTTTAAGAGCTAGGAGCTATTTTAGTTTTTTTAGGAAAAATCTTATAACACCCGAACCTTTCTGATTTATTGAAATATAAAACTGTCACAAATGGGCACAAATTAACACTAATGTGTGTACGAAAAATCATGATTGTGTGCCAAACAGTTTTTGAGATACAGGAATTCGCAAAACGTTACGCCAGCAAGATTTGGAATAACTCTGAAACCTTAGGGGGCACAAATTTAAAATTTTCGGCACAATTACAGGACATGGAGCACTAATTATCTGTATCATTCAAATTTTGATTGGACCAGCAGGAAAAAACCACACTGCTGCGGTAACGTTACGCCAGCAAGATCATATATTCGTGAATAACTCCAAAACGGCTATAGGCACAAATTTAAAATTTTCGGCACATTTACACAAGATGGAGCACTAATTATCTGTATCATTCAAATTTTGATTAGACCAGCAGAAAAAAACCCCACTGCTGGCGTAATTCACTCCAAGTCCGTATATATTTCCATAAGCATTTAGTAAAAAGCTGTTATTTCGACATTACAAACAGACTCTTCAATTTTATTTATTTGTATAGATGTGGGTTATGTTCACGTGGTTCGACCGCATAGTTCGATCAATCGGACTACGTGAACTTTTTTTTCCAGTTGGTTCGATTTTAGAATCTTACCAGTCGAACTACTAAATCTAAGGACCGCGTGGTTCGACTCCATAGTCGAACCACGATGACCAGTTCACCTGGTTCGATTCATCGAAATATAAGGAATCCCAAGTTTTCATAGTCCGACTACCGACCTTTAGCCTGAGCGTAAGCTGAGACGCAGACGGCGCAGCGCAGGACAGAGCAGGGCAGCGCAGATTTTGTAATGCATGAAAGTACTAGGAGCTGCGTACGCTGCGGCGCAGACACGTGCGACGCAGACATGCGTCTGCCCTGCTCTGCGCCGCGTTGTAGTGCCGGCACAGATTTCTGCGAGACGCGTGCATGACGTCTCCTGATTTTAACCGCGAATTCTTTATTATGTTACAATGACAGAATATTTAATTTAATTAGTGCATTGTGAACCTTGTTTGCATGATACTAATCATCCAGACTATTAAAAAAATACAAATTCCCCATTAATAGAGCGTTTTTTCAAATAATCACATTGGCAATTTTTTTTTTTATGTTTTAACAAACTGTAAAGTAGCAACAACTCGTTAATTTCATAATCGGAATCTGACTCTGAACTCATTATGCTCGTCAAATCGAACATGTCTATTACCAGAGATCGCGAATGTACATATCTTTAAGCTGCGTCGCAGCATACGCTCGTGGCCTATGTCTGTCTCGCCTGCCCTGTCCTGCAAAATCTGCTTTGCCCTGCGCTGCGTCGCCTGCGTCTCAGCGTACGCTCAGCCTTATGCGATAGCACAGTCGGTATTCATACAGTCCGCCGACGCCTTTGATGTTTGCGTAAAAGCCGACAGCGTCGCGCGATGACTAGTTGTGTAAGGGTTGTCACACATTATAATATTTAAAGAAATACCTAATTATTTCAGACTATTTCTCTTCTATTTGTCTTCTCCTGTCTTTGTTACTTTTTTGTGTCTTTGTTTTCATTTGTTTTCCTTGTCTTGTGTGTCGTTTCTTATCATTTCTTGTCATTTCTTGCCTTTTCTTGTCATGTCTTGTCTTTTCTTGCCATGTCTTGTAATTTCTTGTCTTTTCTTGTCATTTCATGTCATGTCTTGTAATTTCTTGTCATTTCATGTCATGTCTTATCATGTCTTGTCACGTCTTGTCATGCCTTGTCATGTCGGGTCATTTCTTGTCATGTATTGTAATTTTTTGTCTTTTCTTGTCATGTCTTGTCATGTCTTCTCTTGTCATGTCTTCTCTTATCATGTCTTCTCTTGTCTTGTGTTGTCATGTCGTGTCTTGTCATTTCATGTCATTTCCTGTCATTTATTATCATTTCCTGTCCTTTCCTGTCATTTATTATAATTTCCGGTCATTTCCTGTTATTTATTATAATTTTTTGTCATTTCTTGACACAAAAATAGTACAAAAAGTCACAAGAACTAACGAGAACTCACGGAAATCACGGAACTAACGAGTACTATCGAGAAATTACGAAAACTCACGAGTACTATAGAGAACTCACGGAAATTACGAAAACTCACGAGTACCAACGAGAAATATGCTTATTATTATTGTGTTGTTATTAAGTTTACAAGGTTCGACTAGGATCGATTAATCGAACCTACTGAAAAAAGTTCACGTAGTCCGATTGGTCGAACTATGAGTCTCAAGAGCACATGGTTCGATTAATCGAACCAATTGGAAAAAAAAGTTCACGTAGTCCGATTGATCGAACTATCAGGAGTCTCAAGAACACATGGTTCGATTAATCGAACCAACTGGAAAAAAAAGTTCACGTAGTCCGATTGATCGAACTATCAGGAGTCTCAAGAACACATGGTTCGATTAATCGAACCAACTGGAAAAAAAAGTTCACGTAGTCCGATTGATCGAACTATGCGGTCGAACCACGTGAACATAACCTAGATGTGTAGGTTTGTGTACCTTACTAAGACCGATATGGTTCTAAGATGTTATCTTTAAGTTATTCCACAGAATCCGAAATAAATATATCGATGTGATGACAAAGCTAATGAGTCCAGTATAAACATAAACACGCCGCAGGTCGGATGTGTCGGTGGTGTCTTGTGTTAGTTCAGTCAGTCAGTAAGTCAGTCAGTGAGTCAATGAGTTAGTCAGTCAGTGTCTCCACGATGTGGTACCCGGTGGTAACGTTCGCCACGGTGTGTGTGGTTACATACGTGGTCAAAAAGTTATACCAGGATGGACCGAACATTATGAGATATAACTTTAATTACTTCCTGTTTTACTGGGTCACTTATGTTGTATCTGGTTGTCTCTGGCCGTATTTTTTATTGAAGCCAAAAAACGTACGGAATTCAAAGTAAGTAACTTGAATAGGTACCTAACTATACTTATAGAAGATTTAGTTTTGACGTCTCTACCGGTTCGCGTGCACTTTGGCGTTTTTTCGGAAGGTGTACGGTCGCCTGCACGTCCATGGTAACATTTTCACCATATTAAGCTCGGCTGCCTTTATCATTGACACCCGTTATTAAGAGAGCTCAGCTTATGCTGAAAATGTTACCATGGTGGAGCAAGTGACTGTACCTACGTACACGTATCTATGATGTACGGTAATGAGTTCGTTACTGGGGGCTTACCACCACCTCTTATAGCAGTGTTGTTTTAACGTTTCAGCGACTTTTTGTGCAATGACGTTTCTTATTGTCATGATAATAAAGTACGTCATTGCACTTACTTACTTTACGTACTTAAACGTTAAAACGTTCCTATAATTGAATCGCTATAAGAGGTCGTGGTAAGCCCCCTGGACTTAGTTACGGACCACTTCGACAATAATGTCTTAACATCGCTCGGGCGTGCCGCTCAACTCTTTTTGATGCACTAGTATCTAAATAAAATAACTATAAAATCAACATGATCATGACCGCCAAACCGCATAATGTTTATCTAATACATGATGGCTAGAGAGATACCCTGTCAGTTCGAAGTCGAAAACACCCATGACCTACCACGACTGTCCTCGAAACTTTGTTCTCCTTCTCTTATTTGTGCTAAATAAGCAGGACAAAAACTATAAGCAAGTAAAATTATGCTAAACAACAACCTTAGGTAGTCGCAAAATACATGCCTAGTTTATATCGAAATTAGGTGAGCGTCAATATGGTCTTCGGAGGTACAAATTCCTAAGTTGAAGGTACAATAGGTGCAAATCTGTTAATATTTTTATAATTTTGAGATCGTCTCGCCATTTTCACGCTTTAGTATCTTTGAATCTACTCTATAGCTTACTAGCTAAGAAAGAAAATAATTATACGAAACCAATGCAAAGGCTACAACAAGTCGTTCACATTCAGGTATCTCTGGAATTCGTGCTAATTTTAAATTAACTAATAACGGTTAATTCCGAACTCTACGTCTTACCAGTTTAACTAGTTTTAAACGCAATGTTGTCCACCTTAAAATACTTCCCTACTAGCCCTTAATCGATATATCTTTACATAACGTAAAGTTGAAAAAGCACCCTTGACCCGTGTTGCTTATAGTATAGAGAGGTTAACAAAACAGCGTCACAGCCTACCCAAACGGATACGGACAAACGTCTAACTGGTCCGTTTAGTTCTTATAAACTACGCAATCGATTTTGATACGGTTCTCACTATCATTTAGATAATTTCTTCCGCAAGGTATACTAGGTATAATATATTCTAATTAAAATTGATAGGTAAATAGAGATTTCGATCATTGCTATTCAAAATGTTTAGGCGATTTTGATCACCTTTATCCTACTATTAAATATAAATAAATGTTCTTCTCTGTCTTATTTAAATTGAGTATGTACCTATAAGCTTTAACAATATCAGTGTATTCCTTTGTAACAAACGTACTCAAGACCTCTATGATCGCAATCTTGTTAGTATTTACAAAGGGACCTACCTCTGCTCTATCAGCAGTACATTTCTAATGACGAGTTCAACACACATGCCCTTTGAACTTTAATGTGTATGGGCACAAACAAATAACAAGATAATACATGTTATCTTAATTCAACGTCACGACTTTTTTATCCCCATTCGGGGGTAGTCAGAGACTTGAGTGGCCATACACCACCACATTGTGGAGGTATTAACCAACTCAAAGCCCACGTTTCACCAGATAGTCAGAACCCAACGTGACAGGTGGTGAACCTTGTCGCCGTGTATACAGGAACTGACCATTACCTAATCCCGAGGGATAAGTATGTTTCCTCACGATGTTTTCCCTCACCGTCAGCGAACTGTAAATTATGCACATAGATGAAAATTCATCCATTGGTGCATGCCCTACCGGGGATCGAACCTGGGACCTTCTGATTGCTAGCCCAACCTGTTCAACCCTAGGCTACAGTCGTCGTCAATCAATCGATCTTAATTCAATTGAAGGGGTAAAAGGGACATACAGTAACCTTAACCTCATTACAAGCAATATCTGTTCCAGATTTGGCGCTAGTGTACTAAAACATGTGACGAAGGTAATCGGCGTAGAGTGGTGTTTACGGAACGGAGATGTGTTAGCCGAGGACCGAGGAGCCGTCATCATCTCAAATCATCAGAACGCACTTGATATTCTAGGTACTCCCTTAACCAACAGCTCAACGGAAAGAGACTGACGGACAGATATCAAGAATGAGGGAGGCACGTGACTGACCAAAATAGTTTATCCTCCTCAACTGAGTCCATGGACATAGTAGGAATCAGTCGCTCGCAGAAAACAACGTTGAACAAAGGAGAATGCCCATAGCCAGTACTCTCGAAGAATGTTTTGTGTCACAAAAAGTAAATTATAGAAAGTTATGACAGACTTACACTGGCATTACAAATCACTTTTGTACCTAGAAATGCTTTGTAAAACAATTGTAAACTGGCTAAAATCTCTATTAGCGGTTAGTCTCTGGCCACTATCTGGGGATTAGATGATTCTTATCGTGAAATACCAGACCTTATATTTTTGATGAGCCGTTGATGTAAAATAAGCAATACCTCATAGATATTTTAATAGGTATAGTTTATGATTATGACACAAACATAATTCGTCATCGTCTCAGGAATGTTCAACATATGGGAGGTGATAGACAGGCTGGCGGCAATCGCTAAGAAAGAGCTGTTCTACGTGTGGCCGTTCGGACTGTCGGCGTACCTGGCCGGGGTGGTGTTCATCGACAGGCGCGACCGCAGCGGCGCCTACAAGCAACTGCACATCACGTCCGATATCATGGTCAAGAAGAAGGTCAGTGGCCTACCAAATACATCCAGATTAACTTTTATTAAGTGGCAAACAATTGCTTAACTGCCCGGGCCCTATCGCTTAGCTATTGAACTGCCATTGCTATTGGGGTCGGTCAGAATCAACCCACCAATCAGAAGGTCGATCACTGTAGCAGCTCAATGGCAATGGCAGTTCAATGGCTAAGCGACTTAGGGCCCTGATGTTAATCAGTTACCGTAGCCTAGATACTTGCAACACTAAAGACATCGCTCGCACATTGCCACCTTGAAGGGGAATGGGACAGAGGGAGGGGAAGGCGAAGGGCAAATTGGGCTTCGGATCTCTCACTCACTCATCGTGCGAAACGCAGCTAAAATAGTAACTTTACGCCGATATTCTATGTGGCCACAGAGCCACACTGTACCTACTATTTACTTAGACAAGCCTTATACTTTTCAAGTCCCTTTTTCGGAGGTCGGATCGGAGGTTAAGCAACGTTTGGCAAGGTCGGGCAGAGATGGGTTTAGTGACATTTGAACCGAGCGTCTCCGTGCTTCGGAGGGTACGTAAAAAGGTCGGTCCCGGTTGTTGTTGTCTAGGCAGCAGTCGTTAAGCCTTGTCAGAGGCCTTCGGGCGGTTTGAACAACTCTGGCACTAGGTTGGCCACTAACCATACGATAAGAAGAAGTCCCTTTTTCTAGACTAAGATCTGGATATTTCCTGAGGGCACGCGGAACAAGGACTACACGAAGCTGCTTCCTTTCAAGAAGGGCGCGTTCCACACGGCGGTGGCCGCGCAGGTGCCCATCATACCTGTCGTGTTCTCGCCCTACTATTTTATTAACAGGCACAAACATATTTTTAATAAAGGTAGGTACATTTTCTTTGTTCTCGTTACGGCCTCATTTTTCTCATTTAGCTAGTGCCAGGAAAAATATGTAGGTGTAATACTTACTTTCAAGTCATTTTAAGCATCAAGCAAAGCTTGAACGCATGGCTTTGAAGGCCTAAGCCAGCTAAGCTAAGGCCATAGATGTACCAAAGGACCTACTTACTTTTGTTTTTTTTTGGCAAAGCAACACTATCAGTAAACTGCAGGATACTACGAGTATACAGACAAATCACCAGTCTTCTTGGGGAACCCGAAATCATGTTTCACCACTTTCCAATTCCAATTCCATTCCAATTGCCCACACTCACGCACATTTATGACCATTGCCAGCTGCAATCACTGATCGGTAAACGAAATGAGGTTAAGCAACGCTTAGCAAAGTCCGTGCTTAAGAAGGCACGTAAAAAGTCCCCGTTTGTCGTCATCTAGACAGCAGTTTCCCGGTAGCTTGAACAACTCTTGAACAACTCTGAAACCAAGCTGACCACCAACAATGCGATAAGAAGAAGAATGAACATTATAATGGTTATTTCCCCAGGTCATGTGATCATCAAGTGCCTGGATGCGGTGCCCACCGCGGGGCTCACCGCGGACGACGTGCCGGACCTGGCTGAACAGCTTCATCACAAGATGTCAATAGCATACAAGGAACTCTCCAAAGAGGTGCTCAACACACTGCCCGAAGACTATCCATATACTTTAACAGGATAATAAATGCTATGTACATAATGGTGCTTGTGTATAGTTATATAGTATTAGTTACCTATAAATTAAAATTACGACTAAGACACCTTCAAAAGTATTTCTGTCTTGTTCATACGTTACGATCATGAGAAGAATTGCAATAAGTACGATTAGGTTAGTCAAGTTTAATTGTGTAACAACATAATCAGCACCATTTGTTACTTAAGTTATTTTTTATACATGGTGTAGTCATAAATTATACCTACATAATAAATCCCACATTGTTTGGTATAAAAATGTTATTGCAATAAACATGATGACTTCCTAATCATAATAATTATGCAAAATAAATGTTGTGAGAGGCCAATTCATTATGAGGTTCCGTAGATGGAGGTACCATAATGGCACCGATCGATAACACCATAAAACATGTCACGAGTATCAGATGTATCACGATCCATATCACAAATCTGTAGAAATCGCATTTAAAATTAGATTAAAAATACCTATTGCAACTATAGGATAGATTATAGAAAGTGTCATTTAGGTACATCTACAGAGATAAATATGTACAATGTGTATGTATGTGTATGTATGTGTGTATATATATATGTGTGTGTGTATATGTATGTGTGTGTATGTGTGTGGTACTAGGTAGATACTTTATTTAGCAATTGTTTATTTTACCATTAGAATAAATTAGCGGAACCCTAAAAAAACTTCCCTGACTACCTATTTTGTTAAAACGTTAACCAGTGTTACTTTGTTTGTCTAGTAACAGACAGACGTGTTTAATTTGTAGTAACCAACTTAAAATTTTATAGGTACTTAATCGTTTTGAGTGTGTTTTCAAAATGTGGTTAATCATTGGAACAAGCTTCGTATTCCTTACAATTTTATACCACAGAAACGAAATATCAAAACTATACAAAAAGACAAAATATTATTTTAAATTAATTGCTCTCAATTTACTCATTGTAATAACTCCAGTGATTAATTTGCATTTAATGATACTGAAGGGGAAACACTACAGCAACAACCTGTGAGTACCCAAGATCCTTTTTTTTACGCATTTTAGCATTAAAATGCGTAAAAAAAGGAGTCTTCAGTCTACACTTCTACATTAATATTACAAAGAGAAAAGATTTGTACTTTTGGATTTTTGTATTTTTGGATTTTTGTATGTAATTAATAAACTCAAAAACTACTGGACCGATTTCAAAAATTCTTTCACCATTAGAATGCTACATTATCCATGAGTAACATAGGCTATAAATATTACTAGAAAAAATTGGCCGTAAAAAGTCTTTCATATGCGATAGCGCATGCGGCGCTACAGAAACTGTTGATGATAGAACAAAAATATGTTCTACAATATTAAAGAACATATCAATATCTACGAAAAACGTCACGATACCAAATGTCCAACTATTGTATTTAGTTACGTGACTATAACTACTTTTTTACATTTTAAAAGTTGATGGAAATGCCGACCAAAATCAGACCATGTTATCAATATTAGAATTTTTCCTGAAATAAAATTCTTATTATGTACTTAACTTATTTGAAACCTACAAATTTAGATAGGCGGCGCTTCCGGTCCGACTTTAGGTGCTATGTCTCTCCTCTTTATTTATTCTTTGACTTCCGCTTGACGTCACGTGCAGTTAACATCGTCGGGGCACGTTCGAATGTTTCTTCAGTTAGGCTCAATTACCATGCAGCGCTGGCATAGGTTTCAAATAAGTTAAGTACATAATAAGAATTTTATTTCAGGAAAAATTCTAATATTATGTAGCTTGTAACTTATTTGAAACCTACAAATTGAGACATGTTTATTTTCGCATAGTGGCGTCAAATTAGGGAAGCACTAATTACTGCCAACTGTGATTCAAAATGAAAAACATGTTATGTTCTTATAATGTATTTATTGAAAAAGTAAACCAAATCAATACAATTCGATATAATTGAATCTCAGCAATCAACAACCTTAAGGTTTAATTATACAGGAGCACAATTATTGAATTTATATTATAATATATATAATTATTATCTGGTTTTCTGCAGCTGATAATAACCAACCTGAATGCTTATAACTAATTGTATCAGTCTTTGATCCATACAATGGCCAAAATGTAACAGACTCCTCGCTAATTATACATTTGTCTTCCATCACTGATAACAGTGTTAGATCATGCACTCGTCTTCCCGAGGCCAATAAAAGAAGGGTAGCGCAACGCCTAGACACATCGAACAAACTGTCTGGCCTAGGTTTAGTTCGTAAAAGCCATTGGATAACTATTTGAGGATTCCACACGGGCGGTTTAGGCTTATCTTTGGCTGCAGATTTATTCGCCATACCTTTCAAAGCTTGTCTTACTAATATGTGTGAACTAAGCTTAGTCTCTTGCTCTGGTTGACAGAAAGATGACACAACTGATTTATGTACCTGAATGGTTTTGTAACTCAATTTTCTATCCATGTGTAAATAAATGAGATATTTCGATAAACCATGCCCACCCGGAGTTTTATTATCTATACCAGAACTCTTACACCATGTAAGCCACTGATTCCAGGCCTGTTTATACGTCTTTAGCGTGCTCGGCCTCCAGCTGGATTCGATGACACTTATTTCCGAGGGTGACCAGTTACCTAAGAGATCATCCCACCCTGACATCTCCATGCCTCCAATAGTAGGTCGTTTACTTGTGGAGGAGGGCGATTGGTCCTCGTGTCTATCAGAACTGACTCCAGGAACCTGATCGTGAACGGTGGACTCAGCGCTCGTTTCTTGAGGTCGGACCTCCAAAATACATTTTCCATCTCCGGCATATTACAATGTATATTCCCCGAGCTTGATTTAGAGACGCTAAGACCTTGTACATTAGGCAAGGAGGTGGAAAAATCCATGCCAATTCGTAATTCCATATCAGACTGAACGCATCGTGATGAATTGCTTGCCGATCCCTCAGATCCAGCGGTACGTACTTGGGAACCACATGCGCCCGCCTTGATGCCATCAAGTCTATTTGTGGTGTACCCCACTTGTAAAAAATCATTTGACAAGCTCGAGGTAACAGATACCATTCTGCTATCATTTTGTTCCTGGATAATCCATCCGCTATACCGTTGAGAGGACCTGGGAGATAACTGGTAACCAGACTGATGTTGTATAGCTCCAGAATGTGGTAAACTGATCTCGTCAACTGCATCAGACTCTCTGACTTCGTCCCGCCTTGTCTGCGTAGGTACGCCAGGGCGGTCCTGTTGTCGCTTTGAATCCGAATAGTTCTGTTCTGGCACTCTTGGGCAGTCCTTTCGTGGGACTGTGCTTTGTAGATTGCCAGAAGTTCCCTCACGTTTGAGTGGCAAAGAAGCTCTTCTGGTAACCACGAACCTTGAACGTGCTGTCCGTTGACATATGCTCCCCAACCGCTGCCTGAGGCGTCCGTAACGATGTGGTAAGAGACTGGAGCCATCCAAATTGGGCTCGTTGTATGTAGGTGTTGGAACCACCATACTATGTCCTCTTTCGCGGATGGCGTCAGCGGAACGGCCGTTGACATTTTTAGAGCCTGATGGAGGCACGACTGTAGATTTCGCCAATTTAGCATTCCGTGATGCACCACGAAACTGGAAAACTGTAGGGTGCCAACTAACCGTTGCAGTTCCCAGAGGGTGAGATATTCCAACTTCTGCGCTTGACTCAGACGAGCTTCTAGAGACTGTATCTTTTTGTGCGGCAGAGCCTTTTTGTTTAAGCAAGTATCCCAAAGAATCCTTAGAAACTCGATTTCTTGGGATGGCTCCGTAGAAGACTTCTTTTTGTTTATTACCCATCCGAGACTTGTCATGAGAGCGATGATCTGCTTCATGTGGCCTATTAGTGTTTGAGGGCACTGATTCACAAGAAGGAAGTCGTCTAGGTAATTTAGGACCCTTATACCTTTCTCTCTGAGTTTCTGAGCGACCCAATTGGACAAGGTAGAGAACGTTCTTGGTGCGCTTGCTAGCCCGAACGGCATACAGGTCATCTGGTAGGTCTTTGTCGGTTGGTCGCCGAAAGTAAACCTCAGAAATCGCCGATACGATTTTACAATTGGTATGTGAAAATAAGCCTGGTGGAGGTCGATTTTCATCATGAAGTCTCCGCTTTGCAAGAAGTGCGGTACTCTGTGCATATTTGTCAGACGAAACTTTTTTGGTCTGAGGTAGCGGTTTAAGGCTTTTAGATTCAGCACTGGTCTTTGTGACTGATCTGACTTCTTCACCGGGAACATGTTTGACAGAAATCCTGCATCCGGAGGTGCTTCTTCGATGACAAATTCCTTGAGCATCTGCCTTATTTCGGTGCCCAAGGCAGGCGTTGTCAGAAGGCGAGATCGGTTTTCGTACTCGAGCCTTAGTGGAGGTTTTGTCATAAACGGAATTCGGTATCCCTGTATTATCTTCATTATATGAGCCGGCGCCTCCATAGACAGCCATACGTGCCGATAAAGGCATAGTCGACCGGCTCGGAAGGTCCCTGCATTGTCATTGGTCTCGCTTGCCCCGATAGTCATTCCTCGGTCGATATGAGGACTTATTCTTTGCCGCGGAATAGTTTTGCTTGCCGGCTGGGGTCTTTCCTTTTTTTGAGGCGGGGGCCTGCTGAAATTTACCGTGGTTATATCCACGAAAGGACACCATAGGATCGGCAGATTGCCTAGGTGCGGCCTGGCTACCCTCGGCAGGTAGATACGGCCGATTTTTGTTTTGTAAAACCTGACTACCCTCGGCAGGTAGATACGGTCTGCGAAAAACTTTAGATCCACCTCCTAGTTTAGCCACGGCGTCACTAAACTCCTTTGGTTGAAATAAGCTTCCCGCGCTTGGAGGTATTTTCCGTAAAATTGCCTTGTTGTACTTGTCCCTGACAGCAAATAAAGCGCTATCTCGTCGGTGCTCGATAACGTTTGCTCGCCTGCCGCAGACGATTTGCAACACATCTTTAGAAACCGCCATGTATGGACAGTCATTGGAGAAAAGCTCGCGTACTTTGGTTGAAAGCGAAGTATTCGTTAGGTGAGTATTAGCATTAGCGCTCCAATCTAACAATTCTTTTAAGGTTGTCTGTAAAGCCTCCTTTTGTGAAATGAGCATACTGGTTAATGCTCCAAAAGTCTGATCCAAAGATCTCAAATGATTAAATTTGCTTTCGAATGGCAGAAGTTCATCATTAAGGGTTAAGTTAGTAAATCCTGGGGAGGAAAGGTACTTCTTTTGTACTTCAGTGTATCGGACATTATTCCATTGGTCACTATCAAGGTGTTGAATTTTACACAAATAACCGACTTTCGATTCTGAAGTCCGTTTTAAAGATTCAGAAGCAACGGTGGCATCATCCCATTCAAAATCATTTTCCGTGTTAGTAGGCCTTATCAAAGCCGATGAGATCGACGCATCGTCTTTTTCGCAATCAACAAGACCCTGTTTACAATTATCGGTTGGTCCAGTAAACTCGCGTGAATTTTTCGTTAAAAGATATTTCAATTCACTTATCTGTTTTTGAAGGTAGTCGAGTCTCTGGCCCGATGTATCGCCCGCAGTGCACGTTCGTTTTGGTGATGGCTGCCGACACGTGTCCTCGTCATCACCATCCTCTTCACTGCTACTATACACACGCCGCGGTCGCTTGTAGTTAATCTTCCGATATCCATTTTAATAGGTACTTTAAAAAATGGGCAATTATATTATAACCGACATCCACGCGGGCGAAGCCGCGGGCATCAGCTAGTTAGGTATAAAGAATACTAACCGCTCGAGGCGAGGCAGTGCTGGTCGGGTGACGAGTGGTTGTAGTGAGCGGTGACTATTAAGACATTTATTTTATTAAGATCACTTTTCTTTTATCAGATTAATGGGGAATGCACTTGCACATATTAGTAAGTTATACGGAATAGAATGGCGACTGCGCAATGGAGAAATCTTAGCAGAAGATGAAGGGGCTGTCATAATATCCAATCATCAGTCGGCCTTTGACGTAATAGGTAGGTAAATACCTAAACACTAGCTTTAGGCTAGTGCCTCTTCTGAGAGAGACAAATGTTTCCCTAAGGTCAGCTTCTGAAAGCGGTGTACTAACTACCTACCACCAAAAAGCAAGTAATAGAGCCTACCACCAGGGCCCTAAGTCGCCTAGCCTTTTAACTGCCATTACCATTGAGCTGCTACAGTGAGACAGTGACCGACCCTCTGATTGGTCGGTCAAAATCCATATTAGTCGGTCAGAATCAAGGATCTTTTATTACTACAGGATAAACCAGTTGAGTTTTTGGTTAAGAAGAAATTCAACTTTATTCTCCTGGTTTAAGGTCTATTATACCTTGACAATTCTGTAGACAGAAAAACGAGCCGAGCGAGAGGCCCCAGTTGGGACCGTGTCCCTCTCACTCCGAATTGCCATGCCAAAAAAATATTATCGTTGGGTAGTGATTGTTAGTTTTTAAATCAAGCAAATAAATTAATTTATTATTTATCGTGACTATTGTTTCTATGATAAAACAACAACTACTCGCTTCGTTTAATGTCGATGTTAGTACTAGGTCGACCACTCGGCCGAGTTGCTTAGGGCCAGTCCCCTTAGTAATTGGTCCATGGACCAATCAGAGAGTCACTATAACAGCTCAATGGCAGTTTAATGGCTAAGCGATATAGTGCCATCATTTCACTTTGACAACTTTTATTTAGGTGCGTGCCACACGCTTAGACTAGCTGGAAGAGCACTAGTAGTGGCAAAGAAATCAATACTGTATACCGGACCGTTCGGACTTGCTACTTACCTCACTGATGCAGTGTTCATTGATAGAAGCAATCCGAAAGCAGCTTACGAAAGCCTCAAATCTACATGCGAGCTGATTACCAAAAGAAAGGTATGAACATATGAGATCAGTCATGAGTGCATGAGATTGGTCCAAAGTTAAAAACAAATATCATAGACATTTTATCGTTGTACTGAACCTCTTTACACGATGATTCTAGTTTGAACCTTCTTACCGTGCGTTTCCACCTAAAAACATGTCGGCATACTTGTATCGCGACATGATGAGCCCGACATGTCGCGTAACATGTATTGTTGAGGGTAGCGTTTCCACTGCCTGAAGTCTCAACATGTATACCAGCATGTCTATACACTTGTTAAGGTTTTCGTTTCCACTGCCACTCAACATGTATTAAGACTTGTATATCAACATGATTATTTGCCATAAATGCTGTTATCCGAAAATGTGCGTAGACATTTCATTGTTGTGAAAATCCATAGAGAATATCTCAGTAGAGAGTACCTACAATAGTAAGTAAATATTTTTCCCTATAATGAAATCATGAACGAGGCCTATTCAGGCCGGCCCGACCGGGGTAGTACCACCCTCTCACAGTAAATCGGCGTAAAGTAGCAATCGGTAGAGAGTAGTAAGTAAATATTTTTCCCTATAATGAAATCATGAACGAGGCCTATTCAGGCCGGCCCGACCGGGGTAGTACCACCCTCTCACATTAAATCGGCGTAAAGTAGCAATCGGTAGAGAGTAGTAAGTAAATATTGTTTCCTATAATGAAATCATGAATGAGGCCCATTCAGGCTGGCCCGACCAGGGTAGTACCACCCTCTCACAGTAAATCGGCGTAAAGTAGCAATTTAAGCTAGGTACTTTCTTCGTTCGTTCGTTCTTTGAAAGTATCCACAGAGCAGATAGACAAATATTCGGGTGTTAAAAAAAAATCGTCTGCGTCTCTGAACGCTTTGTATGATAACTCGTCTCGTAACAAGCTACACCAGTGGAAACGCATTCCACACAATCAACATTAATCATGTCGCAATACTTGTAGTGACAACAAGTCATGCGACATGTTGATTGTCCGGCAATGGAAACGCAACTCTATACATGTCGTGAGATCTGTTGAATTCTGTTGAAAATCAACATGTTTTTGCGCAATGGAAACGTGGGGTTATGTAGGTAGGTACCTAAGTATAAAATAATCCTCCTTGGTCTAAGTTTGTAGCTGGTTAAAATTCATCAAAAAATAATTAAATGCCATAAAATTAATAAAAAAAACATTGATAAAAGTTTTTAAAATGTACCTTTGTAAATGGCATCTGGGACATTTTTCTGTCAAAAAATGCCCAAGTAAATAATAAGTTTACAAAATACAAACTTTTATGAACAGAAATCTTTCAACCGTAACTTTTTGATTTGGTTGTTACCTAATGTTCAGCCATGATAATAATTATTTACTTTGATTTTCAGTTAAAAATTTGCTTCTACCCTGAAGGAACAAGAAATGAAAATAAATCAGAAAAGATGCTGCCGTTTAAAAAGGGCGCGTTTATAACAGCTGTGGCCACACAAGCGCCGATTTTTCCCGTTGTGTATTCACCTTATTATTTCATAGATAAAAATAATTACACGTTCGATAAAGGTCAGTAGTAATCAGTAATTGAACTAAACCTCGACTTTTAATCGTATTCAGTAACTTGACAGTAAAAGGGTTACCAGTTTTTGACAGAAAAAAGATAGTGAGGTGGTGTAAGACTGAACGAAATTAAATAATAATAATAGTACTTATATGCAAACATTTTATTAAATTTAATCAATCATCTTAAAACTACTGTATACACTATTAAACATTGTAGAAATCTTATTCACCATGTCTTCTTCGTATGAATATTTTTTATTAAAAAAAAGTAATATTACACGATATTTATTTGTAATTCGTTTCTATTAGAATAAAATAATAAAATCAAATAACTTTTATTAATATCCACATCTTACATACGAATTTTCGAAGTTTTATTTAATTAAACCATTTTTATCATTCGTTCTTTACGCAAAATCGTTCACTACCCCAACACTACTAGTTTTAGTATGGTAACATTATTTCTCTTTGAACTGTCAAGTTAGTGAAAACGACTAGAAGTGGAATTTAGATCTAGATAGGTACCGAGGTGAATAAGTAGATGACATCCTGAATTCCACCAAAGGGTATGCAAAGGTGCATTAACCTACCTACTACAATCCTCATGCTGTGTACCGTCACTCTTCACCGATATTTTGTTCGATATTCTCTTGCCAGCCTTACCGTTAAACAAGTGATTTATGGAAAATGAGATTATTGATGATGAAAATAAATGCTTTTATTGTTTATTACAGGTATCGTCATACTGCAGTGTCTGGAGCCTGTTCCAACCGCAGGCCTAACTTTAGACGACGTGCCTGCTCTCATGGATCGCTTGCGCGAGATCATGATGCTCACCTATGACGAGTTATCTAAAGAAGTCACCAACTCGCCGACAGGGAACAGAAGAATAGCAGCTAATAAGAACAAAATAACTCAGGGATAGGGCCAAGTCTGAAAATAAGGAATGCCATTTCCTAAAGACGTTAGATAGGTACCTATGTTTATGGATACGTACGTTTGATAATTAACTCAGTGGTCGCTGAGTGGAACTTGATGTGATTACTAAATTTGCCCACTTTTGGGCCGAACAAGTTGCCAATTGCCAATCATACCGTGTCGTGTGTAACGGGCTTTAGCAATTGGGCTATCAATCAGTCAACGTCAAAAACTTAACAAAAGTCAAAACAAACGCCAACATGATTTCTGAACGTTTCGTCGTTTGTCTTCAGAGTTGCCAACATAGAGTAATTTACCCTAAATCTCATGTAAAACTTATGTTTTAAGGTATTTTTTTTTGTAAATTAATGTGTTACCTCATTTTCAGGAATAATAAATTACTTGCTATGAAGTATTGTTTTTATTGTTCTGTATTGCTATTCTTGTTCTATATTCTATATATTTTATATAAGTATTTTGTAATTATTTTAGCCGTTTTAAGATTCGGATTTTTTGATTACCGTTATAAACGAACCGCAATCTCGCTCTCTCACTTTCCTCTCATGTAGTTATTTTTCTTAAATGACGTTAGTTTTCTATCAGTCGCTACATTATCGCGCTAGTTCTTATCGCGTCTTCATTTTCAAGGACTTCACTCTCTTAATTCATAACTGAAATATGAAATGATTCAACAGTACATATTTTGAGATTATTAGACTAAGATTATTTAATTAAGATTTTTTCATTGAACTGAGGGACCGTTTTTTCAAAATAATGCATAGTGTAAAAATTGAGACCGATCTTGGGGGGAAAATACAATAGGACCTGGCAATCCTCCTGTCTAATTTGCGTTTCGCGCATGGGCGGGCAGTGTGCGAATGTTGGTATTTTTCGTTTTGTTTGATGTTTAGTGGTGATTGTGGTTGTTTGTGGTCTTAGCTGGGCGACTGTTTATTTATTTTATTTTTACTACCTTGAACGAACGCTTTACATTTTATACTCAAAATGTGGGATAAAATCATTTATTTCCTAATAATTGTGTTAGTGACTTATGTCCTGAAACAGTTATTTTCTGAGACACCAAATTTTGTGAAATTCAAATCGAAATTTCTTATCTTCTACATTTGGGCATCATTAACGGCAGTGATGTTGTTACCGTTCTTTGTGTTTAATCCGAAAAACGTTAAAAATTCATTGTAAGTATATTTCCTATATTGAAATTCTTGTATTCTTATGTCATCTCTCTAGCCACACTATAGGTGATTGATTATAAGTAAATGAATCATAAAGGTAAATAAAAATCTTTACCTAATTTAACTACATACGGTTAACTTGCAGCCCTATAAATAAACAGGGAATTATTATATTGTACATGATATAGGTACAACAGATATAATAAGGGCTTTAAAAATTAATGAAAAAGGCGTAAGATAATAAATAATGTCTTGTAAGTATATCATAAAGTTAAATAAAATCTTTAAGTACCTAAATTAACTATTACATCGCTATTAATAAACAACAAAAAATATATTGTAACAGATTTATTAATGCTGCGTTTCATTCGATGTAATTTTTGTTATTTTCGTTCACAAAACGATAATAATGAACACTTTCAGTACAAGTTGGTTCAAGTGGAACAACATTTATGAACGAAAATTAAAAAATTATGTCGTCTGGAAGCAGCCTATGTGCTTCAAAAATATAATAAAAATGCCATAAAATAAAATAATGTCTTTTCTCAGATTTGGGTCTCAAATTGTGAAACATGTCACTAAAGTTTTAGAAATAAAGTGGCATTTGAGGAATGGCAGAGTGTTAGCTGAAGACCGCGGGGCTGTTGTGGTGTCAAACCATCAATCGACTATTGATGTTTTGGGTAAGTTACAATATACTTTCAGTGGGGTGATGCAGATAGAAAAAAAAACAATAATTCTAGTGTTGGTGCTATTGAGTCTGTTTATCTATGACCTTTAAGGGATGAATCTCCAAAAATAGAGATATAACTGTCTTTAGTTACAAACAAAAGTCTAAACACCACTTTTAATATTTCTAAAGAAAATGACAAACTTTACCTCTAATAAGGTATGAAAGTTTGTGTGGAAGAAGTGGAAGAAACAGTTCTCCTGCTTGAACAACTTGGTGCAACGTAATGAGGCACAACAAATGGTACGTTAACATATGAACGTTGGTGAGACACAAGTCTTGTTCTGAGAGTGTGGATATTTAGAAATAGGCTTCACTATTTTTCTGTGCTACTATAGTCTTAGAATAGCTCTGCTGATGTCACATTGATAGCAATAATAAAGCAATTCTATTATAACAAGGTCTTTATTATGTCATTTTGGGGGACATAGGGTCAATTACCAATTGTTATTCTTACATGACCTTCTCTACTTGGATGAAATCTGTGTTACGGTTTAGGCAAATGATAAATTCATACTACATTGCTTACAGGGTCTACTCATATTATACCCAAATAATGGGATTCCAATATAGTATTTAAAGTATTTTTTAAAAACTAATGGAAGGGTAAGGTTATGTAAAAACTCTTACTATTTTGTTAAATACATACTTAAATTTAATGGTAATATCAATACATATATCATGGTTTCAACCCAAGCTGAGTAATTCCTAATTCCTGCTTCTGCCGTATCAAAACGTTTTATAACATTTCCAGGTATGTTCAACATTTGGCATGTAGCTGATAAAATAGCTGCAATCGCCCGAAAGGAGATATTCTATGTTTGGCCATTTGGCCTGGCCGCATACCTCGCTGGAGTGGTGTTCATTGATCGGAACAACTCCAAAGATGCTTACAAACAACTTAAAGTTACATCAGAAGTCATGATCAAGAATAAAGTGAGTTCCACACTTTCAACGTATTGTAAAAAATAAAAGTCTAATATTGGTAATTAGATATTATATCCATTTGGACGTAGAATAGGCTGTTTATCAGGAAGCACCTACTTATACATAGATAAGATATAATGATTCTACCCAAATAATATAAAATTCTAACATAATTACCCTTATTCACTATTTTTTATCTCCAGTGATAATGAATTGATTTTATATGGTCAGATAAATTTTAAACAAATGTTTTAACATACATAATTATTTACACAAGCTAAGCATTTTATTACAACTAGTAATCAATTAATATGTTTATTTAGGTTATTGATATATTGGTGAATGTAGCCTTTGAACTTATAGCACGGCCGGCCGGGACAAGACAAAACGCGAGATAAATCGATTTTGTCTCTTTGTCTCCTATGCATTAAGTAAGAGATAGAGCGACACAGTCCGATATAATGCGTGACAAAAGTCTTGTGTTTGCGCGAGTGCTAACCCTGGTGTTCAGTTTCAGTTTTCTATATCTAGAAGATGTGTTTTACTATTGCTGATATTGATAAGTTAATGGTACTTAACTTACAATTAACTTATTAAACGTATGTTTGTTAATTTGCAGACAAAAATTTGGCTGTTCCCTGAAGGTACAAGGAACAAAGACTTCACGAAACTGTTACCATTCAAGAAAGGCGCGTTCAACATCGCGGTCGCCGCGCAGGTGCCGATCATACCGGTCGTCTTCTCCCCGTACTACTTCATTAACAGGAAGAAACATATTTTCGATAAAGGTAATTTATGAGATAAATATTGATATCAGGTTGTTACTAGACCAATCGATCGATCGCCGATCAATGGTAGAATAGATTAAGCGACGTCGATCGATAGTTTCTATCACACCGATCGATCGATCGCCGATCAATGGTAGAATAGATTAAGCGACGTCGATCGATAGTTTCTATCACACCGGACGATCGATCGCCGATCGATGCCATCGATCAGTTGGTGTGGTAGTTTTGATTGATCGACGGATACCGTAAGAGAGGGAGGGGGTTGAGCCGAATCTCACCCAATCTCACGTGGAAGAGAGGGTGGGTATCGGCAAATATCTCATTTTTTTTCGCAAGAAACAGTGTAAAATTGCGAGAAAACTGGGTTAAATTAAGTAAAACAGGTTTCACAACCAATATGGCTTTTGAAAAATCTCGCGTGAGATTAGGGCGGGAGGGGAGGGGGTCGAGCCAAATTTCACGAAATCGCACCATGGGGGGAAGGGAGGTCAAAAATCACCAAAAACGCCTCTCGTTATTAATAGACATCCCGTTAGTGAGTGCCAAAAGCTAAAAAAAATCATAGCACGATTTTATTCGTTTTTTTTTATTTTATTTCTCGTTACAGGTCATGTGATCATCCAGTGCTTGGAGCCGGTGCCGACCGCGGGGCTCTCAATGGACGACGTGCCGGAACTCATCAACAAGGTGCGCAACACTATGGACGCGGTCTACAAGGAGCTCTCTAAAGAGGTACTCAGCGCGCTACCACCCAACTACCCTCTCGCTGGCGAGGACTGAATATTAACTAATCCCGTTAAGGATTCATTCACCACTATAATACCCCGAGTTGAACTAAGTCTTACATAGTTTTTATTATTTTTACTATAGTTTGTTAGGGTAGGACCTCGAGGAGCTCCCGGGATGATTGTTTTAAATATGTCCCACTACCAAGACATACAGGGTCTATTTTACAAAATCATTTTATACTCAATAGGCGCACACACATGATTAGACCATATGCATCGATCAGCTGCACGCGAGCAATATGGGTGCGTTTCCACTGAAGCGGAGCTGGGCGGAGTGGAGCGGAGCGGCGGACTGTGATGGGCCAAGAGCGGCGTAGAGATTTCGAGCACTGATTGGCCAATTCACGGTCCGCTCCGCTCCACTCCGCCCAGCTCCGCGTCAGTGGAAACGCACCCATATGCGTCGTATGTCTACGTGGTCGGACGGCAAAACAGATTGCTCGGGCGGGCCACTCGGCACGAAGACGTGCTTATTTTGCGACGCAATGTTATTTCAGCCTAATTTTATTATACTTTTCGATCGAGTTTGAGCATTGCGAGTATAATACATTTTTTTATCATATAGGCTCAAAGTAATTGATGGCGCATATTTTACTAGATAACAATGATAAAATAATATCGTAAGGAAATCAGGCGGTTAATAAGCCGCGAATTACGCCTATATAATCTCACCTATCGCGTTACCTCGGGGTATTATTTTAGTTATCATAGCAGATAAGTATTGGTTTTAGTTTTAATACCGGGTTCCTATATTTGATTATGTGTCATCGGTTAAAAGGCCACTTTTCATAATTCCGACCGCGCGAAACGTTATGGCTCGGCGCAAACGGGCCACCGACCACAGCCACTGGTGGCCAGCGACAAGCAGTTCACAGTCGCGGAAACTGCTTAGCGAGTGGCCGCCACCGGCCACACGTGTGCGGCGAGTTTCCACAAAATACATGAAAAAGCGTGTCAACTGCTTGTCGCTGGCCACCAGTGGCTGTGGTCAGTGGCCCGTGTGCGCCGAGCCTATATCTCTATATGTTTACGCGTTCTAGGCGTGCGTAAGCGTTCAACATGTTACTTACATATTTCTAGATTATAGGAAAGATGTTCCGCGACTCGTTTTGTAGACGAACAACCCAAAACAATTAGTTGTAAGAATACGGAATCCAGGAATCGTATGCACAGACGTAGATCTACGTCTGTGATCGTATGTCATACCGCTAACGGCATTCCAATCGCAAGAAATGTTAGTATTTCTGTGATTTTATTATAAGAAATTACTATATCGACTCTATGTATTATATCTATTCTGTGGTATTATATAAGATTTGTTAAGAGTACTAATTATTCCTATTTTATCTAATTTTACGCAATCAATATTATCTAGTGAACGGCCTATCGTTATGATACAAGACATGATATAAAATCAGATATTGATGACTGAAAAGATAGTAGCTGCTATGTATATAATGTTTATTATAACTTTTAATAACCAATATATGTCGTAGCCATATCGTAGATTTCCAAACTTCATGAAATGCTCGAGAATTTCATGAAATGATCGCATTTCATGAAATGTTTCACTGTCTATTGGCCACATCATGATGTGACTTGGGCAGATCAATGATAAGAAATCGTTTCTCGATATGGGCAACTAAACGCGGCTACTTCATGAAATAGTCAAGATTATTCGATCATATCGTAAAATAGTTACATTAATTACCGGTTAATAAACGATACCGATACTAAAGTCAAACTCGATATAATTTTTATCAATAAACCTTGTTTAGGGATTTTCTTGTTTTTTGGTATTTCTTAGTAAATACATGTTTAAGGATTCAAAAAACTTTGAAAGCATGAAATTTTTCACAAGATTTCCTTATGTAACATAGATAAGCTGTGCTCAGAGCTCTAAGAACGGCTTTATGGAATTTCAAAGTTCAAAGTCTGTATGTAAGTTCGGACATTTTTAAACTTAGAGATAGATAAATTGAAGGTTTATTTTTTACCCAAGGATGATACTCTAAAAAGTCACCTGTTACAGCATTTTTGAAAATTCATCCCCCATGAGGAATGGGGGATGGTAGCTAATGTTACAATAAAATCAATCACAACCATAAACATGGTTTGTTGACAAACATTCTATATCGAGAATGGCTTCAGTATTCGTTCTTCGATAACAAGCGGTATGCACCGAGCTATCCTAGTCTGCGTGACCTCAATATCGAAATCAGTTGTATGATACAATAGATTGATGTCATTAATTATTATGCATGAGGAACAAATGCACTCGATTGCATCAGTAATGAGCAATGCTTCACTTTACGTTGATTACTTGTCCATGCGGGTCACGCTGCGCCCGCGCACCCTCTGTTGCAACACCAGAACTATGTAGCATTATAATTATTTTGTAGTCACTTGTTAAGCAATACTGCACATCAACCGCCAAATTTATAGACTTTAGTTTACCATGGTTTTAAAACGTATTTTTATGAACAAAAGTGATTTGTAATGCTAGTGTGAGTCTATCATAAATTTCTATAAATTCGGGGGTTAATATTTTTATTGAAACTAAGTATTCGCTACCTTACAGTATTTTTTATAAAGATTCGCTTGTATTATTATGTAAGATTGCAATTCATATTTTATCTTTTTATGAAATAATTATGCATTAAGTAAGTATAACAACGGGTTAACAATTCTCGTTAAACGCACAATAATGTAGTACCCATCTAATAATCAATTAAAGGGGAAGCTGTGTATTAATCCAAAAGAAGTAAGTCATGTGACGGTGCAATGAAGCATTATAATTATTGACATGTTTACTGGTGCCATTGTCTTGTATTAATTGAAAATATTTTTCTTATTTTTATTAAAATTAATAAATTAGCATAATTTTATGAACGTATTATCAATGGTGGTACTGGACTTATTGACTGTGGTGATAATCTAATTTAAATCTAACTAAACCAAAGAACTTAACTACATAATATCATTACTATTTTTTTGATATTAAATGCCTAAAACTAAATATGCCATTGCTGTTGCTATTGCTGTCAATATTAATTTGTTTAGTATCTAAAAATATGATTTATATGGGATTATGTATTTTGCAACAAAAATTATTTGTATTGAAAGCTCGCGCTAGTTACAGGTGCGCGTGCGCCGGACCGCTCCGCAATTCATTGAACATCTGCAGCAATGCACTTGTCGAGTCGATAATATAATGTCGATATCAATTTAAATACGTGTACAGCCACTACCCGATATTTAGGGTACCTACCGCTAAATACACTACTCATCAAACAAATCGAAACAGTACTGCAAGTACAATTCAGGCATTTCAATAAAAAAAATATTGATAGCATTAAAAAAATACGCCAATAAATAGCTGGCAGTTTAGTCTACACAATGGTGTACCACAATTCCAAATTTGAATTTAAATTTTAGAATTTTCATCCAATAAATGAAGAATGTAGGCGTTTCCATTTTTTTAATGAGAAGTGTATTTAACTAAAAAAAAAACTTCGAATTTAGGGTGAGGGCCCCTAGATATATACCTATAACTTGATAGCTAACTCGCGGTACGGCCTATCGCTGTTCACCTGTAATATGCGTTTATTCGTATTAAATTAATTAAAATTATTAAGGTGGGTTTTTGCAATGCAATGCAGTGCGGTGCGGCCCGCCAAAATGTGCGCGAGGCTTAATAATTTTAATGAAAGTACATTATGTAATTCATTTCGCAATTTTGTATGAGCGGTTGATTATCATGCAAGTGGGTACGTACTTTTAACATTTGAATAAAGGATTTATATCTCACTGCTCAACCCTTATTAAACATGGTAGGAATATTTTCGAAGTGTTAAAATTTACACATTTTTAATCCTTTTTAAATTAAAAATTATATTTTTATAACGTGTATTGTGATGTAGTTTTTCGATATAATATCAAACACATTTAAATTGTGACGGTTCTAATTAAAAGCATTATAATTTTAATTATAAGCACTTTTTAAAGATCATATGCCATATAATGCCAATAACTACAGGATTGGAAATTGAGCCTACACACACAAACACACACATAACGTCACGACTTTTATTCCCATTCGGGGGTAGTCAGAGGCTTGAGTGGCCATACACCACCACATTATGGAGGTATTAACCAACTCAAAGCCCACGTTTCACCAGAGCCTGACGTTGCCTGGCGTTGAGCCTGTCACCCTAATATTCATTGCAAATAGACAAAAAGATACTTACAACAATATAACATCTGGGAGGATAATAGCGCCACTATTCAACATTTCCAATGCAATTCATTTTTCTGATTTTCTAGCAAAATCCTAAGCAACTCCGCTAAATTCGTGACCGTTTCACGGAAATTCAGCGGATTCTGCTGGAGGGACGGAAAAACGAATTACTTTTGCAGAATTGCTACAATGTTGCATAGTGTCGCTATTAGACCCCCAGCGCTGAAACCGATCGTCCGTTCATTAAGGATGGGGGTCAAAAACATTGTGTATAATTAATATTATCATCTAAGTACTTCAAGTATGCTATAGTTCAACCAAAGAACGTAATATACACTCGGAAATATTACCAAGTTCCTAATTCAACAATGCAATTTTCATGTTTTCATTGCTATGAATAATTCTTTAAGCTATGCTGTATTAATAAAATGTGAGTATTATATTCATATAAGAAGTATTCATTAGATATTCGTTTAAGAATAGTGTTGTCGTGTATCAATCAGTGTATCAGCATTCCTATGTAAGTGCCGTCCAATTTTGAAAATTATGTCACAGTTGGTACTAAATTATATATTTTTTATTCGTTTATAATAATAATAATGTATTTATGTGCAATAAAATATATATCCATCTATCTAGAAAATGTATGAAATTCAATACTGTGATATAATTTTCAAAATTACGGAATGTAAGAATTGTAATGCAGGCGACTGTATATCCAGTCATTATTAGATTTAATTACCTATTCGGTTCAAATCTGTTTTGGCGCGATTTTTGATGCTTGAAAAAGCGTTGAAATAGCGTATCTACAGCGCTTTATTATCCTCTTGGGGTTGTTTGTTATTTGAGTATATTTATGAGTTGTATCAACTTGACGTCAGTAACAGTAATCTACAAGTCAACTGCGCAGTCACAATGCAGGAAATATAATATAATTAGTACGTACATACACGTTATCAGCCGCACCTCGGACCTCGACCCATGGTTCTCCGTATTTATCTTGCCAATATACCCCTCTATGATATACCCTATCAGAATGGGACTGTGGGTTTATTACTGGTGTTGACCGTGTTAAAAACCGTATTCGTTGTATAGTAGAGACCTCAAATCTCGCTACCAATAGATGGTGCCATGGAATGTTGATATCGCGATTCAGGATCACTCAACGCCATCTATTGGCAGCGAGATGTGAGGTCGCTCCATTTCTATACAATTTAACACCAGCGTTCCTAGCCGAGCCTGCAGCTTTACTAGTGTGTATGAAACCCCTGGAAATAGTGTGTTATGCTCATTTGCAAGTAGAGGAAAATTAAACACATGTTACTCTTTAAGTTGTGATAATAGAGATTCGACTCGTCGCCTCGTATTATATTGTTTACGAACGTGTCTAAAATAGTACAATTTAATGCGAATAAACTCGTTTGCATAGCTTCACTTACATTATATAACGGCATAACAAAAGCAAAAAACGCTTTTATCTTTCATATTTCTTTGTGTCATGTTATTTAAGATTTCATACAAGTAGTGATTTTATCAGCATACAATTGCATCTACTGTATTCTCTATACAAAATATTGAAATGTATATTTTTACATGCATATATTTCAACGTGTGACGTCTTAATAAAAAGAATTCACAGGGTACTTTGTGTTTTACTCAAAATGAACCAGGCCTTATCGTTTTAATGGTTTTATTTATTTACATACACTTCCGTAACAACATTGTTACCGCCAACAATTAGTCAAATTACGAGTTGAAACTGTTCAACTTTTTATATACTTATATCACAGCTTTTAACACATCGTTCTTAACCTGATATTAAAATCATTATCCCAAGCATTTTATACTAACTACTATTAATAAATACATACAAACGAACGTTTTCCCCTTGTTACCTATTCCTATCTTAATTGGACATTCACGGTTACGCCATCACGTCAAAATTTAATTGTGTCAAATCATCAAGCCTGGCGTGAAACAGACCTACCGATTTCCATAATCCATCAATGACAAAGGACACGTCAATGCGTGCGTAGACATGCTCCGAGCCATCAGCACCTATACCAACCTCTTATAGCAGTATTATTTTAACCTTACAGCGACTCTTTGTAATATGACGTCCATTATTGTGATGACAAAAGGGACGTCAAATTATAAAAAGTCGCTGTAAGGTTAAAATAATACTGCTATAAGAGGTGGTGGTAGGGCCCCAGTTATGACATTATTGTGTAGGTATGTGATGTCAAAACTGACTTCTCGCGCGCACCGCTCGCCTCTTGTAGACGCAGCCAAATGGCGTGACCGTGAGTGTCCACGAGATCTAGCTTTATTCGTTCGTTCCCAATAGTCACGTGTGGGCACGATTCCGCCGCAAACGCAGTACCTCGTCTACTCCGCCTTGGCGCGGCGGGCGCGGAGCTCCAGCGTCTCCGCCGAGATCTTGGTGAACTCCTCCTGCATCCTCATCCGCGTGCTTTCTATTAGCGACTCGATGTCGTCCTTCGACATGCCTTCCGTCTCGATTCGGGGTAGGAAGGACACGATGTAATCACCTGAAATGAAGCAGAATTAAATGTTAGTTCAATCTGTCGTTCTGAACACTTTATTTTTGTTATAATAGTGATTATTATCATATGTTGGTACAAACTTGACTTATCGTCAGTTCTATATTTTCCTGTAAATTCGAAAGAATAACAGTTTCTTTTGCATAGCCTAGATTTTTATGCTGAGGATATGTCCTGTCACATTTTGTAGTTGACCTTTGCATTCGTAAACGGTACACACCTGATCCAAAGCGACGTCTCTTGTCATCGAGGAAGTGGTACTTGGAGACGACGATCGGCTGGATGGGCGCCCCAGCGTCCATCGCCACGTGAAACGCTCCCTTGCGGAACGGCAGCAGCCGGTCGCCGGAGTGTCTCGTGCCCTCCGGGAACAATATGAGTTTTCTCTGGAAAAGGAATGATAAAAAAAATACAAAATTGTTTATTTTCATGGGAGCATGAGTACATTATAATTAAGGCTTTATAGGCTACGGTTACTGCTTAACATCAGGCGGGCCGTACGATTTTTTGCCACCGCAGAAATAAGGCAGCGGTGAACAAACTAGACCAGGGGGCTTACCACAAGCTCTTATTGCGATTCAATTACAGGAACGTATTAACGTTTCAACGACTTTTTGTGCAATGACGTACCTTATTGTCATGACAATAAGAAACGTCATTAAAACGTTCCTATAATTGAATCGCAATAAGAGCTTGTGGTAAGCCCCCTGTGCCTGTATCTTGATTTTGTTTGGGTATAGGTCTGTCAGGTTAGTATTCGAATACCATAAGCCTCCATCCGGGACACTCACTTAGGTTATTTCAAAAAGGTTATACCTATAATGGCAACCACGAGAAGATGGTAGGTAGGTATATAGGTAGGACACATTGTTGTCATCGCTCTCGCGAGGTGCAGGAGGAGCGACAACACAATACCATACGCGTTTCATGAAGACGTGGACCATGAAGAAAGAGTTTTAGGAAGCCCTATTACCAGCCGAAGATGTCTTCCTACTAAGTAGGGAATGAATGGAGTAAGCATGGACGCACCCAGATTAGGCCTTGGGGGGTGCAGATGAGTGAAGACACACATTTCCAGTAGAGAAAAGACAAGGTAAGTGGGACTCAAATACGAATTCTGAGTGAAAAAAGATGGATGGATTTTCCAGGGTCACAGGGGGGATACCTCGCCATATAAACGAAACTTGTTTGATGTAGGTATTACTCTATTGTATGCTTGTTTAACTACTAAACAACCACCTAATTTCAGTTTGTATGTATGTAGGTAGACCGACACGCACGACTGGGCCACTGAACTCCACCTATTTTAAATTGACATCAACACATTAGAATAGGAGTGTACCTACTGCCCACACCACCTGGTTACATAATTAATAACTTTGAGGTAATACGCTAATACCTATTCCAAACATTATCGTAAAATCGAGAAATAAATCGTCAGGCTTACCCACACACCAACTGTATGGTTCCAAACTAAGTAAATAACGTTGTATTATGGGTAGGTACCTTAAAATGGACTGGAGGTGATTCTAGCTACACCCAGACCAGGGCAAATTATGAAAAGGCCATTTCCGTAATTTCCCTCTGGTGGAAATCGAACCTGCAACCTCCCGATGCAGTTAGCCGAATCATAATGTCACAAATACCTACGGAACATACCTATTTTATACAAACATGTTATACAATTTCCAATTTAATACACGTAAGTACGGTCAGCTATACATCTCAGGGAACATTACCAGCTTAAGTTGAGCTCTATTTTATTGTCACCATGCGATAAGGAGAGCTCAGCTTATGTTGGAATGTGAAGAAGAAGAGGTGCAGGCGACTGTGTAAGAACCACACTCTCAGCGATTAGATCATACCTGCGCGGCTTCGTCGTATGACGAAATCCGCCATAAAGGAAACAAATACAAGGCCCCATTGTTTGCAGGACCAACAGACGAACACGCTCGCAGGAAAACAGTGTTAGCACACCAGTCATCAATATTTACCGATGGACGGGCGACTTTGACATGATTTTGGAAGGCGAATGGAATACTTACTTGTCTGTCACTGAACTGCCTGCAAAATGAGAACGTAGATACTTACCTTAATTAGTATAACATCTAACTAAACCTCTGCCATACAAAAATCTACCCTTTGTTCGACCCAAAGAAGTTGTAATAATGTTCGACCCCTAAAATTATGAGACATGAAATACTCGTGCGTTGCGGGTAGTGCCTAAAATAACTTGCATGTTTACAATATGCACGTCACTGTATGCACGTATTTTATGCGCACTTCAGATCAATGCCGTCTTTGTTCGTTCTTTGGGCGATGATTACTTTGGCCTGTATTATTTAATCGCCTTTTATTTATTTATTTATTTATTTATTAGATAAAAATGTAGATTACAGTACGGAACCTTAACACCTACACCTTAAAATACAATCTTAATGAAATTATGACCACTAAAACTAGGAAAAAGAAAACTAAACATAACATACCTAAACGTTATTGCAATTCAAAAAAATATAAACAAATTTTAATACTTTCGGTGCCTTATCATTAAATAAATCTAGTGCAGTGTGCTGAGTGAGCATCGAGTTTATTAGTACTGTCATAAGTGCCTGCTTCCATAATTATCATTCGGTATCAAGTTGCTATTAATAAATTAATTTAAGGACCTGTTAACAGACAGTTAGACAGTCAAATTTGTTTGGTGAATAAAAGTTATCTGACGATTCTGAATATTCTACCGAGGATAGGTATAATACCCATTTCCTTTGGGGGCGTCCATAAATTACGTGAGGCATTTATGGGGGGAGGGGGTCGAGCAAAATCTCACGAAATCTCACCTAGGGGGGAGGCGGGGGTCGAAAAATCTCAAAAATCACCTCACGTAATTTATGGACGCCCCCTTTTCCTCTTAGGTAAATGAACACATAAGCGATGCAAGGACGATCGCTATTTTTATGCCAAGTACCTACTCAATTCTATAAATAAAACCCTAAAATCGGAACAGGCTTTTCGTAATGCTCGAATAAATAGACAAGAATTTTAAGGGCATTTTCCATATTCAGACACATCTGTGACAGCTTGTAACAGCCTCTCCTTATTCCTTACCTTCTCGTTCTTAATAGCGTCCACTTGTTTGTTGAGAGCCTCCTTGGCAGACTGCGCGCCCCGGTCTATGAACACGGTGCCCCAGAGCCACGTGGCCGTGCCGAAGGGCACCAGGTACTGCAGCGACCGCTTCGCCACCACCGTGCATCGTGACATCCGCGACCATATGATCGCCAGCGCTGGAATATGAAATCAGTGTTTGGGAGCCCGAGAAAACTAAGGTCTAACTTATGCCCTTAAGCCGGCCGTACCCGAGTAGAGTGTACGGTAGAGTCAACTAGCTCGCTACTCAAACTACTACTAATAACTTTTTACGTTCACTAGGAGTCGCTAGTCCTTTAGCGTCTCCTTCAAATATTTTTATAAAAAATAGTTATCACCACCTGATGATAACCATTGAGGTTCAGTGGTTATCATCACCATGGTAGGTAATACCTTCACACCACCTATCGCATTTGATTTAAGAGTATGTATGTATGTATGTAACGTCACGACTTTTATCCCCATTCGGGGGTAGTCAGAGGCTTGAGTGGCCATACACCACCACATTGTGGAGGTATTAACCAAATCAAAGCCCACGTTTCACCAGATAGTCAGAACCCAACGTGACAGGTGGTGAACCTTGTCGCCGTGTATACAGGAACTGACTATTACCTAATCCCGAGGGATAGGTAGGTTTCCTCACGATGTTTCCCTCACCGTCAGCGAACTGTAATTTATGCACATAGATGAAAATTCATCCATTGGTGCATGCCCCACCGGGGATCGAACCTGGGACATTCTGATTGCTAGCCCAACCTGTTCACCCCTAGGCTACAGTCGTATGTATGTCTTATTGTTTAAGTTGAACCCGATATCATTCAGTATTTATCGTGCATTATTGTGATAGGAAAAATCTCGAGGACTACGTAAGTTATCCAAATTGGTAAGTGGCCCATTAGTACCTAACAATACCTGCTGTAATTACCTAGCGAGATACCTAGCATATACTAACTATCAACCTATTAACTAATACCTAAGTAACCAAAAATTATTGAGGCCTAACTAGTGTGGTGCGACATCTCCCAACTTGGCAGTGACACCAATGTTGCTGAGTAGAAACCTAATTTGATGTAGATTGAAATCGAAGCGTATTTACTATAGATTGACTAGGTCCATAATATGGATTTTCGATCACGGTTTATTATTAGGCTTTTGTGACAGGATTATAAGCTTACTTATCTTCACTGATTAGACGATCGAGCCACGTGTAACTCATTTTGTTACATTGCGCTGTTCACAAAGACCCATAAGGGGGCGTCCATAAATTACGTGAGGCATTTAGGGGGAGGGGGTCGAGCAAAATCTCACCAAATCTCACGTAATTTTTTTTTACCACAAGAAACAGTGTAAAATCGCAAAAAAACCTGGGTTCAATTAAGTAAAACCTGATTCTCCTCTCGTATATAGTTTTTGACAAATCTCACGTGAGATTAGAGGGGGAGGGTGAGGGTCGAGCAAAATCTTACGACATCTCACCAAGGGGGGAGGGGGGGGGGTCGCAAAATCTCAAAAATTACCTACGCAATTTATGGACGCCCCCTAACTGATATATTCTGATTCCATTGTATATAAAATGCCTCTTTATTGCGTAGGTGACATATACACCTACCTAATTTGCTTATCGCTTAATCCTTCACTGTGTGTGACTCGAAAGAGAAAATATTTATTACATAGGAATTTAGGTACTTTAGTTCCATATCTATGACTCAATAGCTATGCCATAATGAGGCATTGATATTGACCGGCCTATCTTTGAAATTGCGTGATTAGCCACCTGTAGCGACGCGTCATTATTCCCCACAATAATGTTTAGACATTACTACTACGCCGACATTTAAATTAACCACACCTTGACATAATATGACATTCGTTACGTGAACTTAACATTTTGTTTATGAATATAATCACATATCACGGTATAAATAAAACAGTGGAAAGGCGTACACGTGAGGAAAGCTACACTCCAGAAAAGCAAATTTGCTTGTGACATTTGAGACCTATATAGCGACCTCGCCTCCAGCGTTTTAGAAGCAATCGTCAATCAAGCCGTTTGGAGGAGCCTTCCTCATACCCTTGGAGGTTCCAAGACTTCCAGGTTCAATGCCATTGCATTGATGAATTGCCATCTATATTAGCTTTAGCCCGATAGCTACATACACGGAACAATAACCATCATAATAACAGATGAGTAGGTACTTACGGAAACGCAGCAATGACAATTGCAGTCGCTGATTTTATCATTACCTACAATACTTCTATTGTGATATTTGTGATGATATCATAATCACCGCATTATTTGTGGTATTTTGTTCCATTATGGATAAGGGAAATTGCTTCCTGTCAGTAAAATGTTTGATGATGAAACCTCACGTACCGCAATAACCGATTTCGGCAACAACGACATCAGTTCGAAGACTGTGAAAAAGTCCTACCACCGAGTTGTGCCCTATATACCCTACCAATCTAGAAAGGCTCCCGAATGATTTCTATAATGAGTCCGTACCTATTTGCTTGCTTGCAATTGTTTGCTTAATTTCCAACCTGGGGACCCTAAACTTACCCTAAAGGATCCGCGAACAAAATAATGAATAATAGTTAAAATTAAGAAAGCATAATGCAGCACAATTGTTTTTTTTACTATTACGTGGTAGGTAGGTACAACTGATATGGTTTAACTGGTTCTACCTACCACGGGAATGTAACTCCTGAGTCATACGAGTCGAGTCATAGGTACTTACTATAAAGATCAAGGGCACTCTGATGGTTCATAAGTACGACGGCACCTCGGCTGTCGTCCACATTTTCTATCCCTCGCACCGTCCATCGCAGGCCAAGAAGCCTCGCCGATAGCCTCAGCAGCGCCGCTGGTATTCTGTGCAAGCAATGTAAGACTAAACAAATTATCAACAGATTGTATCGTATAATACAACTCTTCTTCTTCGTAATACTCTTGGCCTAGTGGTCGTGGTCATTCCTCAACCCGTCACCATTCCTCGCGCACTGCTGCGCTTCTGGTACGTACTTTTCTAAGTGCGGCCTTAACTTGGTCGGTCCAACGCATGTTTTAATGCCTATGGAGGCATATAGGCGATTTGCCGCGTGCTCTTTCGCCTTCAACATTCCTCTGTACCACAGAATAGACTGTACCACGAGCCGCTCTATTGAGACACCACCACGCTGGAATTCCCTGAAGGGTAGGCAGAGGTGTGATGCATGCAGTGCACCGATATTTTGCGTATGGTATTCTAACTCCAATGTAATAGGGGGCTGGCTTATTGCCATTATGCTGGGCACATCGTGTCATCGCGGGGGAGATTCGGGAATAATCCACGCAGGCTCAGTGCGGGTTCGTCTGAAAGGCGCGTTTGCGTTTCCTAACAATGTTTTCCTTCACCTTTCGTTCAGCAAGTGATCTTAAGGTCGGCGCTCATCTATCAACCCGGCACCCGACCAGCACCGCCTTGCCGCTCGGCGTCCACTAACTGAACCGGAAATAAGTGGACCACGCGCTGACCGCACTGCATTCACACGTTGACCCCGCGCGGTCCACTGGGCGATCACGTGACGTTTATAGTGTAAAAGCAGCGTCCGCCCGCGGACCACCCGTTGACGAGTGGACGCCGAGCGGCGAGGCGGTGCTGGTCGGGTGCGGAGGCGTTAGGTGAGCGCCGACCTCTATTCGGTGGTGTTGGTCATATTGTTATGAGGGCGAAAGTTAGCACGTCCGTTTGGGCTACATCTTTATTGTTACTTTAATTTGCGTAAGTATCGGTACTCATAGCTACAGAGAGAAGTTCAAGTTCAGATGATTGTTGATAGCCTTACGATCATCACGCGTTAAGACCACCAGAGTCAAGGGTTAGCATAACGTACTTAACATACTTATTACCTACTTATCTATTAATTACAGCATGACGAAAACAACCGTGCGGCTTGCGGTAAATCTTCCAACAACGTGCCCAACGAAATAAATGCTACTCGTACATACTAAGTAGTTTGGTTTGAAATTAGTGGCATGCAATAGACCTTGAACTATTTACCTACTCGCAACCCAACCTACACCCGTAATTGGTGGATAATTTCTACTTTATTTACATCTCACGTAGGTAGGTACATTGAATTCACGGTTCAAAAAGTGTAATAATCAATACAATGATAATGAATTCTCAAGGCTCGGAAATTGCTCGATAAACGTGAGAGATGACTTCAACTATTATAGGTAATAATAATAATAATATCCTGGGACATTTTTTACACACGGCTACCTGATCCCAAACTTAGCAGAGCTTGAACTATGGAAACCAGATAACTGATACTACTACATATACTACTTTTTATTTGTAAATACATACTTAATATACATATACACCCAGACTCGGGACATACAGACATGTTCATGCACACAAATGCATGTCCCGGGTAGGAATCGAACCTACGACCTGCAGCGTGAAAGTCGCCATCGCGCCAACCACGCCAACGGGCCCGCCATAATCTCATTACTGAGTAGAAATTTAAGAGTGAATTATAATAGCAGCAAAAGTAATGTTTGATATTATTGTATTGCATACGTTTCGATCGTATCGATCCATGACCGTAGAAAGTATTAAGGAGACTTGTAATAGAAAGTATCGATCTAATTTCAGGCTGCTGTTTTATTTAACCAGTTTATTTTCAAATGTACCCTATGCAAGCAAGAAAGTGCAAAACAAAGATTGGTGTCTAAAATAAAAATAATAATAGATAAGTACTCACAATGCATTTTTAGGATCAAAGGGCTTTATCAACATTAGTGGCATGGGCGCGGTCGCGAATACCAAACAAAATACCACGAACAATGTGAACTGAAAAAAAAATGTATTTTTAGTTGCGTAAAAGTACTTAGCAAAATAAAAATAGGGGACTATCGAAGTAAGCAGTAGCCATCATACGGTATGATACCTACTTCTTCTTTCAGTATTTACGTTGTTAGCTAATGTTACACTAATTTGGCGAATTTTTCACTAATATACCTAGTATAGAAACTAAAACAATTTTAAGTACCCTAGGTACTAATGACGCTGTAACAAACTGGAACGGACGAATCCTGAGAAGTTGATAAGGCCACTTCGGCCAACAACATATCGTCCATAAAAGAGAAGGATGGACGGACGGAATGGAGATCTTAGGGTTCCTTCCTCATCGAGACTACGGCACCCTAAAAAGCAACCATCAATAACTAAAGTGGCCAATGCAATGGTGCTTATTTTTGGGGTCCGTTATGTAGCTAGGGTATAGGTAGTCAAAGACTTATCCAAGGTTAAAATCACATCGTCCATTCCGCCCGTCTATCCATCCTTCCCTTCCCCGTTCAAAGCAGTACAATTGTTTCTTACCTTTATATAATATCTGGCCATGGAACTCATAGAGAATAATATGATGAGCAGCGCCATCACGCACCCCAGAACCACGTTGAACGCAGACATGTTTGGAAATAATTCCTGTAACAACATTTTAGTTAGAGGCTCTATCTAGATATAAAGATAGATATTAGATAGAGACCGTACAAAAAAGTCCATGAAATGAACGTTGGTTGAGACGGGCACACAAGAAGAGAATTCGGTTTGGTTGGTAAGCCTACGTAGACAAGTTAGGTACCTACCTACTACCTAAAATCCATTAGGTATCCTAAAATCCGTTATCTGCTACAAGTGTCTGTCGTCACCGTTGTCTTATTAACTGATAAAGCTTTATTATCTTTATCTATGGACCACATAATTAGTTTGTTTTGCTGATCCACTTTAAGATGATGGGTAGGTACTCTCGGGGAACCGGGCACAGCTGATAACAGCAATTGGTCACTGACCACTTCGATAGTGTCGTAAAGTTTTGTCCTTATTTTGCATATTATAGATGTACCTAAACAATGATAAATAGGACCGACTCACGCGATCTTTTGATAATAATTAATGGCAGTGCTAGATTTGTCAAAAGGCATATAAGCCGCGGCCTACGGGGCGGCAGGCAGCGGTTTTTTTGTTGCTGGCTGACGGAGAAGAAATCTTCGAAAGATGCAGGGGCGGTCAGCGCCCTAGCGGCGGCAGATTTAACTTTACAATACTTGCCTACTAACCTAATTTGAGATAGGTATCAAATGACACCTCGGGTTCACATACCTATCAGGAAACGGTAAAAAACTAAATGGCAAATCCGTGGCAATTATTAGGTAAATTATTAGAGTATCTATCAATATCGTTAGTATCTACTGTGGTCTACTTGTAGGTATGTATGTACAGGTACCTATTAACTAATGGATATGCAATAAAGATTCTGAATGAAAACATTTCCAATATTATTATTATCACTAAACGTGATGTGAGTGGGAATCGATAACCCCCGCGACCATATCACGAGGTAGGTAGGTTAGTAGTACCTACTCATTCCGTTGATTACCCACCGCCTACCAAAGATTATGGATTTACAGCAATTAATCCGACGGCTGTAGGCATATTTACACGATTGCAACTCTAGGATGATGAGCAAAGTCAATTGTTTACATTAGGTACCTACCTATGTAGGTAGTGAGCGTGGCAGAAACGAGAACATATCTACCTACTCGTAGGTATCCCAGGATTCCTTGGTAGGTAGTAGGGGAGACTGAGAACACTTGATCCCCATTTTGGTTTTTCGCTCATATTTCATAAGATAATAGTGTCTTACGGGATACTTGTTTATGATTAGCTAGAAGATATATCCACCTATCTTTTTGCATCATCAAATCGTGAAAAACGTATGTGTTTCCTAATTATTTTTGCGTTTTCCCAGAAGTCTACGAAAGGACCAAGTGTCCCGTGTTCTGGGATACTTGATCCGGGTATCGGGTAGACATGATCATAGGGGATTATTTTGTAACATCTTGTCAATTCGGATACCTAAGTAAATAGGTATACAATCAAAAAACAAAACCTCAGAAATGTATACAGAGGGATCAAGTGTCCCTTGGCATGGGACACTTGATCCCTCTGTATATATTTCTGAGGCTTTGTTCCTGGGATCAAGTCTACCCGTGCTTGCCATGATCAAGTGTACCCTTGAGCGAGATTTTACAAAAACATTTTTTTTATATAAAAACAAATTAAAATTATTCAAGAGAAAACCTCTTTACACACACTTCAACTAATCAGTTTTCATAAGTTTTCTTTGCAATCCGTAATTTATTTATTTTAATATCTGAAAATAACGATTAAAATACTCGCAATAAAAGATGTTGGCCCGCCGCAAACGAAAACACGCCACTGCTCTGAAGTTGTCGATTATTTACTTTCAAAATGATATTGGGTCACCGAAAATGATAGTTAAGATTATGGATGCATGTAGTGATATTAAAAATAGCCTTTAGTTTTTGATTTATGGCCTGGTGACCAAGTCTCCCAAGGGATCAAGTGTCGTCAGTCCCCCTAAGTGGTAATCTGAAATGCGAGACTTTTGGTAAGCAAAGTATTTTTTTTTTCTCTAGAATGATGAGCAAAATCCATGTTAACTTTATTTAGTGCCAAAACGTAAACGTTTCGTCATAAACGTAATTACATGAGTATAATATTTAGGTAGGTAATTGTCTAACCGATGCGTGAGATTTTTAAAGCTGAGCATAGGAGGGGATACTTTACAGTTTACGAACTTAACTATTGTCTTCTAAGTTAAAAAAATACTACGCTAACGAAACAATGGCGCTATTCAATTTAACTACTCAGATACGTACCTACTATTTAAAAAAAACGTTGAAAAACTCCCTCGATGCCTATCTTGGAATAGCAGTAGGTAACGGTTTCGTAGATACGCACTATTGCTTACCACGTTATTCCGTACCTTCCTTCTTCCCTCCTTCCTTTCCCACTGTGCCAAGCGATTGCCAAGCAGGAAGGTACCCAGATTTTTATTCTTCGGAGCAATTTAATTAAATCAATCATTAAAAACGAAACGATAAAAACCAAAAAAATATATAATAATGCCGAGTATAATAACAATCAAATTAATACAATCGTTGAACTCGGTTCCCAAGAAACTTAACTTAATAATGGACTCTACCATAAAAATCCCATCACACGTTGGCGGTCTTGGTATGTATAAAACTTACGCTTTTTTGAAGTTGGTTAAAAAAGTAAGTAATTGTGTATTTATAGGTAGGTTTAGGTATTTTTAGGGTATGTAAAGCGTTCCACACACCAAAACTGTCGGCCCAGGGTGGCTAACCCGGCGGGTTGTGCCACCGGCCTTATAGGTACCTATCTTTGTTCGTGATTGTCGCAAAATAAGCCCGGCGGCGTCTTTTGGTGTGTGTGGCTTTGCCATTGCCCATCATGAGGTCCTGGTTTCTATGATGCAGCTCACCCACTTTGGCTAGGAAGTGTTCCAGGAAGATGGCTCACCTTACTTTATCCTCCACTACCTACATGGTTTAATAGGTACCACCAAGCTGGCCAGTCTGGCACCCCAGAAAACATGTGGTAGAGACGCACATTACCTATCCCATCAGGAAAATGGGCGTGATGGTGTTTTCATCTATCTCGCGGACGCCATATGGCGTGGATTTGTGAATAAAAAAATGGGCCCGCGAGGCGTTTCGTGAGTAGCTAGCTTTCTCATAGGTACCTTGTGTTATGTATGCCTAAATATCTTCTTCTATACATATATAAAAATGAATCCTATTTCCCGTTGTCATGACTTGACACGAGAACGGCTGGACCAATTTAGATGATTATTTTTTTAGAATATTCCGTGAAGTTCAAGGAAGGCTCATACATTTAAAAAAATTGAAAAAATTGACTGGAAATCGCTAAAAACGCCCATTTTATGTAAAAATTATGATTCAAATTACTTTCAATAGATGAAGAAACGAACGCCGGTGTCAAATGGAGACTACAAATTCCTGCAAATTCTTATATTTCTCAATATAATAATAATTATGATTTAGCCCTTTTCACGTCCCACTCCTGGGCACGGGCCTCCCCTCAATGCGAGGGGGATTCAGGCCATAATCCACCACGCTAGCCCAGTGCGGGTTTGTGAATTTCACATGTCTAATTGTTAATTATAAATTATCAGACAGAATTTTTAATATTTATCGGATAAGGGGAAGAACGGACGACGAACGGGGGAACGGGGGTTTAGTTCTTTTTCAGCTAATAAGTTAATACAACATTTATTAACTCTGCGGCGGTACCTACGAAGTTCGCGGGGTCAGCTTTTTCTAATTGTTCATTTTAAATCATCAGACTGGGGTTACAGTATTTTTAAAATTTGACCGTAAAGGGTAAGAACGGACGACGAATGGGGGAACGGGTGGTTTAGTTCTGTTTCGGCTAATAAGTTAAAACAACATTTATTAATTCTGAGGCGGTACGAAGTTCGCGGGGTCAGCTAGTTATGATAATAATATCATATCATACCTATACTACTAAGGATAGTGTAACAAAAGAGACATGTAGGTATAAAGAGATCCATCAGTAGATTTAGGGGCCATCCATAAATTACGTCACACGAATTTCATGATTTTTAGACCCCTCCCCCCTTATCACAGCTGGTCAGATTTGCGAGACTCCCCCCCTCCCTGAGTGTCGTCAAATATGTTTACAATTTTAAGAATTTTTAAATGTGACGTCACAAAACTTAGGATCCCTCCCACCCCCTTGTCACACAATGTCACATTTCGTCGACTCCCTCCCCCTTTACGTGTGACGTAATTTTTGGATGGCCCCTTATGCTGTGCGTGCATTTATTTAGGTAGGGACCTGTTTCATTCAGTAACATGTATAAAATTATAGCTAACTTATAATAGCTCAGATTCGTTACCTACTGGTAACTTAAATCGCTCCTTTATTATGTCGTCCTAGCAATTTTCAGCTGTCCTCCTACCCCCCCATGGCCTGGAGCGCACTTTGTGTTCGCCCTCTATCCGGGTGTTTTTGTGAAGGCCACTATGCCCAACAAACTACCTATAGTCCATCAAAAAAAGATAGCATGATAAAATTATGCTACCAAATTATGGTACCTACCAATAAAAATCTAAAAAGTGTCTAAAAAAAATATTTTACTTACGATTAAAACTTTCGGAAAGAAAAAACCATTCACTTATTAATAGATATTAGATAAGTAGATATCACAATATTAATTAATCGATAGAAAATAGAAAACATTCACCGAATTCAATTCCGCATGCCGGTTTTATTTTTATTTATTTTGCAATTAAGAGAGCGCGATGTATTTGGGAGGCGCGTCGGTAACTGCGGGCGCGACCTCCGTGACTCGATTCGATAACGATACCTACTGACTGGCTGACTAGCGGCTGGGTGGGTAGACAGCTAGGCTAGTCTTTCCTCGTCGGCTGTCCAGCCTAGTGATGGGATGTTCTCGAGAACATTCTCACTAGGGATGGCGATCTGAGATCGATTAATCGAAGAATCGATTTTTCGGGCCAAGAAAATCGATTTTAAAATCGATATGAAGTACTGAATCGATTCAGTGAATCGATATTTCACCCTTGAATATCGACATTCGATTTTTTCCTGTTTTGTTAAAAACCATTAACCTGGTGAAATTCACATTACAAAAAAAAATCCAAGAAGATATAATAATTTTCCATAAATCAACTGTTTCACTTTTTTGTCTCATTCGCGCACGCACTAACAGTCGCTGTGCGAATAAATGCGCAATACTCAACTTCAAGGTCACGCCCGTCTGATACTTTGATATGGTAATAAACTTATTTGTTATTATCGAGTTACCTGATTTTACTGATAAGACATCGTTTATTATGGTATATTTCTTGTTTTTAATAAAATGGATTTATATTTACATTGTAAATGAAAACTTGGAAAAAAAACGATTTTTCAGAAATCGATCTTTTCGACCTCGATTTTTTTGTGAATCGATTGATCCGGTTACGATTCGAATCGATCTTTTTCGGAAAAAATCGCCATCCCTAATTCTCACCCTCGGAAACTTACTCGTGAGAATTTTCCCGAATCTATCTTCTGAAGCATGTTAAACTTGGCATAAAGCTCATTAAACATGCAAGTATGGTGGTTTTAATTGTTTTTAAGATTGAAAGCATAGATTAATTTTAGTTTCCGCCAGGGGGCTCCAACTAGATGGAGCATGCGCACTAATAAAATGCGCCAATTGATACCACGCAAATTTTTGAGTGCTTCAGTAGGTACATCTGACAGCAACCATTGTATGAAACTGACAGGCCGCATCGAAAATAAGTTGCCTCATCTCTGGAAATGATTTTTCTTAGTAGGGCGGTATCTATAGTCTGATTTTTAATTAGAGGAAGTGGGCTGACAGTTGCTTATGTCACTTTTCAATATAAATAGAACAAATAAGGTTCAAATTCATAGAGCAGTGACATTTTCAGCTGTCAGTTGGCTTCGTCTAATTAAAAATCAGACTATAATTAAAGCGCACGCGTGAAACTTTTATAAATCTATGATTGAAAGTTAGGATAACGTCACCCAAAATATAAGATTCTCAAAAATTCTCACGAGTAAGTTTCCGAGGGTGAGAATGTTCTCGAGAACATCCCATCACTAGTCCAGCCAACATATATAAATATTTCGGTCAATGTATTTAGTTCAGTTCAGTTCAGTAATTTTCCCAGACAATACAGCTATTTTTTCCATTCGTTGAAATCTTTTACGCCTTCGAATTCTATTATTTATTAAAATTAAATGAGAGAAAAATATTGTTATTGATACGAATTTCGATATTGAATATTTTATATCGATGTATCAAATCAAAATATATCGGCTAATAATATCGATATATCGAATTTGACAGTAACTGACTATGGTTACAAGTGGCTACTCGAAGCATGCTTCTGGACTGTTCTGGACTATGAATTAACAAAGAGCGTCGATGATAACTGATTAACGATAATAACACGCATGTTAGCGGTACATAAAGCCCTATTCACGTTAGCGTATTTTTAATGGCATGTTCTTATCGGAATTATTATAGGTAAATTGACTCACTACATATTTAATAGTGACTCACTAATTAGTGTGTATTTAATTTGTTCCGTCAATTGATATTGCATACCATTAACACAATATACATTATTACCAAGTCTCTAACAGTACAGACATTGGGAATTAATATTATATTACCAGCAGAAGAAAACTACACCTGACTAGAGACAAATGAAAAAATAATTACAGACTTAAATACTTATTTATTTTGTAAATAACTCATATAAGTAGTAGTAATAATATAACATGATTTACATAAATAAGTTTTAAAATGTACTATTTAAATATTATTTTAACCTAATAGTGAATGGTGAAATAAACTGGAAAATGTTTATAATAACATATTATTTGGTGCACAAAATGTTGTGTGTATGTACTGAAACATATGAGGCCATCAAAACATTTTCTTCTTTATTGCCGTGTACCGCTCAGTATACTCGTTGTAACCTTCCATGGAGACCAGCTGTTTGGTTTCAAATAAATTCCCTTCCACATTTAAAGTATGTATTTTAGAATCACTCAGCAAACTGGGTCTTATTGCATCCATACTAAGGCAATTCTCTTCTAATTTTAAAATTTTAAGTCTCGGTGCCTGATGCAAGTCCTCACCGATGACTGATATTTCATTTTGACTTAAGTTCAATTCTGCTGCATAAAAATTGGCCATCCCACATGGTATCTCCGTGATCTTATTGCTAGATAGTTCCACTACTTCCAAACTATGTAGTCCTATCAGTTCCATGGGAAATTTTGTGAATCTATTATTGTTCAGGTACACTTGCTTTATATTTCTTAGACTTGTAAAGGACTCTGGTAGTGATGTTAGTAGGTTGTTGGACATATTTAACATTTCCAGCTTTTTCATATTCCCCAGAGAGTTTGGAAGAGCCTCTATTTTGTTGGTATCCAAATTCAACTGCTTTAATTGTTTTAATTTGCATATATCATCCGGCAACGATGCTAGTCTATTCTTAGATAGGTCCAAATTCCTTAGTATATCACAAAGACTATCGACTTCTTCGGGTATTTCTTTCAATTTGTTATCAGCTAACTGCAAAACCCCTGTCTTTGAAGCAGTATCATAATGTTGCTTGAGACCAGAGTTACCCATCACTGTGGACTTATACTGTTTACAACAACGTTGTTATACTGTTTAGAAGAAACAAATATGGTTCTAGTTTTTGACTTCTCCACAGTTCACAGCCACAATCGCCCAGTCCTAACTTTCTTTGTTTGTTGATTTCCTGATTTCTTTTTTTTATTGCTTGATCTTTCAGAATTGGACCTTATGACTTTGACACTGACAGGTGACAGCGGGTAATTTTTTTTTCTTCGTTGTCGCCTTTGCTTGTCGCATATAGCCAACACTCATACCTGTTGCAAAAGAGATTTATTATAGTGGCCCCCTTACCAACCGTAAGGTTACAAAAGAAGGCACACTATACCTGGCTGGCAACCCCTTACGAGGCGTCAGGGACCATCTGCGGTAGGTCCTGCCGCCAGAGCATCCACTCTAGTACTCAACGTATGAGTTGCACCGTGATCGCTCACAACCATTTATCCAGAATGGTACCGGAGCCGTGAGTCGCTCACCACCCGCACTCCATGGAATGCTAACGGTTCAATCCCCGCTAGGGACGCCAGAAAAGCGGACTACCATTTCTCCTTTTTCCCTATCTACTCGACCCGCGTAGATGGGGTTTCGCAGCCGGAACTACGGGTCTGGCTGTTTGGACCACGGATGTCGAGAATCTCGACGAGATAGCCCTCTGCCTTTGGTAGAGCTCGACAGTTGAGGTTGGATTCGTGGTGGCTATTTGTGGTTAGTTGCAGGGGAGTGGCATGTTTGTTCGGTCCGGCTGAGTAGCTGGGCGTCGCTCTCCGCGCGCATCGAGCGTCTGGCAGACCAGCCTAAGGCAATGGGCGTATGGTGGTCAGAAGCGGGGTCAGTGAGTATCTCTCAAGCAGCGAGTGATCGTTGCATCTCCGGTAGTTCCCTGGATAGGAAGTAGAGAGCTACATGCTGGATTAGCTCTCCGGCCACCCAGCTGTAGGACTTGGGTAGGTGCGTAAGGTGTTTACGTTTGCGCTATGCGTTGGTTTGCGCTGCGTTTGCGTTGGATGCTGCGTACTGGGAAGTTTGCGCGCCGTACAGCTCCGGTACCATTCAGGAGAAATGGTAGTCGGCTTCTCTGGCGTCCCTAGTGGGGATTGAACCGTTAGCATTCCATGGAGTGCGGGTGGTGAGCGACTCACGGCTCCGGTACCATTCTGGATAAATGGTAGTGAGCGATCACGGTGCAACTCACACGTTGAGTAGGTACTAGAGTGGATGCTCTGGCGGCAGGACCTACCGCAGATGATCCCTGACGCCTCGTAAGGGGTTGCCAGGTATAGTGTGCCTTCTTTTGTAACCTTACGGTTGGTAAGGGGGCCACTATAATAAATCTCTTTTGCAATAGGTATGGGTGTTGCCTGTCGCATATAGCCAGTGTCAAGTAAAATATATACATATTTCGTTTTTTTTTTAGGTATGATTTTGCGTATGCATTCCCAGTAGCCAACTACTGAGTCTGGCCTGGCCGGATAGGTCCGGCAGGTATACCCGCTCGTCTATCTGATACCGGATAGATGTATGTCCGTCCAGTCAAGTCCGTTGGATATATCCGGATGTGTGTGATGAGTGATATGCAATCATATTTTTCCCAAAAAATACCGGTTCCACAGGTCCTACTCAGGCCGTTTTCCCACTAGCCTGCACCTTAGATAAAGAATGTACCTGTAGATTTGACAAGCTCGTACACCCGTAAGGGACAAAAGATGTATAATCCTGCTAAATTACGCTTAACCCTAATGTCTATGGAACGTGATCTGACGTACCTATACTACTTCTTAATTTGGTTGGGTGATGCTTTGTTTGGCTCATACTGGACCAAAGACCTACCAAAAGTTTGAGTCCAACAAACTTAGGGCGATACGCAGAAAGTGACTAAAGATAGTACGTCTATCTCTTTCACTCTTAGGATAAAAATGTCATTGTTCTATGAATTTGAACCTTATTTGTTCTATTTATATCGAAACGTGACATTTGCACCTGTCAGTTTACTTCGTCTAATTAAAAATCAGACTATACTGCCAGGTGTCCCATAGACTATGCATCCATCCATAGAGAGAATGAGGGAGGTGAGTGTAGTGTGTGTAAGCGCCCTAATAAAATTAACTCGAAGAGATCGAAAGGTTATTTTACATGATTTGTGAAGTTATTAGTGTATATTTAAATTTATTAGTATTAAATTTATGATAATGGGAGTGTAAGCGTATAAATTAATTGGTGTCTATTATATAAATTTATTTATCCATCATTTTGATGATAAGGTTTGTTACCGCGGGAAAACTGTGAAACGTTTGACTCGTATAATGGCCGCAAAGCGCCAATGCTTTACGTGTTTGTTCCTACAACATGAAATTTGAATCTAAAATAATTATGCTTTTCCAATGCTTCGAGTATAAGAAAGCATAACTGAGATGGACATCAACGCTGGTGAGTACCTGTGTCCCGCTGCTCTAAGATTATCAGATAAAGTTTCAAACGCTTTGATAAAATGGTGATGATAGCTTTACTTGTAACTTGCCTCAACTAACGTGTACCTTCTCTATAAGCATCAGTAATATTGTTTTTATCTAATAAGTTAGAATTCATGATACGTGTAAAATTACAAAGAGAAAACATCGGTCACGTAGGTATTATACGTAGGCACGCAGATCGTGAAACATGAGAGAAACTAACGACAGATCTGATTGCAAATACAATAAGAATTCTTTACTCACCATAATCCGTAAGAATACGAAAAATCACTCGTGGTATCTCTCTCAAATAATGTCATTTTGATTGGGTACAGAATACCTAAAGTATTTTCTACAATGCAAGAAGTATTTATTGCAATTAGCTAGTCTCTATAGGCAATTCTTAATATTATTCAATGACAGCTAAAATTATAGTAATTTTTCTATAGAGGTTGTCACTATTTTAATTTCCTCATTGCACTAATCCATTGCAGTCTAGCCTGATATCTCTAACCATAGTATGCACTGTGGGATTTCTAATATCATCAGTAAGTTTTATAAAACCGCAACATTATTGGCATAGTCTCATGAAAATTTCATGCTATTAATAATATAGGTATGTTCCTATTTTATCAGTATCCATAATGTTAAGAACTGTAAATATTTATTGTTGATATTTCCTTATGCACTTGATACTATGTGTTACATACCGGACTCTGGTGCACAATGTAATTTGACCTGATTACCTCATACTGAGATACAGTTTACACTTGGGTACATAATGTGTTTACACTGGTATGTCTGAGCAATAGTTGTATGTGCAATGTTTTATGTGCTCAACAAATATGCTGGAAGTCTATGCATTCCAGCTAAATTACATCTAAATATAGTGGTAGCCCTTGCGGTTTTTGTTAGATAGTCAGATTTGTCAAGCATGTGGAATTGGCTTAACCATGGCCAATAGATCACCAATGATAATTATTTAATTTGCATTCTCAGTTACATCTTCTTTCAAAAGAGTCTTATTATTAATTTAGTCTCACTAAATGAAGTTTGATACAATATTTATTGACCCCAGTTCATTGTATGGAACATAGCCCTAATTAGACACTCCTTAGATTTTAAAATACAATTTGGTGTGTTATGATACCTGATTGCAAAGGGCAAGAAAATAATAGTAAAAATTGCATTATATTGCAACAATTTAATAGGTACTTCACAGTGTTATATCAAACTAATAAAATTCAACATGTACCTACGTATTGGATCACTTTCAGGAATACAGATTCATAGATTCACTGTATGTTAATGCTAGTGAAGTTATAATATACTATAAAATATACAGAAATAATATATTAATTAATTATTAATTCTGCTCTTACATTTGCAATCTTTTAATGGATTTTTTGATGCCCGAGTGAGTATTATAATAACTCTGCATTTGATAATAAAGTAGTAACTTGTGTAGTCATAATTTTATGTTCGAAAGCAAATAATCAATGTTCATTTCATAATATATCATTACTGTTTATTTAACTTACTTTAATATGCCCACCTTCCATAAAATGCATGCATGTCTGTTCTTAATAGTTCCACCACCTACCACCTGTACCTACTATAGCACTCACTGTTCCTGGTGGGTGATGCAAGCCCAATCAGTAGGTGTATGCAGCCCCTCACTGTGTCATCCCCCTCTATTCATCTACACCCCAATATATAATTCTAATTAGTTTAGTTGTAATGTAATTATTATTATTTGCTTTTTTTGCCATTTTATTATTGTCATAAAGTTGTTTTTTTTTTTTTTAATAAAATCACCATGCTTTTGTGTATTAGTAAAAAAGTTGAATCATGTACATGCTGATTCCAAAATGTGTTATTCATTACATCTTATTACCTACAAAATTGAAATATAATTTTAATGTATTGAAATATTTTCTTTAAAGAGGTCTCCACACAGTTATCTCTGATCGATGCACTTCTGAGCGACCTTGATAAGACGATCACACCATGTGCTAGCAAAAAGAATGAGAAGAAAGAAGAAGAAACACAGGATGCCATGCCAGACTCTACAACCAACACTGAAAAAAACAATGTCAACCCTTTCCACTGCGGTGATGATGTTCTCGTACCTAACAAGGATGGACGATATTACTTAGGTGGGTGGAAACAAATTTCGTTTCTCCATACATTACCCCAGAGGGGCTCATAACAACGCAATGCAACATTGCAGCAATTCTGCAAAAGTAATTCATTATTCTGATTCTCTAACACTAACAGAATCTGCAAAACCGTGAAATGGTCACGAATGGCGTTAAATGTGTGGCTGTTTTACAGAAAATTTGCTAAGGATTCTGCTAGAAAAAAACACAAATTGCATTGGCAATGTTGCATAACGTCGCGATTAGCCCCCAATAGTAAAACGTGGCACGGCAGGGGATGTATGCGGAAGTGGATTTTAAATATTAGTGGATTTCACATGTTTCGAAAATTTGTTAGATTTTCTAAGACACACAGGTTTCCTCACGATGTTTTTCCTACACTGTACACATGTGATAATCATATTAAAGTTTTGATTCGCACATAGATTTCGAAAAATCCTGAGGTTCCAGCCGGACCTTCAGCCCGCAGGACACGTGCTTAACCAATCGGGCCATCACTGCTTAATCCCACTTAATATTATAAATGTGAAAGTTTGGATGGATGGATGTTTGTTACTCAATCACGCCAGAACGGCTGAACGGATCTTGATGAAATTTGGCGCAAAGATAGGTTACCTATAGTCTGGATTAACACATAGGATACTTTTTATCCCGGAAAAATGTCAGGTTCCTGTGGTATTTTAAAGTTAACGCGGTCGAAGTCGCTGGCAGAAGCTAGTAATTACATGTAAGTGATTGTAATGAACCAGGGACAATAGTAGAGCTGAGCACGAGCAACGACAACGACTCGTGCGAGGTGGGCACCGGGGTCGCCCGGTGCCTGGTGAAGTTCGGCGACGGCACGCACTCGTGGGCGGCGGTGTCGTCGCTGAAGCTGCTGAGCGCGCCGCCCGCGGACGACGGCCGCATCATGTGCGTGGTGTGCAAGCGGCGCGAGGGGCCCGCGGGGCAGGCGGGGCCCGCGCCCGCGCCCGCGCCGCCGCACAACGCGATCATCGCGTGCGACATGTGCGGCCGCGGCTACCACGCCAAGTGCCACTCGCCGCCCGTCGACGCCTGGATCCACGGTCAGTGGCCCTAAAGCCTAGTTTGCACTAGGCTAGTATATTAGTCGAGTACCGAGTAATTTAGTCCCTAAACGTGTTCGAACAACGAAAATTTAGTCGAGTAGTTTAGTGAACGATTAAGTCGAGTCGATCCATTTGATTCCATTTTTATCGGGCGAGTAGCACCTCCCACTACGGTTCCGTGCTCACTGGTTCACTGGCTAAACAAGTCCGAAACTGTCGATTTAGTCGAATTCATTCGTTGCTACAAAAATCATCTTGCAAAACACAACTCACTTGTGTACTGTACTCGACCGTAATGCGAACGATTTCTGGGCAGTAGCGAGTAGTTTAGCTACTAAATTACTCGTCACTATACTAAAACTAAAGTAGTCCGAACTATGCTTAACCATTAACAGACAAATACTCGTACACAACTCACATTTGAGAGCTGCTTAACTTTGACGCTGAGCACGCGAAGTAAATCGATTTTGTCTCATTCTCTCCCATGCATTATGTAAGAGAGGGTGACTGGTGAGTGCCACACACCACATTCCCCACTACTCAGGCTGAGTGGTGAGGGGACTTGGTGACATAATGCGTAACAAAAGTCTTGTCTTGGCGCGTGTGCTAGCCCTTCTGGTCTGGGTGTCACTGGGATCGCTCTCAGTCCATTCTACTGTAGAAGCGTTACTTAGTTTGGGACCATATAGATAAGTGTGTTACGGCCGAATACTCGTACGCAACTTAAATTTGAGAGCAGCTTAACTTTGACGCGCCATACAAAAAATGACAGCTAACGACGTCTCAAACTGCTAAGTGGGACTTAAATATTTAAGTAGCCTTTGAGTATTCGGCCGTTAGTCAGGCGACATTATTATTTTTTCACTAATTGTGTCGTCTTTCTATGACAGGTGCATCATGGCATTGCAAGCGATGCGTGGACCAAAGGTATAGGGTTGCCGCAGCGGAGAACCGGGCGCTGAAGCGATCAGATTTGTTTAGATTTAAGGGCGGCCAACAGCGGCGGCAACAGCAAGAACTCACCCCACCCTGTGATGTAGGTTATCACGTTCTAATTAAACTTGTTTATAGTAGCAAATATAGCGTAAGGTAGCAGCATTTGTTGTTACAGACTGCCTCCACCACGTCATCGACTGCCTCCGACGGGGGGAAGGATCAGAATGAAGCGCATTGTTACTGTGGCGAGAAAAGTGATTGGCTTGCACAGGTATGTAATTTTTCTGACAAATTCAACTAAAGGTCACAGCTCATTAGATCCACCCGGCACCCGACCAGCACCGCCTCGCGTCGTGTGGTTAGTTTTCTTTATATGGAATTCTATGGTCACACGCTCACTACATAAACTCGGTAGCGTCACTGGATCGCCTCGCTCGCAAGCTGTCCACGCGCGGACAGCGAAGGGCCGGGCCCCATTAGCGCGTTGCGTTGGGTCGTCGCAAGATTTTGTACTGGCGCATCACCCGCTTCGTCTCTCGCCCGTCGACCCATTGATCCGTTGCGACGACGCAGCGCAACGCGCTAGTGGGGCCTCGCCCTAACTGCGCATAGCCAACGCACGGGTCCCGAGTGGACGCTAGGTTCACTAGTTGATCACGCGACATTCTCTGGTGACAACACGGCGTCCACCCGCGGACCACTTGTTCACAACGATTGGACGCCGAGCGACGAGGCGGTACCTTAACGGTCCGAATCTTAATCATCTCGAAAATTGTTTTAAATAAATGTTTGTTCCCAGATGTTGTTATGCTGTCGATGTTCACGTTGGTTTCACCAAAGATGTGTGTCAAGTTTACAATATCCGTTATACGCTGGCGACAAGTGAGTAAAATTTGTTTTATCTCGTTCAATAATAAATATAACTTTAAGGAACCGGCCGGTAGATCAGGATACCCAGATAAAATCTGATGAAAGTTTGTTTGGGGGTCCCATTTTTAGGGTTCCGTACCCAATAGGTGCCAACGGGACCCTATTACTAAGCCTACGCTGTCCGTCTGTCAGTGGGCTGTATCTTACGAACCTTAATAGGAAGAGACTTGAAATTTGCACAGAATGTGTATTTCAGTAGCCGATACAACAACAAATACAAAAAAAAAACAAAAATAAAGGGGTCCAAACAAAATTGATATTTTTGACGTTTTTATTCTACGGTGGTAAGGAACCCTTTATGTGCGAGTCCGACACGCACTTGGCCGGTTTTTTTTTGTGAATAGTATTTAGGCTTCTCATAACAAATAAAAAATATTAATTACATCGTTTTAAAAATTAAACTCAAGTTTGTACGGAACTCTCAGGGCGCGAGTCCGATTCGAACAACTCCGGTTTTTTTTTCATATAAAATAAAATTGTAGGTTGTACATATTCGCGTGCGCGAACTGCAACGGCGGCGGCGAGTACCTGCGGCGGCTGGAGCTGTGCTGGCTGGACCTGGCCCATCTGGCGCTCTACAACCTCACCGCGTACAACGCGCCCAACTACTTCGACCTGGACAACGTTATAATGCCCTACATTATGGACAATTGGCACGCGCTACAATTACCTGAGAAGGTTTGCAACTGGTTTCAACATCTTCTTCTTAAGTCCACACACCGGGACGCTATGGCGACGTCGCCCTCAATACAAATTGTTTGGATACGTAGCCGGCGACGTCGCCATGACATCCCGGTGTGGCCTTTATTGTATGGTTAGTGGCCAACCTGATATCAGAGTTATTCAAGCCGCCCTAAGGCCTCTGAACAAGCTTATCGACTGCTGCCTAGATGACAACGACCGGGACCGACTTTTTACGTGCCCTCCAAAGCACAGAGACGCTCAGTTCAAATACTCCCATCCCATCTCTGACTCATCTCATCCAACCATCTCTGACTGACCTTGCCAAGCGTTGCTTAACCTCCGATCGTTTACTGATCAGTGGTTGCAGCTGGCTATGAGCGCCTCACGCGTTTGCGTTTTGACCATAAAGCTTAAGGACTATCCACACGTATTAGGGCCGTGTACGGGAAATAAACGGTCTGTGCTCAGTCAGGGATTCAAAAAATTAGGGTGTGTAGATTTTATATGAACTCGTTAACGTCCCGGGCACGGCCTTGCTATGTATGGATAGAGCTTTCTTTTTAACAGGAGTGATCACTGTTGCACAAATAACGAGCCTACTGAGAGGGTCTTGGTGTCCCTTTTTACTAGGGTGTCCACAGGGGACGGTAGGGTTATTTATTTAGGTAGGCCACTAGGAGTAAGCAGACAGTCCCACTAGGGACTATCTTTCTTTGCTCGTTTTTCTGTATACAGAAGTTTTAGTGTGCGTTTCCACTGACGCGGAGCTGGGCGGAGTGAAGCGGAGCAGCGGCCTGTGATTGGCCAATTGTGATGATCCAAGAGCGGAGTGGAGATTGCGAGCACTGCGATTGGCCAATTCACGGTCCGCTCCGCCCAGCTCCGAGTCAGTGGAAACGCACCCTAAAACGAAGGAAGTCTGAGGGGATGGCAACTCTTCCGTACAGGTTAAAGTGATACAGAACGTTATTGACAGATGTGGCGAACCCCAGTGAACGAACGCCGCGAGAGAATCTTGACTGCTCTAACTTCCTCTCGCAAGCGATTCAAATGTGGCCGGGAGATGAAGAAACGCGCCACCATTTGGGGTTTGCGTCTGCGTCGCCCGCCGCCGCCGCCCATGCAGTTGTCTGCCTTGGAACAGGTACCATTTATTTAAATAAGTATACGTTAACTAGCTTTTCCCCGCGACTTCGTCCGCGTAGTGGTAGTTCGATCCCGTTTCCCGTTTTTACCGGATTCCGTAGCCCGGATATCCCGGATCCCAAAAAATATAGCCTATGTTACTCAGGGATAATGTAGCATTCTAATGGTGAAAGAATTTTTGAAATCGGTCCAGTAGTTTTTGAGTTAACTCATTACAAACACAAAAATTTTTTCTCTTTATAATATTAGTATAGAAGTATAGATAAAGGATACAACCAAGTACTGCCGAGTAAACTCGCAAGAATTTCACACGCACTGAAGCGGAAGAACCGCAGATTGTTCCCAGAGTAACTAGATCTTTATTTATATAGCACAGAGTTTATTTTCATTAATTGCGTTGGGAGTGCGGATAATTCGCGCGAATTATCAGCGGCAGTTGGTTGCAGCCTTGGTGCGTCGCATTTCAAATAACCTTTATATATTTTTCTCGATAGATGAAGAAAGGGGATCCTTTGAGTGATGAACTAGTGCGAGAGTACGCGCCGCGGCTCCGATTCCTGCCGCGAGCTCCCTCTCCCACGCCGCCGGCGCCCGTAGACGACAGGTGATCTAATAGCTATTCCAGGCTCTCAAGATATGTACCTATTTAGTTTCATCATAATATTAACTGTTTCTGTTTGCATTCCAGTTCACAACCCTCTAGCAGTAACACCGACAAAAGTTCCTATAAAAATCACAATCAACGCATGATAGTGCCGGTTGACGGGCATTGGTTGAACTTGATGATGGGCAAGCGGTTTCATGAAAATCTCAATTCTAATTCTAATTCAGAAAATGATTCTACTAGTTCCTACGAGTCTGTTAAACCCACTGAAGCCGACGAACAACCTTCACCTTCCATTTGCACGTCTACTCCTAGGAAATCCGATGCCAAAGCTGATGATGATATGGACAAAATATCAGAACTGAACGACACTACTGTAGTGAAAAATGAAGTGAAACCGGAATGTGAAAGTCCTCCTGTGCCATCTTTAAACACGTCCTTAGTTCCATGTTCTGTTAAATTAGATAAAATATCCAAAGAGAATATAGTTGATACGAGCGTGTGTAAGAGTGACGTCAGCAACGTGAATATTAACACTCACTCCACGCGAATAGCTACAATGAACTTAGAAATATCTAAGTTATCCACTAAGAACATTATTGAACATTCCAAAATAATGTCCCTGCAAAATATGGACAGTTTGCCCCCATACACTAGCAACTTTAGCCATGACATAGAATCCTCGGGTGACGAGACTTCGAGTAGAGGTACTTTAGACGCTATTATACCACCGCTAAAGGATTTTCAAGGCAAAAATAATCCGTTCTTGATGCAGAATAGTTTTCCATCCAAGAAACCTTTTTCGTCTACAAATATTTACAACAAACAAAATGGAAAGCAGAATCATTTCCACTCCCGATTCTCGTTACCTATCAATTTGAATCCATTGATGGGTCCGCTCGTAAGGCCAATGAAACGGAAACTTAGCGAAAAGGATATTGTTATTGGACCGAATGGCGAGGTGAAACGAAGGAAATATAGAAGGCCGCGAAAGTATTTACAATCACAGGTAATTACTTTTTACTTACAGGGTTACAGGAATATACCATTTATAAATGTCCCGTCACTTATAGGGTCAGTTCAGACAGAACGGAAAAATGCCGGAACAATTAACTGGCTTGATTGAAAATTGGGCCGTATTACCATAGTCTGAAGTAGATAATTGTATGAATATCAACACAGTCGGCTCACGCATGCACGCGACTCGCGATGCGGTGTGAATTGCGGCCAGAACTATGGTAATACCACAGATACGGTCCTATTTTCAATGGAGCCAGTAAATTGCTCGGGCATTTTTCCGTTCTATCTGAACTGACCAATAGCATTGTGAGTACCATCGAATGGAAATATATCCTTTGCGGTACTAATTCCTATAATTATTTATCATATTGACTGTGACTATCTCAAATGATATTTGCCAGAAACAACTTGCTTCTGACGAAAGCGGCATCTGTACCAATTAACCCGTATCTTTTATTCTGTTTCTAGCTGAACAAATCGTGCCCACTTCCCGAAGAAACAAACAAACCACCGCAGATTCCAAACGAAAACGGCGAAGTCGCAACCCCGAGCGGCCATATCAATAGCGTCAAATTTCACGGCAGAAGACTGAGACAGAGGCAAGAGAAGAACTATTATGAAAACGCTCGGCGCAACACGAACAACAGTGCGAGTAATAACAACAGTGTGAAGAGTCTGCAGCTGAGCCCTCACAAGGGCAACAGCGGCGCGGCGGAGGTGGACGCCGAGCAGCTGTCGGCGCTGAAGTCGAGCGTGCAGTCGTACTTCCGCGCCGGCCAGACCTGCCGCGTGCTGGCGCGCCGCCACCAGCCCGGCGCGCCGCCCGCCTACCTCATCGAGTGGGACCCCAGCGGCTCCTAATGTGTTCACTACATTGGCTAAACGTCAATGGTGCTGTTACAACGTTTCGTTCTATACATATTATTATTGTAATAATATATAAGTGCTTGTCTGTAGTTTAGTTGTACAGTAAGATCAAGGAATGTGATATATTATTATTCCAATTGGATTTTGTTGTATTATTCTGTGAGAACATGAAGTCTTTTTTGGCACAGTAACGCTTTTAAATACATTACCTTAGGGTAAATTCGTGCTAGCGCAGAGCCGAAGCGTTAATCTAAAAGTTAATATTGCAAATTCACCCTTATCTCAACAACGTAATGTTCATTTATTTTGAGATAAATAAAAGGAGCGCAAATTCGCGCGCATTCCACGGAATACATGCGTCTGCGAATTCGTGCAACTTCGATTTGATTGTGAAAAAAAATGACGCTTTCATTCGCTTTGAATCTGCGCTAGAATGAATTGGCCCTTAAGCCCTTATGAATAAGCATAAACACTTACGTGCACATCAAACGAAATTGGAGCGTATTTTACAATACGGTAAAGGACTACAATAAAGGTGCGTTTCCACTGACGCGGATCTGGGCGGAGTGGAACGTAGCGGACCGTGAATTGGCCAATCACAGTGCTCGAAATCTCCACGCCGCTCTTGGCCTATCACAGTTGACCAATGACAGTCGGCCACTCCGCCCAGCTCCGCGTCAGTGGAAACGCACCCTAAGTCGGATACACACGCATCTCCATTGCGTAAACTCTGGGTCAGTTCAGACAGAACGGCAAATTCCCAAGCAATTTACTAGCTCCATTGAGAATAGGGCCGTATTACCATAGCCTCAAGTAGAAAATTGTATGGATATCGGCTCGCGCGCTTCCTTGCAGCCAGAGAAGGCTCGAGCCCGCGCGAGGATTTTTCCGTTCTGTCTGAACTGAACTAACTCGCTCCGCTTTGTGTGACCTCATTGACGATGATACATTGAAGAATTAGCGAGCGGTTTTTTATTTAGACTCGCACACAAGGGGTTGTCTTTTCATAAAAAATACTCGATGAATGAAAACAAGAACGACCGTCTTCCGTCCGGCCATTTACTAGCGTTTTATACGAGCGTATAAGCTCATTTTTCTAAGCAGGTGTAGGCGCACCTTTTGCCACACGCGCAAACGTACGAGCGTTGACGCGCTTATAAGCAAGAGGCACATCCACCGATTCGAGCGTGCACCCCAGAATAAGCCCGTACACGCGCAAGAAAAACGCTAGTCTGAAAGCGCTCTTAGGCGCGCTCTACATTCGCGCCGTGAACACCCGTGAAAGCCGCGAACCGCGAATGGATGGGATGGATTTCGCGCCCGTTCGCGGGCTTCGCGGCTGTCCACGCCTTGTTCCCCGTTCAGTCGGTATTTGATATAATTATCGAGACTCCCCCGTGGATAGAAAGCATTTTAATTCCAACGTTTTGGACATGTCGTGTATGCTTAAACATAGATCAGCAATACAATTATTGATTTATATTGTGTCTCAATACACGCGTTGGTCTGAATGAACGCCGGATCATGAACGAAGTAACCATTGCAGCGTAAAGGTTCTATTTAGCGTCGGTACAAAATGGTGAAATTAGATAAAGAAAAAGACGAGTATGTTTTTATTTATGGAACTGTGGTGGCAAACAAGCGTGCGGCCCGCTTGATGTATAGCAGTTTTTTTTATGGAACTATGGTGGCAAACAAGCGTACGGCCCGCCCACGGTAAGCAGTTTTATGGAACTGAGGTGATAAACAAGCATACGGCCCGCCTGATGTTAAGCAGTTTTTTCATGGGACTGACTAACCTACTAAAACATAACGAGTCCGCACGCACATGGCCAGTTTTTTTATATCACACAACTACACGCGAGCTCTGTTTGTCGACTACGCTGTGAACGACACGTCGTTCGCTGCTGAGATGTACTGACCGCTGACGCTATGCCTGACTTTCAGACGTCAATCGGAAAATTTACGCTGAAGTCGGACGTCCCTTGTAGCATTTAATAGGAGACAAACGCCTAAGGCCGCGGTCTCCTATTAAATGCCATCGGCCGCTTACAGCGTCACGCGTACGCGTTCTCTTTGTACAAAACTACGATAACACACTCAAGTAGTCGTAATAAATCAAATTCGCTTGTAGCGATATACGGTATATTCAGTTTCTTTTATTACCTTATATTTCAACAGAAATATTTTAAACTGTATAGTAGTGGAAAAAAAATGTATGTTCGTTTACCTATGGTTAAAACGGTAGAAAAAAACCAGGATCATTATTTCGAGGAGCTAATGACGAGTGTCAGAGAAAGATATATAAAAAAAGATTTCAATTTATTAAAATTTCTAATAATATGCATAGGTAAAACGACCCGATGCTAAACCAAACATCAATTTAACTACGTTAAAATTAACTTCAAGATAATATTTACACAAAACAAAATAATAAATAGGTACGTTCTGAATTTCCATATTATTATGCTAAGATTGACAGAGAATCTCTCTTGGTTGGTAGAGCCTATGAGACCGTGGAGGATCCTGCTAGACCAAAATGCGCATTCGCACAAGGCGAAAACAAAAACAACAATTTAAACAACATATTACAATATGGAATGTCAATATATTTTACTTCATATTTATCTACATTTGATTTTAGTTTGAGAGTAATGGATGAAATTAAATTTGCTTAACAATATACAATGTTGCGTGTACCAATTATTACTTTATACCTCATGCCGGGTATGTAGAATTGGATTAAAAGTTTTACTACATTTTCACTGGAGTATCTATCTACAAACATAAAAAGACATATTCCAATGTAAAATAAATATATTTCAAATCAAATGTATGACATTTGATCTGGTTTTAAACGACAGACTGATAAAAAATCTACTAACATTAAGCAATATTTGTCGAAAATCGAATACGTAACAGAAATTCCATTTATTTATTTACTAATAAATATAAATCCATACCACCACCCATTGCACGTTGAATCAAAGCGACATCATTAACGGTACGGCGTAATTATACTTAAAATTATGTTCGTCAATTACAAGCAACAATTTAACGATGCTGTTTACGAAACATAGCACAACCATGCAATGAGGAATGGCGTGAACTATGTAACATTCTCATGGTTCATTTGATTGTTTATTCATCAATTATATAAAACATGTTGATTTTCCAATTTTAATCTCTACCGTCGTAAAGTCATTAGTAGATGCTATAAAACAATCGTGGAAGGAAGGAGACGCTTCTAAAACAAAATATAAATATAGACTTACGAATGTAAAGAGAGTTGTTTACCTTTAGGAGCTTACATACAAACTTATATGATACAAGTTAATGTTAATTAAAATGCAACCCTCTAGTAAAGGCCCATAATACGCGACCACGAAATTATAGACGTTACAACAGTTTAAGTATATCTATTCACAGCACTTAACCACATGTTAGTCAACTGTTCCACGCACAAAACGATCACAAACTCACTTGGATGTCATATCATCACCATAATTATATCGATTGCATTGACGTAACATTAATATTTATATACTCATATGTACAATTAAATAACATCGTCCTTCAATCACATTACAGCGATTCTTCGAAGGCGGCCATCAAGTCGCTTTGCATGTTCATATCTATCTGCCCGGCCATCTGAAAATAAATATAAAATATCTTATAATATAAAATGATATAGAATCTATATCATCAGTGCTAATACACGTTCCGACACTTCCGACTTCTGTGGGTCAGACCGGTCTATAAAGAAAGATGCCCATACGAAAAAAGAGATAGATATACTGGCAGCTCTATTCCTCTCTTTTTTTCTTTCAATTGTAAATTATATGATCTAATCGGAGTGAGTTTTAATCCCAGATTCACCACGAGGCATTTATCGGTCCATCATGACGCGCAGGTACATTGTTCCACAAAATTAATTCAAATTTCAAACAATCCGTATCGCTAATGAACGCAATTTCATACTAAGCACTGCGGGACGATTGCGTTACTTTTTCGTCAATGTTTCAATTGGTTTCGTTCATCCCGTATTGCATTTTCAGTTGAAATTAATTGAAATCCGGATGAGTCTGGAGTTCACTCTTCCCGATTTCAATAAATTTCAATTGATAAAGCAACACAGGATGAACGAAACCAATTGAAACATTGACGAAAAAGTTACGCAATCGCCCCGCTGGTAACGTCTCTCGAGTCGAGATCGCATGCGTAGCAGCCATGCATTCACTAGGTGTCAAAGTCGAGAGACATGTCGAGGATAGTCGCGGCTGTCGAAGGACACGATTTCACACGAACGTATCAGTTAACCATTGCTTGACTTGATTATCACGAGGGTACATCTGAAGTCGCGCAAGGTTTTCGCTCTCGGAGCGACGACACGCGACATATCCCGCGTCACGTTGATGTCGCCTGTGATGTCCCCCGTGACGTCGCTCGACACGTAGTATTCGTGTCGGGCGACAGAATCGCGGGTACAAACGTCGGGGTAGTGAATACGGGACGGGGCTGTATACTCACGGCTTCGCGGCGGCGGCGTTCCTGCTCGCGCTGGCGCAGACGCTCGCGCTCGGAGGCGGCGGGCTTGTCGGCGGCGGCGGCGGCGGCGGCTGCGGCGGCGGCGGCGGCGGGCGGCGACGCGCGCGCCACGGGCGACACGCTCGGCGACGCCACCTCCGCGCTCTCCGCCTTGCGCACGCCCGCACCCACCCTGAGGCAACGCGATACATTAATACTCCTTTGGCAATCACACCGCAGCGCTCTAATGAGAGCTAAGTGTCGCAGAGCGGCGTCACGCAATAAATTAAGGCTCGGCGCAAACGGGCCTGCGTCAAGCAGTTCACAGCCGCGGACACTGCTTAGCGAGTGGCCGCCACCGGCCACACGTGTGCGCCGAGTTTCTACAAAATGAATGAAAAAGCGTGTCTGTGATCCGTTTGTACCGAGCCTTATACTCCTTCGGCGACCACACCGCAGCGTTCTGATGAGAGCAAAGCGTCGCAGGGGGGCTCCACGTCATTGTCACACTGACAGAAGAGAAAGATAACGACATGCTAGTCAAATCGACCGATATCTGGGCTGAAAATTATTTTCCCTTAATGGCAAGCGATCACACGTGTGAAGTCGAGCAATGCGATGCGATCGTCGCATGACGTGATCGTTTGCCTATAGAACGACGTCGTATATGAAATTACAGACGAGAGATAGTAAAAAAAATACTTGCTGTATAAAATGTATGCAGTGTGGTGTATAGACCTCACTGCATACATTTTATAGACCTTGTTCAGGCGTCAGGGTGGGGGTCGATCGATTTGAAAATCACCGGATTCCGTTATAAAGTACTGGCACAGCCATGATAGTCATGATAGCGCCCAAGCACGCTCAAGATTGTATATTTGAAGACTTTTCAAAATATTCACATATAAAATAATCAGTTGTAAATACATGTACACACCTCATTTTCTCCTCGTCGGGATGTCGCCTCTCTGTTTCTTGCCGTTGTCTCTCTCTTTCGGCTTGTTCCTTTTTTCTCAATTCCTGTTGTTCTATGAGGGCTCTTTGTCGATCCATTTTTTCTCGCGCTTGCTTTTTGAATGCCTGCAAACAATACATTTAATGGATGGCACGATATCAATAAACATCTTTTATTACACAACTGATTAAGACCCACTCACTTGAAAACTATCCATAACTGGTTTTTGTTTTATTTGGTTATTGCTACCCATGTTAGGTATACTCTGCGGACTACCGGCTTGCGCGAGCGACGACCACGAGCTCGCATTCTTCAAATTATTCTGTTCCTGTTTAAGTTTAAAAGCTTGTGCAAAACTGGAATTCACTGCGTCCTCCATTTTCTTTTCCATTTCGTATTTGGCTCTATCGGACATATTATTATTAGCGACGGCGTTGGACACACCCATTAGATCCTCTATAGGCTTCGGTGTCAGCAGCGGTTTTATTTCTTCCTTTTTTACTGCGGGTGTCATCAAACACGGCGCAGTGGGCATGTTGTGGTGCGACTGCGACTGGGACTGCGCTATGACGCTGTGCGGCGCTGTAGGTACCGGGTCGAAAATTGAAGACACCGGCGCGACGCCGGTCATGTTCGGTATGTTAGGATTCACGTCCGGCCGTAACATGTCCCGGTCATGGTGCATTTTGTCCACATAACCGTTGTGGGGCGGTAGGTACATTTCGGTTTTGATCTGCTCGGGTACACGAGCGACTTCCGTCAGGCTTCCCAGCTGCGCCATCAGATTCTGATGCGTGGCATCGGGCATAATTTGCGGTTTCGTCAGCGAGAACTCGTCCTCGAGCCGCATGGACGACTCCGAAACGCCGACGCTGACGTCCATCGGCACGTCCGCCTTCAAACTCCTCTCGAGGCTGGCCAACGACCGTTCGATGGGATCGATGTATTGAGAGGGGTCCACTTTGTCGAGCCCGTTACGAGGTTCAGGCTTAAGGGCGGGCTTCTGCTCCTCCGCGTCTCGCACGATCGGCGCTATCGACGAGTCCGCCGCGCTGTTGGCGGCGTGCGCGTGCGGCGCCGGGGCGGGCGGCGGCGCGGGCAGCGTCGGCGGCGGCGCTGGCGCCGGCTCCTTCACTTGCAGTGGCGGCGGAGGAGCCGCTTCGGGCGGCGCCGGGCTGGGCTTCACGTCGGCGGGCGCGTGCGTGGGAGCCGGCGCCGGCGCGTCGGCCGCTGGCGCCGGCGGCGGCGGCGCGCCCGGCACCGGCGCGGCTACCGGCGGGGCTACCACGATCTTCTGCAGAATAATTTGGAGAATCGACCAAAATCAAAATCAGGGATAGGTACCTAGATGATAAAAGGCAAAAAACATGAATTGCAATTTCCTAACCCAGTCACGACGGCCGGAAGTACTTTTTACTAGTATTAAAATTCTGGTTCGGTTAATTCATAAGTACAGGTAGCTAATAGTGGGTTAATTATTAACATATTACATAAATAATGAACGTACCGTTGGCGGTGGGTGTTGGTGCTGCTTCTTCGGTTTCTTTTTAGGCGTTCTACCAGCACCTGTGCCTAGAACGAACACGGAAAAACCAAAAATTGTGAGATTTAAAAATAATACTCACAAATATTTTTTTATAATACTTAACTTGATATGGTATTACGTGTCCCTAGTTCCAAACATTCGAAAATCTTTTTATTGATAACGTATGAGGAGAAGCCATTTGCAATAACAAATTTATGTTCACTGATACGGTTTGATGTACTTTCTTTTTAATTTCAAGTACGTACACATGTTAGTACTAAAAATTATTTCACTATTGTTCAGATCTCAGGGTAGCTAAATGAAATTCGGTATAAGTTACTTAAAAGATTTACTTAAATCGTTATAATATTGAAATATATACAAGTTTATTTCCACTCATTCTTACATCTATTAAATTTTAAGTCATGAGTTGATTAAATCAATCTTACATAAAATTTAACACACACAGTGTTTGTTTACACTTCAACTCTACATTAACATTACAATTAAAAGTTGATTTCGTAACTGATTGCACCAAGTGTACACATTTGTTTAGAAATGAAAGAAAACTACATCAGATTAATATGAACAATCATAGGACCTGTAGCTTAAATAATAAATAATTGATAGTGTATTGCAGTGTTTACATGACTAATAAAGTAAGCAGCTGAACTGAATAATATTTTATAGCGATTCAAGTTGCCATCAGACTCATACTTGATTATCAAAGACTCACAGATAATCTCCGATTTGTAGTGACGAAATTATATTAATTAATTTAATATAGTTAACTTTTGTTCATGTCCTCTCATCATCTATTTGAATAGAAAGGAATCCCTAGATAAAATATATTTACTACATTCTAACTTATATTATAGAAGATCTCTTGAAGTAATCTGCAAATTGTACTTGACAAAAAAAATAATTATATACTACAAGAGTGAATCGTATGGTTAATCAACCTATTTTAAGTTACCTCTGCTTTGTATAAACTTTAAAATACTTATTGTTCTAGTCCGATTCAACTGAGCTAGTCAACCTGAATAAAGTCTAAATAAAACATATACATACGCATGTGTAAAACTTTCTAAATAATAACATACAATACAAGTAAAATGGTCAACATTTTACCAACGAAGTCAATCGTAAAATGTGATGTTATCGCCAAAAAATAATTTATTTACATCAATTTTGAACTGTTCACTCGTCAGGCCAATTTTAAAATGCCCCATTCTATTGACGATAATTTATTTAGGCCTCTTTTACTTGCAAATACAAGGTTCGTCTACGCTGACGTCTACTGACTTTCATCATTGAACGGGTCCATGGGCAAGCACAATAATAACTTAGTAGCCGTCATGTAAATAGATAACATAACCATGATGTGTGTTTGTTTTAAATCATAGTAAAAATCATATGAGATAGCAAAAAAAAGTAATAATTAACCAATTATAAAAGTGGGTTTTTTCAACAAATGTACACACATCTATTATTTTTTTTAATATAAGTACATACATAAATTATGCATGTAGAGTAGACAAATTATAATAGTTCGCTTCAACTATAATACACATCCACTGGCCCAAGATTTGATTTACAAATAATCAGAATAGGTATCCATCCATATCAATAGAAATGCAAACACAATAATTTGCATTTACCAAAGTTTGTGTTATATCAAGCAATTAACAAATTAGCCTTCATGTCCTAAAATAATATTTTAAAAAATACATAGGATCTATGGTACTTAGAAATTAGGTCAATTTTTACAGACTTAAAAATGAGCTACGACGAGAATTGCTTCAGATTGTATGACGATTATTACTAAATACCTGAAATAACACTTGGATAATTTAAAATAATCTAGTGCCCGTGATGTCTTCACAACTATACAAGTATATAGAGTTCATGGCATTTTGTTCTTAATACAAGTTTGCAAACAATTTGTGAAGGAGGGAGGCCAGCGTTAGGTATTTCATATGTTTAGAAATCGATAATTTTGATCACACGTATCACGTAAAATCGTCGAGAGCAAGCATCAAATAGAGTGTCAAGCATTCAACCAATGAACATACCTTTTCAATAATATAATTTTTTAACTACAACATGTCACAACATTACATCCTCATTGTAACAACATGAGAGGTGAGTACAACAAGGGGCTAAGTTTGCTTGCTAATGGTATGGTATCCGTCCTTACACAATTGTTTGCATGACTCCCTACCGGCCGCCGGCCGCCGCCCGCGCCGCCCGCGCCGCTGTCTCCGCTCGCAACACAACACTGGACGTACCGACACTACTATGCTTGTTCTTATCGTAGCTTCATGTCTCGCACGAGCTCATATCATTATTATGTAGGTTTAAATGTCACACTCATAAGCGATTAGTACCGTGAGATCTGAACTTTCCAATAATAACTTACAAAAGGAGATCGAAATTTTAAGGATGCAAATGAAATAATATCGCACTTGAGGACATGATATAGTTAAAAATATTAATGTGAAAAGGTATTTCCTATTGGTTTTTGGAAGCAAACCAAATAATAAATCACTCTTACCGGCACTGATTCGATTGTATCAGCGGACACCAAAGCTGGCTTCTCCTCTTCACTAACAACGACTGTTTTGTGCCTTTACCAACATTTCTTACAATGCGCAGCGGATTGATTCATATTAAAAAGTTGAATCAAACTTTAGGTGGTATCCCTCTCCAATATCACAGTAATGAAAATAATATTTATTCAAAACTACTTTCGCAACACTCACACTCATGCTCGAAACGCAAACTAAAACACAGTATGGGGAGGTTGTGCCTCGTGAGCCGTGACACACTTCGCAGCTCGCTTCCGCGACATCTATAACTCATTCAAATACATGTATGTACCGCAATTAAGACTTTAGCACCTGGTATTTACAAACCCCATAATATTATATGGAAACACAATCACACTACGACTAAAAACTTTATTCGTCACATTAGTTGGCTATTTTCAGGAGCAAATCAAAATTTTATTAGATATCACATACTGTCATACATACAATTCTCATCATTCTCTCAATATGGACGCATCTCAATGCCACACAAAAGAAAAAGTAGTGGAAAAAAATAAATAAGCAGTTATTTTATGTTCTGAAAAAATAAGTCTTTCTATAAATAAATACTATAAAAATACTGGGTGTTACCGGCATGCATTCAAGGAAAACTGGCGATTATTTTTTCCGATGCTTTTGAACATTGTCGGCCACTTTATGTTAGTGAGAATTTTGGTTTAATTTTGATCATGATTAGATTTGAAAGTTATGTTATCAAGGAATGTCAGCACACCGGTAAGAGGCAGTTTACTAGGACGATTTTTTGCCGCAAGAGTGACAAACACAGTTTTCACACCCATAATCAAGCTCATGCTAATGTACATTTCAAAATATTTTCTCTCAGATGTCAATATCTTCATGCTCAGTTCAGTTACAGCAAATTTCCATAGTCATACTTTTGTCATTCATTCTGTCACTGACATCAATTCAGACTAGATTAAAATTTACCGTTAAAATTGCATTTTATCTTTTATATAAAAAAAAACTTTACCGTTCAATTATACCATTAAAAAATACTGGCAAAGGTAAAAAACTTAACATTTTCGAAATGTTCGGGAAAAAGAAATCTAATAACCTATATATTTATATATCTCAAGCATTTCGAACATTATCCATACAAAGTGAAATATCCATCTTAATTTAAATGCAAGTATCATTAAAATCTATTACTAAAACTTTAATTTACATAGTATGGTACAATTAGGTACCACTCAGTGCTATATTTTGTGTCTGTGAATGAAATGATTCAATCATAAACGGAGCGTTGGCAATGGTCTAACCTGCTTCACTGTCACTGCTGTCTGAGGAGCTGGTGTCGGTGCTGGACGACGAGTTGGACGAGTCCGACGAGCTGGACGACGACGACATGCCGCCCAGCGCCTCCTTACAACCCTCTGCCAATCACAAACATTGCCGCTTCAACTACTTCTCTCTCAATCGATACTCAGGAGCAGGCGCGACGAAAAATCTAATAAAACTTTTCCTTGGGTATGATGACCTAATAACGGTACTTGTAAACGGGCAGAGAAGTCCTTATGGCCATTTAACATTTTTAAATTGGTCTAAATAGAGTGCTTCGGTCGCAAGGGGTACGAAATTACGCCCGGTATACACGCGCCTGCTTGGGAGCTCAAATTAAGATTTCGTTCCCGCAAGTACCAAGCGCGAAACACCTTGCGCCTACACCAAAACTTAATGTGACCAGAATTATAAAATACTCAAAACAATCTTAGAACATCAGAATTAAATAGCATAGCATATAATAGCATACCTTTCTTTTGTTGCTGTTTCTTGGTTGTTCCCAGTTGGCCAGATACATCTTGCAACCTTTTCTCCAACTCCTGCTTTTTCTCGGCAATTTGTTCATCCTTAGATTTCCCAGATACTTTACGATCTGTAAATTATTATTGTGATGTAGATACAAGGCGTGTTCATGTGCAAGCAGCAAACAAATAATACCAACATTATTTGCCGATAGGGAAGGAGAGGTGCAGGGTATGATAAACAAGGATTCTTTTTCAGGTGACAATAAACAAAAACCTTAAAAAATGACTTAGTTAAAAATTTAATTGTATATCACCATTTAAATTTGACTTGCTTATATTGATTTCGTTACTAGGATAAAATAAAAACCACATTATAAACTCCATATGAACGGAAAGTCACGCAGAAGGGTATCGAGAGAATAATCTAATCCTGATAAAAAAAAGCAACAGTGAGGCAAAAATAGATGGAAATCTTGCAAACACGACACAAAATTGTAAGGAATAAATAAAGTAAGTTAAGATATCATGGCGCCTATAAATTTGCTCGATTTATATGGGCCGATACGATCGATCAAACAATATCGAATAGTAGCAACAAACATTCAAATATCAAGAGCCAATTTCTAGACACCTTTACATATTCTACGTTTAATACACAAACAGTCATTAGATAAAAGAACTATAACTACTAACAAAAAATATTAATGGATGAAGGTAGTTGAAGGACAGGTGTTATAAAAGATAGGAAATAGGATAAGGTAAATAATGTCGGTTCAACTCACAATAAGGCTTACGTGTCTTTTTCCGAAGACATGACGCGACATAGCTCTCTAGCTCTCGGAGAGTGGAGGGTTTCAATGTTTCGAAATCGATTTCGATCTCATCCGGATTGGAGTCCCGCAACGAGGGCTCCCTACTCTGAATTATATGCACCACTTTGCCGAGCTTGTCACCTGTTCACAAAATTAAATAACAACAATAAATAATTGGATCGTTATGACATCCCGAAAAATATTCGCATGCAGCAGAAAGTTAAGACTGCGAACGCCAGCAACCAGACAGAGAACGATCGACGGACCGGGCTCGGCGACAGCACAACAGCCCCCCTAGACAAGTGGCTTCGTCATTATAAGTCGATAAGTAGATCACGCGACTTATGTCATGTCCATACATGAAACGTAGCGTTTTATAGAAACGTTAGACGAAGCTACTTGTCTAGAGGGGTTGGACAGAGAACGCCTGCGACCGGCGCGACTGCGGACCGAGCTCGGCGACAGCACTGGTGCAGGGCGGGCAGAGCCGCGGCTAGAGTGCGGGGCGACCACGGACCAATTTCTTAAGAGGACTGGGTCTAAGCAAGTCGGCCACATGGCTCAACTAGGTCATTGGCGTCATCACAGTAGGCGTGGCTAAGTTAGTGTGTTGACGGCGTTCGTCCTGTGCAGACGTCTTGCCAACGTTCGCATCCCAAATATAATTCTATTCGACACTAGATGGCGACTCTCTGTACGTCTTTTTTATAACCCTACACTTAGTGACATCTAGTGTGAAAAAGTTAAACTACGTACTAACATGGACATAGAACGAAGCGAGTAGTTCTGCTATTGACCGATAGACAGAAATAATCCCGGGGGCGATATCTTGTTGAAACGACATCCATTTCTTAACCCCCACCACCCGCGCCATCCCGCGCAAATTTCCACGCGTCGTTTCATAGGGAAATCTACTAAGAACACCATTTCTGTTTATAATCTGTGTGGGTGCGACTCACCGGGCAGCTTGTTGATGTCGAGCGAGAGCTGCCGCTTCTCGTCGTAGGACATGGGCTTGGCCTGGTCCTCGTCGTCGGAGTCGGGCGGCGGCTGGTGCGGCGGCGCGGCGGCGGCGGGCGCGGCGTTCTTCTTCTTGGGCGGCGCGGCGCGCGGGCCCGCCTTGCCGCCCGCCGCGCCCGCGCCGCCGCGCTTGCCGCCCGCCTTGCCGCGCGCGCCGCCCGCGCCGCCCGCCCCGCCGCCACCCGCCGCGCCGCCGCCCGCTGTCACATACCCTAGCGTTACACATCAATTACACATTTGCGTTCCTCGACCTTCACTCTTGGAACGAGCGTTGTGCGAGAAACTGTTGAAAATCGCCTAGTCTGGACCTTTTGCAACTCGGGACGTTATGAGATGTTTTGTTTTGCTAGGACGTTTTGCAACAGTTTTGTAATTTTGCACTTTGGGCGTTAAGACACTATAGGTACATCGCGACTCATGCACGATCTGTAAATAAACACCATAGACTAGATACAATTTACTGTATAACACGTTTGACTGTATATCTTAATGCTTTATACATACCTATATTGTCGCCGATATTATTCACTTTCGCCGTGTACGCCGCCACTGTATTAGCTTTAGGCACGGCGTTATTTGTGATCGGCTTCTTCTGCTTATCCTTGACTTTCTTTTTAGCCTTTTTCTTAGTAGTAGATTCTTCTACGAGTTTTCTCATTTTCTCTTGTAACGCTAACAACTCTTTTTCTAGAAGTTTAACTTTTTTGTTCCTTTCCTCCTCTGAATCGTCCGATTCGGATTCCGACTCGGAACCGGATTCCGAACTAGACGCCGAGCTGCCCTTGTCCATGTGCGGTACGCCCGCATGCACGGGTTCATCGGGAATCTTGGCGTATCTAAAATGAATATGAAGTTAATACCGAGCGACCCTAGGGAAACAACGGACCAATTGAATACGACATCATTAATATAAGACAAGTTACCTCATTTCAAAGACGTCTTGAAGTTTTCGAGCCATCGCAACGACATCGTGATCCGGAGGGTTGTACTTGTAGCAATTTGTAAATATTAGGCGAACGTCGGCTGCGAATTCGGCGGCCGTTTTGTACGCCCTGTTGTCCATTTTTTGCTTTACGGTCCCGAGATCCATCGGCTTCTTAATAATATCGAAATAATCATGAAGTCCAAGCAATTCAGCATCGACGGGTTTGTAAAATGGCCAGGCATAACCCTGTCAAAGAATTATTCAAAGTATTTCAAGATCTTTATTTTTTTTAATGATGAAACATTTTAGTTACAACAGAAATGACTTACTGAATGTTTCTTGGAGAACAATTCTTTTAATATTTCATTACAACTTTTGAGAGCGTCGGAGAGCTTCTCTTTGCTCTTAGCTAGCTGCGGCGTCATGGCGGCGTGGTGCGACGCGCCCGCCCCGCCCGGCGACATGCCGCCCATCTTGAAGCCGTCATCCCCCGCCCTATTCGCCTAAACACATCAATAAGTTAGATTTTTTGCAACTAACGCATGAATAAAAATTTCAGAAATTAAGTACGGTGATAATCTACCTTCTTTTGTCGACCGCTTTCTCTTCTAGTGGATATTTTTGCAGGTTTAGGTCCGGTCTGCTGATCGATCGTGGGGGTAGTGTATCCGCCTTCAAAGGAGCTGCCCATAGGTGTAGTGGTGTCGGCTTTTCTTTTCACGCCTTTTTTCACCTTAAAAAAAAAATCCTTAAATGACGAAACCTCGCGTGAAACCTTAGCCGTTATTAATAGAACATATCAGAGACATTTCAATGAGAAATAATTAAGTAAAGTTACCTTAGCAGGTTGAGTTTGCGACAACGCAACCGGGGGTATAGTCGGGACCGGCGGCGCCGCAGGTTGGGTCACGTGGAAACTCGACGGCTGCGTCGCAACCTGAAAAGAAAAGACAATGTGAGCTTACCAACGGACTTTTGACGCGATCCGAAACATTCATCTGCGCCAAATTTACATAGCAAACATGTTTAGCCCGAAACGATCGGCGACCTCTCGCGAGCGAATCGAACGCACAATACCGGAGTGTGGATAGAATACGTTTCATCACTCGTTCCTATGATTCACTACGATGAGAGAAACTGTCAACACATTCGTCAGCATAAGCGTATCGGAACTGCGAGACGAAGTAGCAAATGAAAGTGGGAGTTCGATCAACGCGGCAAGACAGCAGGCGTCAGTCGGTTCATAGAAATTGAATGCAGTCTGCCGTCGCGGCACATGTCATCGCCACAATTTCTGTGGACCGACTGACATCAGCTGTCTTGCCGCGTTGATCGAACTCCCACCTTTAGGATACACGACGACACTAGACACTCAGTGTGTCGACACCGTTCCTAGAAATGCTTTTTAAAACCATTGTAAACCGGTTAAAATCTCTATAAATGTGGCGGTGAGTGTTTTAGTATCTAGTATCGTGGTGTATCCTTAGCATACATAAGAGAGCGTGCGCGACTGACCTGTTGCGGGAGGCCGGTGTGCGTGGCGGGCGGCGTGGCGGGCGGCGCGGCCAGCGCGGGCGTCGTGGTGGTGTTGGTGGAGCCCACCAGCGCGGGGTGCGGCGGCGGCGGCGCCTTCACCGCGGCGCGCGCCGGCGCCGGCACCGCGCCCGGCACGCCGCCCCCGCCCCCGCCGCCCCCGCCGCCACCCCCGCCCCCGCCGCCGCTGCCCCCGCCCGTGCTGTTGCCGCGCTTCTTCACGCCTCCCTTGCCGGCCTTCGACGGCGTCTCGATCTCCTTCTCCTCCTTGTCCATTTGCGCTATCTGCGAATTTAGAAATCGTATCGACGACGGCTTAGCTCAGTGGTTCGAGCGTTGGCCGCTCGGCTCACAGCATCGAATGGTTGCAGGTTCGATTCCCGGCAGAGGCAAATTACGGTAACGGCCTTTTCGATATTTGCCCTGATCTGGGTGTCACTGGAATCGCCGCCAGACCATCGTATGGTAGCCATAGTACAAGCGTTGCGTAAATGCGGATAGCCCGGTGGCCTAGTCGTTCGAATTTATGTTCGCACAGTCGTGAGGAATGATGTAAAGATACGTGATGGGTTTACGTTTAAATAAGCGTGGGACATGAGGTACAGTATGCCGTCTACCAGTGTACGCTGAGACAAATAATGGAAACTTCAGTGTGAAAATAGTAAAATAAATACTACTTCCGACGACCTTCCGAAAGGTATCCGATAAGTAGTTCTGATATTGACTTACCCGATTCAAGAACAGTTTCTCCAGAGTTTGCGCCATCACGACTACGTCCTCGCCAGGTTTGTTGTAAACGTAGCAGTTGGTGAACATGGTGTTGAAATCCTGAATACACTCTTGAGCCGAGTAGTAGTAGTTGGATTCGAGCCGCTTTTTAATTGTTCCCAAATCCATGGGTTTCTTTATTATTTTGTGATAGTCCTACAAATAAAATAAATGTATTTTAGATTGTTCGTGGGCCGCTTTAAGTAGGTAACAAGCGTGTACTCACAGGAAGATTTAATTTTTTCGCGTCGACCGGTTGGTGGAAAGGCCACGCGAACTGATGCTTCCAGACTGCCTTCATTACATTCTTTTGCAGAAACTGTAGCTGATTTGTCATCCTCCCTTGCCGGCGCGGCGGCTCGTCGAGCGGCGCGCCGTTGACCGGCTCCGCCGTAGGCTGTTGGTTGATGGACCATTTAGAGCTAACTATTTTCATAAACACTAGAGTGATAGAATGCTGCGTTTGTCGTATGGTCTCACCGTGCTGGTGGTCGCGAGAGGGTCGACTGCCTGCTGCATTGTGCTGGAGTCAGCAATCTACCTGCCAAAGCGACATAAACACTGTAGTTGATATGTATCAACCTCATTTAAAACAAAACGGACGAACTATCAAATAATTCTCACCTCAATTGTAAACTTCTGACTAAGAGGCATCAGCTAAATCCTCGTATAACACTAAACCATTCTATCATAATATAAATGTTGGTGCTTTTGCACCTACAAGCAGGTCATCCCATTCATAGACAAACAAAAATCCTACCTGAAAGAAATGAATTTATTGTTATATAGATTTCCCCTCGCTGGAATTAGTGAAAATATTTTTAAACTAATCAGCATGCACATCCATCTATTATGGCCATTCTGAGCATGGATAGAACCCAGTGAGCATTGTTTTAAGAGTTTTTAATGGGTTACCCCTTTAATTTTTAAGAGGTTACCAATAAAAACCTGCTAGCACCCCTTCAATGCTTACCAGTTTATATCCCTGATTCTGAGACTTCCACATATTATATTGATGCACCACTAATTTAATATTACTTTAAATTCATTTTAGTAATGTCTTATGGTCTCACACATTTTTAGTACCAAAAATTTCTATTTTTTAACATAATATCCATGGCAAATTCCGGACTAATGGTGGACCTGAATACAGGTGCATATAATATATGTACTCCAGTGATACAAATCAAAGACAGAGAGCTTCTAATATTGGCTTTGGTTCTTGTGTAGAAAAGTAATTGAAGAATTAGTAATTATTTAAAATCTGGTAAATAATAACTATTTTTATGTTACAGAATTGATCATTCATTCTCTCTCACTTATGAGCCAAGTAACTGAGAATATGTACCCATCGCATTTCAGTAATAAACTGATCTCCAAACTATTTCTGTAATAATGTACATTATAAAGTATTAAGTAGGTACCTAAAAACAATGCTGATATGTTGATAAATCGAAGTATATTTACCTTGCATCTGATTGCAGGGTAGGGTAGTTATTGTTGAAGCACCAAAGCTCTTCCGCAACAACAGCAGTAACTGTATCTGAAAACAAAAATAATATTTAAACAACCAAAATCTATGGATTGCCAACACTACGAAGAAGGATTCGTTCGCGCCATTCGTACAACCTGCATAATTTGTTAGCGCCGGTTTGAACAGTCTTCGCGGCAGTTTCCATACAAAGCGAATGAGCGCGACGAACGGAAACTGAATCGCTCTTTGGTGTCAGATTGGTGGATATTGTTCACCGTTTATTGTCATTATAATGAATAACTCAATCTCGTTATTTTATCAATCAATAAGGATTATTTTGGTATATAACATAGCTCCTGTATGTTACCTTAACATGATTGAGATTAATCATACATGCTACAGATGCAAGATAGTATATTACTAAGCACATGACTTAAATGTTTTCCGGCACTTGATATTTGGGTGGCCAAGTGTTTAAAACTGAAACTAGTATTGTCACTACAAAAATGTAATTGTTGTTAGCAACACCTGTGGTTACACTCTTCAGTTGATTGTTACGGTGCTCCACAAGGATAATGCTGTGCAGATGTAAGTGTATGATGCAAAGATGATTTATTAAGAACTGGGATATACCCCATTGACAGTATGCAGTTGATGCATAGTACATTGAAAACACCTAGACATAGGTAGACAACCGTGTCACTGAACCTGATAAGTTGGTGGCACTGTACCTACAAACTGTTGGTATCCAAAGTATGACTGAGGTGTAGAACACCTAAAGATCATGTATGTATGACAGATTGGTGCATTGGGAGTAGACTTTGTGTTAAAAGAGAAAGGGCGAATTTACATGGGTGTCGGCTCAAAAGCCCCCATGGTTGACATTATTGCCATTTACTTAGCACATTGGAATAGCTATTTGTACAAGGCCTTACCTACAGTCAGACATATTCATAAATGTTACTTTCTGTGTCTTATACAGTGTTTATTTTACTGGGAAATCTAAAACCATAGGAGATGGCGGGGCAATTTTCTTAGGAATCCTTAGGTCTTTTTTGTGAAAACAATTTTGGAATAATAATTTTGCAGTCATTTGTGAGTTAGCCCTAAAAATGAATAATATGCAAAGGTGTATTTATTTTTTCTGTACGACGGATTCAGTACTCAGGTACCTGAACCTGCTTTGTCTATTGTCTTTTGTGTCAAAATTAGTAAACAATCAAATTTGAATCTTGTTCAAGTATTTGGCAGTTAAAAACATCATGAGCATCATTCAGCCAACAGACATCCACTACTAGATATATACCTCCCTGAGGTTTTAGTGGAGCCATATCTATCTCCCCGTTGGCCTGTCATCCTTGACCAAGTTGGTATGTATATTTGTAGTTTTGTAACCATAAAAAGTCATATTCCTAAAATATTATTTGTTTTATTTAGGTATGGACACAAGTTGTTTATTTTAATAATTCACACCAAAATTTAATTTCAAATTGCAGGTGGGTAATTTACCTACCTATATATATGAATACCAATAAATGTTTACTTTAATAAAAATGGCCCTTATGCTATGGCATCCAAACTAAGTTAATGCCTGTTTCTTTGAGAACCAAGTTGTTACCAGAATTGTTGAGATAAACACTGAAGATTGTTTACATTATTAGGACACCAGAAAAATTAACCCTCATATTTCATATGAATTGTGAAATTATGACCATGGTATAAAACTAACTCAGTATAATATGATTTCATACATGATATTGATCACATAACCTAACAAACCTACCTTTGATAGATTTATGTTTTATGCATGCAATTTCTAACTATCATGCATTTCATGAAAGTTTGGATTCAAGTTTAGATAGCTTCACACATTACCATGTTATAGTAGGTATGTACCTAAAACCAGAGCTAAACCTATATGGAAATTGTAACAAGAAAAATGAGTCATGCTACATACATCTCAGCATGGCACTGAATAAAGAGAATGTGGTATATATAACTACTGTTGATCTAGAACCTTCTTTGAGAACTTCTGCTTGAAGATTATCCAGGTTTCAAGGTTTGAAGGATTGTATGTCAATAAAAATAACAAAATTTGTACAAATATATATTTGGAAAATATTGTGAATCAAAATATAGGAAATGAAGATACAGGCTTTGTTTCCTAATAGGTTTCTACCTATTTCATAAGAATACGAAGAAGTAGGTAGGGGTACAACATCTACCTACCTCAAAACAATGTTTGTATCAAATAAATTGATAAAATGACTACTATAATGATAAATAATTTGTTTTAGAGTATACATGACTAAAATTGTCTCAACGCCAGTAACTAGAAATGGGAGAAAATTGCCTCTAAAGAGGCCATGAACAAAAACTTGAAATATTGCTTAGTACAAGCAACATGCACACTCTACTTTAACACATATTGCAGCCCTACGTAAAGAGCAACAAAATAACATAAAAAATACACCAAAATATTACTAGTAAAGCTAAAAATTATGAAAAAAGACTTACGAAGAAATATTAACGCCAATATGGCGGATGAACTAAAAATACGATGTAAGAGTAACTTCTTCAAACGCAATTTATATCGATTTGTTCCAGTCTATTAGTCACTCCACGATAACAGTTATAACATATTTAGTTATTGTTCTACAAATTCATTGTCGTAGCATAATTAAAATCACTGAAATCTATAAACATTAACGAGTAGCACATCACGACCTCCGAAGACACAACGAACTTCAGACATGGCGGCCAAACAAGAATGGAGAGTGAGCGTCTTTAGGCTATGTAGAAAAATTTTCATGATGCACTGGAAAAGAAATTTCTAAAAATCAGCATAAGTTAATGAAGATAACGCTTGTATTTTAATTTTTCATGCGCTAATTTTGTAGGATTTCATAGTTATCATTGGATTTATTACGATCGCAATTTTGGAATCCATTCTATTTTTTTCATAGAGTGGATAGGATTTGGAGATGTTGCTAGAGCTAAAAAAAAAACAGTTTTGATTAATGTTACCACAGCAAGCATTTTGTTTTAGTTCATCATCGCATTGATCACATACACTTACAAACATGTGCAAACGGAAATATTATACCTAGTTCTCATAAATCCCGGGACATTCTTTAAAATAATATAGGTACTAAGCAGGGGTGGCATGGCAACCCTAGTATCAGATAGAACCATAGATATGTGCCGAGTACAGCCTGACTCGAGTACTTAGTAAGTAATTGGATACTCGAGTACTCGGTACTCGAATACGGGTTCCGAGTACTTCATGGTTTTCGAATCCTAAGTCGGGTACTCAAATAAATAGAGGTGCAATCAATAATTTGTTTCTTATCCCACTATACTGTATTAGTGTTATATATTTAAAAAATGCTGAAGATTAATTCTTTCAGAATATCTACAAATTCAAAGCAACCACAGTCTGTTAAAAAGTGAAAGTTTTCTGAAAGATGTAGTGAAAGTGGTCAGGCAAATTCTCGCCTTTGTGTGTGCATCATATTAATCATATTATATTTTCTAATTGGAAAATCAGGTAATTATTAATACTTATTTAAGTGACATTATACAGGCTTTTTAATTTGCTGTAACAGTTGTAGTTTTTTAGAATTACATACGTTATAAATCGGGGCGCTCGCCAAAATTTTCGCCATCATCGCCAATTTTCACGAGTTGACGTACAACGCACTAATTAGATGTCAAACTCGGACATTTGAGTGGTTAAAAAAATACATAATACAAAAGTACTCGAGTACTCATTACAAGTATTCGAGTACCTGTCCGAGTCCTCCGACTCGAGTACTTACTCGATTCTTTTTTTAACGAGTACCAGAATACTCGAGTACCAAAAATAGCGTACTCGGTACATCACTAAGAAGCATAGACATTCTTTGGATAGGAGAGGATGGCCGTTTCTCCACTAGCCGGCGCGGCACCGGCATGGCGGAAGCTTTTTCATTGGTCAGTGATCAATGACAACTGGTCACTGACCAATGACAACTGCGCAAAACGCCAGCGCCGTGCCGGTGCCGTGCCGGCTAGTGGAAAATCGGCTGATAGGAGTATCGGAGACCAATAGCACAGTATAAAATATAGTAGGTACACTTCTCATCAAAGAAATCTAAACACCTCTGAAGTTAGGTATTGGCCGTTTTTCGATTACACGGTACGGCACCGGCGACGGTTACTGACCAATGAAAACCCCGCAAATAGCTGTCACTGTGCCGTTGCCGGTGCCGTGCCGTGTAATCGAAAAACGGCCATTAAATGAGTTATATGTTTTTTTTTTTTACATTAAACAAAACATAATAATAATGCCAGTTAAATTGCGGATATTATAAGGTATCTTGTAATGAATATTAATGTTTCAAATTAAAATTACATTTCTTTAGCTATCGTATTTTGTTCAACAGGTATGTTTTTACCTTATAAGAAAAATTTGTAAAATTTTAGAAACCAAGCCGTAAAACAAAAAAAAATACAAAAAGTTTATTCAGTATCTCGTATCTCCTCCCCGGGCTCTAATGACTGCTTCCATGCGGAAATTCCGAACGGAGAAATTCCGACGATAAAAACATACTGTTGAACAAAACACGATAGCTAAGGAAATTTAATTTAAATTTGAAACATTAATATTCGTTAAACGATACCTTATAATATCTACAATTAACTGGCATCATTATAATTTTTTTGTTTAATGTAAAAAAACAAAATATAAAACTTATTCAAAACCTACCTTCAGAGGTGTTTCGATTTTTTTGTTGAGAAATGTAGTACCGTCCATTTCAAAACTTCCCAAAGAGCATGGCATAAAATTAACGCTACCAGGGTTGCCAGTTCGGTCCCTGGGGGGCCGAACATCGGCCCTTGTGATTTTATGTCGGCCCTTGGCAGCCATCGGACTTTTTGTGGCCTTTCTCCGCCACCAAAAAAATATTATTTACATAAAAGTAAAGACTACTAGCCATTGCCGCGACTTGTGATTGTTAGTTTTTAAAATCAAGTAAATAAATTAATTTAGTATAAACCAACAACAATAGTATTTAGTAAACACTAGTCACGATAAATAATAAATTAATTTATTTGCTTGATTTAAAAACTACCAATCAACCCAACGATAATATTATTTTGGCATGGCAACTCGAAATGAGAGGGACAAGGTCCCAACTGGGGCCTCTCGCTCGGCTCGTTTTTCTATATAAAAATTGTCAAGGTATAATAGACCTTAAGACAGCAGAATAAAGTTGAATTTCTTCTTAACCAAAAACTCAAGTGATAAATCCTTCATTATACATCCGTGGTTCCGCACCTATACCAGGTACCTATGACCGTGCGTTACCACCTAAAAACATGTCGGTATACTTGTATCGCGACATGATGAGCCCGACATGTCTCGTAACATGTATTGTTGAGGGTAGCGTTTCCACTGCCAGCATGTCAATACACTTGTTAGTAGAAGTGGGTGCTTAAACGAAAAGCCGTTTGAAAAGTTCGTTTTTTTAACTAAGCACACAAGCTCGCTTACAAACACAAGCGTGTAGCTTTTAACCAATAACTGCCAGAAAGAGAAAGACATTCCAAAAATTTACTAAAAGTAACCTTATTGTTATGAAAATACAGCTCAAATCAATATTTAATTAAATTGAACCTTATTTCTTTACCCATAAAAAGCAATACATTGATACTAAATTATATTAGATTGACAACCATATTTCTATGCGCATAAGGCTCACTATCATTTTTTCAGGAGATAAGTTTTTGCTATCTAAAAGTTCAATGCACAAAAGCACTAAAAAAAAGTAGAAAGCAAAAACTAAGCAAAAAAAAGTAAAAAGCAGAAAAGGACTTCCGCGCTTTTTACAGCGACTTTTAAAAACAAGCACAAGCGTTACAGCGTGCTTTTAATATAAAGCCGTTTATCACATCTTTACTTGTTAGGGTTTTCGTTCACACTGGCACTCAACATGTATTAAGACTTGTATAATCAACATGATTATTTGCCATAAATACCTACTGTTATCCGAAAATGTGCGTAGACATTGGCCGTTTGCCGACTACACGGCACGGCACCGGCACCGGCACAGTGACAGCTATTTGCGGGGTTTCCATTGGTCAGTAACCAATGACAACTGGTCACTGACCAATGAAAAAGCTGCCGCCATGCCGGCGCCGGTGCCGTGCCGTGCAGTCGGCAAACGGCCATCGGCCGTTTTCACATTACACGGCACGGCAGCGGCGACGGCTGTCACTGAGATATTTGCGGGGTTTTCATTGGTCAGTGACCAGTTGTCATTGGTTACTGACCAATGAAAACCCCGAAAATATCTCAGTGACAGCCGTCGCCGCTGCCGTGCCGTGTAATGTGAAAACGGCCATTTCATTGTTGTGAAAATCCATAGAGAATATCTCTGTAGAGAGTAGTTAAGTACACAATAGGTCTTGTAATAATTTTAATGTCTGCTTTTTTAATATTTTTCCCTTTTATGCAACCATGACTGCAGCCCATACATGCCGGGCCGACCCGGGTAGTACCACCCTCTCACAGTAAATCGGCGTAAAGTCGCAATTTTTATCTGCGTTTCATACCAACCATAAGTGAGATAGGCCGAACTGCTTAACATCAGACGGGCCTTATGCTTTTTTCCTAGAATTTTGCTCTTCTTTTTCTTCTTTTCCTTTTTCATCGCTTGAATACACGTTTTATACCTATAACCTTATACGTACTACTCCACCAAGCCAACTAGGCACTCGGATGGAATGCGGCTTCCCCGCCCGTATAACCGCCACCGCTAGTGGCTTCCCGCCCGCACACCGCCACCACCTTGTTTTGCGGGTGACGACACATCTGAGAATAATCTGGTATTAAAAAAAAACATTCGCCAGCGTGAAGTCTCTTTACGCTTTGTATGATAACTTGTCTCGTAACAAGTTATTCACCAGTGTGAACGCTTTCCACACCAACATTAACATGTCGCAATACTTGTAGTGACAACAAGTCATGCGACATGTTGATTGTCCGTCAATGGCCGTTTTCCGACTGCACGGCACGGCGCCGGCACCGGCATGCATGGCGGCAGCTTTTTCATTGGTCAGTGACCAGTTGTCATTGGTTACTGACCAATGAAAACCCCGCAAATAGCTGTCACTGTGCCGGTGCCGGTGCCGTGCCGTGCAGTCGGAAAACGGCCAATGGAAACGCAACTCTATACATGTCGTGAGATCTGTTGAATTCTGTTGAAATCAACATGTTTTTGCGCAGTGGAAACGCGGGGTGAGCCAAACAAAGCATCACCCAACCAAATTAAGAAGTACCTAGTATACGTCAGATGCAGATCACGTTCCATAGACATTAGTTAAGCGTAATATAGCAGGATTATACATATTTTGTCCCTTACGGGTGTACGTCTACAGGTACATTCTTTATCTAACCGTGCGTTTCCACTGCACTAAAACATGTTGACATAACCCCGCGTTTCCATTGCGCAAAAACATGTTGATTTCAACAGAATTCAACAGATCTCACGACATGTATAGAGTTGCGTTTCCATTGACGGACAATCAACATGTCGCATGACTTGTTGTCACTAAAAGTATTACGACATGTTGATGTTGGTTGTGTGGAAAGCGTTCACACTGGTGAATAACTTGTTACGAGACAAGTTATCATACAAAGCATTCAGAGACTTCACGCTGGCGAATGTTTTTTTTTAATACCAGATTATTGTCATATGTGACGTCACCCGCACAAGGCGGTGCGGTGGCGGGCGGGGAAGCCGCATTCTATCCGAGTGTCTAGTTGGCTTGGTGGAGTAGTACGTACAAGATTATATAAAATGTGTATTCAAGCGATGAAAAAGACTAAAATACCTATTTATTATTTTATATCAACTACCTATTGTATTCCTAGAAGAGCAAAATTCTAGGAAAAAAGCATACGGCCCGTCTGATGTTAAGCAGTTCGGGCACTCTCACTTATCGTTGGTATGAAACGCAGCTAAAATTGCTACTTTACGCCCATTTACTGTGGGAGGGTGGTACTACCCGGGGTGGTACATCCCCGGTCGGGCAGGCCTGTATGGGCCGCAGTCATGGTTGCTTAGAAGGGAAAAATATAAAAAAGCAGCCATTAAAATTATTACAAGACCCTATAATGTACTTAACAACTCTCTACCGAGATATTCTCTATGGATTTTCACAACAATGAAATGTCTACGCACATTTTCCGATAACAGTATTTATGGCAAATAATCATGTTGATATACAAGTCTTAATACATGTTGAGTGCCATTGTGAACGAAAACCCTAACAAGTCTATTGACATGCTGGTATACATGTTGAGACTTCAGGCAGTGGAAACGCTACCCTCAACAATACATGTTACGAGACATGTCGGGCTCATCATGTCGCGATACAAGTATGCCGACATGTTTTTAGGTGGAAACGCACGGTAACATACTGTTGTCTCTGTTTTTTTACTGTCATTTAATAAAGACAACAATATGTTGGTCAACATGTTTTAGTGCAGTGGAAACGCACGGTAAGGTCTGTTCAATTAAAAATTCTATGAAGTCTAAAAATTCTACGATTCGCAAAGTGTACGAAACGGACCAATATCAATATGCGGCGGATATAATCCGTCTAAATTAAGAAGTAATTTTAATAAAGCCGGTTTACGCATTTCTCGGCACTCTTCAAAACTTAGAGAATTTTATAGTAATTAGTAATCCATAATAAGATATCTTCATTTCATAAAATCATGTTTTCTCTGCTAACTTTCGCACTCTTTGAATTTCGCTAGCTTGCACTGCTTTAGCAGCTGAGCGGAGTCAATGTTGCCAACTGGGGAGGATTCCCTGCACATTCGGTTTTTTTTTCGACTTGAGGCAAGGTTCTTTGGGGGGGGATTTTCGGGGGGAAGATAAGAGAGCATTCGGGAGCATTATCGCAAGTAAATATAAAAGACTAATTGCTCAACCGAATGGCAATAGAGACTGCCGAAGCAGTATTCTTTGAATACGATATTCATTGCCAGACAGTGTTTACAAATACATAGTCGAAGCTATTGAACTTGAATAAAAATTAAAAGAGAATTTATATTTTTCCGAAAATAAAAAAATAAAATTTTTTTCATAGCTAATTTCGGGGATTTCGAAAAAAGTTGGGTGAAAATTCACATCGTCATCTGGCAACACTGAGGAGGCAGCTGCGAGAAGGCAAGAAGCAGTCAGTTATTTTGTAAAGTTTTTTTATTTATTATCATATCAGTTATCAGCGTGTCGTTCGTTCGTTGTTGGACTTCAGTTCAGTTTTTGTTTGTTTTATTTTGTTGCATCGGGTTTTTGGTGAGCATTTTTAACATACATAGTAGGAAGTAAAAATTATGGGCTCTTCGAAAAGTGCCACATAAAGACCTACCTACTTGATATTTTATTTTTTCTTATTTGTGTTTACCAGTGCCTACCACGGGCAAATTATGTAAAGTTGCACTCGAAGTCAAGTACATCTATGTATTGTTTTCACTAGACCATGAAATGATATTATATGCTGTTATAGGTACTGTTAGTATAGGGTGGTAAATAAACTAGATAAGGTATCAAACCTGTTATATACTAACAACTTGTACCCTTTATTTATTTGCATTAGGTAAGTGCAAAAATATTGTCTGTAAAGTGAAGTGTATTTTATGCTCGAGAATTGGAGGTGTGATGTAATTTTCCGTTATATAAGTAGCGGGCATTTAACAACTGCTCTAGTTAACTTATTGAGATAACTTTCACTTGATCATTAAGTGTCAGCACTCAGCCTCAGACACAGCAGTTGGTATAAGATTAAATTTTGAACACTACATGATAGGTACCTATCTGGAATTCCCTTGGATATACAAGTGTGTGATATTTTAGTTTGGGTAGGTACATGTAGTTATATTCTTTTATACGTAGAAAACGTTACTATGCCAAATTCCATGTAGCAGGCTAACATACCTAACAAAAGGCATTGAAGTTCATAATGTAACTGTCGAGTAATTACCACATTAATTACATATTCCTGGTGTATCAGCATGCTCCAGAGCAGTGTTTCCCAAACATTTCTCTGCCATGGCCTGGTAATTTTCATACTCCCCCTTAATGACCCACTCAAAAGTTCTACTCCAACTACTCCAACTACTCCAACTACTCCAACTATATTTAGTTATCGGCTATTTATTATGTAGTATTTTATAACAAGGCGGCAATTCTGTGACCCGGTATTTTATTTTGATTCCCCAGTACAGGGTCGCGACCCACCAAATGGGAAACACTGCTCCAGAGAATAATTAAAAAATGTATAAATGATTATGTTGACGTACAAAACTGTACTAAACAAGCTGTATTTCCATACTACCTATGGTTATAGCGGAGGATCAAGAAAAATTTAATAAATAATTTAGTTAAGATGTGATGTGGTGATTTGGAGACAATTATTTATAGAATTGGCATTGTTTTGCGCCATTTCCAAAATTACTTTTAATGCTTGCTTGATCATCTATTTAGCCACCAGACTACTATTTGATTTGTTCGCAGGGCCATACCTAGGTAATTTTTTCAATCAGATTTAATAAGACTATTATGTACTCAAAACATTTTTTTAAATAGGGAACTAGTAAGGTTGGAACCTAATTTTCGCCAATGCCCTACAATTTGGTAACTTCACTATAATAAAGGATGTGTGTTTTGGGTCAGTGGATAAGAGAAGATGTACTATTGGCATGGTTGCTCATGTTGAGAAGTCTTAATTAATCTAGTCTATACAGGGTTATTGGAAAAACAGTAACAACCTTGCAGGACTGTAATACTGACATCGTGAACTTCTGTTCACAACAACTTTTGTTCTATGACTTTTTACATAACAATAATAAATTTAACAAAAAATCACACTAAAATGTATGAAACAAAAAATATGCTCATCTAGAGGATAGCGGTGATCCGTTAAGGTACTTTAGGGCAAAGTGGAACATAACCATGTACCACAGCTATCCTCTAGATGAGAATATTTTTTTGTTTCATACATTTTAGAAAGTGATTTTTTGTAAAATGTATTATGTTTTGTAAAAAGTCATAGAACAACAGTTGTTTATGATGTCAGTAATACAGTCCTGCAACGTTGTTAGTGTTTTTCCAATAACCCTGTATAGGGCATGTTCCCAAACTCTCCTGACCATTTTCTACATTGGACAACCCTTTATGGGTAACGTCCCGCTTCAGGGGAATCGAGCTGGGTATGTGCGAGTCTCGGCTATGCTGTTACCCAGTAAATACCAGCGCTGCACCATCTACCGCCACAGGGATCGTGCTAGCATGCACAGCACAACAGTATTCTGCCTTACTGTTCTGACTTCTCTCTCTCGTACTAACTTTTCTTTTATACCTATGTCTAATTGTGGTCTGGTGCACCTTTTGCTATAAGTACATATAGTAACTGTTATACAATAATACACTTTTATTGTATGTGTGTATTATTAAGTATATGGCTTTATAGCATAATTTTTATTTTACAATCATTTTCACACATGATTACTTCTAAGAATTGTTTTACAAGCATCGCTATTGATTGAACTAAGTATATATTTTTATTTTAGTTGTTATCAGACAATATTGTTTACGATAAATTAGTGACATCAATATAAAACCGGTTCCTGTTTAAATGTGTAGTTGTCTACGGTATAAAAAAATATTTGATGATTAGTATTCTACTGGAGCTATTGAAACTGATATTAAGTGGCCTTGATACACTATCAATTGTATTGGCAGCTGGGAAGGGGACTATAGTTCAACATACTGTATTTGATTATAAACTGGTGGGTGTTTTATAAACTTGCAGTTTGGCACCCAGAGTCAGTTTTAAAACACTCCCACACTCCGCGACGAGTCATTGTTCGTTCAACATGCATTCCGTGCAGTGATATAACTTAATTATTATATTTATTGAACCTACGTACTTTCCTAATAGTTTGTTTTGTACCAGGCTTAATTACCATCATCCATTTTATGTAAGTACCCCATGGATTTTTTAGTTTATGGGTTTTATATTATACCTATGGATTTTAAACTTGTGAGTGTGTGAACAAAGCATTTCTTTATACTTAATTTATTTTAAAAATAATCTAAGCTTTAGGCTGTTGAAAGCAAAAATAATTATGTAAATGTATTTAAAGACTTGTAACTGTAGGTATCTACCTACTTCCTGCAGTCTTTATAGCCTACTTTATAGCCTTATAAAGATAATGTAGGTAGGTATATATTCTGACATTTTTGCATTTCTGATACAACTGTATATGGTAAGCTGCCTGTAACTTAGCTGTCTCCTAATCCAAAAGAATAGATTGTTGTAATTTTAATTTTGTGTTTGTTCATAATTATTTTTGTTACAGAACAACCAGTTTATGAATCACCTGACCATGGACCACTCCCATCACCAGCAAATGAACCACCAACACATGAATCACCAGAATATGCCCTCACACCATGACATGAGTAATATGATCCCGGAAGATATCAGTGTAAGAATTCTAAAAATGTCAAATAGAAATACATATAATTACCTGTAATATAAAATCATAATATTTGCCCTTTTAACGTCCCACTCCAGGGCACGGGCCTTCCCTCAATGCGAGGGGTATTCGGGCCATAATCCACCACGCCGCCGGCCCAGTGCGGGTTGGTGGATTTCACATGTCTTTCAATAATTTGTTAGATTTTCTAAGACATGCAGGTTTCCTCACGATGTTTTCCTTCACCGTAAGCAAGTGATAATCATATAAAATCCACCAACGTATAATAAATAAGAATAAGACATACTGCGCCGACCCCAGATACTGGGAAAAGGTTAGGCAGATGATGATTTCATACAATAAATGCTTAAGGAAAACGTAACACATAATTATGTAGGTACCGGTAAATTTAATGATAATACAGGGTGTTTTAAAATTGCGATATAATACTTAGGGGTTTGGGTGAGTATCGGGTGTATCTAAATGAAGTTTACACTAGTTTCTACACCATTTCATGTGTTTTAACTTTTTAAGGCCACAACACGAAAGTTTTTACAAATATTCAAAGGGTCTTGACTCAGAAAGAAACTACATATTATAATTACGTATAGTCTGTCTTTACTAATCATCTACGTAACAGCTACCGTATATGTAGTTAAATTATTATTTCGTACTTTAAAAACACTGGATATTATTATGGACAGGATTGGGGGCGATCGTAATAACATCCAGGTAAAATAGGACTTTCCCGAAATTTTATCCGCACGAATTTTGACCTGCTCGCGATCACAGATCCGTGAGCCGAGCGGCCTTCGCTCAAATTTCTCTATTTTTTGTTTCAGAATATTCTTAATACGAGTCAAGGCAATATGGACTATAGCTCCGACATGAGATCGTCTGAACACCACGCACATCATGGTGGACACGAGAGTATGGATATGATGCCTATGACCGTAAGTAATTCTGTTGATAAAAAACAACATACAATCGAATTGAGAACCTCATTTTTGAAGTCGGTTAATTACTATAAAGTACGTACCTACCTACCTATATATAAAGTACACAAGTACACCACACATAATATCATTGAGTGATAGAATGGTTGGTTGACCCATGCAAGGCCACATCTGTTAGGATTTTGATCCAACTGCCTATATGATCAAAAAATAGCAATATTACTTCAATTTCCCGTCTAGAAGCGTAGTTGGCCTTTCTATGAAGGAAACTTTCTTTTTCAGTTTCACGGTGGCTACATGGAATATATTCTTTTTTCATGGTGGCATGTAACGGATGTAGGAGAGTTTGTTGGATCATTCTTCGCAATATTTATTATGGCTTTACTATATGAGGGGTAAGGATCACAGAGTTATTCTCAATTCATTTATTTGTTGAGGTGGTTTGAAAATACAAGAGTTTGTTTGTGTAAGCATAATAATAATGTGGAATTTATTAATATCAAGGTTAGGCAGGTGGCTGGTATAGTGCTTGGTAACAAATGAAAGCTGGAGATCATTATCTGCTTCTAGCTCTAGTGGTACATTGTGTAGGTAATTATAATGAAGGTCAATTTGGTTGCGTTTCATCAGAATTTATGTTATGCTAAAAACAATTAATAATAATCCTAACTTAGAAAAAGTAAGGCTTTAGAAATGTAAATCTTATCTAAATAATTATGATGATATTTATTAGACCACCTATTATAATATTTATTAGACAACCTATAATATTTTTTAGACAACCTATTATATTTATTAGACAACCTATTATGTACTTTACCTACGTGCGGCAAAAAATAGTATGTGTAAGTAGGTACAACAATTTATTTCTGGGTTCCCACTTGAAACTGATAAGCTAGTTAATTTTAATGTCGATCTCATGAAGTAAGATCTCACTCGTTTCAGGAAACAATACCAATATAAATTCATTTTGAATTTACTTTTCAGCCTCAAATACTACAGGAAACATTTATTGTGGAAAACATATACAGGTCTACAATATTGTGCAGTGTCACCACCTGACAAAGGAGTTTCAAATTTGTGTTCTCCAGATGAACCACAAGTTATACAGTTGAGTATCTTTTTATCTACACAAAAAACCTACTTACTGTAGCGTTATATTTCACTTGAAGGTACCAAGCAGGACATTCACAAGTATATCTTAAATCATAATATGTGTAGAGTACCGGTAGCCCGATTCACGTAACCAAAATCGTAACGATGTTTCAGCGATATAGTCGTTGATAGCCTTTTTTCGTAACGAAAAGGCTATCAACGATTATATCGCTGAGACATCGTTACGGATTTGGTTACGTGAATCGGGCCACAGATGTGGGGGAATCCCGATGTCGAAACGCTATTATTACTATACCTAAACACAATCGAAAACCAATAACAATTTGCCTTAAACACAAAGCGTACGGTGACTTTCAACACTGACTCCGCGATGTCGTTCGTTGACCCTTAGCGATTTTATTGTAATTGCATTGCGAACTTTAAAAACCGGCCAAGTGCGTGACGGTCTCGCACATAAAGGGTTCCGTACCACCGTACAATAAAAACGTCAAAAATATCAAGTTTCTTGCATCGGGACCCCCTTTATTTTTAAATTTCATTTTATTTTTAGTATTTGACAGACAGACAGCGTAGTCTTAGTAATAGGGTCCCGTTGGCACTCTTTGGGTACGGAACCCTAAAAAACACTATCCACTACCCAGTATAGAGGTGTCACAAATGTAAAAATATCAAAAAGAATACAAATGTTAAACTGATGTAGTAGGTTAGGATAGGATTATTTCACATTATGAAACATCCTGTATATGATCGTATTATATGAAATAGATATCTCAGGGATATCATAGTCCCATATCGTGCCTCATTTCATTAGAAATATTGTGACCCGCGAATGATGTAATGAAATATGTGGATGAAATGTTTTTCCATAAAACAACAGGAAAGATAATGAAAATTATTTTTTACTTTTTTCAATGAAACATTTTTAAATCAATGTTATAAATAGGTACACTTAAAACTGCAATTTTTTTTAAAAACATTGTTACACAAAATGTTATCTTAAGAGCCAGTGGCAATAATTTAACGGTACTAATTAGTACCTTCATGATTGTTCCGCTAATGTTTATTTTTTTTCTTTCAAGGCCGGTGCCCCATGTGCTTGAAAGAAATGTGTAAGTAATTTTATCTATCTACAAATGTGTTTGATTTTGTATGTTTGTGCAATCAAACAATATTAAGTAAGGGATAATCCACAACGAAATATCTAGAGGAAATCTATAGGTATCTTTTTCACACAGCAGCACTAGTAGCACAGTCGACCATGACAAGACAAAACGCGAGATAAATCCATTTTGTCCCATTCTCTCCTATGCGTTAAGTAAGAAAGAGAGTGACTCGGGGCGACATAATGCGTGACAAAAGTCTTGTCTTGTGTGTGCTAGCCCCACTGGGTAGCACAGCGAAAATATTGGGTAGAGTTTATCTACCAACCCACCTTATGGTCCAAATTTAAGCAACGCTTGTATTATGGACTGGGACGGTACTAGTTACATGGGCCCTACCACCACCTCTTATAGCAGTATTATTTTAACCTTACAGTGACCTTATGTAATGACCCTTATTGCCTTGACGTCAAATTACAAAAAGTTGCTGTAAAGTTAAAAAAATACTGCTATAAGAGGTGGTGGTTACAGGTCAAACTATACAAATACCATTTCCGAAATTAGTCCCTTCGGGAATCGAACCAACATCCACCTGGTGAAGTGAGCATTAAGAATATAAGGATGTGCAATAACCTGATGATTGTATTCCAGGCCTACAATGCTGAGTACAGCTCACGCGTGGCAGACAGTCCTCCACGGGTTGCAAGTGTTAGTGAGTTACATGTTAATGTTGGTGTTCATGACGTACAATGTGTGGCTGTGCGCCGCGGTCGTGCTCGGCTCGGCGACTGGCTACTTCCTCTTCGGGTGGCGCGAATCCGTCGTGGTCGACTTCACTGAACATTGCCACTGATACACGCCTAAAATCCACGAACCAGACTAGTATTACCTTTCGTTTTAACTATAGTGTACCTAATGTTACTATTTGAGAAGCTCAAATTATTTTACAAATATGGAGTTATTATATCATGTTATAAGAAGAATGCATTGTATGCCTTGTATAAGTACTTTGGGCAGCTATACCAGTTCTTATATACCTACTTTTTAGGATCATATTATTATATCTATTGTTTAGGTTATTGTAAAAAAATATTAAATGCTTTGGACATAATTTATTGTATTTACATTGCATAAACTTAAAATTATCAGTCTATTCTTAGAGATCAGAAGTTTTACCAAACATCCTGTACATTGCAAACATTCTTACAAATCATAATTATGTCAAATTGCCAGTTTGACTAGGTATCTATATACACTTCTTATCATATGGTTATCATGGTGTCGGAGAGTTGTTCAAGCCGCCCGAAGGTCTCTGACAAGGCTTATCGACTGCTGCCTAGATGACAACAACTGGGACAAACTATTTAAGTGCACTCCGAAGCACGAAGACGCTCAGTTCAAATGGCACTAAATGGCTCTGACTGACCTTGCCAAGCATTGCCTCCGATCAGTGTTTGCTGTGTATTATACAATACAATAATTATAAATTAATTTGAAGAGATCTCAGGGTGCCTGTGGAAGCAGTGTTTCTTAAGATTTGAACTACTGTTACACTTATAGCTACAATGTGTACACTGATATGGCCTCTCTGATGTATGTATTCTCTTGTGAGTCTTCAGAGAATTTATAAAATTAGATCTGAATGAACATCGGTCACAGAGATAAGGCTTCTCCCCGGTGTGAATTCTCTTATGCTTGATGAGATTAGAAAATAGTTTGCAAGAATATGAGCAGTTGGGATAGTCACATGCATGTTTCACAGGTACATGCTTCTCAAGTTCCTTTGGGCTGTCACTTCTGAAAAGAGATTTACCATTCAATATAATCAGTACCAAAATCACAAATACAGTAATGTTATAATTATGTATTGGGAAAAGAAAGTATACCTATAGGAACTAACTTTACAGGTAATATCTTTGGCTTCAACTTCTTCTGGTTCGTTTGAATCATTAGCAATGCATACAGTTGGTTCTGGTGTATCATATGACATATTAACATTTTCCGTTTTCATTTTTTGTAACATCTGAGACACCATTGACCGGGGTTGTGGAGCAAACTTAATAGCTTTTTCCGTGGTAGGTCTCCCTCTTTTATTTAAAATTTTTCCACGTAAAGATGGCTCATAACTGGTTTGTAAGGGATTTTTTTCAGCCATTGCATTAGTACCTAAAGATTAAAAAATACATATTTACAAGTAATTTTGACAGGCCCGTTAGCGTGGTTGGCGCTGAGGCGACTTTCACGCTGCTCACCGAGACATGCATTTGTGTGCATGAACATGTCTGTATGTCTGGAGTCTGGGTGTATATGTATATTAAGTATGTATTTTCAAATTTAAAAAAAAGTAGTATATGTAGTAATATCAGTTATCTGGTTTCCATAGTACAAGCTCTGCTTAGTTTGGGATCAGGTAACCGTGTGTAAAAAATGTCCCAGGATATTAATTAAGGATTAAGCAATGTATTACTATGTCATGTTCCTACAGACAATAGGAACATGTTTGCACTCACTGCTATGTAAATGGGTACCCACATTATAATAAGTGACACTTAAGATTATTGTTCCACCTATTGACAGGACAACGTGGTGCGACAATGCAGAAAAGAGTGCTTCAAAGAGGTCACGACCCTCAGCATTGAGGATACACAACGCAAGGAGGGGAGGATTGTTCCAGCACAGCAATGAAAATGCCATAACTTATCACTAATGGCAAGCTCTACCTTTGGATGGAGTAAAAATAATAGATGAACATAATAAATACTGTTGCATTATAGGTAGTAGGTAGATATAAAGGTTTATTATCGGTGTGCATGCCAAAAGCTGTATGTGTTTTCGGCAGAGACAAAAACATTTTCTTTAGGTAAACAGGTATTTTCAATAATATACCTACATTGTAAATATGACCATAACGGGATTGTATCTTTTAGCTTTTTTCATCACGCAGAAATTGCAGGTCGGATTTAAATATTATTCCGTGAAGATAGCTGACCCGGGTCAATATTTAGGTACTATACTTAATATCTCGGGAAAAGAAAGGTAGGGTAGACCGAAATAGGAAGGTCACAACTCACATATGGAGTCTTTCAGGTTTGGTGTAAAGAAAGACTTGTCGCAGGCACTGCTTACATAAAGTTGTACAAGCTAAGTAAGTGAACTGTACTTACAATATCAAATCAAGCAGCTGAAATCCAAAAAATAGCAAGATCAGTAATCGTATCGTACGTAAACCATAGAAAAAAACTATGAATAAAAAACGTAAACAAAACAAACGAATGATGCGTCCAAAAAATTCAACTTTTCTCTTATGGCTTCGCTTTTCGCATAAAACCAGTGTCAAGTAAAATATATATTTCAAGTTTTAGACTAGGTCAAGCACAGGAAGACCACTGGCTAGGCCTAAAATACCTCCCCAAACCTTATCAATAAATGGGCAGATACTTTAATTACTGATAAATTACCAGACTTCTTGGGAACCCAAAAATCATGTTCACCACTTTTGTTCCAACTACCCACACCCACGCACATTATAGGCAATGGTTCAGAGTTAATATTCACCAACATTACACAGGCTGATAATTTAAAAAAACACAGGTTTTGGATATTAAAACAAAATGACAACATTCACTTTTCCACTTCCCGCCAAAATTATTGGTGGTGTTTAGTGGTATTAGGCTTTACTGTGCTTGACAGATTCAAAAACGTGAAATAAATAATATTTTACTTGACACTGGCTATATGCGAGAAGCGAAGCCATAACGAAAAATTTGTCTGTGAATCTGTGATCAACAAAGAATGTCTGTCTATGGTTATCAATCAACCAATTAGACGTAGTCGCTATCGCAAATAGTTGTTATAACTAAAGATGTGATAAACGGCTTTATATTAAAAGTCGTTGTAAAAAGCGCGTTGCTTTCCTGCTTTTTACATTTTTTACATAGTTTTCTGCTTTCTACTTTTTTTTTGTGCTTTTGTGCATTGAACTTTTAGAAAGCAAAAACTTATCTGCTGAAAAGTTGATAGTGAGCCTTATGCGCATAGAAATATGGTTGTCAATCTAATATAATTTAGTATCAATGTATTGCTTTTTATGGGTAAAGAAATAAGGTTCAATTTATTTAAATATTGATTTGAGCTGTATTTTCATTATAATAAGGTTATTTTTTGAAATTTTTTGGGATTTCTTTCTCTTTCCGGCCGTCATTGCTTAAAAGCTACACGCTTGTGTTTGTAAGCGCGCTTGTGTGCTTACGTAAAAAAACGAACTTTTCAAACGGTTTTTCGTTTAAGCTCCCACTTCTAGTTATAACTAACCGCTAGTCATATAGCCCACAAATGCGCTTCCAAATAGTAGCGGTCGCTATATAGCAGTTCCAAGAAAAAGTAACCATAATTATATATGACAATAGAGCTGAAATCAATTTAACCTTATTGGTTTACCCATAAAACTCAATATGATGTAAACCATATTTCTATGCATTTAAGACTCACTATCAATTGGATTAGTTTTCAGCGGCTATGTTTCATAGTAGACTGACAACATTGCGATAGCGAGTCGCGAGTGTCGCGACTCGCGATTCACTTTTTTGTAGGTTGGAATCTTGAAGTTAGGTGTTTGCATTATTAACGATTGACGGACGAATGTTCAATTTTGACGTTTTTATTATGCGTTGCTTAGAACTTCGAGTTTGTTTGTAAATAAACCTCTCTGACACTTCGTTTTGCCATCTAAAAGCTTCATATTTATGAAGCTCAAGTTCAATGTTATGTAAAATAGCGGAAGTAGCGTTCAGTGCTATTTATAGCAACTGTAAAAAAATAGCGTTAGCGTTATAACGTGCTATCACACATCGCCATTTGTCACATCTGTACAACCAATCAATCGTGGTAGTGATGTACCGAGTACGCTATTTTTGGTACTCGAGTATTCTGGTACTCGTTAAAAAAAGAATCGAGTAAGTACTCGAGTCAGAGGACTCGGACAGGTACTCGAATACTTGTAATGAGTACTCGAGTACTTAATAGGACTCGAGTAATTTTGTATTACCAAACCACTAACCACTCAAACGTCCGAGTTTCAAATCTTATTATTGCGTTGTACTTGCACTCGTGAAAATTGGCGAAAATGGCGAAAATTTTGGCGAGAGCCCCGATTTACAGCAAATTAAAAAAGCCTGTATAAAGTCTACTTAAATATGTAGTAATAATTACCTGTTTTTTCAATTAGAAAATATATCTTCTTCTTCCTAGCCTTATCCCATTATGAGGGGTTGGCATTCAGTCTACCCTGATTTGGCTGATCACCGACATTTTTTTAATATATAACACTAATACAGTACAGTGGGATAATAAACAAATTATTGATTGCACCTCTATTTATTTGAGTACCCGACTTAGGATTCAAAAACCATGAAGTACTCGGAACCCGTATTCGAGTACCGGGTACTCGAGTTCTATAATCTGAGTACTCGAGTACCCGAGTACTTACTAAGTACTCGAGTAAGTACTCGAGTCGGGCTGTACTCGGCACATCTCTAAATCGTGGACCGATCAATCATATTGTGGATTGAAGAGCAGGAGAATCGTTTAATTTTATTTTCTATTTGTAACTGAAAACTTATCATGTCTCAACTAGAGATTTCGTGCGGTTTGGAATACGTGACTACACCCGATTTGCAAGCATGTCTGACAGAGGCTCTGCGTTCCAATTATTCTTTCATGGTATCGCCGATAGTTCACCCACGTTTTCGGAGACCATGTTCAAACGCCGGGAGGGTTGGTGGTTTTACGAGATCAGATATGGTGTTATCTCCACAAGATTGGACTAGTAGACTAGTGGGAAAGCTGTCTCCTTATTTGAATGTGGACTCTCCGTCGCCGGTCGTGCGGCAACGTCATGTGGATTATTTGAACGAGGAGCTGAACTACTGCAGAGGTCTCGGTCTCCCTGCTATAATGTTGTCTTTGCATGGTAGAGACTGTAATAATTTAGCTAGAATTCTGCAGTCATATTATGAAACGAGGTTAGATGTGTTTTGTATATTTACTATCATAGATTGTGTTTACATGCCACTGACTTTGATACTTTTTCAGTCACCATCCATCTTTGATATGGGCTCGTGTGCCGATGATATGCAGTAGAGTTAGCAGAGAGTCTGAGAATGAAGATGGTGAAGATGAGAAAGCCTGGAATGAGCCATGGTACTGGTGGTCTAAGTTCCACGAGCGTCTTGAGTGGGACAAGCGTGTTGGTGTTGTGTTGGAGCTCTCAGCAGACCTGCCATCTCAGGAGCTGTTGAAGAGATGGCTTGGGGAACCAGTGAAGGCTATAATTGTGCCTACATCAATCTTTCATAACAATAAAAAAGGGTTTGTGATTTTATATTACTAATGCTATGATCATCTTACCTTACACTGTCGCAATACAGGCAATAGTTTGGTGATTTAGGTATGTAGCTGCCTCTGTTTTTAATAGCTCAGATTAAGATTAAGACGGGTCCGTTGGCGTGGTTGGTGTGATGGCGCCTTTCACGCTGCAGGTTGTAGGTTCGATTCCTACCCGGGACATGCATTTGTGTGCATGAACATGTCTGTATGTCCTGAGTCTGGGTGTACCTTTGTTATTCCATTGTATTTTCTTATTTTTCTTGTTTAAAGCCAGTAATAAGGTTTTATGTTACTAAACTTCTGCCATTTCAGATACCCAGTACTGTCAAGAGCTCACCAGCAGCTGGTAGTGAGCATGGTTGAGCACGAGGCCCAAGTGATTGTCAGTGGAGCGAGGAGGTCCAATGTGGAATTCTATTTGCAATACCTCTACAGGATCTGGAAGAGAAGACCTTACATTGCTGATGATCCCATGCTGAGTTATGCAAGAGGGTATGAGATCAATACTTGACCTATAAAATACTATGCACTTGGTTTGTTAAAGTATGCTAATAAAGTATCTAATCTAATACAGATAACCTACTCATTGAAATAGGTCACATCATTCATGTGTCACTGACAAGATTTATTGGAATTCAATTTTATTTATAGCAAATAATGGTTTTATTTTCATGTTTGAAGCTGGGAAGATTATCTTCAGACACCATTGCAGCCGCTTGCAGACAATTTAGACACACACACCTACAATGTGTTTGAGAAAGACCCAATTAAATATGATCAGTACCAAAAGGCGATTGCACAAGCATTGACTGATCTTCAGAAAGTACCAGAGGTAACCTTTGTTATTCATTGAATTCCCACTATTTTTAATTTGGATAGTATGAAGCTCTTTTTCTTTCTCTGTCTTTACAAACGTAAACGAAATTTCGGACGAAATTCGCGTATTTCCTACTACATTTCTCATTGATTCCGACATTTCTTACGAACGAACATTGTTTGACGTTTTTCGTTTGTAAAAGAGTAGGCCCTCTGCTCTGGATGAGAAAGACATGCTGGCTCCTAGTGGTCCTACATTTTCAGTACTTATTTGCTTGGCTAACATGGTTCTTGCTTTCTGATGCTGTTTAATGAATACATTACCTGCGGATGACTTACAATTTAATTTTTTTACAATGATTTTTTTTTCAGACTACACCTAGCATTATTGGTAAAGATGCTAATGAGAAAGGTCAAGGTGACATGAATAAGTCCAAAAGAACTGTAACAGTTATGGTTCTGGGTGCTGGTAGAGGACCCCTAGTTAGAGCTACATTCAATGCCGCCGACATCACTAACAGCAAAGTTAAGGTGATTACTTTCATTTATGAGCCTATACAATGATTTTCATATTTCTAACTTCGAAAATATAAACGTTAAAAATATCAAGTTTCTTGTATGGGGACCCCCTTTATTTTTAAATTCTATCTTATTTTTAGTATGTAGCGGCAACAGAAATACACATTCTGTGATAATTTCAACTCTACCTACTACAGTTCGTGAGATACAGCCCGCTAACAGACAGACAGACGGACAGGATAGGCTTAGTAATAGAGTCCCCTTAGCACCCTTAGGGTACGGAACCCTAAAAATATCCTTTCCTAAATGTTTTATTTAGGCTGTGTGCTGTCAGTCAGTGAAGTGTTTTTTTTAAATAGATAATTCTGAGACTTCGCTTTAATATTTGCAAATGTAATTGGAAAAAGCGACTGTAGCCTAGGGGTGAACAGGTTGGGCTAACAATCAGAAGGTCCCAGGTTCGATCCCCGGTGGGGCATGCACCAATGGATGAATTTTCATCTATGTGCATAATTTACAGTTCGCTGACGGTGAGGGAAAACATCGTGAGGAAACCTACCTATCCCTCGGGATTAGGTAATAGTCAGTTCCTGTATACACGGCGACACGGTTCACCACCTGTCACGTTGGGTTCTGACTATCTAGTGAAACGTGGGCTTTGAGTTGGTTAATACCTCCACAATGTGGTGGTGTATGGCCACACAAGCCTCTGACTACCCCCGAACGGGGATAAAAGTCGTGACGTTACACATTACAATTAGAAAGTATTATCCAATAAATCTTCTGGAAGAAGTTCTCTAAATGCTGGTGATAACCGCATCGCATTAAAACCCATTGTGTAGTTTAAACGAACTAAGCGGACAAACAGCCAGTTGCAGATATTATAATATTAAAGGTATAGTAATAAAATTATAATATGTTAATAGGTGATAGCTGTGGAGAAAAACCCTTGTGCTGTGGTAGTGTTAGCAGCTCAAGTGCGCGAAGTGTGGCGCGACCGCGACGTCGTCGTTATACCCGGTGACATGCGCCAAATAAACTTGTCGCCGAAAGCTGATATTATTGTTTCGGAGCTATTGGGTAAGAGGTCTCTAAAATCAACTCCGCCTCTAAAACTATCTTTGTGAATTCTTCATTATAAATAGTACATTCTTGGCAGACCAACCCTGTTGTCGGCCAGAGGACTTTTAACAGTTGACCGACAAAATGTCGAGCACCAAGAATTTAAAATTTAAATTCAAGAAATCAAGAGACCATCTATTGGTTTTTAACGGGCAGAGTCAGAGGCCTGTGGGACTACTCCGCAATACGAGATGAAACGTTTCGGCTGATGGATGGTACGTTTTCATTCACTCCTAAAGTGTTTTCCGAAGTTCGAATTCGATAGTCGTGATTTAGCGTTTCTTCTTTCGTGGATCCACTCCGAAAAAATCTGGAACACTTTCGGAGCAGGAAAATGTACCATTCGTCAGCTGCAAAGTTTCGTTTCGTATTTCGGAGTAGCCCCACTGGTCCCTACACCACATATTTTAGTACATGCATAGCAGCATTTGTTGAGCAAGTACAGTGCCAGTCTATAACTATAATTTGTGCTTTAGGTTCATGGGGTGACAATGAACTGTCGCCGGAGTGTTTGGATGGCGCCGCGGGCCTGCTGAAGCCGGGCGGTATCTCGATACCCTGTGAATACCGGTCGTACGTCGCGCCGATATCCTCGCCCAGACTGTGGGCAGCTGCCAAGACTGCCTCGTCTGGTCCCACAAATCAAAAAGACAAGAATCTTGAAACATTGTGGGTAGTCTACATGCAGAATAAGCACGATATTGCTGATACTAAGGTATTTTGTTACGACATTAATTTTAAATTTCATTTAAAAAATGTTTTTTAACTAAAGATGTTTTTCATGTTTCATTACCAACAAAGAGGAAGAAACATGCGACAGTCCAAAACAGTTTATGTATACAGTACGGGAAATCATCTTAAACGCATGTTTGCATTGTCAATTTGGCTCATTAATTTCACTTTTTGGTGAATAACATGAATGGACAATGTGTATTTTTGAAAAGTGTATGTTGTAATTACTACAGTTAACTTTAAAGTAGCGGCACGTTATGATGGCTGTTTTGACATGTAGAGGGGGGAAGAGGATGAACCTTATTGCAACGGAATAAGATTAATTAATTTAATAAATTTTTTGACATCCCTAAATTTTAAAACTGTCATTCTTATTCCGTTATAATAAGGTTCATTTTTTCCTCCCCCACATGTCAAAACGGCCTTCGTAACGTGCCGCTATATACTACGAAACCCTCGCTTCGATGTATTGCGGGCGTATCTAAACGCGGTTAGAGCTTCCCTTGGTGTGCATAATGGATGGCAATCTTAATAGTGAAGTTTTGTTTTTCAGCTTGTGTTCACTTTCGAACATCCCGCGAACGGCGCGCGGGACCACGAAGGCCAAGAGATCACAGATTACAGAGGACTGCCATTGACAGATAATAGAAGATCTGAGACCATATCGTGGACCGTACAGCAGGACAATGTTATGCATGGATTTGGAGGATATTTTGACTGCTCGCTGTACGGCAAAGAAATGATTAGTATAGTCCCGTCTACACACAGTCCAGGAATGATATCATGGTTTCCGGTCTTCATTCCAATTAAGGTATTGGTTCAAATCTATAAAAACAGCAGTTTAACAACGGATCCCTAATAACAGTACCTACAGTTGTCTGCACATCTATGGTAACATTTCTAACATAAGCAGAGATCTCTTAATAACGAGTGTCAATAATAAAGAGAGCTTAGCATACGATGGAAATGTGGATAGATGTGTTGGCCACTGTACCTTTAGATACTAGGCAATGACTACACCGCACGAGATTTTTTTTCTCATTCTCTCGCAAATAAAGATCAGATATAAATATATTATCTTGTTGTGACCAAAAATTCTGAATGTCCCTCAAATATAAATATGGGATATTGTGTTCTTATTGTTTATTGATTCCTATGGTAATTATAACTCAACAACTAGTCGAATAACTTTTATTCATGAAATAAATTGGATGTTTTGACATTATCATATTCTTTAGTATATAAAGTATACTTTTTGTTACAGACGCCCCTACGAGTGCAGCGAGGGGAGGTGATCACTGCTACATTTTGGCGCTGTGTGGACTCGAGGAGAGTGTGGTACGAATGGGTGGTTGAAGTGGACAACCGTACAACATCTTTACATAATGCTAATGGACGCAGTTCTGAAATGTTGTTATGATCTTATATATTATAAGAATAAAATGTGATTTTAATACATACCTGCTAGTACCTTTTATTTACAGTTGCTAAAAACGGAAGTTACCGCCAAATTTATAAAGATTTTACCCCACTTTACAGTGATTTTACCAAGCATTTCTAGGAACAAAAGTGAAGTGTAGGGTGTAAGTCCATCAAAACTTTCTACAACTTGCGGATATTTTCTACACCAAAAAATGGCTTTTATTTTATTGCTTCTAAACCCATTGGTAGGTATAAAATTAAAATATACTAAACTGTTTCATTCAAAATAAGGGATTGAGACTTTCCATAGCATTGTTGTCCCCTCAGACTAATTTGCTCTCAATTTGAAGAAAAGACGTGCATTTTAAGAAATCAACATACAACTTTGTTTCTTGTAGGTATTTCACAACTTAGTTATTATATTATAAACGATAACTTTTCGTTATTGAAATGGCCTACGGAACCCTAGGTACCTAGTGGGACCCCACCCACACCCACTTGACTAGTTCATGATAATTCATCTAGAAGCAAGGTTAGAATAAAAATACCAGTAAGTGAAGATCTTACCAGTGATTTATTAATTTTAATTGATAGAAAATATTGTAACAGTCATTATTTTTATCAATACCTAGATATAGGACCCAGTTATCGCAGACTTTTTATCCCCAACAGGTACATAAATAATTTCTGAGCAGACCCAGGCCCAGGCCTCCAACAGAGTCCATCACTGATTTAATAATGATCTTGAGCCAGTTTATTAAACCAGGAATAGTATGAATTAAACTAATTATGTACTTATATCTCATACAAGGCAACTTCCGTAAAATACAATAAATTACTAAACTAAACTGTACACAACCAACTGTTTTTTTTCAGTCTGAAAACTAATTTTTAACAAGTCTATCTATTTTAATTTCCTTATGAAATTCATCAATGTCTTGTTCCCATCGCTTTTCAAAATAAATTCCTGTAAATAATACAAACAAACATTAATAAAATAAATAAGTTAACCAAGTGATGATATAAAGATTCTGTTTTATAATAATAATATCCTGGGACATTTTTACACACGGATACCTGATCCCAAACTAAGCAGAGCTTGTACTATGGAAACCGGATAACTGATATTACTACATAATTATACTACTTTTTTATTTGTAAATACATACTTAATATACATATACACCCAGACTCGGGACATACAGACATGTTCATGCACACAAATGCATGTCCCAGGTAGGAATCGAACCTACGACCTGCAGCATGAAAGGTGCCATCACGCCAACCACGCCAACGGGCCCCTCAAATTAATGATCCAATTAGTAAAGACAGACTAATAATAAATACAGTTATGCTTATAAGTTTGCATAAACACTAGAATCTAGATCAGAGGCGGCTAACATACGGCGGCGAATTTCTGAAATTTGGCCAGGTCTTTGCGTTGGCTGATCTTCTAAACACATGAAGAACTTTACCTTGTAAGAATTTTGCATTATTTCCTGTTCTGATGGCCCATGGCAAATAGTATTTCAAATACAGTTGGCGATGCTTCGGTTTCAGTCGGCCCGCACCCCAGATTCCACCACTGACGCACATAGGTAGCTGCGTTTGGATACCTTCAATCCATTTCACTGTCACCTACACAATAAATAAATTACTATATAAAAGTTGACTTGATAGTTATAAAGTGCAAAGATAATAATGTTACCTCTCCCAACATAGTAGTCCTCATGAATAAGGTAGCATGTACTAAATCATGGACTTCTCTATACCGCTGCATAACATAAGCCAGCTCCGGATCACTTATAAACTGAACTGGCAGCCGTGAATCTGCCGTGATGTGGTTGTCTCTCATAAAATCCGCATAAACACGGCCCAAGGTATTTTCCGGCAACTTAGAAAGCGTTTCGAATGAAACAGTTTGCGAGTTTATTCTTGGCTTTTCTTTCAAAATGTCGGAGCCTTCGGTGGTTTCCAGCATTTTCGACTGCATGTATTTCATGGCGTTTTCTCCTGTTACTTCACCTAGGCAAGCAATCATATCACCGCGGTGTGGATTCAGCAGAGCAATAGCAGCCGAACCACATGATAACAACGTCCTCTGAAACGGATTTGTAGGTATAAAATTTTTCTGCATTTCATCTACAAAACTGCTGGTTTTAGGTAGAGCAGTAGTAGTCGTATAATTTCTAATTATAAATAGACGGCGCATCATTGTCGCTTAACTGTACTTATAAATAAGAAGTCTGTATCTGTAATTTAGGTATTCAACTTATTTAAAACAACAATAAACAGATAGGTATAACCTATCAAAATTGACATTTGTTTGACTGAATAAATAGGCTTGGGCAAAAAAATATCGTAATTTTTTCAGAAAATTATAATATATCATCGATATTTTGTATCCCAAAATATCGATATTCGATAATTATTTCCGAGTATCAAAGTTGTAACAAATTCGATATATGTAAATATTTTTAACAGTTTGATGCGCGCTAGGTACAAATTCCTGAATATTTTTTTACTTTTTTACTTTACGCAATAAATGTTCACTTATTTTCTTTTTCACACATGTAAAAAAGAAAATAATGCGTATATGTTCGCGCCTTGGGGTAAAAATATAGATATATCAATATTTTTTTACTCCACATATGTCGATATCTTTTAAAAATATCGATACGATACATATTTTTCATTTGCCCATAACTATAATTAAAAGCCAGGGATGCCAGCACCGCTACGTTATTTTAAACACCTGGGCCCCGAAAATATATAAAATCAAACCTTTATTATAATAATAAAGGTTTGATTTTGTATAATTTCGGGGCCTACACAACATCAACAAATCGGAAGATTGTCTGTAACCAAAAGTAACATTTTTTCTTTCGACTTCGTTACTTTAGTATCCAATTATACAATCTGGCAACCCTTGTCACTCGCTCGAACAGGAAGTTTTTTCTAAATAATGCAATAATATGTCCCAGTGCACCTTTTTAAAAATAATAAAGATAAAATAAAAAGTATGAAACAATAAAATATTCTCATCTAGAGGATAGCCGTGGTCCGTGTTGGTCTTTTAGGGCCAAATGGCACATGAACACGGACCACGGCTATCCTCTAGATGAGAATATTTTATTGTTTCATACTTTTTAGAGCGCGTTTTTTCCGTAGTCGGGTTTTAGTTTTTAAACTTACTTTTTATTTAATTATTTTGGAGTTATAGGTAACAATATATATATTTTTGAAATGTGCTCATCAAGCTCTTTCATTTGATACCCCACACGGTTTCATTAAAAAATGTTTTTTTTTTAGTTCATGACATTATGTCCTCTAGAGGGCGCCATATGCAATTTTATGTGACGTCACATAGCCTATAACCAGCGCGCCATTAAGCCGCTTCTGACGATACCTCATTTGTCAAATTACGACAAGTACTTTGGAAGTTAGGTGGGAACAGATGCACATACATACATACATACATACATACATACATACATACATACATACCGGTCAAAATCATAACGCCTCCGTAGTCGGGTAATAAAAAAGAAAATTAACCTATATTAATGCAAAATCTGGGGAATTTTTTTATTGACACAACCATTTGGTTGGGTAAAAAGAAAAATACTTGCCTTTTTCTTACTGGCCTTTGGCCTTACTGGCCTTTTAAAGACTTGGCCTTTTTCGACAAAGCTTTCGGCCCTTTTTTGAATTATGTGCTGGCAACACTGGTTTTTTTATTTTGATGTTGTTTTGGCTCCAAAGGGCTTGTACCCAGAGCCGTGAAACAAACTTATAAAAAAAAAATATTTTGATGTTGAGTGAGGTTATGTTTACTCGTGTGTTGAATTTTATAAAACTTTGTAAGGTGTAGTGATTACGTTCTGTGTCCATTGGTTTATAATTCAGGTAAATATGTCTTGCATAGGTACAATAATTCTTATTTACATGTCTGTATGAATAATCTCAAGCATGCAGGGTAACCCAAGAGGTACAATTTATAAATTCTAGTGGAACATTCTGTCTTTAGTACTTAAAATTTGTTGAAATTTCGTTTATTTGACCATCGATTTTCATTTTGTGATTTATAATTTTATTTACCCAATGAATTTACCCATTGCTCTAATGTTTTCAGCATAGGAAACCACAAAAATAAAATTGAAAATGACGGTAACAATGGCACAGCCAAAGAAATTCCTGAAAAGCAAGAAAATAAAAGCAGAATTGGCAAAAGAGTTTAATTTTCTGAAGAATGTGTTTTCTGTTATGTCATTACCTCTGCAAATGAAGGGTAAGTATTTATACTTTTTATGCCTTATACTTACTAAGGATACACAACGATACTAGAAACTAAATCCGATCCGGCTAAAACTAATGTTTCCGATCCGGCAGTAGAAATTAAGAAAAAAATGTAAAATGACAGTTTGTAACTGCCCCTGTAGGCCTAAACAAAATAAACGCTTTGGTTTGATTTGATAAAACAGTCAGTGTATACATCGAGTGTCTACGTCTGTCCACCACCGCAACACCTTGTTACGACTGTTGTAGTGGCGGTGTCGGTGCACTGAGTATCCAGTGTCTGGTGTTGTTGTAGGTTGTATATCCTTAGCATTAGGACTATCTGAGAAAATCAGGACAAAACAATTTAACCTGTAAGTACATTGTTTAACATTTAATAAATTTCAACAGGTGAGAGTGAAGACAATTTGGACTACGAAATAGTCAATGAAACGGCTAAAGAGAATGAATCTGAAATACCACAGCGAGCCCGCAGCATTGCAGAGTTAGAGCAAAAACTGCTCAAAATCAAATCAAAAAACAATTTCAACCTTAAAAATAAGTTGGTTAAAAAGAGTTTGAGCAGTAAACTAAACAAAAAAATTAAGAAAAGAGAGAGAATGAATAAAAAATCGAAAGCAAAACCATCAACAGAAGAATCTTTTGAAGAGAAACCCCAACCAGAAGTGAAACCGAATATCAATGTTGCCAAACCAGTGTTCAATAATGAAGGCAAACTTGTGTTTTCTAAATTTGATTTTGCTAACATTGGAAAGAAAGGTGGGTACATTTGTTTTGCAGCCAGTTCCTCCTATGTTAAAGTACATATGAAAGATTGATAATATTACAAAAAAAAAATAAGTAAATAACTTGTTACCAATTATTATTTTCAGATAAAATACGCAAAGCCGAAAAAGATCCTAAAAAGATATTGGAGAATCTTAAACAGCAAGAAGATAAACTCAGAGAGATTGAGCAAAAAGAAGATAGTGGTAAAGTAAAAGAGATTAAAGAAAAAATGGCATGGAAAAATGTACTTCAGAAAGCTGAAGGCCAGAAAGTGAAAGATGACCCGACATTACTTAAGAAATCAATTAAGAAAATGGTAAGTTCTTTGATCAATTCGTTGCAGAAGCTGTTATTAAGTTATTATCCGTGCTTTTATGCCCATTAAGAAATTGGAAGTTAGTCTATTGAGGTAGGTATTGCTGTTTACACCAGATAGGGGCCATCCATTAATTACGTCACACGAATTTCATGATTTTTAAACCCCTCCCCCCCTTGTCACAGCTGGTCACATTTTCGAGACCCCCCCTCCCTGTGTGACGTCACATATTTTTTTATAATTTTCAGAAATTTTAAAAAATTTTCGTTAAAATTCAAATTTCGGTTTTAATATTTAGATATATTAGATTTTTAAATGTGACGTCACAAAACCTAGGACCCCTCCCACCCCCTTGTCACACAATGTCACATTTCGTCGACCCCCACCCCCCCTTTACGTGTGACGTAATTAATGGATGGCCCCATACAGGCTGTTGAGTTTTGACATCATATTTAATTTCTAATCTTTACACCTATAGTTATGAGCTTTCTACAGTACCCAGCAATGCCTTTGCTGTTTGCTGCGATACATATAAATGTATGAAAAGACTACCTACCTACTCAAAAATTAGGTGCCATATATATTTGTCTTTAGTTAAAATATTGGTATTGGTTTAGTCATTTGCTTAGGTTTTTAAACAGTATTTTATGCTGATATTTATTTTTGTTGTTTAACAGGAACAAAAGAAAAAGCACAGTAAAAAGCAATGGGACACGAGAATACAGAATGTTGACCAAAAGAAGGACGAGCGACAGAAGAAGAGGACAGAAAATATTGCTAAGAAGAAAAAAGAGAAAAAGTCGAAAATTGTTAAAGCGGCAGTTAAGAGAGGCCGTGTTGTCATATAATGCGTTAATTCACATTATTGTTTTAAGTGTAATAAGTAAATTAATTATTATCGGATGAAGGTTTTTTATCGCCACAACATTATTCTAGTAGTACCACACAGCTACGTTTTGTACGATCAATGAGAGAGCCGGAAGCCCAACCCCCCCTTTCCCTCCCTCCGTCCCACTCCCCTTCAGGTCGGCAACGAGTGAACAATGCCTTTGGTGTTGCAAGCATCTATAGGCTACGGTAACTACTTAACATCGGGCGGGCCGAACGCTTGTTTGCCAACTCAGTGCTATAACAAAAAAAGTAAAGGTGACGCTTTGAACTATCCTGTTCTGAAGTTGCGTACCTACCTATCAAACACAAAGTAACCCGAGATGAACGAAACATGCTCGAAGACACTAGGTATACAGAATGGAAAAAATAACTCATGGAGGGCAACTACATTAAACACTTAGATAGCTAATTTTACTCAAAGGAAACATTCCCTTAGTATCAAAAATAACTAAAACTGCATTCAAAGATTGTTCATAAATCATCTGCTTGAGCTGGGAATTGAGCATGATTGCGCTACTGGCAGCGAGCGGCTCGCACACCACCCGTGCTGTAGTCTCGAGTCTGTTGCACTGATTGGACGGACGCTCACTGCATTGCTTGACATCGCCTGTCTTTTGCTGCGAGTGATCATGCATGCTACAGCTCGGGTGTTCGAGCTGCAACGAAGCTGCGCGGACGCGGGCAAATTCTACTATTTTATAAAATAAAAAAACTATTTCAACAGAAAGGAAATGTCATTTTATTCGTGATAGTTAGTAACGGTACGCTATTAAAATATGCGTTAAACAATTAATGTCTACATTCGGTTTTTCAATAAATTAAGCAGACAATTGTGCTGATTATGTTGGTGTCCACCTAAACTAACTGCATCGCCATCCTTCTCATGATCGTACCCTGCGTCCGCACTGGACGAAACATCGAACAGAACATACTGTTGTTTCTATTTTTATAACAACAAAAATATAAGCAATAACCCGTTTTATTCGAACTTTCATCCAATGCGAACGCAGGGTAACATATAAGCAAGACAAATACTTTTAGATGTGTGAAATTTAGTTTAGTCGTAATTTGTAGCCAACATAATAAACACCAACATTTATGCGGAGAATCCTCTTAAAACAACCGTAAAAAGATTTTGGCTTTAGGTAGGTATGTACAGTGCGTTTACAGTTATTTTACCTATGACATTTACCTTATTTATTTATTTTCGAAAAATGTAGTCTATATTAGATTTTTATAAGTCATGTAGCCTGTAGAATAAAGCTTAATCTACAGTTCATGGTCTCAAAGGCCAAGTTTAAAAGGCTGACTTTGCGTTTTACAAAAATAAAATGAGGAAACGTCAGAGGTAAAATAACTGTGAACGGAGACTAATATGCAATGGAAGGCAAAGTCGGAAAATAATGCGTTTGTAACGTAGTTGACATTACACTGTTTTACAGTCTACCACTAATCAAATAGCCGAACTATAATCTATGTACCTAACTAAATTCATATGAACACATTTTTTCTTAATTCTAGGTGCATTTAAAATTACACACCATGCTAAATAACTATATAGAAAAACATATTTAGGTACCTAATGGTATGTTTCGTGTTTATAATATCAATCCACAATGGTAGAATCAGTCGGCCAATGATGGTTCAAATAACAATGACCAATGTTAGAAAATTACAAATTGCCGAAATTAAGTATACAGCGGTTTCCTTTACTGACCATCCGCTAGAGGCGCTGTTCGATTTCCTACACAAAGTGGGCGATACAGAAACTAACAAAAAAGCATTACAATATACTTACGAATAAAATATATTCGGTTACTGGTGTTTATATAATCTATTATCAGTACCTACTGCCCACAAATAACTGAATAGTATTACGTCAACAATGGGTTCAATGAAACGTTCTATTATCATAGCCTACCGCGCCGCGACCTCTATCAGTATCTTAACTATAACAAGCGTGAAGGCATCCAGCGTAACTCATAAAAAGAGGAGTAAAACTGCGTAAAATGTTGCAAAAAATTATCTATACACTTACACAATGCAATTATTTTTTTTGGGAAAATATAAAAATCTGTGCTGGGCACCGAATTTTTATATTAGGTATATCGTGATGCTATGTGCGCAGTTTACCTATATGTATATTAGTAAATAAATGTACTTATGCTGTTTTTTATCGAGATACTGTATTGTACCTACTGAGGCGCTGTGATAGTGAACTCCTCGTGTGGATTACACAAGACGCGATGAAAGATTATTGTCCTACATATTCGTCGTCCGGACACACGAATCTGGTACCCAATGCTATGTCAATTCTACATTTAACTTTACTTATGAATATTTCATAATAAAATATATTTTTTAGATTAGATATTTTTACAGATATCAGTAGTCAGTAACGAGAGGATTAATTCATTATTTCGAGTTGTTATAATACGTAAAACAATGCAACAATCCATATAAAAATGGAATTCAGTCTACACAAGATTTTGTCTAGTTAAATATAAATTATGTATATGTAGGTATGGATAAAGTACACACTAGTTAGCACAACTCGAAATAATGATAGCAAGTAAATAGAACACATTCGGCGCCTTCCTGATGTAACTGACTCCTATTATATCGTCCCATTTCTATCGTTAATTATGAAAATATAAAAAATATAAACTCAATTTGATGAGCAATACGACACATTTTTGAAAAATAAAATATTTGACTTAACAAAAACGAATGTGTTTTATTGTTTAGTGTAGTTTCACTCATCGGGCGAATACACATACGATACAATTATTGTACACAATTATCAAAACAGATTCAACTAAAGTGCCATACTGCTCGCTCATAATTCTATAACCTTTATTTCTGGGTATGTAAGTATAACGAATTTGGTATTAAACTCAAATTAAACTTTCTGTGGCATGTACAAGCATGATTCCACAACGGAGCTTAAAATTTTATAATTTAAAAGTATAAACTATGTCTAACCATAAAATTAAAAATAAACTAGGCTATTAGTATTAAAAACAATTGTAAATAGCAACAACTCATCATGAATTAAAAGCCTCCAAATAGAAGTACCCTTCCTTCCAAATAACACGAACAAAATAAATAGAAATATAAAAAAATATAAGCATAAAAGATAAAATATGAGAGTACAGTAACTCTTAACTTTAAGACATTTATTTAAAGAAAGGCTGTTAGCTTATCTAGATATAGCCTCACCTCTTACAAGTAGGATGTGTGTACATTTTTAAATATTAATAAACACTAATTATACATAATACATATAATTCTATAAATTGCAGCAATAATTTTTCCGTGTATAACACTTGAAGAATGAATATTATGGGTAAGAACACAAGAAACACTTCCCATAACCATAACATGCTAAAGGCCTGGCCAATGTACATTGCACTTCACCAAGATAATTATACTTATTCTACATGTCTATGTCATGAAACATATGTCCCATTTGTACAAAAGATGTCTTTAGAAAATATTCGAAATACATGTCTAAATATGTATAAGAAACTACGCACGTTATAATAATTTGCCTTTGGAGAATGAAGTACTTACAGAAGAGCATTGGAAAACGTAACATGCTCCCATGTCTCCACTGACTGCTTATTACATACAACTTAGGTACATGATTTATATAACTAAATGTTCTAAAATTAAACAAAATATACCTCTTGTAACTTCTCCAAAATAGAAAAATAATAATTGTTTATTGTATGTAATACTGCACACCCATGTTTAAACTCTAACAGAATCAGTCAAGCATTGTTACAGAAAACATACCAAATAACATAAAAAATATGTTTGATAAACTAAGTAAGTGTTGTGTGTGTGGTCTGGTTGTATGTCGCCGTCCACAATGAACAGCTTTCCATTTTGATTAAAATTAAAGGTGGATATAACAATTTAAGCACATTCAAATATATTAATATGTCCTCAGTGAAATATATATGTGAATATGTTCAAATGGCTATCACTTATTCTAATAATTATCCTATAACTAAAGCCTAAATTTAAATGGTAATAATAAAGCAAGTCGTGAGGCGGGATATTTGCATCAGTCTTGTGAAATTCTCAAATTGTGAAAATTATTACTGTCATTTATTTATCTATTTGGTAATCTTGTAAAAAAGAAACTGTTAAAATTCAATATGTTATAATTATTTATTTTGTGAAGCATTCAAAGCTTGCATCATCAGTTCAGTTCTGACTTTAAAGACGAAATAGTGGCATCAAGTACGCGGCCAGCTGCATATCCAGGTATGTTAAGGTAGGCTGGCTTGTCATGTTCGCACAGCCCCGGTTGGGTGCAGCAGCGGTTCATGGCCGTGCCTACGGTGCCCGTGGACACACTGTGACTGCCGCTCGCTTCAGATGCTCCATGGCAAATCATTTTATGATTCGTAAATTGTTCTAACGAACGCAACTGTTCTCCACAGTTTTCACACTTCAATTCTCGGGCGTGCACCTTTTTGTGGCTATTGAGTGATCTTGAGTTGTCAAACACTTTGGGGCACATGTCACAGTACTTCAACACCTTCTCACCAGTGCACACCACTTTGTGGTTGTTGAGTCTGTCCAATGACATGTAGCGTTTGTTATTGCAGAGGTCACATTTAAATTGTTTTTGGGGCACGCGACCCGTGTGAACCTGCATATGTTTACGTAAATTGCTCTTATCTTTAATATATTTCGAGCACACTGAGCACTTGTTAACATCTTTGCGAGAGTGATGTGCATCTAAATGTCTCCGTAAATATGATTTTTTGTGAAACGGCTCCAAACAGATCTGACATCTGAATGGTTTCTGTGCTGGATGCACACCAGTCAAATGTGTGTTAAACTCCAGTATAGTGGGGTAACTCTTCCTACAATGAGGACAATGAAAGAGTTTGCGGCAAACTGGTGCACTGGAGTCACAGAATGGGTCAGAACAGTCGTCACAAAATGAGTCCAAACCTACTGGGGGTGTGGCCGCACCTGCCTGGAACTGGTCCAGCTCAGTTTGTAGTGGGTCGCGGTCCGGAGTGGCGGCTCCCATTGGTTCTTGTTTCACTTTCGCCTGGTCGTTATTTTCTGTGTAGTTGTCTTGCGGGGGCAAACTCCGTGAGGTGCTGGCGAGCATCCACCAAGGATTGTAGTGCCATGCACCAAGCCCAGAATGCACCGCTTGTTCCTTTAAATCACTAGATTTAGTTTGTGTTTCTGCATTAGAGAACCCAGGAAAACTGGGCAACTCTTGATTCTTTGATCTCGACGATTCAAATACACTGTGTTGCGATATCAAGTTTTCGTAATCGCTCGGATCCAACTTTCTCTCATTTCTGTCTATTTGGTCTCTTTTAGACATTATATTAGAATAGATTCTGAAAAGAAATTGCCATATATTACTTCAACACAAGTTATAACATTTTATATTCACCTACAACATCAGGAAACGTAAACAAACAACGCAATTACGCGCCCAAGTAAACAGAGACCAGAATTCTGGAAACCATGAATGATTCGAAACTAACTTCTAAATGAAACAATTTAGTTATTACATAAGTTTCCCATAACATTCTTGCTATGAAATTATCATTTTTCTATATTCATTTGCGAACAATAAACAAACAAGGAACACTGCTTGCCTTGCTTTTTATTTTTACCAAAATACAACTGGCGTAGAACAAATTGTTGCACTTTAGGGACATTACACATTTAAGATTACAAAATATATGATATATAACATAATATGATTCTTATGATACATACTATGAGATTTTTTTTATGGAATTCTCAATATTCTCAAATTTATTTCAAAGAACATCAGCCATTTTGTTTGATTTCTTCAGTTTTTTTTTTAATGTGCAATCACATTGGTTGATGCAAGTTGGATTGGAACACAGGTTTTTTGCCCATTCATTGCCATAAAGTAAATTAATTGACAGCGACTGACAGACAGGTTGTCTTGACTTGACAGACAGACGTCATTTTAGCAAACAATTATAGGTTTGTGGACAGATCTCCGCGATTATATTTATATTTTACAAAAATTTAATAAAAACTTAGTACTACGACAATAAGCTGATGCTGCTAATCTAATACCTATTTTACAAATATGGTGTGGTTGGGTTCAACAATACTAAATACATTTTGGAAACCTGCTGTGAATATAGTGAGGTTAGAAATTGTCAAGTACCTGCCTATCGAGGGGAAGAATAACAAATAATAAAAGCATTAACTTTATTTTGTTACTTTTAGAACGCGCTACCATGCTGATAAGACCCGGCTTGTGAGGAGATATGGATATGAAGAGAAAATTTGGTGTGGTGGGTTGCTCCCCAGAACAATAGGACGACCACTGCCTATACCTGAATACAGGTATAATACGGCTGATTAATTTAATACTAATGTAATAACAAAGTCTCGTCATAAAAAACCTTATATACCTATTTGTTTCAGACCAGCAAATGCTTGGACGGAACGTAAAGCATTGTTCGGCCAGAATGATTACATTGACATACTAGGTTCTGGTGAATTGCATCCAGTGAAGACCTTGTACACTGTCCCCTCATGGATTAGGGGTGTGAAGGGTCATGAGTATCATGTGAGTATTAATACTTCAAGTAGATTATTTGAGGCAGATTTTTCTGGGCCAAATTTCATAAACTTCCATCGAAAAATGTATAAGTGGATGGACTGGATGATCTTATAAGGGTTCCTCATTGGGATTATGCAACCTTAACTAGCCTCAAAAGTTATCTCCTAGATCATTTCAATTTAAACTGAATGCATTTCATTCTTATAGGTATGGCTGTTAAATAAATAACATTTTAATTAAATGATTTATTCTGTTGCAGATAATACTTAGGAAGAAGAAGATGTGGTCCAAAACTGCTACACCTAAAGTAAGACCAACTAAATGGAAGGAACTAGAGAAAAGGTTTTCCTTTTTGTATAGGAAACTTAATAGGAAAACAAAAACAGGACCATCTCCTGATTAAAATAGTAATTTTTATTGTGTAGATTATATACCTATTTGTAGTACAACAGATTTAAGTTAATAAATGTAACATTATAATAATTGCTGGTAATTTTATTACATTACACATAAGATTATTGTACAGGTCATAAACAAACAGAAAATATTAGATAAGTGGCTAATACATCATTTGATTTAAGAAAGTGGCCTGTTTATTTATGTACATCTTAGAGGATGATACGAACCCATTTATCCACTAAACTGTAAGACATATACCTTAAAGGCAGTGTGTGGACACTGGACGATCCATCCATAGATTGGCCATTCTCTCTGTTGCACATATCTTACATAAACATGCTATTAATTAGGTACTTACACAAATGCTTACAGCATTTAATTTAAGGTATGCACATATTTGGTACATTAGTTGACTAGAGTCACTATCGGCAGTACCTACCTACAGTTAACACTTGGTATTAATAATGTTTAACAATTGAAAAACCACTGGTTATTAATACTATCTTCGTGACTTCTTCATCTCAATTAGCAGACTTGGGGCCCTTGGGTCCCAAATGAGCATCTCTTGTACTACTACGGGTACCGTGCAATAGAATGGGCGGTGTCGATCTCAGTGACACCCAGACCAGGGCAAATTTGCCTCTGGCGGGAATCGAAACCGTAATCAGCCGGCCCGCAACCACAGTGCAGAGATACCTACCTATAACTACTTAGAATAATTGTTCACTACGTCAAAGTTCTATAGGCATTCCCCAGTCTTGTTTTATCATGTCAGCCGCCTTCTCGGCTATCATAACGGCGGCGGCGTGCGTGTGGGCGGTGGGTATGTGCGGCATGATCGACGCGTCCGCCACTCGCAGCCCCCGTACACCGTGCACCAGCAACCTCGGGGACACCACGCCTGTTGAGTCTCCTTCCGGCGCCATTTTGCAAGTGCCCACCTAGTAAAAAGAGATTTTACTTATGAAACTTGTACTTTCTGGCGGCTCCGCCCGAGCTGTACTTCGAGATGTAGTCTCTGTCATTTAGGTATAGTTTTTAGGGCTCCGTACCAAAAGGGTGCCAACGGAACCTATTACTGAGACTCCGCTGTCCGTCTGTCCGTCTGTCAGCGGGCTGTATCTTACGAACCGTAATAGGTAGAGAGTTGAAATTTTTCACAGAATGTGTATTTCTGTTGCCGTTACAACAACAAATACTAAAAATAAAATTTAAAAATAAAGGGGGTCACACAAAAAACTTGAAATTTATGATTATCAGATTATTTATCATTATTATAAATTATCAGATCAAGGGAGTCTCAATATCAGTGACACCCAGACCAGGACAAATTAAGAAAAGGCCGTATCCGAAATTTGCCTCTGGTGGGAATCGAACCTGCAACCATCCGATGTAGTGAGCCGAGCGACCAACGCGCGAACCATTGCGCCAAGCGGTTGTCGAACCTGCCGTAATACCGTAGTACACTAATTAACATCGCTCTATTATTATTTTGAATCTAGGACTCACTTGGTGATCCAGGGTGATGGAGGTTTGCATAATAGCGCATTGCCAATATTCATCGGAATCAAAGACGAACGACTCGCAACCTGGGAATGGCGTGTCGTGCAGCCTCGTGCCGTACCGTTGGAACGCTTTCGTTCTGATTACTCTTTCTGTCTGGAAAAACATTTATCATTAGCTGTGTAGGTGTCTACTGTTTATACAGGGTGAATTTGAAATCATGGGCATCCTTTTAAACTATGACTCTACACATGATTCAGAATATTTTGGGAAAATAAATAAAAATGTCTATTGATGAAAAAATATTGCTCGAGTAAGCAAATAAGCAAACCCGTTAACTGTTATTCCTAACATAGGCAATAAATGTTTATCAATTGATTTGTTGATTAATATTCCCTAAGTATTCTGAATCATGTGTAGAATCACCCTTTAAAAGGATGCCCATGATTTCAATTTCACCCAGTATAGGGTGGAAACAATACTTACTTAAAAATGCAAAATGTTGCTCGTACCTACCTACTTAAATTTTACTCAGTAGGTAAACTGTCTAGTTATAATTTTAAATCAAAGTTTTTCATTAATTTTTAATGAGAAGTAAATATTACCTGACAATGAAAAACATATAGGTACCAAATGTATGGAAAGTCTATATATTTTTTTTTATTTATGCCGTTACGTTTTCATTAAAATATTTATGCCATTTTGCTCATTAGAAGACCTAGTTTCTTCTGTATCAGTGTATTTTTTTTAATATGTCTTAGTTATATTCTACTGTTTGCGACATGTATGTGATGTATGATCATGACAGCATTTTCTGAATTTATAAACCTTTTCATGCACACCAGTGATCACAGAACAATTTAACGTCTGATCTTTCTAAACGAGTTTATTAATTTGGTCGAGACATGTATCCTCGTGTCGTGGTAAGTACCAAATAATTTGCTAAATTCTCAGATTAATTGAAAAACCATTTACCATTCGGACGCCTTCAATCATAGTTTTCATGTCGTTAGGATCGTCGAAATAATTTGGATCGATCATAGGATGATCGGCAAAGTTCGCACTTCGCAGCTTCAGTCGGCCGACACTGCGCGGCCTGATCAGCACCGGGTTCATCGCGAAGGTACGAAGCCTGTCCTTCAATGGCAGCGAACTATAAACCTTCCACCACCACTCATCTGTAATGCCTGGAATACAAATATCAATTTGTTAAAACGTCTCGAGTTTTCGCTCGACGTCCCGGGGAAGTCATTTTCCGAGCCAGTGATAGATCTTAACTTTTAAAAGCTCTTTAATTAAAATTTATCTGCTCGCGTCTACATCAGGCCCATCCGCGCCCGAGCATTCAGTTTTGACGTTGGAACCCATAAACAAATTGTTATAACATGAGAGCTGGGGCAAGGCATGCAAGGCCATGGACATTTTTTAGGTAAATCCAGATGCCTCGCACATTGGACGCGTCAAATCAGTGAGTTTCAATCGGTAAAAAATTGCAGACATAGACGGGCCCTATTAACATGCTGCCCACGTCGACCACCAAGAATTTTCATGATCAAGAATACATGATGATAATATTAATGACCAACGTGTTTCAATTGTTTGGGAATTAGCAGCCTTGGGTCCCAGTTTGTAGCCTGTTTTAACTAGTGATGGGATGTTCTCGAGAACATTCTCACCCTCGGAAACTTACTCGTGAGAATTTTCGAGAATTTATCTTCTGAAGCATGTTAAACTTGGCATAAACCTCATTAAACATGCAAGTATGGTGGTTTTAATTGTTTTTAAGATTTAAAGTTAGGATAATCACCTAAAATATAAGATTCTCAAAAATACTCACGAGCCAGTTACTAAGGGTGCGAATGTTCTCGAGAACATCCCATCACTAGTTTTAACCCAATCGAAATTTCGAAATACTTCCTAGAAATGTTCCTCAGGTTCAGTCCACTTACCGAGTAGAGACCTCAGTATGCCCATGCCATCGCTCGCTAAGGACCCGGCTCCCATAACGAGTTCAATGTCTGGTCTCGTTTGGTCAGTGTCGCGGGAGAATCTGGTACGCAGGAAGGCCAGGCCGGCCGCCCCGCCCGGCAGGGTGAGCGGCCCGCGCGCCGATATATACGCCGCTGCCGCTAACGGGGATGCGGCTGATAACTGAACAGAAAGAAAGAAAAGAAAGAAAGAAAACCATTTATTTGGCACAGCACAAAAGACACAACACAGTTTAAATAAAACAAACAATAAATAGACAGAACAACAGAAAGGTAGAAACAAAAACAAAACACAACAGAAGAAGACGACTGTGTCTCACGGCTGGACCAAATAGGTTCCCAGATCAGCCTAATGCCAGGCATAAGCTTGGCACTGATTTTCATCTGGGACTCGAGTGCCTAACTGATCTCAACAGTGGCCCGATTCACGTAACCAAAACCGTAACGATGTCTCAGCGATATAGTCGTTGATAGCCTTTTTGTATTACGAAAAGGCTATCAACGACTATATCGCTGAGACATCGTTACGGTTTTGGTTACGTGAATCGGGCTACAGGACCCATGTCTGTACTTTTAGATTTATTATAGTGACCTCTCCCACTAACTCTGAGGGTTATAAAAAGAGGCAAAATATACCTGGCAACCCTAAGGGGTTGCCAGGTATATTTTGCCTGTGTGTTTGTAAGGCTGTCTAGCGACCCCTTGTTGATAACTGAACAAAGGTTTTAATGATTCACTTAGGGTTGAGTTCACCAACAAGCTAAGACAGATAGAGCCAAGCTGTAGCTCATAGGTATACGGGCTCAGCCAGGGTAGGGCCACCGTCTTACGGAAGATTGGCGTAAAGTACCTAACTATTTAAACTGCGTTTCGTACAAGTGAGAGAGTCGAAAGCCCATCACCCCACTCTTTCTCTCCCTTTGTCCCACTCCTCTTCAGGTCGGCCACGTGCGAGCGATGCCTTTGGTATTTCAAGCGTCTATAGGCTACGGTAACTGCTTAACATCAGGCGTTACATGCGTGCTTAACAACTTAACAACTGCTTAGTCAAAAAGATTCTGGCAATACGTACGTCATTTACGCATAATCCACTTTGATTGACGATAAATGCGTTTCCAGAGAAGGTAACGTGATCTTGAAGGTTGTATCCAACGGGAAGGTCCACCACAGTGTTGATTCCGTGTTTCTGCAAGTGGTCCCTAGGGCCCACGCCTGATAACATCAGCAGCTGAGCAGAGCCGATGGTCCCGGCTGATAGAATCACCTCGCGACGGGCCCGGGCTTGTATACTGTGTACATACAAGGTAATGGTCATCATAGCTACTAATACTATTGCTATAAATAATTATTAATAAACCATACCAAACATATTATCTGAATGATAGTAAAAACAGCATCAAAATCCGCTGCGTGGTTAGGAAGAACTAAGCGGATAAACAGACAGACGCGGTTAGCGACTTTTTTTCTAAACAGAGTTATTGGATATTGATTTCAAGTTACTTATAATAGTCACCTTTTGTTTTGTTTGATGAATTCCACGCCAACGGCCGTTTTAGTTCGTTTATCAATTAAAATTTTAGTTACACTAGAATATTTCGAAACTTTCAAGTTTTTTCTGAACCGAATTGGTTCCAAAAATGCTTTTGAGGAGCTACATCTCCTACCTCTCCTCATGGTTGCCTGAGGTTTCGAAAAGCCGATGACGTGTTTTCCATTTGGATCTCTCCATTTGTAGCCAAGCTCCTCACCGGCAAATTTAAAGGGCTTTTCCAGTGGGCATCGGTAAGGTGAGTATTGTATATCTAAGTATCCGCCGACACCGTGATATGACGAATTTTGTAATTCCTTTATGCCAATGTTTTCTGATTTCTTGAAATATGGAAGTATTTCATTATAGCTCCATCCTTTATTACCCATTCTAGCCCAGTCGTTGTAATCTTCAGGATGTCCTCTCTGATAGATTAAAAAGTTGAGCACGCTGCTACCGCCTAGAACTTTTCCGCGGGGTAAAAAGCACACTTTCCCTCTTAAATCTCTGCATGCTCGTGACAAAGGTACTGAGTTATAGCCCCAATTCATTGGCGTTAGGGAAAGGAACGGCGCAAATATCGGAATGTCCGAGAAAAAGTTTTCGTTGCCTCCAGCCTCTATAAGTAAAACTCTCCATCCTGGTATTTCGGTTAAGCGATTTGCTATAACGCTACCGGATGAACCTGCTCCTACTACGATAAAATCGAATTCTTCTAGGTTTTCGGGCATGTAATCAGATATAAAACCTTCTTTTTGATCAATAGGCAGTGGTCGAAACAAGTCTGTCCATAAATCTAAAAATCGGTTGGAATCTGAGGCGCCAGTAGCCGATGTTATGCAAACCCAGTAGAAGAACCATCGCATGTTGTCTTTTTCATTTCTGAAACAAAACACGTCTTTATTAATAAAGTAATTTAACTACATGTGAATTCGCCGAGTGAACCGTAACCTGCGTTCACCTAGTTTAGTTGTTCGAAGGTTACGTTTAATATTGTTAAATAGGTCGATGCACGATTTTACGAATACAAATCGCCATTAACTGCTGAGTGACATCACAGTAAGTAGTGTAATGGATCAGTCGCATCACATGTTGCTTGTAAATAAATACTAAACCTCGACCAGTAGGTGAACGTGCTCAGAGCGTTAAGTTAGTTAAAGTTAACCTACCGCACGTTAGCCCATGTTTTCAAAGTCCTTTAGAGATAGTCACTCAGAAGAAAAACGTGAACTTAATTGGCTTTTATGCTGAGATTATATTTTATGTACGTGCTTGAGTTTGGGTGTGTACTTAAGTAACTTTTTGTTGTTGCTTTCTTAGCGCTACTAGTTTTTGATTAAATATTTTTAACATTACGGAACTTACTCGTATTTTTCACAATATCTTATTATAGTTGATTCCACTTTAGGTGATTATTGCACCAAGCTCTTTTGAATATATTTTTGTAACCAAAATGGTACCTAAATGGAGTTGACCATCACCTGATATTCGAAGGATATACGATAGTCAGTCACGCCAGCGTAATAGGTGACATCCGATGCTACCTCGGTTCGAATGCTCAATCAAAATTACGTGTAAGGCCATTTATTATGTAAGAAGACCGAGGATTAGGTTTGATGATGCAACTAACACCACCCTTTATCGTGAGCACTAGTTTTATTTTATTGGTTGGGTCCTAACGGAGGCACGGTAACACGGCGGCCTCGTTGTTACCTATTTCACGCTACGTAATTTTCACTAACACTTACACAATGTGACATAATAAAATAACACAGGTATTGGACACATAACTCTACGTTAATCAAAGGACACGACTGTACTCTTCACGTTTCCGTCAAGAAGTCATCACTATCATTTTTAAAATCACAAGGACCATTCTAGTAGGTAGGTACAGGGAAGTAATTGTAAACGATCTTGATATTTCAAGTTTACATATCTACTTATTATGTTTACCCAACTTGTTATAGGCTATCTACAGATAGGTATGGAAACGTGTACTTCTCTTGAATCAGAATGTGATCAAAGTAGTTATGCACATTGTTTATTTATCCCTTGCTTGCTTGTTGTACCCACGACTACTTCTGAATTTTCGGATTATATTGGGAAAGTTTCAATTATCCTTTGTTAGTCTAATGTTCACTTGTTTAAAATTTGCATGAAGGGGGTAGTCTCAGAATCTTGGAACTACCTATTCCAATATTCCGAGAGATTCATTTTCAGGATCGCATTAGAAGGTACTAATCCGATTCTAAAACTGGCCTGTTATTGGCAATTTCTTGAGCAGAGCACCCAGGTCTTTACGCCATCTCTAAAGCCAAGCAGTTGAAAAAGATGATAGTTAGCAAGATAAAATAATGCCGCCTTTGTGAAATATGATGACGACATTAATAAGTATCATATCACTGCTAACATATTCAAACAGTCTCAAGTTAACTCACTCAGGACTAACCCTGGACCAGCGTCTGTTTTAATAACATCTGTCAAGCCTGCAGCCTCCCTTGAGCGTATTTAAAGCCGTGATCCGCTTACCAACCTCTTTGACTTTGCCAAAGAAGCCGAGGCGTCTAATCTTCACGTTCTGAATGAGGTTCAAAGAGATATGAACTGGTGGAGCGCTTAGTGCAAGTTTTATATGTTTTGTGTCTACAGTACTTTGAGACCCTTTACAACAGTGTTAGTACTACCTAGTACTTACTAGGCACCTTTTATCTATTCTGTTATATTGTACACCTCCGTATTAAAGCTTTATTTAGCTCCTCTCCATCCGAAGGCAGTTAAGGCTGCCCAATTTTGTACCTTTTTCGTGTGGTGGAACAATAAAGAATTATCTGTCTACTGAAAATAGTATTTTTATATAACTAAGGCGGCGAACAAGCGTATGGCCCGCCTGATGTTAAGCAGTTGGTGTGTCCAGATGCCCCGCCCTAGCACTCATGTTATGACATTATTTCTATGCGTTCCGACAACAAAACCGAGTGCTCGGGCACGGCATGCGCCTGATGAAGACGCACCCAGTTACTTGGAAGGGAGGGGAGGTTTGGTTTCTAATTTACGTGGACTAAGTTGAGGAACACAAGGCATATAGCGCATTATCATAACTGTCCACAATGCAGAAATCATTTCTGTAATGTTTGTAAATGGGTGCAATGCGGTAACTACTGAATAACGTATTAGGGTACTGTAGCTGACTCTATTATGTGCGATTGCGACGACAACAGCCAACTCCATCGTTATCTAACTTAAACCAAGAGATTAATTAATGTTAAAGAAACGAGAGGCGCATCCGAGAGTGGATCAAAAGCAATCAAAGTTTGGGAGAACAGAGTTTACAATTTACTGGCGCGCGTTTGAAGATGTTTTTTAAATTATTATTTATTTCATATATTTCCATATAGTATAGCTGTTGTGAAGATCATACTAATAGATATATTAAATTTGAAAGTTTGTATGTTTAGATATTTGTTACTCAATCACGCAAAAGCGGCTGCACGGATTTGGATGTTGGCACACACATCATCAGTTCATTACCTGGATTAACACAATGGATACTTTTTATCTCGGAAAAATGTTAGGTTACTGTGGCATTTTCAAAAACGAATAATATATATACACACTCATTCTCATTCTGCGGGCGAAGTCGCGGGCAGAAGCTAATGGGTTTATAAACAAGTCATTACAACTTTTACGGAATTAGACGTTGGTGTCTATGTAGTATCAAATATAAAATATCTAATGAAATAAAACGTTAACACGAAAAATCTTGCGTCTATAAATAGACGAACAATATGAGCAACAGGACGAGGTGTAACATTAAATAGGTTCATCGTGAAACAGTTCACGTAGGAACTATCGTATCACAGAGCAGTCCTTGATCAGCTAACGTACATTTCTTAGACGAACATTTAATTTGAAACAAATAATAACGTATGGTGAAGTTCGTTACAACGTTATAAGATTATACCAACAATGCGCAAGTAGGCTGATTGGATAATATTTTCGAAACGGTTATTAGATTTTTGTCTCGGAGTTTAATAACGGCTATTGTTATATCGAGCAAGGCCAATAAGTTGGAACTCGATAGGTAATGTGCAATCGAGATACAATGATAGTGTCATTTTACCAGTGCCTGCCTGCCTACTTAACTATTAAGATACTATATTTTCTTGCGATATGTTTGTATACCTTCGAAATCGAGTAAACGCATACGCTGTATTATTTAAATACCTATTCATGTGAAGATATCAAAATAATATAACCTACCTAGGTATTCAATGATATATTATATTTTATAATAAAACCCTCAATTATTATAATTATTATGAAATTAATGTACTTCAAGGTAGGTCGACGCTGGTAGGTAGGTACTTTTGTTTATGTACATAGTTACAAAATTATTCATACCGTCAGTACGTACGTTGACATGATAGTTGGTAAGACTTGTTGGTGGGTAGTCTGGTGAACGTCCGGCAAACGGGTTTGTCCATTACAAAATTGTGGAAGCATAACCTGCTACATTCACGAACTCTAACTACCTACGGCTATTGAGGGGTACATAGTCAGGATAACTGAGTAGGGAATTCAACCAACTTGCTAACCCATTTTATGTTACAGATGTCCGATTTTTGTCTCCGATAGTCGGATCCAATAGTTTGATCAGACAATCGGAAAGCACTTCTGTCATTTGTTTGATTAAGCATGATCGTTTTCAAAACAGACGGCCAATAAACCGGATGTGTGAGAGAATCCGATCCGATCACATGCCGTCCGTCAAAATGCTCAGCGTGTAATGTGCGTCATGTGGTTAGTTTTACAAGCTCCACCAGTTTATAACTGGCATCCTAATGGTTCCGTAGTGGTTTCGCAAAACACTAATCAGGGCGGCGAGTCTAGTAGCGTTTAACTACTGGAAAACCATAAATGGTTGGTGTCTAATATTATCTTCGTGAATTCTTCATTGTAAATCGTAGATTCCTGGTGGTTGTCATGTTGCTGGCCAGAGCGCTGCTAACGGATGGACATCAACACTTCGAAGATGATATTAGGGACCAGTGTTTTCGCAATGGGTTATTGTTAGCGGAATCTGAGGCCGAATTATTATATTCCTCCTTTAAAAAAATTGCAATTTGGATGGTTGACCCAAATGGGAATTGTTTTTAACAAAATCACAAATGTAGGCACGTATCTCAGTAATAATATGAAAATTAAATGGAACCCCTTTTGAAAGACTGGGAGCTGGGCAGACCACGTGCTGTGATTGTGATCACTAGGTGGGGCAGAGCGTCCACAGTACTCCGCCATCGCATTCTGACTTGGGCTACGCGTTTCACCTCTCCGGTATTGATTGCCCACTGAATGTTTTTATATTTTCGTTATGGTATGTCTAATAGCTTCACTTTTATAGAAGTTCTCAAACATAGCCATTACCTTCGTAAAATATTTCGTAAAATTTTCGTAAACATAGGCTTCGCTCCAAAATCTTAATACTTACGCAGTAATGTAATCGAATTGAATTGATCCAATAAGTATGATTACTTAACGTTGCCTAAGATCGCAACGCGGAAAATATGTGAAACGCCGGTCGCAACCACGGTTTTCGTCAAATGTCGCAAGTATCTTTCGATAAAGCAGTAGTCAAGTAGTAATGGATACTCAGTCAAGCAATTACATACATTTACGTAGGTACCTAGGTAGTTAGGTCGGTACCTACCTTATAATTAACTAGTGATTACCGGTATCAATACCTACAGGATAAATTCACTCAGTCTTAATACTATGCCTACATTCTTCATTTCCTCCCAAATACTGAAGTTTAGTAGTAGTCATTTGTTTGTGAATAGTAAAATAGGGAAGAAAGTTTTTTCTTATTTCTGGGTACATCATTATTATGGTTATATTTTCCATCATATTTAGATTTTCAATAAACTTGGGAATAATTGAAATGTGTTTGTGAATTCAAAATGGTAAAATTCCACTAACTTTATAACTATTTAGTTGATTATTCAAAGGAACACAATTTTACTTATACAAAATAATAATTAATATCCCTGTCCAATAATAGTGACGGTTCGTAGAGGTAGGTAGCTAAAAATAAAACGCGACTCACCATTCAACAATCCAAAAAATAAACTTTTGAATTCAATTCAATTTAAATAATTTTAAACACAATTTCACAGTTCACTCACGTTATCCTTGCGTTCAGATGTGCATAACGTGTGTCTACTATAAAGGCGGATGGTTTAATCGTATCGGATGGACCACGCATGGCACGCATACGCAGGACTAGTATTGGCTGCGCGCGCGCGTACCACGCACTTTAAACTAACGATATACCATCGGCCTTGCCACTGGACGTAATAAAATATGGTATCTATAAAACGTTGATCGATATACAAACGCCATTCAAGTCCAAGTTCGTTGTTGCGCCAGAAACATGAATTCAGCCGTGGTCATTTTAGCGGCGGCTGCGCCGCGCCTACTTCAACCTTCGAATGATAAATTTATTGCATAATTCATGCAAATTATTTTTTTAATACATATCTTAGTGCGTTAATAGCAATGATTATATTAAAGATGAATAGTGCCAATTTTGCCTTTTTCAAAATTGGCTAGAAATATGTCTATGAAAAGGATAGCAATGCAGTTAGTTGGGACAAGTTTAGTTTGGGTAAAAATATAGCTCCAACGTCTTGTTGGTAAGTCGCGGGTGATCTGAAATTCTCAGAGTAGAGTCGTCGTATCGTAGGCTTCAGGGATCCGAGAGTCGCCGTCGTGGAAGTGATGACATTCATAGCACTTCATAGGGGATTATTTTGTCCATAGATTTTCTGTTTAAAAAATGTTTAATAAATGTATAGTCTATCCGACGAGTAAAAATACCCGTGTGTGTAGGATAGAAATATGCTACGTAGGTGCGTGATACACTGATACGTTGCAAATTTTGTAAGAGAGTATTTTTTTTTTCGTAGCTAAATAAATATTAAGAACAGAAGTGATAGTTGCCTTGTTATTGTTTACAAAATTGAAGTAACTATTGCATTGCCGTCGGCTGTTAGTGTTATATTTAGTTTAAAACTTGATGGGCGTGTATGTCATTTGTAGTTAAACTGGTAACTGGCTGGTTAAACTATATTATATTATAAGATAAGTATTGATGGATTAGTTAAGCAGATATGGTATCTTACATTACTACTTATTATTAAACTTCTGCTCAGCGCACCACTAGGTACATGTAGTGAAATTCACACTTTTCGCAATTCGTTTGATGCGTGTAGAAGATGAGCCGTATTGGCAATTCCGACTGATTCGTACTGTGTCCATGGACTCTGTTTAGTAGGACATACTATTTTGAACAGTCACATGTCTCCTTCTTTCTTGGTAATGTCTTTGAAGATAAGTAACTAAGTAGTACCTGCCGATTGCAGGAATTTCGAAATACCTATGTAGTTCTTTCACCGAAGTTGTAGAGGTGGTTGGCAACCAGTGTGAATTGAAAATTATATCATTTCCGACATTCTGTCCTGCCCATAGGTACCTATCGTAATCGTATTAACAAAAGGAAATTGGTTTCTCGGCATCTCGAACAGTGGAGCGTGTCGGACCGGATCGGATGACACGCAAATCTACTCTAAATATTTACCCGGAATATAAATTATTTGGGAAGGCTAAAAACAACAAAATTGATGCGATTTTAGAACTCACAATTGGTATATAAAACAGGCTGCTGTAACACATTGCATTTATTTCCCAATGAGTGCGTCCACACTATCCGAGCAGTCAGTATATAGACCTGGGCCCCAAGTCGCTTAGCCATTGAACTGCCACTTTAGCGGTTTGCTATTGTGACCGACCCTCTGATTGGTCGGTTGATTCTGATCGACCAATCAGTGGGTCGGCCAGGTAGTCAGCGTCGGTATTACATTACTATTTCTCGGTCGATATTGATCGGTGTAGTCTCTGGACGCAGCAAATCAGAACGTAATTTCTCAGCTACAAAAAGTACCTAGCTATATCAATATACAGGGTGAATTTGAAATCATGAGCATCCTTTTAAACGGAGATTCTACACATATTTAAGAAATATAAATCAATAAATCAATTGATAGGAACAAATTTATTGCACAGGTAAGGTAGATATAACAGTTAACAGGCAAGGTGTAACAGTTAACTGGTTTGCTTATTTGCATACTCGAGCAATATTTTATCATCAATAGGTTTTTTTATTTATTTACCCAAAATATTCTGGATCATGTGTAAAGTCATGGTTTTGAAAGGATGCCCATGATTTCAAATTCAACCTGTATAATTTAAGATTACCAATAAAATTAATAATACCAATTCAATTAAAGGTGACATCAGCAAAGTCGGTGATTAGCTGAACGCCATTAGTAAAGTTTTGGCCAAGTGCGACAAAGGTCGGACAACTTATCCGTTTGAAATCCGATCAGCCCGTTCACTCCTATAACTTCTCGTGAAATAAACCTATCGAACTTTGATTTGAAGTCGTTACAATCTATTTTCAAGTGTGATGTTGAGTGTGTACCAACCAAGTGTGTACTAATCTAAGCAACCTAGATGTGTCCATATGGCGCGCATGCCTCACCCGAGCACTCATATTATGACATTACGTCTATGCGTTCCGATGTCAAAAGTGAATGCTCGCGCGAGGCATGCGCCTGATGAAGACGCCGCCAAAATGCTGTTGTAGAGATTTTTGGATAATTCTCACACATAGGTACTATAGTAATTATACCTATCTTCATGCTTATTAAAAAGCTACTCTTTTTAAGCGAGAGAGAGAGTCACCAACTCCTATTATTTATTTTGATTAAATTCACATATGTGGGTTTTAAGACAACTTCGCTTTTCCCCGGGACTCGACGAGGGTTACCTCGGCGTTATCGTTGGACACCATTGTCGATACTGGCTTACAGGAGCAACAGTAGTAGGAGAGTTTAGCGGGCCTAGCCCCATAAAAAAAAGAAAATACTTACTTACACAGGCATGTGGTGCTTCGTGCAGTATTCCACATTATTCGTGTCTCGCCTGTTGAATTAGTCCCTAGAGTTTTAAACATACGAGGTATGAACTCACTCTTTGAGTAGGTTAATCACCGACGAGTCTAGCATTCCCGAGAGTGGTTTTCTCTATAAGTAACCGACCAATATAGATGTAGTGGTGCCGACCTACTTCCACTAAAATAACTAACGCAAAACGACCTCCATACCATTTATACCGATAGTGTTAAATTGCGTGGCTTGATTAAAACAATGCAGTCCTTGCTACATGAACAGGACTTTATAACACACTAATAAGTATGTTTAGAAATAGCGAGCCTTCGAATTGATTAGAATATACAAATACATAAACATAGAGAAATATTCGATGAGAATGGAAGCGGTAACTTCAAGGCTGATTGAGCCTGATTGCTATGTCATATATGTTGACATGGTAGGTAGCTATACAGGGTGCAACGGAAAGGGTACATATGACGGCTTCCTTAGATGGTTAATTAGCATTAGCTCATAGATGGCTCAGAGGAAGGATAAGCAAGCGATGTAAATAGGTAATGACACTTGTAGTTCGGTGACACATTTATTATGATTTGAATTCAATCAAACGAAATCGAAAATAGGGTATAATTTTTTTGAATATTTATTTTGATCTGAAATTTTGCATGACACTCTATGCTAGGTCTACACTTCGCCCCTTTTAGATAGATATATCCTTTCCGTTACACCCTGTATTGTAGGCAGCATATGCAGGTAACTACTTACTGATAGTGTTATTAGTAGCTAGGTAGATAATCGTTGAATCAAAGTTTAATAGATGTGTCCATATGGCGCGCATGCCTCACCCGAGCACTCATATTATGACATTGTGTTTATACGTTTCAACGTCAAAACTGAGTGCTCGCGCGAGGCATGCGCCTGATGAAGACGCCGCCATTCATTAGGGGCCATCCATTAATAACGTCACACGAATTTCATGATTTTTAGACCCCTCCCCCCTTGTCACAGCTGGTCACATTTGCGAGACCCACCCCCCCTCACTATGTGACGTCACATATTTTTTTATAATTTATCAAATATTTTCATAAAAAAACAAATTTCGGTTTTAATACTTTTTTTTTGGTTTCGGTTTTTATTAATGGATGGCCCCTTATTTAATAGACGCGTCGATAATTTGCATCTTTATTATTCTACTAGGTATTCGTACGTTCATGTGAAGGTTTACCTGCCTAGCAACATGCAAGATGCTATTGGCGATGGAAGTAGTTCAACGCAACAGATTTAATTATCCGAGCCTAAACTTTCCAAATTCTAGTCTTTTCCATTCCTAGGGAGCTTATTCAATGGCATCGGAGCTTAATCAATCTACATCAGGCGCATACCGCGCCCGAGCACTCAGTTTTGACATCGGAACGCATAGAAATAATGTCATAACACGAGTGCTCAGGCGAGGCATGCGGCCTCGCATGCCGCGCCTTTGCACTCTCTGATCTGGACGCATCAATTTACCTGGACGCACCAATTTACCTACAAGGATGTACCTAGGTACCTATTTTTTTATGTCATAAATAATTAAGACTTTTAAAAAATAGCCGTCGGCCTTCCAAATCAAATTTTGCTAAAAATTGCATCACAGCACAGTTAGGTATGCGAAACTATTTCAAAGATCGACCATGACCTTGACCCGGCGTTGAGTGGGCGAGCCGGCCACGGGGCGAATGGAAATAACAACAACAGAAATCAAACGGAATTTTATTCAACTATTGATACATTTCTCGGAATTATTATGTTTGACCTTCACTTAATTATTTCGTTCATTACATTTTGTTGCTGATTGTACCACATGTTCACTAGGCGGCGATGTTTTATGCTGGTTTCATAAAATTAGACCAATTAGGCCTCCTAATTTAGAGATAGATTTCATAATTGTGACTTCAGAAAGGCCAGAATTGCATTGAATTTGATGCTTCATCATCTACCATGATGAATGAATGATAGTAGTTGTCATTTTGGCTAACGATGTCGCCTGGTGTAAAGGTGCTTTAATAATGATTACACGATTTTATGACGGTAAAAAATTATCTGTTTTTAAAATAATGTTCATATTTTGATGTATAGGTATTTTGCCTTATAACTTTTATTCTACAAAAGTACCTATGCATTAGTTAGTACCTGCTTAATCAATTAAGTTAAAATACTAGATGTTTACTGAAAATAAATGATAAGCTAAAGTTATTGAATAGCTGGATGCTATGAAATGATCATTTATTATGTAATTTACAATGTCGCTTTATGAAGCAGTGATCAAACAATACTTCCTTATTGTATGTACATAAAATATGAATCGTCCTGTTTCAGAATCGTCAGATAACTTTTATCCACCAAATAAATATGGCGTTTTAGCAGATGTTGCAACGAATTATGTGTCAAAACGTCACAATTATTTGGTCGCTAATAGTTAGGTAGATGACGATTGGCGATCCGGAAACAGAACCCAAGTATTAAACACACTATAAAAGCAACTGGTAATTCTACGAGTAAAAATTCGGATTTTCTTTAAATAAGTTAACGTGCAATGCGCTAATAGGTACATTAAAATTTCCTTACAATTTTAAGTGTAATACAATTTGGTCTTGTTATTCCTAAGGACATTACTCACTAGACCTCCTGTTAAGCGTTCCCAGTGTCTCTAGATAATACGAATCCTAAACTGGTTCCATTACTGATTTGTTTATCTACTTTTAAACTCAAAGATCTAAAGTGATAATCTCCATTTTGTTATCGCAGGGACAGCTTAGTCCTGTCAAACGTTTAACACTAGACTTCGGCATTCCATTGACATAATGTGTAAACGTATAACTTCCTTGACCACTACACACAAACTTGACAATGACACAAACTTTATTTAGTTAATGGTAACGATACAGGACGACACTGGACACTTAGTCATACAGTGTATACATCGAGTGTCTACGTGTGTCCACCACCGCGACACCTTGCTGTAGTTTTATTTATTTATTTATTTATTTATTAACCAACTTATACTAACATAATTATATACATATAAGTTATAGGTTACAGTATAGTTATACAACATAAAAATAAAAGTTGTAGTGCCGGTGTCGATACACTCAGTGTCTAGTGTCGTAGTGTATAAGGATTATTAGGTGGACCATTATCGTACGATAAATACCTAAAATTTGTGTCATTGTGACACTCGCGTGTCTACAAAACGGTAACCTACATCAGTGACAATGTGCTTTAAAAAACGCCGTGGTCTAACTGTACGTGCTTAATTTTCCATCCGGTTCACCACAATATTTACAAAATACAAAATCGTACATCGATATTATGTACAATATATAAGTCAATGTGTACAATAGTGTACAGATTATTGATTCTCTCTTTCATATGTATTCTTGTCCCCGTTTAAAAGGCGGAAAACGCGAGTTTCGTACGTGTACCGTTTACGTAAATAATGCAATCTAGTGGGGATTATTGGTGGAAAAGGTACTCTACCAGTAATAATATTGTACACGTTACTATAGTTATAATGCATACATGTTTATTTTCGTGAGAAAAGTTCTTAAATTATAAATAAGTACCTAAGTAGGAGGGTTTTCAGCTGCTTTTTATAAATTGACTCCGAGATTAATTCGGATAAATTCTTCTTAACATTAAGTACCTACCTAATCAAGAAAAGTCACGAAATTTGCTCTAAAAGCTTTGTCGGGTACACTTTACTCATCTCACATCATTACTTCTCGTCTGCTCGTTAATTTTAGTAACCTACATAGGCCTTTTTCTAGTCCAAAAAGTTGTGAACTTAATCTAGGAAAGCCTCCCCATTGTGTGACGAGGCGAGCGGCGCTCCGGTTCATTATGCAATGTACAACCCCTGAAACCCGTTCAGTTATTTTCTATAGCAGGCTAATAGTGACGCTATGCAACATTGCCAATGCAATTAATTTTTCAGATTTTCTGAGGAATCTTTAGTCATTCTGCAAAATTTCTGTAAAATAGTCACATATAAAAATGTGTGACCGTTTCACGGAAATTTAGCGGATTCTGCTGGGGGGTCAGAAAAATAAATTGCTTTTGCAGAATTGCTGCAATGTGGCATAGTGTCGCTATTAGCCCCGCAGATGTGACCGGCACATTGCCACTTGCTATGTAATGTTATTATATAAGGGAGGGACTCTAAACGAGAAATCGATTCGCGATGTTGAATTTAAATGATCCGTAGCATCGACTCCCTTGGGGTTCCGAATTCCGATGGATTTCAAGTACTTATAAGAAGGTATATTCTCGTTTACAGATTTGTAACGAATATTGAGGCTGTTTTCACCGATTTAAGAGTACTTCACTAACATTTAAGAAATAATTAGAGTGGGGCTTATAGTGTGGCCACAAATAACGATTAAATTAAATTTGACACATCTAAAAGCATTTCTGTCTTGCTCATACGTTAATATCATGAGAAGGATGCAATACAGTAAGTTTAGTCAAGTTAAGTTGTGTACCAACATAATCAGCACCATTTTCTTGCTTTTTGCGGTCGATACATTCGTACACTGCTTCATTGAATTATTTGTATTCATATCTAGTAGCAAGTAAGTAAGCTGCAGAGAGGTATATGAATCAGGATGACTAGTGCAGTGACCGCACCGCATGTTGGCCTCGATGCATATTCAGACTATATAATCTGAAGTATTTATCCGCAGCTATTGTCCTATCGACCAATGCAGGAAAACTCGCTTTAATTCGTGGCTGAATGGAACAACACCATAAGACTAGAATCTAAGAGGAATGTCCAGGAACAATTTCATGCGCTCGCCGATGTCGACTATGGAGCGCTCGTCGAGTTGTTAGCTGTCGTCGGGAATGGTCTCGTCATCGGGGTCGTCTTCGTCGAGGGGCTGGCTGGTGAGCGCGGCCCAGAGCGGCGAGCGCGCGCCGGGCTGCGCGGAGCCGCGCCGCTAGCTGTCCCGGCACACCGCTGCCGCGGCAGCCGCTCCCACCGCGCCCACCGCGCCGAATATTATCGTGCCCACTTCCCGATCCGGGGTTATCTCAACCTGGACAAGAAAAACACTATCCTTATTATGACTCTATACTAAAGGCTCGGTTGCACATAGCGAGTTGCATATACGCAATCAGTTTGTGCAAAAGTTTGGGCAAAGAACATAGGGCACCCCGTGCGGCGTCTGTTGCCGTATACCGCTTTGCTGACTTGTTTAGGTACGGACTTGGTTGTGCAAATTGGAGTATATGGAAGATTGCGAGCGTTGCCTTAAGAAAAAGCGAAAAATATATGTGCCTAGAGATCATAAAAGCCACTAACGTGAGGTATCCTAGCATAATTTGGAGAGGTTAAAGAGACTTCTAGGCCTCACATTTCTGGAAATTTATATAAAAACCTGCGGTGACGAAATCACGCTCGGTAAGGTTAGGAATCCTAGTTTTAATAGCTACAAAACTTTTCCAACTGGTATGTTAAGAGCTAATAAAACTTTACGGCAACGGCGCTAAAAACAGCAGACTTAGGTATACCTGCTACATAAAAACGTTACTGGTGTATGATTTCCCTGAATAAAACATATCGACAACGGGGTCACGGTGATCTGTTTTTTCCTGATGTAGAGTAGAGTAAGTACTATGCTAAATCTGGGGTATTTCGTTGGTAAATCAGGGCAGCAATACGCAAGAACATTAAATTAGTAAAATTATGAGAGCGAACCACGAATACATTGTAGATTATGACTTTTTAGGAACAGAAATAGTCTCTACGAGTAGGCAACGAAATGATATAGATTTTGTCGAATAAAAACATGGCTCCTAACATCGGATATGCCGGATCATTTGTGGTTCCGGCCACTGGAGCCGGATTATCGTGACCCTACTTCTAAATATAACTAAGTAGTAAAATGGATTTATGTTCAATCGAATATTGCTGTACACGAAATAAATATATATTACTAACGAAGAAATTTTACGGGTTGTTTCATTTTCTGTAATAAACAGTTTTATGTTGCAAAGCTTATTTGTACTGGTAGGTAGGTTAATGTTTTACCTGCCTTTTCACATGGTCGGGTCCACCATTAAACAGAGAGACGGACGACGGGGAACGGAGATTAATAAACGCGATATTTTTTCTTTTCGTATCGTTACCGGTTCTTTGACATAGGTTGACGACTGCCTAACAGCCCGGCCACGACTTCGTGCGACGGCGACGGGCGGCAGCATTTTTTGCTAAAATGTTGCATCGCGCGCGTTGCCGCTGACAGCGGCAGCTCGTGGCGTCATGCAACATTTTAGCAAAAAATGCTGCCGCCCGTCGCCGTCGCGCGAGGTCGTGGCCGGGCCGTAATAGATGACAACAGCCTGGCCATCCAACTCAATAAAAAGAGGTCATTAGCACAAAAAAAAACCGGACCTGACTCTTTACTTGCCATCAGCACGGAGACGCTCAGTTCGAAATGCCATTAAATTTTATTCATATATCTGACTGACCATACCATACCAAGCGTTGCTTAAAATCTGATCGATTATCGATGAGTGAAGCTGGATATGAGCGCGTCTGCAGCCACTGCCGCTTCATTTTTAATCTGTCGGGTGGTTGCTCGGACTGTGTAAAAGGCCTTACTTGTGAGAGCGTGGTCTGCTCAGGGTCGGAGCGTTCCTCGAGTACTGTGTCGAGCTCCAGGGTGGGCGGCGGTCTCGGCGACCGCACCAGGCTCATTGGCCGCGGCTTCTTCACCGGCGACAGCTTCACCACTGAAAGCTCCCCGCGGTCCAGTTCGCAATTACGCCGCCTCGCACGTTCTCTGTATACAGGATATTTTTAATCGGAGCGAAAATGTTTATATGTTGTTTTTACAACATATTTCCATTAATGGTTCTGTACTTTAAAAATCTAGTTCATCCGAGTAAGAAATAAGACAATCATGAAAATACAGGTGGTACTGTAAGTTCGCATGAAAACGAAATTAATACAATTTCCGGTCAGTGACCTCGCCGCTTCACGTCGAGCGCACAAACCGCTGATAAGCCGGTGGGTGACCATAAATCTGCTTCAAAGTAAATATTTTTCGTAAACGTTTTTAGAAAACCCAATAAATAATATACCTATACGTGTTTTTTAAATTACGCGTCTGTATGACATAGTTATAAAAATTTGCGCACTGGTTAAAAATCCTGAATAGCTTTGATAAAAATAGACTCAAGAGATATCTAGGAGACTATGCCTAGTTGAAAATATGGACAAGAATCGATATTAAGATAAAAATAAGTATAACTTGCAGCCGAGATCATCATCTTATGGTAGATACTTTTGAACAACTGAAGTGCATATCAGATAATGCTACGTTCACGAAATACTACGAACTCGGTGCGGTGCATCTTTAATTTTACGTACCATTTTAAGAGCCTTTACGTTTTAGTACTTATTGGACCATAAAATATTCATTTTATGATCCTGCACTGCGCAAATTGCTAAAGTGTAGGAGCAATGGAATAGATTTTTTACAGGAGCTTACTTCGTCATTAATCATCATTATGATGTAAATTATTTGTAACTGCTGCTTCCCTCGTGAGGGATCGAGGCAGGGGTAACATTATACGAAACAGGCACACCAATATGATCTCTAAATATGAGTACACAAGGTTAACAGTTGAAATATGAAATGCGATCAACAAAGAGTGAGCTGAAGAGGTTCTTGAATTGGTATAGCACGGTTGGTTAAGGGCTATTGGCTATGTGTGTCGGGAAACCTTTTAGGTCAAGGGATTTTGTGATGTAGGTACCTACATACCTAATAGCATTTGCTGAATGGGATTCGTTTTATGTGACCTCGTATTTAGGTTCCCTACATATAGCTAAAAAGACGTGGATCCATTATTAGTCATCGTGATCATAATAGAAAAATATGAATTCTATTTTGGTCGCAAAAGCTAAAGTTTCGGTAGGTGTAGGTACTGACTGACTTCACAACCTTTGTATGCCAGAACGCAGATACCTATACGCGACATACAATAGATTGATTACATTTTTATTGTGTCTAGAATTACGGCATACCCGCGGTTAATTATAATAAATTCTGTACAGTACCTAGGCTTCGAGTGTCTTTACAATTGTCCATTGCGAAACCTATAATCTTCGCGAAAATTATCTTGATTGTAAATCTCAAATTCTTGACGGTCGGTTTGTTGTGGGTAATAGAACGGTTAACAAATGGCCGACAACATGTCCACCGACCAGAATTTACGATTTATAATGCAGAATTAGCCACGTCCAGATGACCCACATGCCACGTGAGGCAAATTGCCTCACGAAGTTTGACTTGTGTCGCGCGAGGCAAATGCGCGTCTATCCCCATCTGAGCGCTGTCATTTGCCTCGCCTAGTTTGGCATAGTGATGAGACAGAACGATGTCAAACTGATGGTTCGGGTATACCCTTCTCTATCAGTTGCCTCGCGCGGCATGCGACTGAGGCAAACGACGTGCTTCGCGAGGCATGTGGGTGAGCAGCCTCGCGCGGTGTGTGCATGTTGTAGACACGCCTTGACGAAGATAATATTAGAGACCAGTGGTTTCACAATGGACGATTGTTAAAAGACCCGAGGCCCTGATAAGCTGGTGACAAACCTAGCCGAACCACAATCAAAATATTGTCAAAAAAAATGAAATTTTCTCGGTTCGGAACCAGTTTGCCAAATCTACGACAAATTTAGGATAATATTTACTGTAATTGGTGTCAATGCAACTTTCTTTACCACCGCATATTCGAACTCAAATTTGAGAGCTCCTCTCATGATTTCAGGAGCTATTTCCAAGCACAAGTCAAACGCACTCACCTGGCCAGCTTGGCTCTTCTCCGCAAACAGCAGATCACGATGAGCGCCAACAGTGGGAACCCGAATATACACGACACAATCGGCACCACGATCGATTCAGGAGTCACTAGAACAATAAGGACATAAATGAATATCGCCAAACTAAACACACCAACTGTATGGTCCCAAACTAAGCAACGCTTCTACTATGGCTACCACACATGTACTGGGGGCGATCCCAGCGGCACCCAGAACAGGACCAATTACGAAAAGGCTGTTTCCGACATATGGCCCTGGCAGGAATCGAACACTCATCTCAACCACCCGGATGCCGTGAGCCGAGTGGCCTATGCTCAAACTAATGGCCAAGCGGTCGTCATATAGTTTAAATATCTACAAAGGTCGGCTGAAATGGGGAACAGGGGACTTCAATGTATCATATACATAAAGTATTAAAACAAGCCTCAATGAGTCATAAGCAATACGACTTGAACTTGAATCGTAATGTTTCACCAGTTACTTTGGGTGGCAACCAAATAGCAAAATAATTATAAAATTACAGTGCCTATGTCATAGAGGTTTTTTTAGGATGTTATGTGAGCGTTATTTTGACGATAATAATGTCGACAGGAGTGAGAGTGAGCTTTATTTTTTTACCGTTACCGTATTAGGGCCTCCACAGACTTGCTACTTTTAGCATCGGCGACCGGCGATTTTGTGACGTATCGATGCTGGGTTGCGTTTCTTCGAGCGCAAACGAGCGAGACGCAGCATCAAAATCGCCGATCGCCGATGCAAAAAGTAGTAAGTCTGCGGTGGCCCTTAGACAAATATTTGCCTCTGTTTGACATTTTGTATTTTTTTCTTATTTTGTTTAGTTAACTCTCGTTTAGTTTTTTGTGGTTCGAATCAAAATATATTTAGCTACTGCAATTCATAACGCCTGTGCATAAAACGCTGGCAAGCTTAGAACCCCCAGCCAAGCTTCGCTCACGACAAATGAGGTCAATATTATACAAGACACCAGCTGTATGTTTGCCGGTAGCCGGTAGGGTTACCGCAATTACTACTCGGTGATGATTATACATAGCTACCATGGATTTTGATAGCTACACTTACAGGATATTTTTATTGTTACTAAGGGGCCATCCATTAATTACGTCACACGTAAAGGGGGGGGTCGACGAACTGTGACATTGTGTGACAAGGGGGTGGAGGGGTCCTAAGTTTTGTGACGTCACATTTAAAAATCTAATATATTAAAGTATTAAAACCGAAATTTGAATTATTAACGAAAATTTCTGAAAATTATAAAAAATATGTGACGTCACACAGGGAGGGGGGGGGGATCTCACAAATGTGACCAGCTGTGACAAGGGGCGGCAGGGGTCTAAAAATAATGAAAATCGTGTGACGTAATTAATGGATGGCCCCTAAGGTGGCAAACAAACGTACGGCCTAGCCTATGAATGCTTGCAATAACAAAGGCATCGCGTGCCCGTTGCCAACCGGGGGTGGGACAGAGGGAGGGGGAGGGAGGTTTGGGTTTCCGGCTCTCTCACACAACGTACGAAACGCGGCCGTAATAGCTACTTTACGCAGATCTTCTGTGAGACATTATCGCCGATCATGTGTATTGTAGCACCCCTATATGATTATAAGGGGTGAGTAAGGGTAAAGTTTATGTTGATTCTTGACTTCGAAGTGCGAAGAAGGAAAAACTGGTCAAGCTTGCCTAATGAGCGTTCCGTTTCATGTTTTCTCAGCTGATCTTAATATAGATGATACTATTCTGGAACTATCAGAATATGAGCGCATTACTAAATTTAAAACAGACGTGATTATTGCCTTTCAAGGTACTTACTTATCTCTATAGTACAGATTCCATGGACTTGATGCTTGTAGCGGCTTTATGAGTTTCGAATACAGAATACCTAGATAGATTTTGCCGCCAACATGCAAAACAGAGCAACCAACGCTATGTTGTCTAGACTGCCTCGGTTTAATAATTTCTTGTGATTACCGACTTGGCACTTGACATAGCCGTGTTAGACTCAAGCAATGGTTGGTTAGAATCAAAACATTCTACATTAACTACCGATCTTATCTGGTTTGTAAACAATTCCAAATCTAGTGTATTTTCAGTCTGGCTTTGAAACTTTCGATGGAGTAATTAGATCATGTTTGCTTTTTTCGTTAAACTTGAAATACCTGCTGGCCTACTCCGAAATACGAACCTAACGTTTCGGCTGACGGATTGTCGTGATTTGACATTTCTTCTTTCGTTTTTCTCTACGATTTGACATTATTTTGATCGTAAATCGAATCCGTACTTCGGACGATCCGTCAGCGACGTATTTCGGAGTAACCCCCCTGGGTCCCGTAACTTCTACAAAGTCGAGAATGTCTGCTGGCCTACTCCGAAATACGTACCTAACGTTTCGGCTGACGGATTGTCGTGATTTGACATTTCTTCTTTCGTTTTTCTCTACGATTTGACATTGTTTTGATCGTAAATCGAATCCGTACTTCGGACGATCCGTCAGCGACGTATTTCGGAGTAACCCCCCTGGTCCGGATTCGACGTAGCCTGTATTTTGAGCTAAGTAACTGTTTTTCAACGAAAATAGACTGAGAGCGACTCGTGTCTCAATAATTAATCAACTTTTTCAGGTTCCAAATCAAATGGGTGACGTAAAAGGAAACTTCAGCACCCCGTTCCACCCTAATTACTTTTTCAATTTTTTCCACTTGCCATCTGAAACGGGCGGTATAATGACATTGCCAACCCCAACTGCCTCTCCGTGATAATAATCGGACGAATTTTAAGCTCCCAAAATATTATAACGTAATAAAAATGGTACTGATATTGAAAAAGATTCCGATGTTATTAAAATAAAATCGGTATTAAGTAGATTCAGTTCATTTTAGATTTCATAGGGCTTCAGCTGGGTATCAAGTTACAAGCTTCCAAAACAAAAATTAGTAGCATCCTAGCAAGGACGTTTATAGGAACGCTAAATGAAAAGGAGTGATTGTTAATTACTAAATACCACCATCACAAACATTAAAACCTAAAATAGACTTTGTATCATGATTTGAAGTGCTTCTTTCACAATGTGGTTTTGACCTAACAACAATTAGAACATACTGGACAGGACATACCTACCTACTATACATACCTAAAGTACAATATCATTAATGAAGAAGGCAGATTTGCGATCCAAATAGCGGGATCCAGAAGGCTCGCATGCCGCAAATAAATAGGACATATGTGAAACGTTGAGATATTGTTACCAGTGGGGTAGATGATGATGGGCGTGGGCCGCTTGCTGCCGTTGGCGCTGGGCTTGGCGACGGCAGCGACGTTGCTGGCCGGCGTGGAGGTGCCCGCGGCTGGCGTGCTGTTGCCGAACCGCTCCAGCAGCCGCAGCGGCGGAGACACCGTTGGCCGCGTCATTACTGCACTGGGTAGCATAACCGATCGTGACAAGACAGACAAGACGCGAGATAAATAGATTTTGTCTCATTCTCTCCTATGCATTAAGAAAGAGAGAGAGCGACTCGGTGCGTCATAATGCGTGACAAAATCTTGTCTTGTCGTGTATGCTAGCCCCACTGATGATCCTAAAATATTAAATTGCCAGACATAGGTACATATGTACAATCGCATGGGTTCCCAACCTGTGGTTAGCGGATCCCTTGGGGCCGTCAAATTAAAGAAAATAAAAAATACGATATTACCGTCATCGTAGAAGAAGTTATAATTACATAACAAAAATAAAGCTAATCTGATTTTGGCCAAAGTCTTCTTTGACCTTAGCTAATTCGTCTGTAGTATAAACTGTAATTAGTTAGCTAAGTACTTTAATGGAATCTTTATAATAGGTACAATGTCCAAAGTCACAAATTTATTTATTTGCTACGTTAATGTTTTTATCAAAGAGGAGGTCTTATGATTTCAATCAAATATTATTTTTATACTTACGTATACTATAATTATTTGTTTTGTTTCGAATTTGAATATTCTTTTGATTCAGAATGTGTTCGAATCAACAGACAGGTATGCAAACCAAATTACCTTCCGAATCTAATGAGTGCCAATCAATTTAATTGTAAACCCAAATATTGAACCAGAGCTGTCAATTCGATTTAATTAATGTCCTATTCAGAATTGATGAGTGGTTTGGGATAGATAGAAGGATATAGGTGCTGTAGTTAGCTCTGCTATGTAGCTATCTACAGTTTTACCAACTCTTTTCTCGAACAGATCAATATTTCACTCAATACATAGATACTTATTCGATCCGCTACGTTCATATAAATAAATCTTATTGAAACTTTTATAAACAAACCTACAAATTTTATTTCTTCCGTGCGAGGTGACCTTGTTAAGACGTTGAGAACATTATCCAAAATTCGAACCTACATTGTAAAACAAATACCCGGATGGCGCTAATTTCATTAAGTTGAAGCTAGGAGAAGATTTTGTACCTATCTTCGCAGTGTCCCTAATGACTTTGTAAGAACGTTTAGAACATTATACATAATTAACACCTAAGTAATAAATTAAGTAATTTACTTGATTCGGATGGGTGAGGCTAACTCCATTATTGTCTGCCTTGGCACTTCATTGTTCTACATTCTTAATGGCAATAATGGACGCCCGAGACTTCTAGACTATTATGAAAGTGTAGAAGCCGTCATTTAGCGGCCCATTCACGGTACGTGCCTACAGTAAAAATGTTGTAATTACTTTCTTAATGTCCCAAACAGTTAATTAAATGTACAGATAAAAATGTTAATGTTTGTTGAAATGTTTTTGGCATTATCCCTGTTTTTATTACCTAGTTATTGTAATTTATTTATGTTGTTATTGCTAATTTGGATAGTTGGTAAGTTAGGACGTTTCGCATTTCACGAATGCACATGGGTCTCTCTTGCTGCCCCTCATATTGAGGGAAGATCTGAATCCCACCTGAATCTGAATACCTTTTTCGAAAACTCAAGTAGGTACTAGGTACCTTAGTAATGTTGTTGTCATTCACGTTGTTTGTAATTATCGTTTAAAAATGATGGTTATAGTTGAAAATCAGTAACTCTCATTGGCGTATATTTCGATTACCTATACAATTTGCCCCTCCTGAAATCATTATCCAACCATAATTTAATCAATATTTCAATCACAACGACTCTTGAAAGCTTATCAATTCAAGTTGACACCGAAGCTCCTAATTAATATTGATTTAATCACTCCAGAAATTTTGAATCACCTCCCTCGCTGTGGGTTGAACACGGACAAGATAGTGGAAATGCTGTTCTTTCACATACATACTGCACTCACCTAGCAAGTGGGTTGTTGCACTCACTTAGGTGACACTCCAACTACATTTATTTCAGACACTTCAAAACTTCAAGAAACTTAGTAATAAATTAACGGATCAGTTGAATGGTTATCATAGTGGTTACTTCATTCCGTGTTACGATATTCGCGCAGTGTATAGGGAGCAGGCGACTGGCGGCCGCTCCGCAGCTCTCCCGGCGTTGGACTGAAAAGTGGAATCCCGTCTCCCCGTGCCCGACTGGAACTGAAACATTGGGGAGTCGATGCATTTCGGCCGCCGACCCGATTCGTATTTCACTCGCGCCGCTTCGATGCCTACAGACCGAGAAAACTTCCCGGAAAGTCTTGACGGATAAATGCTAGTGAGCACGTCTGAATCCAATATTTATTAGCCATTCAGCTCATACCACATCTCTTTGCATATTTTCTAATTTAATTATCTTTACGTTGCAGCAATATTTGCATGCCGCAAGGTCTAATATGGCGACACTGCTAATTTTATCTCTTCTAAATATATAAGAATCAAAGTCCTGATTGTCTGACAGATAATGCACAGCCTGAACCACTGGTCGTAGGGACTTCAAATTTGGAGGGTGGGTTTGTATTGATGGGTAGAGGTGTACTAAGGAAGGATTTTTTGAAATTCAACCCCTAATGGCGTTAAATAGGGAATGAAAGTTTGTATGGAAGTTCGCCATTTTTGATGTCAGAATTATGAAAATTGGTGCTCTGCGCAGACGAAGTCGCGAGCAAAAGCTAGTCTTATATATATATGTTCCCAATCAATAGTAGGTAGGTATGCAAATGGTTGAATGAATATGAATATAAGTAGACCCCAGCAGTTGTTGAAATCGGGATTTGAAAAATCTGGAAAATTTACCTTTGTTTAGAGGCTATAGACAATGGGAGTTGCTGGTTCAATAGGTATAACTGCGGGCAATTTATTTAACAAGTTCAAAACAGAACGCATGTTTAATTGACTAACTTGAGCATTTAATCGTTATTCGGTGTAAGGTACGGATAATTTAGTTTTAACGGATCATTAAGGACGATTTTCTTTCTCGTGTTTTAAGTCGATTGTAGTGACGGTGCTCGAAACGGAGTCCCCGAACGTAATGGATTTTATGTCTATTAGTTAACTTTGTTAATTAAATTACTTTCGCAACTTAGCACAGAGCTTTCCACTTCTTCAGTCATCTCGATTCTGATCCTAGCGTGTTTTTTCTACCTACTTCATTGATTATTATTTAAGCAGATACGGTACCTCCTAACATTGCAATGACTAGATTTGTGCTCGGCGGACTACTACCTATTATTCACCAGAAGATGAGCGGTATCGGCAATACCGACATGTTTCCAACATTATGTTCCGCGAACGACTGAGGTCCATAGACCATATCCATAGACAGATCCTGATCCTGATCCTGTGTCCATAGACTCAGTTTAGTAGGACCTATTTTGGACAGTCACATATCTCCCCCTTTCTTGGTAATGTCTTTGACCTTCTTACATATAATAGGTAAATAACTGCCTTTCTTTCTCTAATCAGCGCAATAATTCACCACCATATGCACCTGCCTCCATTTCCCGAAGGGGTTAACAGGGTGTATAATGTGCATGGAAGTGCACTATTTTGAACCCAATGTAGGGGGCGAGCTGCTCTTTTATCGGGCAGACTCCGCCGCAAGGCGAGTGGCATTTAGGCCATCGTCCAAGTGACGCTGGCCCATAGCGGGTCGGGGAACTTCACACATGTTACGAATGAAGAAGTACCCTTAGGCCCGCCACATACATACGGAAATTCCGTACGGAATTCCATTTCGAAATATCGGATCGGGGTTTCCGAACGCGATACGTCCATACATTTGGATGGATTTATTGTGTTCGGAGTCCCCGATTCGATGTTTCGAAACGGAATTCCGTACGGAATTTTCCGTATGTATGTGGCGGGCCTTACGGAGATTTACCTGCTTCACCTTTCATTAAGTAAATCTTTATTACAAATGAAACATTTTTAACAATCATATACAGATTATGGATGGAAACCACTTCCATCAAAGGTTGTCCAGTCGTCAAAAGGCTTCGACATATGAACAATATTAATATCTTATTCCTACAAAGCTGCCCTTTTTCCCAAGGGTACGAAAGCTTTTACCCTATGTAGAGTATGACATGAATGTTTCGTTACAGACAAAAGGGATATTCAGACAGAAGCACAAAGCAATGTGTTACTTAAGAGGCAAACTGCCAAGTAAGTATACATTTATTGCTGTTTTTAGGGTTCCGCAGTTCCTACGAGGAACCCTTTTAATTTTTTGATATCCGAAAGGTCCTTTTAACATTAGTTGAGTACATTCGATACATTTTCTAACAAATCTGTACATTTATTCTCAGCTTACTATCATAAAAGGTTACATAGAGTTTTATTTTCAATACAATTAACGTACTAGGTACTTTAGTAGGTACTAAACTAATAATATAATTTCCCAAAACTTGAATGTGTAACGTAAAAAAAATACACTCAGCAACATGACATATATAAAAATTCAAAAACCGTTATTTTAAAGGTTGTATAATTTCATAGTTTTTAAAATTAAATCCAACTTTTGCTCCCTATCCTGAAGTTCATAGTCAAAATAAAGTTTATGTAGGTACTAATGACGTTGCTGCTAATTCTACCCCGCCCCTAACACGCAGAGGGTTTGCCTCTTTCTATAAGTAATCCCTATAACCAATCCCATTCTATGTAGGTGAAAGATTTACAAACGTAGTTAATTCGGATAATCATGGCTGTGTCTACATCAGGCGCATGCCTCGCCCGAGCACTCATGTTATGGCATTATGTCTATGCGTTCCGACGTCAAAACTAAGGGACACTGCAGACTTGCTACTTTTTGCATCGGCGATCGGCGATTTAGTCGCTTTTACCATCGGAGCAGTCGCTGCGTCCGACCGCAGAGAGTCGCCAAAACGCGATGCAGTCGCAAATTCGCCGATCGCCGATGCAAAAAGTAGCAAGTCTGCGGTGGCCCTAAGTGCTCAGCCGCGGTATGCGCCTGATGTAGACGTAGCCAGTGGATGAAAATCACAGGAAAGTAGTTGAAGTGTTACATCGCGGTACAAATTTCACTTTGCCTCCTGATTTCGGCGCCAACATTACGCTGTAAGGGTCCGGTGTAAGGTCGTAGGGCTCATCCTCGCACGGCTCGAATCTGTACTTGGCAACCATCTGAGCCACAGCAGAGCGTATCTGCATCAAGCCGTACCGCTTGCCTGAAAGATCACAAATTCATTAACTATAGTGTTCTTTCATTCTCCGTCTGTTCTATACATGGGGAAGATACTGGTTTCCTTAATTTCATTGTCACTATTGCCCCGCCAATACTGCTCAAAATTGCTTTTTAATGTTTTTAATAGATAGGCACATAATATTGTTTTGTAGGATTCAGTATGATCAAACGGCGTCATGGTATTGGTATCAACGGAAATTATACTTCGTGTTTGTTCTACTTTCGTGTTAGGTATGTACCGACGGACGTAGCTACAGCTTTCGCATCGAGGAGGGGAGTCAATGAACAAAGGTACCGAGTAACATGCATCGAGGGTAATTCAGTGAATGTCTATCAGCGTTTTAGCGTAAGCTCAAGTGAATTCCCGACTCCCTAAACTTCGTTATATACGCTAATAGATGTGTCCATATGGCGCGCATGCCTCACCCGAGCACTCATATTATGACATTACGTCTATGCGTTCCGACGTCAAAAGTAAGTGCTCGCGCGAGGCATGCGCCTGATGAAGACGCCGCCAATGAATGTACCAATGCAAAATCTGGGTCCATCTCCGAAGGGCAGGAAGGTGAAGTTCAAGTTGTCATTGTCGGAGAGGTTCAACATGCGCTCGGGGCGCCACCGCGCGGGCTCCGGGTAGTGCCGCGCGTCGTGGTGGATGGCCACCACGTTCACGAACACCGGCACGCCTACCTCCACCGTTACATCGTCGTCCAGTTGATACGGCTTGTTGCATATCCGGTCTAGGTGCGGTACTGGCGGGTACTTCCGTAACGTCTCTGGTAGACAACACATTATAAAGGCTGTTAGGTTACACGAGGGACGTATTGGAGAAGGGGATTCAATATTGCATTTTGATTCCAAATATGTAAATAATATTACTTAAATTTTTAACATAGGTAATTATCCAGTAAAATCTAATTCATGAAAAATTGATTAAGAACATTAAGTACAAATGGAAAACGGATTAAGGTCACGGGATAATTTTCGTTAAGAAGATAGAGACCTTATTGACTTACTATAGGCATCCTTCACTCGACTGGCTTGTTCCTGAACTCTCAAAATTAATTACTCCGAAATACGTCGCTGACGGATCGTCCGAAGTACGGATTCGATTTTTGATCAAAACAATGTCAAATCGTAGAGAAAAACGAAAGAAGAAATGTCAAATCCACGACAATCCGTCAGCCGAAACGTTAGGTTCGTATTTCGGAGTAGGCCAGCAGGACTCTCTAATACTTGAATTCACTTGTTTACTTAAGCGCTTCTTCACTAATTAGTTTAAAGTAGTTTTTGAAGGAGTTCAAGTATAAATATGTATTGATAGGTACGTACCCTTAATACACGCACTGAGGTATTTAAGCTGTAATAATTCGTCGTACTGTAGAATGTCCTTCCCACTAGTTTTTAACGCACTGGAAACTTCTTCATGAAGCATTTCCTGGGTAAGAAATATATACTTTACTAGCTGTGCCCGCGACTTCGTGCGCGTAAATTTTAGAGAAATATTACCCGCGTTAATTCCGCGTGAAATTTCCCACGGTTTTTTATGTTTCACGCGGAACCCTAAATATTTTTCGAAAGCCTAAGTTACTCCTTGTAGCATCAGCTATTTGCCAGTGAAAGTCCCGTCAAAATCGGTCTAGCCGTTTCGGAGATTACCTGTAACAAACATACATACAGACAGTTTTTTTTTTTAATTGCGTTTTTGTTATAAATTCCGCATGTACTTTCATAAGCATTTAGTGAAAAGCAGTTATTTTGACATTACAAACAGACACCTCAATTTTATTTATTTGTATAGATAACTTTCTTCAAAACAAGCAAGCGGTGTGATCTCATAAAATCAAGTCCATGAGCTATGTAATGCAGATAAATGTGATTATAAATTGTATATGTTAGGTAAAACGGTAAAACAATAGTTACCTGTTCCTTGGGATGGTGTGCTAGTTCGTGGAGACAGTAGCTTAACGTAGAAGATGACGTCTCTATAGCGCCTAGTATGAACACTGCCACTTGCGCCATCATTAAATCATCGGCCAATTCTGAAATGGAACATCTGGAATTATGAATACAGGCACAAGCCGGTCGTTTTCCTAACTAGCTAGCTGCGGGTAATTGTGTTCAGCATCCCAAATAACTTTCGAGGAAGGGAGCTCTTATTTAGTAGCCTAGTCTGGAATTAAGCTAGGAAACCTAAATTTCTCTCTGGTGAATCTGCTTTTGTGATTGTATTGTAAAAAAAGGCAAAATAGTTGACTAATTAAGAATAATTTGATTGCAACATAGAAATTTTGCCACCAACTCTACGTCCAAGGTGCCAAGCAAAATCATTGGAATCAGGAGAGATAAATTGGAAATTGGAGATAGCATATATTAAAGTTACTATAACGGTTTGACTAACGTGTGCCGGCTTCTGCGGGAAGTTTCAGGTTGTCACGCAGCCGCAGCAAATGATTAATGAGATCCTGATCGCTGCTGTTGCCCGTTTTCTTGCGTTCCTCGACGACATCCCAGAATACCTTTTTTACATATTGCGTGGCCGGTTGTGAGAAGAAATTGAACCTAATAAAAATACGTAATATTTCAATAGAATTGCATGAAATATATAGGTAAGTATTATACTTATTTTTCATATTACTTACCGCAAGAGCCTAGCTATGTTTGGTAGGAAGAAGATCATGGTGAACTCGAAGCCCCTCCAGAAGGTCCACTTGACCATGTGTTGCGTGATGAACCAGAGCGGCGTGGCGGGGTCGTTGAGCGCACTCACGCGCAGACCGAACACTGTATACGCAACCGTGTCCGATGTGTACATAGAGAACAACTCCTAGAATTCAGGCAATTTCAAAGGCGCATTATTTAATTCTTTATCTAAAACTAGCTTTCCCCCGCGACTTCGTCCGCGTAGAATTTAAATTAAAAAAAAAATCGGATCTCTGATCCCAGATCCCGGATCCCGTTTGCCGGATCCCGTATCCCGGTTCCCGTATTCGGGATATCCCGGATCCCGTATTCCGTGTCCCGTATATCCCGGATCCCGTATCCCAGATCCCGGATCTCGGATCCCGCAGTCCGGATTCCCGATCCCGTATCGTATTTGCCAGTAAAAGTCCCTTCAAAATCGGTCCAGCCGTTTCGGAGATTAGCCGGAATCGGTACCGCCATACAAACTTTAACCCCCTATTTTACCCCCTTAGAGGTTAAATTTTCAAAAACGCTGAAGTTTATATTTTCTTTTATATAAAAAGAAACCTCAAGACGAATTTTCATCATCCTAACTTCAAAAATGACGAACTTCCATATAAACCTTAATCCCCGATATAACGCCTTTTTTTTAATTCGTAATATCTTTTGAATGGAATGTCCGATTTAAATAATTCAAAAAGTAATCTACAGGTATTAAAATAGTCTCAAATACGAAATTATTTATTTGGATAAGGATTCATACTAAGGTATGGATAACATGGTCAGATTTTGGTCGGCATTTCTATCAACTTTTAAAATGTAAAAAAGTAGTTATAGTAACGTAACTACAATAGTTGGGCATATGGTATCCCGAAATTTTTTGTAGATATTGATATGTTCTTTAATATTGTAGAACATTTTTTTGTTCTATCATCAATAGTTTCCGTAGCGCATGCGATGAAAGGCATGTTAAGGCAATTTTTTTTACTCCTTGGGTTACATTATTGAAGTTTTAGTAGGGATCCCTAATGTTTTCTAGTAATAAATATAGCCTATGTTACTCAGCGATAATGTAGCATTCTAATGGTGAAAGAATTTTTGAAATCGGTCCAGTAGTTTTTGAGTTTATTCATAACATACAAAAAACAAACATACAAAAATACAAAAATCCAAAAATACAAATCTTTTCTCTTTATAATATTATTATTATTATTAGTGTAGATAACTACATATTGACTAAATTGATAATGGCGCTCAGCCTGGTAACATCAATTTGTAATCCAAAGTCAAAAATAAAATTCTAAATTATTTCGCAATTATGTATTGGAAATATATTACAATGTAGGTTATCCACCCTATCGTAATTACATTATAAAGTCGACCCAAGAGGTCACGATGCAGATAAAATATTTCATATACAATCGGTACTTATGGGTACTTAAGAGAACAATAAGGTGAATAGGTATAGTCGCCTGCACTTCTCAGGACATTGTCAACATAAAATGTGCTCTCTTTATCACAGGTGTTAATAATAAAAACAGCTGGTGAAATTAAGGGACCAATCTCAATAATAGTTGGGCAAGATTCATTGGCGGCGTCTTCATCAGGCGCATGCCTCGCGCGAGCACTCAGTTTTAACGTCGGAACGCATAGACGTAATGTCATAATATGAGTGCTCGGGTGAGGCATGCGAGCCATATGGACACATCTATTGGACCGCTACCGACACGTAAAGTGCAAAGATAAAGCGTATTACACCCGCTTCCAATAGTGGATAGGGTCATTAACTGAACTGGGGAGACTGTGATAAGGTTAATTCACATAATATACTTAGAAAATATTTCATATAAAACGTCATATAGGTAAGCGAGTCGCGATCTTAATGTTTACCTTGAGACAAACAGGTTTTTCATCGTCGATATAGTCTCTTTGTATTTTCCTCACAAGTTCCGTGGAATTGATGTTCATGAGCTCAGTGTGGGTTTTCAAACGCCTAGACGTGAACATTGGCGATAGTTCGTGTCTCATGTCGCTCCAAATCGGGTTCTATTGGGTGTACAATTACGTTAATAAGATTTTGAACACACTTAAATTTACTTTTATACCTACATGTATATATCTTACCAACCACGCCAATGGCCTCGTCCCGTTGGCGTGGTTGGTAAGATTCCGCCTATCACGCTGCAGGTCGTTGGTTCGATTCCTATCCGGGAAATGCATGAATATATCTGTATGTCCCGAGTCTGGGTATAATTATGTATCTTAATTATGTATTTACAAACAAAAAGTAGTATATGTAGTAATATCAGTTATCTGGTTTCCATAGTACAAGGTCTGCTTAGTTTGGGATCAGGTAGCCGTGTGTAAAAAGAATGTCCTAGGATATTAACCTATTTATTTTATTTATGTTTAAACCATGTTAAAATAAAACCCACAACCATACAAAATGTATAGTGAAAAGTTGGGTCTATGGCATTTGAACGTGCGAGGCTAAACAGGCCATATACCTAGCAATTATTAACAACCCCATTATTAACTATTTTACGGAAATTTTGCGGAATAGCTACGGATTCTACTATAAAATCAGAAAAATGAATTTCATCTGCTTAATTGCTATGTGGCCATTTTTGCCTCGATTTTTTAATGCAGTTAATATTATGTTTGTTCTTAACATACCTTGACTGTAAACAAATTTAACGAGCCTAATGGATCTGTGGCGTATCCAGAATAAATATGTCTGTTCTGAAAATGATCAACATCCTTCAGGAGTATCCGCCTCGCCAGTTCCGGTGACTGAACCACGAGTGCCGGTTTCCACGCCAAGAATATTCCATAATAGTCGCGTCGGTATGTCTTACTTAATTTAAAGAAGAACTCAGAAAAACTTTTCCTCATTAAAAACGAGAGATTTCCAAAGATGAAAGTCGGCTTCTTGTGAGGAACACCACGATGCTTCCAATAGCCATAATTACGGCGGAATATTAAATACACTATTGGAATACCGATTAGAACGAGCACGAGCAACACTTGTAAAATAATACCGATCATTTTACGTCCACTTAGTTCGCGGGCTCAGGGTAAATGTTGCAAAAACAGGCGGAGTACACAATAAAACTGCTGTATGTTGCACACATTTGCATTATGATTATTTATTCCAATAGGTATCATTATATTTTTTGTAAACCCATTGGGTCGGTGCGTCTAAATCAGGGGCATGCTGCGCCCGAGCACTTAGTTTTGACGTCGGAAGGCTTACACGTAATGTCATATTAAACATGAGTGCTTTGGCGAGGTTACTTACTTATTTATTTACACCAAGTTACTTAGCTGACAGTTATGTTTATTTTTCATTATTTTTTCCGCACTCCACAATATGTAATTTGACATTTTCTCGTGGTCTATTTTATTAAATGTTTGCTCAGATGCGGCACTCGCCACATTTAGACGCAACCAACGTCCGTGTTGTTATTTGAAAGGGATATGTAATGTACCTTTTTTTCATAAATAAAATACTTGTTTGTGTTGATAAACCATTTATTTCTCGACGAAACATAATTACGTAAAAAACTTTAGCCATGCGGTACGAATGTTAGACCAAGGGACATTTCCATAATGCCATGGGTTTACCTAATTCTATGGATATAGGTAGGTACCTAGTATAAATTAAATTAATTCATCTGTGCAGGCAAGGTACCTACTCTGTGAGGCAGACAACACACAATTTCAGACTTAAAGTTGATAGGTAAAACTAAACTTAAATTTTTCTTCTAGCAATTTCAATTCGGATCGCCTGAAATCTAATCATATGGGTTTGCGATTGTTTTTATCTAGGAACAAATTTGATTTTGCCCCCAGATTTGGGTGCTAGGACTACGCTGTAGGGGTCCGGCGTGACGTCATAGGGTTCATCATCGCATGGCTCGAATCTGTACTTGGACACCATCTGGGCAATAGCCGCGCGTATTTGCAGCATGCCGTAACGTTTGCCTGGAACACAATTAACAATATTCGATATAAGTACATAGTCAATATTGAAAAGGCTTTACTATCTGAAGCACAGAAGTAACTGGAGCACTTTTATGAGAAGTAAGAGGAAAATTAAAACCTGCACGTTCGAACAATTGGGTTGAAAATATATTATTAGTCATGAACTGGAAAATAATTATGGTAAATCGGACACTGGCGTTTTGTTAATATATTACCTGGTTACCTGGTATAGGTACCCTGGTTCAATTCTTATTTTGCAGGTTATAGGAATTGTGCTTAGGAACGTACCAATGCAAAATCTGGGTCCGTCTCCGAAGGGCAGGTAGGTGAAACGCAGGTTATCGTTTTCGGAGAGCGTCAACATGCGCTCTGGGCGCCACCGCGCGGGCTCCGGGTAGTGCCGCGCGTCGTAGTGGATGGCCACCACGTTCACGAACACCGGCACGCCTACCTCCACCGTTACATCGTCGTCCAGTTGGTACGGCTTGTTGCACATCCGGTCCAAGTACGCCAACGTCGGGTGCTTTCTTAACGTCTCTGATAAATGTAAATATTAAATACTCTGGTCACCATGCGTTCACGCGTATATTACGTACGTTATTATTACGTATTTTTTAACCCATGTACTTACTTTTGTTTCTCAATTTATATTTTACGATATATACTAACTCATAAGTAACAAGATTTTTTTAAAATAATACCTACTTAAATCATTACAAATATATTAGCTATTCAAGAATACTAGGAGGAAGAAATAAGAGAGAGATGCAAGCTAATGATGTGGTGACTAAGATTAAGAATAGTATGCTAAGATTGTTTGGCCATGTATAGAGGATGAGTTAAAGTCGACTGACGAAAGAGATATAGGTACGGAGCGAAAGTAAGTGGATGCATCGGAAGAGGAGAACATTTCACGACCAGATTAATGGTCTTTTCCAGAAAGGTCAAGTTCGTAGTACCCTCAACCGACGGCAGTGCATGAGAAGATGTATTAATGTGGATGAAGCAAAAGAGGTGTGTCAAAATCGTAGCATGTGGCAATCCATAGTCTCTGCCTACTCCCGAGGGATATTTTGAAACTTATTTCACTGTTAGTAATCGTAAGATATACTTATATTGTAATTATGCACTAAAATCCGAATAACACTGGACAACCATCTTATACGCACCATGAATACACGCAGTGAGGTATTTCAGCTCCATCAAATCCTCGTACTGTAGAGTGTCTTTTCCACTCGTTTTTAATGCGTTTTCAATTTCTTCATACAACGTTTCCTATAAAACCAAATAAAATTAAGTAACTTTAGTATATTTCGCTAAAGACTGCTTGGATATTTCTTAAATAGAGTTATTTTTTATTGCCTATTTACACTGATAGACAGTCCATCTGATGGTTATTGGAAACCGTTGCCCAGGACATCTGCAACTTAAGGGGAGCAGACGCGGCGCCTAAATTTTAAGGACCTATAAACATACCCTTTTGAAGTACCCTATATTGTAGTGCAAAGGAAAGATTTTGGAGGAAGATCATTCCACAACATGCATGTGCGCAGGAGGAATGCTCGCGCGCGATGCACGTACATTTGTGGGATACTAGGCATTTAGATGGTGTGGGTGAAATCTCTCCCAGCGTCGAAGGGTGCGATGGCGGTAAAGTGACGGCGGCACCAAATTAAACAGTTCATCAAAACACTCTCCGCGGTATAGATGGTTGAGCACGGATAGAGAGCCAACATCTCTCCGGAGAGCTAAGGGGTCTAAACCGACTGTAAGCAAGGGACTTTAATCAATACGAGCAGCCCGGCACTGGAAGGAGACCACACTGGGCTGCACCAGCCCATAGGTGGAAACAGTACCCCATATGGGGACGGACCTGAGCTTGGCATAATAAAAACCGGTGTCCCAGTGTGAAGTACTGTTTGGCTTTATTCAGCACCCTGAGTTTTTTAGAAGCCAACTTGGCTTTACCCTCCAAATGATCTCCATAGCAGATGGGACAGAATGTTGTAGGCACATACCTGTTCTTTGGGATGATGAGCTAATTCATGGAGACAATAGCTGAGTGTGGTGGACGACGTCTCAATAGCGCCCAATAAGAACACAGCTGCCTGCGCCATCATTAAATCGTCGGCAAATTCTGATAAAAGTAGTATTAATTAGAATTTACTTTTAAAGGACAACATCGAACATCGTGAGGTAATAGTCAGTTCATGTATACATGGCGACAAGGTTCACCACCTGTCACGTTGGGTTCTGACTATCTGGTGAAACGTGGGCTTTGAGTTGGCTTAATACCTCCACATTGCGGTGGTGTATGACCACTCAAGCCTCTGACTACCCCCGAATGGGGATAAAAGTCGTGACGTTATAAATATATATATATATATAAAGGAGGAATATAAGTTGTCTTCACCATTTCCTCTTTAGTAAATTATAATTTAATTTATTGTTAATTCCATGGACTATTCTGGTATTATCCCAGATTACAAAAACCTATCCGTATACTAAATTTCATGGTTCTGCCAGTGTTGCTCCTTGACTGAATTAATGTTTAAAAGGACTAGGTAGTAAATATAAAGTAAACTAACGTGAGTTGGCTTCAGCAGGAAGTTTCAGGTTTTCTTTTAGACGCAACATATGATTGACCAGATCTCTATCACTGCTTTTACCCATCTTTTTTCGTTCTTCAACGATATTCCAAAATACCTGTTTGATATAATCAGTGGCTGGCTGTGAGAAGAATTTTAGTCTAAAACGCAATACTTGTATTTCAAATTATTGGTGATAATATAAAGAAATAATAATTATGATGGTTGACTATTCGTGGAACCCACAGTGGTCTTAGGGCCTAGTAAACCAACACATTAACGGACAGTTAGAGTAGTAACCAATTGATTGATGTTCTGTTTTGCTAATGCAACGGGTCATTTGTGTGTTTGTGACCTGGCCCCGAAGTGAAATAGTGAGTTTCCAATGGGATTCAAATACAGGGTTTAAGTGGAAAGATCTACTCTGATGATTACCTCAAAAATGTTGCTATATAAGGAAGGAAAAAGATCATAGTGAACTCGAAGCCCCTCCAGAAGGTCCACTTGACCATGTGCTGCGTGATGAACCAGAGCGGCGTGGAGGGGTCGTTGAGTGCACTCACGCGCAGCCCAAACACCGTGTACGCAACTGTGTCCGACGCGTACATCGAGAACAGCTCCTGATCATGGAAACGTGTCACAAAATTGAAACAGAGCTTTTCTGAGTTACTCGAACGTATATAGTGCGTTGACTATATTTTCTTACCTTCATATCAACTGGCTTGTTATTATCGACATAGTCTCTTTGTATCTTTTGCACTAGCTGTTCTGAGTTGATGTTCATGAGTTCAGAGAGCTTTTTCAAACGCATGGAAGTGAACATCGGTGACAATTCATGCCTCATTTGATTCCATATTGGGTTCTGCAACAAATGCTCCGTTGGGCTTACTGTCTACGGAAGCGTAGCTTCATAGGCGTATGTTCGTTATCAGGTGTACGCTAGTGATGAGTAGTTTACGGTTTTTCCGTTGACGTATCGTTAACATTGATTTACGTTTGCCAACTAGTCGATCAACTAGTTAAATTCCTCAACAAGTTAACATGCTACTAATGTCAATTTGCAACGTAAACCGCTTATTCAATAGGCGTGTCTACAACATGCACATGCCGCGCGAGGCTGCACACCCACATGCCTCGCGAAGCACGACGTTTGCCTCAGTCGCATGCCGCGTGAGGCAAATGGCGAGGCAACTGACACTCTAGACAGGGAAAGGTATACCCGATCAATCAGTTTGACACGTTTGACATCGTTCTGTCTCACGACTGCCAAACTAGGCGAGGCAAATGTGAGTGCTCAGTAGAGGCAGGGCGCGCATTTGCCTCACGTGAGGCAAGTCAAACTTCGCGAGGAAAATTTTCCTCGCGCGGCATGTGACGTAGCTATTAAACGGTTTTATTCAACGCTGTGACATTTAACTTAAACTGCATTATTGTACTGTCATTAGAAGGTAATAAGTAGCACGATGAATCGATGAATACAAGTAGTCATACATACCCTGACGTTAAACAAATTCAATGATCCCAACGGGTCCGCTTCGTACCCCGAGTATAAATACCGATTCTGGAAATGCTCAAAGTCTTTGACCAGTATCCTCTTCGCTATTTCTGGCGACTGGACCACGAGAGCCGGCTTCCATCCCAGAAATATTCCGTAATAGTCCCGTTGATACTTCTTGCCTATTTTATACATGAACTCCCAGAAACTTTTCCTCATCAGAAATGTAAGATTTCCGGCCAGCATAGTCGGTTCCTCGTAGGGAATAGCTCGCCTCTTCCAGTACCCATACTTGTATCGGAATACAAAATACACAACAGTTAAACCAACCACCACTAATGCAAGTATTGTTTGGACAATAATACCGAGCATGCTTGCTTACGTCCTAACTCTGAGTGCACTGTGCACAGTATCAAATAAGAAATATTAGTTGATAACTGTATTATCTAAAGCGGCTCTTATCACTGGTCACGCTTACGGTTTACATTATTGACATAGGTAGACGAGTGTAAAATATTGGTTTTATTGTCAAATAAGTACAAAACGTAAGTAGTAGTAGGTTCAATGGTGCTAACTCTCTTGGTTGGTTTTAAACTAAACTTAACTATTTTATCGTCCTTTATGCGGTCGTAAAGCATGAGTCAGACAGCAATATTATTAGTTGGGTTATCGTAGTCGTAGATTGCCGATCCTGGCTTACAGGAGTAACAGTGGTGGGCATGTGTGGCGGGGTAAGTCCCAAAAAAAAAGTGGATTGTATCCAACAGTATTAGCACCAAATAACTCAAACTAATGTCGTCTTTGCCGCGTGAATGGATAGGTAAGTCCCATCTGGTAAATATCTCAGTTCGTAAAAAGTTGCATTTAGTAAACTTTTTATTCCATACAAATAAAGTTTGGTTAGTTTACAACTCAGGTAGGTAGAGTAGTTAGTAAATAAATATTCATGTTTGGCTACATGATCGCTAGCATTAAAATACCTACATGTTTTACTCAACGCACCCGTTCCTACTAATGTGCAAACGTCTCCCAAATACATACATAATTTATGGAAAATAATATTGGAACATTTCTGCAAACCTACTACTTATTAATTACCAAAGTATATAAGAAGGATTTAACTACATGCAACGCATTTTTTAATCTGATAACATAAAAAATCCCTATATTTTTATCTTGGATCAAAAGTATTAGGTATGTTAATCTGTACTAATCACGTGTATGATTTTGATGTAATAATATTTAATCCAAATCTGTGTTGCACTGTAGCGTTAAATTCTTACCCGACTGCCCCAAAGGTAGATTACTTTACTTTCACGAGAACCCATGCTAGGAATAATTTATTTTTCATAGAGTAGAAGGCTTGGTAGCGCTATGCTAACAAAATGACATAGGCTTGCATGCCAACTTAGCTACGATTGTGTGAGATACTAATGTTATCACTGGATTTATCATAATCACTTGAGCTCTATTATCGTGTAAGTAATCCGATTTAACGTGGACGCTGTTCAGTTAATTACTAGAATTAGGAATTTTTATCGATGGTTGTGGGATTCAACTTGTGTCCTACTAGGTGTACTAAGCCGATTGATAAAAGACTTTTACAATCGAGTTTGGTCACTGTCTTTACATACAAGTGGCACTTGTAACTACTCATTAGTAGAAGTGGGTGCTTAAACGAAAAGCCGTTTGAAAAGTTAGTTTTTTTTAGTAAGCACACAAGCGCGCTTACAAGCACAAGCGTGTTGCTTTTAAGCAATGACGTCAAGAAAGAGAAAGAAATTCCATTGTTTTTTTTAAAGTAACCTTATGGGTATGAAAATACAGCTCAAATCAATATTTAAATTAACTTGAACCTTATTTCTTTACCCATAAAAAGCAATACATTAATACTAAATTATATTAGATTAACAACCATATTTCTATGCACTTAAGGCTCACTATAAATTTTTCAGCAGATAAGTTTTTGGCTTTTTTAATGCACAAAAGCACTAGAAAAAAGTCAAAAGCTGAAAACTAGGTAAAAAAAAGTAAAAAGCAGAAAAGGACTTCCGCGCTTTTTGCAGCGACTTTTAAAAACAAGCACAAGCGTTACAGCGTGCTTTTAATATAAAGCCGTTTATCACATCTTTACTCATTAGGTATCGGGTAGTGCAATCAATAGAGCACACGGATAAGGCCAGAGCCGGACCGGTAAGGCGATTGGGATGCGACAACGATCAATCCCCATAAACATAATGATGGTGGCCATATCATATGCGATTAGTTTATCGCTATTGCTTTAACGATGTGGTAAAGAGTTGAATGTGTTGGGAAGGATTACATTTATACTGTGAGAACAATAAACAGCAATCCTATGGTCTCAAGAGAGAGATAAAGAGAGAGACTACCTGAACTGTAAAGTGTCAGTCTCACCCACGAAGGATACCTAATATAGATCTATGGTCTCACCCCACAGCGACGTGGCGCCGCCCGCCCTAATGGTAAAAACTCGCTGTTGCCCAATGTATAAACTCGCGTTTGACCTCACTCAGTTCATCATATTTGATTGAAATAACTTGGGAAAATTCACACCGGAGCGAATTGGGCGGACATGTCGGGTGAAATTGCCGCCGCTCACAAACGGCCAACACTGATTAAATTACAAGTGGCAGCGGCAATCATGGAGGACATACGAACTCGTGGTATGCGCAATGTTCGGATACTTCGCCTCGATTCTCTATATCTATGTACAACAAGAAACGGAAGTGTGTCTGCTAAAAGTATATGAGGTTCCGCTACTTGTAGAATTTGTAGCGTGTCGGCGAGGAAGTGGCGGGCGCGAGGTTTGGATCCGACCCAACTGGATGTCTGCAGACTCCGCATATCTCCCTCTAAATATTTTACAATTCCTTTTAACTGGTTGCCCATTTTACATATGATATCTAGATGCAAAAAAATCACAATTTAAGTATGGGCTGAAGACCCGAAGAGTTTGCTGATAGGGATAAAATATGATAGTCCGAAATTGTTTTCTTATATGCCTACATACCTACCTATACATATAGACACCTATACCTCGAGAACATCGGTACGTACTAAAGCGATTTTCTACCCCCTTTTAATTATTATAAACACAACGTTCAGAGATCGGATAGTGGGACCGGGATGACGACGCCAAGACGAGTGTCACGTAAAATCTATCTAGTCGTAAAGTGTCCAAATTAAAGCAAAGAAAAAATTACGATGCCGAATAACCTCAATAAAAACGCAATTACTTCTCTGGATACTCTGCAAAGGGTTGTATTCCAAAATAGCGAATTAAAAGCAGACGGGATAAGACTGCAAACTGTTTCGTAAGCTAAAGCCGAATGCACACTGATCATTAAACTTTTTATTAATATAAAAGCATTTAGGTCCTTCAATAAATGATGTTGGAAAGTATGCGACTAAGTACGCTCCGATGTGCATGCATGCAATGCGGCCTATTGTTTGGTAACGTCACGTAACGTCACACACACACACCTACACTACCTACACTTCGTTACTACCTACACTACATTACCTACACTTCGAAATGGAGGTGTTTAGTTCTTATCTCTACATTGAGAACTCCATACCTTTTAAGTGGTTCAACGATGTTTGTGCGGATATTCAGAACTTGAGAACTATTTCAATAAAAGTGATTCGTAGCAAGCGCATCGTGCAGTAACTACACGGGCGTTCAAAATAGTTCTACGGCTATTTACTCACCAATATGACGCAGATAGGGGTGTTATAAATTTGACAGCTTTATTAGTCGTAGCTTCAGAACGAATGCACCGACTTCGAAGAGTTTTTTGTTTGTCAACTGATATTGTTGTAAGGATCAGACTCCTCGGTTCGGATCGGACCGATTGGAGGATCGAACTAGAATTCTTGTGACTATTTTGATTTAAATAGACTACATCCGCATTGAGTTTAGAGCGTCAATACACAGGAACCTAATTTTTTTCCGGGATTTAGCCTATATATTAATCCAGATAATAAACTATCTGTGTGCCAAATTTAATCCAAATCCGTTCATCCGTTTTGGCGTGACTAAGTAACAAACATCAAAAAATCCAAACACAAACTTTCACATGTATAATATTATAGTAGGATATCGAAAGCTAGTGCGTAAAATCCTTAAGAGTTGTTGGTTGAGTAATAGACAATGAAATATAGTTTTGGCGGCACGACGGCAGAAACTGTTTTACGGTCGGTGAAGTGCGGCCGAGCGCCGAGCGCCGAGCCGAGCTACGTGCTTGCTGCCGACGGCCGAGCACAATTGTGGCCTATTTATATTATTGACACTTTTAGCTTGTTACAATTCTACGAGGACATTGGACTTGTTGTAGTACATCGCACGGGGCCCAGTTTATGGCTGATCCGGTCAACAACCGCGCTCCATATCAGACGGACAATCTATCAAAATAATGGAACTGTAGAATGTCACCCTTTAAAATATTTCCTCACCTAAGTATAATAGGTACAACGACAAAAAAAATACTCAAAATAAAAGTAAATACTGTGGCCTATACAACGCGTGTTTCTGGCGCAATATAATTCATATTTAATCCTCCAATGACCCCACATAAATCAAATTTCCTATTGGCAGACCTTATCTTAACCGTTTCCGTGTCCATAAAAACTATTATTCAACCACTACGTCGATTTGCACCATGGTCCGAAACGGCCCATTCAAAAGAAACACTTCGGCGATTCGCACCGTGAGACGAAGCACTTGTGGTGTGAAACGATGAAGGACCCGTATAATAATATGTATTTAGTCATTACATACATAGGTATTATCGTATTGGAGACCGGTATAGCTGATAGCAAAACTAGAAACTTAGTCAAATACAAGAAGTTTGTTTGAAAGGCGAAACCTAAAGACTAAAGTTCGGAGCCGGTTAGCGATTTGTCCACGAAACTACTTCGTTCGAGGCGAATGTGCATCAGCTGAGTACGCGACGAACTATCACTATTTGTCTATGGTTGTGTATATAAAACCATCCATCAATTTGATATGAAAGACGGGATACTAAACTTTCCGTATTTTAGGCCGTGGTCTCCTATTAAATGCCATCGGCCGCTTACAGCGTCAGGCGAAAGCCGCGTCACAATTTTACTATAGTGATGTCGGCGTGTGAAGGAGACCACAACAGTACATTTCTATAATAAGCATTGTGACGCGGCGTACGCGTGACGCTGTAAGCGGCCGATGGCATTTAATAGGAGACCACGGCCTAAAACTATAATTATTGATAGATAGATAGGCAGATAACACTAGCGACTGTAGCCTAGGGGTGAACAGGTTGGGCTGGGAAACATAAGGTCCCAGGTTCGATCCCCGGTGGGGCATGCACCAATGGATGAATTTTCATCTATGTGCATAATTTACAGTTCGCTGACGGTGAGGGAAAACATCGTGAGGAAACCTACCTATCCCTCGGGATTAGGTAATAGTCAGTTCGTGTATACACGGCGACAAGGTTCACCACCTGTCACGTTGGGTTCTCACTATCTGGTGAAACGTGGGCTTTGAGTTTGAGTTGGTTAATACCTCCACAATGTGGTGGTGTATGGCCACTCAAGCCTCTGACTACCCCCGAATGGGGATAAAAGTCGTGACGTTACACATAATCCAACACTAGAAAAAAAAAAAACATTTATAAATTATGACATAATTTACACAGAAAGTGGAAAATGGGCGGCCTTATCACTAATAGTGATCTCTACCACGCAACATAAGGATCTAAAAAAAAATACGGGGTGTACTTACATAAATTAACTTATAAACATAATACATTTCATTATATGATGTATGATTATTGATCATACGGCCCTAAGGTAAATTTCCGTCATAATCTGAGTTCTCTTTATTATTGTCACCCCTAATTAAGATAGCTCAGCTTTTGTTGCAAAATTTACCATAAACGGGCGACTTTACGAGGAGGTACTTGGAGTAGTTAGGTGGGCACTAATCACCCGCACAATACAATTGTTCAGCAAATGACCGCGATTATTACACTACATAAACGGGCGCTCCAGTTAAGGGTTTTGCCGTCTCATTGGGCATCAAATGAAGCTTTTTATCACTGGCCAGCAGACTCATGAGCTGAGCCGAACTTGCTGAGAAATAGATACTTAGTTGTGACCTAAAATGTAGGTCCGACCTAACTTGACCTAGCCGTCATATGTAGGGTGGTAGATGACACCTATGCTGTTGATGGCTGCGTCACGCTACTGAATCAGTTTTGCGTTTTCATTGGTAAAAACAATATTTTAATTAAATGTTATAATAATTGTAGATACGTTATTATCGCTCCCAAAGTGGCAAGTAAAAAAATTGCTAGTGGTAAACCTAAGACCAGTCTTCGTCGAAAGGTCCAGGTGGCCGCTTTTTGTTCGCCATTTAGTATGAAGGTAACTCGTCTATAATTTAAAGGTCATTGGGTAAAATTGCACAACTGCAATTACTCAATAATTGCAAATCGGTTCATCTGTTGTGGACCTACGGTAACTTACTACAGTCATAAGCTGTTAAAAGTGGAATGTGGATGTGTGGGTGTCGTATAGTCTAATATGCTAAAGCGAAGATATCCAGACCATAGAGGATCGTTTCATTCATGAGTACATCGTGACTCTCGTGACCCAGTTAGGACCCATTCTTTCAGCGCGTGACGTTGATATATGCAGTTATTCGCTGTTAGTGACGGGCAGGAATTTTTATACATTTCTTTCTTCTTTTCTTTTTCAACCTATCACCACCCTAGGTTCCTTCGATAACATTTGATTCTAAACGATCTAATGCTTTCCTCATCCATGTCTTTCCTGCCACTTTCACCGGTAGGCCAAATAAATTCAGTAAATAATACTATCTGATGATGAAAATGCTTTTAATTTATGATTGTATTTTTTTTTAATAACTACTTACCGTAAATAAACACTTACAAAATATACATATTTTAAAACTAATTCAATAGGTAAAAACACTATAAAAAATTTAATGAGAAAATATCGTAGTGGAAAATATTACACGCGAATACAGGCACACTGAAAAAGTTGCCATTAAAAAGTAATACTGAACTGAAAATTCACAAAGTAGGTAAAATATGCACCTATAGATAAAACACAGTTAAAGTAGCCATTAGTGCGCTACGCTTATTAAAATTTCCCGCTGCGGGATTGAAATTTACTGTAAGTAGTTAATATTTTTAGTATTTTATGTTTGTATACCTATCACCAACTTTTATATGTACAAGTTCCTGAAAAACAAATCCGTTGTCGCATAAAGAACCTACTGAAACACGGCTCTGTTAAAAATGTACCTAATCAGTGTAATTTATGCAATTTATTAAAACCGTGGGTATTGAATGAAGCTCGACCGGGGTAGTACCACCCTCTCACAAAAGATCGGCGTCATACGCTATATGACGCCGATTAATGCGAGAGCCGGGAACTAGCCCAAAATTACATAACAACCAAACTATGCTACGGATTCCTGTTTAATAAAAAAAATAATAAGAAACTTTGTTTTACAAGCGTTTCAGTGTTGTTTTTTGTTCAGCAAGCGAAATAAATCTTATTGCTCTGCACCGAACTGTAATTCGCATTCAAATAGGATTATCTGCAGTCTGCTCCTGTTTTATGAGCGCGAATATAATCACAACGGCACGGCGGCGTTATAAAAACAATGCAACGGGTTGTGGACTGCCGCGCGACACAGCTGCTGCAAATTGTTTATCCAACAGTTAGCGACAACTTAAACAGTTCGCACCCGACGCGGCGGACAAGGGACACGAGATAACGGTAATTACTTTGCACTTTAGTCGATATCTGGGAGGCTACTACAAACCCGGTACGAAGGCGATTACGCGATTTGTTTAGGCTTCGAATTTTGAATTTTGACACATATCTGTAGTAAATTAGTGTCAAAATCACATAGACATCTTATAAATTCCTTGCAAAATCGTGAACGAACGAAACAGATGGGGCCCGGGATTGTACCTACCTAAGCGCCGCCATACAGCACCGACAGCTCGCTACAGCCCGCCGACTGCTTGACGCCAAGCAGTCGCGAGCTGTCGACTGAACCCAACTGCAATAGAGCTGTCGCTTCCGACAGCAACATGCAGTCCGTGTATGGTGGCGCTAATAGCGCAGCCTCCCTGAATTTGTACAGCTACACCTTAAAGCGTTGCGAAGTTTGCGATGGAGGTATAATTAAACCATAAATATATTTTTAGGAGGCACCAACTACTTAACTCTGGTATTAATCATAGATATATTTTTGTGTAATGATTAATAATATAATTTGGGGTTATTTTACGCATTCCCTTTAGCCTCCTGACTTTTTTGGGCTCACGTCAATAGTGTAAGTGCTAGGGTGAGGATCGAACGACTACTCGATTACGAGGACTGCCCTCTATCTATTAGGCTATAGGCACTTTAAAAGGCTTTGAGCCGTAAGATCAATAATTGTAATTTAACGAGGAGAGAAAGTTTAATCTCATGTCTTCCATATGGAATCGATAGTTAAAACTCCCCACGGTCGATCAACTGCAATTGATCTTACGGCTCTTAGCTTAATTAATTTAGCTATAAAGTTTTAAATGTAATGTAATGTAACGTCACGACTTTTATCCCCGTTCGGGGGTAGTCAGGGGCTTGAGTGGCCATACACCACCACATTGTGGAGGTATTAACCAACTCAAAGCCCACGTTTCACTAGATAGTCAAAACGCAACGTGACAGGTGGTGAACCGTGTCGCCGTGTATACAGGAACTGACTATTACCTAATCCCGAGGGATAGGTAGGTTTCCTCACGATGTTTTCCCTCACCGTCAGCGAACTGTAAATTATGCACATAGATGAAAATTCATCCATTGGTGCATGCCCCACCGGGGATCGAACCTGGGACCTTCTGATTGTTAGCCCAACCTGTTCACCCCTATAAAGTTTTAAAAAGGCAGTATATCCATAATTAAAGTAATAAATAATTTATATCACCTCTCTCACGATAAATAACTCCAAAGTCCTAAACTAACAAGTGATCGGTTTCACTTTACACAATTAACGTACCCTACTCGGCCTTCTTTAACGAAGTTGAAACAATACCCTCGGTGGGGTGGTTCATTATACGAACTTGTGGTTCACCTCTATGCTATTAGTCCCTATGCTTATAGTCCTTATGGTCCCTGTCCCCAGGGCTCCTGCACTGCTTAGAGGGTTGTTAATGTCCATATGACCCCTTGGCGATGTTCGATCATAGAGCAAGGCTCACTGCATCGGGTGGTTGCGAGAAACGACCTTTTGGTCGATCGGTCTGGGGTCTGGGATCGCCCCCAGTCCATTTTATCCAATTTCTTTGAATATGCTTAACCCCAGCGATAGTACAGGCGTTGCTTAGTTTGGGACCATATACTGGCGTGTTAGTTATTGATATTTATTTTATGCAAGACTCAAAATGTGGACTTCTCTATTGAAGTTTTAATTCTTCTAGCCACTTGGCCAGAAAAGTTTGGACCACTTTAGGTACCCACTTATCTAGCGAAATTCTTATGCTGCATCCACATAACCGTAAAATTTACCTAATCCGCAACCGTGTCATCACCGCGTGTCAAATTCAGTCCACACGAGTCCTAACCAGGGTTGTTACGAAAAAATCATCTTGATTTAAACACCATGTTTAAAACATGTTTTAAACAGTTTTGATTCTAAATTTTGCTGTTTTTTTGCAACTCTGGTCCTTACTACACGAGTTGATAACACGGTTACGGAGAGTGGGTGCAGCATTATATTTTTAGGGTGTAATTATACTGATTATGTATGTACAGGATAACAAGTTAGTGTTCACGATATCGAATAATAAAATAATTGTCATCCCATGATCGAAGCAATGACAGGTAGTCGATATCTATCTGATCCGATATGGGTCCGTTCCCGAGCGCGCACGGCAACTAAATTTAAAAGTAACAGTTTCGGATCGTGTTCCAATTCCATTGTACGGTACGAGCGAGCAGATAGTTAATTTTCTTCGGCTGGCATTCGTTTGAAACGACTCCGTTCTCGCTATTTATTATATTCGACAGACAGCACGGCTGCCTACAGGCTTTGTAAGCCAAAATGTAGGCATTTAAAAAACATAATGTCTCGGCTCGTGTTGTTTTCAAACGTGCTCAGAATAAAATAATCCCAGGTCGGTAAGGTCGGCGTTCATATAATAAAAATATCGTCTATTTTGTTCAGTATAATCGCCGTAATTACTGTATTTGCCGTAATTATGACCGTTTCATCGTTCTAGAAACGAGTTACGGACTTTTCTTTCATATTTGTATTTCAGAGCCGCTCTAACTTTCCATTATTCTTTTCTAATCATTTTGTGAGGTTTCTTTGTTATTGCGACCAGACTACGAACGTAGCCGTAAGAGGTATGATACCCTAGGTATTAAGTCGTTGATCTAGGACAGGCAATATATCACGCTAAATTATATTTTATAACGTGGTCTGCTCCGTCGGAGTCTGAGCAATATTATTTTCGTTTGCAAATTAGATCGGAGTCGCTGTCACTTTTATTAACATTTGAGGCACAGGGGGTGACGAAATTGAATGAGAATGTAATGTGCTAATATAATATAGTTACATTCGCTAGTATCTTGTAGAGTCGGTAGGTAAAGACAGTGACAGCTTACCTAACTTGTCTATATGACTAAGGCGGCAAACATGTTTACGGCCCGTCTGATGTTAAGCAGTTACCGTAGCCTATAGATGTTTGAAATACCAAAGACATCGCTCGGCCGTTGCTGAGACGAGGAGGGGTCCACAGGGAGAGGAAAGGAGTTGGGCTTACGGCTCTCTCTCACCGTATGAAATTCAGCTATAGGTAATGAGAGGGTGGTACTACCCCGGTCGAACCAGCCCGTGTATGAGCTGCAGTCAATTGGCTATAGCTTGGCTCTACCACCTAGAACTTTTTACCATAAACAAGTACCAATATTTGTGTGTACGTAGTAAAAATAATACGGTTAGGTATTCGTATCCTCCATACCGTATTGTTACTATATAACGGTAAAACGAAATTCCTTTGCGAAATTTCTTCGAGATCAGCGCAAGTTACACAAACATATTATTTCACGAAGAATCGACTCTCCAAGTGTTTAACGCAGCAATAACATGCCGCTCTGACTTCACGAACACCGAATATTACCTTCTACGTAATTTATATCACATAAGAACGTACTTTTATTTTGGAACGAGCAACATACGGCCACGAAACTTTCTCACGTGACGGCGCCGAGTCGTTTAGCCATTGAACTGCCGCTGTAGCATTTTGCTATTGTAACTGACCCTGTGATTCGTCGGTTAATTCTGACCGACCAATCAGAGGGTCACTCGAGCTGGTCTAAGTTGGTGAACGTTCAGATGTACCCATCGTGGTAAACAAGTCAAGCAACGGTTAATTAAACAATAGCAAAACGCTAAAGTGGCAGTTCAATGGCTAAGCGACTTGGGGGCCCGGAGGCATTTATAGGTACAATAATTCTTGAAGATGCCATGTGTTTAATATTAATATTGTCAGTCTATGTATTACCGGTAAGTAGGTGGAAACTTACTATATCCAGGTCTTGTTAAATCGAATTTTATACACCCACCCAAATATTAACACTTTTACTTATCGTAAAATAAATTCACCGGTTCAGGCTATTAGCAGGAATAACGAGCACATTACGGCTGGCGGAGTATGATGTAACAGATACGAGCGCTGTTATTAGGATTTACACGGTGATAAGGTGTGGGTATGGCGTTAATCTGTGTTAAATTTACCCAGAACGTACGAGGAGTGTGTGTTTGGTCTTGCTAGGGCCTAGGGTGGTAAAATTTCGGGGGCGGCAGAACTTGGCGAAAAGTCAAAGTCAAAGTCAAAGTCAAAGTCAAAAGGTTTTTATTCATGTAAGCTCATTAGAGCATTTATAAATAGTCAATATAAACAATATTTTAGCGTTACCACCGGTTCGAAATGTTGCTTCCATTGAGAAGAGCCGGCAAGAAACTCAATGGTTACTCTTTTCAAAAGAATAATTGTATACATTTTCAAACAGTAACGCTATGTGAGCAGGCATGCATTAACACAGTGTGAGTAAAAAAAGAAAATAAGGTATTTAAATAAAAAATAATAAAAACTAGCCTAGAAAGCTGTGCATGCCTACTCCCACTTAACTGTCAAACCAAAAGGTGAATATTTAGAACGATTGTTTTGGTGTGATGCCTTCCGTGCTTAGGTCTTGTCTGTAAAAGTTTTGGAACAACGGTGTCTAGTGGAAAATGGGCGGACCAGTCCCCGCAAGCAGCGCCCGGAACCCGAGCATGACTTGAGCAGCGGCATCACCCTCCTCAACCATTTTAGAGGGAAGAGGGTGACCCGCTCCACAGAGCCACCGCAAGCAAGGACATTAGAGTGAGCATGACCGATCCATTACCGCAGCGACATAGTTCAACAAAGCTAAGTAAGCGTACGGCAAGACAACATCCGCTACAATTGACATACAAATGCTTGTCAATGGCTACATGATACATGATTTCCACAGCTTAAAAAGATGGTAATTGTGACTAATATGTCAATAGCGCTAAATTAAGAGAAGGAAGAGGAAAACAATAAATAAATAAGGAATAAATCAAAACAAGAAATTCTGAGGAATTATTCCCGTTCCGGTGGAGCTGGACCAGCACCTAGCCAAGCATCTTTATCTTTCAAATAATCATCTAATGTGTAGTAAGCCCGCTTACAAAGCGTACGCTTTACACAAGTTTTGAATTTAGTTTCACTAAGACTAAGTATGTTTGGTGGTATCCTACTATCCTACTTCCTACTAATATTATAAATGCGAAAGTAACTGTGTGTGTGTGTGTGTGTGTGTGAATGTTTGTTCCCACGTATCTCCATAATTACGGCACTGATTTTAATGAAATTTAAAACGTAGATAGTGTAAACTCTGGAAGGAGACATAGGCTAATCATACCTATAAATTTCAACCCCTAAGATGGTTAAATAGGGGATGAAAGTTTGTATGTAGGTTCGTCATTTTTGAAGTTAGAATTATGAAAATTTGTGATTAGGTGTCTTTAAAAAAATAAAAATTAGTAATTTCAGCGTTTTTGAAAATTCAACCCCCAAGGGGGTAAAATAGGGGATGAAAGTTTTGAATGTTATTTTGCATGGATGTTTGTCAGTTTTGAAGTTAGAATTGTGAAAATTAGTGTTTAGGTTTCTTTTTATATATGTAAAAAAATAATTTCAGGGTTTTTGAAAATTCATCCCCTAAGGGGGTTAAATAAGGGATGAAAATTTGTATGCAAGTTCGTCATTTTTGAAGTTAGAATTATGAAAATTTGTGATTAGGTGTCTTTTAAAATATAAAAATTAGTAATTTCAGCGTTTTTGGAAATTCAACCCCTAAGGGGGTAAAATAGGGGATGAAAGTTTTGAATGTTATTTTGCATGGATGTTTGTCAGTTTTGAAGTTAGAATTGTGAAAATTGGTGTTTAGGTTTCTTTTTAAGTATGTAAAAAAATAATTTTAGGGTTTTTGAAAATTCAACCCCTAAGGGGGTTAAATAAGGGATGAAAGTTTGTATGCAAGTTCGTCATATTTCAAGTTAGAATTATGAAAATTTGTAATTAGGTGTCTTTAAAAAAATTAAAAATGTTAAGATCAGGGTTTTTGAAAATTCAACCCCTAAGGGGTTTAAATGGGGGATGAAAGTAAGTCATTTTTGATAGTTAATAATTGTTTTGGTTTCTTTAAATAAAAATAATAATAATTACAGGGTGTATGAAAATTCAACCCCAAAGGTGGTAGAATAGGGGATGAAAGTTTGTATGGGAGTTCGTCATTTTTGAAGTTAGAATTAAGTATGAAAATTGGTGTTTAGATGTCTTCTTAAAAATACAAGTCGGTTTTGGGATACGTGATATACACCGTGTTTATGTTCATTTGCTTTAACTTCGACATAGTGCTTGGAACATTACCATAAATGGGATGAGGGATGCGGGATTCGGGATACGGGATCCGGCAAACGCAATCCGGGATCCGGGAAACGAGATCCTAGATACGATATCCGGGATCCGGGATCAGAGATACGGGATCCGGGAAACGAGATCCAGGAAACGGGATCTGGGATATGGGATCGAGTCCGTTTTTTTGCAATTTAAATTTTGCGCCGACGAAGTCGCGGGCAAAAGCTAAATAAGTGTATGTGTCTGTATGTGTGAATGTTTGTTGCCACGTCGGTATCTCCATTACTACTAAACTGATTATAATGTGTAACGCAGATAGTGTAGGCTCTGGAATAAGACAGACTAATCATAAACATCAATTTCCACGCGGGCGAAGCCGCGGGCACAGCTAGTTTTATTATAAAACTTGACACAGTATCCCATGAAAGATGTGTGAACTTTCGCAAGTCGAAAGCGCGGTTGATCTAATTTGTCTTTAAAAATTCAGAAATTCACAATACTCAGAAATAAAAACGGTATGCATCAATATCTAGAAAGAAAATATTTATTGCGACAAGCCATTAACAACACCAACAAAATAATCAATTAAAATATTAAATCTAAAGACACTGATTGAGATAATTTTATCATGCATAGACTTTAGTTATTTTTTGATAAGGTAGGTATAATTCTTATACGTCATCATTAAGGTGGCGGCAATATTCTATAGGCCTAGGGCAGCCAGCGTATCAAATCCCGCCCCGCTTACAGTAAGTAGGTAAACTTCAAGTCTTGTAAAACCACCGTGAAACTCAAAGTGAAACTTCAGCTTCACAAGCGTTATCGGGAAAATTGAAAATACGTAGAACTTTTCCTGTTTAACTTATGAACGAGTTGAAGTATACTCGATCAGGAGAAATCAACTAACTTGTGGTTGAATAGCACACAACAATCATGAAATTCAGAGCAAAGCGTCCGCAACACCTGTTTCGTTCGCAGTCAAATACATTTGTTTACCTACAAATTTAAGGTGCCGTCAGCTTGGCCCGACCAACGTTTCTAATCGGCTTGGGGCTTGCTTTAAATGTACATTCGATTGTGTAGCTGGAACCTAATATGCACTTATTTATATTTAAACTACACTTGTTTTATCTACTATTTATAAGTAAAATTTACAACCGCTTGCTAGAATGTATTCCGGAAAAATATTCCGTAGATGATAGTAAAAGTGAAAACCGCATCAAAATCCGTCGCGTAGTTTAGAAGAACTAAACGGACAAACAGACAGACGCGCATAGCGACTTTGTTTTGTACTATTTAGAGAAGAGATGTAATTACCTCTACAAATTAATTATACAACAGTTTCGTAGGCGAAAAACGAGCTTGTTCATCTCACTCCTCCGAGATCGCCTCTCCGGTCCTGTTTTCATTTTATAGAACACTGATGGTCCAATTAAGCCGGTATTATCGCAGCATCGCGTTCGGATCCCTCAACAACAACAAGATTACTATTTCGTCTCGCTTACCGGCGAAACTTGCCGACGCTTAATTTATTATTGTTCTCAAAACGCGGTATTGATTTTGTAAAGAATATTTAAGTAGGTACTTACGTATAACAAGATTTCATTAAAGATTCAGTGATTTCAGATTTAAGTTGACTTAACAGTCGTAGTAGACTTTAGAAATTATTTGCGATACTCACAAAATAATATTTTTATTTAGTACTTTGAACGAACATACAATATTCTGTTCCAATAAATTGTATACCAAGTTCTATTAAAGGTCATGTAAAATAGACTACGTTATACAGGTGTCTTATAGGTCCGAAATAAGAATTTAGGTACGTACATAATATATACAGTAGCTAGTAATTAGTAACATGTAGATGCGTAGTGAAGATATACCTACAACTTATACGTAACTAGATTCTCGAGTTACGAGCACTTGAATATTTGTCACATTTTGGTACCCCGGCCTTAGAACACAATAATATTTATGGGTGGTTCCTGCAAAGCTCGATTTTAGCGGTCACACAGTCTTATCTCTGTTCATATCAGAGATACCGATTAAAAGTATATTTTTTTAGTTTCTTACTACATTTGTCTATTTGGAAAACATAATTTTTATTTCATAAATAAATAAATTATACATCCAAACTTCATTTGAAAACCAAAATCGGGGTCAAATTAGCCGTTCTCGCTGTGTCACACGCTTCACTTTCGTGAAACAATAGCGTTTAACTTTTCGGTAAATGGTGTTGGGATCGTGTTATAGATATCAAAAAAATTGTAAAAATTAACTCTTTTTATTGATTGCAAATTTAATATATTTTATTGTTTAGTTTGAATATTAAACAGCTATTTGTATTGGTCACACGTTTGTGCACATTTTTACGGCGCATTACTAAATGATGTATAAGTCTACGATGAAACGATGTATGGTCTTGTTTGATGTCACTACTGACAGCCAGTCATGTCGAGGCAGTCCAGCAGAGAGATGATAGAGGGTGTATCTCTCCGCGATGAGATATAGGGTATCAAAGTCCAAAAAATATGTTTTTTTGCCGATGTACCGGAGTTTTGTGGACAAAATTTATTGTTGTTTGCAGTCACTTTAGATACTAGGGTTTTTAATACGAATTACTTAGCTGTCGAAGTATTATTTAGTGTTATTTAATTTATACTACATTTTGAAGTGCAAGAATAATAGTGAAATTTGTTTAATTTGACGAGTTCCGTGGCATGAGATTCGTGGCAATTTCTCCACGAATCTCATGAAATTACCACGAATCTCATTTTTCGTTGGATTTTTCATGTGATGAACACGTCTCAGTGCCGTAATGTAGTACATATTGGCATCAGACACTGGTTGTATCCCTCACGCAGCGATCCTCATTGCTGACGCTCATGATTTGCCCGTCGCGGAATGATTTTTTTGTCTCATGATGCTTCGCCATTTGTTTATGTCCATGGTATCGTGAAGCTCAGCGTTGATCGTATTTGCTCCATACTGTCATCTCATTGCATTATTAATTGCTTATGGTTGTGTCCGTCTTTCCTAGTGATTAGTCCAGGAAACTCAAGAACAAAATTCAAAAATATAATTTTTTTATTAATATTAACTAAACCCGCACGTCGTATCTGGCCTATCGACCACCGATCCGATGTTTGCTCTGAACACGATTGCTGATGAATATCACTCCAAAAACCGACCATTGTATGTTGCATTCTTGGACATGGAAAAGGCATTTGATGATAGGATCCCAAGAGATACGATCTGGTGGAGCGTTCGGAAGAATAATGTCCAATAAAGGGTGCAAGATCAATGGTTCGGACGGTAGTGGGTGGGACAAAACCAATAGCGGTCACAGAAGGCGTACATCAAGGCTCTGTACTGAGTCTCTTCCTATTGCCTCGTTTTGGATTCACTCACGGAGTTAAACAAAATTCGGCAGCGTGTAATTTTATATACGCTGACGATGTAGCCATCTGCACGGAGCGCCGTAATGAGTTACAACAGGCACTTTTATCTTGGAAACACCAGTTGCAAGCCGTGACCTTGTGCTGAGTGTAGCAAAGACCCAATTCATGTGCTTTAACGAACCAGGTCCAAGCGACAGCAGTTCCATTCCCATTGATGGACAATTGGTCACTTTGTGCGATCAATAAGTACCTGGGGAGTATGATGCACAATTCCGAGAACGTAGAATGCAAAATTCAACACCGAATAGCTGTAGCGTGGCTAAAATGGCGAGAAGTAACTGGTGTTACATGCGATAAAAGAATGACTGTAAAACTAAAGGCCATGGTATATAAGACCATCATAAGACCAGTCCTTATGTATGGCAGCGAAACGTTGGTCATAACCCAAACGAACGTGCATACCATTCAAGTTGCTGAAATGAAAATGTTGAGGTGGATGTGTGGCGTTATCAGGATTGATAAAATCCGTAACGAGTACGTGCGAGGAAGCCTGGGCGTGCGCGATATCGCCGACAAGATGCAAAAGAGTAGGCTGCGATGGTATGGTCACGTGAAAAGGAGGCCACCTGAATATGTAGGGAACTTAGCACTACAACTTTCTATTCCCAGCCCAAGACCCAGAGGCAGACCCAAAACAAGATGGAAAGCTGTAATGCTAAAGGACATGAAAGAGTTTCAGGTATCCGAAGACGATGTCGAGAATAGAGCGAAGTGGAAGGGAAGGCCTAGGAAGGCTGACCCCACCACCGTGTGGGATACATAGTCAGGAAGAGAGAGAGGATAAACTAAACCCGCAACGCAACAAAATAATTTAATTTAATAATTTTGTGGGCGATTTTATTTGTTTATCGGGTCCTGCTAATTTTGATTCGGATTTTATTCTGGACAAAGCTCATACCTAGGTAGTGTTTATGAATCGTTAATATAAACATTTTAGCGTATTGCTTTCATTGAGAAGAGCCGCAAGAACATTCGTCTTGTCTATTTAATTTTAAGATACACCTGACGGGAAGCTCTATTGAGAACATAGAGCTGAGATCCTCCAGTCCAGACCAGGATATCATCAGCAAATTGAAAGTGATAACAAGTACACCTATACTCGCCATTAGCATCGATGCTTTACCTTTTCCAGTGAGAAGATAAAATACATCATTCATCATCATAATTTCGAAGATGGAACGTTTCCCTGTCTGACACCTTTGGCAATTGGATCGGTTTCGAGCTCTAGTTGGTCCTAAAGCTGGATTGATTGAGGCTCTGCTATTATTTCCGAGAATGCTCCCAGGTGACCCAAAGAGTCAGAGACGCGTGGTCATGTACTTTTGTCCTCCAGAAAACATGAACACAAAGTTCCTTAAAACGCGAGATCGCTTTAGAATTCTGTCGTTTACGAAGATGTCTGAACAAATGGCAGTCCAGATGGGATATAAGAATTAAGGGCCGCCACCTCCGTGAAATTATTTCCATGCGTTTGTGAGCATCTGGAGAGGACAAGGCTAGAAGTGGACCACAGTGTGGCTCAAATTTTCACGAGACATTACATCTTTTGGAGTACCTAAATTATTCTATTTCATATTAGTTTCTTCACCTCTATAACAATGTTCGACGCCGCATAACGATCACAAACAATTTGCATATCACATCTTTTGGGAGTGTGGTCTCTGGTAAAACGAACGGAACACTATGTTAAATAGCTTGCAAGTGACATCTGGAGTAGTATATCACACAGAACTTGTAGAAATCAGGGAAAATATCATTGGAATCAAGTATAACCAGCTCACAAGTTTATGTTAGATTTTTTCCCCATATTTTGTCTTTTATATTCATACAGAAACAGAAATTGTGCTTTTATATATTCTCTTGTTATTAAACACAAGTCCCAATAACCATAAAGAGAGCAAAACTTATAGTTAAGTACAAAAATAATGCTTAAAAAATACCCGGAATTTACTGCGTGAGTTTCGTGTGGTACTGCATCAGTTTCGTGGCACCATTTTCTTCAACCTTGAATTCTGTCCAAAGTCATCATCAGATTTACAAAAGCGATAGAGATTTGAACTTGTATAAAAGGCTATATTATGTTGTTAATATAAATTATCTAAAATTCACAAAAACAAAAATTACCACGAAAATCACGGCGAGAATCTTGTTCGCAGGAATGACCCTTATAATAGCCTAGAAAACAGTGTAAACTGCATTCACAAGTAGCAGCCACTAATATTCAGGAGTTTTTTTGTAAAAATTGCAAGACATACAGCTAACCGAGATATAAATTACAGTCCGTATGGTGGGAAAATTGTTTGAAAAATCGTGTTCGGGCGGCGTCTTCATCAGGCGCATGCCTCACCCGAGCACTCACTTTTGACGTCGGAACGCATAGACGTAATGTCATAATGTGAGTGCTCGGGTGAGGCATGCGCGCCATATGGACACATCTTATTTTATCGATGAATTTTTATATCTATTTATTTTTATTATCAATTCTAAGCTCTCTATTGCCGTGTGTTAGACTCGGAAATGGCTCGACCGATATGTCGTACTTTTGAGATACTCTGTATTGTGAAAAAAGAGCACTAGCTCTCAGTGGTAGAGGCTGAGAGGCTGGGCCTGCGGCAAGAGGCTTATCGAATCTAATATTCGGCCCGAGTGAATTTGAATTGGCTGGTACCCAATGGCGCCGCTCCCAGGGGATGAGTAGTTAATTATTAACACAGTTTCATTGCTACAGTACGCCGTACATTACAAATATACTATTCAATTGGAATATTACCTTTGCATAAGCTTGGGGGATATCAATCATTTTAGTTTATGCACGAAGACACGGAAATTATTAAGTAGGCAAGGTAAGTAATATTTGATGTGTTAGTCACCGGTTGTATTTCCAGATTTGGAATCATGAAAGCTACGACGATTTTCCATAAACGGGTGCCAAATACGGCCATTATATGTCCAAAATATATGGTAAAAAGTTTGTTATTTTCATCGTGTAAAACTGTAAACCCTTAGACTACCTATATCCAAAAGTCTTCTTGAGAAAAATCTATTACCTACACATTTTAGCTCTTCCATGTAGGTACCTACAAGTACTACTACTACTTGTTGATTTTTTATTTTCTCTTAGTGATAATACTTTTCTGATAGTATCCAGCCGAACCTTTTTCTAAACACAAATGTACTTAGATACTTTTTTCCGAAACGAAATTACGTGCCTAATACCTTCTACAACAAATTTCTGTAATCCCAACTGTGTGTCCCTTTGAGTCGAAAAGACACTTTGTCACCAAGATACAAGTGACAATAATAACACCCTACAAAGAGGTTCGTTAGTGTGTCGGCAAAAGGGCTCCGATCAAACGAACCGGTGTTGTTTGACGTGAGCGGCGGCTAATATTAGCGAGGTGCGAGCGAGGGGTAGCGTGATGAGGGACCATCAGATAAACGGGTGTCCAGCCCCGACGTCTCCTGTCCTTTAGGACAGACATGGCGACATGCGGTTTTCTGAAAAGATTTCTCAGGTTTTCTATTTAAAATGGTTACTATACGCGATATAGCGGAATCATGTGTACGTATAAGGCAACTACAGATTTCACAGTAGGTATTTGGTATACTTATTCGGGAAGATATTACTGTACTTCATAATTATTTGATGTTATGCCTACCTACCTAGTTTCTATTTTTCCTTCCCCTTGTTATTTTTTTCTTCATCAAATAACTTTTTACCCGACTACGGAGGCGTTATGATTTTGACCGGTATGTATGTATGTATGTATGTATGTATGTATGTATGTATGTATGTATGTATGTATGTATGTATGTATGTATGTATGTATGTATGTGCGTCTGTTCCCACCTAGCTTCCAAACTACTTGTCGTAATTTGACAAATGAGGTATTGTCAGAAGCGGCTTAATGGCGCGCTGGTTATAGGCTATGTGACGTTACATAAAATTGCATATGGCGCCCTCTAGAGGACATAATGTCATGAACTAAAAAAAAAACATTTTTTAATGAAACCGTGTGGGGTATCAAATGAAAGAGCTTGATGAGCACATTTCAAAAATATATATATTGTTACCTATAACTCCAAAATAATTAAATAAAAAGTAAGTTTAAAAACTAAAACCCGACTACGGAAAAAACGCGCTCTAAAAAGTATGAAACAAGAAAATATTCTCATCTAGAGGATAGCCGTGGTCCGTGTTCATGTGCCATTTGGCCCTAAAAGACCTACACGGACCACGGCTATCCTCTAGATGAGAATATTTTCTTGTTTCATACTTTTTAGAGCGCGTTTTTTCCGTAGTCGGGTTTTTTCCCTAAAAATATAAAAAAAGTTTTTGTGCGCGGTTTGAAGCCTATCTCCGTCGGAACCTCGGAACTATGTAATTACATTTTTTGTATAAATCTCCTCTATCCTCCGCTTTTGCAACATTTTTTATTGTTTCCACTCTAAAGTTCATCCGGTATCTTTTACGGTTGAGAAAACTTGAAGTGGAAGGAAATTTGATACTGAATAAATGATGATTTATTTTAACTGCAAAGGGATTTATATGGCTCCTTCGCACAATTTGTGCGTGACTTCTCTTCCAATCTATTTGCTCTAGTTTGACAACCACACATTGTTTGTTCGAACAAGATGGAATCATAGTTTAACAACCAGATTGTTAAACTATGAAACTTGAAAGCTAAAACTGGCACAATGTAGTAATAAGTTGTACAATACCTCGAAGCCCCAGACATTTTTTTATTACGGTTTATAGGGAACACATGAAAGGCGCAATGATTCCTTAGCCTGAGGCGAGGGTAAAAATTGGATGTCCGAATATTAGGCCGTGCCCGGCATGAATAGCGCCGTTAAGGCTTCTGAAGTTGGGAGGGCTATACTCATCATGATCATAATATTTTTATATTACGTTATTCATCTGGGTCGACTAACACCTTTTTATACGTAAAGTTTACATCCTGAATTTATTGATATTGTTAATCGGAACTTTTACCTGTCAAATTACTTACAACAACAATAGAACGAACTATGAAACGATATTGAAAATTAAATAATACTTAAACGTTCCCCATCGGTAGAATCACGGAAACATATTGAAGTTGATTAATTTTAAACGAGTAGTTTAATTTTCTTTTTTTAATTTGAAAATAATTACGACCTCATTTATCAAACATTCAAAATAAAATGATTACCTACCACTATACAGGCGTCGCGTTGTGCCCTTGAAGAGTCATTGTGCCCATTCTATAATTAAATGACTTGCCTTCATTAACCCACCGAAAATGACTTTAATTAACAGTTGAAGCAGTTTTTTGCAACGAAAGCGTTGAAGCAATTAGCAGAATCTTAGAGGGAGTTGGCACGCCCCCTGGCGCAGGCTTTGTGGGACGTGTTTCAGGAATTATTTATTACTAACTCTTTTAATGAAAACCTCGTTGTCTTTACGGGTTTTATCATTGCCTTTTTCTCTTATTATGCCTACTTACAACAAAAATAATATAGGTTTTGATTTATAGTAAGTATAAACAAAATAAGTTGATAAAGGTAATAATTATTAGTTCCATATTTCAAACTAACGGATTCCGCATTATATTTAACAATTTGTTTCGATTTTAAAACACAAATAAAGTTATAAATAAGTGTAAGTGTAGTGTAAGGGTAGGTATACCTTTTGTACCTATATCTTTGAAATTATCTCGTATATCCTATCAAAGTTTACATCTAATATTTCCAACCACACTGCCACCCGCCACACTACTCACACGTTATTAAATTTAGGTAGGCACTATGGAGTCTAGCTAGAGCTAGGCTTATTTAAAGGTGAGTAATTTTAATTATGTTAAAGTGTTAGTATATTTCACAGGCACTAGGTACAATATCATTGATTCAACAGGTACCTACACAGCCGAAGCTGCAAGAAATATCGGGGAATTATGGTTAAGAGAGAGTTCGGTAATTACCGGTATCTGAGCATCGAATATCTTGCTTGATTAAATTCAAAGTACTTAAGCGTGGAACACATTTTCTCCGAACATTTGCATAAATATACAACGTTATAGAGTGTTTAATTTCATTGAGCGAAACATTACATAATGTTCAATTACCTAAAAGTAAATAAAACTCAAATCATAGAATTTGGAATAATAGAGTGCCCCACTTTCTTATACTCACATAAAATGAGACTACAATAGTAACTTTATCGCACAAATCGACGATCCGAACCCAACTGACTAATAAAATCAAAGAATAAAATCAAGTACATAGAAAGGTACCTATAAATTATATTCACACACCACAAAAAGTTTGGGATTGATTTGATTTATTTATTTCGATTGCCTTATTTTTCCGAAGTTTTTCGAGAATTGTGAAGTGATCTCAAAGTTTTTATGATGGGTATACACTGCACAGCATTACTTCATATAAAACTGAGCTTTATTATCGGACGGGCGGCAAATTGCAATTCTCGTCTCATAATTTCCACGAACTCTGAAATCAATTGCGTTTCAGAATGGAATAGAGAATGAAAAATATTTGCCGACTCGGTTGGCTGACTGTTGCATTTTATGACAATATTATTGCCAAAGTTTGGCCATTGTCTCAAACATTCGCTGCTAGTTTGCTATAAAGTACCTATGGAAAGTGATAGTTTTTATTTCTTTAGGGATTCATTTAGTTAGTTCAGTATTTTATAAACTTTGTATCTGTATATAATTTAAACATCATTTCATGAAATTGTAGCTCGTAAGTATGTTGTTCGTACATGACTTTCCCTTGAACTATAAATCTTCAAAGTATGTAGGTACCTACTAGAACATTTTCACTTTGACGACTTATTTGGCCTCGTCAACTATCCTAAGTTTCCGTCGGCTTTTCAGGTATTCAGCTGCTAGTACCCACCATAAGCATTTCAGGCACGCGCCCGTAATCACACGTTTTCAATATACCTACTCCTAAGTTTGCATGAAACATTTTCCCATCTGAAACTCTTGGAAAACGATCCTTCCTACACCACAAGGTGTTTTGGTGTATTCTCCCAATATTTTTTGCACTTCTAGTACCTACTGATAAACATTTTATGTCCAAATAACTTTATATGTTCTTGTCAACTCTATTGTCGTATTTCATAAACCAGCCAAAGAAATATAGGAAAATATATAAAAATCTGTGAAGAATCACTCGGGACTCCTCGTTATCTCCGTTATGTTCGTCATAAGTACGTATTGTTGCTCAAGAGTACAATACTGATAAGAAGAACTACTCTCTCTTGGCACGAGTGGCGTAAGAAATGTCACAGACCCTCGGCATGTTTTCGTGAATTTTACAAAAGATGAAAAGTATTTTTTCTCAAGAATTCAAGGGGCCTCTTTTATGTGTCAACCTTTGAATAGCTGTTGAGTGGTCGACATAAATCTGTGGTTACAAGTACTTCTTTACACTGTACTACGTAAGTGTACACGGCGGCACAAGTGTGTTCGAAAGCTTTTTAGTCTTTGCGCATAAGTACCTTTATTGAGGCCACGGCACCAATCATTTACTTACATGTCGGTTGGGCGTTTTTCAGTTCCGCTATCGTCTCGTTGTCGAGGAGTGAAAGATTTATGGGCGCAATAAGATACGGTTGGATTTTAATTTCGGCCCCGAATTCTTGTAGCTATTTTTTGCCTAAATATCGTCGCTAGGCTTGCAAATTAAATTAATATTGGGTTGGATAAACTTTGTAAATATTTACGTAGGTATATCATCTTATGCACAGTGCTAAGTGTATATACTTACAAGATAAGTACCTACCTAAGAAGTTATTTTTCTTATTTTTTTCGAGTTCAATCATATCTCCGGCACTCTAGAGTGATCTGGCAGAGTACAAAGGCAGTATAATCTTGAACATAAACCCAGTTTTACGACGTGCAATAGTTGCCTGAATCTGAAACACATTTATTATTAAATTGAAAATTATTCTCCGTTGTATCAAATTGCTGTATTGTGAAAACATCGATTTTCATTCTGCATAGCTGTCGCAGTTTCGCAGCAATTTAGTTCTCGGTACATTTTATGCTTCATCAATTCGGTACAAGAGAACGTCGACAATTTTGTCACCGTTATTCCGAGTTATTTATATTAAAATAACGTTGAATCAACTATTGCTATATTTGTAGAATTTCCAGTAAATTTAGAGAAGTTCTGTGTTACATACATATCGATTTCTATCTACATAGAAAAGAAAGATCCGCCGGACGGAGTTATCGGATTGTTCAGCCCACCATTTACGCTTCTATAAGATTCTGTTACTGGCCTAAGAAAGGGATCCGAACGCTGTAAGCATTATAGCATTTTGGAAGATCGATAAAATCTCGGTAAAGGGCCCATCCTCGGGGATTACGGAGTATCCCGGCTGCGAAGAGTTACACAATCGGTCGCGAGCCGCGGATTATTGCCTATTGCACTGTGCTCTTATGAGTTCAATATTTTCTCGAGTTTTCGTATAAATTACTTTTGGCTAAGGTAGCAAACATGCTTACCTATTGCCCGCATGAGGTTAAACAGTTACCGTAGCCTTTAGATGCTTGAAATACCATAGGCATCGCTCACACGTTGCCGATCTGAAGGGGAGTGGGACAAGGGACAAGGAACAAGGACAAGGACAAGGAACAAGGGACAAGGAAGTTGGGCTTCTGGCTCTATCTCATTGTAGAAAACGCAGCTGTAATAGCTACTGTACGCCAATATTCTGTGAGAGGCTGGTACTACCCCGGTCAAACCGGCCCGTATATGAACTGCAGTCAATTGGCTACAGCTTGGCTCTACCACCAATAAAAATTCATGTAAGACCTGAGAGATACTCGTACTCGAAAGAGGCGTTAGTATTGGCTCCATTTAACCTTCTAGATATAAGTACCTTTCAAAGAAATTAAATAAAAATAATAATAATAATAATTTATTTATTATAATATTATTATTATTTATTAATTTATTATTAAGGTGGGGATATGATCTGGAAATTTTGGCTGAATGGGCGGAGCTAACGCATCGCCGGGGGTGTGCTCCCCGCGCCAGCGGCGGGCTCCCGGCAAGAGCCTCTGACAGCGCGGTTATTGCGTCGCTTGTATTCTTATTTCAAAACAAGCCGAGCTACCACAACGTAGTAGATCTACAAATAAGTTGATAATTTCGCTCTATAATGCAAATCCTAAATAGCTCAGTGGAAAAGTCATCCAAAACGACGATGGCGATGACGCAGGATCAAATCCTATAATTATTTGCTTTTTTTATGTTTTCTAATTTTATTGTAAGCATTATCTTTTTATTTTACGTTTATATACCTACCTATATTTTTATTAAATCGAATAATTTATTTATTTATTCATAAACTCTAAATAAAATAGATCACAAACGATAAACTATCAAAAACGTAGGAAAGAAAACTGACGGAGCAATTTACGATACGATTCGAGTTCGAATCCCACATCAGCATAATATTTTTTTAATGTTTATTTATTTACTTATTTTTGTTTATTTATTTGGCCTACTAACGATTGTTTACATTATAAATAGCGTTTTTTCGAATGTGATATTTCCAAATATTTTGTATTTTGAAGTTTGACATCTTGACAACACTATAAATATAAACATGCCGCCAACGTCTTGACAGTTGGTGCGACGACTACTTGTGTAAGGGTTGGCACAAATATTAAAATATTGTCCAAATATTTTGTATTTTGAAGTTTGACATCTTGACAATACCACACTATAAATATAGTATATAATATACAATACAGTACAGTCGGCCATCGCCTTTGATGTTTGTGAACATGTCGCCACCGTCTTGAGTTAGTGCGACGACTACTTGTGTAAGGGTTGGCACACATTATAATATTTAAAGGAATACCTACTTATTTCAGACTATTTCTCTTGACTCTTCTAGGTACTGTCTTCTCCTGTCTTTGTAACTTTTTTGTATTTGTCTTTTTTCTTTGTTTTCCTGGTCTTGTGTATCTTTTCTTGTCATTTATTGGCATTTCGTGTGATTTTCTGTCATTTACTTTCATTTTCTGTCATTTCCTGTCATATTTGTCATTTCCTGGCTTTTTCTGTCATTTTGTCATATTTGTTATTTCCTGGCATTTTCTGTAATTTTTGTCATTTATTGTCATATCTGAAATGTTGTAATTTTTAATTTTTCCATCATTTTCTGTCATTTTGGTCTTTTTTGTCTATTTTTGAACGTAGGCTGTTCGGCTCACTGCATGCGATGGTTGCGAGTTCGATTCCCGCCAAATGAAAATTTTGGAAACGGCCGTATGCGTAATTTGTCTCGATCCTGGTATTACGGGGATCGTCTCCAGTCCTTTACGGTACCCATAGTACAAGCGTTGCTAAGGTTGGTACCATTCATTCGCGTCTCATGTAATTCTCTCTGTATTGTCACAGAATAACTATATGTATATACAGTAAGGGCGAGGCCCCATTACCATTCTTGACTATACTTGAAAGTGCACGACTATTTTCTCAACAATTGTTGACCACTATTGACCACTCTTGACTATTTTGACCATTATTGCCTATTTTGACCATTATTTACTATTTTGACCATTATTGACTATTTTTGACCATTGTTGAGTATTTTTAGTCTTTGTTGACTATTTTTGACCATTGTTGACTATTTTTAGTCTTTGTTGACTATTTTTGACCATTATTGACTATTTTTGACCATTGTTGACTATTTTTGACCATTGTTGACTTTTTTGACCATTGTTGACTATTTTGACCATTGTTGACTATTCTCAACTATTCTTGACCATTATTGACTATTTTGACCATTATTGACTATTTTTGACAATTGTTGACTGTTTTTTACCATTGTTGACTATTTTTGACCATTGTTGCCTATTTTCTACCATTGTCGACTATTTTGACCACTGTTGACTTATTTCTACCATTGTTGACTATTTTAGACCATTTTTGACTAATTTTGACCATTGTTGACTAATTTTGACCATTGTTGACTATTTTCACCATCAACCGTCAACAATGGTTAAAATGATCAACAGAAGTCAACAATGGTCAAAATTAGTCAACAATGGTCAAAAATAATCAACAATGGTCAAAAATTGTCAACAATGGTCAAATACAGTCCAGAAAAGTCAGGATAGTCAAAAATAGACAAGAATAGTCAAAAAAGTCAAGAATAGTCAAGGATAGTCAAGGATAGTCAAGGATAGTCAAGAATAGTCAAGAATAAACATGAAAGTTAAGAACGGTCAATTACAGTCAAGAATAGTCAAGAAAAGTCAAGAACAGTCAATTACAGTCATGAAAAGTCAGGATAGTCAAGAAAGTCAAGAATAGTCAGAAATACAATAGGCTAGCCAGGAATAGTCAGCTATAAGGCGACTCTTTCTTTCTTTTTCTTATACTTACTAGACTAAGACTTCTTATACTACTTAGAAAGCTTACAACAACGGAGCTCCAATAGAACTTTGAAGGTGGTAGAGCCAAGCTGTAGCCAATTGACTGCAGCTCATAAACGGGTTGGCTCGACCGGGGTAGTACCACCCTCTCACAGAAGATCGGCGTAAAGCAGCTATTACAGCTGCGTTTCGTACGATGAGTGAGAGAGCCGTAAGCCCACCCCCCCTCCCCCTCCCTCCATCCCACTCCCCTTCAGGTCGGCAATGTGCGAGCAATACCTTTGGTATTGTAAGCATCTATAGGCTACGGTAACTGCTTAACATCAGGCGGGCCGTACGCTTTTTTACCACCGCAGTACTATAAAAAAAAAAAAAAAAACTCCGAGCCCAAATGGGCTCGGAGTCCGAGCCCAAATGGCAAATGTTTATTCTTGACTATTCTTGTCTATTTTTGACTATCCTGACTTTTCTGGACCCTATTTGACTATTTTAGACCATTTTTTACTAATTTTGACCATTGTTGACTATTTTTGACCATTGTTGACAGTTTTTGACCATTGTTGAAAAGTTTTGACCATTGTTGACTTTTTTTTACCATTGTTGACTATATGAACATTGTTGACTATTCTCAACTATTGTTGACCACTATTTACCATTATTGACTATTTTTGACCATTGTTGACTGTTTTTGACCATTGTTGAAATTTTTTGACCATTTTTGACTTTTTTTAACCATTGTTGACTATTCTCAACTATTGTTGACCACTATTGACCATTATTGACTATTTTTGCCCATTGTGACCAATTTTGACCATTGTTGACTATTTTTTTACCATTGTTGACAATTGTTGAACATTTTTGACTATTTTTGACAATTGTTGACTGTTTTTTACCATTGTTGACTATGTTTGACCATTGTGACCAATTTTGATCATTGTTGATTATTTTTGACCATTTTTGATCAATGTTGACTATTTTTACCATTGTCGACTATTTTGACCATTGTTGACCAATTTTGACCATTGTTGACAATTTTTGATTATTTTTGACCATTGTAGACAATTTTTGACCATTGTTGACTAATTTTGACAATTGTTGACTTCTGTTGACCATTTTGACCATTGTTGACGGTTGATGGTGAAAATAGTCAACAATGATCAAAAATTGTCAACAACGGTCAAAAATTGTCAAAATTAGTCAAAAATGGTCTAAAATAGTCAACAATGGTCAAAATAGTCAACAATGGTAAAAAATAGTCAACAATGGTCAAAAATAGTCAACAATGGTCAAAAATAGTCAACAAAGACTAAAAATACTCAACAATGGTCAAAAATAGTCAATAATGGTCAAAATAGTAAATAATGGTCAAAATAGACAATAATGGTCAAAATAGTCAAGAGTGGTCAATAGTGGTCAACAATTGTTGAGAAAATAGTCGTGCACTTTTAAGTATAGTCAAGAATGGTAATGGGGCCTCGCCCTTACTGTATATGTAGATAGTTATTCTGTGATAATACAGAGAGAATTACATGAGACGCGAATGAATGGTCCCAACCTAAGCAACCCTTGTACTATGGGTACCGTAATGGACTGGAGGCGATCCCCGTAATATCAGGATCCAGACAAAATTACGCATAAGGCCGTTTCCAAAATTTTCATTTAGCGGGAATCGAACTCGCAACCATCGCATGCAGTGAGCCGAACAGCCTACGTTCAAACCACTTCACCAAGCGGGCGTCAATTGTCAATGGACGACGAAGTATGTAGTTCATAATTTCGCTATGTTCCCTAACATGAAATTAGCTGAGTAAGTCAATGCATAACTTCGTCAAGGCATAAGTTCGAATCCTAATCTTTATATTTTCGAAATCAATATTTTTTTCATGTTATTCTAAATGTAGGCGAAGGCATGAAGGCGACTGCAAACGCACACTGTCACAATGTGTTTGTATATGTCGAACACAAGCAAGGGCCAGTCGTCTTCGTGAAAAAGATTCCAAATTCAAATCACATTCAATGAAAAAAATTCCAAGATTCCATGATAACGAAGTATATAGTTCATAATTTCGCTTTCAATTTCAATGTCTTGTTAGCTCGTAAGTAAATTGATCTGGCTGGGTGAATGCTATAAGGAGCGCAGGTTCGAATCCTATATCTATATTTTCGATTTTAATATATTCTTAGTTCTTATTATTTTTATTTTTATTTGTATTATTTTTATATGATTATTTCACAAAACAAAAAAAATAATTCTAAATTACAATTCCTTGTCAAAACTTCTTAGGTACAAAGGCGTATACATCATTGCAATATTTTTATGTATTTATTTACAAAAAAGATATAGACGATAATTGAAGCGACTGGAGCGCGGGAAAACTGGCACAACCTCCCCGTCCAACAGTCATCGCGGTACTGCCGCCCGTCGCCCCTCGCACCGGATCCGCCCACTTTGTTGGCGAATATTTGGAAAATCATGAATTGTGACGTGAAAAACGATTGCATCGCAAAATCAAGCTTACATTTTTTAGGTATTATCTTTCTCCATCTTTTGGTGAAAAAACTATTTAAAAATTCCCAGCCGTTTGGAAGAAGATAGAAATTTAAATTTGAAAATTTCTACATTTTGGTAATTTTTTTCACATAGTAAAAGAGCATTTTTCACATTTGTCAAACTTGTTTTTTAAAGAAGAGGGTATAATAAATACGGTGATATTTTTTTCAAAATTTTTACTCCACTCGGCTAAGAGGAGATAGCCTCCAAAAATGCCTCGTTCGCTACCTGCCCAGTCTTAATTTATATTTTTATAATTTCGCTGCATGTTGTGGTGCGCTGAGCGCAAGCTCAGTCATTGCGTTGTAACAAGGTACACCAAAGGTAGATGCAGATGACATGTAAGAAGGGACCATACCTATCTAATCTGTGGTTAATCTGTGGTTTCAACATTTTCACGGGAAATTAACATAAAAATTGCCACCCGCGCTTTTTTAACACCTCGTTTGCTCTCTGCCGCACCCTCCTGCTACCCATTTAGGAGGCGAAATCGGGAAAAAAGATTTTATATGAAAAGACGCTACGTCAGCATTGAGAAGCTAGTCATCCTGACTCGATTGTTCTTGATAATTTATCACACGAAATTGCTTTAGACTATGGACGATCGCAGTCTGCTCAGAATACACGACTAAAACATGAGTTTCTTCAAGAAAGCACTTAAAAGGTTTTTACAGGGTCAGCAACGTGCGAGTGATGCTTCAGTTATTGCAAGCGTCCATAGGCTACAGCAACCGCTAACATCAGGCGGTCACAAGTAGCCGCCGCACGCTTTTTGGCCATGCTACTTACTGGTATTCTGCCTCGACCGGGGTAGTACACCACCTACTAACAGAAGATCAGCGTAAAGCAGCTATTACAGCTGCGCTTCGTGCGATGAGTGAGAGAACAGGAAGCCCAACATCCCCCCTTCCCCTCCCTCCGTCCCACTCTCCTTCAGATCGGAAATGTGCGAGCAATGCCTTTGGTATTGCAAGCATCTATAGGCTACGGTAACTGCTTAACATCAGGCGGGCCGTAATAATATTTGACACCTCAGTCCTAAAATAAAATAGGATACCTAAGTAATTGCTAAGGAACTTTAAAAGGTTTTATAAATCGACGTGAATTTTAGTTGGTAATGTAACGTCACGAATTTTATCCCCGTTCGGGGGTAGTCAGAGGCATGAGTGTCCATACACCACCACATTGTGGAGGTATTAACCAACTCAAAGCCCAAGTTTCACCAGATAGTCAGAACCCAACGTGACAGGTGGTGTTGGTAATAGATTGTTTATTAGTAACATAGACCGAATACTGAAGTTAATTCCTGACCACTGGTTCGTACATTCCAAACTATCGATTGCCGGCCTATTGACAGGCGTCCCGCATTCCCAACTCGACATGATTACTTACAAACTTCCTCCTTGATATCCCAACATGAACATTCCACTAGCCCCGTTAGGTTCGTTCGAAACCACATATTATTCAATAATAGGTTTACCTAGTACCACTCCGAAAAGTTATAAGCTCTAACTTGTAACTTAATTAAGCTTCGATGTCATGTTATCAAGTAACATGACCTATAATTTTGTTGTATCCAGCTAAGTAATTCCAGTGAAAACAGTAGGCACAGTGTTTAGGTAATAGATACGTCTACAAGCCCCGAGCAATCAGCTATGACGTTATGTCTAGGCGTCAAAACTGACTGGTCTGGCGCGCCACTCGGCGCTTGTGAACGCCGCTATTTGATGAGCATGTTTATTATAATGTCATGATAAGGCATGTTTAAGTTTTGTAAACAGACCTTGTACGTTATTATTGTTATTATTGTCTCCTGCTTTGTTATGGAGGGACGTGGATAATCTTCTTCCAACTCCTCCTATCCTTTCTTCTGATTAAATTCGTGCGGGTTCCAAGACAACTTAGCTTTTCCCCGGTACTCGTCGAGGGTCAAACCTTGGCGTCATCGTTGGACACCATTGTCGATCCTGGCTTACAGGAGTAGCAGTGGTGGGAATGTGTGGCAGGCTTAGACCTTGTACGTAGAAACTATGAAACATGCGTATGGGCTGGAAAAAGCAGACTGGCCAAATATGAAATAATAAATACATAAATAATATCCTGGGACATTTTTGTACACACGGTTACCTGTTCCAAACTAAGCAGAGCTTGTACTATGGAAACCAGATAACTGATATTACTACATATACTACTTTTTTATTTGTAAATACATACTTAATATACATATACACCCAGACTCCGGATATACAGACATGTTCATGCACACAAATGCATATCTCGGGTAGGAATCGAACCTACGACCTGCAGCGTGAAAGGCGCCTCCGCGTCAACCACGCTAACGGGCCCGTCATTGATTAAACATTGTACTTACCACTTCTTTTTTAATATGTAACCGTCGAAAACGCACTGAAAGTGATCACGTCGACGTTGTGACGGACTTATTTGAATAGCGTTTGAATATTCGGTCATAAACGTGGTGAAGTTAGTAGTAGGGGGGTGAAAAGGTCACATACCAATACTGCAAAATCAATTGTTTTTCGGATTCCTTAGCAATTCCGCTAATGTTCAGTAAAATTGTTACGAATAGCGTATGTGTGACTACTTTATGGAGATTTGACGGAACTGCTAAGGATACTGCTAGAAAATTAGACAAATTAATGGTTTCTGCAGAATTGCGCTGTCACTTTTTTAATCTCACTGAGCGAATTTTGTGTTGTCAGCTTTTAGAACTACCATATCAAGTAAACTACCAAAGTCTCTATTGAAATTTCAATCTCGCTCCCAGCGGTTGAGGTTTCACCTGCCTTATAACTTTCAATTCACTCCAAACTTCATAATTGTCGACTTATGAGGGGACTTGTGAACGGCTATATAGAAATTAAGTGGTTAATTTCCAAACAAAACGGAAAGAGACTGACGGTTGAGGCTGCCCCGGAACTTTGAGACTACATAGACTTTCTGGAATGTTTTAGGTAAGTACCTACTTAACTGTGGAAATGTTTTTTATGGCTCACTAAATGGGCTTCCCTTCGATATTTCCAATCGGGTGAATAAACTTCTGTTAATGTACGAGACAGGTAAAAGAAGTTGAAATGTTTAGTCCCTAAATTTTTTAGGTTGTCAAATCGACGAATGGCTTCTCAGAAAAAAATAACTGCATATAAACAGGCGCATGCTGCGCCTGAGCACTCAGTTTTGACGTCGGGACGCTTCTCATATTATGACATTATGTCTTTAGACAAAATAGATTTTCATTTATGCAGAGTGGTCGGGCGAGGCATGCGATGGAGGTGCATCTGGACGCACCAATTTAGGTCAAATACAGTCACAGATCAGTCGAAATAAATTTATTGTTATAGATTATGTGGTTATAGTAGAACTCAATGTTTTATTTTTGAGGCAATTAGCCTTGATTTCAAACTCAAACTAAAAAACAAAATATTTATGTAAACTATTAGTATTAGCATTTATAAATCGTCAAATTAGCAAAGAATAATTTAGCGTTACCACCGGTTCGTAATGTTGCTTCCATTGAGAAGAGCCGGCAAGAAACTCAATGGTTACTCTTTTCAAAAGAAAAAGAATAATTGTATACAATATACATTTTCAAACAGCAACGCTATGTGAGTAGGCAGGCATTAACACATTGTGAATTAAAAAAAAACCAGAATTAGGAAATATTTATTAAAGTTATAACTTTATAACGTAACGTATACGTTACGTTGTTTTGGTTTCGTTTCATGTGGGCTTATTATTTTATGATGCTTAATTTGCAACATGTGCTAAAACTCTCAAGTTAACTCTCAGATCTATATGGTCTGAACATAGATCACTCTGTTTTGCATATGGTCGCGAGTAATTAAGCACATAGTATGCGGGGGTTTTTTAAAATGGTATTTTTTATAATTTGGTTTTCGCCCCCAGTGTACAATTAACGCATGAAACACGCCCGACGTCGACGGTCTTGTTATGAAACATGTTAGCTTTTATTGTTTCACTCGTAATAACGTACATTGGCAAATAAACGAAGCCTTTAAAGTATCAGGCTTTCAGCGTTGGCATGTGTTCAGAACATGTTTAACTGGCTCTAGTAGCTAGCTTGTATTCTGCCACGGGTGAGCAAATACATATTTTTACTGTTTTAGTACGTAGTAGACTTGTTTTGCTAGGCTTCGTGTAAGAGCTGAACCTACTAGTTACATACAATAACAACAATAAAACTATGTAGATAGGCATATTTTTCCTACCAAAATATATCATTTTTTGTCATCTACCATCTACAGGAATTAACTAGGGGACTAGCTCAAAACCGAAACATCTCTTTATTACAGCCTAAGCTAAAAATTGGATCACATACAGGCGCGTATTTAGCTATTTTATTTTTTTTTAAGGGCAAAGAAAATCTGGACTAGATAATGCTTTTCTTTCATATCGTGTTTGAATTACTAAAACATCTCATATTCTTCTATCTCTATTTGAGTAATAAAATGAATATTTAAATAAAGCGAAGTTATGTTTTAAGAGTACCCAACAGGCAAACCTTGGCAATTGACAGGCATTATCTTGATCATATATATTATAATTTGAGCCCACTGTAAGATTTAGTAATACTAGGAGTAAAATATTTTTAACCTAGCCAAGGATGATTGTAGAAAATTAAAAAGGTAGGTGTAGGTACTTAGGGACCTAGATAGTACGAAGGCTTAATTGGGGCCGCAAGCCCGTAGGCATGTACATAAACTTTTATATTAACTTGCTTGGCTTTGGAGAGGATTAGCTGCCCACTACGCAGCGATGAAACAAATTGTTATATCCTTGGTTTTTATCTTAACTTCAGGTGATATAATTACATTCCTAGGTAGGTCAGTAGGTACCTATATCATCTTAAGTGAACACATAGCTCTATGTGTTACCGTGATATATTTTATATAGTTTAGACTTTAGATATTGGTAAATGCACCTATTTAGGTGTTATCGTATTTTTATCCAATTATTACTGTGGGGTTAATACCGTCACAAAGATGAATTGCGGCAATTCTGCTAAAGCAATTCATTTTTCCAAACCTCCAGCAGAATCCCCTAAATTTCCGTGGAACTGTCACGAATGGCGTAAAATGTGTCACTATTCTACAGAAATTTAGCGGAATTGCTAAGGATTCCTCAGAAAATCGGAAAAATGAATTGCAATGCAATTCATTAGCAATATTGCATAAGGACCGTATTAGGTCCGCTGTACACCTATTGTCAGCATTTTCTTAACCAAATTTCATACCTACTGATTTACAAAAATTCGAATTCACAGTTGTAGTTTCAATGAAATAAACTAAGCCAAATCCCGAACGACGGCCTTTTTGATACTTTTCATTCATTACGGATATATTACGAACATAAAAGTGGAGGAAACAACATTATGAATCGCAAGTGCAGTAAAACGGGACATAAACCGCGATTCGAATGGCGACAGTAAAACAGTCTGCCGGTAAACCTGTCTCTGAATATTACTTCTGACACACTTCCTTATCACCACAGCACCCAAGCCAAGCCAAAAAAAGAATGTTCCAGCATTTAGATTTAACGCACAAGTAGGTATTGGTAGCAATTAGTGATGGGATGTTCTCGAGAACATTCTCACCCTCGGCACTCACACCCGTAGCGTTTTGTAGAAACGCTTGTAGACGAAGCTAGGTAGGTAGTGGTATTGCTGCCAATACTTGTGCGTTAAAACGACATGGTGGAACATTTTAATGCGATCGATCATAAATTTAGATTTGGTGCGATGATGGAGACCCATTCTACTGCTGAAATATAAATCCTGAAGGTCAGACACGACTTTTATCCCCATTCGGGGGTAGTCAGAGGCTTGAGTGGCCATACACCACCACATTGTGTAACTAGATTTACATTTTGCATGTTACTAAGGTGGCAAACAAGGGTACGGCCCGCCTGTTGTAAAACAGTTACTGTAGCCTATAGACGTTGCCGACCTGAAGGGGAGTGGCGAGTTGGGCCTCCGGCTCTCTTGCTCATCGTACAAAACGTATAGCTACTTTACGCCGATTTCTGTGAGAAGGTGGTAAGTACTACCCCAGTTTCATAATATAGAAAAGTCTCAGGTTACAGTTCCATAGCCACGTCTAGATGTCTAAAATGCCGCGCGAGGCAAATTGCCTCACCAAGTTGACTTGCCTCGCGCGAGGCAAATGCGCGTCCTGCCTCACCTGAGCGCTATCATTTGCCTCGCCTAATTTGGCATAGTCATGAGACAGAACGATGTCAAACGTGTCAAACTAATTACTCGGGTATACCCTTCTCTGTCTAGCTAGAGTGTCAGTTGCCTCGCCATTTGCCTCGCGCGGCTTGCGACTGAGGCAAACGTCGTGCTTCGCGAGGCATGTGGGTGAGCAGCCTCGCGCGGCATGTGCATGTTGTAGACACGCCTATTGATTTGCAAGTGATGTTTGTAGGTACCTTACAGTGTATTCAGCGTGTCTGTTTACTATGTTACCATTTTAGTTTTCATTTTACGACGAAAAGTAATGTTAAAAGTTACACTCATTACCTTTTCGGTGTGAAAGTAGAATGCGAAAAGTTTGAATGTTATACACAAACATACAAAATGTCAGGAAACACATCATATGCAGAAAAAATATGACGCAATGAACATTGTCATAAACATTATGATCTGAAAATTTCTTACAAAGTATAGTTGTTTTTATGTCTAGATTTTACATAAACGACGTTCATAAGTAAAGTATCATACATATAATTTTTAGACAGTTATTCGGTGGTCTGTTTACACGGTTTCTTTTGCTTGTGTATAAAGAACAAAGTACTTTAAAAACCGGCCAAATGCGTGTCCGACTCGCACATAAAGGGTTCCGTACCACCGTATAAATTTTATTTTTATTATTAGTATTTGTTGTTGTAGCGGAAACAGAAATACATATTCTGCATCTCTCTACCTATTACGGTTCCTGAGATACAGCCCGCTGACAAAGGGAAGGACGGACAGCGGAGTCTTAGTAATAGGGTTCTGTTGGCACCTTTTGGGTACGGAACCCTAATAAAAACTAAAGGACACCGCAGACAAGCTACTTTTTGCATCGGCGAGGTTGGCACTCACCTAACGACTCCGCACCCGACATCGGAGCAGTCGCTGCGTCCGACCGCAGCTTCGATCATTTTCTAAGATCGAAGGACCGCAGAGAGTCGCCAAAACGATGCCGATGCAAAAAGTAGCATGTCTGCAGTGGCCCTAAATTCATTTAAAAATAAAACGGTTTCCTCCAAGATTCCTAACGAATAATTATAAAAAATAATTTATGATCCCGCCGTGTGGCAGTGTCGGGAGCAGCGCTCGCAATTGCAATAAGCTCACTTCCGCCCTGCGAAACGACTTGAACCCTCGTTAGCAGAACAATTATGTCTCTAATTAACGCTTGAAGTTTTTTGCAGCTGAATAACGCAATTAGTATCTTGAAGTGGGAAAGCGTCGAACGCAATTTCTATGAAATTCATGGAGCGTTCGAGAAAAATACATAATATAAGAGTCTTTGTGATTTCAAGTCCTTTGTGAGGATTTCATCTGCTGCGGTTCGGTAGAGACAAAGAAATACTTAAGTTTACAAAGGATTTAACATTATTCAATTATCTAAGCTGTGTCAATAGGTACTTACATATTTTTTAAAGGTCTCTGAGTACAAGTCCAGTGTTTTTAGTATTCTTATATGTATGTCTGTCTGTTTGTCTCTTGTGTGTGCATCAAGGGAAAACGGCTGAACCGATTTCAACGGCATTCCTAGCATCGAAGTTGTTGTAAATTTGTACGAACTGTTCGTACGAGTGATGCCAATTAGGACAAGGATTACGGTTAAACTTAAAACATAGGGTACCTACCTATATCATCACGCTATAGCCATAACTAAACAATATATTTCTTAAGAGAGAAGGACCAGTATCTACTATGTAATACTTTCACATAAATTACGAGATCTTAAGTTACCTCTTCGCTTCAATATTTTTCAAAGAAAACAGAACAAAAGGGGTACTTTACTAATTGATACTTGAGTTTCAATTAGGGATCCCAGGGGACAGTGAGTGAGCTAAGTATCTCAGTATACCAGTCTTGGGACTGACATCTTGAATAATAAGAAAAGTAACATCTTCTCAACAAAGAGTAGAGTTGAAGCACCCATTAAGTAGTGTTTTCTTTTGTTTCTTTTGAGTATAAAAGTTTCATTCATACATATTATTTTGTACGAGAAACGAGCAATGGCAGGTATACCTGAAATACATGTACCTATGATAAAATATACTGACTGTAGGTACCTAACCCACCTATTTTGACGTTATGAGTAATTTTGTACGTTGCGAATAGATAATAAAAAAAAAATTGGAGAATTTGATTGAAGGTATACCTAAAAACTTTTTAGTGATTGAAGTTAGCAATTTACTTCCTCAATACTTTTCATCTTTGGTGCTAATAAAATACGTTGGAACTTTATTGCTGCATCTAAAAGTTACGATTTCCACACTGCTGCTCTCACGGAGGTCGACAGCTTGCAAAGCATAAAATTATATCACTAGCAGGTGTAATGACCTGATGTTCGCTATGAATTATTGTCGTGCCCTTATTATAATTAAATTACATTTAATTACCTAGAAATTGGAGTTTACAGCGGTATTGCCGAAGTAATTAGGCAGTACGAACATTAAGTGCCGCCTTTGTGCGACATTTAAATAAATTATTTTGGAATGTCCTAAGTCAAAGAAGTGGACTGTTGGCTTCTCAATAATTTATGATGCCTATTTAAACCTATCTATTTCTATGTTCATATGGTACATCACCTTTAGCGTTTACTGACGCGCCGCCGTGCAAAATATCGTGCACAAATTCATAATTTAAATTATTTACTTCGAATGATGCTGTAAAAGATGCCTTTGTCTCTGACTCTCTGTCTTTTCATTGTCATTGTACCTTTTGCGGTCACGCTCCAGAACAAATAAGCTTTTCATTACATAAATAATTCACAATTTTACATTTAAATGTTAATAAAGTGCGAAATCATGACTTATGTTTATTTTATACAGCAGATAAGAGTACTGTACCGTACTGTAATGAAAGCACATATCTGCATATAATATTGCCTTAGTAACGATTATATTATGTACTTCATCATCTGAATATGAAAGGCATTAAATTATTTTGATTACAATATAATGGCTGCTATTATTTTAATGCATTGTATCTAAATAATTTATTTGATAAGTCAGTCTTCTTAGTTTACTTATTTGGTACTGTTTTACGTTGTTTTTTTTGCATCTGAACGTTAATGTCTTCTAGCCTTGTGTATTCATGTTGTTGAATGGTACGAACCAGCGTAGCTTTCTTTTAGAAACTAAAGCATTTATAAATCGGTTTGTCCAAGAAAGCTAATCAACTAACTTTTTCGTCAATGTTTCAATTGGTTTCGTTCATCCAGTGTTGCTTTGCCAATTGAAATTGATTGAAATCGGGGCTGGTCTGGACTTCACTCTTCCCGATTTCAATCAATTTCAATTAGCAAAGCAACACGGGATTAGTGAAATTATAAATGATATTTATGAAATAAATAAACCAATTGAAACATTGACGAAAAAGTTACGCAATAGCCCCCCAGGACCCAAAGGCTACAAATTTTTAACCATGGAAAACCATTGGTCTTTAAATATCTTCGTGAATCATCATTTTAAATAAGCAAACTTGGCGCCTAGTTCTATTCTCGATGGCATATGAATCACGGTCCAACCGCCAGATTATTCCTTTATTATTTCACATCCGAAGTTAGCACTACGACATAAGTAAGGTGGGATAGTTAATTTCCCTTATCGGTTTCTTGTTACAAAGCGGGGTTGGGACTAGGGTCCAACGTAACAAATGATCGGTTTCCACACAATTATGCCACACGCTCGGCGCCCACTCGTTAACGAACTCGTGAAACATGAGCGCGGGAGAAAATGTTAAATGTCTTTGCGGATTACATTACATGTGTTGTTCACTTTGGATATAACATCATAGTTGCATAATTGTTTTCGGTGGAAGAGCCAAGCTGTAGCCAATAGCCACTTCCAGATGTGTCACATGCCGCGCGAGGCAAATTACCTCACGAAGTTTGACTTGCCTCGCGCGAGGCAAATGCGCGTCCTGCCTCAACTGAGCGCTGTCATTTGCTTCGCCTAGTTTGGCAGTCATGAGACAGAACGATGTCAAACGTGTGAAACTGATTGCTCGGGTATACCCTTCTGTCTAGAGTGTAGGCTGCCTCGCCATTTGCCTCGCGCGGCATGAGACTGAGGCAAACGTCGTGCTTCGCGAGACATGTGGGTTAGCAGACTCGCGCGGCATGTGCTTGTTGTAGACACGTCTAATTGACTGCAGCTCATATACGGACTGGCTCGATCGGGGTAGTACCACCCTCTCACAGAAGATTGGCGTAAAGCAGCTACTACAGCTGCGTTACATACGTTGAGTGGGAGAGCCGGAAGCCGAACCCCAGCCCCCTTCCCCTCCCACCGTCCCACTCACCTTCAGGGATGCAACGTGCGAGCAATGCCTTTGGTATTGCAAGCATAACTGTACATACGGTAACTGCTTAACATCAGGCGGGCCGTACGCTTGTTGTCACCTCGGTGCTATAAAATAAAAAAGTTGACAATTTACTAAAAGTATACCTACATAGTAAATCCGCGCCTCCCACCCTGCGGCTGCTCTTCCTTGTTACAGATGGGGCGGCTATTCTCTTACCGTCAGGGCGCATGAATTCTTCATTATAAATCGTAAATTCTTGGCAGTCGACATATTGTCGGCCATCTGTAAGCAGTCCTCTGGCCGACCGCCAGGAATTTACGATTTACAATGAAGAATTCACGAGAGAATATTAGAAACCAGTGGTTTTGCAATGGACAATTGTTAGTAAACGAGGGCCGTCTGCTCGTGTGACTTTCAAGGAAATAAAAAAGTCAATGGCAATGCACTAGGGTACAAACAGTTCTGGTTTTATTGTTTACCTATCACTGGATCAATCAGAGTTGGGCAAAATTTAATTGCGATTAATTAATTGAAAATTGCAGGTGATGTCACAATTAACAATTAATTGTGATTTGTTCGCAATTGACAAACAAATCAAAATTAATTGTTAATTGTGAAACCACATGCAATTTGCAATTCATTAATTGCAATTAAATTTTGCCCAACTCTGGGATCAATAATCTTACAAAACAGGACTCCCCAAAAATTTGCATAATCATTTATCATGGAATGCGAATCATACCTAGTTACCTATACGTTTCTTTGCAGTATCAATTTGTTGGAAACTGTTCGCATAATTGAATTCCCCTAGGGGGGTCCTTTTACGCCCCGGATACCCCCGAATCGCGACACTCCACTCTAGGTGATTTATTAACGCTTCTATTCACACTTCGATCTAAAAATACCCATCTCTTCATTCCTTTGAGTTTTTTATAGAAACTCATTGTTCCAAATCCATTAATGATTTTAGTATGATTAGACAGTGGGTAAGTATTTGATTTGTTATTTGAAAGTGGTTTTACGCGTTGGTACCTTTATCAGCAGGCTTAAGAGCTTATTACACCTTCCTAAATTTAGTCACTAAATTTAGAACCTAATTTAGAAAGCTTCTGATTATTTAGGATACTAACTTGCTAAATGCGATTACACTTGCCTAAATTCAGTCACGACTAAATTAAGTAGCCTAAATTTAGGAAGGTGTAATAACCCTTTTAAGTAATATATCAAATGGAGACTTTGTACTATTAGGACAATATTTTCAGGCATATGTAAGTATTATTGTAATATAAGTACCTTAATCAGTTAGGTACAGGCAAAATAAACACGGGCTAATAAAAAGAGGTTGGGACCGGACTGCGGTTGTTTTATTCTAAATACTTTTTGTCCGTTTTCCAGGACTTGTTTGCTTATAATTGAAATGTACATATGAAGTTCATTGCTCCGAGGGTTTATTTGGCATATGCGTAAAAAATATTGTACTTTGGGTCTGAACAAACTGGATTAAGTAGATTATAAGGTAGTTTTGGTAAACAATTTTAAACTTTATTATACTGTTATTTTAGTGCATTGATATTGTATTGGTTGCGCGTTAGGAAGTGCGGTATCTAGTTAGGTGCACGCGCGCAACTAATCCTATATCAATGTTGTGTTTTGTTATACCCCCGGTGTGTTTATTCCCCAAACATACCTACTACAATATATATTATTTGATATACCTATACCGAAGTAGATGTACGAATTGTTGTGACATTACTATTCTGGATAAAATTAAATAAACTTAACACCTACTGCCCATCAACCCTGTGAAGCAGCGATCCCTGACAAGTTTGAAAGTCTAATGCACACAATGTCTGACAATGCGTTTTCACCGGAAATGTTATAGCGTACTGGAAGAAAACTTCTAATGAGTTTCAGCATTTAGCGTGGTAAGGTAGTTTGCTGTATGTACCTGGTATTAGTTTAGACTAAAAGCAACTAACCAATCAGGAACTCAGCTGCTCAGCAGAGTTCTACCAGCATGCAGATCAGAGAAAGTTACGTGACCGACTGGTTCATAAAACACTACTGAGGGAGTTTCAAAATAATTATATTCAGTATGTTCTTTGTTTTTGTATTGTTCTGCTGCAAACAAAGTGTGCTTTCATTACCATAATGACTTCTTTGTTCCGCAGTAAAACAGGCTTTTGATGTTTTTGAAGAGACATCGAAATATGATCACAAACGTTTACATGATAGAAATGTATGATGGACTGTCCACAGTTATGATACACTGGTATTACAAATCGATTTTGTTGCTAGAAATGCTGATTAAAACCATTGTAAACTGTGTAAAATATTTAAATTCTCTTATCTTTGGCTTTTTAAGTATCAACCATTGATAATTCGTATAAGCATACACAGCTTTTTCTTGCATATCTTTGATAAAAAGCACCTATGTATCATAAAAATTCGCAAGCCTAGTCTAAATTTAAATACATATTATTTTTATGTTGTGTATTAAAATGCACATATTGCAACGATTTTATTACTCCAAAGACATTTTATTAGGATAGCTCACTTCGCTGCAGTGTGCTAATAAATTCAAAGTAAATATCTACCAAGTATGCGGTCGGAGTCCGGCTGCTATGAATGGCACGTAGTTCTAGACAATACATAATAGGTTCTCCTTTATGTTATGTACCTAAGTTTTATACAATCTATTGTATGGGGCACCTAACGTTATTTCGTCAATACTAGGTACGTATGTCAGAGTGCAAGCAGACCTATTACGATTTTGCCTTTATACTTACTTCTTCTTATCGTATGGTTAATGATCAACTTGGTGTCAGAGACGTTCAAGCCGCGCAAAGGTCTCTGACATGACAGGACTGCTGCCTAGAAGAAAATAATCGGTACCGACTTTTTACGTGCCATCCGAAGCACGGAGCTGCTCATTTACGGAGACGACAGACGGAGACATTTAGGAACTACGATTAATCTGTATGTGAACTCTTAGCAAGTAAAAATACTTGTCTGTGATGAAAAGGTGGTATGAAAAGGGAAATTGTAATACGGGTAAGAGCTTACAATATTCACATCCCTTAGCTTGATTAAATTCGCAATGCGCGCGATTGCACCGTTTTCGTTCACGGTACTTTAGTGGGCAATGAGCCGTATTTATTTGATGCTACGATACTAAAAGGTTAAGCTTTCATCGTATTTAATGGAGTAAATGATTAATCGTTAGATTCTCTCGGAGAAAGGTTAGATCAGATTGTTTCTTGGTCCGATGGCGAAAAATTACCTACCATAACAATAGCAAAATTTAATGATGCATATAAATCAATCTCAACATTGCGTTAAGGGGAATAGTCCCCTCGAAAATATCTACGTAGGCAGTGTTAGGTACCATCAATTAACAAAATACCCAGGTAGCAATTACGGTCGGCGACGAAAAAAAGACGTCAATTTAGGGTCAATAACGTAAACGTACATCTTTATGACGAAGATTTGCTACTAGGGTAACTTACCGCCGTCTATTACGTAATCTAATAGGGTATTATTATGCATTTTTAAGCACCATTTACACACGTCTACACACCTCAAAATGTGCTTTTATTATCAAATCTGGGCTTAATGATGTTTGAGGGACTGGGACTCGGCAGAGGGATTTCAAAAGCACACATTTTCTCATATTTTCCTCACAATACGTCGCATATTTTGCTACAAATGGGTATTGTCTGTGACCTCTGAGGCGTCTCCATAACAAGAAGCTAGTTATCATACAATGAGGACGGGATTTATGGATGCGAGATAGCGCCCCGCGCCGCCGCCGGTGAGCCGAGATGATTGATTCATTGCGCGAGCTTGCGGCTCCTCGCCAGTCGCCCTTATATTATCATATACTCAGAGGTGATATTCGACAGTTGGCGGAAAATCAGTGTACTGATTTATGCCTTTATCATGTTTGGAGGTGACACAGAATTATGATAAGTAATCTGCTTCAGGGCGAAGTGCGAGAGATGCGCTATGGAACGACCACGAACGAATAACGTTTTTTTTTTACTTAAGCTGTCTTCAATTAAACCGAGAAAATGGATAGGATAGGAAGATATGGCGGGATGAGCTGGACCTTGACGGATTTGTCCCGCGTAGCCATAGACCGTAGCAAGTGGAGGAAGGGAGGGCGCCTTTACCCTACAATAGGACAGTACAGGCTAGAAATGAAATGATATAGTAATTGTTACTTATGTTCTTGTAAGTTAAGCAGCTTAAGATTCGATATCAGTAGGCAAGTAAAAGTAAGTTTTTAAATACATAAATTCATAGTTATAAATTAAATAGGTACCTAAGTAGTCAATAGTCGGAATACCTAGACTGGTATGTTATCGGTTTGAAAAATCAATGCGCTCTATCGCAACTGGGTCAACGAATCCATGATGACTGGCACATCGCACACCACCCTTTTTGCAGATAAATCAATACACCACTGTCGAACTAGTGATACCTATTTTACATACTTCTGTACGTACCATTGGTGTACACACAATTAAATCCAATTAACTCGTGTCGACGTGAAAACCGAAAATTTCATTATCACATAACTTTTACCTGCTGTTGAGTCTGGAATATTAAATTTCGTGGAATTATAGATACAACTTTATTATTCGAGCTTCATTTGAAAAGTAAATCAAAATACATATTTCATGTTAAATTAAGTCTTATTTATTTTACTTAAAGTTTATATTTACATCAAAATTAATGGTAACTATAAACGCGTGTCAAACGCGATGATTATCTACAGAATAATGACGTCATCCCGCGTCCAATGAGTCAGTGGTTCTTCTTACTTCTTGTGTTGCCACTGACGATTTTCAGGAGTTTCACTGCGGGCGCTTCAAACGCCAGCGAGATGGCGAACGAAGCCAGGAACGCCAACACTGCGTACCCTGCGTATATCGCCAGCTGTAATAGAGAAAACATAGGGATTTAGATTTGGTAAATTAATTATTCTAGGACCGTAGACTGATAATTTTAAAAAGTTTTAATCCAGCTTATTTAAGTTCTATCAAACTTTCAGTCGTAACAAACATTAATTTAAAAACTTTTAAAACAAGGGTTTTACTTAGGCCCAAGAGGAGAGGCAGACCTAAATAAGCTTGTAAAAATTCACCTTCTGAGTTTAACGTATTTCAGATTAGAAGTTTGGACCGAAGATATTTTGAAGGATTGTGTGAAGTACTTAAAACTTGTAAGCTCCTCGAGTGCAGTTTCCTAAGTCGATAAGTGTAAGTAGACACATAATACCCCAAGACAAACTTGTGCAAGATGAAGATAAAAGTTCTCTTCCGTCCCTAGTTGTAGTGCCAAGCGCGTACGTCAAACATTAGCGCTATACAGGGGAAATAAATCTTTGGCTGCCAAACTAAAGGAAGCCAACAAGTTTCGCGGTTTGGTTAAACTTAAGTCAGTTTTGAGTACTAGAAAGTTATGATGGAAAGGCATTACAAATCACTTTTGTTTATAGAACTGCTTTGTAAAGTGGTTAAAAATCTCTATAAATTTGGCGGTTTGTACCTACTCCGTTATCTAAAACTAGTTCATGAAGGACATCTATATACATAGTATAGATACCTACCTATTATTAGTACTAACGAAATAAAGAACGGTAGGTACCTATCTCCTTTTTTCTGCTAACTATTTATAAAGGTACCCATCGAAATAATTTAAATCATGTTTAACTTTGTTTCGTAATAACTATAAAGTCTGACTAAACAGTAGTAAACAGTTTTAATGAAACAGAACTACTGAGCCGTGGCACCTCAAATCATATTACAATATGTTTCCAATGAAATTAACTCACTAATGAAGTGCAATTTCAAAATAAATTGCAGGAAGGCTATGAATTATTACTGTCATCATGAAGTAGACATTTCCAACATAAGCTGGGCTCTTTTAATAACGGGTGTCCATAATAAAGAGGGCTCAGCGTTTGTTAGAACTGTTACCATAGAGGTGCAGGCGACCGTAAGTATTGCTATTAGATAGGTACCGACCGTATAATACTGTAGATTATGAAGCAATAGTTCTTATAAAAAAAACTATCTCTATAATCCCATCTCGGGCATAATACTCATATACTATTATTATCATTATTATTATTATTATTACTATTTATTATCTATAGTACCTCTAGCACACACATCGTATTCAATGAAGATTTGTGTTTGCTCCAGCGCGAGGTTTACCAGATAAGCGTGAATACAGGTACAGTATCTGGTAATATGTTTGGCTCATCGTGACTCCACTGTCGTAATGGCTGTGGCGTCTTTTTTATTCTCCGGTGGGTATCGGTATAAATTTTATCCCCTTGGTACCCAGTCAAAATTACAATCATAATATGGTATGGGTACTTTTATAGGAAAGTACGTTTTTTTATTTACCTCTATTTTATTAATTCCTTATCTAATTCTATCACATAGCTATTCAATGTTTATTGTACACTTGAGAGTTTGATTAGCGCTCAGACGGAGGATTTGCATTTCTTTTTCTATATGTAGGTATGCGCCATATTTATTCCCACGTCCTGTAGGTAATCTGTGATCCAAAAAGTATTAAGACGATACAAGAAAAAAATGAATTTTAGTTTCGGGGTGTGGCTGGCGTCGCGTGAGCTGCCGAAGGATATATCCCTCTCGCTTAGCTAGGACAGAACAGCTATGGAGTAGACTATAGTATAGTTATTTTTTGAAGGAACAATATTGTTTAATTCGTACAATTAAAATAATATGTCCCAGTGCACCTTTTAAAATAGATGAAATGGATGAAAATATTCAAATATATTTTTTTCGTTTTATATGGGATTTTTATGTCGAGTGTATTTGAAAAAAATAATTTAATTTCTATGTTGTTTTTATTGCTGAAGACAAAGTAAGTCAAAAGAAGACAAACGATACCTACAATATGCTGATAGATACGTATAACAATACTTCGATCGTATAATAGCCTATAACCAGCGGACGATCCAGACGCGTCCAACGATATCTCATTAGTCAAATTATTATGATATAAAAATAGTTTGGACGTTATACGGGAGCAGATGAACATACATACATATCGGTCAAAATCATAACCCTCCGCCCACCGTAGTCGGGTAAAAATGTACATACTCTGTGTGAGTGACTGACTGCCGGATATGAGTATCTTTTTCATGTTTCGTAGGCTAAGGAATACTTTGGTACTTAACTTCGATGCCGATCATGAAGTAATCAGCGGTGTCATAATATTTTTTTTTACCATATTTAATTTATGTTTTAATTTAATTTTCAGTTTTTATTAATTTTATTGATTTAACCATGCATTTATTTTTTGTTTATCTTTTTATCTTTATTTTTTTATCTATCAAAATCACCCTTAGACTGGTTACCGCCACAGGTGACAAGAGGGCTGGCTCTTTCCTTGCTCAAAAAATTCGCTTGACAACAGGAACAGCTTGAATACAGGGAGGACATGCAGCCAGTATCCCACGCGGACGGTATTTGTTTAATTAGGGGTAGGTTTTTATTTTATTGTATTTTATTTTAATTTATGTTATATTATATTGTATTTTAATGATAAAACATGAAAAATTAAAAAAAAACACTAAAAAGCCTGAAATAATATTTCTATTACCTACCACCTCTGCCTACCCCTTCGGGAAAACCGGACGTGATGGTGTGTTATCGAGTATTTGGGGTCGGTGCCAATCTATCTTCTTACTTTTATAGTAGGTAGACTTGGCATACCAAGATTGGCACCGACTCCAAATACTCGATAACACACCATCACGTCCGGTTTTCCCGAAGGGGTAGGCAGAGGTGGTAGGTAATAGAAATATTATTTCAGGCTTTTTAGTGATCCAGGTTTTTTTGAAGTCGGTTTGTTTTTTTTTATAAAAATAATTTTATTTCACGATTTTTAGTGGCGCCATACCAATGAACATTTTGGCATTTTGAACCATATAAAGTAAGCCCAACAAAAGGAAACTGCTGTAAATCTTTGAGAAATTCCCTCGACTGTCTATGGTCTCCATCATTAGACCTGTAATGGCACTTATAACCCATATGGGTGTAAAGTTCTCTCCAATACAAATTAATCAAGCCCAAACACAAGGTAGCTACTGTAAAACGTTGAGGAGTTCACTTGACTGTCCTTCGTCTTCATCATCAGACCCCTAATGACAGTCACAACCCATCTAGGTGTAAAGCTCTCATCAATACAAATTAATCAAGCCCAAACACCAGGTAATTGTTGTAAATCGTTGAGGAGTTCCCTCGACTGTCTTTCGGCTCCATCATCAGATCGACTCCAGACCTTCATAAAATAGTAGTGCTTTAAAATACTTAATGAAAAAAATTACAAACGCACTAGTCGCTCCTACGATTTTCGAAGGTTCCCCTCGATTTCTCTGGGATGCCATCATCAGATCCTGGTTTCCTTATCATGGTACCACCGCTGGGATATCTCCTTACCAACAAAAAAATAATCATCAAAATCGGTTCATAAACAACGAAGTTATCCGCGAACACACATAAAAAAAAATATATACAGTCGAATTGAGAAACCTCCTCCTTTTTTTTTTTTTTTTTAATTTAATTTTACTTTTATTTATTGTTTTATATTTATTGTGAAATTATAATAATTTTAATAATCAATATTGGACTATGTCTGAAACAAAAACATTGAATTGAATAATTTAATAAAAAATACAAAAATTATCACATTAACTCGTTAAATCACGGTTTACACCCGCTAGAACGAAAAAGATCCTAACATGGTAGGTAGCACCTGAGGGTTGGCCAGTTAATTACTTAAAATACACTATATTTATTTCAAGAAAACATTCATAAGATCTGAAGGCGTCGGACTCGCACATAAAGGGTTCCGTACCACCGTAGAATAAACACATCAAAAATATCAAGTTTGAGACTTGATATTTATTTTTAAATGTTATTATATTTTTAGTATTTGTTCTGCACCGGCAACAGAAATACACATTCAGTGAAAATTTCAACTCTCTACCTGTTAGATACAGCCCGCGCTGACAGACGGACAGACAGACAGACGGACAGCGTAGGCCTAGTAATAGGGTCCCGTTAGCACCCTTTGGAACCCTAAAAAGTAGCCTATGTTCTCCGCCAAGACCCAGTCTATCTCCATACCAAAATTCATCAACATTGGTTCAGCGGTTTAGCCGTGAAAAGGTAACAGACAGAGTTACTTTCGTTTATAATATAATAGATTGAATAGGACGGACAAACATTTTCCTATCCATATCTGTAATGTTATTTTTTACGATAATTTATTGATGTATGATATATTTATTACTTGCCCATCCATACCTACAACAAACGCAATAAAGCGACTCCATTGTTTTGACAAGCAATGTATTCCCACTGTCGGCCCAAGACCATGCTGCAAGTATATAACAGTAAGCGAAATAGGGAGTTTTTACAGAAATGACACGAATAACTATGAAATGACAAGAGATGACACAAAATGACAAGAGATGAAAAGAAATTACACAAGACAAGGAAAAGCAAACGAAAATCACGCTGCAGTGCAGGTCATAGGTTCGATTCCTGCCCAGGACATGCAGTTGTGTGCATGAACATGTCCGCATGTCCCGAGTCTAGGTGTAATTAAGTGTATATTTCGTTTGTATTTACAAACAAAAAGTAGTATATGTAGTAATATCAGTTATCTGGTTTCCATAGTACAAGCTCTGCTTAGTTTGGGATCAGGTAGTCATGTGTAAAAGAATTTCCAAGGATATTTATTTATTTATCATAGGCGTCGGCGGACTGTAAATACTGTACTGTACCTGTAATGTGGCACGACCGTAATATTTTTTCGTAATATTTTTTAAAAAATTCTTCACAGGTCCGACGTCGAACAAGTCCGAGCGGACACTGACAATACAAAGTTAGAGAGAGACATGGTTAGTTCAAGTACTTAAAATGTGAGATGGCGATATTGTGCGCGCGCTCGGAAATAAACAACGTAAGCGCCAAACCACATTTTCTTGAATTAAAAAAAAACTACTTCATGAATTAAAATATGGTTGAAGGGTAGTTTAGATATCATTATTTGCTATGTTTTAGAAATAATTTCGTGATCTAAATCGTAAAAACATCGTGGTAGCAAGGAAAATTGTAAATAATTAGAGCTCATTTCATAATTTTTTTTTATCAAGAAAATTTCGTCAAATCGTGATTTGGATTTAAAGATACTCAAGATAATATAGTCAAAAATCATACATCTAAATATAAGATTCCTAGTCCACATACTTACTTAAAGAAAAAGTAGAATAGAAAATCAACCAAATTTCGAACCCTCGTCTTAAAGGGATGCAATATTTTATTGTACCCACAACACTCAGTTTTTCATAACGCTATAAAGTATTAAACTCCAGGTAAATATATTTTGTCACCTGCATTATCACTAGTTAAAATGCAAAAACATTTATTATTTTACCTAAACATGAAACAAACTTGGTGTTTAATTTAATTACTGTGTGTACTGCGTATATAATAGCTCTCCAGAAAGTCCTCGTCGAATTTCAGAGTCCTGTATAAAAATAACCCTCACGTATTAACAACAACCAACCTTGTTAGGGAAAAATATAATTAATCTCTATTTATACCGACCAAGAAAGAAAAATAATGGCATGAGACGGTAGACTCATTTTTATATCACACCATGTAGGTATCTAGGTATTATTAAGCAAGCTCTGAAGTTGAACAAAAGCCAAATCTTTTTGTATGTTGCCAGAAGTCAAACGCTTATCTTTCTTGTTGGATAATTCGCTCTCCTTTTGTGATATTTCTTGTAACTTTTTGCTAAATTTTATTTAAAAGAAATAAAAGTTCTCTATCAAAAACTTTGCCCACATTCAATAAACAAATACCTACTTAAAGGATATGCTTTTTATATTTATTTTAATTATTTAGGTGTACTCTCTTCTTGTTTATTTTTTACTCAATATGTTTTCTTTGTGTTTTATGATAATTAGTGTAATTGGTCAGTGACCGTTCTAATTATTTAAATAAATTAATTAATGAAAGATAAAGTCAAGACGAAAATCCTATTGAAAACAAAAATTAAATAGTGATAACTTATAACAAAAAAAAATCAGTCTAAAAGCTTTGGATTCGCTAGTTATCAAAACAATCCGAAACCTAGTCGAACTCCAAAAATTGTTTTTATAATAAATAAACAATGAAAGGATATAAAGGCCTTTGTGTGAAATTAGTTTCGTTAATCGTTTTCTGGAAAAGACGTATCAAAGGGAAAACTTTTGCGTTGAAGAAGTTGAAGTAATTTTCGAAATGTTTGTCTGCACGTAAATTGTTTTCGGCAAGGGTCAAACCTTGGCGTCATCGTTGGACACCATTGTCGAACCTGGCTTACAGGAGGTAGAATAGGAGGCAGGTATGGCGGGTCAAGTCCCATTAAAAAAAAAAATATGATTGTTCTTCTAATCGCATGGTTAGTGGCTAACCTGGTGTCAGAATTGTTCAAGCCGGCGGCCTCTGACGAAGCTTAACGACTGCTGCCTAGATGACAAAAAACCGGGACTGACTTTTTACGTGCCTTCCAAATCATGGAGACTCTCAGTTCAAATGCCAACCTTGCCAAGCGTTGCTTAACATCCGATCGTTTACCGACCAGTGATTGCAGCTGGCTATGAGCTCCAGCCCATCTAGCCAAGTGGCTTTGTCTACAAACGTTTCTAAAAATCGCTACGCTTAAATGTATTGAAAAGACATTACAAGTCGATAAGTAGATCACGAGACTTCCCCCGTAGATAAGTGGCATGAACGCGAATAGAATAGACTTCACAATGTATGGAAATGTCAAACGTCGCTATGTAGATCAACAACAAGTTGCTATGTAGATCACGTGACTTATGTCATTTCCATACATGAAGCGTAGCGATTTGAAGAAACGTTTGTAGACGCGAAGCCACTTGGGGGGCTGAAGATACTGCTGAAGATGATGATGATACTTACGACGGTTGAGTTCTGCATGTGGAAGGGTCCGTCGAGCAGGAAGGAGGTGTACATCATGATGGTGGGGTGCACGAGGTAGGCGCAGTAGGTGAGCCGGCTGAGCGGCAGCAGGCCGCGGTACGAGAGCGCCGAGTTCACCAGCCCGCCGTACCCGCTGCAGCAGGACACCGCCACCCACGCCACCGCCGCGCCCCACGCTGAACAATACAACATTTTTTTAAGGTGGTAGAGTCAAGCTGTAGCCAATTGACTGCAGCTCATATACGGGCTGGCTCGACCGGGGTGGTACCACCCTCTCACAGAAGATCGGCGTAAAGCAGCTATTACATCTGCGTTTCGTACGATGAGTGAGAGAGCCGAAAGCCCAACCCCCCTCCCCCTACCTCAATCCCTCCTCCATCCCTCTCCCCTTCAGGTCGGCAATGTGCGAGCAATGCCTTTGGTATTGTAAGCATCTATAGGCTACGGTAACAGTATACAAAATATTTTTTCATTGCGTGGATGGCCTAGTCCGAAGGTACCTATAGTAAATGGTTTTGGACGTAACTTCCCAGATTATTTATTTATTTATTTTGATTTCAGAAACTATTTATATTATCATTACTGGTATACCCAATGCGATAATACACAGCAGTTATAAATCAGTTACATAGGTAGCAAACAATAGCGACATCCAGATGATAGTTATATCCATAGCGACTCGATCGATTGGCGCTATAATACCTACAGGCTAATTAATAATTATGTTATTTTTCCTATGGATAGGGTTTTTTTTTTCAAAAGTCTGACACAGTTTTGGTTTGAACAATTTGGTTCTAAAATTATCCGTTTGAACATCGTTTGTCTGTATCAATAGCCGAAAATGTTCGCTCCTGTGAAAATATCACGGTACGATAACAGTTAATTTCAGTTTCAGGCGGCGGCATCGCTAAAGAGCCTCTTGCGATTGACACGATAAACTAGAGCCGACGCTAGCTTCGTGTATCTTCAACTTAGAAGCTTATTTTCCAAACCAGTACGGAAATTAAATTTGCTTTGAATCTGAAGTAATTTCCGAAGTAACTTTAACTAAACATTTATAGGCTATTTTATGACTATGACGTGTAATGGTCCTTTTTGACTTGGCGTATTTTTTTCACCTGAGATCGAGATTTGGTATCGCAAAGGCAGATGTGGTAATCCATGTTTTACCGTGTAACTTACCTATAGAATCGAAACCTTTGTTAATATGATGTAGGAAGGGCAAAAAAGTCCCTAGTAACTGTTTAGGTCTTGTAGAGTAGTTGTTAATAGTAGTAAAATCATTGTAGGCATAGAGTCGACGTCTAAAACAATTTTAGGAGGGAGAGTATGGAAGAAATTTTTAATTTGGAAGGCTTTGATAAAACCATATAGATATTTAGAATGAAAGCTGATAAATCTCTTATTTCCATCGACATATTCAATCTGATGAATCTCTTTTTTACTGCTTTTTACAGCCGGTTTAGGTATTATCGCATAAATGTCAGATCTGTCGCGTCATCACATAAAGGCGGCTGTTCACGATGCAATTTCGTATTCAATCCGTCGATTCAATTTGTTGAAGTAGTAGTGGTAGTAGTTGAAAGTAGGCGTCAACTTGCCTCCTCACCATGCAATGTGTCAAATCAACTCAAATTTAATCAACCAAGTACCTAATTTATAAGTGAATCAACGGATTGAATACGAAATTGCATCGTGACTCGATATTATATCAAAACAAAATAGCCAATTAATTTTCAAATTCTTGGAATGTCACGTTAGAGATGTCGACGCCCAGCGCTCAGTATACGAGTGGTCCATATCTGTTGACATTTATCGTAGAGATTTAAAATTCAATTAGGTATATCGAATCAGACATTGATCTCTATATGATGTCAGAATTGGTCCCCTGACTATGCTACCATCATTACCATCCCCTCGTACCTGTGTGTCCGATGCTGATGTAGAAGGCTGTCGGCCACACCTCGAAGTAGCCGTCCACCATGCTAAAGATGAGGCTACCAGTGACGGCCAGCGCGGCGGGCCACCCCACTGCCACCGCCCAGTACGGCATCCGCAGCTGGCATCTCGTCTTGTGCAAGTACCAACCCACTATCATTCCTGTGGGAAATTATGAATAGCATTGTTAACTTTTTAACTCGACAATTTTATTATTTTATTCCCGTCGGTATTTAAAACTTAACGTTGTGAAGTTTTCGTCCTCGGTAGCCATTTTCTTTTACCCCGGTTGTATAAGGTAAACATAAGTATTTTAAAACAATCTGTCCGTCAGTTAAGTCGTGGAACCAAGCTGTATGACTACAGCTCTTATACAGATATACAATTTTAATTTATTTGTGTAATAATGTATGTGTAATTCTAAAACCTAGTGGAAACCTAGTAAAAAAAACCTAGTAAAAAAAACCTAGTAAAAAAACCTAGTAAAAAAAAAAAAAAAAATATAGCGTTATAACCAACATTCCTCTCCTTGCCTCTTTTTATTTGGCGGCACCCGTATCAAATAGCGGATGCTGCCATGCAATTCTATTGCGAACCACAAGCCACTAAACGTGATTAAACTAAAGTAAATAAAAAAAAAAAAAAAAAAAAAAAACCTAGTGGACTAATGTGTGGTCTGAAATAAAATTTATTATTATTATTATACGAGCTGGATCGACGTAAAGTAGGTATCTTAGTTGCATTTCGTACGATAAGGGAGAGAGGGAGAAGGCCAACCTCCCACCCTAAATCCCACTCCCCGTAAAGTCAGCAACGTGGCAGTGATTCCTTCGGTATTGCAAGCATCTATAGACAACTGTACTCGCCGTAAGCTTTTGCCGCCTTAGTTATATGAAAACCAAAGTCCCCAAACGCGTCTGTTCGTCTCTATAATCTTCTTGTATCAAGTTTTACATATATTGGAGTTGGGTCGGGTCGCTAGTTCAAATTACATTCCAATACTCAAACACAGAGTAATATATACCTCTTTTCCCAAGCGGATCTCGGATGTTCGTAGAAGCGTAGATAAATAAACAAGATCAATCCCAAACATGAAGATCGAAAGGTAAACCCTCCTTTCTATAATAAATTCAACATTCGAAGCTCCAGTCGCCGATCTTTTAAGGCAAACCAATTTTTGATCCGAATGCTATTTTTGCCACTGTTCAAGTTTCAGTTCATATTCTAGGTACCTATTTTCTAGTTGGTTTAACCGCAAAAGGAGTTTTATACGACTTTCCGCGGAACTTTATATGCTTTGGGGATCGTTTAAGCTCGATAAGAATGAATGGTAGAGCTGATATAACAGATTGGCAATCTCTTCAACTTGCGTAGTATGTAGACTTGATCCGACACACTATAAAGACCATATAAGAAGATAAAAATAGTAGGTAACTACTATCCCCCAAGTTTATAGAGATTTTTACCCAGTTTACAATGCTTTTACAAAGCTTTTAGGAACAAATGTGATTTGTATGCCAGTGAAAGTTCGTCATAACTTTATATAATGGGGATTGATCTTTGCTGACTTGAATTTTAGTTAATGCTATATTTATAAAGCTACCTACTTATGTTATTAAAGTTGTAGCTACTAGAAATTGTTGGAATTTGTAGAAATTCTGTAAATTCCTAAAGTCTCGAAAGGCGTGGCAGGCATTCTTTCGTTCAACTCGGCCTCATCAGCAAAAATAGGGGGATCTCAGCGATCTAAATATTTTCAAAGCAAGTCTTGTCTTTCGCCTCTTGGGAATTCAACTTTTTTTTTTTTACTCACAATATTTGAAGAGCTTTTTGCAAATTAAACGGAGCGAAGTTAAACCAACACTGTGGCTGGTGAGTAAGTTGTGGAATTAATTCCCTAACAAAACACTTTATATTTTTATCTACTCTCTATAAATACGCCTCATTGAGCATCTGTATTCACGGTTATGAAACAATGTTGTCATATGCAAATGTTGGGATTGCTTGAGAGCTATTAAACTATATTGACCTAGTGCGCCTAATTGTGTGTAAATAAATTATGCGATTATGTTTTCCACACATAACCATTAGGTACGTTCAGGGTCACTCTCTTGAAACTAGATATACATACGCAATCTTTACACACTAGTGTAGGTATAGTTATCCTGTTGTATGAAGAAATAAATAGTTATATCTTTAAATCACGCTTAGTATGATGATGATATACCTACATGACACACACTGGACAAATTAAAAAAAAAATATCTGTTTGATGGGCCCGCCACACACTCCCACCACTGTTACTCATGTAAGCCAGGATCGACAATGATGTCCAATAATGACGCCAAGGTTTATGTAGGTAATGCCAAGTATAATGTACCTATTATGCAGGCCAAGGTGTATGTTTATGTAGGGTTGCCAAATCTTGAATTCTTAAATGCTTCGTACTCACCAACTAAATACGGCCCTATCCTCGACCAGGGCTTGTCGTAGAGCGGGTCGAACATCTCGAAGGGCTCCTGGATGCGCGCCTTGTACTGGTGCCACACCGAGATGTAGATGGTGGTCGCCCACGAACTCACCATCAGCAGCCCTAGCGACGTCATCGCGATCTTCGGGTGCCTGTCGGGGGTAAATCGACATAGTAGACTTTTTTCATGTTATTATCTTCTCAACACTATCAATTTAGTAACCAGCTGTCTTGATTAAGATTAAATAGGACAATTTAATTTGATAACGCATAATATTTCTTCCTGTATTTTGATAATATATGGGACCAGGGCACTTTAAAGAATAAAATAAAGTGGAAATAATATAGTAGATAAGTATAACATGGATTTCCGGTACAACGTAGTGTCGAATACAGAATCATAAATCCACGCGTCAATTAATATTTAATAGTTTTCATAAATATAAAACGTGTAATAAAACAGTTTTGTAAAAGTTTAGTACACTTAACTTTTACAATATCAATATATTGAAACGCCTTTTGAGCACACAGTCAAGTTGCGCTCCGCTGTAGCATGACAGACTTTAAATCCTTTGGAATAGTGGCAAAGATGGTATTCTTTGTGTAAGAATTGAATTCCAGGCGCCGTTGAATAAAATGTTTTGTACGAGCACTTTGACGGCTTCGTCTGCCGTCTGTGTGAACAGATTTCATAAGCTTAGGAGCTTACGTCAACTTGGAAGGATGGAACACGAAAACTTTTCCGCTGTGAAGCATTGTGAACGTGATAATACAAAACAGGTGGCAAGTTTTAGGTCTAAGTCGTCAATAAGTACCTAACGCAGGTAATCTTTTAATGTAGGTACTTAGTTTTCAATAGAAATAGAATTTATCTGCTTAGTCATAACAAGTATAAATAAATATCGCCAAAATTACATACTAACTGTATGGTCCCAAATTAAGCAACGCTTGTACTATAGGTACCGTACAATGGATGGGGGCGATCCCAGTGACATCTAGACCAGGGCAAATTACGTAAAAGGTAGTTTCCAAAATTTGCCTCTGGCGGGAATCGAACTCACAACCACTCGATGCAGTAAGCCGAGTAGCCTACGCTCGAACCACTGCGCTAAGCAGTCATCAAAATTAAGTGTCTCCTGCAATCTCTCATTAGTGTCATTGTTCGTTTTATTTTGTGGACTATTCCGCAATGTAAAACCTTACCACACCCATGAAAGAAGAACGAGGAAGGATAACATTAAAGTAAAAACAAGTTTCACTTACTTTACAGAGATCAACAGCAGTATAATTCCGACCACGTAGAACTGTGTGTCATTGGCCATGTACCACGACCAGACCATGCACATCTCTCGCTGAGGGAACAAGTTGTTGATGTACAGCAGGTTTCGCCACCAGAACTGGTCGCAGGTGATGTGGTCGAAGATCGCAGGCTCGAATACCGATCTATCGTGACTGTACCGAAGCGCGATCTCGTTAAGACCGATCACAAATCCGTAAGCAGGTGTCAATCTCACTAAACGATACGAGAATAGTATGAGGAATGATTTAATTATCCCTAAGGCTTCTGCTAATGTGTATGACCCAGTTTTCGGCTTATCTAACAAGTCTTCTTTGAATGATTGCTGGCTTATAACTGAGATCGATAAAGCGGAATTAGTGAAGCCGTTTAAGTTTTTATTGATGTCCTGTTTATCTTGCTGTTCCGCTTTATTTGTTTTCTTTTCTTCTGTTCTTAGAAATAGGACTGTTACGAGTATACCGCTGCAAAGGAGAAATACATTTTGAATATAAATGTCTGAACATCTTATGTATTGGTTAGATAAAGAGCGTTTACGAAATATCTTTATCGGTTATTTACAATATGATTAATGGGGAATGGTTTATGTATGCCCTACAAACAGTTATGGTGATGTTTAAAATGAGATAATGAACTGGTATTTATGTTAAAAAACTGTGCTAAGATGATGGAGTGTAACGATACGATATACCTAATATGAGATATATCTCCTCATTTGTACGCAGTGAACCATATTAATATGATATACACTCCTCTCATAACGTGTTGGATGCTGCCTCGGGCACGCGCTATTATAACAAAGACAGCTATAATCCAAATATAAAAAGAAAATAATCTGAGCGTTCCAGCTGCCAACAAGCAAGTTTTAATATTAACTGTGCAAGAACGGTCTTCTGTAGTATTCGCAAAATAAAACAATCGTTGGTGAAAGTTCAATCTCGATACCTATCGATTCTTGCCATACGTACCTGCGAACTTTGATGCAATGTATCGAGATTATTTTACACAGTTCCAAAGTCAAAAAAATAATGTACCTACTTCTCTGAGATAATTTTACCAGCCATATTTCAACTACGTGAATGCTTTGTACACACATGTCCAAAAGCTTGCCACAAAGGTTACAGCAAACAAGATTGTAAAAAGCCGAATTTACGGGAACATTCGTACCTTCGTTATTTAGGAGTATTTTTGTTCTGTGATTCGTACGCCCTACACCGAACGAATTGTTGACTTTTTTTTGTCTACTCAATACTTATTGAAGTCACTTTATTCATAAATCAACTTTATATAATCAATATATGCTTAAAATTGTATAGGTATATGAAAGAAAGGATTAGCCACATGTCTGTTAATTTTTTTTACCAGTGAAAATCCACTGATCATTAATATTATATGCTTAAATTCTTCATCGTAAATCAAAATTTCTGGCAGCTGACATGTTATCAGTCAGTTAGAGTCTTCTGGCCGATAGCATCTCGATTGGCTAGAATTTACGATTTGGTAAAAAATAACCGACTTGGGACCCTGATACAATGATAAATTTAAAAAAATAGTACTCCACAGATTTAAAATGATACGTATGAGCCGCCAACCGCGACGGATGGCAGTGGCGCGATTGTAACTTCGCATGGCATAAATGTAAAATTGGTACCTACATAAATCCTAAAAACCTAAACCAACATAAGTCCAACTTAATTATGTACGACCGTCAAGTGGACAGGTAGATATCAAACGAGAAAAGGGTCTCATTGTTAACATTTTCGGAGAATCCCCTGCTCTGAGGAATTCAAATATTTGAGCCAAACTGAACAGTATTCCCGAACTGACGGCGAGTGAGCGACAGTTTATACGAATTTCATTAGGATCCTGAAATAATAATCAATTCTAGGAGCGACGTTAGTGAACCCGGAATACATTAGTATATCAATACAGAAACTACGCTACGAATCGACATTAGTAATGATGTAACTAACGCAAACACAAAATAAGTATTTAATACACAAGTAAATGTTCTGGACCTCTTTGTAAATACCTTCTGCCAACATAGGTTCAGCGGAACATTTCATAGCGAAGTAATCCTATCATATACTTACCTATATATCTAGTAACAAGGATAATTTTACCAAGGATAAATTAAACAAGGTTAATTTAACGAGGATTATTAAAGCAAGGATAATTTCAGCAAGCATCATTTTAGATTTTAGCAAACATCGTTTTTGGCAAGGATCATTTCAGCAAAGATCATTTTTAAAATGAACAACCTCTTACCAAAGAGTACGTACCTAATAACAAAGAAGGTGTCGACACAGTAGGACGCGTTCCCCACGGACTGGTACCAGAAGTTGCGCTCGGTGATCACGCGCATGGTCTTGTTGTCCGCCACGTAGAATATCGTCAGGTACGTGTGCACCATTATCACCCAGATCACAGACAGGAACCTGTTTAGGATAAAGATAAATTAGCACGCCTTATATTCACTGAAGAAGTTAGCAGAGGAGTCAAATCTTGAAAAAAAAATGTTTGGTTATCACCATCAATTAGGTAATAATGTAAGCTTACTAGCAGACAATTTTTTTTGTTGGAAGAAATAACGGAAGGACTATAGTAAAGTCACATTGCTAATAATAAAACAATGAAATTGCCGAGCATCCATATTCCGAGGTTTATGTCGATCTTGGTCCTCAAGAATAAAATATAGTTCTACATTCTGTTACTAAATTGAAGTTTATAAATCTTAAGAAATCCATGCATAGATATTCTACTCCAGATACTGATCCATAATTATTAGTCAAAGAGTCGTTACGTGCAACTTACGGAGAAAAAAGAAAACAGCATTCCGAATACTAAAATAAATATCTTAATTCAATTTTGTACGCAGACACAATACCAATCACTTAGTCCTAAATGCGAATCTATTAGATTGGATTTATTCAATAAAACCCTCGATTAATTTAAATCTGTATTGAACATAAAAAGAATACATAATTTGCAGTTAGGTAATTGCTTACAAACTGTATATAAATTGTCTATCGAAAGTGTAATTATGTAGAATGCTTAGAATCCAAATAATGAATTGGGCAAGTTGCAAATAACGACCAAAGCTTTTTAAACGATATTCTGCATAAACAAGCAGTTCGGAATGTTAACTAAACTGAAAAATATTATAAAGGTTTTGAAAACGATTTTATACAAATTATCATTTGAGGACAAAATATCGATTCGACCAATTATCTCAATAGAAGAGGTTCAGGACCGAATTTGATATAATAAAACTCGGCTGTAAAACTAAATGGCCGGGGTCATCGATTTCTATTCAAATAAAATGACACGGACCAAAGGAAAGTTGTTCTGTAATAAAATGGAATGTACCTCATTCCGTGGAGACAGGTCAGGGCACCGTCGTTGGGAGCGTCGGTGCTCAGTATAGTCCGTCCGTTCGACAATATTGAGAAGGACAGAAGCACCTCCGACCAAGTACCTGGGATCGAAAAGATAAAAAATGTACTCAAACGAGTGGCATATAAGCAAAATCCATCAACTGAGTTTAGAATGCGTCCCCTTATTGGTATATTAACTCAGAAAACAGGCAAAAATACCTCAAACTGATTTAGCGGATTTTGAGAACATAGCCAAAAAAGTCCATCGACCAATCAGAGGTCACATTCAAAACCCAGCTGTTAGAGTTTATTTATAAGCCAACTATGAGTTGTGAACGTACAACCAATCCAACTAGGCACCTGTCGGCGGGCCGCATTCACCCGAGTGCCTAGTTGGCTTGGTGGAGAAGTATTGAAATACTGATAGTGATCGATGTCTTTATACATCACTAGTAAACCTGCAAGTTTTCGTGAAATTTATAAAAATACTTGATCGGTCGATCGTTATTTGATGCTGTCAAAACTTGTACCATGTCCCGTGATCTCGTTAGTTAAAAGTTTCCACGATCACATCATTTTAACTTTCGTGAGTAGGTACCTTTTTCACGAGATCGAAAGTTTTACGAAGCGTACCAAAAGCAATATTACTTATATCATGTATAGTAGGTACAATATAATCGGATGAAGACATCAATACTACTGCTTATTCCTTATATTCCATACCGAACGAATGTATCTACTTTGTCCCAGCTGCTACTTTGTTAATCGTAAAAACATAATTTCCATTTGTCGTTTGGAATTCTTACAAATCATTCTCATATTAATTGGCAGCATTTCTTAATTATAGAATTATACTTAGTGGTTATGTATTTGACACTCTATCTTTTATTTTTCCATAAAAGCAATTTCATTACACATTAGAATGGTACCTATACGGTAAGAAACTTAATATATATTAACAAAGGTATCATCACTTTTTACTCCTGTTCCTAAAATTACTCATACCTACGAAAGTGCGTAGGCGAGTTGTAAATGACGATATATAACGTATTGGGTTAAGCAATCGCATCCGGTAAACTTCTGACTAATATTCATTAAGTGGAGGTTGTCCCGAGAGGATGGTCGTCAGCGACAGAACCAGAACTCCGTTAACTCTGTTAGGTTGAGATGTAACATCCATAGCGTTAAGTAATATGAATTACATTGTAGGTCCAGAGATAAAAAGTCCTTCTTCTTTTAATTAAATTCGTGTGGGTTCCAAGACATATGTGGGTACCTACCATATCCGCTAAAATAATAACATCAATGCAATTTAAAGATTTTTCAGAAACAATGCCTTAATTATTTTGTATTATTATTCACACCAACGTTTGCAACAAAACTTAAGTATATGTTAAATTTACCAAAAGTTGTGCCTATGGCTAAACAATAGCAAGTAAATAATATAAAGCGCAGTACACACTAAAGTTGACCGATCCACCGACCCGGCGACACATGTCGGCGGGTTATGTCGGCGGCTTATTTTGAAGGGCGGTGGCCATGGTGTGTAAAGCGCTAAACCTGCCAACACCAAACCGCCGACAGTCGTCGACTTTGGTGTGAAGCGTGCTTAAGGTGGTTATTATACAATCTGATCAGCTAGGTGTTGGTACTCACCGCAGGTCTCCCGGCGAAGGTCCTTATCGCTATTGTCTGTGTTCGGCTTCCCATCGGCCGGGACATTGTTGTTAGTCTGCAACATTGTTACACAGCACTTCATTTACCGCGAACAATGGTTGCTATACTATTCATATGTTCAATTATGGGCAAGAACTACAATATAGAAGCCAGCTCTACAATGTAGTAAAATTATAGATAAATGATTGAACAAATAATATACGTTTAATATATTCAATGTACGAATATTCAAAACAGAGGGATTTAAATTATTTGGATGGGTTTTAAAAATAAGTTTAGGGTATTATCTAGTTTTACTGAACTAAAAATAAAAACGATTTTATTTTATTTGAGTCATATTACTTTTTTAACGCGACTGTAGCCTAGGGGTGAACAGGTTGGGCTAACAATCAAAAGGTCCCAGGTTCGATCCCCGGTGGGGCATGCACCAATGGATGAATTTTCATCTATGTGCATAATTTACAGTTCGCTGACGGTGAGGGAAAACATCGTGAGGAAACCTACCTATCCCTCGGGATTAGGTAATAGTCAGTTCCTGTATACACGGCGACACGGTTCACCACCTGTCACGTTGGGTTCTGCCTATCTAGTGAAACGTGGGCTTTGAGTTCGTTAATACCTCCACAATGTGGTGGTGTATGGCCACTCAAGCCTCTGACTACCCCCGAACGGGGATAAAAGTCGTGACGTTACATTACATTTTACATTTACATTACATTACATATTACTTTTATTGAATTATGGACTACTCTGTCTGAAATAAACATTTATTATAAAATGCAGTGGGTATTTATTTTTGATGAGTTTACTATACAGAGTGTTAGGTTAAATGAGGAATGTATACCTATTAAAGCCCATAGTAATTCATGCTTACATGTAACTAAAGAAATATAAACAAATAAAAACATTTTACCTAATAAATGACAGAGACAACTTAATTAAATATTGCAAAAAGTTTCACAACGCGAGCTACCCTTACGCTACGCCTATGAGTTGATACCTAATATTAGGTACGTAATATTAGGTAACTTATCAAACAAAAACACATATATTTTTACATCTACGTTAGTAGGTGCCGTGGTAGGAAGGTGTAATTTAATTGAATCCGAGTCTTGGCAGGTTTTATCAATGTCATTTATCGCGTGACCGCGATGCGCCCTCCGCGCCCACTTCCGTATCTACCCTTATTATGCGATACCGCGATAATACGCCCCTCCATTAAGATTAACAATACACCCTCAAATATTATCTAAAATATACCAACTCTGCCAACATAAATATCTATTTAGACGCTTGGAGCGTTTTATTTTATTCAAGCTCTAGATTTAGCTAGGTATTTGAAAAGTTTTCCATATACCTATACGGTATACGGGTGCAGAATACGGCCAATACGGCCATACGACAAAAATTTATAGATAAAACGGTGTCGTCTTTATAATGTGGGTATTGAATGCAACGACCTAATTGCCTAGAACATTTGAGATTTCGACCCATAATCGAGAAAACGGGTTCGATTATTTTTTATTCGCCCAAACGTCAGATTAAATCGTAGAGCCAGTAGAGCTTCCAAATTTGAAATGCATATTTCGTGTATCTAAACTACTGAAGCGGTATAGTTCGCGTATTGAAAATACGGCGATAAAATTTATTGGATAGGGCAGCGCACAGCCAGTCACAGCGGTGCGATGGCGGGCCGGTTACCCGGATCGATGATTCGCCGGCACCGAACACATATGATTGATATTGTGAACTTCGCGGTCTATCCTAACAGATGGTGTTTTAAAAACATATGAAAACATCATAGGTAAAATGTTGAATATTGTGATGTCGTGGCCCTTTGACCTGTAGGTAGGTACCTAATAGGGTTTGATATTTTTTTATTGAAATCCTAGGTAAGGTTAGTGAGCCGGGAATGATAGGAAGATATAATAATGCATATCCTATCATAGTATTTACAAAATATATGGATAAAATTAATGAAAAGTTATTTAGGTTAGTGTATGTAAATATTTATAACCCTAATAAATACCACTTGACTTGAGTGAGTATGACAATAGGAGTATACCTTGACATTTTTTGTGTTCTGTGTCCATCAGTGCTATTCTTAAAAGGACATTTACGAAATCACTTCTGAATCCGCAGTGAGATTAAAGTTTCGTAATCCGTTCGTGAGAAGACCCATTCTAGGTATATAATATTAAACTTTAATTGCACTTTGGATTCGAAAGTAATTTTGCCTATCAACTTTTCAGAATAACACTGCAGCTTTCAAAGCGAAATATTGGAATCGCTCGCTCACTCGCGCGTCTAATTTGGTAGAGCTTTGAGCAAAACTCCAACTATAATAGAGTCACGGATGTACCAACAGGTTGTTTGTGGTTGTCGGGCGCCAGCTCCAGGTCGCGGGCGGCTGCCAGCCGGTACTTCCGCTCCAAGTAACCTTCGTACAGCGACCCGAACACCATCAGTATTAGCACCACTACCGTGACGCTCCTGAAACAATACACTTCGTTACAGTTTCCTTTGTGGGTTGGTAGAACCATTATCAATTTTCGATTTAGAGATACTCGATGAACTTTGAATGTAATAATAAACACACAAAATAAATATACAGTCGAATTGAGAACCTCCTTATTTTTGAAGGCGGTTATAACACTGTTAATTATTTATTATTTACTAACTGTTGCCCGCGGCTTCGCTCGCGTGGATGTCGGTTGTCGTGACCAAAAGTAATCATGAAATTTGGATCCCGTTCCCGCAACCCATCGTTCGCGGCTTATTAGCTAAACAGTAGGCAAGGTGGTGCGGATGCGGGCGCGGGGGGAGGCGGAGGGTCGGCGATGCATCAAGCGAAGCCACGACGACACGCGTTTGAATTTTATTCTGGCGTCCGTAATTAATTTCGCGATTACTCCTAAAATATGCGTTGAAATTATATGGTGTAAAAGAGTTAAATAATGTGCATGAAATGCTTAAAGCCTCTAACTTATTTAAAATGATAAGGATTAATACCGTATTTGTGTAAATAGCTTTCCAATTACCGCTTTATAATTGCCCATTTTTTAAAGTATTAAAATGGATATAGTATGCTAACCTTAAGAGATAGACATATGCCATCGCGGACTTTTCTGTAGACCTATATAAGATACACAATTCCACGGTACACTATTTTGTTATATCTCAAAGGGTTTAGGCAGCGTTTTCGTTGAAAGCTCCCAGACGGCTTATTTTTTTCCGACACCTCCAATAAATATCATTATATTTCAGCCAATGTATACAAAAACTTGGCAAATTATATACTAAAACCTTCCTCGAGAACCACTCTATCCATTGGTGAAAACAGCATGAAAATCAGTGCAGTAGTTTTTGAGTTTATCGCGAACAGACAGACAGACAGACGCGGGGAGGACTTTGTTTAATAATATGTAGTGATTATATTTTATTCTTGATTTGTGGTCTTCTTGGATTATACGTAGGTTTTTATTATTGAACTTTACGAATATATGGAAGAATAAAATTTTACACTTTTCTTTACAATGTTCTTTTAAATTGGTGCGTCTACATGAGATCGAGCGGCGCGCCCAAGAAATCGCTTTTGACGTCTGACCGCGAAGACATAAGGTCATAGCTGATTGCTCCAGCGCGGCGGCTTACTGCTTGTAGATGCGGCCATTATTTATTAAACTTTGTCTTCCTGGTAAGGTGAAGTTCCAAACAACTTTACTAATAGGCGGTATTTGCGGAAGTCTTCCCTGGGACGGTTACAAGTCAATCAATCATCATTAGATGCGAACTTAACAATAACAAAGATGGGTGAGTCCCGACGGCTCCGTGTCCCCGGAACTACGAGGTCACCTCTGAGAAAGTTTCGACATAAATTTTGCCTACTTTTTTAACAAATTGATGAGAAAATGTCGTGAGTACCGACCTTTAGCCCGATTCACGTAACCAAAACCGTAACGATGTCTCAGCGATATAGTCGTTGATAACCTTTTCGTATTACAAAAAGTCTATCAACGACTATATCGCTGAGACATCGTTACGGTTTTGGTTACGTGAATCGGGCCACTTATAATTTTTCAGTTTTGTTCTCTGAAGGTGCCATTAGATTGAGCTAAATTTAGTGCTATAAATCAGTTCTACTCTGAATTGAACATGGTGTAAAGTCATGCCGCCAAATGTGTAGAGATTTTTAGTCAGATTACAATTTCTAAGAACAAAAATTGGTTCACAAATAACGGAGAAATCGCGTAACAAACACACAAAAACATACAGTCGAATTGAGAACCTCCACCTTTTTGAAGTCGGTTAAAAAGCAATTTGTAATGCCAGTCTAACTACATCAAAATTTTCAATACATTTGGGAGATGGTCTGAATCAAGTCCAAATCAACACCACTAGGTATGTCTACCTATCTCTACTCCTAATTTCAGAATATAAATTTCATGAGAAAGAAAATGGCTTCACCGTTAAAATTACTCCCACTTTTTCATTTTCGAATTATAATTTGTATAAAAAATACTCGGCGCGCGGAATAAAACGGAAATTCATTTCCATCGTAATATTTTTTGTATTTCCCATTTGAATGGCTAATGCTCGTTCAATTATTAATGATGTTCATAAAGCTATAAATCACACTGGGGCTGGAGATAATGTAGGCGGCGTGCGACGGCGCCCTGATTACCATACCACATACCTACCTATTTTGGCTGCCTATGCAATGGGTGCGTATACAAATTAACGAACCGAAATGGCATTGCTCCTGCTCGGATAACTAAAGGTGACGACATATTGCTGTGTCGTGGTGTATCAGGGCGCAATTGGTTACGTTCATTTACTGACTAGATTCACATTTATAAGCTGCGTAAATATATTAAAGAGCGTAACCGGTTTGGTGCGTACAGATGCCTCGCATGCCTCACCCGAGCACTCATGTTATGACCTATCCACGCGTTCTGATGTCAAAATTGAGTTCTCGGGCGCGCCATGTGGCTGGTGTAGATGTCGCCACCAAATAATTAAATAAGCCATTCTATTGGGCGGCTAGGCCGTTCATTAAATGCCGGCACTCAATCAGACGCCTAAGCCGTTTGTTAAATGGACACATTTAGCTAAACGTCCAACGACATGGCTGGTTGAAAGCTAGGTTTTTGGAAAAGCTGAAACAAAATCCGCGGGGTAAATTTTAAATTCCTTTTTTCGCTACTGTAGACATACTAACCATTGCGTTCTGGCACCCACGCACCCCGACTCAGCAATATGAACCTAGCTTAAGTTGTGCAAGATTTACTCGCTTGTCAAAAATAATCAACCACAACTTATATGGAACTTGATACTTACAAATATTGCGATCTTTTTCGATTACCCCGAGGGTTTTCGTTTTCCTGTATCTTCGTACGAAAATTGAAGCGACAGGTCGACAGATCTATAAACTATGCCTCTTACCTGTTAAGTTTTTCTTTCGCAAATAAATTGATTTGATTCTTGTGATTTGTTATGTCAAATCGTTTATTTTGTTTAGGCCTAAGGGCCAATTTGTTGTTACTACTGAATCGAAGCGCGATCTCGTCTAAAAAGATCCCACAGAAAACTCAGCGGGCTTGCCTTTTTTTGTTTAGTTACATGGATTGCAGAAGGGCTATGAAGACTTTTTCACGCAATTTCCATTTTTACTGGATTATCACGTGCCCCAAACTGTGGAGGCATCAAAATTATTACCAGCGTTTAAATACATGTAACTTACCCGAGTATGTGCAATTTAGGGTCCGCGAAGAGGTCGTATGAGCCGGGCACGGGGCGCACGTTCATGGTCTGCATGGAAGCGTGGAAGCCGGTGGCGGAGGCCTGCGCGGCGGCCGCGAGCTCCGTGCGCGCGAGCAGCGAGCGCAGCGCCGGCGCATCGCACGACGCGGGCACGCACTCCCCGACCAGCATCAATCTGCTCTGCACATGAAAGAGTAGTACTTAAATGGGTGTATTGGTGAAGTTGTCGACATGTCGTCGGATATCTGTGAGCTTAGCAGTCCTCAGGTCGACAACGTGTCGACACCAATAATGTATGATAAGATTATGTTAGAGACCAGTGGTTTTCCAAAGCATAATAGTTTTGGTATATACTTGGTGCCCAAATTTTCTGCTCAAATGTGCCGGTTGTGAGGGATAAAATTTGATTTTCCTGTTATTCCCGTCAAAACATATCATCGTAGTCGTTACTAAAAAAACCTAAACGAAAGACTCAATTGACAGGGATAACAATAAAAGCATTCTTTCCAATTCCGTTCTAAAATAAAACTAGGGCGGGCAGGCCCAATAAATCCATCTATTTCTAGCTTGACCAAACATAGACTACTGACTGTTATACCTTGTATGTTTCGGTCTCGCTGTGAAAACATTCGGATATATCCGCACCGCTGTGGGAAATAAAACCCGGCAAATTAAGTTTACGGTGAGAGGTTACAACTACAAGTTTCCTCGTAAACGTGCCCGTGGAACTTTTGTATTAAACTTCCCGCAAATACTGTGTACCATTGAGATATGAGAACAGTACATTTGCAATTAAGGTGTTTTATGTTTGTTTTTCTATTTCGAGTACCGCGCCTTTCATTACTTCTAACTTGAATATCTCTCTGCAATTTCAAAGTTTTTATTTAATATCTTACCAAAAGCAAATGAAAAATTACAATCGGTTTCAAAAAAATCTCCAAATTTGCACCTAAGAAATCTATAGGCAGAAATATTTAAAATAAATAAGTGAGTAGGTATGCATAAATTTATTCATGTGCTATGTGTTTAAATAAAATAAATATCTCTTAAACGCATCGAATTCGATTTTAATTAAAACCTCGCGCGGTGCACAGATTTATGCAAACTGCCAGTAATAAAATTGTAGGTAGGTACGGTACGGTACGTGAATCGGACGATATCGTGTGAATGTTTTTTTTAAATAGTCGTTATTGTAGGTAAGCATCGACCTTTATGGGTGATTGGATGGGTGGGCGAGAAAACTATTGTACTTATGGATATAATTTTGGGTAGTTAAATATAAATAAAAAGATATGTTACTTGAGGCAGATGTTCATTGTCGATGGTGAGGTTGATCTTGGCCACGTAGAACTTGGTGTCGAAGGGCGGCGTCTGCGCATAGTACTCGGCCATGGTGAGGTCGCGGCACGCGTTCAGCGACCCCAGCCAGTACTCGTTCCCGAACAGCACGTTAGGGCTGTACTGACCTGATGCGTCGAATACTGTAAAAGGGAAAGAAATTATTACAATGGTGTTTTTTATGTAACTAAGGTGGCTAACCAGCGTACGGCCAGCCTGATGATAAGCAGTTATCGTAGCCTATACATGCTTGTAATGCCAAAGGTATCGCTCGCACGTTGCCTACCAATAGGTAAGTGAGATAGAGGGAGAGTTGGGCTTCCGGCGCTCTCACTCATCGTACGAAACACAGCTGTAATAGTAAGTTAGTCTATCTTCTGTGAGAGAATGGTGTTGCTTTTATTATGATGAATAATGTCGCAACATAGCCTAATTTGCGATCCTACCACAAAGTTTTGTCTTGGCTCGCGTGCGCAATTGCAACTTAACCGCTGTGCCGACCTTTTTGGGACCAATAAACATAGGTAGGTATCCTTTGAATATCCCTATGCTATAGTGGAAAGGCTGGCAAAAGCTGGATGAAATTTTTAAATTTCGATCACTAAAACTTTTCCGCATAAAGAAGAAAGTACCTACTGATTTTCATATTAACTTTACCTCATCATCAAAATCATTGTACAAAACACAAGGCCCCAAATTACCCTAATAAAGTAGGTATCATCATCCACAAAGCTTCTTTCATCTATTGTTTTGTTTTTAATTAACGGATTATTCGTGCTTATATAAATGTTTCTTGTCCAAAACAATGGAGGAAAGAAGGAAAAATTGCCGTTTTTCAACCGACAAAGCCATCTTGTTGAAATTATTATTTAAAATGGTGTAATTAACATAATCCCAAGAATTAGGGGGTCGGGAGAAGATCTCTTTGTAAATGCTTTAACACCATATAACCCCCTATTAGAATATATTTTCTTTGATAATACCGGTTGCCTTGAAAAAAATATTATTAATGTAGCTTTCGAGTAAAATACGCAAAATGTATATACAATATAAAGTAAAACTAGGTCAGTAGACTTACATTTATTGTTCGTATGAATATAAAACGTAGCTTTTTGGGACAATGTGGTGGTTGTATATGCAATGTTTAACTAAGTGTACACCGATATTGTGTTTGCTACTTTTCTAATGTAAAAGGGGGAGCAAAAATATACAGGACAAATCGGATTCATCGCCTATTTAAACCGCTTAAGCACCCGGCACATTTCCGGGTCCGTATAACCGGATGCTGTGCAGATCCGGCTGCCGGGCGATAGCGAGGGCGGCGCGCATCTCCGCCCGCCCAGCACGTGTAGTGCACAATCCCACTGATTTATGGCCCTCCAAATTTATTAATACTGTGATAGTAACACCCACTCTAGATGAGCCTCCTCAGAGCGTTGTACACTGTAAAAGTGTGTCCTATGTGTGACCTATGTGTCTTGATGCATAAAGGTTGGCACTCATCTATCAACTCGGCACCCGACCAGTAGCCCGATTCACGTAACCAAAACCGTAACGATGTCTCAGCGATATAGTCGTTGATAGCCTTTTTGTTACGGTTACGTGAATCGGGCTACAGCTCGGCGTCCACTCGTTGTCGACAGATGGTCCGCGAACGGACGCTGCTTTTACACCATAAACGTCACGTGATCAACCAGTGGACCGCGCGTAGTCAACGAGTGAACGTCGCGTGGTAAGCGCGTGGTCCACTTATTTCTGGTTCAGTTAGTGGATGCCGACCGACAAGGCGGTGCTGGTCGGGTGCCGAGTTGATAGATGAGTGCCAACCTTTAATCTGCCTTCTTACTTTTATAATTGTCCCGACTTTTAGTTAGCATAGAATATATGCTTCATAGGCTAGTCTGGCGAAGTAATAAGATCACGGTGGTGTATACACTACGAGAACGATAAATATCGAATGTCTACTGAGGAGGTACGGTCAGCGACAACTCACTAATATTCTCAGTTTTTCAAATCGTTTGCACGCTTTTGTTTTGTATCAAATCCATTATTGACCAAAACAATAATGACTAAACTAACTGTTTTGCCATCCTTCTCATGATGGTAACGTCTGAGCAAGACAGAAATACTTTTAAATGCGTTAAATAATTTGTAACATTATAAGCTGCGCACCAACGTTTGTCAAATAAAAAGTATTCCCAATATGAGAAGTTGATAATGTTCGTTCAGCTACTTATGTCGCTGACTGTACCTGGGTACAATATAGAGAGACTCATGGAATCTAGCTCGACGTGCGCCCGACGCTGTCAACCGGAATTAGACCTAAAGCCAATATTAGATCTGACGAGCATGGAATATAATATCTGGATCGAGCCAATACCGTGTCTGTATTTACTTTGTCTTCCAGTTAATTGAGAATCCAATATAGCCGTATGTACTCACAAGTATGCAAATATTGACGCTCTTATCTACTCCAAAATTAATCAAATCTATATCCCTTTGCGCTGAAATAAATACTGTTAACGCTCGAACGACTTTCCTCAAGTTAATGTTGGTAAAATTGAATTTATTCAAGTTTATTTCCAACCGAAGTTGAAGTGAAACAGTTACGTTTGTAAAAATATATAAGTACTTTAAGTTACAGAAAGAAAACAAACGAGGGTTGGAATAATTCCGGAAAAAACGTTTGAGTTTTATAACAGCCCATTGAAAGAAGAAAGATGGCTGCGAGCGATCCCAAAAAGGGTTCCGTTTGATAGATTGCCGAAACTGACGCAAATCAGTAAGCACACTCATTCGCTCGAGTTGATCGTCTCGGCATATTGTATTTATGGTATGCCTGGGGGACTAATAGCAACGTTATGCAACATTGCCACTGCAATTAATTTTTCTGTCTTTCTAAGGAATGCTCAGCAATTCCGCTAAATTTCTGTAAAATGGTCACTCATTTTACGCCATTCGTGACCGTTTCATGGAAATTTTGCGGATTCTGCTAGAGGCTCGCAAAAATGAATTGCTATTGCACAATTGCTGCAATGTTGCATAGTGTCGCTATTAGCCCCGCTGCTCATAGTGGGGAAGCTTGCGGGCAGACGACGCAACGTGCACCAGCGAACCACATTACCTAGCGTCAATTTTACCCAAATTTAAGCAAGAGACATAACTTTGCATTTCGTGAATTCTTAAAAACCACACCGCCCTTTGCGGTTGGCTCTTTGTAAGCTCCATCTGGTGCCCTGAGGCGACCCCTGCACGTGTACATTTGACTCATAAAAAGGTCACATGATACATATTCCAGGAACCCTTGTCAATGTCGTCTACATTCACATTGGGCGGTTCTATAAGAAGGCTATGGTATTTTCAAGGGTACCTTACAAACGATTTCCTGCTCATGTCGAAAATATGGTAAAATATTGCCTAAAGCGTTGGTTTCCTCCGAAAGCGGTGCCGTCATATAACGGCCGCACTAGAACATTGGCTTATGTAAACAACGGTGTCTAATACCGCTCTCTAGGAAACCGCGCCATTTAGTTTACATAGCCAACGTTCTAGTTATGGCCGCTATATGAAGGCACCGCTATCGGAGGATACCAACGCTTAAGAAAAATTTACCCGGCATGTTACGTAGGAATTTTATGAGGTGTGAATATTCAGGATGAATGGACACGCTAGCCAAATTTCAGATCCGGTTTCATCGTCGTGTGTAATTAAAAGGTTCGTGCAGTAGCAGCCGTCAGCCGTGGCCGCGCATGTCCTCGAGTCTCGTGGCAGTCACCCACCAGCCAGTCATGGCCGGCCAACGGCACACTTTGCGGTCAATTCTCTTCATTATTTTCTCGTAGCCATTACGTAACCGTTGAACCATCTCGCGGCAATATTGCTAACTTTTTGTGAATTAAGCGGATCGCTTACGTCACGTTATATAGTCGTACAATTGATGAACTACGTGGTTGAATTATTACGTCGTTTTCAGGTGAAGGAACTATATCAAGCTGACTCTTACATCTATTTAGGTATTTCTAACTGTCTCTACCATTTCTTAGTAGGTAGTACCTATGATCAAGTTAACGATAGAATATATTTTTTAAATAATCGCAGCTGTTTGTGTCAAATAACCTGTTCAAAAGAAAGCAGTCAATATACTGAATCCAGTATCTGTTTTTATCGACTTCTTGGTATCATCATCATCATCATTACAGCCAAAAGACGTCCCTGTTGGACATAGGCATCCTTGGTATATAAAAACTTATTTAAATCTGATGAAGAAGAGGAAACATTAAAAAAACAACGTTAATTTCATACATATCACGAGAACGAGCATCACACATAGTAATAAAACATTGAATAAATAAAACATTGCAAAGCTTCCTAAAAGCTTTTCAGTTTCGCTATATAAGCAATCACGTAGAGCGTTGCGACGCGATCAACTATATTTACCTATAAAAATACGTGGCGTATAGACCAATAAAAAAAACCTATTGTAAGCATTTCGCATTACTCTGGGATGCAAAGTACCTACCATTTCATAATTGCATTCTTTCATAAAAAACGGAGTTGAACTAAGGAAACAGAGGTTAGCTAAGCCAACAAGGTGTCAATACATAAACTATTACCATTTACTCCGATGATGTATACTTATGTACAGTCACAAGCAATAATATGTTGCTACTGTCCGATTTTTAAAACCACGTAGCTTACTAATACCACAGCTAATACGTACCACATAAATATGTTAAGCTAAAGGTTGTAATTATTTAATGTTCTCATCACCAACTTTCATTTACATACTTATTATTTCTGAAGTAAAAAACTTATATGCTATGTGGATTTTCAAGTAGGAAAGTATTGACATAGTATTGGTTCCGACTGTACCTAAACATTGGGCAAACATAAGTGGGCATTATAAGTATCCGCTGTACCACTTATTGTTGACAAGTTTCTAAACTCTACACGCAAACAGCTTTTAGAATTATCTACACCTTGACATGGATTGCCCGTCACCGTCGCATCCGTTCCACAAACAACACCGTTTATTATAATTACAAATGATAGTGTTGTGACATGTTGGGCAAATTCCCTCTAATTGCCCGAGGCTTACACCACTCGGGCAATGTGGCCACTGCCTGTTGCAACCCTATTGCAGTGCGTTTGATGTACGCACCACACACGAACCGCGGCAATTTTCTAAATGATTTATAGTCGTTAATAATGGTTTGATGAATTGATTGCACGAATACCCGGTCATGCAGAAATTAAAAAATGTTTCGTTATTATAGTTTCTAATAGCTGTGCCCGCGACTTCGTAGGTACGTGTAAATTTTAGAAAAACGCGTAAATTACTCGCGTTAAACGCGGGTAATTTACGCCCGCGTGGGATTTTACTTGCTTTCTTCATTAGGCGTGTATACAACATGCACATGCCGCGCGAGGCTGCTCACCCACATACCTCGCGAAGCACGACGTTTGCCTCAGTCGCATGCCGCGCGAGGCAAATGGCGAGGCAACTGACACTCTAGACAGGGAAAGGTATACCCGATCAATCAATTTGACACGTTTGACATCGTTCTGTCTCACGACTGCCAAACTAGGCGACGCAAATGTGAGTGCTCAGGTGAGGCAGGGCGCGCATTTGCCTCACGAGAGGCAAGTCAAACATCGCGAGGAAAATTTTCCTCGCGCGGCATGTAACACTTCTGGACGTAGCTACTGATTCAAATTAATTCAAGTTTCCGTTTAGGGGGTTTGTATTTGAACACTGGAAATTATACCAATTAAAAATGCACAGTTGACGGATTTTAAGTAGATCTAAGTACAATCCTTTCATTCCGTCACAAAAAAATTAAGGAAAGTGTCAGTAAATTTCCTACAGTAGACTATGTATCTAAACAACCAAATAGGTAATAGATAAGTAATCTCAGCGGATGTTGGGAAACTCGAAATATGCCACAAATTACAGCACTAACGGTTGCTATTATACTGCGAAGTTCATTGAACTTGTTATCCTAATAATATACAGCGGGATCCAATCTAATATCAAATTAAATTGATGTGTAATACGAAACATCTTGCTGGTTTGATTAATCTGTAGCTGATGATATTGTTAATTGTTGTGAATGCACGAAACATTCCTTATCTTCAAAATAGGTATACCTACTCAGTTTATAAAAATCTCGTTGTACAAAATACTGACTGTCTTTCATAACTCTTTACACAAAGTTGTGGATAGAATGGGCTGTTATTTTAGCTAGAAAAGCCCCAACGAAACTTAGAAGGGGAGAATAAGGATAACGTAACAAATACTATTAAATTCATTCCTAATCTTGAAATTGCGTTAACTGTATTCGGTTTTCCCACTTGGGATGGTTCGCTGCGTCATCAGTATTACCTACTTATTTGCACAATACGTTTCTTGCCACCAACCTTGCGAAATAACATAATCGGATTTTATGCAATTTCTTCGTATGAATACAAAGTCTCATATTTTTCCTGCAAAATTAAGGTGAAGGTTGAAAAAAGTAATGACCTTCTTCAAGTAGGTACCTATAATTTATTCATGTTTACATTAATCAAAATCCTGTGGGTCAAACGGTGTCGCAAATGTACTCGTGTTGTGCAAAAATGTTCAACAGCGAAATTATTCAAAACTAATTGTCTGTTTCATTACGCGCGCCCGAGGAATCATTACATCCAGCATCTTTGACGTGGTTCAGACGTTTGACCACGTAGACAACGTCATTACTGATTGCTCGGGCGCGCCTGCTCAAGGCTGAGCCGACAAATAAACCACGAAATATACTCTGATCATTGTGTATGTTGTCTTGCTTAACTTTGGCCACGGCGTTAAATAAATATCAATTTGTACAGCGAGATGTGCGTAGATTATGTCACGTTCACTTGTTTGTCATAAAAGCGTCATCAAGGCGCGCCGGCGCAGTGCGTGTGAGTGAAATGAATTGCCGACTTTCACGGGTTACTTATGAAATTCGCGATTTACACGTTATAAGGTGCATTTGCGTAAGAATGTTCGCCCGCCCGCACCGCCGCGCCGCGCCGCAAGCGCATGCTATGTTATGTCACAGGCCACTGCGCGCACGTTTCTCAATGCCCGTACTCGAAGTTCGATGTTGATTCGATGAAAGAATAATTATTTGAATTTGAATTAAAACGTAACGTAATAACCGCTTGCGATCCTCAAAAGAATGCTGGTCATTTCCTAAGCTCTACATCCGTTGTTGGGACTCCTTTCTTTTGGATCTCTGCCTTAACCTCTCCCTACCCTGGTCTCTGGACTTACCTAACGAACATGATCATCTTATAAAATGTACAACTGGGCCAACTGTTATAATTTCATTCATGACCGGCTAGGTAAACTAGTTCTGCGTGACGTAACAAAGTAGGCTCGATGTTCTTTGGAAAGTGTTTGAGAGATAACTCACGCGCCCACTATTTACCTACCTATCAATGTATGATGGAGACAATCTGATTTGTAAATATTTAGGGAGCTGGGGGCTAGTTGTAACAGGGGTAAGTAGAAACAGCTTAATTACTCAGCAGGTTTTGAATATTTTGTTTTCAGTTTACACTTAATATGCTCCTTATAACGGGGCCTAGGACGTAAGCACAGCCAGTGAGGCAGGGGAGAGCGCAGTAATTAGTTGTGAGCAGGTGCACTATTTTTGCCATGTAACCTACCAAAATTGAGTTCGTAAAGTTTGATTTTAAGTTACTGCAATGTCTTTTTGAAATGAGTATCTATTAATTTGTGTAGTCAATATATTAAGCTATCATACGTAACTACTAGCATTTGACAATAACGTAAACGTTTTATTCAATACTAGCTTTTGCCCGCGACTTCGTCCGCGCAGAAATTAAATTTAAAAAAATCGGATGCCGGATCCCATTTCCCGGATTTCGTATCCCGGATCTCGTTTCCCGGGTCCCGTATCCTGGATCTCGTTGCCCGGATCCTGGATCCCGTTTTCCGGATCCCGTATCCCGGATCCCGGATCCCGTATCCCGGACCCCGTATCCCGGATCCCGTTCCCAGATTATGTTTGCTAAATCCCGGATCCTGTATCCCGGATATCACGGATCTCGTATCTCGTAACCCATATCCCGAATCTCGTTTCCCGGGTCCCGTATCCTGGATCTCGTTGCCCGGATCCTGGATACCGTTTTCCATCACCCCGCATCCCGTTTCCCAGATTCTGTTTGCTAAATCCCGGATTCCGTATCCCGGATATCGTGAATCCCGTATCAAATATCCTTAATTTCATATCCCGGATCTTGTTTCCCGGGTCCCGTATCCCGGATCTTGTTCCCCGGATCCCAGATTCCGTGTTCCGGATCCCGGATCCCGTATCCCGGATATCACGGGTCCCGTATTCCATATCCCTGATTTCATACGCCGGATCTCATTTCCGGGGTCCCATATCCCGGATCTCATTTTTTGAATCCTGGATCCCGTTTCCCAGATCCCAGCTTCCGTTTGCCGGAGCCTTATCCCGTTTCCTGGATCCCAGATCCCGTATCCCGGATATCGGATCCCGTATCCCGGATATCGGATCTCGTTTCTGGGATATCCCGAATCCCGTATCGAATTAGCCCGTAAAAGTCCCATCAAAATCAATCCAGCCGTTTCAGAGATTAGCCCGAATCGGTACTGCCATACAAACTTTCATTCCCTATTTTACACCCTCAGGGGATGAATTTTCCAAAACGCTAAAATTAATCTTTTTTATTTGTAAAAAGAAACCTAAACAACAATTTTCATCATTATAACTTCAAAAATGTCGAATTTCAATACAAACTTTCATCCCTATTTCACCCCCTTATGGTTGAATTTTCAAAGATCATAAAATTAATCTTTTTCATTATTAAAACACACCTAGTCAGCAATTTTCATAAATCTAACTTCAAAAATGACGAACTTCCATACAAACTTTCATTCCCCTATTTTACCCCCTTGGGGGTTGAATTTTCAAAAACCCTGAAATTACTGTTTTTTATTTTTGAAAAGACACCTAATCACCAATTAAATAATTCTAACTTCAAAAATGACGGAACTTCCATACAAACTTTTATCCCCTATTTTACCCCCTTAGGGGTTGAATTTTCAAAAACCCTGAAACCCATATTTTTTTATTTTTCAAAAGACACCTAATCAGCAATTTTCATAATTCTAACTTCAAAAATGACGAACTTCCATACAAACTTTCATCCCCTATTTTACCCCCTTAGGGGTTGAATTTCAAAAAACCCTTTCTTAGTACACCTCTACACATCAAGACAAACCCACCCTCCAAATTTCAAGTCTCTACGATCAGCGGTTTAGGCTGTGCGTTGTCTGTCAGTCAGTCAGTCAGTCAGTCAGTCAGTCAATCAGGACTTTGATTCTTATATATTTAGATACAAAAATGTTCAAAAATTTGCCATTGGGCTAGTTGTAACGTAATTTCGGGGCACATTGTAACATGTTAAATGTGTACAAGGCGAGCATGTATCATACTTTTGGGTGAACTGTGATTCTGATGACGACTGAATTTGCATTTAATATGATGTTCAATGAAGCTAGACTAGTTTGCCACGTTGATTGTGATGATTAAATTTTAAAACTACTTAGTTAATGATAATTTTTAACTAGCAACTTTTAGAAAAGCCATTTGATTTAGGTATATTTTAAAACAATACAAGTCCAAGGAACAAAAAAATATGTTATGATATTGAAAATTATTTTGACTGTTGATAGAAATGTTATTATTTCGTTTAAAAGACTAAGTAGATAATGAGTGTCAAGAAAGATCACTAAATGTTGATAAATAAACATTTTTAACCTCATAGTTTGGAATAAATACATTATAAATAATATTTTTCATATTAATTGACAATAAATGCCTGTAAATTATACAAATATTTTATTTTATTATATTGTTACTACTTGCCCCACGCAAGTTACAACTAGCCCCAACTCTGGGGTAAGTTGTAACTTTCGACTTCTTTCACAAAAAGTCATTTATACAAGCATTTGTTATCAATTAAAGCCTAAGTATCATTTTAATTTATACCTGAATATATGACCTCTCATTTAAGAGTGCTTCATCATGAAAATACTCAATATTTTGACTTCCCCATGAAAAAAACTAAAAATTGTTACAACAAGCCCCCCGCTCCCTACTTGCGAAAATGTACACTTTTATTTCATGTTTTTTTTTCGAATACATTGAGCTCGATCGATATGCCAAGGATTAACCGATTGCAAAATGAATATGTTTGCTTAAATTTAACTAAATATTATTTATGATTCAGGTTTTCTTTTGCCTTTTTAATTTTTTTATTCATGTATAGGCAAGCATATTATAAATGTCAATGACAATGCAGATGAATTGTTATAAATGTCAATAGATATTGCCGTTAATGGATATGTATTGGGCGTTTAATGGAATGGATCCATATAGAGAAACGTATTTTATAAAATGAAGTATTTTCATGAAAATGAACGTCTCGCGAGAGTTATTTCGATTTGAAATATGATATTGAGGGCTTACTAGGACGAGTGATCTGCTGGCCTACTCCGAAATACGAACCTAACGTTTCGGCTGACGGATTGTCGTGATTTGACATTTCTTCTTTCGTTTTTCTCTACGATTTGACATTGTTTTGATCGTAAATCGAATCCGTACTTCGGACGATCCGTCAGCGACGTATTTCGGAGTAACCCCCCTGTTTACATCACATAATATTCATCCCGTAATCTGAATCTAAAGTAGTGTACCGTCTACCAGAATAATGCCATTCTAATTTCTTTGTTCCGGCACAATCAGCGGAGAAATTTTAATGTAAAGTTGAGGCCGAACAAATAGCTTTGGCAACCTTCGCTGAGATAAATGTTATTTACATTTTTAGTGGCTGCCAGAGGCGCGGAGGCGACTCTCCTAAAGCAATTACATCCTCGTCATGTAGGTACATACAATTAATATTAAACTTCAAAGTTGTATAACATGGATGTTATTACATCAGTGTTTCCGGAAAATTACTTGCTTATTCATGTGATATTATCTACAGAAGTCAACAACCTCAGAACAGCCTACGCTAAGTTAGTTTTAGTTGTTAAGTTCGTGTGATTGGCCTATTGCCGTTTGAACTAAAATAAAATAAGTGGGTAAATAAATAAACAAGTAAGTAGTGAATAATGATAAATTTTATGTATACTACCAAACTTTAACCCTGTAGATACTTCCCAAATTTAGCAGTTTTTGCGAAATGCTCAGTAAAATTAATAAACATTCGCATAACCTAATAACAAACATTTGCATGTATAATACAGCAGGGATTATGGCTTCTCGCAATTAAAACAGAAAACACCTGTAAACGTTCTAATTAAAAAGTTAGTTGGTATCGTTGAAATCTTTTAAATGCTCAAGGTGAGTTAAATTGAAAAAGCAATTTCGTTCAAGCGTCGTAGTTGTTTTCTCTCTTGTATGTAAATAATGGCACAGTAGAGGTGATCAGAGGCTTTGCGACACCGGCGGCTGCGGCTGCGGCTCGACCGAGGTCGGCTCTAAATAAATTACGCGAAGCGCGACCACTCGCGGAAACCACAATAGTTTGTATAGAAGCTTAGATTTAGTCCACATAAAATTAATAGCGGGTACTGCTTCACTGAAAAGCAAATACGTACGTACCAAACACCGAATAGGAATACTTACTAGATAGCTACGTCCAGAAGTGTCACATGCCGCGCGAGGAAAATTTTCCTCGCCAAGTTTGACTTGCCTCACGTGAGGCAAATGCGCGCCCTGCCTCACCTGAGCACTCACATTTGCCTCGCCTAGTTTGGCAGTCGTGAGACAGAACGATGTCAAACGTGTCAAACTGATTGATCGGGTATACCTTTCCCTGTCTAGAGTGTCAGTTGCCTCGCCATTTGCCTCGCGCGGCATGCGACTGAGGCAAACGTCGTGCTTCGCGAGGCATGTGGGTGAGCAGCCTCGCGCGGCATGTGCATGTTGTAGACACGTCTAATCACACAGATAAACTTTGTATTGTTTTTGACAGGAGGTCAAATCTACGGTCAATATTCAAAGCTGACCAATAGATTGATAGTTAAAGATATATTATAGGCCTAAGTGAACCTTATGCTGAAATTTCAGTTTCGGCTTCATATATACGGCGAAATATATCATATTTATTCCAATCATAATCACTCGGTATTCTGTAAAATGTTATCTCTTAAAGCGTGTGATGCTTTCCCGTGTGATGAATAAGAAGTAGGTATCTCGAGTACAAATCGCTTCTTCTAGTGAAAACATAAGTAATGGTTACCACCAAATCGAAACGATTTGTGAAATGAGGTACGAGATAATTTAACTTAGCTTTCTATTGTAAGCTTTAGTACTTACAACGCGTCTCTTCAATAAAGTCAAGCAATATAGTCCACAGTATCTGAATGTACATCCCACCCACGTCCAATTGTAGCCGCTCCATTTGTAGCGTACAAACATAAATGTGAACCCCCTCTGTAATGGTGTATGAATATTTGAAGCAAACAAAATACATTCGCATAGGAAATTGGACGGAATAAAAATTCAGAAGGGGAAACATTCTCATGACAATCTGTTATCAAGTTTAGGAGAGCGAGTGCGGAGTCAGGCGAACCCACATCAAGGGAATTAAAGTGAAACTTTGCCGCGAGCTACGGTCTATTATGGTATCTGTTAAAAGTTTAACACAAAAGAAAGCAGTAGAAAGACTCGAAAAAGTTTTGTAAGGTTAAGTACGTCATTTAAATATTTTCTAGATAGAGCGCGGCTCCACTAGTGCGCTGCGCTGCGTCGTCGCAACGGATCAAAGGGTCGACGGGCGAGAGACGAAGCGGGGGAAGGTGTACGCCAGTACAAAATCTTGCGACGACGCAACGCAACGCGCTAATGGAGCCCGGCCCATAGGTAGCTCTACATCACACCTGAAGAGAAACGTAAAATGATCGATGCCCTAGAAATGTGGTGTTGGAGAAGGATGCTCCGCATACCTTGGACTCAGCGACGCACCAACGTATCGATCCTTGACGAAATAAATATTTAGGAGCGACTTTCATCCACGGTGCAGTCCAGGATCCTCCGATACTTTCGACATATGTCATGGCGGCCGGCAGACTCCATTGAAAGACTTGTTATTGAGGGCAGAGTCAATGGGAATAGACCTAGATGACGTAACCCCATGCGCTGGACTGACTGACTGACGACTGAAATAAGATCAATCACAAAGACGAGTTGTCAGGAGTGCAATTCGCCAACCTCGAATTTGACGACGACTGCTCTGCCAAGAGCAATACGACTCAGAAGAGAAACAGAAAACATTATTACCGTTAAGGCAGAAACCCACCGGGGCGCACGGAGAGGCCACGCACGTGGGTCAAGGTTTGCTTTGCAAAAAAATGTATGCATTCGTGTCCACCGCGGCGCACGGAGAGGCTACGCACGAAATGACGTCATGCATACATTTTCTTGAAAAGCGAGCCGTGGCCCTTGTGCGTGGCCGTGGTTTCCGGCTTTACTACTAATCACAAAACAAAACAAATATCCACACATACTATTGTACAGCGTTATTTATCTTCTGGCTTAGCTCTCAGAGTAGCGTCTTTACATATTTCGTGAACAAAAGTTTCAGGTGGCTCCGTGGGTTAACTTTACAATAAGTCGACCCGTCTTCCTGATTTATGGAACGGAACGCTTAGAAAAACGTCTCTGGTTTATTTTCTGCCAATTTATAATCATACTAGCTGTGCCCGCGGCTTCGTCCGCGTGGAAATTGATGTTTATGACTAGTCTGTCTTATTCCAGAGCCTACACTATCTGCGTTTCACATTAAAATCAGTTTAGTAGTTATGGAGATACCGACGTGGCAACAAACATTCACACATACAGACACATACACTTATTGAGCTTTTGCCCGCGACTTCGTCGGCGCAAAATTTAAATTTAAATAAAAAACGGACTCGATCCTGTTTCCCGGGTCCCGGATCCGGTTTGCCGGATCCCATATCCCAGATCCCATATCCTGGACCCCGTTTCCTGGATCTCGTTTCCCGGATCCCGTTTCTCTGATCCCGGATCCCGGACTTCGTATCTCGGATCTCGTATCCCGGATTCCGGATCGCATTTGCCGGATCCCGTATCCCGAATCCCGCATCTCTCATCCCATAATCCTTGATTTCGGATACCAGACCCAATATCCCGGAAATCACGTATCCCGGATATCCCGTATCCCTGATACCGGATCCCGTATATATCACGTATCCCAAAACCGACTTGTATTTTTAAGAAGACATCTAAACACCAATTTTCATACTTAATTCTAACTTCAAAAATGACGAACTCCCATACAAACTTTCATCCCCTATTCTACCACCTTAGGGGTTGAATTTTCAAAAACCCTGATTTAAACATTTTTCATTTTATAAAAGACACCTAATCACCAATTTTCATACTTCTAACTTGAAAAATGACGAACTTACATACAAACTTTCATCCCTTATTTAACCCCTTTAGGGGATGAATTTTCAAAAACCCTGAAATTATTTTTTTATATATAATTATAAAAAGAAACCTAAACACCAATTTTCACAATTCTAACTTCAAAACTGACAAACAACTATGCAAAATAACATACAAACTTTCATCCCCTATTTTACCCCCTTAGGGGTTGAATTTTCAAAAACGCTGAAATTACTAATTTTTATTTTTTTAATGTCAGCTAATCATAAATTTTCATAATTCTAACTTCAAAAATGACGAACCTACATACAAACTTTCATCCCCTATTTAACCATCTTAGGGGTTGAAATTGATAGGTATGATTGGCCTATGTCTCCTTCCAGAGTTTACACTATCTACGATTTAAACTTCATTAAAATCGGTGCAGTAGTTATGGAGATACGTGGTAACAAACATTCACACACACACACAGTTACTTTCGCATTTATAATATTATAGTAGGATTCGTATACTTTACGGAATGAACACGCAGTTGGAAGGCTTCATGAATCTTTCAGTATTCGATTATTTCTCTTCTCCTTTCTTTTGTTTGATATGTTACGTATATTTTTTTATTCGAATAGCTGCTATTATTTCGACCTGAATAATTGATATAGTTTAACATTATTTATCACCGTTTAAAAAAAGGGCTAATTGTGTTGTTTTGTATGCAAGAGTACGGCCCGCCTGATGTTAACCAGTTACCGTAGCTCATAGATATTTGCAATATCTAAGGCATCGCTCGCACGTTGCCTTCCAATTCTATCGCTCATCGTACGCAACGCAGCTGTAATAGTTACTTTAGGCCGATCTTCCGTGAGAGGGTGGTACTACCCCAGTCGAGCCATCCCGTATATGAGTTACAACAGTTGTCTACAGTTTGGCTCTATCACCAATAACATTCCTGTGACCACAAAACAAACTCCAAGTAGGTAAACACGGCCACATAACGAGTGGGTTATTCGAGGAAAGCCCATGTTTCTGTACGCGCGGCAGGTCACCCTAGCCGCAGCTATTCATCCCTCTGAGCACACCCATTTAGCTTCATTACCCCCGGACCACTTCCCAATCATTACCCGTAGATGCTGTGACACAGTGGCTGCCCCCCTTCCCACCCCTTTAACGTATATGTCAACACGGACCTGCTGGCCTACTCCGAAATACGAACCTAACGTTTCGGCTGACGGATTGTCGTGATTTGACATTTATTCTTTCGTTTCCTCTGAGATTTGACATTGTTTTGATCGTAAATCGAATCCGTACTTCGGACGATCCGTCAGCGACGTATTTCGGAGTAACCCCCCTGGCACAAACAGCTATAAGATAAAATTCTGTAGCTGACACAAAAAAAAACTTAATCGTTATTTTTAAGTAAATACTTTTTAATAGAAATCTAACAAGAAGAAAAAGAAAAATTCCACCTCTATTTTTTGTTAAAATTCACAGAAGCAACTTGTTAAAATTAAATGTTTTCCACTATAAGCGTTAAAATAACTAAAGCTTTTCTAAAGGAAAGTACGCAGCTAAATGTAATAATGCGTAAAAAAGTCGTCTGTTTGGTTAAATTGAAATACAATTTAACAGACAGAGGTCAAACAAAATTAACATTAGGTACCATAATAACGTATTTTTTTCAGTTTTTCAGTTTATAAAATGAACTTCTGAAATAATAACAGCTCGGCTAACAAATCCTTTTTTTTTATTAACTACGAAATAATATTTTATTTTTCAAACTTAATTTATGTTGTAGGTAACTTTGCTTTTTTTAGAGCATGTAACTTGAATAAAATTACTCTAATTGTTTGCTTAACCACCTCTGACTTTCAATAATATGTACCCCTTATAAGAAAATAAATTATAAATATATATAAGCTTGTACTTAAAAAGTTAAGATAAAACCTTGTAACAAGAAAAGCTCACTCGCTGTTCTTGACAACACATATTATACACACTTAGGGTAGGTATGTTTTAGAATCATTAGATAACTCTTATCCAGCAAATAAATATGGCGTATTGAGAGTTCTTCCATACAATATCTGTCAAATATTTATTTGGTGGATAGGCCCTTAGTTGCTCGGCAATTGTTTCGATTCCTCATTTGTTTATAAGATAAAATACACTGCTTTATCATTTCTCCATGTTTCAACGATAAATTATTTCAATTAAATGGGATGTAGATAGAGCAGAGGTGATCAAGCAGAATCGCGATAATATTCGGAATGATTAATTACTTCTCGAGAACCATGGTAAATCATTCCGTGTCGGCGAAAGTTTGTTTGCTCTATTACCTAAAAGATGAGATGTAAGATGAATGAAGTCGACGGAGGAGGTATCAAACACGAATTATGTAGCTCACACCGAGTGATAAATTATATTCGAATCAAAGAGGGACCGTGACGAAAAGAAATGGTCCACAGTTCGGTCACGCGCCGGGAACGAGGGAAGATTCAAAAGTGCGGATATTTACGACTTACGGAGGTGGACTGAGAATGGCAGACAAGAAAATATTCTCGCACAGCTCGGCTATAAACTATAGAGTAGAAAATTAAATGAAACGAAACGTGAAATTGATAGAAATGCAGCAGATGTCTATAATTCGCAATTCTGTTTGGGAATTAATAATAAATACAATTTCCATGAAACCGTTTCCCTCTTGATAAATATTAATACATTTTTAGAACTCGGCGACGAAATATATTCCAGAATAATATTTTATTATGTGCAAGGTCGACGAAATAAAGGAATAAAGGGATGGTAATGATCTGGATGCGATGTGAATGAGCAAATCGCGCGCGTGCGGCCATGTATGGGAGGATCGCGTTTGTTTGATGAATACTTCACTTAAGGGGGGGGGGGGGGTGGTATCGTACTAGGACCCATTTTTTACTTTACTAGCATATTTCTGTGACTGCTCCTAGGCCAAGGCCTCTCCTTTAGTTCTCCAAAAAATGCAGTATTCTACCTACATTTTCCGGCCAATTATCCCCCGCAAGGTTGACCAAATAGTTACGCCATCTTGTCTTGGGTCTGCCCCGCCTTTACTTTTTTACAACCTACAGTGTTCTTAAAAGTGTGTCAATTTCATCATCACTAAACTCTTCCTCCAAAATACTCAATCAAAGTTGCACAAGTTCCGATAGGTAGAGGAAAGTCTTGATGATAAAAACTTGGTACACGGTCATAAACGGTCACGGTATAAAAATAAATAATTGCACCGGTTTTGTGACCTACATGGTGCAGATGGCGTGCCGAGGCTCGGCCGGCAGCTGACAGCCGACAGCCGGCCGCTTGCTTTCTTTACAACTCTTATCTGCCGCGTTACGTTATTTGCGTAATACGCGAGGATGAAGCAGCGATTTGTGTTTCTAATTTAATTTCTTTTAAAGCGAAAAGAAATCTTATTGTTTTGCACGTCGTTACATTTAGTGAATAGTTATTTCTGGTGATAATAGCAGTAGAAATCAGAGGCAGACAAAGTCTCCTATTACGTGTGTGTCAAAGGTTAACGTTGCTTTTCCCTCGGCGCGGTAATCACATTCAGACCCGTCATTGAACCTATTTGTCGAGAAATACCTAGTTACGAAAGCAAGATTTTCTCAAATTACTACGGGAATATTGTAAATACGCACAATTGATAATCAATAGAGAAAAAATATCCATTCCCAATCAAGAATTTTTATTGTGCCCGACTCGTTTCAGGACGAATGGAAATAACGATATCTCATTGAACAAGGTAACCTGATTTGGGAATTCAAATAGGTCTTATAGTAGAAATCGCTCGGCTCTACCTAAAAACTTTTCCTTTATATAATAAAGACAATGAGATTATTCACGTTCAGTTCGTATAAGCACCAATGGAATATCAGCAGCATTAGCATGATTGGTATGATTAGTGATTATATTCTTCAATAGTTGGTAGCTGCTGTGGAGATAAAAACATACATAACATATGTTACAGTGGTAGTGTAACCTTCTACCCGTGAAAGGATTTTCAGAAAAGGATCAGTAGTTCCAGAGATCCTTCTAACCACTTTACGTCTTTACCTCTCCTCTCACTTTTCGTCTTAACCTCTCTTACCCAATTACTTATTTAAGTTCAGTACCCAAAATGTTTCTAAATTCACTTACTTTTAGAAGCCCACAGCTGACCGTCGTTCAGTGCTTTGAGGTAGAGCGTCAGGTCGTGTTCGCACTGCTGCGGCAAGGAGAGGTTGCCATTGCGGATGATGTCCGCCCACCCGTGGTGGTCCAGCAGCGCCTTCATCCACGCCATGCGGGACCCACTCTCCAGCACTAATGTAGTGTCCACCACATCTGTTATATTCACGGCACCCACTGCACTCACTAACACTACAACCACCGCTACGAACATCGTTCTATTGCCAATAGTCGTTAGAGACATTATTATATATCAAACGAGCATTCTTGTACGCACTGAGATATCACTGATTCACCATCATGCGGTAACCTGGAACAAAGGAAAAGGAAATTTAGGACCATACATTATTTCATCATCACCATTTCAATCGAAAGATGTCTACTGCTGGACAAATGCCTCCCCGATTTTCCGCAACGACCTGTCCTGGTCTTGCATCCAGCAGTTTCCCGCGACCTTCACCAAGTCGTCGGTCCTCGTGTGTCTGACCACGCTACGTCTTCCGGTAAGTGGTCGGTCGCGAAAGAATTTGTGGTTGCTGTTCCAGAAGCTTTCCGCTCAATCGACCATCGGTTTATCGGGCTACGCAAAATACCAAATACAGAATAGAGCAAGAATATAGGTGCGTCCAGATGCCTCACATGCCTCGCCTGAGCACTCACGTTATGAAATTATCTATGCTTGCCGACGTCAAAACTGAGTACTTGGGTACGCCATGCGCCTGATATATTACGCAGCCACTGACTACAAATGTTTGAAAAGTTGTCCTACAATGTTAACATCAAAGAAGTGTATGTATAAAAGCATTCCTAGCAATCAAGTGCCTATCGCTAAAAGTGTTTGCTTTCTTCCGAGCTCTCAGTGAATGCATTGAAGAACACAAAGAGAACTCGGAAAGCGTCGATAAGAAAATGATTCCCCTTAGTAGATGGGTACATTAAACACTGTTATTTCTGAATGAACAAATATTTTTTGTATTTCAACAAAACGTAATTCACAAACAAGCCCTTTTTTAGTCCCGATACGAAGGCTATAAGTAATTTTATTATATTTCCCCGGCGGAATTAAATTTCCGTTGATGTTTTATGCGAAATCAATTCATCTAATATCAACCGATCGCAGAGAAAGATTTTTCAGAAAAGATCGTTGCTTGGTTATTAAAATTAATAGAAAATTTATGATATTTTGATATCTAGGTTATTATAATCGTAATCTAAGCTCAATCTCATCTCCTCGTCGTATCGTCTCGTCTCAAGCTCGTCATTTGGTGCGTCGAAAAGTCTCGTATGCCTCGCTCGAGCCCTCATGTTATGACATTAAAACTGAGTGCTCGGGCGCGGTATGCGCCTGATGTAGACGCACCCATGAATTTTATAGTAATAGCGGATGTGCTTGAGAATAAACGTTTAACGTTATCCGGACTTTTAGGCCTTGTATCAGTGCAATGAACTTTAACGGCGGGAAGTCGTACCATCAAACAGATTATCTCTTTGGCAATTCACTTCTTTCGCTAGTTTTACCTTGCGGAAAAGGCAGTCAAAATGAATCGTTTACCCAAAGCTACCTACGCACAGGGCTATACAAAAACATGGCTTCTCGGTAGCACAGGATTTCACATTCCCCTGTCCACCCTTATCAACATTATACATTCGGAATATGTCGTCTTTAACACAGGATTAGAAACAATTAGCATTTCGGAATATAAACAAAGTTATACGTGAAAACATGGAGCATAAAGTGACAATATATTCGTTTTTTATATGACTACGGTGGCAAACAAGCTAACGGCCCGCCTGATGTTAAGCAACCGTAGCCTATAGAAGCTTGCAATACCAAACGCATCAATCGCATCTAGCCGACCTGAAGAGAAGTGGGACAGAGGGAGAGGGGAGATGTTGGATTTCCGGCTCTCTCACTCATCGTATGAAACGCAGCTGTAATAGCTACTTTACGCCGATCTTCTGTGAGAAGGTGGTACTACCGCGGTCGTGCCAGCCCGTATATGAGCTACAGCCAATTGGCGGCGTCTTCATCAGGCGCATGCCTCGCGCGAGCACTCACTTTTGACGTCGGAACGCATAGACGTAATGTCATAATATGAGTGCTCGGGTGAGGCATGCGCGCCATATGGACACATCTATTGGCTACAGCTTGGCTCTACCACCAACTACTACGTTAGTAGAGTACTCTTTATATCGTGTCATGGTTATCTTTGCAAGGCCTAACCTCCCTCTGTATCACTCAGGGCCTCCGCAGACTAGCTACTGATTTTGTGACGTATCGATGCTGCGTCGCGTTTCTTCGACCGCGAACGAGCGAGACGCTGCATCAAAATCGCCGATCGCCGATGCTAAAAGTAGCAAGTCTCCGGAGGCCTTCAGGTATCACATCCCTCCTCTCTGTATCACAACCCTTCAAGTCGGCAACTTACGAGCGATGCCTTTGGCATTGCAAACATAATTGGCTACGGTAACTGCTTAACATCAAGTGGGGCGTACGCTTGTTTGCCGCCCCATAAAAAAAATAAAAATCCTAATAAAAGCACGGGGTCGAACGAACCCCGTCCAGGAACAATGGCTCGGGAACTCGGGACAATCACATCGCGTTGATTAAAAACAAAAGCGAACCAAACTGAGAGGCAATTAGAGGATATTGAGGATGGTTTTCACCGCGTGAATACAGAATTATGGGCAGATTGGAATACGTGACGGTAATTTCAACTAACGAATGCTTCTATAAATGTTTCAGGAATTTGTTGATTTAGAGAAGAGGTTTTGTTCCGTAGTAAAATTATTTTCATAATACACATGTACTTACCTATTAGTTTGTGTAGATCTTTATGCATTTACAGTACTAAAAGTAGATAAGATTGAGGTATATTGTAGCTATTTCATCGAGTTTGAGTATAAATCATACGATAATTCAAATATTATAAAAAGATAAAAATTTGAAGTGTGTAGGTATTATTATTATGTGGGGGGTGAAATTCTGAAAATTCTTTTAAAGAGAGAAAGCTACATAATCTCCCAGTATCACGCGAGTGGAGCCGCGGCCCGCGGGCAACAGCTCTTTTACAGATTTTTTGTAGACAAGTAGGTAATTGCTCTTATTACTCTACAATATTTTCCTTACTTTGAGATAAGAAATAAATATTTTTATTATTCTATTTTTTAAATTTAAAATCGGGTTAAAAACGTCATAGACTGTGACTTCGTCCGCAGTCGCGTTCGCGGTGTAACAGGTTTATGTAATCGATTACAAAATCGTAATGTATCCAAGTTATTATGGTTAGCAACGTTACACTGAGGGAGTGATACGCTAAATGCGTTAGGGCCGGGCTCCATTAGCGCGTTGCGTTGCGTCGTCGCAAGATTTTGAACTGGCGCATCACCTTCCCCCGCTTCGTCTCTCGCCCGTCGACCCTTTGTTCCGTTGCGACGACGCAACGCAGCGCACTAGTGGAGCCGCGCCCTTACTCGGCGAAAATTGTTGATGAAATTTATACTTCTAAATAATGTACGTAACACAAACACAACCGCCTTTCGACCATGACCCGTTAATTTTAACGCTAATGACATATTTTTTTTAAAAGCCGTAATGAACTTAAGTGTGTTTTAAAACACTTGCTTAAAAATGTCATAGAGTCACTAATGTCTTTACCACTGACCTACTCTTTGTAAGCTCCTACTTTCTATTTACAATGGCTTTAAAAAGCATTAAAATGGTAAATCGATTATTAACATGTAAATTTGGGGCTATATTTTACTCGGGCGTAAGTGCGCATGAGCATATGGGCTAAACTTTGTAGCGTCATTGCCAGGTGCTCCGTACTCTCCGCTACCAACCGGCGAACGGTTATACGTAAGTAACTAGTTACTTACATAAAATCACATAACAGGTACCTACGCGTTGCTACTTATCATTAATTTATTAAAACTGTGGGAACAAATTCTGTGGCGGTTTGATGATTACGGTGTGGCAACTGTGCGGTTTTGAGCCATAAATGACCTATAGTTGACGTCGCTTCCGCGTCCGTGTGGCCTGTCAGGGCCGGTGGCCACGCCTGCACTGAACATTTCAGGTATTCACATCCAATATTGCCAAAATTATATTACGTTTGTTAGAAACTAGTCAACATTAGATGCTACTGGATCGACTTAACGCCACCATACATAGACTGAATTTTGCTGTCGGAACCGACAGCTCTATTGCAGTTGGTTGCAGTCGACACCACGCGACTGCTTGGCGTCAAGCAGTCGGCGGGCTGTCGGTGTCCGTGTGTGGCGGCGCTAAGATCGATTGAAGTTTAAACCACAATCGACAGTTTAAACTCTCCACGATCAATCAACTACTAAATATTACGGCCCTAGGTGGGTGGGAAAACAACAAGACCAGTGAAGCCTAGAGAAACCTTATTACATCTGCGCTGAAACAAACATATAACTGTAATAACGGGGACACAATACCGGGTATATAAAATCTCCCAGCAGACTTATTACACAATATAAGGATCACCTCCAGTCTGGCTGAGCCACGCCACTAATACAAAAAGCCAGGTGAAACTGACTGATACGATTCTCTTTGTGGTGGAAACGCCCACAACGAATAAAAGTATCAAGGTTTTAGTTTCCTCAGAAGAATACTGGGGCCTAATTCCACTAACTCGATAGTCTCCCAAATCATATATTTTATTGATTAATTAAGTAAAATAAAGTTTGCACGTAGTCGGCACTGAATGTAGGTAGGTATATACTGTGTTAATTCTACATCACATTATGCGCCGTATCTTCACAAGGACGATGAAATTAGATGCTCAGTATACCCTTCTACGTGCTCCTTACAAAGCTGTTGCAAACTGAATTAAACCCGAAGAATATGTAATTAACATGTAGGTATAAAGATATAATTATAACCATTTACCAAGTAAGATTAAAGTCATTTCTTATGTCATGTTTTAGAGCGTCTCTAAAAACTTTTCTAATAAATAAAAGAATATTTTAATTTGAAGATAAACTAGTTTATCTTCAAATTAAAATATTGTTTTACTACTACTTATTATTTAAAATATTATGTTCTACGTACTTAGATACTATAACGAGTCCTTTCACAATTTTTAAGATCCCATTTATTGTATAAACACAAATGCTGCATTAAAATAATGAAATACCTATTCACAAATTGCTCGGGCTAGGTTTATAATTAAGGGACTTTGGGAAAATAAAGCAATTGGGTGAACAGATGAAGTAATAAACACAGACAGTGGTTAATGATGCCAAACTATATTTTATCAACCGATTAGGTAATCCTATCTTGTAAAATGTAGGCCAGACAAAGTAACAAATGATGCTGAGATCTGAAAGAATTGTTTTTTTATTAACTTTCTAATAAGGTGGTACCTACTTACTCTGGCGAACACAGAACTGTCTCTATATCTATCTACTAGTGTTTTAGAGACACGTTTTTCAGCTCTACAAACATTACTCGAAATGGAAAGGGGATATAAAATCTCTTTCTAAAAGTTTCTTGCTGGATCTTTTCAGTTCATATGCGTCCCGAATCGGCTAATGTAAAAATGACAATTCGAAATTTCCCCTATAGGCCTAATAGAACAAAAGGGCTCAAACATAATAACATTACTAATTTTGTCTTTAGCTTGTATACTTACTACAAATTATATGAGCGTAAGACAAGAATGAGATTAGACCACTCATACATTATTAAATTGTAATACAGCTTAGCGAAATTGATTCGAAATCGCAACAAGCCAGTGGGCCGAGTAACTACCTAATATAATTTGTAGCAAATTCCAATATCAGCCCTCGCCAGTCCCTTGTCAACTTTATTAATCCTCAATCATCCTCTAATTGGAAACGACTATTATAACTATTGTGTCCTTTGTTGTAAGACCAAGTAAGAGAAGGCTTCGCTATTATTCCTCTGATTGAAATCAGGCAGTGTGGTAGGTAGGTCATGAATAGATAGAGCCACTCAAAGAAGCGAGCTGATAAAACGTCTGACCACAGGCCAACCGTGCATGGAGTAACATTACTACACGTAAACTTGTGTCGTATGCATAAGGTTCATGTAGTCTATACAAGAAATAAATTAAAATATAAATAATATTCTTGAATAAATATTTTTATAGGTACGGCGATGGAAAACTTCGTAAGGTAAACTGCATGTCGTTAATTTTCGAAAGACATGTGAAATCCGCACTAGGACAGTGGGCTGAATCCCCCTTGCATTGAGGGGAGGCCCGTGTACAGGAGTGGGACTTTAAAAGGGCTGCTATTATTATTGTTAATAATATTTTACTATTTATTATTTTATACATATTTAGGGTTCATATTTAAGGTATTTGTTTTGGCACCCAACTTGTAATAATAACTTAGTTCAATAATAAAACAGCAAAGATATTAGGTATATTGATGCCAGCAGCACTGTAGTACAAACACGACGATTAAACTAAATTCGACGTGCGACTGACAGACACTTTTACTACAGTTGCTCATATCTACGAGTGTTTTCGCATTACTTTTTGTGATACCAATAAGAAAAGTACATTTATGCCCAAATTAAATTTGGGCTTACTTTTATAGTACTTATAAGTAAGTAGGCAAACAAGTTAACTGGCCTTTAGAGTAGTACCTAGTTTGCTTGGACAATTTTAAATTTAGTTTTTCTTTTATAGCCAAGGATTGCACACTGGCACACTGTCCAACTGATGGTAAGTGAAAGCCGTCGCCCAGGATATCTGCAACTTAAGGTAGCAGACGCGGCGCCTACGTTTTAGGGACCTGTAAACGTGCCCTTTGAAGAACCCTGTGTTGTAGTGCAAAGGAAACACTTCGAGAGGGAGACCATTCCACAACTTGCACGATCATTCCACACTTAGTTACCTATTTATTTATCTATGCTATCATTTTAGATCCTATGGACGGTATTAAAGGACGAAATCACTTCGTCTTAGGAATCTCCCCTTCTACCCAAAGGCTGAATATGAATACTAAGCTAAGTTCAGCCCAATTTATCCTCCCGGGTCCTCAGATTAGCCTTAAACTTTTGCACGTAATCTCCCCTCATTGATATTAATGTGACATATCTAAATGTTAAAGCGCGAATAATATGTCTGCAATCATAATGGATATTAAACCAGCGTTAATCTACGGAACCTACCCGAGTTTAAACTCGCCTTAGCTTGATAAATTAATGTTTCATGAAGGTTTACGAATAGCTAGGGCTGCTATCTGCAGTGGCCATGCACATCAATCTTCGGACGAGTTACATGAAAATCTATAGTTTTACAAAGGTTGCATTCAACATTTTAAGATTTTTTTTATTTAATTATTTTTATGGTTTAATGAAGTACCTACTACATTATTTAGTGATCGTAAACCCTAGTAATCCGACTCTGAAGCTATTCAGATTAATTTCTTGTTCAACTCACTTTGCTTGTTAGGTAATACGTGGATCCACTTTGGTCTGGGTGCGGCTTATATCAATATAATAATTGTATATTTAAATCCAGACATTAGGTACCCTTTTTTCTAAAATATAGGTACAGATAAAACCTTTAAATTGTTCTTTATAAATTATTTCAGAATGTCTATTGAAAAAAATTAAGACTTTTTATACTGTTGATATTTTCATTCTCTAAATACCTACATAGGTACAGTCAGCAACGAAAGTCGCTGAACATTCTGAATTTTTCAAATCGGTTATACTCTTTATTCTACAAACGTTGGTAAACCTTTATAAAACCAAACATTAGCAGCATGTCTACATTTTGTATCGATAAAGAAAAATTATGGATTTGATGCAAAACAAAAGTGTGCAAGCTATTTGAAAAACTGAGAATATTCAGTGACTTTCGTTGCTGACCGTACTTAAAAAATCACTTCATGCACTAAGAGAAATTGTACCTATGTAATAAAGCTATGCTTGTTAAAGGAGAACTTAATAATATTTCTTACTTGTTTTTTAATTTCTTTAGTTTTGCAGAACCATCAAATATAATGGGACCTACCTAGAACTAAAGAAGCCAAAATAATTATCTCGCAAGAGAACCGTGAAATTAAGTGCACATCGTAAAACGTCATGAGTAATTGAATACCCGGACTAAACGCGGCTTTTTGAATTAATTTATTCATGACATTTTAATATGATTGCTATTGTAGTGCTAAATACCTATAATTATTAGGTATACCTAGAAATTACTATTTAAATTTGACGACCGTTTGGCGTAGTGGTTGGAGCGTAGGCCGCAGTCGATTATCGGGACTCGGGAGGTTGCGGTTCAAAACGGTACAATGTTTATTTAACGAAGCCTACGCAGGGTACAAGGTATAAGAGGGTACAAGACAGTATCATTTAATTAAACCACGCGACAGTGTGAGGCTCATACTATTTGATCCCTCCGCTGTATCTACACGAGAGGAATTCGGTGACAACCGCGAAATTATGTTATGGACTTCGATGCATGCCAACATAATTATGGAGGTAAATTTATGTACTTATGTGGAATTTAAGACTATAGTACCTACTAGTACTACCAACCTAATAAGCTTAGAGTTTTAATCCGAAAAAGGGCTTAACGGAAGGAATGATCTTCTCAGAGAGAATACCTATAGAGATAACCACTTAATGGCTATTAATCGACTCAGTATTTTTTATTTTGTATCGTTATTAATGTGTGTTTGGTGATGCTATTTGTTACTTGACACTGACGAAATACCTATTAAACTGGATGGGCCATATTTTTAAGAAAGAAGAAAGTAGGTAGTAGGTACTTCATAGAATTCCCACACGTTGACAAAGTCACGAACGCGTAATAGATTTCTCCTGGGATGCTTATTGCCTAGTTTCATAGTTGACTTGAAAGAAAAATGTAGCAGTTACTGTATGCTTTCATTTTATTCGCAATGCACGGAGGAAATGTTCCCGGATGGTTGTTATTTTGTTATTACTTTGTGCAATAGCTGGCCGAATGAATAATACAGCAGCTGAAACGGTCGCTATATTTCGCTTTCAACAGGGAAAATATAAGTGTAGCGATAGATACACTAAGGTCTATTCTGTTTTAGTTTATCCGTCCACTATAATCATATACAGGTGCTAATTCTTATCAATTCGCGACCAAACTCGTTTTGATAGGTATAAGTTCAAACGTTATTTATACCCTGCGACCAAACCTTTTAATGATTAGATGGGTTATCTTCATACATATGGCGGTAAAATTGCGGCCTCCTAAATATCTCTCAAACGCACTGTCATGTCACCTTGCGTAAACTATAAGAGCCGGGCCCCATCTACGCGCTGCGCTGCGTTGCGCTGCGTCGTCGCAAGATTTTGTACTGGCACGTCACCCTCCCCGCTTCGTCTCTCGCCCGCTGACACCTGCGACAACGCAGCGCAGCACAGCGCAGCGTGTAGGTGGGGCCCAACGCTAACTTTGGTATTTTTTTGTAAAACCTAAAAATTCTATAACACGTATTTCTTAAATATCATTTATAACATTATTTTTATAGTTATAACATTATTATGAAAATTTGCGCACTTGTTAAAAAAATCTGTAGGTAAGTATATTTCATCAAAGCCTGTGCCCAAAGAATGATGCAATACCCATCTACAGCTAGATTAGCCACGCTAAGTTTATTTACCATCACAGTACCTATACATGCATTATTCAACAATGAAATATTCACGCTATCAAGCGTATTATCGGAAACTCTCAAAGCAAATATTTTATTCATTAGTGCAAATCTACTTTGTCATTAGTGCGGATGTCACACGAGGAACCGCGACCCGGACATGTGGGATTCAACTCCGGAACTAGGTACTTATACCGACTCGAATTAAACTTTAACTAATTGAATTATAAACGATGTTCAAGCGCTTTCAGCACTTGAGAATGGAACAGCGGTTTTAAAAACTTGTGGCGAGTTATCGAAGTCACGTTCAAGTATTTTGCTAAATTATCTTAGCTAATATGGGATTCTAGGTTCAATGCCGAGCATTTATTACCTAGCGTTTGTATTTTATTGGTTTTATCCGTTGAATTCACACATACCTATGTGTTAACAGAATTGTCAGATGTGGTAGCAGATTTTATCGCACTCGCCACTCGCAATTCTACGATTAAATAGGTACAAAAGACGGTTTTATTCACTAAAAGATTAGCCGTATTGGCAGTACCGACATGATTTCAACATTATTTTCCGCGAATGACTGAGTCGTAGTATGTCCATGGACACTGTTTAGTAGTTTTACTTTAAATAAAAAAATTTCTATATTATAACAATGTGTATTTTATTACATCACTACTCTTGAAAAAAATAAAACCCATGACGTCACAGTCCATTACTAGTTGTAGTTTGTTTATCTGCGAACTTCGGTCATTGCTTTTATTTTCTATAAGGCTCATCTCCCGAACAAAATATTTCCTTGTTCTCTTTATATACCAATTTGGGAGCACATAAAATATCCGTGTACGCAGCTTAGGCATCAACGTACTGGCGCGTAAAATACGCGTGTAGGATTATTTCGCCACAGTTACAACAAACTATAGTCACTCTTGACGGGCCCGTTGTCGTGGTTGGTTGAGATTCCGCCTTTCACGCTGCAGGTCGTTGGTTCGATTCCTACCCGGGACATTGCTCATGCATTTGTGTGCAGTAACATGTCTGCATGTTCTGAGTCTGGATGTAATTATGTATATTATGTATGTATTTACAAACAAAAAGTAGTATATGTAGTAATTATCAGTTTCTGGTTTCCATAGTACAAGCTCTGCTTAGTTTGGGATCAGGTTGCCGTGTGTAAGAATGTCATAAAATTGCAGAAGTGAATAAAGTTATATTTTAACTTCGGCAAAATAGGTGGTTCAAAAGTTCGAAATAATAATAATAGTATTATTTCGATCTTTAGAAGAATCCTGTGTAGGTAGGTAGTTAGGCGTATTTTACGCGCCAATACGTTGAGGCCTTTAGCGGCTTGGCACATGTGTCTGTATCTGGGAACCTTTTAGCTGCTTATTGTGCTTTTGTCGAAAATGCTTTAGTTTCTACTGTTTGGGACAAAACAACATAAAAGGGATCAGTTTGGAAGTTTTATAACTGTACGAGAAATAAAAATTGTTACGTGAATGGTATTAGTTTGATCGAACAGTTTAAGGGTATTTGGTATTTGGGTCAAGTAGTTTGTTTATTTGTGCTTTCTTGCCATTAAAGTGAATAAATATTTCACTCATAAATTAAATGAATGTCGCAACTTAAGGGTAATACAGTTAATGTCGGATTTTTCAGGCATTTGGACTGCTTGTACCTTACAGCTGTTAACCTTAAAATGATGCCCGGGACCGCTATCTCTACGTGCTCTTCGAAGCACGGATGTCTCTAAATTGAATTAAAATATAATACTAGCTAAGTAGGCCTGTACAAATATTATTATGTATGGTGTGAACGAGGGGCGATTAACCCAGTTACGCAGCCATTATCATCCGTACCGTTGCATAACTGAAATTTTCTTATTATTAACATTACGATATTACAACATTATTCCGTTACGCACAAAGGCGAAAACTACGTATGAGCGAATTTGCTTATCATTAGAGGCAGTGAAAGTCAGCTAAGCTGAGGCCATAACGAGGTGCTGCACGAGACTGCCCGGATCGCAACGGCCATCCGACACGGAATATTAATCTTGGCAAGACAACATTGGCCATTATATTATAGTGTTGGGGGTCATACAGAAACCACTATAAACAAATGGCCGTGCAGAATGTGTTTTCTGTATCTTCTCATTCATGATGATACCTAATGCAATTTTTATTTTATAGGTTTTGGTGTCAGTACCTATATAAAATAAAAGGTAGGTACCATGGTCTCGACTCGCCCAACAATTGTCCATTGCGAAACCATGGGTCTCTAATATTATCTTCGTGAATTCTTCACTATATCGCAAATTAATGGCGGTCGGCATGTTGTTGGCCAGAGGAATGCTAACAGATGGCCGACAATATGTCGACAGCCAAGAATTTGCGATTTACAATAGAATTCATGCACGAAGATAATTAGAGACCAGTGGTTTCGCAATGGACAATAATTGTTAAGAGACTTGAGGCCCAGGCTTTCTTTGTCAATTTTACCGAGCTGGCCGTAAGTAAAAGTCGTAACAAATTACGTACAAGTTTCGCGGCCGATCCACACATGCGGGCTGATATAACCCTTTGCCCACACTAACCCTTGTCAACCAAAGTAATTAGGAAATTAATATAATTTAATTACACAAAATTGTAATCTTATTACTGCGTAGATGTAATCTGATTAAGGTTACCCACATAATCTAGTATAGCATCCGTACATAAAGGTACGGAGCCACATTTATTTGTACTAAATTTTCTTCAAAAACATGTTTTTAACATGAACATGATTTTTAACACAAATTGGGTAGGTACACTTCTTAAGCGTATATAAATGTACCTAGGAAGCTCACACATTCAATTCAATACAAGATACGATGAATAAGGAAGATATGCAGTCGAAGTATCCAATGAAAACACTTTCTACTGAAAAGGGGCCATCCATTAATTACGTCACACGAATTTCATGATTTTTAGACCCCTTCCCCGCCTTGTCACAGCTGGTCACATTTGCGAGACTCCCCCCCCCCTCCCTGTGTGACGTCACATATTTTTTAAATTTTCAGAAATTTTAAATTTTTTTCGTTAAAAATTCAAATTTCGGTTTTAATAATTAGATATATTAGATTTTTAAATGTGACGTCACAAAACTTAGGACCCCTCCCACCCCCTTGTCACACAAAGTCACATTTCGTCGACCTCCTCCCCTCCCTTTACGTGTGACGTAATTAATGGATGGCCCCCAAATGAAAACCGTCAGCTGCAAAGGGCAAGCGGCTTCGCTAAATATTGCACGGGATCACGTCGTGTTGTCAGCTTTGGGCTAAAAAACGATTGCTGAGTAGATTTCCCCAGGTAAGAATGAATTTATCGTAGGAACAACTCTCAAAGGAATATGTACTAAAATAGATTCAATTTCACTGCTCACAATGATGTTTACATTTGTTTAAAATTTAAACAACTTAGGGCCGTAAGGCCCGTAAGGTAAATGAGTTGATCGATCAAGAGTCTAAACTATCGATTTGATATGACAGACGGGAGATTAAACTCTCTACCATGGTTTAAACTACAATTGATCTTACGGCCTTAAGACTTTAACCTTGTTAAAAGGTACCGGCAACGGAAAGTAAATTGAAAAAGGCAATGTCAGTTGGTGGAGTAGAGTTCCTTGTGGGCGGAGTTGCTGAATAGTGTGTTAAGTTGCGATCGCTCGGCGACCACCATAAAGGCGGTGATTCATTGCTGGGCTCCGGACCGAACGAACACCGCAAATGGGGTCAATCGCTCACAAAAACCGTACTCCCTCCCGCCGCCAAATGACCACCACCGAAGCGAACCCAAATTGCACGCTAAGGGTAGCAATAGGCGTCCGATCAAAGATATTTTCCTACGTCAAATCCAATAGTCTGATCAGACAAAAGGAAGACACTCGCGTGCCACACATTTGAATTCTCAATAGGTACACATCTGAGTCAAGGCCTCGTGACTTTAAACAATTGTCCATCGGGAAACCACTGGGCGTCGAGTCTGTTATCAATTATAACGATCGTAAAACCACTGGTCACCAAGAATTTACGATTTATAATGAAGAATTCACAAAGATAATTTTATAGTCAAAGCGTTTATTTTGTTAAGCCTACGGGGGCACTTACAAATAATCATTTTACATTTTTTCCTTAAATTCTACCGCCGGATCGGAAACGCGACCTCGACTGAGAAGATCCTTAGATCCTGAGAAGATCTTTAGATACCTACCATACCAATGGTTTCGCAATGGTTAATGTTAGCGAACTTGAGAATATGGTTGGACGTCTGACTGAGTCATGAGCAGGTAAACAAACATGGTCATTATTATCGACAGTAGAATTTCTAATCTCCTTGGTCATTATGTCATGGTTTTATGGTAGTTTAAAAAACGTATAAAAGAGTAGGACAATGAAACCGGATGTGTAAGGAATGAATCAGATCCGATAGTCTGATCCGACAGTCGGAAGCAAAATCGGACGTCTACTGCCACCCTTAATTGTGTTATATACCTAGAAGCAGCACCGCAATTCATTCAATGGCTACCGTAGAACATGCTCCGATCTTATATAAAAGCTGTGCACGCTGCGTCAGTGACATAAAATTATGTGACGCAACACATCTCCGTTGGAGGAGCAAAACTAACAAACGGTGAAAGTTCTTAGTTGAGACGCCGTTGCGACCTTCTATTTACTTTACTCATGGAGATGAAGGTGTATCATGTTTTCGAAGTTTTACCTATTCTGAAGTTGATTATCCACTTATGCGCCGGTCGGGCGGGCAGCGCGCCGGATGTATTGCACCAAAGGGTTGATTGCTACACTCAGCGGAATATATTTTCAACGTTTCCCACTTTCCTCGCGCACCTACCGGCTGAAATGGAGCGGCAAACGAGAACCGGTTCTATCTGTGCCACTTTACGCAAGTAGCCGATGCAATAATATCGCCTGAATTCCGCGGCAATGACTAACTCGGTTATGATAAATACTGCCTACTTTTTAATCATTTTTAATAAGTTGCCTGCAACGAATCTGATGCCGAAATAATACAAACTACCTACTCACCATCTGATTACAACACATATTATTACGAAGATGCGTTATTACGTATGAACAATTACTTAGCTAAATTATCTTTTCCGACGTAGGTAGATACAACTGCCTACTGTAAATTTATTGAAGTTTTTGTAATCTACTTATATCAAAAATGTAGGTAGGTATCTATCAGATATCACACTCTAACCTTATTAAATTAAGCAACACAATAAAACCAGACAAAATTAAAACATAAGCTCCAATGTTGATGGCACACGCGTTTCAAAGGCTTTTGCTAATGTCCGACCGTCCTATCTGACATTTACATATACATGTAGGTATTTTAATCGCACAGCGACAAATAAGGATGGATCACATTTCATATGAGAACACATATTGATTAATCGGACTTATGAATAGATACCTAATGTAGACAGGAGATGGATAACGATGCTTTCTTTTTGGTACCCGTATATTAGGCACAAATTATGATGTATTGAGCTAGCGTATTTCTATAAAGGAATTAGGTATCCCAGTCTTGTGCGTTCCAATTTTTTGCGCTACACAACCTTAAATACAGTACTTACTACCTTATGTTTACTTACCTACCATCTGTTTCTACTTTACAATTAGTGATTTATGAAATAAAAGGCAAGTAATTACTTTAACCACGAACATACGATTCCTCAATTGGAGCTTGACTAAACTGTTTGGAAACAGAACTAAAATTATAATTATGTTCAACCTTAAAATTAGTATGTATTTTGTCAGCGAATAGGTACATAAGTTAATAGCCCCCATTTATTTATCTAATAAACATTTAAGATCAACACATTTACGTATCAAAACGAATCTTGCAGGTGACTCTATATAAAAACTTCAGTGGCTTCCCCATTATTTAATTCGCCAGGCTGTACTTTTGATATTGGCTGTACCTCTACCGCGTAACGACATACAGCACTTAGCAAACGCTCTACCAACTAACTTCAATCCCCTTGTCGGACCAAGTTTGTGCAGCCTGTCCATCTGCAGTCTCCATTAGGCGTTAAAGAATTTGCTCGAGAGCTCTTATTGCAAAATGTCGATACACAAGGATGGAGTAATGCGTCGTGACAGGACTTTCAATACTTTAGACATCTTAGAAGGCAAGCTTCGAGATGTGTTGTCATCTTAGTTAGACCGTTGTTTGCGGTTCAATAGGCGATCTAAAGTGAGAGTTCGTTAAAAGACTTGTATTTTTTGCAAGTCAGATATCTTAACATTCTTAACTATCGTTCATTGTGAGTTCTAATTGACGCTCGTCATAGGAACCTATAGCTAATTGGAAATTCGAAAGTTGGTAATGATGTTTCTATTGTTACTACAATTTCAGGTAGGTATAATAGCCGAAAATTGGAAGAGCTTTAATAAAGTACTTACAGTCTTTTGATCCAGTGTGCTTTTTAAGTAATTAATAGAGCCAATTATTAGGTACTTACTTACAAAATACAAAACAATGGTAAGTACTAACGTAACATAAATACCTAATCTAGTAAAATAATTTTACACACCTGATATTAAAGATTTCAGATCCTTTTCAATTAAGTTGGTACCTATTTAATATTTGTTCACTTAATTTTCACTGAATTCGCTGACGATCTAACAATGTGAAGCAACCGCGTGGTCTGCTCAGCGGAGAGCGGAGGGTCATGCGCGTGCTGCGCCGGAGTCGACGGTCGTGCGGACACTGCGCGCGCGCCGCCCGCCGCGCACCCACCAAGCTGTTACATCAAATTAATATCACTTATTTCATTATTGCCTCAACATTTGCCACTTACTATGTCAATACACTGCTTTTCACGCCAAATGCCTACCCATCATCCGATTTCGCAACCTCATACATATACATAACTCAAGTCATGCAAAAGCTTACATAAATTCCGCTACCCCAACCCCCCCCCTTATTTACAACGAAATTAATTGAACACTGAAGCTTCATTAAGTGGAAGCGAGTGAGTCTGGAATAACAAAGAACCGTGATGACGCCAGCGTTGAGTATTTAGGGGGCTGACAAATTACATGCCCTTAGTATTCACCGCTGAGAGGGGACGCATTATTTGCGAGCATATTGCGAGCATATTTCAACACGCACGCCGCCAAAGGCACCAACTATAGCATAAAAGCCACCTATCCAAAGACATTACCAGGAAAGAAGGAGACATGTGTCAGCCCAAGTTTGTCCGACTAACGGAGTCCACTGACATAGTACGACGTAGTCACTTGCAGAAAATAATGTTGAAAACATGTCAGTATTGCCAATGCGGCTCATCTTCAGGTGAATATACCTACTGCCTGGTATTTTATAAGTATGCGACTGCGATAACAGATGTGTTAATTCCGCTGTATGCAGGGGTGCGCTGACCACAAGTTTTGATTGCGATGTTAAGAGGTACCATATCTGTTAAAATAATAAGTATAGTGCGCGACAGGTCGAGATGACATTCGGGTTCCGGTTCGGGAGCTTTTTGCAGAATTAATCAAATTAAAATAAAATCCGAATCAAAATTCGCAGGACCCGCAACGCAACAGAATAATTTAATTTAATAATTTTGTGGGCGATTTTAATTGTTTATCGAGTCCTACTAATTTTGATTCGGATTTTATTCTGCAAAAAGCTCATAACCCGAATGTCATCTCGACCTGTCGCGCACTATAGGTACAACTGGGGGCTTACCACGACCTCTTATCGCGATTCAATTATAGGAACGTTTTAACGATTCAGCGACTTTTTGTGCAATGACGTACCTTATTATCATGACAATAAGAAACGTCATTGCACAAATGGCCGCTGAAACGTTAAAACAAAACTGCTATAAGAGGTGGTGGTAAGGCCCCTGTTTCTCGGAAACAACATGAACTTTAATTTCGTGTTAAGTTTAACCTCAATATGAAGTTCGGATTTCTTAATCAAGATCCGAATTCTTTTACCGGGTTCTGGAATTAATTCTGTCGAAAGGCCAATTCCAGCGCAGCGGCGGCGGAATGTTTGCGGTTGCAGATCTTCCGAATCGCAGGAGAATTTCAGCTTTCCCTTATATTCGGCAGTACGTACGTTTCCTATTCTCCTAAGATTATATTCTATTACCTAACTAGATACATATAGTTGCCTATTACCGTATCCTATTTTATTCTATGATTGTATTTCGAGCTGAGTTTTGCGGAGATTTGATTCCGCTTGCTTCGACCGTTATCGTTTTCAGTTATATCTATTGTAGGTATAGGTCACAGAGTAAAGACTAAAGAAAGAGGTGCCCTTATTAGATATATGTATAAAAAAATACGTGGTCATTGTTTTTTCATTTTCATTTTACTATTTACCGGTAAATAGTTGAACTACTCGCTTCGTTTTATGTCGATGTTAGTACTAGGCCGACCACTCGGCCGACTTGCTTAGGGCCAGTCCCCTTAGTAACTGGTCCATGGTATAGGTAATAGGTACCTTCCCACTGAATTCTGGTACGTTTTTCGTTTGTTCATGGCCTTCTTAGGCATGTATCGTCAAGTTTCATGAGAATAATCCGCGGTACGTGACGATAACTACATGGTAAGAGTAAGTGCATTATGCATTAGCACAAAGCTTGGTACCGTGGCCCGCGGGGACGAGAAATGCATATTCCGAGCTTACCGCGGGAATGTGCTGTTACCGCGACATGCAATATGCATCTACCAAACAGTAAAGTGTAATACTAGAGCTGACAGCCGAATTCCCGGGATAACACTACATGAGTAAGCACCCACCCAAAGAGAATATAATATAGGACATTTAGGGCCGCCACATACCTACATACGGATTTACTGTGTTCGGTATCCCGATTCGATATTCCGAAACGGAATTCCGTATGTATGTGGCGGCCCTTAACAGGAATTACTTAGGTAATAAATACCTACTACCTTAGTAGGCCCTATTGAATGGTTGTGGCCTGCAAGTCCATGGTAACATGACCATCATAGACGTGGCTCTTTCAACACCCACAATTAAGCGAACTCAGCTTATATTAAAATTCTACTATGATTCTAATAATTAGTTGTGTTGTTTAGCTTAAAAGTCTAGACATGAAGATCTCAAGTGTTGTGCTGCATGTCTTGTCTTCGGGGACTAACATTTTCCCACAAATTACATTTCTCTTTTGGTATGACTAATATTCTGTGCTATTTTCGGACGTGTACGTATGTATGCTCACTTAACATTTCACCAGTTGTGTGCACGTCGAAAACCTGTTGGATGGAGTGGTTGTATGAACGTGGAAGCGTTGCATAATCCGCTTACACCGACAAATAGCCGTTATTGACCGTTTCTATTGAATTAGTTTAACTAATCTGGCGTTTGTTTGCAAACACTTGAGTAGGTACCTATTAGCTGAACAATTAATTTTGTCAGACTAAACTCAGTGTCTATTTTTGATATTTCAGCAATACACTATGATTCTAGTCAGCAAGGATAATGCTGGATACCTAATTATAAATTTCATTCAAATCTGACACACCAACTGTATGTCCAAGTCCCAAACTAAGCAACGCTTGTACTATGGCTACCATACAACGGACTGGGGGCGATCCTAGTGACACCCAGGTCAGGAAAAATCACGAAAAGGCCGTTTCCGATATTTGCCTCTGGCGGGAATCGTACCCGCAATCATCCGATGTAGTTAGCTGAGCGGCCAACGCTCAAACCACAGCGCCAAGCGGTCGTTGAAACTTGGGAACACACTTTCGCATTAAGGATAGGTAGTAAGTATCTCGCTATAAACTTATAGTTACACACTATAGCTACTTATATGTTAATTATCTTATAAACATCACTCCTCCTGCCAACCTTCTGTTAAAAAACTTCGCTTTACATTTTTCATAATACTGGATACCTTTTTGCATAACATTACTCACTGTTATGCTGAGTTCCATTAAGTATTTCTCTTAGCATCGCTATTGCAACATCACCGGCTATCCCAGCCGCAGTAGGAAAACGATTTAGATATTTGCACAATCCGCGACCCCGGGATGAAGTACCCACAGTTCCCGCAAAACCCGCAAAACCCGTTTAACTGGGCACGTACCTTGTCCATTTATAACGGTGAATTCGCAAGATCGCTGTACATTGAGTTGTGTGCACGGGTGCATGGAAGTTAAGGTGTTAAGCAGGTTGTAATGGACGCTAGAGCGTGTAAACGGTTGCCGGTTAGCGAAGCGAATTATGCAATGATTGCGTGGAAAGACGCGGAAGGCGCTAGTCGGCCAATGGAGCAGCGTACGCAATATAAGCACCGCGGGTCTCGTGCGGGGAAGTTATTTTTTTATATAAATTACCTAATTAATTTCGCGTGAAGCATTGCATCAAATCACCGATGTTTATACAGTGCGTGAGGTGACATATACGCACAATTAAAGTTTTTTGTGGAGAATGTTTTACTACTACTATGGTTTTGAAATTAAAAAGAACTTTGTCAGACTTTGTCTAAACGTTAGGGCTTACTTAGGGCAGCGCCTATTAAACCATCCGTTGATGAAGAGTAGGTAACATGATTGTCCAAAAGAGTTTGTCCTACTAAACGGAGTCCAAGGACACAGTACGACACATTCGCTCGCGTAAGATAGGTAATATTGAAAATACGACGGTACCTATCTAACCTATTGCCATTAAAGCTCACCTCTAGAAGTTGCTATAACAAATGTGTAAATTTCACTGCATGTTGTGATGCGCTGAGGACAAGTTTAGTGACTTTGATGTTAGAATAGAAGATACATCTACTAAAATAATACATCAATGGATTTAAATTTCAGTCCCTCACAATAAATTGGAGCAGCATTAGATATACTAAAGGAAGGCCGAAGAGAAAGCAAATACCTCGCGCCGCACTCTGCGGCGTGAATGTCGTAACATAGGAACTAGAAACCGTGAACTTGATTCACACAAATCACATCTCCAAAGTCCGACGCCGATTTTTAATTGTTGCATAACACCGCTATACATGGTAGAAGGCAGTTTGAGCTACGATACGGCTTCCCCGCCGACAAGTGCCTAGTTGGCTTGGTGAAGTAGTAATTATACTTTACTCAAAAAAGTTTATAATGTTGTCATTATTTCACAAACCTTCTTCGAGCAAAATCGGATTTGTCGTACGGCAAGAGCTACTAGACATACAATGGCCGTTTACCGACTACACGGCACGGCACCGGCGACGGCATGGCGGCAGCTTTTTCATTGGTCAGTGACCCGTTGTCATTGGTTACTGACCAATGAAAACCCCGCAAATAGCTGTCACTGTGCCGGTGCCGGTGCCGTGCCGTGCAGTCTGTAAACGGCCAATGTATTATTACCGGGTATTATCGTCATTATATTTGTTATTTGTCCGTTGCCATGGAAACGTAACAAACAGGTATGTTTATGGTTCGTAAAAAAACTGATTGAAGGTTAAAAACGAGTAGGTCGTGCCGTTGCGATGGAAACGTAAACAGAGAAAATACACAACTATAGATATAGTTCGCAAAAATATAAATATAATTGTATTAATTTTTATACCTACTTAGCTAGTTTTGTTTAAACTAATAGTCGCATTTTTGAGTAAAGCACTATACAAGCCTTGGTCTCTAATGAGTGTACTGCTGACCACGCTATAATGTCCTCAAGCTAAGCTTCGCTACGCTCTCGGCTTCCAAGCTTGGTCATCATTGTAACTCTTGCTGGCCGCGCTATAAAGGCCTCGACCTTTGGTCTCGGCCTTTATTTTAGCTTGTCCATCAAGAGTTGCAATGCTGACCGCGCTGTGGAGGCCTGGAGCTGCGCTGCGCCGCGCTTTCGGCCATCAACAACGCGGTCAACAACACAATCATTAGAGACCGCGGCAGTAATGTACTATAATTGAAACGTTTTATCTTCATCACGCATACCACAGATTAAATAGTTATATTATGTTTAACGCATACTACTCCACCAAGTCAACTAGGCACCTGTCGGCGGGGAAGCCATATTCACCCGAGTGCCTAGTTGGCTTGCTGGTGTACCTATTATGTTACTTGACGTGACTATACTCAGGGTATTCGTGGCTTCGGCGAGAGAATTTTGTCGAATTCGTTGAAAAAACAAAAAGTTCAAAAAAGCAAGGGTATTGTGGAACGAGCCCTCGCATCGCTATAAATTGGTAGTTGACACCAACTAGGCCAAACAAAATCTATAGAAAGAATTCAATAGCAGACTGATTCCAGCAGGATCTCTGAGATACTGACGTATGCCAGCAAAAAATAATATCTATAGATGCAAGTGAATATTATAAAGTTGGGTCTGCTTACGAGCTGAGCACGAGCGGAACACAAATTCGTGTAGTGTGGACCGACTTACGAGCCTCGAACGATCGCGCTTCGAGCATTTGGTTCGCGCTCGACTGTGCTCCGCCAATTGTAGATTTTTTGACGAACACAAAGGGATTGGCAAATGCTCGAAGCGCGTTTAAGGCAAGTATTATTCGAGCCGAGGGCTGTTAGAATGTTTCAATCCAAATAACAGAAGCTCATGATTGGTAGACGGCGCTTACGTGCGACTTATAAACCTTACCTAACTTCTGGTAATCCTACTTACTTCTCCTGATAACGCTAGATGGTAGGGTACAATGTTCCGCGAAATAAAAACACTCGATATTTCGTCGCATAATTTTATATTTTTAGAAAAATCATATGCCTCACGCTCATACTTCATCTCTCCTATAAATACACGAAATATATACGATCCCGCAAACAGCGTATATTCAGAAAATAGCATTGGCTAATAATGACTTTCAGCTAGCTTTAATACATAATCACCTTTATAAAATACAATAAAGTAAGTATTTATACAATACATCGTGTGACTGTCGACACGGGACTCCATATTACACCTTACTCGGTACGCGAATATTATCAAGTATTCAGAGTTAAGTCTAAGTTTACATATTTTACACGTCTTCATAACACCTACACTATATATCTATTTTTGCTATAATTTCAAATACTCAATGGCAAATAACATAAAAGCAAGATTACAACTATCATAAGTACGAAATATAAACTTATTACGTAAACAGCTGGCACAATGAAGACCTAGATGAGTTCATTACAATTAATATTACACTATGACGGTATACTTCATACATGAAAATATGTACGCGATATAACCAACAATATACACAATAAATAAGATCATGGAATGTTTCCTTTTTTGTTCATCGATGGCCGACGCCGGGATAACGATCGGAATAGAAAGAACACCATAAAAAAATAATGCGAACATTTTCGTTAACGATAAATTATAGCAAAAATACTCGTTACTATATAGGCCACATCGCACGTGTCGCCCGCGTCGCACGCGTCGTCCGCGACACCGAACACGCCGCGGCTCGCCCGCGCCGCACCTTGCCGCCGCAAGCACGCATGCCCGCGTGCATTTCATCTGTAATACGATTGCACCATATAGTTGAAGAAATGTTGGATTTCGAGTCATCTCAGTAGTCTCGCTCAGCCTGGCCTTAACGGTGCGGTATTCATGTTGAGTAATCTAAAATTTAGGCTACAATAAAATGGACTTAATAACTGTTTTCATTGTATAGAATAGAACATTATGTAACACCTTCTTATACGACTGCGTCCATCACCACAAATGTAGGCATGGCCAGCGTATCAGTAATTCAGGACGCTAGCTGGACTGGCAACCTTTATCACGCATTAAAGAAAATTTGGGAACGCTAATAGTGTTCTACTGCGGCTGTATTGCTGCAACTGTAGACATTATCTTTAGCGCAGCAAGTAGTCGAAGTTCACCAATCCAACTAGGCGCCTGCCGAATGTGACGTCACCCGCACAAAAAGGCGGTGGCTGTGTGCGGGCGGAAAGCCACAGGCGGTGGCGGGTATGCGGGCGGGGAAGCCGCATTCCACCCGAGCACCTAGTTGGCTCGGTGGAGAAGTACTCTTAGATCGCGGCTCCACTAGTACGCTGCGCTGCGTCGTCGCAACGGATCAAAGGGTCGACGGGCGAGAGACGAAGCGAGGGAAGGTGATGCGCCAGTACAAAATCTTGCGACGACGCAACGCAACGCGCTAATGGAGCCGGCCCTTAATTGGTAGATGTGAGCGAATAGTAGGTATGTGTAATCACCGGCTAGTGTTAGTGCTAGTGTGAGTTCCCGTCGCCGTAGAGCGTGGTGGCGATGTATGTGGTGGGCACGAAGCCCTCCTCGCGCGTGTGCGGTCTGCGCACGCGCGTCCAGCCGTCGCCCGCGTCCGTCTCCAGCACCAGCAGCCGCTCGCCGCACTCCATGCGCATCGTCGACCCGCTGCCTATACCTGCCGGGGAATACATTTTTCAAGTTGGCGTGCATGGTAAAATCCGAAACTATGAGGAATAGCGAAAATTACGCAAAGGAGTCTCGGGTCCGATTTTCAAGAAAACAAAAACAGTATCATCATCAGACTTTTGAAAAATCAATATTTCTAGGCTGGGATAGAACCCGATTATTTTGAAGACAAAAAACACACTAATTATTTATTATACCATTCGATAGTGCCGCTAATAAGCAGTCCATTGTATGGTAGCCATATTAGCTACAAGGCGTTGCTTAGTTTGCGACCATACAGTTAGTGTGCCAGCCTCGCGACATTTCCTTAGATTAACGGTCAAAGAGCGTATATTACCTTCAAACGCGTAGAGCGCCTTGCAGCTGCCGACGGGCTGCAAATCCGGCTCGCAGTAGTAGTAATCGAAGTCCGACTCGTGGTCGTTGTCCTGGTCGTGGTCGTGGTCGGGGTCGTGGTCGTGGTTGTCGTGGTCGCCGTTGGCGTGGTCGGTGTGCGCGGCGGCCAGCTCGCCGCCGAGCCCCGACTCGGGCGAGCCGCCGCCGCCGCTGCCGCTTCCGCCGGCGGCGCGCGGAGGCAGCGACGCAGCTGGGAACGCGCCCGTGCCTGTGCCCGTGCTCACTGACGACTCCGACGCCGACCGAGATAGGGACTCGCTGTTCGACCCGATGCTGCAAATGACAAAGGCATGTAACCCCCTTATTCATAGAGATTTTAGCTAGTTTACAATGGGTTTTAAAAGCATTTTTAGGAACAAATGTGTTCTGTAAGTCCACTGCAAGTTGATCATATCTTTCTATGAATAAGGGGGTTAGTCTTCGAGGGTCAAGGTGGGAGTGGATGTAAGTCGGTCCATAGAAATTGTGGCGATGACATGAGCCGCGACGGCAGACGGCATTCAATTTCTATGGACCGACTGACGTCTGTTGTGTTGCCGCGTTGATCGAACTCCCACCTTCAGGCTTCGAGTGCAGTTGTCGGTTGTTTTTTTTCACAACAGTTAACCGGTTGTTTCATGTTTTTATAGCGTCAAAACTTCCTTCAACATATTGTTATTATTTGTAATAAAAAATAATTCTTAAAAAATAAAGTTTTTTGAATGTTAAGTCCCACTCTGTCAAGCATGTGATGAGGTCATGCTGGTGTGTAGTATGTGTGGTGAGTGAATGTGCGTATGTGTGTGTGTGTGTGTGTGTGTGTGTGTGTGTGTGTGTGTGTGTGTGTGCGTGCGCGTGCGTGTGCGTGTGCGTGTGTGTGCGTGTGTGTGTGTATGTGTGTGTGCGGGTGTGTGCGCGTGTGTACCTGGTGGCCTGCGCGGGCAGCGCGCCGTTGGTACGCGGCGCAAGGTGCGCGGGGTGCGCTTGGTGCGCGGCGGGCGCGGCAGCCTGGCTGGTGGCCTCGCCCAGCAACTCCTCGAACTTGTGCAGCTGCGCGCGCAGCTTCTTCAGCTTATCGCAGCACTCGTTCAACTGCCCTGCACGCGCATACACACACAATAAGGGCCATCGTTCTAATCGTTGTCGCAACGAGGTGAAGGCATGTCGCAGTGCGGCGCCACATTTGCGTGGGCGTTGTAGTGACACTGACAGCAGTTAAGTGACAGATAATGACAGGCCAGTCTAATCAAGTGACATCTGGTGAGAACGTGTTTTACACTCCCAACTGCCTCATTTCTAGGTTTCCCATTTCCAGGTTCACAACTGCCTCATTCATAAGTTATTAAGAAAACTTTATTCACCCTACTAAATATTAAAAAACCTTGACAAAAAAATCCTTCAAACTTTAGATTTGATGGCTTATGATTTAATTTTGATTCCAATGCTTTAATTATCAAAAGATCGTCGTTGTTTGGCACCTTATCCAAAAATATACGAAATATTAACTTCACATAACTTTCAACCATCTGCAAAATGACCTTGATATATGTTATGACTCGTGTATAACACCTGTATAATCTGTAGTAATCTACAAAAATATGTTCAATAAGGATAAAGTAAACATCGGGATTTTCCGTAACTTTACCTATATTTTTATCAGCATTTTGTTTAAAACGGAGTCATTATGTAAACCACATATGGCTTTTACACTTTTATTATGTTCGTAGCAGTGTTTTATAACCACTTTATTTACCTTCAACAGTCATGGGATCCCCGAGTGCGGGACTCGTCTCGTAAACACCTTTCATTTTCATTAGACCCTCCATGGCGGCTTGTTCCTGCGCCACCTACAATGAAACTATCAATTAAAGAAAATGGGTACATACTACATACAATCTCGATAGTTCCCCGAAGGCATTCGTGCGTCAAGACAAGACTTTTGTCACAGATTAAGTCGCGCCGAGTCGAGAACGAATTTCCTTCTTAATGCATAGAAGAGAATGAGACGAAATTGATTTATGTCGCGTTATGTCTTGTCACAGCCGTCTGTGCTAGCATGGCAGTACTGATGCCATGCAACACTTCCAGATAATGAGCTGTTCTTAGAATTTCTTAAATAAAACCTATACCTATTACTTTGCAAGATCCGGGAATGATACACAGGACGTAATAATCGGCAAGCTGCGGTTCGGTGATGTGATTGGTAGATGGCTGAGTTTTTCAACACACTAACGGACCGCTAAAGCAGATTGTGACAAGTAAACCAAACAATCAGTAACTGCTCTAATGCCCCGATAATGTGTTGGGGAACCCGTCTAAACAGCCTTTCTATGAATAAATAAAATACTATCGTTATCCAACCATTTAATAGTGGGTACAGTATATTTAAATAAGTTTCATTCAAATGAGTTTGTTGAATGTTATGTCCATTAAATAAAGTATGGAAGTCAACGGAGCCATCGGTTATTTGAGTAACGTAGGTACTCTTATAAATAGGAATGTAGGATTGAGTTGGAGCGAATGCTAGTCACGTCCGGCGTTAAGACACGACGCTAAACTTTTACGATTCCTCGCAGCCGTTCACGACGCTCACGATTTCCGATATTTATGTCTTATTGCGCTATAATTGCAGAGCATAAAACCTATTTCCGATGCTAAACATTCTGGAACTGCATGGTAACATAACGCTAATGCTAAGACTACAGACGACACTAGACACTCTGGCCCGTATTAATAAATCGATCTCAAGATTGAGATCGAACTTGAAATGCTGTTTTTGACAGATGTTCCATACATTAAACGTCAAAACTGCTACTTAAGATTGACTCAACATTGAGATGCATTTATTAATACAAGCCTCAGTGTATCGACAACGCCACTATAACTGTAACAAGCCCCCCTAGACAAGTGGCATGAACGCTAATCGAATAGAATAGAATAGACTTCACAATGCATGGAAATGTCAAACGTCGCTATGTAGATCAACAACAAGTTGCTATGTAGATAGATCACGTGACTTAAGTCATTTCCATACATAAAGCGTAGCGATTTGAAGGAACGCTTGTAGACGTCAGCCACTTGTCTAGCCCTTAAGGCAGGGGTTCCCAAACAATGCGCCGCGGCGCCCTGGTGCGCCGTAGAAAGTAAAGAGGGGCGCCGTGAGTCGATCCTCTATCATTATCCGAAACCACAAATATTCGCGGGTACCATTTTTGAGCGCTCGCATCGGTGAAGACAATAGGTACCTACTTACGTCGCGCACGTCGCCGTCACTCACTCGCCGAAAAGTACCTTGAAACCATAGGCGTATGCGCTTGAAAACCGTTGAAACTAAAAAAACTCAATTTCATATAGTAGATGTTTTAATTTTTGTTCTTATCTACCTAACCTAACTACTATTATTGTAGGTACTATTTCTTTCGACTGTATCTTTTTCAAATAGCTAGCTAGGGTAGGGCGCCGTGACAAAATACTAAATTTGTAACTGCGCCGCGGGCTGAAAAAGATTGGGAACCCCAGCCTTAAGGTATCGCGGTGGTGAACCCACGTAGACATTCGATGTATACACAGTGTTTTAGTGTCTATTGTCGTCGTATCCTTACCATAACTACATTATAATAACCACTTTTGCCTGCTATAATGGGAACAGATGACACCCACCTGTTTGCTAAGCTCCTGCACCTTTGCTTGCAGTTTCTTCTTCTTTTGGTTCGGTGGCAAGTCTGAATAATCCTCCTTTCCATCCGTCGACATGTTATTCTGCAATGCAATGACAACAGTGAAATTTCAAAATGCCAATAATGTTCAGGCCAGAAATACCTCAAATATTTCACATTTTTTTATATTCTACCTTAAACTACACTCCATTTCTCGTAAATATTTCAGTAATACATTTAAGTATCGTCCAACATTATTTTATGAGACGCATGCTACAAACTACGCTATAAATGAATTTTCTAAAACTCTAAAACACTGTTTTATCGAATCATAAAAATGACATCAGCCGCTATACCTAAATCCTCTTGCATCTAACAGCAGATACATCAGAATAAAAATGTAATCTCCACACTTTAAATAAATAATAAATATATTTAAAATTTAAGAAACAAATCTATATGAATAATAAAACACAATATAAGTTAAAACAAACGTTGCAAGAGTGCGCTGAAAACAATGAAAGCCGTGCGAGCATGACATGTTAGATAAGCGAAACAAAGCGAACGGACGTGTGTTGCTGAGACAATTTATTGGTCGCAAGTAAACAACGATATATGGATGATAATTATATGGACACTTAACATAAATCAAGAAAATCTTTACAGATTTATTTTAGGAGGCCTTTCGACATTTGCCCTGGTCTGGATGTCACTGGGATCGCCCCCAGTCCATTGTATGGTAGCCATAGTACAAACGCTACTTAGTTTGGGACCATACAGTTGGAGTGTAAGTCTGGCGATTTATTATTAGGTATGTCGCAAGTTCTGCAGAAATTAATAGCAATGCCAAAGCAATAACTAATAATTAGGCTAGAAATACATTTGAAACCATCGAGTGTGATAATAAAAATGTAGGGAGAAAAAATACACTCATGCAAATCCAAACTCCAAAGTTAAAACTTAACGGCTGACTCAACACTAGCGTCATTGCGTTACAAACAGATGGATCGTCGCATCGTCACTGTAATACCAATAAATCCCCTCATACACACAACACCAAACGCGTCACGCAGACTGACCTTGATCGAGTTGCACGCCTCGACAATCTTCTGTGGCCAAAGCGTTAGATGGCGGGGGCGAGACGCGGGGAAGCAAACAAACAACATTAACATAAGGGTACAGTACAGAGTGTAGAACCCGCGCCGCGAGGATGACCACGAAGCGACAGTGTATCACGCAACATAAAATATGTATGTGGATAGGACCGTAATGGTGGCTGTACACGCTTGTCGATACACCACGAGACAGGCCGAGTATGAGTGTGTACATGGTACCCTCGTCGCGTCGCGTCTCGCGGCCCACGTTCGCTCGCGGAAGCGTCTCGGTTTTTGCGCTCGAGTCATAGGGTTTCTTCTAGGTCCATCACAGTGGGCAACCGGAGTTAAAATTGATACGAGTGTGTACAAGGTGAAGCCTATAAGCGACGAGAGGCACGCGAGGCGACGAGGCGAGCGTGTAAAGCCGGTATAAGAAGTGTGGTATAGGTCATTTCATGATTATCATTTAACACCCTTTGCCCTATATCGATATTGTCATAGTTTCCAATAATAATCTAACGACAATGAACCTAATTTTAAAGAGCTAAAATATTAAAATAAGCGTTACTTGACATACACACGGTATACGTAAATGATTGTTTTTATACAATTTTATTTCGAACACAATGGGGTTATACCGATGACTAACAAATCATTAATCACATTATATAACAATAACAATTCAGTTAGTAAACAACAATTAATTTGTATTATTGACATTCCATTCGGTTACCAATTAACGTTCAATTCTCAAAAACAAAAATCATGAAATAACGTGCGTAAACGATAAACAAAATAAAGAATGTATAGGTTTTGTAATCATGATTATCATACAGTGTTAAAAGTTATTGCTCAATGGTATTGTTTATTGTAACATAAGTTACGTGACTCATGCTAAGACTTGTGTGACTTGTGTCCCCATCGGCCAACTTACTTTTTCCACATGACATAGCACCGGGCGCCGACAGCCAAATATATCAATCGGTGGTTATTTTGAACCCATGTTAGGTACGGATCGAACAGGGTTTGAAAGATAAAAATAAATTAGTACCTCCAATTTACATACAAAATAAATAAAGACCGGCCCTTAGTCATCGCGTTTTCCTCGTACAATCGTTTTGATTCAACAAACCACATGATTAAAAGCCAGCTGTATAAATAGAGATCGTATGTAATATAATAACAAATTATATAACGTGGAATTGTAGATAAATATGTATATTTCAATAGCATGCATAAACTTAAACAGTACATTTTCGTAGCATATAAGCTGTATGAAGCCCATTTAAAAAGCAGACAGCCCATTCACCGTATAATGCTTTCGATACAAACTCAACCTACTTTCAAAATAGTACTCGAGGTGAATTAGAAAATATATTTTGCTTCTTTGATCTCCAAAACCCATGAAAGGAAGAACAAACGACATAACACCATCGACCGGTTTAGTTATGTACCATACACAAATAATGAGTTGGACCACACCATTTCTTTACCCATGGTTTCCGTGTACAGTCAGCAACATAAGTCTCTGAACATATAGTTTTTCATATCGTTTACACAGTTTAAATATATTATTCGCAACAACTATATCAATTGCTCATAGTGCTACAATAAACTTTTATTTAGGGATGGGTTCCATACAAAATTATCCATTGTCCATTCGTGAAAAGATTAATTTCTATGTTGAGCTATCCAGAGTCCTGTAGGGCTATTCCGAAATACAAAACGAGGCGTTTGACTGATGGATGGTACGTTTTCCTATACTCCAAAAGTGTTTCGGATCCGAAGTTCGCATTCTAAAGTTGTGATTTGACGTTTCTTCTTTCGTGGACCCTACTCCTCCTTCGTCAGCCGTAACGTTTCGTTCCGCATTTCGAAGTAGCCAAATTGTAAATAAATAATAATGTGTGTCACCTTGTTGGAGCTGAAGATGGAGAGCAGTCCGCCGCGCTTCTTGATCCTGTTCCCGGAGAGCGTGCCGCGCGCGGCGGTGAGGTGGTTGTGCGCGTGCGCGTGCGCGTGCGGCGCGGCCGCGTCCGTCGCGTCGGCGCCCGTCGCCGCCTCGAACTGCACGTCCTCGGGCGGCACGAACCCAGACTTATACCTGTCTATCACTAGTTTTGTGTCCTGAAAACAATTGTAAAACATTAGCAAATTTAAAAACAGGACTGTAATGGATTTCCAAAGGAAATCGATGGCCGATTTTTTGCAGCGCAGCAACATCGACTTTGCAAGGTTTGCAAAATAATGACAACGTTATACGCATTTTTTAGTAAACGTACATTAAAGACCACGTTCAACATTAACGTACCACTCCTGGGCACGGGCCTCTCCTCAATGCAAGGGGGATAAAGGCCACAATCCACCACTGGCCCAGTGCGGTTGGTGGATTTCATTTCACATGTCTTTTGAAAATTTGTAAGATTTTCTAAGACATGCAGGTTTCCTCACGATGTTTTCCTTCACCGTAAGCAAGTGATAATTATATTAAGGTTTAGATTCGCACATAAAAAACCCAGACATTCATCCAAAAAATCCAACGACAGACAGAGCCGGGATTTGAACCCTGGACTTTAAACCCGCAAGACGCGTGCGTAAAATAGTCTAACACTGCGCTACCTAACCGCTCGCTTTAACCTCTAGTTAGTTACATTAGTCATAAAATATTAATTTAAAAATATATTTAATTGAGACCAAACCATGGTGTGGTTCATATCAGTAGTAATGACGCAATTGTGTACAGTTTTCCTTCCTCGGTCCTATTATACACATTCGACACGTGCAGGTTATTCGAAGCCAAATTCAATATTATAAATGTGCATACAGCCTTCGTATTTGGAGGCAACAGTGATGCTATCTTGCTTATACATATTCATGACGCGTTGCAACTCATTGCAATGTTTAATTGGTAGTAGTTGGCCAAGCCGGGTTTGACTGGCCACAGATCGTGCCTGGCAGAAGGATACACGACGACACTGGACACTAAAACACTCATGGCCGAATACTCATACGCTATTCATTTGAGAGCTGCTTAACTTTGACACGCCATACAAAACATGACAGTTAAAGACGTCTCAAACTGCTAAGTGGGCTAACACGTCGACTGTCCGTGCATTACATGTAATGCATTTTCAATCTAGCTGTGACGTCCGTGCATTATATGTAATACACAAGCCTAAGTAAACTGAACATCACATTGGGCCTGACTCAATGGAAAGAGGACACTAGAGAAGAAAAAGAAAAGCAAACTGAATGGCGTTTTTTGGACTGGACTTGTAAGCTAGATCTTTAATTTTCAACGGACGTATGAACAAATCTGATTATTAAAAAAAAACTCGTTGAACGTATGAGAGTGTGCACCAAAAATAGGCTGGGCAGTCCACGTGTTAGGGCCTCCGCAGACTTGCTACTTTTAGCATCGGCGACCGGCGATTTTGTGACGTATCGATGTTGCGTCGCGTTTCTTCGAGCGCGAATGAGCGAGACGCAGCATCAAAATCGCCGATCGCCGATGCTAAAAGGAGCAAGTCTGTGGAGGCCCTTAAACATATGAGTAGCCTTTACGTATTTGGCTGTTAGTGTCTACGTGTGTCCACCACCGCGGCACCTTGTTACAATTGTAGTGTCGGTGTCGGAACATTGAAATACACTGAGTGTCTAGTGTCTGGTGTTGTCGTGTATCTTTAGCATTAGCTAATGTCTCTAGCGATATTCTCCTTGGAGACTGTTTCGTAGCTCCTATTTTACACTGAGGGACAATTCAGAGACTAATTCAAAGAATTTGGAAAGGCCCAACCAACAATTTTTAAGTTGTCATCGAATATGAATCAGTAAGTACCATGAACCTAATACTAAAGGACTGGGTCTAAGCAGCTAAGCCGCGTTGCTGAAACATCGCACAACTAGGCCGGTGACGTCATCACAGTAGGCGTGGCTTAAGTCAGTGTGCTGTTGGCGTTCGTCCTGTGCAGACGTCTTGCCAACGTTCGCATCCCAAATATAATTATATTCGACACTAGATGGCGTCCCTTTGTACGTAATTTTTCATGATCATACACTTAGTGACATCTAGTGCAAATATTTAAACTACGTACTAACATCGACATAAAACGAAGCGAGTAGTTCAGCTATTTCCCGGTAGATAGATGCCACGCATTTCTTAACCCCCACCACCCGCGCCATCCCGTGCAAATTACCACGCGTTCTTTAATAGAGAAATCTAATAAGGGCACCTCTTTCTTAAGTCTTTACTCTATGGTAAGTACTGTCATCTTATGATAGTAATCTGCTTAAGATTAATTCAACTTTTAATTTATCCCACAATAGAGATGAACAAGCTATAAGGAAAATAACCTTCTTCCAATATCCTTAGTACCTCACAAAGCAGTACTCATATGTGTTTAATCTGCTACGGATACTACTCGTGTACTTATATTTAATTTTAAAACCTTTTATCTCTCACCTCTTTTTCATTAATACTATTCGCCGCTTGGTCCATTCCGTCTAGGCACTGCATTATAATCGGAAACACCTTCCTTTCGACGTCCACGGAACTTAACATAAAGTTCTTTATATTCTTTATTCGCTTCTCGTCCAGATCCTGCAAACATAGTATTCGGTTGATAGGTACTCGAATAAAATAATCATGTGGGTGTAATATTCAACAAAAATAGGCGTCGTTTTTATGTATGTGTTTTCTATGCGACCTAGTTGGCGGCGCGCCAAAATGCACCGTATAAAGTAGTTGCACTAGTGGGCGCAACGTTTCCCTGAATATTTCCCAGTCTGCACTATGACTCATATTTATAGTCGCGGGTTAAGTTTACAACGAGTATAAATTGTGGGCAGGTTGTTATTACCAATACCAAGTTATTTCATAATCTTAATTATTTGAATCAGCTCCACACCCGAAAAATCTAAATCGATGATCAAGATCACGAAAGATTTAACAAAGGTAAAGAATTTGTCAGAAATATTAAGTTATAAATCACCTGGCCACTAGATATTATTTATAAACACAATTCCTATTAACGATTTAGACAGGAAACTATTAAGCTGTATATTTTATGAGAATCTTGTAACAATAATAGTGAACAGTAGAACAAGTCATAAGGAAATCGAGATTAATTTTTAATAAAAAAACCGATGTAGGTATCATGAAATTAATAAAATGTGGTAGGTACATCAGTAATCAATCTGTAGGACCCACTTTAATTCCAACTAATCGCTTCGCAATTCAGGTTAGATTTAAAAAAAAAAACTCGTTTTTTTTTTTTCAATTAGAAAGTTAATGGCCAGTATTTTAAATTATAAACATTTATTTAAAGGTGTGTTTACAAAATAATCGTTTGAAAAAAGGAAGTGATAGATTAAATTAAATTAATTAATTCCAATCCAAGCCAGCTGTGAGGCACACTCTTTTAGCAATACATTAGGAAATCTTACTTTTAAGTTAAGAGATTTTTTAAACTCCTTATCCAGTAACAGGAGGTTTGGGTTTACACATCGGGATTTAGAATGATCGGCTAGCATTTAGCGATCGTAATAGTAGACCTGTGCTACGGGTATATTAATACTAGCTGTGCCCCGCAGCTTCGCCCGTGTGGAATTTGATGTGTAATATTGGTCTGTCTTATTCCAGAGGCTACACTACCTACGTTTCAAATTTTATTAAAATCGGTTTAGTATTTATGGAGCTACGTGGTAACAAACATTCACATACACACACACACACACATACAATTACTTTCGCATTTATTATATTTGTAGGGTAGTAGGAAGTAGGATACTTACCTGTAACTGTTTGAAGACGTGTGGCAGCCGCTGCTCGTAGTGCTGCCGCTGCGCTTCGTTCGTCTTGCGCAGCTGGTCCATGTACTCCTGCTTCGCGTCTTCGCACGCTTGACTCCGGATCTTCATGTTCGCTTTCTGTTTCTCCACTTCCGCTCGACTGCAAACACAATTAATTTGGATATATTAACTATTTACTAAGACTAGAAGGGGAAATATTGAGTTTGACTTTGTTATTTGCAACAGGAAAATCTATATTTAGACATATATAAGCCTACAGTATTATTGTTAGTGTAGTGGGGATGTACGGCGACTTTTTGCAGCGATACAGTCTCGAAGCAGTATCGTTACAGTCGTGCGTTGTTGTGACTACGTGTGAGTGTCTGTGGACGCTTCCGTTGCAAGATGGAAACGTTCCGAAAGTCACGCGTCAGTACAGATGCTGAATTCTGCTGTACATTCGCGCTTTTGTAGCGGTTTCGCGTTGCAAATGCGACCAACTGCAGTAGAGATGCAGTCGCGCGACTGTTTTGTTGCAAAAAGTCGGCGTAGTCGATATCCCTTTGATAGTAAATTGTTATCTAAACGAGATATTAATAGACAATATATTAAAAATAAAAATGCGTTTAATTTATGGAAAAAGTGTTAATAAAACAATCAATAATTAATAAAAAAGCTCTACAACCCGATCATAATTCTAATTGAGCGACTGACATAACATACATATATGACATAATAAACATTGTTGTTTTAGAATTTCATGTCAAACAATATCGCGCCAATCTTGGCATTGAAATCTATCAGAAAACATTCGTATTCGATAACGACCGTGTTCAATCCGTTGTTAATTTTACGCACTGTTTAATCAGTTGGCATAGTTAGTGGGTCAAGTTGGTTATATCGAGCCATTCTATTGGATAATCACCTCAGATTAAGGTCGGCGTCTGCCTTTTGGAAGGTCTCGAGCGCTCGCTCAGACTCCCTGGCAGCGCGCTCGTATGCTCTCCGCGCCCGCTCCAACGCTCCTATCGACGTGTTTAGTACCCCCATTTGTTTCGCTCCTTCGTTTAAGTGTTGCTGAAACAATAATGATACGTTAGAGTGCTTGGAAGCGAACCCCATTCATTCCATCACAAATTACGAAAAAGCTTAGCTGTAAAAGATCTGGCACTAGATTTGTTAATATTAACATTCTGAATGTTTTATATCCTATGCGTTGATGTTGCACAAAATGCTGCGAAAAAGAATATCTTAAGATTAAAATTAGCATCCGCATCATCGTGTTTGTTGTTTTATTTTTGGAATTTATTTAAGTCTCGGAACAGCTCTGCCGAGTACAGAGTTTCACCAGAGGAAACATCTTTTTTATCGATTAAATAAGTACATTGGTTTTCTTATAACACCCTCGAGAAATTATCGAGTGAGTGATTGCTTCTAAATTCGTGCCGGAAAGGAGAATGAGACAGAAAGCATAGCACTGACATACAAATGAGAACTTTAAGTGAACTTTGTTGCAGTTATAAATGTGCGGAGTTATTTTTGAAATCGTTTTATCAAATGGCCCCAAAACCTGGCAGTGAAATGGGACGAGATAAAAATTTAGATTTGCCATCAGTAACGGAAATACTGTCCCCAAATGTTTCACTAAGGGCTAATTTTAATGCAATGTACACGAAAATGTATCGTATACTTCAGGGCTTTTTTCGGGAATAGGCCCGCGTCACACTCCCACCACTGTTACTCCTGTAAGCCAGGAACGACAATGGTGTCCAACAATGACGCCAAGGTTTGACCCTCTACGAGTCCCGGGAAAAAGCTAAGTTGTATTGGAACCCGCACGAATTTAATCAAGAAAGGATAGCAGGAGTTGGAAGATTATCCACTTCCCTCCGTAGCAAAGCGGAAGACAAAAATAACAGTTTAGGCTGATAGCCACAGAAATAAGACTGTTACACCTGGTGTAAGACCAGTTGAAACGCACCACGGACAGTAATTTGACTATTTGGACCTAAACTCGTAAGCTGGTTATACATGATTCCAATAATAGGTATATGGCAAAAGCGCCTGAACGCACGGAAGTTTTCCCTGGTTGCCACAAGGTCCATATAATAAACTTCAGGGCTATTAACTTTTTAACCAGTCAAGAACACTTTATCCTCCGTCGTGGTGTTTGTGTTGCGTGGATTTCATTTCGTACGAAGATTAATAAACCAGATTTTTTGTGTGTCAAGTACTTATTCCTCCTACATGATGGCGTCATTTTTATTTATAACATATATTGCTGTAAAATATCCTTTGTATAAAAAACATTAAGTACGATTACCTACTTAAACATATACATGCGCATGCGTAGTGCGTTATAGGAGGAAAAGTTAACTTTTCCTCTTATATGAGTATTTTATTATTAAAACTAGCGTAGTGTAGTGTGTGTTGTGTGAACTCACCTTCCTTTCTTCTCGCAACTCTTTGGCGAGTAGATGCAACTCTCGTACGACATTGGACTGTAAATTCTCCGCGACCACTTCCCGCTGACCCGCGAAATCGTTCAGCTCTTGCAGTAATTGCTTAAATGCTTTACATGCTGTGTACCTAAAATTAAAGATGATCTATGAAGTATTTGTAGCAGATGTGGTCTAAAATTCAGCTGCTGTGTGTCCTATTTAAAATCTTCAACGGATAGGGCTTGGTGACACTACGGCTAATATATTGTTTCTGCCGAACCGCCATTATCCCATTTTATACATATTTAATATACATTGCATTGGTTTAGTTAGTTTGTTCTCTAAAAATATCGACATACTTTATTTATCAACTTTTGACTTTTTACTCATTTTGTATATCATAGTAAATTTAGTTGAGATTTTTTTTCAGTGTACCTATTTCGTAAATTAGTTTTTATTGTATTGTGCATTCCTCTTATATTAAGAGCTATTCGGGAACAGTGCCAGACTCAGCGTTCTTAATAAAATGTCTATCTCAGCCAAGTACCTAAATGTGTTCATGAACCTATTTCGACAAGAGGTTAACATTTTTGTAACTGATGGTGTTAACGACATTTGTAGATACTTACTGATATTCGTCTTCTTCTTTTCTTTTTGGTTGATAGTTTTTGACAAGCCTCCTGTAAAAGCAATATTATAATACTATTATAGGATCAATGATTATAAATTATATTTTATGTATTTAGAAACATCATAACAGAAATTCAGCAAGCTATTTGATTATCGCATCGATTAAAGTTAGCGAATAATAAAATATTCATAATATCAAATCGATGCAGTAAAAGTGTAAACATAAGATCCTGTCATACCGGTTTCGATTCCAAACTTTCTTTATTTACATATTTAACTCTCTACATAAGAACGGTAATAGACTGACAGGTTTCTATAAATAATATAATTCGATCGCTTACCTGAGTTTTCCTGCATATTCTAATTCGATTGCGCACCTTTCTTTTACGAAGTTTCCATATTTGTCTAAAAAATCAATTCCTTTATGTGTATGGGCGGCTAAGTTATCATATTGATCCTGTGAACAAAGAGAAAAATAACGTTAATAAAGATTAATAACACACGTAGTTTAAAACCTAACAATTATAATGTACAACCACACAATGGAGTTACTATTGATTATAAAAGCCGGAGGAAACGAGCGACGATAGGAGGTCATCCCAGCGGAAAACTGACGAATCGCCGATAACTACCATTGTTTAAACATTATTACAAATAAATAAATATATAAATAAAATAAAAATATAACGTCACGACTTTTATCCCCATTCGGGCGTAGTCAGAGGCTTGAGTGGCCATACACCACCACATTGTGGAGGTATTAAATCCACTCAAATCCCACGTTTCACCAGACATTCAGAACCCAACGAGACAGGTGGTGAACCTTGTCGCCGTGTATACAGGAACTGACTATTACCTAATCCCGAGGGATAGGTAGGTTTCCTCACGATGTTTTCCCTCACCGTAAGCGAACTGTAAATTATGCACATTGATGAAAATTCATCCATTGGTGCATGCCCAACCGGGGATCGAACCTGGGACCTTCTGATTGCCAGCCCAACGTGTTCGCCCCTAGGCTACAGTCGCTACATTATTACAATGACTTTTAATGACTTGTTTTCGATATTAACCTTATCGCCAATTTCGGAAAATAACGGGCAAAAAAAACAAGGTAATACTTAGTAATATTAGAAACGGATTTATATTTTTCAACTGTACATAAATAATGAAATGGGTAATGTTGAAGATTTCTCATTCCCACAGAGGGTGATGAGCCGCACGGGAACGCCGTGGTCGCATGCAGTGATGCGCGTGCGCACGCAACGGGCAGTGCAGCGGCGCGGGCGCTTCTCAACCGCCCTTGACTCCTGAGTTACGTGCACAGAGTGCAACGACACTCTCTCACTGAGCACCACCACTAAATCCCATCCGATGCACTTCATTAATATTGAATTGCTGTTTTGCAAATTCAAGTGCTTGCGAATTACTAATCTATTATGTAGGATTGTAGGTACGTGAAATATTTAAAATATGGAGGAACGGACGTGATGATATTTGGCGCCTAATAGCATTAATTAGATGCGTAACTGAACCCGACCGCACTGCAATGAGCGTTTTGTAGTCACGCATACTGTGAAGTGTGAATAGAATATTTTTAGACGTGACACAGCATTGCGAACATTTACATTCAAAAAAGTTCTACAACTTTGAAGCTGAAACGGAGACCGTTTTAAGTATCAAGCGCCGTACAGAGACAGTTGTTGGAACGGCTGTCTGATGGACTAATAAAAGCAAAGTAGAACAATAAAGAAATAGAGGAACGACATACGTAGATACCTCGGAACGTACCCACAGACCTCGCCTTAATAGGTATTAATTAATGTAAGTATGCCATTAAACATTTCAAACATTTTATAGTTTTCGTACACTGGTACATACACTACACCGTCCCCACATCACAATTTTTTTCAAACAAATAATAGGAATTACTACACTTGCCGGATAATTTCAACCTAACGGCACTGTAATACGACTAACAGTTGTATAGGCATACATTATCGACAAAGACTGATTATTACTTTTAACGATTTACAGTATAGACGGACAAAATTTACCGTTGCGCTAAGCCTGTCATTGGCAACAACTTTTGTAACACTTAATTGAACGTCAACAATGAATAGTTCATCATTTGCACCGCCGCGCGCGCCGCGAACTTGACAATCAATTTATTAAAGATAGCTTATCTGATAATCATGATTAACAAAAAGCGAACGAGGCGTAAGCTATTGGACGAAAATGATTGTGTACTTTTCTATTTTATCGATAATTAACATGTTGAAGTTTACAGTTATGATAAGTATGTCGAATGTAATAGAGAAAGGCAAAAAATTACAATGGTTGATATGGTGAATAGCGTGATGGGTCGGTTCGTTAACCCTGCTGGTGGAGCGACATCGCACGTCGCCGGCGCTGGCGAATGCGCCTTCACTGGACGTGGGAGAACTTGATCTGTGGCAACTCTGGCACGTTTTACGTACGGTTAGTGCGAAACTATTGGCAAGTGCGATTATTGGCTGGATAAACGGAGGAACAGGCCGCGACAGTAAATAGTTTATTCTTGGATCTACTGAATCCAAACGAATGTCTTATTTGAACAGAAATATATCGGAACCTTAAAGGAGTATTATAGTGCTTGTCCCTGATAGTTGTTCAAACAGGCGGCTGGTGGGCGGCGCCTCAGCTAAGGAATGCGCACACGCATTGAGACCATCATCGCATGTAATCAGTATGCAGGGCACAGTTGGCGCGTTTACCGACACGTGTACCACTCCCGACCACCTTAACTAATTAGTACAATTCAAATTCATATTTGACAAACTATACGTGACAATTTACTATAAACGTTTCGTGTCAATTGTCATAAAAGAGTCATAATAGTTCACAATTAGCGTGGCTATTGTGGAATTGTGTTATAAGTTAAAATCAAGGGGTTTTAGCTTGCACTTTGCAATACTTTGACTATTGTTGAAAATAAATTGTATCTTAATCTACATCCTCCTATTATGTGAATTTGGTCTTAGTTGAGCCTCATAATTACAATTTCTTTGGTTTGAGCCTATCCTTTGGGAACTTTTACAGCCTAACATTTAGAGACCTAGAAGCTGCATGCAAAAGAACGCGGGTACATTCCAGACTTCCTCATGTAAATAGTACTAGCAAAGCTATCCCGTAGGCCTAGCACGAGACTTTTGTCACGGATTGTCGCACCGAGTAGCTCTCTTGCCATACATGTGAGCTGAGAGCTTTTTGTCATACATAGGGGAGAATAAGACAAAATCGAAATTAATTTTGCACATTTTTTCTTGTCACAGCCGATCGTGCTAAGCCTGCAGTGACATTCTCAAGGAGTGTCACACCTCACACCCATGCATGTATGTGATTCCGATTCACATGTGCGTCACATTTGGCAGTGAGGCCGTGTGTCAGTGAACCTGGCAAGGTGTTCGTGCATAACTGCGACACAGCGGCCGACGGACGCCGTCAATACTCAGTAATTGGCACGTCGGCAACACCGCGCGCGATAACCAAACATTGTCATGACTTTACTATAATAACAATCGGCATTTACCGTATAATATGGTAGAGTACAACATAGTAAGCTAGTTTGGTAATAATCTGCGGTTGAACGGAATGGTAGGTATTCACTATTCATTCTACTATGTATGATAAAAATAAAAACCCAAGCTTACTTTCTGTACTTTAACGATTCCCTATGGTATTTAACGCTAACTGAATATAAATAATCCATTAAAAATAATCATGCCTGGCATTCTATTGTTCACTTGTTTACCAACAGCCAACCCGTAAATAGATGTGGTCTCACTCACCTCAAACGTGAAAATATCTAATCCAATACGAGTGTTGCCTGTGGGCGGTTAATAATTAGGTACCAAAAAAATACATCCAAAATAAATACCGCGCATAAAGATTATATAAATTTATTACTAAGCACAGCCTCAAATGATAAATTTTTGATTGGATTCCAATTAAAGATAGCTTGAAAGTTGTAAATATCGAGCTGTAACACTTAATTTCTTCAAACGTCTTAATTGCCTCGTATTGTACTGTGTATCGGGTTATTGTCAATATCTATGCTGGTATTAACAATATAATTACAATGCGAACGGGTATGGCAAATGACCTTGCGTTCTAGGTATCTGAACGTCTCACCTGAATGCCAATGTCACACACACCACGGCAAGTGTATCGTATAACGCGGAATGATTTACGAGATTTTATCTCATATATCGTATATGCGGATGTGTGAGGAGTCGAAGTCTTACCTATATGCGCCACCAATCTAAGTAATCATGCGTCACCTACTATGTTATCTTTATATTTCAAACCTCTGCCTACATAGTGCAATAATTAATGCAGCCCGTCAAACCAAGGTCTACTTTAACAAATTATTTTTTACTAACTGTTTTAAGTTGGCAATATTGTGTAAACTAGCCTGATTTTTTGTAGCAACCGTAATTGTACACTTTTTGCTACGTGTGATTTCTGTTTTTTTTTATTTAATCGACATTACTCAAAACTATTTATTTATGAAACAAAAAGTATAAAAACATTAACTAAATAACCTAACGTTTCTCGATTTTATTATATAATCCAAAAAATATGACAGGTCCGAAGTTCAAACGGAATCCTGACAAGAGCTTACAATCCTGAGCTGATTGGTAACCCTGAGCGCAGACAGACGATTATTGCCCGACCTTTCTCATGCATTTCGCACGTTTATTTCCGTTATGCGTCGCACATCGTTTATTGGAACAGTGGTAGAGTCACACCGGAACCGAGTCGGTCGTCGAAACCGATCTGTTTGATCGAGTGGCCGCCGCGTGAGTCACGCCGGAGGAACGCCCTGTCCTCGTCCTTTGCTGATTAGCACTCATTACTCATCCTTCGTTAATCACACAACAACACCAGCACGACTCTAGATAAGATAATGTGACGTTACTATTGCTTTACTTACAACACTTACTTAATCCGATTGTTTGTTAGAAACAATTGGCGTAGTAGTAGACTAAATAAACCTGATTTCAGTAACAACCAGCTGTTAACGTACAAAGGTAAATTAAGGAATTAAGGTAGGTATTTTTTATTCATACAAACATAATGATAATATTATTTAATATAAGTAAGATTTTTAATTCCCATGGAGCTTGTATATTATAGAAGTTGATATAATTACTTTATTATAATATAAATTTGAACATGATATTATGCCCATTTTTTGATGTAGGTACTTTTGGGTTAAGTATAGTGAGATTAATTATATCATAATTCGGCAGAACAATATTATTATATCAGCCTGTGATCTAATTATTAACATATCGAACGCCAAACATACACCTTTACGCCGTTATCACCATGGAGATTTGTTAAAAGTAATTTATTAAGTCACATACAGTTGGAAATATTAATTAATTTTAATAATAATCATATCATAAGTACCTTTGCAGGTAAATATTTCAACGATATTTTGCTCTCACATTACGTAATTGTACTAATGGTTTGCGTAACACGATCCACTGCCAGGGTGACATAATTACCGTCGATAATACGACAAATGGCACCCAGCCACTCCCGCCTGACTTCACTTTCCAATACCAGTTTCGTGTTCCGGTAGATTCGGTATCATTAATCAATATTATTTGATAACACCAACCAATTTGTTTTGTATACTTGTTTTATTTAATATTTAAGTTAATTAATTTGCATGGTCTGGCATAGTTGCCAGCTTACCAACATGATGTTTTGTAACATTATCAAATCTAAGCTACCTACTTATGAATATTCAATAATATATCTACCACCGGTTCGTAATGCAGCTTCCACTGAAAAAAATCTAACAAGAAACTCAATGGTTACTATTTAGAAAAGGTAAATAGAGGTTGGTTGGTAGGTATACATTCCCAAGAACAGTCCAACGAATTTTGAACGGGCAGCAAATAAGTAGTCTTAAGTTCATTGGGCAGTTCATTTGTAAAGGATCACGCAAACTAGCCTTTTTAATGATTATTTAAAGCACATGGCCCTTGCATCCGTTGTTTACAAGTGAGCGCTAAATATCATAACAAGACTTATCACTACCACTGATCACCATTTTATCAGTCATTAGTTAGACTAATTTGAAAAGCAATTTGTTAAGTTTAGGCCTAATGACTGACGACACAGTTTTGTTTATTCAACCAGGCTAACGTGATGAATTATAGCAACTTGCTCGGACTTATGTAACAAGTACGTGCTGTTTGTTCTATTTGATTTTTCGCTGTCTAACGTCATCAAATTTGTTGAAATTTCTTCTGACTCAATTATTATTGATCATCGATATTATTGTCCACGCTGGGATTAACCAGCTTGTTGTATGTCATAGGTAGAGAATACAATCCCGAGCATGTTTTTTAATCCCGGGATTTCGGGATTTTTTATGCGTAATCCCGGGATCCCGGGGCTATCCCGGGATTAGACTATGTGGTTTCTAATTGGGCTTAAATTAAAAAAACTTGAGTCATTTCTTTAAAAATATTTTGAATATTGTTGCACACAACGCAAATCACAACAATAGTAAGAAAATAAAAAAATAAAAATACAAAAACAAAAAACCAAAGCTCCTTTCAAAAAAGTCATAGGATATCTATTACTTTTATTCAACTAACCCATCGACGTAATACCATTGAACATGACTGTGGACTACAAACTTTATTTTCCATTCATTTAATCAAAAATAATCCTTATGTGACGGACTTAACGCCCACGATGCACGCATTATAAAAACCGGTCCGAGCCAGATACCTATAACTGCGCCTTCTTTCCCTTTCTAATAGTACAACCTTTCATCCCTTGTGTTGCCAGTTAATATTTATTCGATCACCTTAAACTTGGTACATTTTCATGTTAAGAATAATAAACAATAAAGTCGATTAATGAAATACCTATGGTAAAGTATAAGAATATCCTAAGATTAAAATTTCAAATATAAATAAATATCTGGAAATAAGTACTTACCTTCTTTAATAATTCGCTTGTAATTGTCAGTTCCGTGATGTCTATAGGAATCGTAGCAGAAATAAAATTAAAAACTTGAAACACAGAACGTCAATTTGCGTGACACACGACATTTTCAGCTAATTTTAAATCTAGAGGATTGTGCTGAATTTTCTCATAAAAATGGGTAGAATATGCGTAATGGAAGGGTGTAAAAGCGAATATTATCCGAATTAAGGATTATCTTAACATAGGTAAGTGGGTAACTATGTTTTCCACGTTAAGTACATTTTAGATGTTCGGGTGACACAAATTTCTCTAGTAAAAAGGACTATAATATAAATCTTATTATGTGTCTGTGTTAACTGAGGAATATCGTCCACGGGAACTGTTTGCAGCGATAAAGTCGCGCTTTTCGTTGCCGCACGACTACATCGCTACTTTTTGAAGTCGGTCGCATTCGCAGCGCGCGACAGACCACACGCTGGTAAAACGCGACGCTCACGCCGCGTTGTCACGGCTCGCCGGGCTCGCACACGGCGTTCGCGTCGTTCACACGCTCGAGGAACGCGCACGTCTAGGGCCAGATTAACCATTTCAGGCAATGTAATTCTCGGGGCCCCTTTCCTTTACCCTTTTGTTACTTTTTAATAGTACATTACTGCCACGGTCTGTAATGAGTGTGTTGCTGGGCGCGTTGTTGATGGCCGAAAGCGCGGCGCAGCGCAGCTCCAGGCCTCCACAGCGCGGTCAGCATTGCAACCCTTGATGGACAATATAAAATAAAGGCCGAGACCGATGGTTTGTCGATTGAAATTGTTTGCAATTGGGACGACTTTTGACTTTACACTTCCCGATTACTCCTAAGCAATAAAAAACAAAAAAACAATTTTATCTTTTACAGATCCCAGGCGTGTAAATTGGTTACAACAAATACCTATTGGCTACAGAAAAATTACCCAAAATTCCGTCATATACAGCAAGCATTTTAAGCCGACAGATTATGTCCCTAATTTAACACAACGAGTTTTAAAGGAAAATGCCCTGCCCTCACTGTTCCTTTTCGTTAGCACAAAGGACAATGGGCAAAAATGGTCCAAATGTCCACCACTTCCGAGACCTACGTCACTCGATAGACCACTACATACTGAGTAACTTTTGCAAAGCCAGTTCAACAAAATAGGCTGTCAGTAAAAAAAAAATTGTAGTTTAAAAAAATATTTTAATTTTTTTATTTCACACTTATGCTGCGTTCCATTCACCGTAATTTTTGTTATTTTCGTCCACAAAAAGTGTTAAAAACGATAATAATGATAACTTTCAGTACAAGTTGGTGCGAGTGGAACGTGATTTGTGGACAAAAATAACGAAAATAACAAAATTAACAGTGATTGGAACGCACCACCAGTGTTATGTCTTATACATTTTTTTCGAAAGGCAACAATATAAATACACTTTCTAACATTAAATAAAAATAAAATAAGCTAACAGAAAGCAAAAAATGCCGTGAAACATATTTTATTATTATTTTTGTTACCTGATGATAAGTGAAAAAGTAAGGTAACGCATAGAAGGTACCTGCTTATTTATTTTATAGAAGCGTTTGTTGTTCACTTTTCATCAGGTAACAAAAATAATAATAAAAACTTTTCACGGCATTTTTTGCTTTCTGACAGCTTATTTTATTTTTATTTAATGTTAGTAAGGGTATTTATATTGTTGCCTTTCGAAAAAAATGTATAAACATAATACTAATGGTGAAATCATATTTTTTTTTAAACTACCCGTATTTTTTTACTTACAGCTTATTTTGTTGAACTGTCTTTGTAAAAGTTACTCAGTATTTAGTGGTCTATCGGGTTACGTAGGTCTCGTCAGTGGTGGATATTTGGACCAAGTCCCATACAGTTTTGCCCATTGTCCTTTAATTTTGTCTTATGGTCTAATTAGTTAGATATTCTTAGGGTACCGTACCTAATAAGGAAAAAAACTAAACCCTAATATGATAACTTTGTTGTCCGTCTATCTGTCTCTATGTCCGTCTGTCACAACTTGCACAGCCCAAATCAAACATAACATGTTAACAGTAGTAGGTACCTTTTATAGCATAGAAAAAGAGTAAGTATAGGAAAGATAAGTATTGGAAAAACCATAGATATGGAGAGCCTAGACAACGTCCAAGCGTGTGAAGTGTCATGTTACTTTATATTACAAAGTGGCAAAATCTACGATCTTAAATACTATTTTGTAACTTCATTTAGGTTGCCAAGATACAGACAGGCACTCGTGTGGTTTGGCCACCGCAGACTAATTTATTGTACCTACTCATGTTCTTAAGAAAATAAACATCCCTTTCCTTATTTTATTATTTTCCTATCATAACAATCTCGGAACAAAAGCACGTTTTCACTAGATGTCCATGGGGACGTTCTCAAAATTTCAAAATATTATGGTCACTCTTGTTGGCAAAGGAAACAACGTTCAGTATGGTATCTCGCTGTCGGCTTCACTTTTGCTGCCAAGTCCGCATTCCAGGTGTTAGAGACTTAAAACTTCCTTGAACTAACCTGAATCTTTGACGTCAATGAATGAGCAATGCGTCAAGAATAAACTATGGAAAAGGGTGAAATGGCAATAAAACTCTTCGACTTCCTTTCAAAACGTTTCACATTACATTTAAATTCTAAATACGTTTGAGTGGAACCGAGGCCATATTCTATATTGGTAGGCGTGAGTCACGATTTGGTGACGTCACGGGGTGTCGGGGCGCGCACCCCAACCTGCGTCACCCTGCGTGACTCAACGTCGCGACCCCCGCCCGCCTAACGCCAGACGACTGCTCAGACACAAATAAATACCTAAATTGATACCGAAAATGGCACGCTGCTATCCACAGTCGTCCAAATAACCATCCATAAGATCCGTCTTCTAATGCTACAAAGATCATTACGGCCACAGTACAAACATTCTTTAGAGATGCCTATGCCCACTGATATGGATCAGAAATATGTATTGATTTTATGATTATCCACCGATACTGTTACTAAGAAATCTGTTACAAAGATGAGCGATGACTGACTAATGTGAAAACTGCGATAAATAAATCCCTAAAATAAATTCCTTTATATAGGTTTAGTAAGACCACATAGTTTGCTCACAGTAGCCAGCAGCAAATAGTAGCCTAGTAAGAAGTAATTTAAAATGTTAAATTGAATCGCAATTCGCACATAACGTAACTGATTTCGACAGGAAACTGTTTTATATACTTATTTTACTACCTACTACACATCAATCCATGTTTGTATGAAGGTATGTAAGTACAACAATAATAATATTTTAAATGAAATTAACTGACCAACAAAACTAAATGTGAAATGCATTGTAGGTATGTAATGCATAACTTTACGTATATTTAAGAGCTTTCTTTTCATGTAAACTCTTCAATTATTAAATGCAAACCACGTCCTTTGAAACGTCTACGTAACCATTTCACTTTCATCTTCACCAACAAAATATAAATTAACTTACGCAGTCCACGATACATAAATGGTAGCCAACAAACCGATATCTCTTACGATAAAGAAATTGACTTTTACGATCATCGACTGCTCGAACACTGATTAAAACTTTCAATAACGGAAAATTTATCGAAGAAACTACATACCCAACACTAGTACAAAAGGATAATAATAACCGAAGAAGACCCTCTTGGTATGAATATAACTATAGTACGTTTTTTTATACTTGTCCTATTTGGTAAGCAAAGATGGCGTCCAGCGGGGCGATTGCGTAACTTATTGTCAATGTTTCAATTGGTTTCGTATATAATTGACACAGGATGAACGAAACCAATTGTAACATTGACAAAAAAGTTACGCAATCGTCCCGCTGGATGCCATCTTTGCTTACCAAATAGGACAAGTATAAAAAAACGTACTATAGACATGATTCTATCGCTTCGTAGAAGACTGTGGTGGCCAGTAGTAAACAACATGAAACTTAATTTTAAGAATTCAATAGTTTGAAGTCATTATGCGCAAACTACGTTAATTAGTTACGAATGCGTCTCAAATTTGAAAGCTGATACAATTCAGCCTGCAATGCAACCGCCGCGCCGCCTACTCGCTTTAACGATCAAACATTCTGAACTTTGGTAACGAAAAACAATCCTTAAATCCTTAGCATAAATTCTGTAGACTTATTTTAAGTAATCAACCGAGATGTTATAGTGTCAACCTTCTATTACGGGGTAAACTTGAAATATGGTTCATTGTTTAACAGTCTTTCACACCTCGAGGGTTATATCAAATGATTCTAAGAACGACGTTGCAAACTGAAGGTTGCAAATACCTTAAATCAAGACGTGCCTCAAATGTCATCGAGCACCACTTTGTTCAGATCACATCGGACAAGCACGTACGAATTTGTATGGCGGTTACTTTTGTTACTTTCTACAACACTATGTTGTTTTCGTCGTCTGCACGTTTATGCAATGCCGTTTTAAGAAATGTATTATAAATAATGTATTAAGTATCAACATTCCGGACAGTCGAAGCGAAGACTTAGCGAGGATATTATATAAGCAAAATATAGTATCCGTGCACCTGTTTTGTTTATCTAAACCGACGAGATTGAGACAAAAGTTATTATAATGATGATGATGATGTATAATGAAGATACAACAAACTAAAGAAAGGAGTTTCTCGTCTACGAATGCTTATTTTAGAAAAGAACATTTAGTTTAATGAGGAAGAAATATCGTGATTTAAAGACTATAATGTGTGAAGCTGCCGAGAAAATGCAAACATGTATGTTGGTTGACCATACGCCATTTCGTAAGGGTCCCCGGCGTCGTCGGTGGGTAAAAGTGGTGGAAAGCGGCTCTCGCGCCGGTAGAAAGTGCCACGAGGACACAGTCTCTCATTAATAACGATGATACAAAAACATTCTTGTACAGAGCCAAACAAAATTTTAAATTTACCTATTCATTATCAAGTAAATGATACCTACTTATGAACGACTTCCATGTTTTCAAAAATATGGATAACAATGTAATGAACGTTTATTAGTAGATCGTATACGGTACATGCGCGGACAAGGCCTTCATAACAAAACAGTTAAGTTGTGAAAGTCGCACACAAGATCAGCGAGGTGCAACAATTTGCCAAAACTGTGTCAAACATAGAGCAGCGTTATGTAACAAATTATAGAGTTGTATGACAACCTAAATTACCGTTATCGAATTTACAAGTCCATTCGACAAAACATTAACCATAGCATTAAGTTTTTTGTCCATTCGTAATAACATGCCAATCGTAATAAATTACAGTTTGAAAACAGAGCTCGTCTGCAGTTTTATATGCAGACCACAGCAGCGCCCATGAAAAGTTTTACAATTGCAGTTCCGCCAGACTGCACAAAAAATAAACATTGTCGAACTTCTCGGAGGAAGAGCAACCGCATCACGGCCACACTCGCTTAGCGAACAATCGTACAGTAAGTTACCATCGCAATTTACATCGCTATATGTTGCAGGTTCCTTACAGCCTGTGACAATCGTATTTTCAAGAAAGGTTAATATTACCTGCTGGTGCGTCGGTTACCTTTTGTTGTTTGTAAAACTGCTTACGTAAAATTCACAATGTATCACGTTGCGGACCTTCCACTAAACAAACTTACTGATAAGGATACACAAATCCATACAAAGTGGGAATGACACCGATATCATTTAGTTTTCGAATCATACCATATATGTAAAGCCGAAGTTTTCAATAGGCAACGCTACTAGTAAAGAATAATCATAGGTTCCGTCCCATCGGATTAAGAGTAAGGGAGAGTATGCACCTGTACTTGCGCACAAACTTGTGCACTATAATATCTCCTGTGGAAATGGGTAGTCTCTTTTGAGATTGGCCGCTGTGGCTGAAATTTAGTCAAGAGGACTAATATAATAATAAGACATAGATCATGAAAATTAGAATCATAGTTTTTGTAAGCTACAGTTGTACTACTCTTGACCATCGGTTGATGCCAATTTTGTATGAGTAAATTTCAAAATTTCAAATTGTTATTTGATAAGAAATGGTTAGTTTCGCCACTACACGCTACTACGATGCACGGAGTTGAAGGAGGAGTACGTGGGAAGGCGGACGAAGACAGACGCGGGCGCATTGTGCAGGCCTGGATACTAAAAAAAGTTTTTGTCATTCTATTGCTCATTGTTAAAACACAAAGGGCTGGTTTCCTGCTATTAAGTTCATACACCACATATTACAATAGTGCATGTGTGGTGATTGATTGTTAAGTACTTTATTTTCAGGTATTGTAACATTGCCTAACATAAACGGACATTGTAAACTGGCACATTATTTTTTAGAAGAAAGTCAGATATAATATTATAAGGACCAGTTGATGTCATTCTACAAGTTCGAATTCGATCGCCCCACAACTGGCATACGTGATTGGGTTAGCAGCCCCAAGATTTAGCACCCCTGCGATACTCAAGGGATAAGGTGAACTTAACAAGATAAATAGTTATAATATTGATCCTTCTACAAAAGTACTCCAAAGCTAACACAAGTGGGTTCGTCAAATTCCATCGCCTAAAGCATATGGATTACGTCATGCCATCAGTGGAATATTATAGCTCGGTATGTTCCAACGATTGTTTAAAATTCTCCATTGTGTCAATAAACGGAGTTCCCGAAACTAGCCCTTTCGTCATTTGTAGTAACTTATCGGTAGTTCTTAGAATAATATACAATACGGGCGCAGAATGCGGTTCAGCACGAGCCTCTAGCCATTGTTGAGACACGCGTGTTTCCGCTTTCTCGTGGAAAAATGCAAGCGCATTGTTGGAAAGTAAACGTAAGCACACCTGATTTCAAGAACATGAAATATAAACATTAATTCCACTTATTGTAATGTATAATTTTGTAATGCTGTCCACTTACGTTTCTTTACATTTATATCGCACTATGAAAGTAGAAGAAATCGAGGAACATATTTTCACAGCAGTGGTCGGTTCAATACAGTGCCGGCAGACAGGCGCCTACTACCCGGCCGTCCACAAGAGCCCACTGTTCTTGACGTTCCAATATGAGTAGAGTAGTGCAATTACAACGTATTTACTCGACCGGTCTCGGTCGATCAACCACGACCTCAGTTTCACGGCACCAATTACATTTTAACGATAACAACTCACGACGTAATTTTCTAAAACATATAACATCACAACACAACTGGAACATTGAAATGTGCTAACAAACAAATCAGTTGACCCAGTTGACTTGTTGAAACCCAGACAAGTACCAAAACATTGCTCACGAAAATAGATTACCCATTCACGACAATAACAAGAGTCTCCACTGACTGGTGCTCGTCACAGATTAATCTACTCTAGAACAGGTGAACATAGTAGATTACTACACCCAACATATAAATATAAAAATAGAAATATTCTGAAGGTACTGAATAGCAGATGTGCATAATTTCACAGTTGAGCGGACGCAGGACTGGCCCGAGGGTTCGAGCGACCGCAGCAGGTGTAATGGGATCGTCCAACGTCGCTACTCGCTATCATTTTGTACGTTCTCACTGATACCACATTAGCTTCATAACCGTACCAACTACTAATAGGATTAAAACATAGCGTACATTTCGACATGTCGCCACAGTTGTATGTTCTGTAATCTTGTAATGTCGACTTATGAAAGAATTTTCGGTCGGGAGCAGATTTTGATAGGTACTTATTAAGAGATCATTTCTGTTACATTGTCCAAATGGCCCCTCTCTGACGTCAGCATTTGCCGAAAACTCGCTCGAGCAGCTATTTTGGTTTCAGCGGCGCCTGTATTATGATGACTGAACTGGCAAAAACGATCGGCATCTCGAGTGGTCAGAATAGCGCGATTAATGAACTAACAATGCTAAAATTACACATGGAACTCGTAACGATTAGCGTTCAAAATAGCACATTCAAATTCGATGACTAGGTTAGGTACACATATATTAGATTGTTTTTAATGTTTCCCACGGAACAACATTATATGCCGACTAATCTCAGACTGAAAACAGATAAAATTATATGCTTATGCTTCAAGCAGCACATTAAGTCCAGTGATCGATTGAAACAAAGAAGCTTGTATTATATCTACAATGAACACATTCTTGGCGTATCAACATCAACTAAATTCTTTAGAATATATTTTCATATTACGACGATTATGTTTAAAAATAACATTTTGTGTAAATTAAATGAACCCGGAAGAATATACAGCGGATAGGATAAAATAAGAGTACGTTAACCCAAACGATGAACGCTCACAATAATATTGGACTAAATGTGTTCCACGCAGGTTCCCTGCCACTGAATGATACGTGAGTAAACAAACCAATTTAAGAAGCGTAAATGTATTTTAAAATGTAGCCTTTATTCCGAAACTCATTATGTTATAAGTCAAATTTTGTTGCAGCAGCTAATGATCTCTTCAATAAGTCAACAATTTGGGTTAAATATTACACTAAAGGGTGTACCTACTTTAATTTTATATCCATAAATTATTGAAAAATCTTGTGCAACATATGGTATAATATGGCTTGATTTTACAAGGGGCTTCCGATTCCGAACATGAAGCATATTCATTTAGAGCACACGTTGCGTTGTCAACGTACGTGATATTATAAATTGTACGAAAAATATGTTCATTGTATTTGAAGAGTCCATGTACTTTCGTGTCAAGGTTAATGTTATGAACTAGGGATCATAAATTTTTAGAAAACAATGGGAGCAATTCTTCTTTATCGTAACTTGTAAAACGCAACAATATGACTACATCGGTCAGTGAAATAGCCATTCATTCGGACTGTTGAATCACATAACACCAGATGCTTTCGTATAGTGAATAAGTGACGCATTCGACGAGTGCAACCTGAGTAGAGAAAACTCAAGCATTAATGGTGCACAGCAACAAAATTTAGATTTGAGAAAATTAAAGTTTAGTTAATTAAAATACAAGAAAAAAAAACAATTTGAGGTAAAATCGATTTCTGATCTGACGTAGGTTCCTTTCACAATTGAACCTTGAAGTAACTCTCGATAAACAGCTGCGCAGGCACAAACACACTACAGAATTGAGCCCGCAACATCGTACGAAGGCAAATTCTCACGGGGAATGCGCACAAGCATAACCTCACGAAGAGTTCACATACTATAATAGCTCAATCACAACACACAATTACCGAGGCGCATGAATGACGGCTCTTAAAGACAAGGATATAATTGATCGGAACAAGACCTTAAAAGATGAATGAATGTAAGGAGTCAAAGATTTATTAGTGCTGATATAAATCTTACACATTTGAAATGCAATTTGATTTCTACGGAACCTTTCACTGAGATATGAAGCGTGACGTAAGCAGCCACACGAACGTAATCTCAATACTCAGCTCGTTTACAACTTCTAGATGAATTTTCTAGAATAACCGCAATTACCAACGCGTAGCGAGCGAGGAAAATAAGCCTAGTAGGAAAACCTTCTCAGTTTGATATGTGCACGGCCACGTATAGAATAATTATGAGAAATTGTGCGAGATCAAGTAAGGTAACCGTTGCGAGTGGTGGAGCGCGACACATCACCCACTTGCTTGCGACGCCCGCGCCATCGCGGTGAAGCCGCAGCGCGCAGGTCCGGTCCGACGGGCAGTTGGCGCGAGCGTCACCGCGTCGTCGCCTCGCCTTGCACACTTTCGCTAATTATACGATCATGTGTTATATCATTAACTATGCACCAAAGAGCAATCATATACAAAACATGTCATTATCTTTAAGAGCTGAGATCAAAATATGAAAAAGAAAATAACTACATTATCATTCATTTCATTGTTAAATTGGATAGTTTATGGGGCTAATAATTTAGCAAAATGTTCAGTATGTTAAGCAGTAACAGTTAATACTTGAAATAGGCTAGGCATGAATGCGGCTATAAATTAAACTTAGAAACTAATAAAACCGCCGAGAGGACACATGACTAGCTACCAACAAGGCGTCGATGCGTGTTACTAACATCTAGTCCAAGCCAAGCAATATGACAGTGGAAAAGATCGATGCACTCCAAGGCATTCGTTACAACGATAATATCTTTATAGCAGTCGGTGTTGCGAATAAGAATGAACCGGACGACGCAGCTATCATATTGTACGAAGTACCTACGTAGTATGTTGTAGTTGTATGGCCTTGGAACACTCGCGGAATATTTTGTTATGCATCTGGCAAGTAAGGGACCATAACCTATACGAAAACAATAGATCCTTTTCTTAATTATTAAATAAAAAGTTATCAACAATAATTCACAAGATATACCTACTCGACTGAAATCAATATCGATGCGCTGGTCTTGCTTAACAACACCACACCAGACTAAACCAAACCGGTCGTCTATCTTTAACCTCTTGCAACATCGTTAATAATGTGGAGAAATACTAGAGAGAAATAATACACGCAATCCCCACCATGAGCAGCTGCAATTATTTTTGTTGAATTAACGATCGGCTCAAAACGATGCTGACGATTGATCAGATAAAGTCTTATCTAATCAAACAAATGTGGCTTATCTGAAACAGATTCTCACGATCGATTGAATGATATTGAAGTTTCAATCGCGACCGTAGTTAAAAATGTTCTGATACTACAACTTATGTAGTCGACTGATAAAAGATAATTTCGTGAAATCGTCTACATAATATTTCCGGTCATAATATGAACTCGGGTTCATGCAATCATCATAATGTACCTTTTACAGCGTTAGTTTAGTCGCGCTGAAGCAACAGGAAATCGATCTAATGCCAGAGGCTAATGGCTATGTAAACAAGAGTAACGGCCGCAGGACGGGCCCCCGCTATCCAATTTATTTAATCGATAACTTTTTCCCAACTGACCCGGTACGATAATATCTGTCGTTAAGTTGGGAAAAACCTATCAATCAGGTTCAATGTCAGGCTAGTTTTCGGTTCAGGTTATGTGCAACGAATTGCGTAACGATTACTCACCCGCAACCAAAACAAACGCTAAATTAGCGTGTTTATGCAGATTCTAATAGGTAATGGAAACCGTCTGCAAAATTCGTTGGATCATTTCCGCAGTTTTTCATTATCACCAAATAGATAAGACCTTCGATTCAATTCAAATTTGACACACTACTTAATGGAAATTATTGCCAATTTAGGTACGTTAACTGTTTGGGTTGATTTTGCCATAGCGCATGTGAATGACCTCGAACTTGAACGCAACGAGGAAATAGATGCCATATGTAAACAGAAGCGCGCCGCAGCAGATGAAGCACTTATTGACGAAAGGTGCGGTTCGTGGCGGCGCGCGGGCCAGCACGTGGCAAACGGACAGATCCAACCCAACTATACCAACCGCACCCACACACACGCTTACCCTATTTCTAATTTACACTAACACCCATCCGACAACCACATTTTATGTCCACTTTTTCAATAAACTCACGGACGCCTCTCCTGTTCAACTTTCTACAATTAATATGATCGTAATATACCTATTTGACATAGATCTTAATTTAAAGTTGAAATAGGTACATAGGTATAATGAGCACAAATTTAGTTATTACATCAAAGGGAATAGCAAATTTAGAGCATCGTAAACAGGCAAGCATAGCAGGAAAGCAGCAAGATTAATCTTGTGAGATTACTGCGCGAGGACTGCAACGTCTTGTGAGACAAACCCGATGAAACATTAAGAGGAGGGTTCGAAATTTGGTTGATTTTCTATTCTACTTTTTCTTTAAGTAAGTATGTGGACTAGGAATCTTATATTTAGATGTATGATTTTTGACTATATTATCTTGAGTATCTTTAAATCCAAATCACGATTTGATGAAATTTTCTCGATAAAAAAAAATTATGAAATGAGCTCTAATTATTTACAATTTTCCTTGCTACCACGATGTTTTTACGATTTAGATCACGAAATTATTTCTAAAACATAGCAAATAATGATATCTAAACTACCCTTCAACCATATTTTAATTCATGAAGTAGTTTTTTTTTAATTCAAGTAAATGTGGTTTGGCGCTTACGTTGTTTATTTCCGAGCGCGCGCACAATATCGCCATCTCACATTTTAAGTACTTGAACTAACCATGTCTCTCTCTAACTTTGTATTGTCAGTGTCCGCTCGGACTTGTTCGACGTCGGACCTGTGAAGGATTTTTTAAAAAATATTACGAAAAAATATTACGGTCGTGCCACATTACAGGTACAGTACAGTATTTACAGTCCGCCGACGCCTATGATAAATAAATAAATATCCTTGGAAATTCTTTTACACATGACTACCTGATCCCAAATTAAGCAGAGCTTGTACTATGGAAACCAGATAACTGATATTACTACATATACTACTTTTTGTTTGTAAATACAAACTAAATATACACTTAATTACACCTAGACTCGGGACATGCGGACATGTTCATGCACACAAATGCATGTCCTGGGCAGGAATCGAACCTACGACCTGCACTGCAGCGTGATTTTCGTTTGCTTTTCCTTGTCTTGTGTAATTTCTTTTCATCTCTTGTCATTTTGTGTCATCTCTTGTCATTTTGTGTCATCTCTTGTCATTTTGTGTCATCCCTTGTCATTTCATAGTTATTCGTGTCATTTCTGTAAAAACTCCCTATTTCGCTTACTGTTATATACTTGCAGCATGGTCTTGGGCCGACAGTGGGAATACATTGCTTGTCAAAACAATGGAGTCGCTTTATTGCGTTTGTTGTAGGTATGGATGGGCAAGTAATAAATATATCATAAATCAATAAATTATCGTAAAAAATAACATTACAGATATGGATAGGAAAATGTTTGTCCGTCCTATTCAATCTATTATATTATAAACGAAAGTAACTCTGTCTGTTACCTTTTCACGGCTAAACCGCTGAACCAATGTTGATGAATTTTGGTATGGAGATAGACTGGGTCTTGGCGGAGAACATAGGCTACTTTTTAGGGTTCCAAAGGGTGCTAACGGGACCCTATTACTAGGCCTACGCTGTCCGTCTGTCAGCGCGGGCTGTATCTCACGAACCGTAACAGGTAGAGAGTTGAAATTTTCACTGAATGTGTATTTCTGTTGCCGGTGCAGAACCACTACTAAAAATATAATAACATTTAAAAATAAATATCAAGTCTCAAACTTGATATTTTTGATGTGTTTATTCTACGGTGGTACGGAACCCTTTATGTGCGAGTCCGACGCCTTCAGATCTTATGAATGTTTTCTTGAAATAAATATAGTGTATTTTAAGTAATTAACTGGCCAACCCTCAGGTCCTACCTACCATGTTAGGATCTTTTTCGTTCTAGCGGGTGTAAACCGTGATTTAACGAGTTAATGTGATAATTTTTGTATTTAAATTATTCAATTCAATGTATTTGTTTCAGACATAGTCCAATATTGATTGTTAAAATTATTATAATTTCACAATAAATATAAAACAATAAATAAAAGTAAAATTAAATTTAAAAAATTAAAAAAATATTTTTTATTTTTCATGTTTTATCATTAAAATACAATATAATATAACATAAATTAAAATAAAATACAATAAAATAAAAACCTACCCCTAATTAAACAAATACCGTCCGCGTGGGATACTGGCTGCATGTCCTCCCTGTTTTCAAGCTGTTCCTGTTGTCAAGCGAATTTTTTGAGCAAGGAAAGAGCCAGCCCTCTTGTCACCTGTGGCGGTAACCAGTCTAAGGGTGATTTTGATAGATAAAAAAATAAAGATAAAAAGATAAACAATAAATAAATGCATGGTTAAATCAATAAAATTAATAAAAACTGAAAATTAAATTAAAAAATAAATTAAATATGGTAAAAAAAAATATTATGACACCGCTGATGACTTCATGATCGGCATCGAAGTTAAGTACCAAAGTATTCCTTTGCCTACGAAACATGAAAAAGATACTCATATCCGGCAGTCAGTCACTGACACAGAGTATGTACATTTTTACCCGACTACGGTGGGCGGAGGGTTATGATTTTGACCGATATGTATGTATGTTCATCTGCTCCCGTATAACGTCCAAACTATTTTTATCATAATAATTGGACTAATGAGATATCGTTGGACGCGTCTGGATCGTCCGCTGGTTATAAGATGTGTCCATATGGCGCGCATGCCTCACCCGAGCACTCATATAGGCTATTATACGATCGAAATATTGTTATACGTATCTATCAGCATATTGTAGGTATCGTTTGTCTTCTTTTGACTTACTTTGTCTTCAGCAATAAAAACAACATAGAAATTAAATTATTTTTTTCAAATACACTCGACATAAAAATCCCATATAAAACAAAAAAAATATATTTGAATATTTTCATCCATTTCATCTATTTTAAAAGGTGCACTGGGACATATTATTTTAATTGTACGAATTAAACAATATTGTTCCTTCAAAAAATAACTATACTATAGTCTACTCCATAGCTGTTCTGTCCTAGCTAAGCGAGAGGGATATATCCTTCGGCAGCTCACGCGACGCTAGCCACACCCCGAAACTAAAATTCATTTTTTTCTTGTATCGTCTTAACTAGTATCGTTAGTTCACGTGTTTTAAACTTCCTGCTCCATGCAATGCGTCACTAACGGTTTTGCAAGAACTGCTTTTCTTTACTGCGCAATGACAACATTCCGTTAAAAATCACGAAATAATTCCTTATTTTGAGGGCACATTTTCTTGTAACTGCAAGAAATTCGTGCTCATTTGCTACAGATTGTTTAATTTAGCATAAATTCAAATAAAAACATAATTTCATGGAGATAACAACAGACAACTATAATAATAGTTTCGCGCTTGATTGGTTTTGTTAAATATTTATTGGTTTTATTTACTGTGTAATAGACATTGACCTTCGATGTTATTCGCAAAAATATAATGCATGAGAAATTAATTTGTTACCAACAGCTACTGTGGCTGCGAAATTACTTATTATAGATGTTATAGTTAGCCGTTATGTAAGAGTATCTAATCGAGTTATAGTTATGTGAATAACCAGCTGACTCGATTATACTGTGTTTTGTAAACAAGAGGAGTTATTATTAAACCAAGATTGAATCAGTTCACAAAGAAAAATTTACCTGATTGAGCTTGCAGTTTTGAAATTGTGTAACCTTAATCATATTTTAAAAATACGTTAAAGAAAACGTACCCAATATTTTTCTACTGGGATTATTAAGTAATTCACAAATTAATATTTTAGTCAGTTCTTGTGTAACTATTTATTACAATACCATGTAAGTTTGAAATTTGCACCGCATTCAGCATGTAAGTGCACGCGCACCGGACCAACAATAATTGCTCCATCACCTTCTAATTGTTCGATGGCATCACATTCATTCATAAGACCTCAAGCGGTGTTTCGATTGTTTTTTTTTCTAGGGTCTCGCTAACGAGATCCGTCGGTATTTTTTTGGTTTTGCGTGGGAAAATTTTGGACTCGACACCATAGATTCAAATCATAGACATATTGAATGTAATATTTCGGAATGTGCAGATTTTTCGACTTTCAATAAAGCACTATGTAATCGGAAATCGGAATTGATACATTTTGGATACACTTTCTCTTAATGCGCACATTTCATAAGTTTTAGTTTGCGTGAGTTAGTTATGAATCACCTACGGCGGCACTTATCCAATACCCATTTTCTCCAAATCTCTTATGATTCAAATTGAGCAGAAATTTTAGCTTGCGTAACAACTATCAATTCATTATCATCATCGAATGATCGAACCAAACCTAAAGTAACACAAAAGGTAGTAAAGTAATCAATATCTAATACTGCGTAGGATGGTATTACAGCGTATGCAACGATAACGATACTCAAACGCTCGGAGATCGCAAAAATAGCAGTTTGCAAAATGTTGAAAACAACTGGTAGTACGATGGACTTACTATTATTAAGGTATTAAAAACCTTATAACACTAACCACAGAAACGTTTTTTGCTTGCAAATGTGTCAAGATATACTTAGCCATTATTTGGCGCGGTCCTGCTTATTCTGGTCGAACCGGTTCTACGCCCGGGTCTCCGACTGGACCTGCTACCACACGCCAAATGAGTCGTGCTCACGCGCCTACATGGCAAATTGTAATTCCAATGTGTTCTCAGGCGGGGATGATGGGAAATCACTACATCTCTACAGCTATTGCCAATTCACGTATTATTCATATTGTAAGTATTGGCCGGTGAAAATACGCAGCCTTGAAGTCTGATGCTTAATATCTCACTAAGTAGGGAAGTAGCAATGGAATAGCGTAGGTGTGGCCGCTTTCAAGATTATTGAGGGTAGAGTCTAAAGGTCACACCTAGATATTCGAGCTTGGCCCAATTAATTTGGAACATTTCGCGAATTCGCCCTTCCTATAAGTCCAGGGCTGTAAGCTTTTTCTTTAGTTATGTTTAAATTTGTACCGATTACACTGAAAGTTTTACTAGTTGATACTTGATACTTTATTTTTAAAGTTATACGTATGTTAACATTTATTTCTGCATTTTTTGAATAATTAAGTAACGTCGTCGTAGGTTATCCACACTGATTTCACTTTCATTTTCTAAACTGTTTTGTAACTGCTTATTCATTTATAATATTCTTGCCTTTTTTTCTCACTTTTATAGTGAATGAGCACTGGTTGTAAGTTAATCTTGTGAGTGAAACTTTTTCTTTCTTTTGCAATTAAAAGTGGAATCTGTACCCAAACCACAAGGTTATAGGTACTTATGTTAAACAAAATCGGGTTTCATTCAATTCAATGTGCAAGACTTGAGATTCGAATTTGATTTGAATTCATCTCAAATCAACATAGCATCGTATCGACGCTATCGTCGTAGTAAACAATACGAAACATTTCAATGATGAGATCATCGTCCAACGGGTACCCATATTAGGCAGGGTCCTTATTCTGTTTCGCCCAGCTCACGAGCATACACGACGGACTAAATAAGTGGGTCGGTCACCAAAACCACCAAGGTTTGTGAGAAAGTGTAGTTTACTGGAAAAACAATAATGTTATAGGTAGTTCCTTTCAACAATGTATGCATTGAATGAAAAACAACTGAAACGAATACAAGTGATTGGTTACGGATTAGTCTGATGGAACGAGCTGTCTGTAACTCTGTACATCTATGTTATGAATTGGCTGACAGTCCAGACAGACGAACTTCGAAGTGAGTTCGATGTCTGGAGAAGATTTCTAACGTCGCGTATACGTCGAGTCGTCGACAGAAACATTATATATTTATTTTTATAGAGAAACCACTAGCCTTCTAGAAACCGACTTTTTTAGAAATCAATTAGGTAGTACAATACCTACCTATCTTGAAATAGTGATAGCCAAATGGTTAAGCACGGTCTTGCGGGCTCGCACCTCTTGATTTTTCGAAATCTATGTGCGAATCACAACTTTAATATGATTATCATCTGCTTACAGTGAAGAAAAGCATCGCGAGTAAAACTGCATGTCTTGGAAAATCTAACAACTTTCGAAAGACACGTGAAATCCACCAACCTGCACTTGGCCAGCGTGGTGGATTATGGCCTGAATCCCTTTCGCATTGAGGGGCGACCCGTGCCCAGGAATGTCACGCAATTTTTTTTTGTCTTGAAATGTAATCCTGACATTTCTGCAATGTTTTGTCACCCGCATCGCCCTTCAATTTGTAACCTGATACCGTACTAAAAACAATAATTGTTCTACCATCGTAGAGATTTCTCCAGTTTCTTTTATAACCCAATGCCCTAGTAACGACGTGTCAATAGAAGCCAATCAAGCGCAATGTCGGTTACCGAGGACTTAATAACATAATATCGCTGTTACTACATTCAACGTGCCTTAAGCTAGACAGATTTTCACTATTGGACTTAAAACCCACATATTCAAAGTACTTTATAATTAATAGTGTAACGATACTTCCGCTATAAAATATATTGGAAACTGCAATTACTAAAATATGTAACTGTCATCATCTGCCTTACCTTATCCCATTATCTGGGGTCGGCTCAGTTTGTCTTATTCTTCCATTCATCGCGCTTTGCTGTCATACTTACATTCACTCCAATCTCATTCATATCACTCTTTATACAATCCATCCATCTTTTCTTGGGTCTTCCTCTCGTTTTGTATCCTTCCACATTCATATTCAACACCCGTTTAGTCACATGCTTTTCATCTCTTCTCATCACATGCCCAAACCATTCCAACCTCCTACATTTTAACTATGTAACTGTAAAAAAAATATGTAACTGTACATAATGGAATATGAAGATTCGATCCATTATCCGTGATAAAGTAGTCAAATATGCATAGGCAGCTTACTGCATACAAAATTATTGATTTAGGTAGTTTTAGCTGCAATATTTCTTACTTTTGTAACTTCTTATAAGTTTAACGTGTGTATTTTTCTGTATAATGTGTCTGTCTGAGTATACTCCCAAACGGATGAACCGATTCTGATATTGGTTTTTAAAGGGTCTCTAGGTCTGATTTTCAGGTCAATTAATCACGGAAATTATCGCCAGTTTAGTGTGTTTTATGTTATAACTATGATTATACCTACTTAAATGTGTCATAGGTATGTATACCCACTCTCTATAACGAAGAAAATGTCATTGACAATATTTATTGGTCTGTCATTGACATTATTTATTGGTAAATGAAGCTTTACTCTTCAGCTTAAAATAGGCCCTACAACTAAGTGGACACATGTCTGCCTCTGTTTTCAAGCTAATTCTATGTAGATATTTATTTAGACCCTAATAAGTGTTCGTGATTGTTTTGATGACGTCATTAAGGGACACCGCGGACATGCTACTTTTTGCATCGGCGATCGGCGATTTTGTAACTGTATCGATGCTGCATCGCGATTTGGCGACTCTCTGCGTTCAGACGCAGCGACTGTTTCGATGCTAAAAGCGACTTAATCGCCGATTGCCGCTGCAAAAAGTAGCGTGTTTGCGGTGGCCCTAATGCATATTTGATTGTTCGATAGAAGACCTAGAAAACCTTATTGATTTTAGGCTGGGCTACAATCCATATCGCGCTTGCCATACTTACTCGTTGTTCTGACTGTTGCCGCTATCCAGGTCGCATTACAAAACGCTTAACGAACTAGTTCAGGGACAGAGTTGTAATTGAATTGTGTTATACCAGCTTATTATAACGTCAATTTGCGGCTATTTTTTCTTCATCTTACCGTTCCACAACCAGGTCTTCCTTATTTAAATGATCTACTTATTAATCAATCTATAGACATCCTGGACTAAAACGTGGGTGGTTTAGTATACCTACCTACCTATGCAGTTATATTAATATATTTACACTACATACATTGATAATTAAGTAGGCAGGTAACACAACCTACTAATAAGAGTAATTGAGATAATTTTTGCAAGGTGATTCGCTTGGCAGTTATTATTATGAATTTTAACGCGCCCAGTTAAGACCATTCACTTTCTCATTATTATGAGAATCAATATCTGACTATGTAGGTAGGTACAATAAGAACCTACTACTTCATTCACCAGGAGCTCATCTACATAATGATAGGTGGGCTACGAATGGACCATTTCACAACTAGGTAGGTAGCAAGTCGAGCGGAATGCGGACCGCCACCGGCCTTGCGGCAGGCTTGCCAACACTGACCACTCTCGCACACTTCTAGATCTAAATAGATACATCACTATCAGCAATACAAAGTGGCAGTGTATGCGTGTTGAGGACGATGACCCCAATTTCAATTTTCTTTATTTTAGGCAGCCTACCTACCTATCTAGCAATTGAAAATATAGTTAGGCATATCATTTAAAAAAGGTTACATTAATCCACTAGCTAAGCCTTAAAAGAGAAATTTATGATTCGATTTCATCGCTTTTATTATACCTACGCATCTACCTATTATTAATTTAATTAAAAAGGTAAGTAAGCATCTTTTTGTAATAACTTGTATTTTTTTCGGATTCAAGTTTAACAAAATTACCTACCTACGCCTACATAAGTTTATTTGAAATAGGTAAATGCATTTCAATTAGATATGTTCACAATCCGTTCAAGAACATTTTATGAGGAACAATATGTTGAAAAAAACCCCTGCAATAAATAAAATCGGTTAGCGTTACATTAAATTAGGTCACTCAGTACCAACCCTAAGAATCTAACCCACTTAATTCAAGCCCCATATCAGCCTATGCAAGTGTTACTTAGAATTATTCTTGGGGCCACGTAAGCCTGTGGTGTAGATGATAGGTACCTATCATTGCTCACCATTAGCGTGACGTAGGTACCTACCACAGCTGACCCACTTACGTCAGTGTTACTTCTGGCTTCTGTCACATGAACCTGGACCACAGAATACTACTTACTTACTGGACCAGTGTTGCCAGTGCCCGATGGTCAAAAGTTACACAAGGCTGCTAAAAAAGTAACGCATTAAGCACAAAAGTAACGCATTCCCATTAAAAAGAAAATGTAATTTATTTTATCATTATTTATGTGTCAAATGAGCACTTGCATTCTAATCATTTGTAACACACTGACATAAGTTTTAACCACATACCTATTTGGGTTCTTATCTCTACCTATCAATAGGGTTGAATAATCATTCCTATAGCTTTTTTCAAACACCTGTTTTTTATGCCAACTCTGGTAGCCCCATTTCAAATGATTGTGTGTTAAGTGTTGACTGTTACAAAATGAGGTTTATTATCACTGTGGTTGCACTGTCATAGCTGTAAAAACCCGCCATTTATCATTTAACCCTATGGTTGTGTAGAGTCTATCTACATGTTTTATAATTGGCATTACAAAGTTTACCAAGCTGTATAATTCAAACTGCACTATTTCCATGTTGATTTTCACCCAGTATGTCTATGAGTTCTATGACAGAGATAGCAGTATTTTTATGTGGAATTTCAAAATTTTTAATTAGTAACACCTAGTAAGTTTCCTACCTACATAAGACCTTCTTGCAAATGTCTGTAGGCAGGCAGTCATGTGGATTAGCACACAATATAGAGTCGGAAACCCATTGTTATGTGAGGAATAAAACGTCTGAACATTGTTTGATATACTGCAGAATATTTTAAACACTAGAGTCATCATTAAAGAATAGAATATCAATGCAAGATCAGCATTATGGCAATTTTAAATGAGCCCACTAAGTATTGCAGTACTTCCAAACTTTCTGTGAATGCTATAACAGATGGATAAAGGCTTTACCAATAGGGAAACCATTTTTTTTCTATATCAGAACCAGTAATTTAAAAAACCGGCCAAGTGCGTGTCGGACTCACACATAAAGGGTTCCATACCACCATATAAATTTTATTTTATTTTCAGTATTTGCTGTTGTAGTGGCAACAGAAATACACTTTCTGCGAAATTTTCAACTCTCTCCCTATTACGGTTCGTGAGATACAGCCCACTGACAGACGGACAGATGGACAGCGGGGGCTTAGTAATAGGGTTCCGTTTGCACTCTTTGGGTATGAAACCCCAAAAAGAAACAGGTTCAGTTCAGTTTACTTGCCCTAATTACCACCAACCCTTATTCATATTTGGAATATCTCTGATCAACCATTCAGTGTTTATAATCATGATGTTATGTGTGTAAAAGGAGCTTAACCAGTATAAAGGTTACCTGACTTGATGCACCTGTAATTTGATTCGATTAAAGCTAATGATTAAGCTTCCTGTGAGAATGACCCTTAGGATCAACTGCATAATTAATATGTAGGTAATTTGGTGGCAGTGGTTCCATGGCTGGAATATCAGACTTCTGTCATTCACAAGTTTTATTCCTGCACATGATTGGGAAGAATGGCAACACAGTAAGTTGATTTAACAAATGTACCAATAGAATCAGTACCAATAACAAACTTTACACAATAAGTACATTTTTATAATAATTTACACACAATTTTTATGAATTATCGATATGTACACTAATAAATGAAATTGAAGTGTCTGTTTGTAATTTTTTAAATTTTTGTCTGTCATTGTTTGTTCCCGAAATGGCAAGACAGATTTTCACGAGATTTTCACTGGCAGATATCTGATGTTAATTGAGGGGAATTTTATCAAATAACAGTAACAATTATTTTTTTGTTAAATTCCATGCACATGAAATCACGGGCACAGCTGCTACTTTATACATATTTTTTTATCGATGATGACTCAGTAACAAACCATAAAATTATTCTTATTCTGAATGCAATATTTTAATACCATAAAGTCGCAAACATTGCAAGCTTTGACCTAATTATCAGCATACAGTTGCAATAACATACCGAAGCTCAAGGCATCACAACTTAACAACAAATTCTTGGTAACTTATATTATGAGTCATAAGAAAACTTTTCCCCAAAACAACTAATATGCATTCATCACACACAATCAAATCATAATTCCTCTAATTAGCCAATTTTGTGAATCATCAATAATGAAGATTGATTTTGGGAAACTAATTTAGTTATGTAGGAGTTACTAAGAACATAATTATTAGTGTTTTATGTGACTGCCCTAGTGGGTAATGTTTATCGCAGGTTTTTACAGCTATACAATTTGATATTCACACAGAGCAATGAATAACTTCATGCTGTATACAATAAGTTTAATGCTAAGTAAATCTGGCATGTGTGTAAATAGGATTTACCTTTAAGTTTAGAAAGTTGATGCAAATAGATAATTTTAGAAAATAGGTATGTACCCATAATATTTCGTAATCATTATTACAAATAAAGTAGGAAGACCATTCCTATCACGTCAAATTAATTTATTTATTATAATAGGCAAAGTACATAACATAAAACTTGTTGAAAGTACGCCGAACTTTCTATTTCGGTATTATACAATGTTACGGCCTATTTACTATAAAATATTTAATTACTCGTGTATTGAAGACAGGCGGAATGCTATGAAAAAGTGGTGTTCATACAAATAATAGCAGTTAACAATTAACCAGACCGACACGGAATCTCACGTCTCGTGAAGACACTTACCCAAAGCTCAATACCCCAATTCATTTTCACGGCAGTAGAATCCTCACTTACACAAAAAAACACATTGAAGCTTCACTGTCACACTGCAATAGTTAACATGTAAAATTATGAAAATAATTCCACTAATTTAATATTTTTTATCACTACCACCATTTCAAAACACATTCCATAGAAATAAACATGGCTGACTGACAGACAGACATGACATTTCGAAAGACTGGCTGGCTGGACTGGGTTCGTTGTGAGTGACAAACGGAAGTCGTTGTCGATGGAATAATGTTACCAGTGTATGGCATTTTCCTTTAATCTAAGGTAAGTAAAATGTGCAATAATCTGTGCTTGTGCATTTTTATTCTTAAATTGGTCTACAGAAATCGTACTTTAGTTTTAAACAGTGATTTATATAACAAAACGAAGTGATCTCATCTTAATTTTTTTATAAAAAATGGAAACCACAATTTTCATGTCTTTGTTTTGTTAAATATTTGTGACCTACGAAATAATCTGACACACTAATAATGAAAAATAATTACTTAAATAATCTAAGAAACAAATATTTTTATATGTCTTTGTGAGCTCGCACTACGTGGTTGCAAAAGAGAGCCGTCGGATCCACGACGAACCAATGCTGTGCGTTTCACCTCCTGAGGAAATAACAGATAAGTGTTATTTATTAGATTATTTAATGTTTCTATTATTTAATTTAGTTGATGGGAAATATTGAGTAGGAAGATTACATAAATACCTTAACGGGTTCAAGAATCATATGATGGCTTGATCTTCGCGATGTAGGAGGTCCAGTTATAGACGAAGCACGGGAAGATGGCAGTGGACTCTGTAATGTAATAATGTTCGTCAAATATAAAACTGAAATGCAATATGTGTATATTTGAACTCTTAGTAAGTACAGAATAATCATACATAAGTGATATGATAAATTTGTTGATACACTGTGTTACTTAGTACCTTAAATGCCGGAACGAAACCAAAATCAGAAGGCAATGGTTGGGTCTGTATGCTGTACATTCCTTCTTCTGAAGCCACTGATACAATGGATGGACGAGCTGATAATTGTACCGCTAACAGTACGGGATCAGCGTCTAAAAATAAAACAATACTATAAAAACTAGTCCGTTATGTTAACCTAATTCCTAATACTATGTCATTATTATTTGACGGTTTAAACTCTACTCTTACGAACCAATATTCATCCCCTTAGCTACTCTCCGTGCTTGAACAACTCTTCCAGCGCTTCGCCTAAATCGTATTCCTTTTTCTGCTTCTCTTCTCAGCCTCTGTGCGGCTGCAGCTGATTCTGCTATTGTTATTGCTATTGATCCCATTCCAGATCTTTTCAAATTCACATCAACTATGTAGCTCAGGCAAATCGCATTTGATAAAACATTGTCAGTTGGCTGAAACAAAACGAATTTAAGTAATAAAGAAAACAAAAAAATAACAACTCAAACATTCTACTGAAAGAAATACGCACAGAGCCAATATTATTTACACTTAAATCTAATGATCGTAGAGGTGTCTTTACTAATCCAATAGCACGTGCTAGTAAGTCACCGCAAGTTGGTGGATTTCCGGCACTAGTGGCTGACCAAACTCCAGCAGGTGGTTTTGCCAGTGGCCCGGGCTTTATTCCACATCCCGATATATTTAAACTGTAAAAAATAAACAATTGAAAATCTAATAACAACAAACTTAAGTACTTATTACATACGTATGCTTTCAATTAGTAAAAGAAAAATCTTACCTCGTAAGATTACATCCTCTAGCTAGTGACACAGCAACATGTGCAATTCCTTCTGAACCGAGTCTAGTGTTTAACCTTAAATCTAAGGATCGAATTCCACAACCAGAATGATTTAGTGCATGTGATAAGTTTTCGACGCCCACGGGTCCTGATAAATTACATACATTTTATTTTGGAATAAATGGTGTATGTATGGTTTTTTTTTATAAAGGTTATAAAAAATACCCAAGTGGATTTTTACCTGTATAATACGTATTAGAAAAAAAGTATCATACCAAATATGTTATCGGCCAAAATAAGAGTACGTAAGTTATCACGTCTTGTAACAAATTTTGCAATGGAACATGCACCTTCGTCGCCAATTTTACAGTGACTGAAATCCAATGTTTCCAAAATCTGGTTATCGGATAATCCACGAAGAATGTATTTTAACCTTTGACAATTCATGTCACTCCTGGTGATTCTGGTAAATATAATATTATGTTAAGAGTAAAATATAAAACAATAATTTAATGAGAATAAAATAAACAAAAAAACATTATATGTAAAGAAGTGGGGTGCTCCGTATTGACGTATACATGATGGAATAAAATATTTAGTTTGGATCTAAGCTAATCTAAGCTAAGCTAATCTTAGACAGCCAGACAAACACACCAACTGTAGGTATGGTCCCAAACTAAGCAAAGCTTGTACTATGGGTACCATACAACGGACTGGGGGTGATCGCAGTGACACACAGACCAGGGAAAATTACGAATAAGCAGTTTCCAAAATTCTGGTGGAAATCGAACCCGCAACCACCCGATGCAGTGAGTAGAGCGGCCTACGCTTGAATCACAGTGCCAAGTGGTCGTAAAATGAGCTTGTTACTTTCTGAACCTGAGAATTTTTAACTGGCCGCATTTTTCTAGCCCGTAAGCTAAATTTTTCGCGTCATTATTTGTAAACTGAAATTGATCTCTTCGGTATTCCACGCCAATAGATTTTAGTTGGTACGTAAGATGCAATTCTACTAAATTTGTTAAACTGCCTAGTGCAGCATGCAAAGATATGTGATCTGAAATAAAACAAATTTCTCAGTTATTACCAATTTTATCTTTAACGTTAATGAATATCATGTAGGTATTTACTTTGTAACTTGCCTCTTGATAACACTTCATTACTTTTTGATTGAGGTTTTTTTCCATTTTGTCCCTGAGTAGTCATGACAGTCGTCATTAAGTCAGCCATTTCTGGTGAAGCAGTTCTCTGGACTGGAATATCCGCCGGAATTAAGCTTCTAATTGATAAAGTCTGAATGTAAGGTCCACACATCTTTACTAAACTAGTAACCTGAAAGCAAATACAGTGCAAAAATAAAATATTACTAAGTATACGCGAATACTGAAAAGTTGATAAGTAATTTATGTTTCCGTACTTTTACAGGATCATATTGTGATGGATTCATATTTTCCAAAATATCTGCAAAGTGCCGTTCCATGAAAATGTTTATCCACTTTTTCCCATTTTCTAAAGCGGGTGAATCAGACCACTTTGAACGATAACATCTTTTCCAAAATATATCACTTTCGATATTATCCACTAAAATCTGGAGTGGTACGTTTGTGTTCAAGATTTGTAAGAAAAGCTCTCGATCTTTAGCGATTAAATCTTCTATTTTTGGGTATCCTATCAAAAAAGAAATAATCATTCGGTATAAATAGGTAGGGACTTGTTAATAAAAAAAAATTACGATGTCAAAGTCTGCACACCTATCCAATCTTCAGCTAACTTTTCTATACATATAGTAACCAGTGACTTTGGGTGATTTGAATCCCAATCAAATACTTCCGATTTTATCTTTCTACATGGTTCTATGTTGTCGCACTGCTTATAAGCAAGGTATGTATTATAATTAACACTTTCCGGAAATCTCATTGTACAACAATTTTACATTCAACTAATAAGGCAAGTGGACAACTTTTACTCTTCATCAATAAACTTTTTTCTTGTAGTCTTGGTAACAGTGTTTTGTTTCAGATTGTGTAAAATGCTGCCAGGTGGAAATTATTATCTCCCATCACTCCCATAAGTAGGTACTTCGTCTATAAGCGGAAGTAGTTGTTTTTCTTTATGATGCAACCATAGATAGTGGGACTTTTTTTAACACTCTGGATCAAAATGTCATCAGTGTCTGTCCGTCAGTCTCTTTGCCGTCAGTCACTTACATCCAATCAAACTGCACATTGTTGCCAACTTAGGGATTTTGTCCCTAAATTAAGTGAATTTTTACGGCTAAAAGGACTTTTATAGGGACAGGATTTCTTTGTGGAATCTTTTGGAGGCCTCAGTATTTATTTATGCTATAAGTTTTAAAATGAATGAATGAAAAAAATACTAAAAATACATTTTTTTCTACTATGTTTAACCCTGTACTGTAAACACGTGATGACAGCTACTTTTTTCGCGACTGCGAGAGAGAGATGACATCTTAAAAATTAACTATGTATTTTCTTCCTCTTGTCTTCTACTGACAACCGACTGATGTAACATATTAAATACAATTTTAATAGGCGTACTATTTTATGAACGTAACGAATGTAAAGACATTCGTTACGCTATTTTCAGAGTTTAGGGATTTTTTATAAATTAAATTTTGTTGTTGTAGATATTTGGCAGATGTTGGAGTTGGAAGGGATTGGAGTTGGCAGCACTGACTGACTGCAATCAATTTTTGGGCTTTTTGGCGGGAAGTGGAAAAGTCATGTTATCATTTTTGTTTTAATTTCCAAAACTTGTGTTTTCTTGTATTATAATGTGTAATGTTGGTGGAATATTAACCATTATATGTTCATAAATGTGCGTGAGTGTAGGTAATTGGAACAAAGTGGTGAAACATGATTTTCGAGTTCCCCCAAGAAGTCTAGTAATTTGTCAGTAAAGTATCCACCACTTTACTGATGGGGTTTGGGGGGGTAGAAATAAGGTAGTTATAAGGTAGATTTAAGGTAGTTATAAGTTAGAATTAAGAAAACAATGTAATAAAAGTATACTGATGTTAGGCTCCAAAGGGCTAGTTCCCAGGGGCCGTAAAACTAATCTTATAAAAAAAAAAAAAAAAAAAAGCAATCAATTTTGTTTGATATGAGGAAATACAATACAACCAACTAAAATATAAAATATAATAATAATAATTATTATTATTCGCACCTAATATTGTATCCTGAATTAAATAACGATATTGTTTATTAAAAATGGATAAACATAATAGTTCCGAGTTGTTAAATTCAGACTTTTCGCTATCAAAAAACGCCAGTTCAGACTCACTGGATTCGGACTCGAAATCGAGTTCATTGAATTCTAAACACGGACAGGACTCCGTAAGTTTCCTAAAAGGATTAATTTATTCTTATTCAATATTTATAACTGCCTCCTATCGCTTCCTGTAACTTAGTTTTATTCTGTGATTAGTCACTGCTGTACGTTCGTTAAATTATTTTTGCTAGTTTCTCTGGTGTTGCAATGAGTAGACACAGAACTATTCATATTTGTTTGTTTATCAACTGTATCCACAGTCATAGGCAGCATGAATCTATGAAGGCTAGTATCTGAGACTTATTTGGAATAGCTGAAACTACCATTACTATTTAGTACTTCATTTGTTACACAAATTTTCTTTCCAGCCTCATGTGTTGGGTGATATCCATTTACTGGACGGTGAGGAGGTGATGAGTGTGGCTCGGGATGTGACGTACCTATGCCCGTATAGCGGTCCATCTCGGGGAGTGCTGAAAGTGACCAATTACCAGCTACTCTTCAGACCAACAGAAACTACTGCTTTACAGACCACTCTCAGTGTGCCACTGGGTGTTGTAAGTGCTCTTTTATACTATACAAATTAAAAGGTTTCTTGGCTAAATTACCATGACACCATGAATTGTTTCATTACAGTAATTTCCTTACAAACAACCTTCAAGGGCAGTACAGCCTTTTCGTAATTACTAATTGGAATAGTCTAGTAATAACTCTGCTTAGTTTATTTACTTTTGATATGCACCTATTAGTAACTTTACCAAGCTACCTTTATTTTGTTTTAAAAATCATGTTTAGAAGTTTATAACAGGAGAGTATTGTATTCAAACAGGTGTCCCGAATTGAAAAAGTTGGTGGTGCTACGTCGAAGGGAGAGAACTCTTACGGCATAGAAATATTTTGTAAGGTAAACATAAACAAAGTAGATAATTGTTTAAAAGCTGACTGATGGTAATCACATGATTATTGCCCAATTTATAATATTTTCAGGACATGAGAAACTTGCGTTTTGCCCACAAACAAGAGAATCATTCTCGACGTGGGATCTTTGAGAAGTTACAACAGCTGGCGTTTCCACTGTCACATAGACTTCCCCTGTTTGCGTTCAGTTATTCAGAGAGTTTCCCAGAAGATGGCTGGCATGTGTATGAACCTATTGCGGAACTTAGACGGATGGTAATTATTTTTTAATAGCAGATTTTTTCAGGAATTGATTAAATGTTCATATAACACTGCATATAACAATATCAGATCACCACAACCACCATTGTTAATCCTGTAAGCCAGGATCGACAATGATGACCAACAATGACACCGAGGTTTGACCCTTGTCATGGGGCATCCCTTGTTGTGTGAATTTAATCAAAAGAACGAAAAGGAGGAGTTGGAACAAGATTATCATATCACTTCCTTTTGTTGCAAAGAGGACTTATCTAATATAAGACTACATTTAAAGTTTATATTCACTGTCACTGGTGACACTGGTATCTCCCAGTCCCCAGTCCATTGTACGGGACCCATAGTACAAGAGTTGCTTAGTTTGGGACCATACAGTTGGCGTGTAATGGCCGGCGCACAGTGAGGACGGCATGGCATGGCATTTTAATTTTTATCAATCGAATTTAATACTTATCCAATCGAAATAAGGTATATATTTCAATGCTCGGTGATCGACCTCGGAGTGTCGCGGAGTATTTTCCCGGTGCACCCGCTGGAGCACCTTATTTCGATTGGATAAGTATTAAATTCAATTGATAAAAATTAAAATGCCATGCCCTGCCGTCCTCACTGTGCGCCGGCCATAAGTCTAGCCATATTTATATCTATTTTATTATCACAGGGCGTCAACAACGACATGTGGCGTATCACCCGTATCAATGACAAGTACGAGGTCTGCGACAGCTACCCAGCTATATGGGCGGTGCCGGCCGCCGCCAACGATGACCTGCTCCGGGCCGTCGCCGCCTTCCGCTCCAGAGGACGTATACCGGTGCTTGCGTGGATACACCCGAGCTCTCAGGCCACTATTACCAGATGCAGCCAGCCATTGGTCGGGGTAAGAATAACAAGGAATAACATAAACACATCGACCACATAACCAGTAGCGCTATGCAAACTTCCAGTCAACTAAATGAGGTGCGACGGCGCGGGATACTGATTGCTCATTAGTCCAGACAAATCCTGACACACACGCACACTGACACAGATCGATCGTTACTCGCCAAACATTCGTGGGCATGGATTTATATTACTTAGATCTGTCTTCCTAATATAGTATCTGAAATCGTTCGCCCTATACTAGGTGTCTACTAGATATGAAGTTTGTCCTTTTCCTCTCAGAAGATCGACGTAAAGTAGCTACTTTAACTGCTCCACCTCCCTTTCCCTCACTCTGTCCCATTCCTCTTCAGGTCGGTAACGTGCAAGCGATGCCTTTGGTATTGCAACATCTTCGGTAACTGCTTGACATGTCATCAGGCCGGCCGCACGCTTATTTGCCGCCTTAGTTGTACGAAAATTTCGCTATAACGTTCGTCTTTAAATTAGGCTTTGTCTGGGTGGGTGACACTTAGATAGGCCCCAGTCTGACAATAATAATTTACTTTTATTTATCACGCATCACGCTTAAGTACAATGAGATTTCTAGTACTTAGTTCAAGCTTCATACAACATCCTAATGTTCCCTAAAAATGTTTATTTCTCTACTGATTCATTATTCATAATATTTATGAGTCTTCAGATGCATCATGGTGACGTAATTTGGGTTAGCTCGGTAATTTCCTCAACATTCTAAGGAGAAAAAGCTTTACCGCGAAATTGATTAAATGTCAATAATTTTTAGTTTAGTCAGCTTACAATGGTTTTACAAAGCATTTCTAGGAACTAAAGTGATTTGTAATGCCTGTGTAACTCTATCATAACTTTCTATAAATTTGTGGGATAAAATGCGTATAATTCAAATGTTCGATGATGTAAAATATTTTTTATACTGCTATATTGATACCTACAGCTATAGCGATAACATTTAATATTGTTATCACAAAATGCTTACCATTGTTATAAAAAAATACAATAGAAAAATATTATTAATTCTACTATAGCTATAGGAATAGTGTTATCACGAAATATTAATAATTGTGTATTAAAATGATTAAAAAATCAATTAATTAAAAACACAACTGCCTCGACAAAAAGTGCGTCTAAATAGCCAAATCATGTTTGAACAATTTTCTCTGCTTTGTCTTATTTCTGAAATTGGGCGACTATTTTGTTCAGGGAACATGATTTTGTAGGTCCCCCGACTGTGGCCCATTGCATCAAACATTCAGATCCTTAGATCATGGCTTAATTCGCCTATTACGACTTCAGCAGGAAGGCTAACAGTGGTACTGTCACCTGTATCCATTCGCAGGAGAAGAAAATGGCCATTCGCAAAGTAAACATCTTCCCAAACGTGACGAAATAAGCGAATCATAATCAACATTGCACACAATAATCCCTTGATCTATCGACGGGCTCCCTAAAGAAAACAAAAAACAGTGGTACTGTTCTAAGTCAACACGGCGTATTTATTAATTGTATTTGTATTCTAGGTGAGCGGCAAACGAAGCCGTGAGGACGAGCGTTATATACAATTGATAATGGACGCGAACGCACAGGCCCACAAGCTGTTTATCATGGACGCCCGCCCCACCGCCAATGCCGTCGCCAACAAAGCTAAAGGAGGAGGGTTAGTGTTTCTATACCAACGTACATCTACTTAAACCTTTCCAGCGTTATCTCTTTAATTCTCCCATAGCCGTAATAGGGCTCAGCCTTTAATAATTACACATAAATATTAAGGTTATGTTGTCATAGGCATAGATGACCGTAATGAGAATCCCTCTTGATGTTTTTACTGTTTTTACCATACCATTTTACAATTGGAATTTTCTTCCAACGCCTCCTATCCTTTCTTTTGATAAAATTCGTGGGGGTTCCAAGACAACTTAGCTTTTCTCCGTCACTCGTCGAGGGTCAAACCTTGGCGTCATCGTTCGACACCGTTGTCGATCCTGGCTTACAGGAGTAACAATGGTGGGATTGTGAGGCGGGCCTAGTCCCAATTAAAAAAAAGCCCTTTGCATAAAAAAAGTTACATGCTGTTCTGCTATAGAGAGTAAGTTCGGAAGAAGATGAGTGGATTATGATCTCACAGTAAACCTAATTTATCCATCACAAGGTTTAAGATGAAATAACGCCTGTTTGTTACAGATATGAGTCAGAAGATGCGTATCAGAACGCCGACCTTGTGTTCTTGGATATACACAACATTCACGTGATGCGCGAGAGTTTGCGCAAGCTAAAAGAGCTTTGTTTCCCACAAATAGACCAGAGTAGGTAAGCATTGCATGACGCGCCGTTTGCACAATTTTAAAGCGGGGACTTACCGGTAGTAAGTTTAACCCGCGTATTTTGTTATCACCCGTTTCGGTATACTATGAACACCTCTTTGCCCATTATTATATGTAGAACTCTTTCGATAAACCTGCGTCATATGTATCATATGAAGCTAAAATGATATTGTCCATATGTAGCTTCCCACATCCGCTGGTAATGTTAGAATTCACATTATCGCCAGCCAGAATTAAAAATATATTGTTGTTTGCCTAAAGTTTAGGCTAACCTTAGGGTTTAGGCCCTAGACCCATGTGATTTGATTTTAGTTATATGAAGCTAAAGGCACAAAGTCCATTTATAGCGTCCCACATCCGCTGGTCCATTTTTATAAATTACCAAGAATTATCTTGACATCACTCAATGTTTTTGTATGCGTCATGCGGTATGTGTTTTTGCACCATCAAGGAAAACTATAGGAATCCAACATAGTACTATTATCAATATAGGATAGGGAATATTAATTACATTTTTGGTATAACAAAATATGAATATTATTTATTCTTTTCAGATGGTTCAGTGGTATAGAAGCTACCTGTTGGCTGAAGCATATAAAATGTATATTAGCAGGAGCAGTTCGTATTGTAGACAAGGTTTGTTACAATTACTCACAAAGTAATAATAGGAACGTAATCTTTATGTATACAGAATGATTTTTTCAAATGGGCGTGCATGGCTAAATCTTTAACTATGAGGAATAGCGAAAAGTATTTAAAGGAGTCTCGTGCCCGATTTTGATGAAAACTCAAACTGCATTATTGGATTTTTGAAAAATTTATATATCTAGCCAGGAATTGAACCCCTTGATTTTGAAAAGTATATATAGCACAGAGTGTATTTTCATAAACTGTCTGAAGATGATTCGCACGAATTTTCCGTGGCAGTTGGTTTGAGCCTTGACCATAACGTACCTACAGGTAGAGAACCACAAGACGTCCGTGCTGGTCCACTGCTCTGACGGCTGGGACCGCACGGCGCAGCTCACCGCGCTCGCGATGCTGATGCTCGACCCCTACTACAGGACGCTGCGGGGATTCCAAGTACTCATCGAGAAGGAGTGGCTGTCGTTTGGACATAAATTCCAATTGGTATGTGTAGATTCAAGCGCAGTATAAAGTTACTATAAGCCCAACTCGCCCCTCTCCCCTTCCCCTTCCCCTCCCTCCATTCCACTCGCCTTCAGGTCCGCAATGTGCGAACAATGCCTTTGGTATTGCAAGCATCTACGTAGGCTACGGTAACTGCTTAACATCAGGCGGGCCGTACGCTTTTTTGCCACCGATGTCCAATAAAAAAATAAAATTAAATAAAACTTAATATTTCATCATAATAACGATTTTTAAAAAGTACAAAAACTTTTTTAACGATAATATTGTTGAGGTAGGATAGGTATCGACTAAATAATAATATAGGCCCTTTTGACGTCCCATTCCTGGGCACGGGCCCCCCTCACTGCGAGGGCCATAATCCGCCACGCTGGCTCAGTGCGGGTTGGTCACATGTCTTTTGATAATTTGTTAGATTTTCTAAGACATTGGATATTTGCTAAAATTAAAAATTATCATTTCTGTAGCGTCAGGTAGATAATTATGTAGTGTTATTAGCTATAGCCCGGGCGCGTGTGCTGACGTGCAGCCGCGACACTGGCTGGTGCGTGATTAAGTGGATGTTAGGCAGTTACCTTGCAATGGCTTAATACATGTTTGGTTGGTACAGCGTATCGGTCACGGCGACGAGCGGCACTCGGACGCGGACCGGTCGCCGGTGTTCGTGCAGTGGGTGGACTGCGTGTGGCAGCTGCAGCAGCAGTTCCCCACCGCGTTCGAGTTCACCGAGCGGCTGCTCGTCGCCGTCATCGACCACCTCTACTCCTGCCGGTTCGGCACTTTCCTCTTCAACACTGAGCGCGAGAGGGATAAGGAAGGTCAGTTTTTATCCCAGTTCCACTGCTGTTTAATACATGACTCCGCTCAGTCGCTTTTCATGTCAGTTTGGACGTATAAAAGATAGTGACTCTAATCAACCAACCACTGCACACCGAATGTTAGAATTTCCGAAACACCACATGATCATCATTTCAGCCAAAGGTTGTCAACTTTTGGCCTTCCCTAAGTACACTCATACTTACTCTCACTCATACACTCTCACACTAACTCACACACTCGCTCTCACACTAACACTCACACTCATTATCACACTAACTTTCGCACTCACTCACACTTAAATTTACTCTCACACTCACTCTTAAACTCACACTCACTCACCCACTTACGCACGCACTCGCGCACCCGCACACACACACATCATAAAATCCTAAATCAGAAACGGGTCACGTCGCGTGACATGAAAATATAAATTCTACTTTCGCTCGCCGGAATTAAAAGTTCCCATACTATTCACAGAAGTGAAGAAGAAGACAGTGTCCCTGCGGTCGTACATCAACAGCCGGCAGGACCTGTACCTGAACACTCACTCTCACACACTCTCACTTCCACCCTCATACTCACTCTCACTCATAGACGCACATCACATTCGTAAATTATAAACTGGATTCACGTCGCGTGACGTGAATAGTCTATATTCGCTCGCAGGAATCAAAAGTGACCATACTGTTCACAGAAGTGAAGAAGAAGACAGTGTCCCTGTGGTCGTACATCAACAGCCGGCAGGACCTGTACCTGAACCCGCTGTACTGGGGCCCGGCGGCGGCGGGCGCGGGCGCGGCGCCGCCCTACTGCCGCCCGCAGCTCGTGCTCGTGCCCGTCGCCTCGCTCAGGGTCATCAAGCTGTGGAAGGCGCTGTACTGCAGGTGGAACCCCACTATGAGGCAACAGGTGAGAAACACTTATCAATAGGGGTCTCTCCTATCTTATGTACATTGATTATAACGGCCCGGTACCGACCTTGTCACTATCAGTGACAGAAGCGCGCGGGGGTACTAAAATGTTGCATCTCGCCACGACCTGCCGCTCTCGGCGGCAACGCACGCAATTCAACATTTAGTACCCCCGCGCGCTTCTGTCGCCGATAGCGACAAAGTCGTGGCCGGGCCGTAAGGGTAGGCCGTAAGGCTGCCCTATACGAAAAGTTCTTATCGGGTAGGCCATACCGATCACTGCCGTCGGGTATTGCATCGTGTCCTTACTGGATTGAATGGCGGTTTTATAGTGAAATACTAACACTGTCAGCGCGTTCATTAGTGACGCGAGACCATGCGAAAATGAGGTCAAGTTTGCCAATTAACTAAGTTTTTATGTGCTACTTAGAAGCGCATACTTATCGACATTTTTATTTACTATCTTTGGGCTAGGAAGTATGCACCATAGAAAAGTGTCTGGTTTCCAATCGGTACGCTACTCGGCGTCAGAGTCCGCGTTGTCGTCTCGATGTTGGTAAGGGACTAGGCCCGCCAGTATTACTCGTGTAAGCCAGGATCGACGTGTCCAACGATGACGCTAAGGTTTAACCCTCGACGAGTCCCAGGTAAAAGCTTAGCGGAACACGCACAAATTTAATCAAAAGAAAGGATAGGAGGAGTTGGAAGAAGATTGGTAAGTGAGAAGGGCGTGTGATATGTCGTCAGGACCCGATATACCAGCGCACGCGCGAGCTGGTGGCGCTGCGCGCGCAGCTGGAGGCGGCGGCGGCGGCCGCGGCCGGCGACCACGCCGCGCGCCACCACCGCCTCGCGCTCACGCCGCCGCGGCAAGCCAGCCCGCACCACGTCTGAGACCACACACTACCCATACATTACTATACATACTACCATACATACCCAACAGTTTGAGGCCACCCATACATTACATACTACCCACGGATGTATAATGAAGGATTTATCACTTGAGTTTTTGGTTAAGAAGAATTTCAACTTTATTCTGCTGACTTAAGGTCTATTATACCTTGACAATTCTTAGACAGAAAAACGAGCCGAGCGAGAGGACCCAGTTGGGACCGTGACTATTGTTTATATGATAAAACAATAGTCACAATAAATAATAAATTAATTTATTTGCTTGATTTAAAAACTAACAATCACTATCCAACGATAATATTATTTTGGCATGGCAACTCGAAATGAGAGGGACACGGTCCCAACTGGGGCCTCTCGCTCAGCTCGTTTTTTGTGCAGTAGTGAACAGTCCGGTATGTATTTACGTTCGTGATACTACCATAATTACCCAACAGTGAGACAATTCGACATTTTACAAAAAAATACTTTGTACTGACAATTCAATAAGTCTTTATTCTTAAGGCGGCTACTCACGATGCAATTTCGTATTCAATCCGTTGATTCAAATTTACAGGATTTGAGAGATTGCGCGCTGAGCAGGCAAATTGACGCCTACATTCTTCTTCTAGTAGTACTTCAGCAAATTGAATCGACGGATTGAGTAGGTACGAAATTGCATCGTGAGTAGCCGCCTTTAGAGTTCAAATTTAAATACTGCAAAATCGCGTATTAAGATAATCTGTAATTAAAATTTTATACCTATTCAAAATTCAAACTTTACAGTTACCATTTTAATTAAGGGCCTCCGCAGACTTGCTACTTTTAGCATCGGCGATCGGCGATTTTGATGCTGCGTCTCGCTCGTTCGCGCTCGTCGAAACGCGACGCAGCATCAAAACAATTGCAAAATCGCCGGTCGCCGATGCTAAAAGTAGCAAGTCTGCGGAGGCCCTAAAACGTCATAATGGAAGCACATAGTCAGTCCATTAATATATGAGAGAGAACAAAGAAAAATTGTATGTATGTTAATAACATTTGTAATGGGTTTAGTATTGATAGACAAGCATTTCTGCATTTCTTAGTTATTATTTTAAAAAATGCCTATTGAATGTACTATAGCATAGCATAAAAAATAATGTTAGCTATATTGTAATTATTGTTGTTATTTTGAACATGACATTACAGTTTGTGATGAATTATATTCGTATGTTTACCGATATTATCAAGTTTCCGCTTCCAAACTTTGCAAGTTAATGTATACTGGGTGAAATCGAAATCGTGGGCAATATTTTAACCAGTGATTCTACACATGATTCAGAATATTTAGGGAATATTAATCAACAAATCAATTTGTAAAAAAAATGTACCCAGGTAAGGTGTAACAGTTAAATGGTTTGCTTATTTGCTTACCCAAGCAATATTTTTTTATCAATCGTTTTTTTATTTTTTCCCCAAAATCATGTGTAGAGGCAGATTTTTAATATTGCCCACGATTTCGATATCACCCAGTAGAAAGATTGACTTATTATAACCGAATCCTACTAATATTATAAATGTGAACGTTTGTTACTCAATCACGCAAACACGCTGAATGGATTTGGATTAAATTTGGCACACAGATAGTTTATTACCTGGATCAACACATGCCTTTTTATCCCGAAAAAATGTTAGGTTCCTGTGGGATTATCAAAAAACTAACTACAGGACGTTTCAACGCGGACGAAGTCGCGGGAAAAAGCTAGACTTCAATTAAATTATTATTATTGTTTAAACTTTTATCTTTCAACTGTTTTGTAAGCATTGTTTGCACTTTTATCAATATTATTATTCGTATACCCGACCAAGTCAATATGCTCTGACGTGCTTATTAAAAAAACTACGTATTGGCTTATTATTTATAAGTTCTTTTGTGTTTATGTTTATTATCATTTTATTCGACCGCACTCGGTCATATAACTACTTATAAATATAGAGTTCAGTTCACCAATGTTTACAAGCTGCTGTAATTTTAAAGCTAACATAAAGATGATGTAAGATACCTACTTACAATCGAGATTTATATTTGTCTTAAGATTGTATAACCAAATGATGTTGAAGGTGCAAGTAAATGTACCTATTCTTTATTGTTACTCTAATGTTATATTTTACATTACATTAAGTCTAAAAATGTAAATAGTGTATTAAATACTTGAATGTAATTAAGAGGTTTCATTGAATGAGAATCATTAAGTACAAATAGTTTAAACTAGATAGGTACTATTATATACTCTACATGAAACATTGCCATATCCACTAATTATTATATGTTGTTTTCGATATAATTAAAAGTATACCTACCTTCATCTCCTGATAGCCTAGGAATGTATCAAAATTGATTTTTTTATGTGAACAAAATGATTATTCGTTATAGAAATAAATCTGAAAATTTCACACTCTACACAGCAAACAAGTCGCATCTTGATAAACCAATAACAACAGCTTGAACTTTGACTGATAGGTGCAGTTATCTCCGGAACAGTTATCAAGTTATAACTCCAAACACACATTCCCTAATAGACTGTCGTTCAGTTCACATCTTGTTATTTAAATTAAAAATGTTCAAAGTGGTTAGGGATGGCGGTATTAGAAATAAGGCGGCCAATTATTTGAGGCAGTTCAGATATGAGAAGAGACTGCTCGCAACGAAGGAAGAGGTAGTGTCGTCTGCCGATGTAGTAATCGTTGGTAAGTTACATAATACCTATACTAGAAGAACCAAGCCGTAGGAAAAATTTAACAAAATTGGTGCATCTATTCTGGAAATATGATTGCATAGCAGACAAAGATACACTTAAAACATCCCTCTTTATGTTGCGTCGGGTGTTAAAAGTTTCGGAGTGATTTTCTTTCATCCAGCGGAATTAATACTATAATGTACGAGTTGGAAAGTATGTTTGTACAATTACCTACACAAGTATCAAACGAATATCTGAACTTTTCCTATGCGATCCATTATCTGTACAGGCGGAGGCATAGCAGGTTGTAACACACTGTACCAGCTTACGAAGAGAGGTGTCAACGCGGTCCTACTTGAACGAGCGAAGATAACCAGTGGGACAACATGGCATACAGCTGGTAACCACTCTAATCGCAATAGTTTATTATCTTTGAGTCTACCTTTTCATTTGAGTCTGCCTTCTCATCTAAGTCCATCTTTTTATTGAAGTCTACCTTCTACTTTGAGTCGACGTTATCATTTCAGTACACCTTAATATTTGAGGCTACCTTATCATTTGAGTCCACCGTAATAACTTGAGTCTACTTTTTTATATCAGTTTACCTTATCATTTGAGTCTACCTTCTCATTTATTTCTACCGTATAATTCAAGTCTACCTTCTAGTTAATAGTGTCCAATCATATTGTCTTCAATCATGTTATCACTTAAGAGAGTAGGGTTCAAAGTTAATGTTTGTTCATTAACAGGTCTAGTGTGGTCGCTCAGGCCTTGCGATCTAGAAGTGAAACTGTTAAGAGACTCCAGAACTGTATACAGTACATTGGAAGCGGAGACGGGCGACTACGCCGGCTGGATCAACAATGGTGGCATGTTCATATCACGTAGCAAGGTAATTAAGTCTTTTACAGTCAAATTAATAAATAGAAACTGGCCTAATAAACGTTGCCCGACTGTCAGTCGACTATACCCAGGTGCTTGTAAATTTTGGCCCAGATAGAGTCATCCTATATCGTCTCTAATTCGTATGTAATACAGAATGTCACGAAATAATAACAATAAATAAATATCGCCAGTCTTACAAACCAACTGTATGGATGGTTTACCAAGCAATGCTTGTACGGAGCGATCCCAGTGACAACCAGACCAGGGCAAATTACGGAAAGACCGTTTCCGATATTTGTCTCTGGCGGGAATCGACATTGCAACCATCCGATGCAGAGAGCTGATCGTCAAATATGGACCTTTCAGATTTAGTCTTATCGGACCCTTCCTCGACTTCTAGAAGCCAGAGGGCCTACTCTTTTACAAACGAAAACGAAATTTCGGACGAAATTTCGCGTATTCTCATTGATTCCGACATTTCTTACGAACGAAAATTGTTTGACGTCTTCGTCGTCGTCGAATCTAAACGACAAACAATTTTCGTTCGTAAGAAATGTCGGAATCAATGAGAAATGTAGTAGGAAATACGCGAAACGTCGGAAATTTCGTTTTCGTTTGTAAAAGAGTAGGTCCTCAGTCCAGAGCGGATTTCATTATAGAATAATTTCCATTCAACCGAATAAAGGTTAAGTTCCATTTAGACTGTGCTGTGTTCGTTTGTAACGTGATGCTTCTATCCCCAGGTCCGGACTCAAGAGTACATGCGGCTCCACACACTCGGCAACGCGATGGGAGTCCCAAGTCAAGTTCTGAACCCACACGAAGCCCAGAAACTGTTCCCCCTACTGGACCCGTCGGTATTCAAAATGGCGCTGTATGCAACCGAGGATGGCACTATAGACCCTGCTATGGCGTGCAGCGCGCTTATTAAGATGGCTACGAAAAATGGTGGAAAGGTAAGACTACCTACGTTAAAGGTGACTAAGGTGTTTGCAGGTCCGGAAAACACTATCACTGCGTTTGTTCCCCTTAAGTTACAGATGTTCTGAGGGACTGTTACCTCAAAGGACAGCCTGTCGAGCCTACCTAGTTGATATAATTATAATAATAAACCCTTAGATGTTCTTCAGCTGAGGTAGGACCTCTTTCATACTCTTGAATTACTGTTGAGTACTTATTAACTTACTAAGTAAGTTTAGATTCAACAACTAATATAGGGTGCTCTCCAACATTATCACAGGTTTACGAAGACTGTCCAGTTCTCGATATCCACTACGCTCACAATTCACTTGGAAATAAAGAAGTAACAGGGGTACACACTGACAGAGGCATCATCAAGACGAAATGTGTCGTCAACTGCGGAGGTAAGTACAGTAATCAATAAATTAAGTACAGTCTGATTGTTTATTAGACGAAGTAAATTGACAGCTATAATTGTCACTGTCCAGTGAATTTGTATCTCGTTCTTTTTAAAAATCCAATTTAAAAAAAAGCCTTTTGTCAATCAAGCAATTCTTTAAAGATCGTTTTAAAGCCATTCTCTGAGATTTCTTCGTTTTGAAGCAATTCTTTAAAGATCTCTTCGTTTTGAAGCAACTCTTTAAAGATTTCTTAGTTTTGAAGTAATTCTTTAAAAATCTCTTCTTTGTCCAGGGGCTTGGGGTCCAAGAGTAGCAAGATTTGCGGGCGTGCCATCACTACCTCTACTCCCCTTCAAGCACGCGTACGTAGTGTGCGAGGCGACGCCAGAGATTCGCGGCAGCCCTAACATCCGAGACCACGACGTCAACCTGTACATCAAGGTGCAAGGAGAGACGTGCAACGTAGGGGGGTATGAGGGGAACCCCCATATGCTTGACCAGGTAATATTTGAAAATAATATAACTTCAGGTACTTTAATATTTAAAAAAATCGATAAGTTAATATCGTTAAATGTTTAATAGCTACAAGTGACTGGATAATACGCGCGTATTATTTTGCCAAAGTTAGAACAAACTTCTTTCATGTCTGCAATTAGCACATTTCTGAAAATTACACTCGAGCGTTGGACATTCTTGCGTAGTTTTTTTTTTAAATATGCCCAGCGCAGGAGTTAATAAAGTTTGTTTCAACTTTGATAAAATACTGTCCAAAATAAAAATAAAATGTATGTATTGTATTGTGTAGGTAGTGTACTCGAATCACTGCGCCAATCGGCCGCAATTTAGTCGAAGACTTTGATAACGGAAGCAGGGAACTGGCTGAACCAACTGTAGGCCGACTTATAATACTGGCTACCCAAGTCTCACTTTCTCATTGCTGCTAAATCTTATCTTCTTGAAAGGTGCCAGACAATCTCCAATTCCACCTGTACGAGTTAGACTGGGACGTGTTCGGCGTCCACATGAACAGCGCGGCGACGCTGTGCCCAAAGCTGGGCAACGTGGGCATCAAGAGCACCGTCTGCGGGCCGGAGTCCTTCACCCCGGACCACAAACCGCTGATGGGAGAAGACCCTAATGTGTTTGGTAAGCATAAATCATATAACGAAGACAAAAAAAACTTTACGCGACTGTAGCCTAGGGGTGAACAGATTGGGCTAGCAATCAGAAGGTCCCAGGTTCGATCCCCGGTGGGGCATGCACCAATGGATGAATTTTCATCTATGTGCATAATTTACAGTTCGCTGACGGTGAGGGAAAACATCGTGAGGAAACCTACCTATCCCTCGGGATTAGGTAATAGTCAGTTCCTGTATACACGGCGACAAGGTTCACCACCTGTCACGTTGGGTTCTGACTATCAGGTGAAACGTGGGCTTTGAGTTGGTTAATACCTCCACAATGTGGTGGTGTATGGCCACTCAAGCCTCTGACTACCCCCGAATGGGGATAAAAGTCGTGACGTTACAAAAAAACTATTTTTTTATAAATCGCCTCTTTCCATTGATTTGGGCCCAATGTGATTCTGCCAATGTCAACGTAGTGGCGAAGACACGAGGAGATTGATTGATCGATTGGTCCCAAGTTGGTCGTGTTAGCGTTGTATGGACACTGCAAGAAGTGAAGTGACAGATAATGACAGACCAGTCCACATACTAAACATTTGCTTTGTTATGGAGGGAAGTGGATAATCTTCTTCCAATTCCGCCTATCCTTCCTTCTAATTAAATTCGTGCGGGTTCCAAGACAACTTAGCTTTCCCCGGGACTCGTTGAGGGTCAAACCTTAGCGTCATCGTTGGACACCATTGTCGATCCTGGCTTACAGGAGTAACAGTGGTGGTGGGAATGTGTGGCGGGCTTACTCCCATTTAAAAAAAAAAGACTAAACATTTGGGCCAGTCTAATCGAACGACATCTGGGCCTCGAGTATCTTAACAATTTTCCATTGCAAAACCACTGGTCTCTAATATCTTCGTGAATTCTTCATCATAAATCTCAAATTCTTGGCCAACCCAGGCAGCCCAGTATTTGGCAATTTTCTCACTGTCGTAATGTATGACTGAGATAGGCATATTGATTTCAGATTAGTTTATAATTTAGTTTAGGTACGACAACAGAAATGGCATTAAAATCTACTCTTCTTATGCCAACTTCAAAATTAGATGCGGAATGGCCGGCGCAGACTGGGGACGGCAGGGCATGGCATTTTAACTTTATCAATCAAATTCAATACTTATCCAATTGAAATATAAACCTTATTTCAATGTGATAAGTATTGAATTCGATTCGAAATCCGATTCGAAAAATTAAAAAGTCAAAAGGTTTTTATTCATGTAAGCTCATTAGAGCATTTATAAATAGCCAATATAAACAATATTTTAGCGTTACAAAAAATGTCATGCCCTGCCGTCTCCAGTCCGCGCCGGCCAGAATTCGTATCAGAAGGATGATGCAGCAAATTGACGGAACGCCTTTGTGGGAAGAACACCGCAAAACCGAAACGAACTCCTTATTTGTCCCTAATACCGAAATGGAAATACGTAAAACATTTTTGGGACGTCTGAATAGATACAGTATACTATTATTGTTAATGTATTCCCGGTTCTCGTTTCCAACACGGTTAAGATTTACCGGGCCGTTTTAGCGACTGTTGTTTAAACGGGATTTAATACTTTACGCAGGTTTATACCACAACTGTGGGTACAACTCAGCCGGGATGATGTTCTCCGCCGGCTGCGCGATACAGATGGCCGAGTGGATCATATCGGGACGGTGAGACGTTTGTAAACAACTGCCTAGCCCACTTTGTTGGTATACTAGGGTAACGCACTGTGCGGGGTTATCGTCTCCCTAATGTTATGATTAGACTTGACGTCACGTATCATTAATGCCGCTGTTTACTGTTTGTCATTTTATTTAGTAACACATATTTGTTATACCTACAAAAATCGTGAAGGTGTATTATAATTTTATGTATTTGCATGATACTGCATGTCAATGATCAAGGCCATATTATACATTAGCAATATCCTGTTGAGGTCCGTATCTTATTAATATTATAATGCCTTATGCATAATAAGAGATAGATGATCCAATTACCACCTACACATGTATCTATTTGGGGTCTTTTGACTATGATGGATAAATGTTACATGTCCATTGGAGCGTAGGTACCTATGCAAAATGCCACTGTGGCACCTCAGTATAATACGTGTTTGTCAATGTCCCAAAAAGTTTGTGGGTGTCCACGGTTATATCAACCTTCGTTTTCTGAGCCATAGGTATTACTTTTTTGTGGCACTTATACTTTGGCTGTTATTTTCGTTGAAGAAACTGGCCAGTCATTCTCATTCATAATAGATACAGAAGAATGCAGCATATTGGAGCTATTTTATTTTTCCAACTTTAAAATAAGAAAGTTGCGATAAGCCCGCTGAGTTTCTTGCCGGATCTTCTCAGTCGAGGTTGGGTTTCCGATCCGGAGGTAGAATTAAGGCGGCAAACAAACGCACGGCCCGCCTGATGCCGACCCTGTAACAAACTTTTAACACCTTTCTTGAAATACATATCGAATCAATCTTCCGCACATTCCACAGGCCCCAATACAACATGTTTACCTTCGACATCCGCCGCTTCACGCCCGGCCAGATGTCCCGCGCTCACTGGATGCGGGAGAGCAGTCACGAAGCGTACGTCAGGAACTACAACATCGTGTTCCCACACGACGAGCCACTGGCCGGGAGGGACGCGAGCCACGACGCTATCCACCAGGAGCTGGTCGACGACGGGGCCGTCATGCAGGCCAGAGCCGGATGGGAGAGACCTGCCTTCTTCATACCAGGAGAGAAGGTACCTTTTTCACTTAGGATACTAGCTGGAGCCCGCGACCTCGTCCGCGTAGAATTTGCACTTCGGGTAGTCTTTTTTTATATCCCTAAACTTGTCTCCCATATAAAATTTCACCTCCTATTTCACCCCCTTAAAGTTTATTTTCGCAACAAAAAATAGCCTATGTCCTTCTCCAAGATCCTGATCCTTTCTATCCCTATGCCAAAATTCATCATAATTGGTTTGGCGGTTTAGTCGTGAAAATGTAACAAACAGACAGAGAGAGTGACTTTCGCATTTATTTATGAAGGTTACTTAGATGTATAATAGAGTGGAGCCCTTGGCGGTTAGAAACTAGAGTCGTCATGACATACACATGCATGGCGCATCACAAGACTAACTCACTTGTATTAGGGAAGTGTAATTCATTTTAATTGGTTCATATTGGTTTGAGTTATGAAATTACAATTTCTTTGGTTATGAATATAGTTAAAACATAATACCAAATACCTTTCAGATAAGAGTGCAACAATATGACTGGGGTGGCACCCACGACTATACGAGAAACATCGACCAGCGTTACGAAAACATTCTAAAAGGAGACCACACATTTGGGTTATCTAAACATCATGATCTTGTAAGTATTCTGTTATATAGCTACTGATGACCGCTTGGTTGGTTCAACCTCACTGTATCAAGTGGTTGCGGTTGTAGTTAATATTACACATCGGGCTCTAGAAAGCGGATTCGTAGCGACGTCTCTGTCACTCATAGATGAAACTCCATAAAGCCGAAGCTAGCCGATTATCTCTTTCTAAAACCCGATATGTGTAATTTAAGGCCGGACACACATCTTCAGAAACTCTGACAGAAATTTTATGGACGACTTTATGCAGTCCACATAAAGCATCCACCCGGCCCTCAAATTTTTGCTAGTGCTTTCTGTGGACCGCATAAGGTCGTCCATAAAATTTGTGTCAGAAAGTTTCTGATGATGTGCGGCTGGCGTAACGGGTACGGGATACATATGTACGGTTTGTTTCCATAGATTGGTCGCGAAGCATTAGCCTGCCGCAACGCAGCTGCGTTAATCAACATGTCGTACTACGGCAAGTTCTACCTGACGGGGCCCGACGCGCAGCGCACAGCCGAGCTGGCGTTCACTGCTAATTTGTCGAAAAAATACGACAGGTATAAACGACATAACAATAATATCGTCGGATAAATACATACAGCCTACTTTAGTTTTCCAAAATGGTTGCTCAGTTGAATATAATATCTTGGATAAGAACGGGCAGATCGAGGGGTTCGATCAATACAGATCGGTTGGTCGGGGCCACCCGATCTGTCCAATTTCCCAGTAATACGCCGATTCGATTATTAGGTACAAGGATCAAGTTGAAGACAGTTTATCAAAATGTACCTACTCTGTAGTTGAAGATCAAGTTCAAGATTAAGTTGCTAATCAAACCGTGTCGTCGCGAACGGGCTTTATGTTTACGTTATTAAATAATATACAGTTCGCTAACGGTGAGGGAAAACATCGTGAGGAAACCTACCTATCCCTCGGGATTAGGTAATAGTCAGTTCCTGTATACACGGCGACACGGTTCACCACCTGTCACGTTGGGTTCTGACTATCTAGTGAAACGTGGGCTTTGAGTTGGTTAATACCTCCACAATGTGGTGGTGTATGGCCACTCAAGCCTCTGACTACCCCCGAACGGGGATAAAAGTCGTGACGTTACATTACATTTTTTAAATAATATAAAGCTAATATAATATTATAATTATTATTTGTTGTAGGGTGGTATATTCACTTCTTCTGAATGAGAAAGGAGGTGTGGAAGCGGATGTGACAGTCAGCATTCTGGACGGCGGCAGCGGGCAGCTGCACGAACCAATATTTAAGGTATTTTTAAATAATTATATTTTTATTAGCCTTCATTGTCAGACACCTTATAATAGAAAACCTTCCTAATAGAAATACTAACCACTATAATAAATAAGTCCTAAGAAAACGTAGAACAGCGATTCATTTGTGGGTTCTTTTCACTGGGGTAGCTATCATAAACTCATCATTACCTATTACTTGCCTATTTATTTATTTTATTTTGACTAAATTGAAAAATACAACTTGGAAATCATTAATGAACAAGATTTCCAAGTTGTATTCTTCTGTCTTCTGACCGCCATATAAAAATGTATACGATTAGTAGCCACATCAGACACTGAACTGTATTTCAACCGACTTCAAAAGGAGGTCCTCAACTCGACTGTATGTTGTTTTTTTTCATAAGGGTCGCGGTTACTACGTGGTGACGAGCGGGTTCAGTGCGAACCATACTCTTGCGCATCTCCGCCGCATTGTGCAAACTCACAAACTGAGGGCTACGATAACCGATGTTAGCAAACAGCTGTGCATTCTCAGCGTACAAGGGCCTGATAGGTAAGGTATTGCAGCATAATATTTCTAATACCTACATATTCACTCACATTTCAAAAGGCCTACTTAGTACCTACTAGTAAATATGACTTATGATGAGTACGTTTTATGGCACGCCACCCGCTAAAAACAAGGTTATTGAAAAAACAAAAAACAACTGGCGATTTTAGTTAGAAAAATGTTGACGATGCCATAAAATAGGTAGCTACATAAAGAAGAAAACATTCATTTATTTTTAATCAAATGTCACACGGCCAGTACAGTACCTAAGTACCTTACTATTTATAATGTGGAAGATAGGTTTTGTTTTGAATTTATGCAAGACTGGTAATTTTGGCGAGAATAATAATGAGGATGCCTTTTAGTAATTAAAAATGAACTCTGTTTTCTTCTTTACATAACATTTACCTACCAAATTATGAAAAGAAAGATCGTGAAAAAAAAGCAACATTTTTTGGCACATTATTATCGTATGCCGCAAAATGAACCTATTTTTTTAACTAAAATTATTTTGTCTTTTACAGTCAGCGTATCCTCCAACGCTACACAGACGCTGGTCTGTCGAACGACGCTTTCCCTGTGAATACCCACCGCAGTATCCACATCTCTAAGGCCCCGAACACACCCGACGACAAACGCTTCAGGTGTCGGGCCCTACGCGTCACATGGTCAGGTGAACTGGGATGGGAATTGCATGTACCCTCCGCTCATGCTATTCCTGTGTACCGAGCTTTGAGTAAAGCCAAGGGGCTGAAAAATACAGGATGGAGGGCTTTGACTTCATTGAGTGCGGAAAAAGGTGAATATTTTTGATAATAAATATATAATTATTTTATTACTATTCAGAGGGTAAAACAATATTATCAGCTTAACAAATGTTGATGGATTAGACTGGCTTACTGTTATCCGTCACTTTACTTCTGACAATGACAGATGTCACTGTCATTACGAAGACCACATCAACGTGGCGCCGCCCTGCGACATTTGTTATATTCATTTTTTTTTGTTAAACTGAAAAATAATGTTTATTATATTTAGGATACCATCTATGGAACGCTGATTTGAGAACGGACGACAACCCAATAGAAGCCAACCTGGGTTTCGCGTGCAGAAAGGACGGCGAGTACATCGGTAATGAGCACGTCACCAAGGCGAAGAGGGAAGGAGTTACCAAGAAATATGCTTTCTTCACACTTGATGATAAGGTTTGTACTTTGAGCATACTACGGCATACGACCGTTCCGCAGAAGGCATACGACCGTTCCGGAAAAATCTGACAGTGTGTGGGGGCGCGAAGTGTTTACTGGTGTGGCTTCGTCTAGTAAGCTTCAGATAATGATTATCTGGTCTAATTCAACTTCTGTGTAAGTGGGGAACGCCCTGCTTACCACGTATTACATACCTAATATCAAGTACTCTGTGCATGTGTGCATAAAACGGTTTTAAGATATGTATAGGGGTCGCGCTGACACGACTGAAAGTGGCAATGCGAAAGAGATCCGTATTAAGCTACCGCCGTTTAGCCGTACTTAGAATTCCACAGTAAAGCCAATAGCAGTACACGATGTGGGAACATAGTTTATAAATGCAGAAATAATACCTTGTTTCTCTATAACTTATTAATGGTTCCAGGTTGCACTATTTGGTCAAGAGGCGATATACAGAGACGGTGAACCCGTAGGCTACCTAAGGAGAGGAGACTTCGCTTATTACCTAGACAAACCAATCGGCATCGGCTACGTGAGCAATAAAGGATCAGAGGTTACAAAAGACTTCTTAAAAGGAGGCGCCTACGAGATCGAAGTTATGGGGCAAAAGCACAAAGCTACCCTACATACGAGATCACCCTTTGATCCCAATGGACTTAGATTGCTGGGTAATTATGGCCATGTCGACGAAAACACTCATGAACCACACGCTGGACAAAATGAAAGGGCAGGTGGTAGTGAATAGAATTGTACTGTATGTGATCTCAATAAATTTTATTAATTACTGTTTTGCATTTTCTTTTAAAAAATAAATGATCCCGGGGTCACCATCAATTCCGCATTTTTTTCCTAAATACTTTACTCAAGTGAGTCGTATAAAATCAAAGGCGGCTATCTTACATTTTTGGCAAACTTAAGTTAATTAGTCTAGTTTTGAATTCTCCACCACATTATCTTCGTGGTACCATGTAAGAAAAGTAGCCATACATTATAATATAGTTTATACATTATTCATCAATCGCAACTTCATTTTTTTTTAACTTTACCAGAAATTTGTAAAAGTGTAGATAGCCGCCTTTGATTTTATACGACTCAAGTAGTCAAGCAACCAAAGGTGTATGGGAGAAGTGAAAGTGAAACGGAACGTAAATGTCATGTCATTGCAACAATGCCAAATTGAAATTGACACGTTTTTTGGTGATGTATAGTTTCGATTCATTTGCTAAAAATACTTTGGCGGTAATCGATTATTAACTAAGAATTATTAAAATCATTTTCCAGTTTTTAACTATTTATATATTTGTAAATGTTAAATAAACAGGTCACTGTACCTCCCTATTTAATTTATTTTTAGCCACCCAGTGGGATCCCTTTTATTTGCTGGATTAGCAACTTAGGAGGCTTTTGCCGGTTTGAAAAAATACTTTTCTTACATAATAGCAACTGAAAATAGGTAAGTTTTTTAGTCCTTTATTTTTTTGGTTCCATGAAATATGTATTTATAAATTAAAAGAAATACATAGTTTAAACTGTAACTCGGGCAGTCAATAAATTGAGATTGATTACATTGTTCTAGTAAATGACCAATTCATTTACTTTAACATTTTTCGTCAATTTTTAGGAATCGGTTACGAAAACCTCATATTAATCGGTGACGAACTATAATCGATTATGTACATCACTAGTATTATTATTATTTTTGTTGTTCTAGGTTATGTTTAGAAATTTAGAGTTGGACATTGTCCTGGTTATGTTTTAGAATTTCGATTATTATTTATTTAGCTTACGGTTGGTTTTGTTTGGACTTTTATGTATATTACTATACTCTTTGGCTTATAAATAAATGCTAACAAGTAAAATCACCATATGTGACAAGACAAATATCTAATCAAGCGAGTTATACCCACTGAGTACTCTATAGTAATTCGAGGGTTCCAGATAGTATAAATAATGTCTGTTAGTTTACATACGGATGTTGGTGACATCAAAATCGAGTTATTTTGTGAGCAGTGTCCCAAAGCCTGTGAGAATTTTTTAGCACTGTGTGCGAGTGATTACTACAATGGTTGTTTATTTCATAGAAACATTAAGGTAAGGAATGTCGCGAGATGCTGGTACATTAACCTGCCAGTCTAGCTGGCGGGATCCACACTTCCTGTCCACTACCAGTGGACAATATTATAGTAGGGGAGACTGAGGACACTTGATCCCCATTTTGGTTTTTCGCTCATATTTCATAAAATAATAGTGTTTAACGGGATATTTTTTTATGATTAGCTAGAAGATATATCCATCTATCTTTTTGCATCATCAAATCGTGAAATATGTATGTGTTTCCTCATTATTTTTGCGTTTTCCCAGAAGTCTACGAAAGGATCAAGTGTCCCTTGTTCTGGGACACTTGATCCGGGTAGACATGATCATAGGGGATTCTTTTGTAACATCTTGTCAATTCGGATAAGTAAATATACAATCAAAAACGAGGGATCAAGTGTCCCATGCCATAGGACACTTGATCCCTCTGTATACATTTCTGAGGTTTTATTCCTGGGATCAAGTCTACCCATGCTTGCCATGATCAAGTGTACCTTTCAGCGAGATTTAAAAAAACTATTTTTTAAAATTAAAATAAAGAAAAATATTCAAGAGAAAACCTCTTAACACACACTTCAACTAATCAGTTTTCATAAGTTTTCTTTGTAATCCGTAATTTATTTATTTTAATATCTGAAAATAACGATTAAAATACTCGCAATAAAAGATGTTGGCCCGCCGCAAACGAAAACACGCCACTGCTCTGAAGTTGTCGATTATTTAGTTTCAAAATGACATTGGGTCACCGACAATGATAGTTAAGATTATGGATGCATGTAGTGATATTAAAAATAGCTTTTAGTTTTTGATTTATGGCCTGGTAACCAAGTCTCCCAAGGGATCAAGTGTCCTCAGTCTCCCCTATAGGGGATTTCTGGGTTCACTTTCAACAGGTTCATAAAATAATGGGAGCAACTTTGGGTAGCACTGAAGTACTTAGTAATCTAGAATGCACCTCAGTTATTTTAGGGTCTTGAGACATTTGAAAAGTTACACTATTTGAACACTGTCTTGTATGATTGGATTAAACAGTTGTAGATTGTCTTTTGACTGGACAAATTTTACTGTTCCTCCAAAATATACACTTAACACAATGCATTACAAATAATTGTATAATCATAGCCTTATATTGTAAAAGATTGGACAGCAATTTTTTTATTAATACATTTAAAAATTACAGGGTTTCATAGTGCAAACTGGTGATCCTACAGGCACTGGCAAAGGTGGTACATCTATTTGGGGAAGGAAATTTGAAGACGAGTTCAAGGAAGAGCTAAAGGTAAAAAAATTGTAATGATAATGATTTAATAGAAGTCCAAAAAGAAATAAAAAATACTAACTGTGCATTTTCTTTTCAGCACAGTGCAAGGGGTGTTGTAAGCATGGCCAATAATGGCCCCAATACAAATGGAAGCCAGTTTTTCTTCTCATATGGAGAACAACCTCACTTAGATCTGAAGTATACAATTTTTGGAAGGTGAGTTACTGTTTTAACATTCATAATGTTATCCTGAATCACTTTGTCATTCCATAGCAGTGTTCTAAGGCCATTTTATTTTTTGCAGAGTAATAGATGGATTTGAAGCATTAGATGACTTGGAGAAGATGGCAGTGAACCCGAAAACATTTAAACCTCTCACAGAAGCAAGAATAACATCAGTTACAATACATGCAAATCCACTAGCTGGTTGAGAAATAAATTGCAAAATAGTAATTTATATCCAAATATTTCAGAGGTCCATGTTTCTATATGCTCATTACAAAGTTGTCAGGGCTATAATCTACAAGAAGTTACCTATCATAATAATGTATGTTGTACAATCACAGCATAGTCAAAGTTAGGAACTTGAATGGTTACCATTGTGCCAAATATAACAACTGTTTATGGCTTATGGTATGTGAAACAAAAACAACTTGATCAAAATCGGTTCATCCCTTCAGGACAAATGACAATGTCTGTGGCATCATAGGATGCCACAGACAAACACACAGATACACACTGCAATCTTAAAACACCCCTCCTTCATTGGGGGTTAAAAAATTAAATAAGTTTATAATGGTGGACAACATTTATTGCTGATAAATATGTATTTACATAATTTTAATAGAGGTACTTCTCCAGAATATGCATTTGTTATTTTAAATACTATTGTGTTATTGATAAAACAGTGATAGCCTTGGATTGTGAAATTGAAATAAATATTTTTAAAGCAATATTGTGCTCTGTATTAATTAATTGAACATTATTTTGAATTAGTAACAAGATTTTGTGCTATTATTATTGAAACCTGCTTAAATTATATCTAAGCTTCAAATGTGGTGCATTAGATTTCGATCTCATATATACAGTATTTCAAAAGTACGAAATATACACATTTTATATTTATAGGCCCATAAGTCAGAAACTATTATGCTTACGTATAGTATGTCTTCACTAAGCATCTACATTTCAGCTACCGCATATGTAGATTAATAATTATTTCGTGCTTTTAAAACACTTGTATATTATTGTCAGACATCATCATCATCAGACATGAACATTGATAAATATGCACATTTAAATGTTTTGTATCAATACATTATTTTACTTTAACTTCACTTTCGAAAGTTGGACATATGCCATAATCCCATGGTTACTGTGCCACAGCACATGTCAAGATTAGGGTATACCTACTATACTACATAATTACTATACAGTTATCACTTTCGATAAGGACAACATTTGTGCATTAAATCATCACAATTTTACATACAAATGCCTATGTTTACATTATCTATAAAGATATAAATAAAATACTTACGTAATAGGTACTAGGTTTCTAATTTCTTTGGATAAATTAAATATATCTACACTAAACTTGTAACAGGAAAATTTTTATTAAAAAATTTTCCCCAACTCAAGATTACTGCATTATAGCATTACTCAACTCAAAGTCCAATTATGAAAATTGAGGAAAATATTAGGTACTTGTCAACATGCATTTTTAAGTGATTGAATTAGTTTATCACAATAGATTTGATTCAGAATCAAAATAACTCTATAATTGGGTATACCTAACTATGTCAGTAGAACACAATACTTCACATTAAAGTATATCTACCTAACAGATAAGAAATACGATTATTTACAACAATAATTATTCCTACTTCCCTTGTCATGGGAATTGACTACAAAAAGAATACAGCTTAGGGTGCTTATACATTATAGGCGTTTGCAGGTAGCTTATCTACGCTCGCCCACTCATCATGTAAACATCAAGATAAACTACTACATCAGGTAATTATGAGGTACTTACATAGATATACATTTTTTATTTGTATTCCCCAAAACAAAAAACAAAAATCTCAATAATTATCATAAAAAAATCACTGAATCCCAATGATAATAAAATCTAATAAGTACTTAGTGAACAATGGACATGTTTATGTACTATATTTTTATGACATTTTGTGAAATGTCAAGTCCCAAATCTCAAGATTCCATATCATAGAAATTATCATCTAATGAGAATCCTTGATCCTCTTCTTTTTTAATTTCACCTTCAGGTATTTTCTCATCAAAATTCTCAGTAAAATGTGATTTTATATGTGCAACTAAATCAGCCTTCTTCTCGAAAGTAGCGCCGCACTCTATGCAAGGCATATTCACAACCAGACATTCATGAGTTTGTTCATGTTTATCAAGTTTATCTTTCTTAGTGAACTTTTTGTCACACTGGCTGCATGAAAACGGTTTCATGCCAGAATGTAGAGTGGCATGTCTATCCAATTCTCTTTTCCTAGAAAATTTCTTGAAGCAAATTTTACACTGGAAACCCCTTGAACCAATATGGGCAACGGACACATGAGTTTTATAAGAATCTAATGAACAAAATCTCTTTGGACACTGATGACATTTAATATTCTTCGGCCTGTTTTTATTCGCAACAGAAGGCTTCTGTTTAGTTGGTGAATTTTGTGCTGGCTTATTTGGGGCTGATGAATTTTTCTGGACTTTCATGAAACTGCTTTCTCCAGAAATGTGATCTGGGACTCTAGGCAGGTCATATTCAGTATTTGATGATTCAGGATGGAGTTGGGTGGGTGAGGTCATTAGATTACTGAAAGGATTTACATTTACTACCATATCATGTCCATCTTGCTCATTGTCATACTCTGTTTTGTGTTCGGGGCTCATTGGACCATGTTTCATTTCATGCTTGATGAGTTTGTCTCTTCTGCCAAAGGTTACTGGACATTTTCGACAGGCATATGGTTTCATCCCGGAATGCACAAGCACATGACGTTGCAGATCTCCTTTAGCTACAAAACTCCTTGGACATAATGGACAGACATGTGGTTTATGTCCCGCATGAATGCGGAGATGTTTGCTCAAGTTTGTATTACGGGAGAAACTTTTGAAGCAATAGTGACACTGGTATGGCCTAATGCCAGTATGGACAATGGAGTGCTTTCTTAAATCTGAACGTCGTCCAAAACATTTGTCACACTCGGAGCAGGTGTAAGGTTTATCATTGCCGTGTACTTGTTTAGTATGTTGTACATACTGGCTACGCTCAGCAAAGACTAGACTACATTCAACACATTTATAGGGTAAGTTTGGGTCGTGATAGCTTTGTTCATGTTCCTTGCACTTGTCTTGGGAAATGAAGGCTTGATCACAATACTGGCACATGAACACATTTTTGAAAAATGATTCTGGCATAGGCTCTCCTTCGGGAGTGTTATCTCTTTCAACAGTTTCTTGTTCAACGGGCTCCATGTTCTCAGACTCCTCGGATGAGTTATAATCGAGGCTTGGATCTACAACCATCACAACACTATCTTCTACAATATAATCTTCAGGCTTTGGTTTCTGTAATTCCTGTGAGTAATTGAAGTTGCTCAATTCAGATGAGTTTGAGTTGTCAAGTTCATTGACACGGTTTGTTATTTGTCTCAGCCTGGATTCATTCTGTATGCATTGTAATCTGAACTTTGAGCATTTATCCAGTTTAAACAGACATTTGTAACACATTCTCCCAGGCAAACCATCATTAGGGTCAATCTGTGGAATAAAATTGAATAAAATTATACTCTATAGGTACTTATGCATTTAAATATGTTAAATGAATAGCAAAATATATTATGAGTAGGAAATGAATCATAAAACATACCTGCAGCTCAAAACATTCCGCGAGTTTGGAGGTTAAAGCAACATTCGTTTCATCGTCGGGCGCAGCCCCAAATAGCGATACCATGAGTGTACTCTTGTTCAGACAAAGTCGGCATAGCGTGTGGAAGTTGGTGATAATGTAGGAATCTTCCATTTTGTCCACAATTCAACATTGAACTAAAACAATTGTCTCAGAGATCGTACATGACAGAATGTCGAGTTTTTATTGTTTTATACCTTTCAAATTATCTGCAGGAACGACGCGATTGTTTAAAATATGAACAAGGCTCGGAGGCTACGGTCGTCACTCGCGACTACGCAACCGCTCGATCCGAAGGGGCAACTGGGGCGATGTCCGCCAGGGCTGCGCTAGCGGAACTTCTCATTGCAATATTTGCAATCGGTACCTCGTTCATTATCGAGCACACATATCAGAAAACACGCTTAAAATTACGATTTTTAAGCAATAATTACGATCTTGAACACAAATATAAACCACACCAAGTACCACACAAGTAAATAAATAAAATTTGATAGAATTTGAATTAAATTTTCACCGCGCTTTGGCTTTTTGGCAGATTGAATATTTTTGACGTTTTATGAAATTCCAATACAATGATTGGCTATTACTATACAAAAGTAAGAATATTCACCAATCGCATTGCCGTGCTTAATGCTATGGCAAAGTGATAAAGAAAACAAACAAGAACCACGAGAACAATCTTCGTGATGAATGTTGCTAGTTACAAAAATAAAATTTCTTTTTTAAGGCCCCGGGTACAGACACTTTAAAGCATTTATGTCTTTATGTTATTTTATTAATAAAATAAACAAATATCGCCAGACCAACACATTAACTGTATGGTCCCAAACCTCGAACAAATTAACAAAATGGACCCGCAACACGCATAATTCAACGAACAAAATGTTCTGTCAATTCTTGGGGGAGGGGAGGTAACCACTACATTAAAATTGACGCACACTTACTCAAAACATTTTGTGTCATTATAAACGCACACGTAAAGAAATGTGCAACACTAGTATATTTTACGCACACTAAAAGATCTAATACGTCAACATACAAAATTTTATTACCGTAGGACCATCGGTGTAATAGGGTGAATACCACTATCGATATTTCTAATTAGCTATATCGATAGTTTCATATACTCATTATTACATTTATAGCTGTCATTATAATCTACTGAATTATCTCTACTGAAACAGCTGAACAAGAAATAATGAGTAACTTACGAGGCGTAAATATTCAACGGAAACAAGATGATTCCGGGTATATCCCAATTCAGTTCCTTGAAAATGAAATTATCTAAAAAATAAGTACCTAATGTTCCCAAATAAGCTGTTTCATCCCCCCCCCCCACTCCCACTCGACCAGCGCCATCTGCTGCCACTGGCCTGGCTGATATCTTTTGTTAGGTAGGTACGTATAAACGTAATAGGTATTATTATACTAATGTCATCATCATCATCATTTCAGCCAAAAGACGTCCACTGTTGGACATAGGCCTCTCCCAAGGTTTATTATACACTATATATATTATATTTTTATCGATACCGGTCTGCAATCATAAATAAACACTACTACAACACTGTTCAAATCAAAAAGTATATAAGTACAAAATCATTCTTGCAACATTGACTAATACGACTGAATAATTTTGATACTTGATTTATTATTTTCCATATTATTTATTATTCATAATGCAAGCGCAAGCACTTTTAAGTTTTCTTTGATGTTGGTCAATAAGATAATATTTGTTATACATATATTTATGCCATATGTGATTCATCGCCTCAGTAGCAGACGCTGCCTGCTTCTGGGTCATATGGACCCGGAGCAGTGTCAGGTTCGATTCCGTTTATCAAGATCAAGAATTTATCGAGATCGTATTTATCTGAATTGTTTCGATAGTGGGTGTTTTTGTTTCAACATGAGTTAGTTATTTTTTTTTGTATTTTAGGAAAATAAAACAAACATATCATAGCTACTGCGTATTTTAATTAAGGTTATTTGTTTATTTAGTAATTAAGTAACGATGTTAACTGACAAGCAAACATAGAAAAATAAAGCAACCTTAGATTATATATTGGTCGAGATGAAAGCAACACATAAAAATAATGCCCAAGTATCAAGTTGTGTCATCGAATGTACCTCTAAGCGATCAATGTATATTTACTGAAAAACCTGTAAACTGAAGCTTTGAGCCTGCCTTTGTATACAATAAACACATTATTTAACTTAAAAACTGTAAAATAAACTGCTTATATACCTATAATATCAGCGGTTCTTTGGTAAACATGGTCGAGTTCTGACAAAATATTTTGCACCTCAAATTCCGCGAGACACCGCCTGTAAACTTTGTGAATCACCTCTCGTGTTGAATTACTAATGATTTATTTATTGTAAATCGTTTTTAACGTTCTGCGACTGGTTTATCACCGCGTAATTCAGTATTTATCCGTTTGTTTACAAAGTTCAAATACTTGACAATTATTTGACAAATAAAAAATACAGTTGCCAGGGTAGAAAAGATTCGTCTATGGTCGCAGTAGACTATTCGATTAATTCGTACTCGATTAATTGTATCGATAATGTTTTCGATTCTTATGACATTTAATATTTTAATGAATTTAATAGAAAAATGGCATTAATTACATCAAAAATACTTACATATGAAATGTTACCCCATCTTTTTGTATATTACTATTTTTTGTAATTTCTTTGCACATGTTTAATGGGACAATTCGGCATTTTTCACGGAGCACCTTACACCGCGAAAACGATACTTACTCTGATCAAATCGATTTCGAAAACAGTTTTTATATACGTGTCAGAGATTTTTGGTCTAGTACCTATAAAAAAAAGCTAGAGGGGAAGATCATGCGAAGCGCATCCTGAGTTAATACATCTATGTCCCAAACTAAGCAAAGCTTGTACTATGGGTACTGTAAAATGGACTGGGGCTTTCCCAGTGTCACGCTGACCAGAGCAAACTACGAAAAGGTAGTTTATTTTTGCCTCAGGTGGGAATCGAACCCGCAACTCTTCGATGCAGTGAGCCGAGCAGCCTACGCTTGAACCACTGTGCCAAGCGGTTGTCAAATTTCCAGTGTTACTAACAAATAAAACTCAAAGACGTGAAGGTTTGACGATAGTTTGACAAACCTTTGGGAAAACTTGGACAAACACTAAAGGTCAACGCTCATCTAACGCCTCCGCACCCGACCAGCACCGCCTCGCCGCTCAGCGTCTACTGAACTAACTGAACCGGAAATAAGTGGACCACGCGCTGACCGCGCGGCGTTCACTCGTTGACCCCGCGCGGTCCACTGCGCGATCACGTGACGTTTATGGTGTGAAAGCAGCGTCCGCCCGCGGACCACCCGGCGACGAGTGGACGCCGAGCGGCGAGGCGGTGCTGGTCGGGTGCGGAGGCGTTAGGTGAGCATTGACCTTTAAGCCGTAGAGTGTGAAGACGTGAAGAAGGCGTACCTTCCTACTTACTACTATACCTACGAGAGGAGAGGAAAAAAACACTGCACACAAAATACCTATTTTGCGTTCAATAAAACAAAAACGCATGACTAAAAAATATATTTTATTTTGACCATGTCAATATTTAAATTATCAGTAACTGACTACCTACCTAGTTAACATAATCATTATAAGGCAATTTATCAGGTCATCATTCATTCAGGTCATCTCCGTGTTTAAAAAACGTATGGTGCAGCACAGTTCGTCGCCAAGTCCTCATCAATGCAGGACTGTGAAGCCTCGTCGAACAGGAGTCCAGGGTCGCAGCTCAGCAGCCGAGGGTGGCCCCTCTGACACGCCACGTACAGCTTGCACTGATTACCGTACCTAGAAGAATAATAATAATTTTATTGGTGGTAGAGCCAAGCTGTAGCCAATTGACTGCAGCTCATATTCGGACTGGTTGCACCAGGGTACCACCCTCTCAAAGCAGATCGGCGTAAAGTAGCTATTACCTACAGCTGCGTTTCGTACAGAGTGAGAGAGCCGGGAGCCCTACACCCCTCCTTCCCCTCCCTCTGTCTCACTCCCCTTCAAGTCGTGGGAGCAATGCCTTTGGTATTGTAAGCCTCTATAGGCTACGGTAACTGCTTAACTTCAGGTGGGCCATACGCTTGTTTGACACATCAGTCACATAAAAAAGTATGAATAGTGCACAATTTTAGATTCAATATTTCGTGCATTCAGCGTTAGTATTCGACCGTTCTTCGCTCTTCTTTTGCTAGCTGAAAAAAAATAATACCTAAGTGGGGTGGAGGTACTCAGTAGCAGGGGCGTAGCTACCGCCGTATCAGCCGTATCAATGATACGGGGACCCCGGGCTACAGGGGCCCCGAACGTGTGTGAAAATTCTTTACCCTTCATTTGGGCCCCCAAAAAGATTTTGATACAGGGACCGGCTAAGCCAAGCTACGCCACTGCCCAGCAGCAACCTTAAGGGTTGGTTGTTTAGTGGTAGGTACGCTTAAAGTTCATTGAACTTTTTTCTGCCGGCTATAATAACGCTGTTTATTTAGGTAGATACTTACCTATATTTGTAGATATAATCGGATATCTTGCCATCTCGATTCACATGAGATTCGGGGCACTCAAAGTCTTTAAATGCTGTAACAAAGTAAAATCACAAATCGAATAAGTTAGGCCAGAGGACTGCTATGGCCGACAACATGTTGTACGCCAAGAATTTACGATTTATAATCATGAAGATTACTATTAGAGTATTGTTAAATGTTACATTATCCATACTAACATTATAAATTAAAACGTAACTCTGTCTGTTTTGTTTTCACGACTAAACCGCTAAATCAATTTTGATTAGGTATATTTGGTACAGGATCTTGAAGAAGAACATATGCTTATTTTTGTTGCGAAAATAAAACTTGCAGGGGTTGAAATAGGGGATGAAAGTTTATATAGGAGACCAATCATCTCTCGAAGTTCAAATTCCACGCAGACGAAATCGCGGGCACCAGCTAGTATTATTATAATCACCATTATAATCACTTACCATAAGGGTTGCAAAGAGGCACATTCTCAGGCCAGTCGCAGCTACTGGTTTCTACATTGAAGGCTAGTCCGTATGGGCAGTCCATAACGGTCGCCTTGCCTTCCTGGCACATTATGAATTTGCTGCATTCACCGTCTTTCATCGCGTAGAAACCATATTGTCGTGGACAGTCATTCGTCGGCTTTGGGTTCTCTGTAAAATAATGTCATGATCAATTGGTGCGTCTACAGCACTTCGATTGCTGCTAGAGGCATATTTCGGAAACGGCCTTTCCGTAATTTGTCCCTGGTGTCACAGGAATCGCCACCAGCAGGGCTATTACGTATCTCAGTTGACAACTGGCGTCGGTTGTACACCGAACTTTGATTTCAGTGAATGGATATCAAGGTACAGTGAGGTTAGGTTAGGTTAGCCCTGCAAGAAATACGTAATACCAATGTTATGTCATTCTAATTTACCATCAAAGTCCGGTGTACAACCGACGCCAGTTGTCAACTGAGATACGTAATAGGCCTGGAGACCATTCCATAGTAGGTTGCCATAGTCAAGCATAGCTTAGTTTGGGACCATACAGTTGGTGTATCAGTCTGCTGACATTTACTTATAAATTCCTCAACTGCATTAAAATAAATTTTCTCACAGAATTTTAAGAGAGGTTCAATCTATCATGCAAAGGACGTACGTTTATCTGAGCCAGTTTCACATGGGGCTTCGGAGGGGTAAGCACAGGGATATTGGTGCCATTTGGTAGCTCGGTTGAAGTTAAGACCATCTGGACAGTAGTATCTAACCGCGATGTTATCCTGAAACATAAATTCGTATTTTAAAAGCAATTAAGACATGTTCAATTCCAATTAATCGGTAACCTAGCATCACAGAGAGTACCTTTTAACAACTTCTTAATCAAAAAGGTACCTGTGACTAATCTAGGAAAAATGTCTTAATCTTAGGGTGTGTCCAGATCTGGCGAATGCGCCGCTCGCAAGCCACGTGTGAGCTGTTCGTGCGCTTCACGCGTGCAGTTACTGCAATTGTTTGGTGCGTTACTTTAGCGCAAATTATGTAAGGCTTGCACAGTGCGCACGCGCGGCGTGCGAGCAGCGCATTCGCCAGATCTGGACACACCCTTATATCCACTGACCTTGCATTCAATATACGTGTCACAATATCTATCAACAGCGTAATAACCATTTCCCTTGCTGCAGTTGAAAGCGCTCTCCAAAAGTCCACCATGGATCGGTTTATAGGTCGCGGTAGGCTGGTCCGTTGTTACTGGAGGTAGTGGTTCAGTGATTGGCTCTGGCTGCGGCTGGAGAGTGGCTGGGGAGTCAGTAGGCTTCGGTGTTTCTTCAGGGCTGTAGGGAGGCCTGGTAATGAAAGCGGGTGGCCGTTCCGGCTTGGGTTTAGGCAGAAGAGGGGGTAGAGCTATCCCTCCAGATTCTGGTTTTGGAGCTGGTGGTGGCTGTGGGATTGGTTGAGATTCTGGGATGGTTTCCGGTTGTGGGTTTGGTTGCGGTTGTGGAATTGGTTCCGGTTTTGGGATTGGTTGCGGTTGTGGGATTGGTTCTGGTTGTGGTATTGTTTCCGGAGGTGTGATTGGTTCCAGTTGTGGGATTGGCTGCGGCTCAGGTTGTGGGATTAGTTCTGGTGTCGGATCGGGCAATGGTTGAGGTTGAGGAATAAGCTCTGGGGTCGGATCGGGCAATGGCTCTGGTTGAGGTATTGGTTCATGAACTGGTTCAGATAACGGCTCTGGTTGAGGTATTGGTTCATGAACTGGTTCAGGTAATGGCTCTGGTTGAGGTATTGCTTCAGGCACCGGATCAGGCAATGGCTCAGGTTGTGGGTACAGTTCTGGTTCAGGAGTTGGCTCGGGTTCTGGGATTGGATTTGTTTGTGAAGTTAGTTCCTGGATCGCTTCAGGTTGTGGGACTAGATCAGACTCTGGTATAGGCTCCGTAATAGGCTGCGCTTCTGTGATCGACTCCGGTTGTGAGCCTGGCGCAGGTTGAGGAACAGGCTCTGGTTGAGGAGCCGGGGTTGTTTCTGAAGGTGGAACAACAGGAGGTGCTAATGTACTCGGCCGTAGAACTGGTGCGACCGGGCGAGGTGGTAACACCGGTCTATATGCTGGTATATAAGATGGGCGGAGAGAGCCTCCTGGGGGCTGTGCAGCGGGCTGAGAGGGGAGTCTTCCGGGCTGGGGAAGCGGCCGTGGCCGGTATGTGGGGGGCAGACTGGGGCCCTGAGTCCGCACGTTTGATGTTCCATAATACCCCACACCAGTCGCCTGCAACCGAACTAAAACATGAAAAAATATGTTACAGGTCGCAAAAATGGAGAGGTATTAAGGGCAATGAAACAATAACTTAACTTAACTTTAATTGTATAAACTGCTGTTGGTTTTCTTACTAATAAATAAATAAATAATAAGAGTCCATGGCCATTTTTACTCACCTGTCACCACTAGTGATAGAATCAACAATAATTTGATCCCTAACATGTTTTCACTCTTTTCTCTCAGTGTTTATTACGTGATAGTTCAAATCTAACTAGAATATATTAAACGTTTTTCTTTCTTATAAAGAATATTTTAGAGTATGATAATAATGAGAATTAAAAAGCCAGTTCTTTTTAATGATTTTTAAAATCAGCAAATGTGAGTTTAATCGTTTAACCAGATTGAAAACAATGTGTGGTTTTACCACCTAAAGTTATTTTGACCCTAATAGCTTTTGCCCCACTTAATTGAAATATTATTGTTTATTAAATTAAGTGCCTAGAAGATTGATACTATTACTTCTTAACCTACCTTACACATTTCATATAACCGCTAACTCTTCTAGCACGGGCGAAACTAATTTTGGTTTGGCGATGATTATGGGCTGGTAAGGGTAACTAACCCATCCATCTCCATTACGATCCGTAATTTCATAGATTTGCACAAACTGTTTGCCTTTAGACAGACAGATAGCATTTTTTACTTAGGTACTGACATACTTGTCTAGTTAATATTATTTCTTACTGTTTGGCCTCTGTGTATAACAACAATTTAATTTAATTTATTTATAGTCTGATTTTTAATTAGACGAAGCCAACTGACAGCTGAAAATGTCACTGCTCTATGAATTTGAACCTTATTTGTTCTATTTATATTGAAAAGTGACATAAGAACCTGTCAGCCCACTTCGTCTAATCAGACTTATATAGGTATTATTTTTTATAAAATATACCTTTCTGGGTATTGTGTCGACAGTTAGCGAAAGTTAGCGCAGTGATTCGAGCGTAGGCCGCTCGGCACACTACATCGGGTTTTGCGGGTTTATTAGAAATGGCCTCTTCGTGATTTACCCTGGTCTGGGAGGAACTGGGATCGCCCCCAGTCCATTATACGGTGTCCATACTACAAACTTCGCTTAGTTTGGCGGTATTTATTTATTTATTTGTAAACAGTTGTTTTACTAATATTGTTGATTAGTAATATGAACCCTGTACCTATACATACTTATGTCTCTACTCGTCTGCTGCCTATATAGGTATTGCGTTGGTTTCTTTGCCAAAGTAAAAGAAACATTACCTACTTATTTACTACTGCATAGATGGTTTTGGAGGTAATTGGTACCTAAAAGCAACTAAAAACAACGGGAATGAAACATTAATTCATAGCGCAGAACGAGGGATTGTCCGACGAGAAGCAGAGCTGTCTCCACGGGTACGATGCGTAGAATTCACGCAGACCATCCCAGTCTGCTGACTTGTAGTGCCACAATCGACGCGACCCTGAGATACAGGGATAACTAGTAGAGTGCAGCGGCGCCTCAGAGTGTAAGTACCAGGTAGTGGTCAGATGAACCTGAAGGTGCACCAACGGACACCTGGTAGCCATCCGGGTGTGAAGTCAACAGCAGATCCAGCAAGGAAGGTGTATGATCCTCAATGTCGGGTATGCGAGTAGGCTCGGACACCAGAGACACACTTGGAGATACCTGTTTAATTTTTAACGCTTATGCAACCTAAAGAGCTTATTACACCTTCCTAAATTTAGGCTACTTAATTTAGTCGTGACTGAATTTAGTCAAGTGTAATCGCATTTAGCAAGTTAGAATCCTAAATTTAGAAGCTAGGATGGTTTCTGACTGACTGAATCAGAAGCTTTCTAAATTAGGTTCTAAATATAGGTGACTAAATTTAGGAAGGTGTAATAACCCTTAAACGATGTCCCAAACATAGTATATGAATGAACAGGTAGGTATTTAAAGATTTGGGTAGGTAGCGTTTAAGTCAAATCAAATTATGTATTTTATTTATCAAGTTAACAGAGTACTACCGATTAATAGTCAGAATATGCTTCCACCGAGAAGAGCCGGCAAGAGCGGTAAGAAATTCAATGGTTTTTATACCCGACTTCAAAAAAGTTCTCAATTCAGACCGATGTTTTTTTGTAAAAAAAAGTTGATATAGGGACATTACTAGACACAGAGAACAGCAATGTCATGGCAGCAGGCAATACCATTCTCACTGGAATTACCTATAACGACTGGACAGTCTGATCAAGACAAACAACATCAGATGAGCTCATGATGAGCTGTTTTCTATTCTATTCCCTAGGAAGGCACTCGGACAGACGGTCCACCTGATGGTAAGTGGAAACCACTGCCTAGACATCTGTACTAAAGTTGCCTAAAGAGGAGCAGATGCGGTGCCGACCTTTTAGAGACGAATCCCGTGTTGTAGTGCATAAGAAAATACTTTATGAGGGAGATCAGTCCATAGCTTGCACGTGCGCGGTAGGAAGGCTCACGATGCACGTACATTAATGCTAGGCATCCAAGTGGTAACGGTGGCACCATTTTGGTGATTATTGCATGTACCTTAATTCCTTAGGCCTCATTTGATGCCATCTCCTGCAATACCAATTGACTGGGGGTGATTTTCATTGTGGCGATCACAGTTCAGAACCAAAAAATCTAGGTTGTTTTTAGGATATTTTAATTGTTAACACGAGTAGGTAGTGGATAATCAAACGAACTAATACGGGCGAATAAAATGTATTCAATAATTAAAAATACATTACAATTATACTATCACACAAACGACCTATGCGCTATGAGACCAAGTTATCATAAATTAGTCTGAGGTTCCGCACTGAACGAGGTCAGCATCTACACAACGGCCTGAAGCTGGATCGAAGGCCAAGCCGGAGTCGCACGACAGCAGGCGCGCGCGGCCCTCCTCGCACGAGAAGAAGTAGTAGCAGTTGCCCTCGTACCTGTAAAATAAAAGACATGTCACTTGATCCCAATACAAACTTACAGGATAAACTAATAGGATTTATGCTAATGAAGTATTAAATTATGTAAGAAACAATAAATTACTTGTGATTGGTGATCATGTCTATGGGCTTTTCGTTGGCATCGAGGGGAACAGGTGGGCACTTGAAACCGAGGAAATCTGGAAACAAGATAGAGTGGGTACTAAAGTAACCATATACTTACAACAGCTCTATAATCGGGACCTTTCGGCACGGGATAACTATCATGTCTAATCATCTTGTACAGTTATAACATTATTTTTATTTTATGTTGTTTTTAATTGCTTCGTCGTTAACTATATCTTTTATCTTTTGTCGAATATATGTATTTTCTTTCTTTCTTTCTTTTAATCAATATTACTGATCATACTAAGAGTTCTGCAGTGGCAATATTTGTATCTGATCAGCAAGGTACTATAGATTCTTATTGTAGTAACATAGGTACCTTCAACTTTGCAACTAGCCACTAGATCAGGCCAATCGCACCGGCTGGTGATAGGGTTGAAGGCCAGGCCGGTGGGGCAAACCATCTCGAAGGCCTCGCCAGCGGCGCACATACGGTACTGGCCGCAGTTGTTGGACGCGGCGGGGGACGCGAAGAAACCGTACTGGTGGGGGCAGTCATTCGTGGGATTCGGTGGCTCTGAAGTAGCAACATATGATGACACATTAAAAGGTATTCCAAATTATTTAGAATTTTGAAGACTGGTCCTCTAACCAATTCGAAGATATGCACTTAATTTTCTTAAAACAGTAGTAATGTAATTGTAAATTCAGCTTGACTTACGAGCTGGGCCCCGGCCGATGCAAGGCACATCCATGGGGTAGCCGCAGGGGTAGTTGGGCCACTTGGCGTTAAGGTCGAAGTGAAGACCATCCGGGCACGACATGTCCGACGCGACGAATTCCTGAAAACGAAGCAAGAACTTTGAAGAGCGGAGATCTAACCAGATGATGCTTGCTGCAGCAGAAATGGTCTACTTGAAATGGTCTTGTTTTTTAGTAACTGGAGTTATAAGGGAACTTACATTGCACTGTACGTAAGTGTCGCAGCTGGCGTCCACCTTGTAGTAGCCGTTCCTCTTGGTGCAGATCGCATTCCGGTTGATAGGAGCTTCACTCATTGACTCACCATTGCCTGTTTTTCAGAATAAAGAAGACATTTTCTGACGAGCCTAACTTATATGATGTCAAACTTTGTTGAATTATCGTCGTCGGCTACCACCGGTCGTAGATTGTTAGGTAGGTCCTTATGAGGTAAAGGTAATTTTTCTTTGTTTATTGAGTCTCGTTCTGAAGGAGTTATTCCGGTCGGATCCCCCGTATCTGATACCCCGGGGATCAGTGTTATTTTATAGGTAGGCGAATTCTTCCTCTCAGAGAAAGATAAGGTTCGACAGATTTATGGAGTTGTATGTCAAATGAAAATAACTTAAGATGTATACTTACAGGCAGCAACGAACACCAACGCAAAGCACAGGTAGGACAACATTTTGGTGATTTTGCTGCGCCTTCAACCTCCTAAATACTGTGAGGGCTATTCATTGGTTCATACATTTTATACAAAAATATGTCATCCATATCAATTAATTACTTTTAACTGGGGAATGTAGATGTAGTTGTGGTTTGGTATCCATTAGAAATAGTAATTAAAAACACGTTTTTATTTGAGATATTTTATTTGAATGTTGTAATACGACACCTACTTTGGTAGGTAGATATATTTTTGGTAACACTTTGCGTTAGAGGTAGCAAAAGATACATACATATGGCCGTAGTTGGTATGCAAGTATTATTTTATAACCTAACGAATATCCATCATTAAAATTATCATAATCCTAGATTCTATAAATGTTTGATTACGGTACAATATTTCGAATGATATGGCAAATGTGAGGATTACAGAACTTTGTCTTTAAGTAAGTACAATCATAGAACTGGTAACTCAATTTTAGACTAAAACTAATTTTGAAATAGACTAGGTTTCATATGATGCGAGAGCATTAGACACTAGATTTAATTAATTAGAGATAGAAGATTGCTAAAGGCTTAAATTACAGTCGTTTCTTTTGTAAGTTCTTTGCGTTGAATTCTAGTTCCTTGGCCAGGAGTTGTTTTTCCGCTTCCCGTGCGCTTGCGGCGCGGGCCCTGAGCTCGGCGGGGCAGGCGTCAACCTGGTCGGCAGACACGCAGGTGGAGGTCAACTCATCAAATGCAGAGTCACTGCCGCAGAAGAGCACTCGAGGTTTGTTCTCCACACACAGGAAGTATTTCTGGCAGTTGGTGTCGGCCCTGTAAAAGGTTAACAGTTTATATACTTAGATCTTTTTAAAAATGGGACTAGGCCCGCCACACACTCCCACTTTACTCCTGTAAGCCTAGACCGACAGTAGTTTCTGACGTTGAGATTTAACCTGGGTCGGTACCGAGTCAGTAAGAATTTAATCGAAAAAAGAATAAGAGGAGCGTACAGTAGACTGGACCTACTTAGCGTGCGACTCGAGCGATTTTTAACCTTTAAAAAAGAATCGAATGGCAAAGACATACCAATCAAATCGTCGTCTATCGACGTCTCTAAAAGGTTCGAGATTGGGTCAAAGGTAAATGTTAAGCCTTTTTTTCTCATTAATTGTTTCACAAACAGGTTTTATTTTAATTCGGTACTTATAATTTTAATTAACCTTGTTACGTCTAGTTACCGTCTTCCTTACAAGTTATTAAGTGGCTGCTTTATTAAGGTCATATTAACCGGTATAAATGCATTAGATGTACAAAAACTCCATCTTAGACCGACCTCAGGTAGTCAAATTCTATAAATAGATGATGTATAGGTACTCTAAATCGTATGCATCAGAAACTCAGCGCTTATCTTATGTTTCTGAAGCCACCGTGAGTTGAAATTGTAATGAGAAGACGTGGATCGATATGCCTCACACTTTAACAGTGTTTTCTTATTTGAAGGTTGTCTAACAATGTACAGCCGTTCAGGCGTACCAATTTCTGTCAAGAATAAACTCCTCGACTTCCGTTTCCGGAATAATTGGTTATGACTCGTGGTGGTAATCTGATGGTCTCTGAACGAAAACTCTACATGACATGTTATTCATGTCAAAACTTTGCTTTAAAACACACGTTGCCCATTCTATAGAGTCCTCAGTCCCATTCTATAGACTCCTTAGTTATTTCATATCTTTTTAGGCCGGCCACACATTATAAGAAACATACTGTCAGAAAAACGCCGAAAGGCGCTCCGTGCATACATTTTGTACTGGTATCAAAAATATACCGGACCGGTTGGGTGCTTCACGTGGATTGCATAAGGTCGTTCATAAAATTTCTGTCAGAAATTTTCTGATAATATGCAGCCAGCCTTAAAGGACGCATGTTTATTTTCGCAAGTATAAGGTCAACTTGTATCACCTAATAGGTATACTACTCGGTTCACATTAAAATCTGGTATTGTTACGTAGGTCAAACGAGTTTCCATTCTATATTCCGACAAGAAAAACTTGAAAAAAGAAGTCCGTGATTACAAGTGGGCATCATAGACAACACTAACTAGTTTAATACAGAGAGTTTTCCAGACTAATTTGGTTACCGAATCAAAACCTTCATTTCTTCCTATTACGTCAGTTTCTATTAGGTAGGTATATGTATCGCGGTTTTCCTTTTACTATTGACCGGAATAAAAATGACACCACAAGCATCTGTAATGTAGGCATATAAGTAAGTAGGTACATAACATAGATCACTGGCGACGTGTTGGCAAACCGCTGGTATTTAATAACGAGGTTACATAAGCAAGGTCAGCTCATCTCCTGACATTTACCGGGACTGACCGGTCGGCGTTAGGTAACCAGTTCTTGGCATTTGAATCTCAACGCGTTAATAATTCCGCGTTTGTACATTAACTTGTATTTAAGTAGTACATATTTGAATTTTTCGCCTTCAATGGCGGCGTCTTCATCAGGCGCATGCCTCGCGCGAGCACTAACTTTTTATGTCGGAACGCATAGACGTAATGTCATAATATGAGTGCTCGGGTGAGGCATGCGCGCCATATGGACACATCTAATCAGCATTATCTAGGACTTAAAAATACCTAATATGTAATTTATTGGCTCACCTGTAAAACCTGTAGCCGGCGGGTGGTCCAAGTTCCCTCGATTGGGGGACTTCAGGGCAACGGAATCCGAGGAAAGCTGTAAATAAAAACTTTAATAAACACAAATAATCTAACATAGAAACCTTACTCCTTAAAGGAAGAGCTGACAGTGAATCATACATGGGGCAGATTTAGAAAATTGCTACTCATAAAAGAACACCTCTTAGTACCAAATGTATGTTAAGACTACAACAAAGTTTTATAAGTAGTCAGTAGTTTAGGTACGCTTCACTAAAAGTTACTTACCTACGTATTTATGAATTTAAGGAATGGCCCCATACTTTTTATAATGTGTGTAGGTATATCCAAGTAGGTACTTCATAAATTTCAAGCTGTAGAGGCAAGATCCCCAAGTTATTTGACCTTTTCTTTTGTATTATTTTCCAAATTTTACGCTTGTTCATACTGATACTTAAAATTGAGCAACAAAATAATGCATAATGCATGGAGTATGTGCAAGACGTTCCCTTTACTATGAAGCATAAACTTTACGACGTAACTTTCATAAGTGCTAAGTGTTTTCACAATTCACCACGCACTGAGCGTCACTCGACAACTATTTAGGACATACCTCCTGCATGTTTCATAGTAACAAAAATAATAGTAATGTGGGTCAGTTAAATATCTGAAATCCTTGACATCCACGACCAAAAAATATCGAACATTCTAAGAAAAGTTTTGGTAACATTTTAACGAATAGCAGGAGGTTGATTCCGTATATAAAAAAACAATATCAATGTGACCGCGCTTAAGGTAATTACGTAGATGACGCTTGCAGAATACCGATTTGATACGTAAAAAAATGCAGAATTGACACGTCATTGTAAAATGAGTTATTACCTTCGGCATCACAGTCGGCGGCCTCATCAGGCCACTCGCAGCGGTAAGTCTCGGGGTCCCAGGCCAGGCCCTCGGGGCATTCGATGTCGTAGCCGACGCCGTTCACGCAATTCCTGAAGTAGCTGCAGTTGCGAGCGTCTCCCAGCTTGTAGTAACCGAACTGGTGGGGACACAAGTCTGTGGGCTGGGCTGGCTCTGCAACGAACACAACAGTAATCTAAAATCTTAATTTTTTACCGGCTCCAAAAAAAGAGAAGGGTCGGATTTGGATTCGGATTTGGATTCTCAATTCGGACCTACCGAATTGAGAAACCAAATTATTGAGAAAAGAGTGAACTGTTTTTATGTTATTTGGAGTCGGTGCCTGAGTAACTATGCTGAGTCTGGGGTACCTTGAAGATAGATTATAGGTGACCCTTCCTATTCTTGGAAAAGATAGGCAGATGTGGTCATAGAATGAATTATTTCTGGGATTTTCGAAGTCAGAATTAGTTTTCTAGGTTTGATAGCACTCGAATTGATTTTGCAATGAGACGGTAAGACGATGAATACCCAAACAGTAACTTAAAAGAAGTTGTCGTTTTGTAAAGACGCACACTAATAAATCTAACGTTATGTTCATTATTCCCATAATTCGAACAATAAATATTCAAAACACACACACATCAGAAAATAGAACTGAGCGTAAACGTATCAGGGTCTAAAATCGGCGATGATACAAAGCGGTCAATGAAGAGACCGTGAATCAGATGTCGGCTTCGATAAGCGACGGTACAATGCATGAATACATAATAGTAGGTACAACTGAAAAAGACGCGTCAACAACGGAATCAGCACAAGACTCAAATGAAAACCCTCAAGTCTTCAATATATTCCACAAAAGTTAGAAACGGAGTCCGACGAATATAAGTTAACTAAAGACTCTAAAAGTAAAGGTAATCCAAGGCATAAAGTACCTAAGTTCTCATAAAAAGGCTATTTCGCATAAAAGTCAATTTAAAACAAGTATAAGTGTTCTTTGGTATCAAACCTACTAATATTTTATGCACCCTGGTAAGAATGCAATATAGGCCATCAATATCTTTGATTTTCTGTCTGTATTTGCATTATGATGTGTGTAAAAAACGTTGCTACTCACGTAATCCCGAGCGTTCGAGGCAGGTGACTTCGTTGGGGTACTGACACGGGTACACGTTGAAGTTCACGTTGGGGTTGAACCGGAGGCCGTCGGGGCAAAGCTTCTCTTCAGAGGTGCCATTCTTTGAAGGAAAATGTATAAATTATTGTGTGCAAGTCGCTTAGTGACAGCTTAGCAAAACTGTTTGATGAAGGTGTTGTTGAGGTCGAACGGTCAGAAGGAATTCGCGACCCGGACTTCGTCTTGTTTGAATCATATCAAATAACTGGAATCAACCTTCTTTTAGCGGTTCGGAAACATGACGAAGTATTTTTTTGATTATTTTATATATATATTTCGATTACAAGCAACTTTAGTGGATTCAATCGGACAGTCTCGATAAAAAGGCAATAAAGATGTGTTTTTATTTATGAAAATAAGTTACATATGTAACTTTTATAACCCTTTTTATTAGGTAAATAGGAAATATTAGGCATACGACAGATAACAAAGTTGTTTGATGTAATGGAGCCATCAGTGAACAATCATATTATATCCGTTTAGTAACATATGAAAGAAGGAGTGACAGATCGTAAAATTCTCATCACGTTTGGCAAATAACACGTTCTTTATTACCCGATTCTGTGATTATTAAGTGAATTATTCATGAATGAACACCAATGATCACACACAAAAGAATGAGGCTGATGTCAGTTTCTTTATTATGCTGGTAACTTGCGTTTCTGCAATCATGATTGCAAGGAATTTGCAACCACAAACCAACCCCAAGTTGAAGTTAGAGCGGCAACACAGTACTGATAGTAATGTGTTAAAATGACGTTGCTAAATGATTGAGGCTCTATAGTAGAAAAACAGACGTGATGATGTATTACCTAGTAGAGTTCCAAATTAGGTAGGTTGGTAGGTTGGGCTAGCAACCACAAGGTCCCAGGTTCGATCCCCGGTGGGGCATGCACCAATGGATGAATTTTCATCTATGTGCATAATTTACAGTTCGCTGACGGTGAGGGAAACATCGTGAGGAAACCTAGCTATCCCTCGGGATTAGTTAATAGTCAGTTCCTGTATACACGGCGACAAGGTTCAGCACCTATCACGTTGGGTTCTGACTATCTGGTGAAACGTGGGCTTTGAGTTGGTTAATACCTCCACAATGTGGTGGTGTATGGCCACTCAAGCCTCTGACTCCCGAATGGGGATAAAAGTCGTGATGTTACAGTTAAAAATTGTATAGAATGTACTTACAATGCACTCGATGTATCTATCGCAGCTTCCGGACACTGGGTAGCGTTCGTTCAGCTCCCTGCATGAGCCGGCCTGAGCTCTGGGCTGTTCCTGGTACTGGGTCTGCTGGGGCTGGTACCGGTTGTACGCGGGGCTCGACGGCGCCACTGTGCTGCCATAGTATTGCGCTAGCGCTGTTGGAAATACTTTAGGTATTATATAAAGCTTTTTTTAACGGATATTTCAATATTGACTCATTATTTTAGTGCTTATTATAAATAATAATGATCATTATTCGAAAAATGATAGTCTTATAGTATAATAGGTATCCTAATTGTTTAGTGTTCATTTCCCAGTTCGTTTATATTGTGATGTCCATGCCTGTGTGAAATAATGAGTACTACTTTATTTCATTCTTATGGGAGTTGAGGGAGATGGGTAGTCAAATAAAATACAAAATGAATCCTTCACGGAGAAAGAATGTACGGTTTTATCCGTACGACATTAGGTAGGTATGACAGTTGTCTCACCTTTTTTGTTGACAGGGAGGAAATGTGTTAGATTTTCCTCCTAAAAAACTTCTCGATGTTTATCGTATGAATAAGGTACCTATAATAGGTACCAATTTTATTCAAATACCAACATTTAAAATATTTATTTTCGCATTCCTACTATTACCTAAGGATGGCCGATGGTTACATTACAGACCCCTATTAAAAATGTTGTTAAAACGCCTAAAATAAATAAAATATACGATAACGTCAGTTATTTATGCGTCTATGATACATCGGAAGAAATCCGGTTAAGTATACTATAAAACTGTGCGTAATCCGACCCTGACATGCGATCGGGGAAAACATTTTAAAGTTTACACGAATGACCACATAACCTGTCGCTGATGCGTCATATCCTTTAGAACAGATAAACACAACAGTGGGATAACGGCGAAATAAACTATACAATAGAATAAAAGACTGTCTCGATGTCTCGACAGACGAATATAATTATCATGTTAATATTTAACTAGAACTCATAGAAGTATAACGCGTGCTAGATAGATGTATTGATGAGTTTTCCTCGCTTTCAACGGATATGGTGATTTTTATTCTTTTCTAAAGAAAGGAAAATACTTGTAGATTCCACCTACATTGTCGTAGTTTTTAAGTGTCTGCATCGTATAATGCCTTTACATTAGGTACTAGCTCTGCCCGCGACTCCGTATGCGTGAAATTTAACAAAAATGTTTTGTTAATGTTTGCTACTGTTATGTTATAACATCAGCAATCTGCAAGTGAAAGTTCCGTTAAAATCGGTCCAGGTGTTTTGGAGATTAGCCGGAACAAACAGACAGTCAGACAGCCAGACAGACACTTTAACTTTGTATAGATTACAAAGTCACAATCGTAGAACGGTAGAGATGTTAATAGCTGCTCAAAATCAACATCAATTTAGAGCTTAATTGTGGCAAAATTGCCTGGGTAGTAGGTATGTACACATAGGTACCTAAAAAATTATTAAACTTTAACATACTCGTAATAATTTAAATTTAGAAAAGGGTATTAGGGGGGGGGGGGGGTCTTAAATAGCGTCAACCTATTATCAAAATGTATCTTGCTCCGTTAAACTCAGACCACATTAATTTAATGGATCTAAGTATTGATTGAGCCATCTTGAGTTGACATTGCGTGAGAGTGCGAATCAAAGCTAAGTGAGTCGTTTCACTTAAGCACCTTGAGTACAAAGCGATGACGAAACCATTTGATGTACCTAATTGTTGGGATGTTATATTCTTTACTGATACTATTAAGGAACGACTGATTATTGCACATTTGTAGAACGTAGAGTCTGAAATTCAGACTTAGAATCCAGGTAATGTAAATCTATTAAAACATTAAAAACTCGATGAATTATTGATTAACACTAAATTGACGACCGCTTGGCGTAGAAGTTCGAGCGTTGGCCGCTCGGCTCTCTACATCGGGTGGTTACGGGTTCGATTCCCGCCAGAGGTAAATTTCGGAAACCGCCTTTTCGTAATTTGCCCTAGTCTGGGTGTCACTGGGATCGCCCCCAGTCCATTGTATGGTAGCCATCGTACAAGCGTTGCTTAGTTTGGGACCATACAGCTGGTGTGTTTGTTTAGCAATATTTATTTTAATGTACGATTATGATTATTACACATTTGTAGAACGTAGAGTCTCAAGTTCAGGCTTTAAATCAGGGTAATCAGGGTAATCCTTTCCATCCAAAGGTTGTCTGGAAGAAATCGCAGCTTGCGATAAGACCGCCCACTGTACACTGTTTTTTTGTTTCTTGTTTTTGTTTGTCATTTTGTTTATGTATTCCAATGGTGTACAATAAAGTGTTATCTATCTATCTCTCTAATGGAACTGCTTCAAGATATTTTAAGGTCGATGAATTCGTGTTTAAACCTACATTATATTTTTAATAGTGCAGGTAGATAGGTAAAGTTCTTTATAACTATTAAGGAAAACTAATAGAAAATCTTAAATATATCTGTAGATGTATGTAGAGTTGTATATAGAGCCATTAGTTCGAGTAAGCTATGATTAAATATGGAGATGATGCTTATGCAAATTTTTATACTTGTCCTTTAAATTTGGAGGTCACGTTCGACACAGTAATATCATTAATTTAATAGGAAAATATACATGTAGGTAAGCACGAAGCAATGATCAAATTGAGATGTCTTGTAACCGCTAGAACTTGGCCCAAAATTTAAAATATACCTATAGCGTGTAAATAATACTTATTAGTTATTATGTCAGCGAGAAGGGCGATTTAATCGAACCCTTCGTGTATTTTAGTGAGACATGACACATGCAGATATGAAAAATACTTAGCATTCTTTATTTTTTTAAGTATTTTTAATGCTTTCCAAAAAAAAAATCATCAATAAACGTTTACGTAAATTAATTAATTACAGTTCGAAGCGTTCAAAATCCCTTTAAATTCTTCATGGGTATAAACATATCTTCAAGCAACGGTGGAAATGTCTAGAGAAAAAAAACGAATCGTCCCGACGTAAGGACAGTGTCAATTTGAACAGTTACAATTTAATTGTCCAATTATCTTGTTAAGCACCGTGAAACGATTGTTTACAGTTTGACCCGTCCTATTGTTTGCCGGTAGCGAGCCGTTAAATACAATTCCATTTATTAATTAAATTCGTGTGCATAAACCATTAAGATATTTCCGTAGGTAATTTATTAATTTTCTCACATATTAATTTTGGTTAGGTACTAGTAGAAACCCTTTGAATGTAGGTGCCTACAAAATTAATGGCATATTTTATTGTACCTATCAATATTTCTTATTTATAAGTAATTTAAATTTAGAACACAAAATGTAACAATATAACATTAAGGATACAAAGAGGTTTTATTTAAAAATATAGGCGTTGTAAACTTTTTGATACCTATAGGCCTCGAAATATAAAAAAATCCAGCCTGCCAGTTATAAACTAATAAAAAAAAATTTACTCACCAAAAGCGCAAAGGCACGAGAATACAACCAAAGTCTTCTCCATGCTGTGTACCACCCTGAACTAACCGAGCGGCCGAGCTTCGCACAGATAACGAATGCGCAGGAGTTGGGGGGCTCAGCCGCGACCTTGGGGACACACCGGCTTGCGAAACCCCGGCTCATCTCCGCACCTCAGTCTTACATCACACCTCACAGATGATAGCCGCTTCACTTAGAATATGAGCCTAGGTATTGAGACATTTTTGTTCAGGGCCGCAAAAATAGCTTTTATTCTAGCTAGAGCGTAACGCCCTTTATAGAGAATTTAGCGAGTTTACAATGGTTTTACAAAGCATTTCTGGGAACAAAAGTAATTTGTAATGCCAGTGTAAGTTCATCATAACTTTCTATAAATTTGGGGTTTCCTGTCCTATTCCTGAGGACCGTACGTGTAGGTACCTAATGAGCTATGATAAGCACACACAATAGATACCCTATGGTTCGATATACGATGCTGATAGAGAAAACGCTTAGAACATAATATAATAATGACATGTAGAGGTGACATTAAGGCTTTTGTATTCTAATTTTCTGGTGTGCCTAGAAAAAAACCTAAGCCCTAAGTCGCTAAGCCATTGCCATTGAGCTGCTATAGTGATCAACCCTCTGATTGGTCGGTCACCTATAGTAGCTCTATGGCAATAGCAGCTAAATGGCAAAGCGACTGAGGGCTCTGGCTGTTGCAGGAAAACGGAAAAGTCATCGTATTTTGCCCAGGAACATAATTCACAAAGGTAATGGTAATGACTATAAGGTCAATTGTACCACCCCCATTCCAAAACTGCAATTGATACTACTTCACTGATGTGCTTTGAGTGTATTATTAAAATTAGAATGGAATCTCAAAGAACGAGGAACTAATCATTGATGACGAGCTCGTTAGGCCCGAGAGAATGTCATTATGTACAAATGTGGTCACTACGCTATTTATGTTCAGCATGTTATTTTATTGTGTTACGTCACCTAAAGGTCACGGAGTTGCATTTGGTAAAGGTCCTGGGAATTAAAATCTGAATGGACGCCCAAACCATCGGCTATAGTATTAAAACTGCTCAGGCGCGCCGCTTGCCTTTTGAAGACGCAGCCAATAGCGGCGTCTAAACATACCCCCTATAACTTATTACAGATTATCTTTATCGTATACATACTCCTATAACTTATAACGGATTGCTCAGATCGGGCGCGGCTTCTTGAGGCTTGTGGACACACCTAATAATTAGTTAAAACTGGTTCGAGCATAGGCCGTTCGGTTCAGTAGATGGAGTGGTTGCAGGTTCGATTCCCGCCAGAGGATAGTTATAGAAACGACCTTTACATAGTATCCCTGGTCTGGGTGTCACTGGGATCGTCCCCAGTACATTGAATGGTAGCTATAGAACAGGCTTTGCTTCATTTGGGACTATACAGTTGGCGTAGGTAATACTCGGGCGATATTTATTTTACCTATAGGTATTATATTTCTAATGGCCGGCGCACAGTGAGGACGGCATGGCATGGCATTTTAATTTTTATCAATCGAATTTAATACTTATCCAATCGAAATATGGTATATATTGCAATGCTCGGAGGATCGCGGAGCATTTTCTCGGTGCACCCGCTGGAGCACCTTATGTCGATTGGATAAGTATAAAATTCGATTGATAAAAATTAAAATGCCATGCCATGCCGTCCTCACTGTGCGCCGGCCATAATTCATTACACCAGAAGGTATAAATTAATAAAATTATTATTGAAAGAAATATTTAGTTGTTACCCGGTCTGTTGAATAACCTATTCGATAAACTTTGAACATTAAGTGAAATTCTCTTTTTATTGCCGATGAATGCCAAGGACACTACTTTGGAATCTAGTTTTATTCTAATTAAAAAATAATAATTAATGGCCGATGTCGAATGGAATGGTATGCATAAAATATGAGAGGTACAGTCAGTGACATAAGTCGCTGAACGTTCTCAGTTTTTCAAATCGCTTGCACTGTTGTTTTCTATCAAATCCATAATTTTTCTTGATCGAAACAGTGTTTGAATATGTTGCTAATGTTCGGTTTTGACAATGTTCACCAACTTTTGTAAAATAAACAGTAGGTACTTATTACCGATATGAAACATTGAGAATATCCAGAGATTTATGTCGCCGACTGCTATCTTCTTTGTACCTAGAATAACTTCATATCTCATCACGACGAATTTTAAACCCGTCTTGGGGTAATGACAGCTTTTCCTTTGAACAAAGGCGCTACTGGTATTCGGGTAAGGGGTAAACTGAGCCAGTGGTTGTCCATGCTGCTCACGTGCCGTCTGCCTGGATCAACTTCCTTATCTGACTCGCAGTAGGGTGTCCATAGTTCAGCAAAACCGAAAAATAAAACCAATTCGAAGATACTGTCTATCAGTTTTGAAATTAAGCTGATACAAATAAACAAACCCTCCAAATATATAGAAAGTTATGATAGATTTACACTGCTATTATAAATCACTTTTGTTCCTAGAAATGCTTTGTAAACTGGCTAAAAATCTCCATAAAAGGGGATAGCGTTTAAATTGATTACATTACCCCTCCACAACGTTTTTGCGTACCTAGTGCCGGGGATTAAGTTGGGTAAATGTTAGGTCACTTACGCCTACAGTTTATTTGGGTGCTTTGACGTCAATCGCAATACACCTACGGTCAAGTAAGGTATTATGTTTATGATGGATCATAGTTTTACGGCTTACTCGTAAACGGTTTTGTTACGTACATCATCCCACTGCTGGGAAAAGGTCTCTTCCATATTCCACGTGTCTATTTGACGCTGCCGCTACCATCCATCCCTCGTAACAAGCGATGTCATCACGCCATCTTTTCCTGGATCGACCACGACGGCGACGCTCACAATCGTAAACGATAAAAAGTAAAATTAATTGATGGTTGTTTTGATAAAAATACAGACACTTAGCTTATTTAGTTCATAACAACTCAACAAGCTACACAGAGTAAAATATCAGAATTAGGAATATCTAGGTAAAACTTAGGTGTAACTGAACACTGTCGGTAGCTAGCTACTGCGCATTTTAACCGTCTAAAATACGTGCTGCATTCAAAAATAGACATTACCTAAACTAAAAACTAACCTAACATTAACTATTACTTAAAGTTTATAGATGTCGTTATTTTTTTTTCAATAAAACTCTTATTTTAAACGGTTTAAATACATATTCAGTGGTTGGCTATAAAATACATTTTCAGTGGCTAGTAAGTGATACGGGCTAGTTTACACCTAGTTTTACCAGAAGCACTAGATACGTATAGTACAGAGATAGGTATATAGTCTGATTGTCTCTAAAAACTAGCATAGTTTGTGGACCCCATAGCCGGCCGCTACGCGATTTGTATTCACCGCGGCAGACGTCTGGAATGTAGCGTAATTTGGGATTTCACAGATGTCGATTTATTCAAATACAATTTCAACTATTTTATTACTTTTGGTTAAATTATATTTGCAAATAATTCCATCTGCTGTGGGTGGCATACTTTCGATTTCGTTTGGTATAAGTAACGTCTTATGTAATAGGCGGTGTATGAATAAGTGATAATGTTTGTCAATTTGGCTGCTTGAAAAAGTTATAATATTGGAACTGTGAAAATATGATATTAATAAAATTAATGTTACCTACCTAAGTTCTCTAGAGGCGGCCGCGCACCGGAAAGCGTAATGTGGGTAGGCCTCCCACAAGGTGGACCGACGACCTGGTGAAGGTCGCGGGAATCCGCTGGATGCGGGCAGCGCAAGACCGGTCATTGTGGCGAACCTTGGAGGAGGCCTATGTCCAGCAGTAGACGTCTTTTGGTTGAGATTATGATAATGATGATGATGATGATGACCTTATTGTAGCATAGCTCTAGAATAAATCTCTGGCAAGTCTAAACGTTTGAATACCTATATCATAGGGTATGTAGGGACATACATTCGTATCTAGTTAGTTAGGTACACCCCCATAAACCATAGTATCTATTATTTGGCTATTTTTGTCAATTTTTGATAAACCCTAAATAAATATGAAAACTCAATACCCAAGGCCTCTTCGATCTGCAAAAAAAAAAAAAACTGTCAAATTTTATTTTATCTGTACTATCAATATACTGTCAATTTGTCAATCAAAATGACATTAAGTACGCGCTCCTACACACGCGCACTACGCGCACTACGCACGCGTACCTCGTCATAATTATTTTAATTATATCGTATCGTAATTCCTTATATTGGCTGAGACTGTGGTCAGCACCACATACCAATAACGGTGCTTATCCTGGGTATTCCATAACTGGTCATATTTTACCCACGGAAATTCCCCAAATACTTTCAGACTGTAGTACGATTAGGGAAGAATCGATATACTTGTCAAATGGTGATGACAGAGGTGATAGTAGTGATAGAAAAGAGGAACCAGCTGAGCCCAAGGAGTCCGAACCTCCTGAACAAAAAGAGGAACCCACACAAGAACCGGAGCCACAGCCTAGGAGCCGCATCCCGACGTACGATGAGTTCGCTCGCTTCAAGGACTCCAGTCGACCTCCTGACAGTCACTACCCGCCTGGACCTGGCTTAGGGTACAGGCGTGGAGCAGGCGAAAACATTAGGGTGAATTGCTTTTTATTGTCTCTTAGTTTGATCTTCAGTGTTGCAGGTAATATTTAAGTTCAATTTCAAATAAACTGTTAAAATGAATAAACTCATGACTGTGGACATGAAAAGCGCCTGACGTTTTTTTGAAGCAATGTGGCCGCAACGTTTGGTAGCTGGAATATTTGTAGGTACTCGACCAATCTGTGTTCTCCCTCACCAATGCTTGCCCTTTTCAAGCTTGTTAGGGCATTGGAACCAGTTCTTATCAGCAGACCAGGGGCTCGAGTCCTTTAACAATTATCTCTGTCTTCTATCTATCTCTTAGCTGCTCTGTGTTAGCTGACCGACAACATGCCAACCGCCAAAAAATTTCGATTTATGAACTTGTCACGAAATTAATATTAGAGACCAGTTTCACAATTGACTATTGTTTATAGACTCGAGGCCCACTTCTTAAAGTCTATCTTGGCGGTATAATAAAGAACCGGTTGGGATGCCCTAGGACTTATACTTAATATGTACTTAAGACTCATTATTTATTTGTTTAAGGAATAACTACCTATTTAAAGATTCAAGGAGAGTGAAACAAGTAAATAGCGTAGGATTTCTTTTATTTAGTTTTTTTTCAGACCGATTACACGTAACCTGTAGATTCTTACGAAAATTTTACAAAATGTATACTTAGATTATGCATACATATCGATAAATATAATATACCTACATGATCACATTGAAAGACTTTATATATCGCACTTAGAGCTAAGAGGCACTAGAGGCCTTCCGTGTAAGCCCACCACATGCGTTCACCAAAACCAAAAACCCATTTATAAAACTAACATAACACTATAATAATACATTATCAACACTAATAAGGTACCTACTAAAAATAGTACTTACTTTTTAAAGGAGTTTTACGAAAATAAATTAAAAATATAACATGTTAAAATGCTGTCAATTATAAAAAATTTTGTTTCTCTAACATTCATTTAGTCTGTGCCACTTAGAGCAACCTAAAATAATGGTCACAGTGGTATAAAAATCACAGTTTACCAATGAGTGGTATTGTTGCTACGTATGCAAGTATATGCGGGAAATAGCCAGTGGAAATTGTTTCGATAAAAATATCTATAGGTAAGGAATTGTAGAACCGAATTAAATTACTTAAATTAACTTAAAATATTTATTTCGAACGTGGTGAGCTTAACACGACTGGTTTATACACTTATCCTAGGTATAATATTACCACAATAAGGCCGATATACGCGAATTAACACGCTTACACAAAGGTACAATACTTAGCTGCATAATGACTTCGAGGTAAGTAATACAAAACTATGGAGTCTCCGTTAAAAAATAAAACATTTCTATGTCGTCACAAAAATAAGAATATTTTAGTATGCAGACTATATTTTGCATTGGTTTTACTGTTTAATAGTCAAACAAGTACTGATTGGTTTCCTTCAACAAATATTGTATGTACTTACTTTACGATTAGCATAGACGATAGGTACAAAAATATTATACAATCTAATCAGATATTTACTAAATTAATGTGTTCGAGTGGCGAATTAAGACTTCTATATTATTATAATAAATAAAATACATCTCTATAATTCCAGATTCTTTGCATCATCGAAATGAGGTTTAATTTGAGATTGTTTAGGGAGATTTCAGTGATTATAATAGACTGACTGAGACTGACTGTGGTTATACTGAGATTCATATTTTAAATGGCAGCAGCTATTTATAAATACATAATAAAGAATAATAAAACATACTTTTACGTTGTGCGCTTTGCGATGCTAAATTCCTCCAGTCAAATTAAGATAACAGCTACCTACGATAGGAAATGATATATTAAGTTAACTTATTAATTGACCAAAGGACAATAAACCTAATACAAAAGCGGAGAACTGGAGTTTTTAACTAAAGTTATAGCGAAATAGCTGACAGACTACTTAACCTTACGTAGTGTTGGCTAAAATTGTTAAATCTAGCGAGTATAATACAGAATATAATACACTATAATAGTCTACGTTATACATGATAATTGCTCTACATAATAAAAATGCATTTCAGGATCAGCTTTGAATAATCGAAATTCACAAAACTTACAATCATTATACATTTGAATATGAGGGGAAGGATTGATTACGTTTTAGGCAATATAAAATTAACTATACGACTTTATTCAGATCTCACTACAGCAACAGTATCTAATGCTATGTATAGCTCTCATCCCATGTTATCCTCCCTTTAAAACGAAGCAATGGAACAATGGAAGTTAAGCTAAAAATTCCCTCGCTTTCAATCCCGTCATAAAATCCGACGTCAGGTGCCCAAACAAGCTGGCGCTTATAATCTACAGTCTAATCAAAAACTAATAGACTTTCTTCCACCGATATGTTAACAAACTACGCGACCGATTTGGAATAATATACGCGACTAAGATGCGACCCATATAGATCGCCAATTGATACCCTATGAAGGTTGGTTGGTTGGTTGGATTGGTTGGTATATCCTATGAAGCCGGAGTCGGTAGCGTAGTTCCATACACGACACTACCCAAACTTGACTCTATTGCCGACTTCATAGTAGTTCTCGAGTAGCTTGTGAACACTTCCGTGGAAGGAAGGCTATAATGACATCAAATAATGTTCTAAACGCAGCGATAACAACAAACTGTATGTAAAAAAGCACTTAAATTATCACAAGTCAAGTACCTTCTCACATTAACACGAGCGTAAACACTCTTCAATGTTGTAAATCGTAGGGCATACTATTTACATGTTTAATCTAATAAAAGATAACTAAATCATGTTTATACAATTATTTTGAGCCTGCCATGCAGATAGTACAAAAGGCGGGCTCTCATAGTTTAATACAACACATCCAGGGGTTAGTCACACAACAATATATTTGGTACATCAAATAGTGAGTGTTATACGTCTTGGAGCATCCGAATATAATATATTCAATATATCAACAAAATATACAGCACAAATTGACTTAGATAATAAGGACGTTAACTTGAGTCGAAAATGCCCATATCCAAATAGTTTCATTAAAGCCTCCTATAACATTTTAAATGCATCTTATGCACCACAGACAGGGAAACCTTGGATTAGGGTCTATTAGGTATATTTCATCACTTTCTTAATATTTATTCCACGTAAATTGCATTTTAGTTAAACATAGTGATATGTTTCGATTGGAGACAAATCCATGTGTAAAGATTTTTCAAAAACCAGGCGGAAGAATTAACCCTGTTTGGTTGATCGATACCTAGAGTTAAGTGACAGCCTGACTTTGTTTTGTATATCTACAGCATTTGATCACATTCCAGATGTTGGTAGTGTGTGGTCGTCACAGCGCGCAGCCGTGTCTGGTCCCGTACAGCTTCTTTAACTCTGGCATGATGACTTTAGTGACGTAAGTCGTTTGTCGGCCGGCGATCGCGTCTCGCTTGGCGTTCTTCACGTACTTTTTGATTCCTGGCTTGTGGGTCAAGAAAGCATTATTCAAGATCATGAAGTCGTAATCTTTGACGCAGAGGACGTAACCCTGGAATTAATAAAATTATGTTTTTAATATTGTTCAGTAAATTATGAAGAATTAACTTTTGAATACGTTGTCACGGTCTTGTCCATACCTGTGTCATTTTGTCTTTCTTCCCCTCCCAACTGAGTCGTTCATCGTAGTGAGGATCTTGATGAGTCCCGATGAAAATTGGCTCCCAATGCACGAACTTGCCTTGCCGCTTGCCCACGTGGAAAACATCCATCTCTGCAACAATCGATTACAAAATATTCCATACCATTTTAAAGAGGAAATTACTATCGAGCGAGTGGTCCGCGCCGGATGGTAATTGGACTAAGGCAAATATACGCGAGCTGCACTTCATGTTATGCTGAATCGGAAAGTTCGCGATTTTGCAAATTGGCGTAAGAAGTCGAAGCCGGTCGTCTGGGAACGGCGGGTAAGGCGCGGTCGTTGAACCATAATACGCAATTAGAATGCCCCATACGACGACCACGCTACGCCACAGACGGCATAAATAGCTCACGACACTAACGCACGGAGATTAATTGCCACTGCATCACGGCTCGTCTCGCGAAAACTACACCTTTTCGCAATAAAAACTGTAAGTGACTTTACAATGCAAATCCTTAAAGGATTCCGTTAGGGGTATTGTAATGCTATGTAGATAGAATTGAGAGATACGTACGGTTGGTCTCTTTCGCAGTCATCCACTGTTGGCCCTGGGGGATGTTGTGGCAGTTAGGGCAGACGAACTTGTGGAATGGTATGGCGCTCTTGTTGGCCAACATGTATTGTAGTTCCGTTTTGGTCCGTGGCACCTGAAATAACAGTAAATTATACGCAATTTAGTAGGTATTACGTCAAGGCAATTAATGCAAGATTTACACATTCTAATTACATGCGTTACAAAAATAAAATTAATGGATCTACTCACTTGAACTTTGGCGTCAACTTCAAATATGCTGATCGGGAAGACTCTGGGTCTAGTGGAATTGTTAAGCGGGTATGCGTTTCTCGCAATCATGTTCATGAACCTAGGTATCAAGTTTGGGCTAGGATAGAGTTCTATATCGGAGGCTAGTATAAAGTGTGTGAGCGCAGCGTCCCTAGCCACGTTCCTGGCGAGATTCACTGGATACAGGAGACTTTTCTGCTTCATGTACGTGGTTGAGGCTTTGACGACGTATGGCGGTGTACCGGAGCATTTGTACGGGGTCAGTAGAAACTTCTCTGGGTCAGGAATCTGAAAAAGACACGTATTGATTTTAAAGGAGGCTCGAAGAAACTAGGTGTGATTACTGTAATTGTTAATCTACAAATCAGTTTTATTGAGAAAAACCAACGCAGTCACAGTGTATTCCGTTATACTAAAAGTGGCTAAACAAGGAACTGATCAAAATTCTGTACCTGGCTTGTTGCCAGATAACATTGTTATGTTCCAGATTGTGCAAGAAGTGCGGTCGACGACACTAGTATTTTGTATAAGAGGCTCAATCGCCATCAATCAAGGTCAGTGATTATGCTGCATTAGATGAGTATCAGCTAACGGTGCCATTAAGAAATAATGATGCCTTATAACTTTGCGTCATCATGAGATAATATTGAGGGCACGGCTGGCATCTAGATCGTGATCTTTGCGAAAGGTTTGCATTCACCCGCTTGACAATTTGATAGAGCTAAATGTTCTTATATTTCTAAAAAGAAAAAGACGGATGGAACGAGAAAAGTGCAGAAAACTAGGAAACACCAGGCTAGCAGGCTACCGATCCACTTTTGGATCAAATGGAAAAGCCCATACTTTGAGACCCCGAATATTGTCTCGGTACTTACAATGCTAGGTATGTGTTTGTTGGAGAAGAACACGTGGAAGGTGACGTACTGGCGCACCAGGTCGTTGCCGACGCAATCCCGCAGGTACCTGATGCTGTCCACAGTCGGAGTCATGTCCGTGCCGGGGGCGTGGATCGCTAGACTTATGGGTGCCATCCATCTGCAGACAAACAGGGAGAACCCTTAGTTTGAGGTCTATTACATGATAATAAATAGGGTCTTATTTTTGACTAATGGGATCCAGAATTTGTTTGCCACCAGGGCGGCGGCGCCACGTTGGAGTGGTCTGACACCTGACAGTTCTGACAGTTTCTCTCTCTTCTTATTTCTTTAAAAATATGGCCCATACAGGTTAAGTATTGTGTATAGTATACACCAGTGTCAAGTAACAAATAGCGTCAACAAACACACATTAATAACGATACAAAACAAAAAAGTGACCATCCACTTCGAAAACCAAAATAGAGGCCTCTCTGACTTCGCATTTTTTTTCTTAATGGCCTCTTATAGTGACACTAACAGTCGTAAAAGAAGTGACGAGAGCTAAAAATTGTTTTCGGAAACCAAAATTAATCTATATTGCTCTCATATACTGGGTCATGGATGTAATAGAAATCGTGGGCAATATTTTAAAATATGACTACACATAATTCTGAATATTTTGGGAAACAAATAAAAAAATCTTTTGATAAAAAAATATTGCTCGGGTAAGCAAATAAGCAAACCATTTAATTTGTTACACCTTACCTGGGTAATACATTTTTACCAATTGATTTGTTGATTAATATTCCCTAAATATTCTGAATCATGTGTAGAATCACCGTTTAAAATATTGCCTACGATTTCGATTTCACCCAGTATAGAGATAAATGGAGAGGATTGCAGTTAAAAATCATACTCTGGCTTCAGCCAGGAAATATCTAGGTACCTATAATAATCTCAGCGAAATATTAGCAAAATGTTATCTGACCCACGTATCATTCATAATGGGTATGACAAAATATCAGCTAGTTAAGCGTATAGTGCTAAACGCACCAATTGATATAAATTGATAGGTGCTACTAGTAATTTGTTCTAGCAATACACCGATATTGGTAACATTGGTTGCATGCAATATCCCAATATTGGTACCAACACGTGTAATAAACACGTGTTGGTACCAAGTTCCTTTATGTGCTCATTATGCTGTCAACTTGTGTTAGTACTTGCACCTTGCACCATTGCGTAGCTTTGCACCTACCTACTGCTATTCGGCAATTAGATAAACTACGCGTCAGTCGAATGTTGGTAAGGTTATACGAAAAAAAAAACAAGTATTTTTTTATTAATCAGCCTATAAGTCCTCTTATTATTGTCTCCCGCTCCGTATCGGAGGGACGTGGATAATTTTCGCTACAACTCCCCCTATTCTTTATTCTGATTTAATGTACGCGGGTTCCAAGACAACTTAGCTTTTCCCCGGGATTCGTCGAGGGACGTTAGCGTCATCGTTAGACACCATTGTCGATCCTGGCTTATAGGAGTATCAGTGATGGGAATATGTAGCGCGCCTAGTCGTATTTGTACAGGGATTTTCTTTACGTCAGGATTGGTAGAATTATTAATTTCAGGAAACGACCCAACAATGTTTAGTTTATATTTATAACGGCTGGAAACTGATAGTAACATTATTTAGCATCTTGAGCAAAATATCTGCACTGAAACAATTGTGTGAGAGCACGCGAAGTGTAGCCATTAAATATAATAGAGGATACTTATAAAATTAAAGTGTTACAAGTCGAAGTTAATACAATACAAGTTAAAAAAAAGGTTAATACAGCACAACTTGCAAATTGAGGCGAGTATTTTTAACCGCGTCTATAGACAACTTAAAGAGTTTGAAGAAATAAGCAATATGTAAAGCTAGGGCTTGTTGAGCTTACTTCTCCTCTAACTTGGAAGAGACGTGAAAATGGGAAGATAATGTTCAAAGCTGTAAGGAAAATTAAACAGCATCAAACGATTTCTAACAAACACAGGTTTACAAATGACCGTGTCGACCCAAACTATTACGGAACTAATTCGTTGCGTTTCTATAACGCCACAAAACCATTCGCCCTTCTGCATATTATTTTGAAATTTTGGACATAAAGTCTGTTCTGTTAAAGTCATATACCTACTCGAAGCGACGTGCAAACTGCTTGTACAGGGTGTCTGGTGGCAGATTTATATTTTTAAAATTAAATAAAAAACTAACTACTTGACGTATCGCTATAGAGAAAATATTGAAAGACAGAGTAAAGATGCGGATTTTATTTTTTAAAAATTATCTCATCCAAATGTCGTCCGTCGAGTTGCACACACTGTTCGAAACGGAGCCTTGTGTTCCGCGCCACACGCTGCAGTAAGCTCGGTTGAATAAGGCTGATTTCATGGCGGATGTTTTCTTTTAACTCCATAACAGATCGTGGATTGTTAGCGTAAACTCTTTCTTTGAGGTAGCCCCATAAAAAAAAATCCATTGGGGTCAAGTCAGGCGATCTCGGTGGCCACGGGATGTCCCCAAAGCGACTGATTAGTTTTTGGGGGAAAAATTCCCGAAGCAAATTCATCGAAGTTCTAGCCGTGTGTGGGGTAGCACCATCCTGTTGGAACCACGTGTGCGATGAGAATGATGGATGAGCTCGCAGGTTCGGCAAAAATAATTCTCTAATCATGTGCCCATAATTTTCACTGTTGACATTCGTCGCCTGGCCCCGGGCATTTTCAAAAAAAAATGGTCCAATAATTCCATTCGTCGATAAAGCGCACCAAACAGTTACCCTTGGGCAATGCAAGGGTTTTTGATGTTTCAAACGAGGGTTACGGGTCCTTGGAGACCAGTAACGGCAGTTCTGCTTATTAACGTGCCCGTTTAAATGGAAATGAGCCTCGTCGCTCCAAAAAATGCAATTCACAGTGCGAAAACGCTCCAACATCGTTTCACAAAAATTTTTGCGCAAAACAAAGTCATTTTCTTTCAGTTCTTGAACGATTTGAATTTTAAAAGCATGGAACTTCAAATCCTTTTTCAATATTTCATGGATAATCGCTCTGGGAAGTCCCAACGAGGCTGCCCTTTTCCGTATTGAAAGTCGTGCATTTTCACGTAAACTCTGTTCCACCAATTCAATGTTTTCGGGAGTCCTTGCAGATCGACTAGGCCCTGGCCGTGGGGTGTTCATAGCCGAAGCTGTTGCCCGGAACCTCTGTACCCAGGAACGAATTAAATTCACACTCGGTCCATCACTTAACCGTCGAATATTGAAGTGTGAACAAAATTGTCGACGAGCAATAACGTAAGAATCGTTGCACTTGAAAAATGCCTCGATGGCGTACGCGCGATGTTCACCCGACCACTGCGACATTGTGACTGAGAAATCCGCACGATCGGTGATTCTAATGAGACCACCCGCCCCCCGCACCGTTTATTACTTTTTGAAATAATCTTATTTAAAAACATAAATCTGCCGCCAGACACCCTGTATTATGAGGTCTCCATTCCTAAGCTGTCGTGTGGGTAGATCTAAGCGACAAGCACAGGAACTTATTATCAGTATAAATTTCAATGTGCTGTCATAACACGGCGAATGCGATACTATAATCGGCCTATGGGCAAGACGCACGCTAAGCCAGCGACTTGAAATCACGTTTGCTGTAAGCCTAGCCCGTAAAGATGTAAAATGTAAATAGGGACCAAGTTCTCTTCTGTAATGCTTCGCGCCAATGTTGTATTAGTTGTAGTAGTTATTGTTTTGATAAAAAAACTGTTGTTAAAAAGAATTAGCGTTTATATTTAATATGCTTAAAACTTGTTGGGGTGCCCAAAAAAGCGCTCGATAGTTCGTTTTTAGTCGCATCTAATAATGAACCAAGCAGTAGAAGCAGTAGATAGATAGATAACTCTTTGTTAATCTATCACTAGAAAAAAACATATTTAACACAGAAAGAGGAAAATGGGCGGCCATATCAATAATAGTGTGTGTTAGTGTGTAGTGTGCCCGAGCAATCAGTTTTGTTCAGTTTTTAACGCCATTGATTGCTCATGTGGACGCGTTTCTCATTTCGAGTGGCCACTCTAGACGCTTTTCGTTTCGGTCTTGGCGTGGGATACTGCCGTGTCAGACAGACAGACGTATATTTTGACAGCGTTGTACTGCATTTAATCAATAAGCTGCCGGCATGCTGCCGGTTCGAAGGGGCCCGGCTTGCGTGACTAGCGACGTTCACGCCCCCGCCACAGGTTGCTCGCAAACTGACACTTGCGTTGACATTATTATTCTATTTAGAATACGGTGATGGGGAATGTTCGTGACTGTGGAATCAGGGATTGCGATATAAATAAGGTATACTGGGTTTATGTTGTACCCATTACCTACGTCCAGACAGTTTAGCTGGGCCCTAAGTCGCTTAGCCATCGCCATTGAGCTGCTATAGTGATCGACCCTCTGATCGGTCGGTCAGAATCAGCCGACCAAATATCGATCGTCGATCACTGTACCAAATCCACAGTGTCGCCACAATGGCTAAGCGACTAGGGCCCGTTTTAATAAATGCATCTCAAAGTTGAGATCGATCTTAAGATGCAGTTATGACGTTTAATGTATGAAACATCTGTCAAAAATCATCTCAAGTTCGATCTCAATCTTGAGATAGATTTATTAATACGGGCCATAGGGTCCTGATGACTAACGGCTGAATACTAGAACGGAACTCATATTTAAGAGCTGCTAAACTTTGACGCGCCTAAAAAAAAAATCGGATAACGACCTCTCAAACTGCTAAGTAGGACTTAAACATTTAACTAGCTTTTGACTACTTATTTACTGAGAAAAGAAAAAATGAGGATATTTCTTCTTCTTATCTTATGGTTAGTGGTCAACCTGGTGTCAGAATTGCTCAAGCCGCCCGCAGGCCTCCGACATGGCTGACTGCTGTCTAAATGACAACAACCGGACCGACTTTTTACGACATCTGAAGCACGGAAACACTTAGTTCGAAGGCATTTAAATGGTAACCCATCTCTGACTGACCTTGCCAAGCGTTGCTTAACCTCCGATCGTTTATATCAGTGATTGCAGATGACTAAGAGTGGTAAACGAACATAAGTTGATATTCTTGAGGATAAATATGTATTTAAGACTATGTTAAGTGGTATAGTAACCACCCGCTCGCCTAATGGCCGGCATTGGGGACGGCAGGGGAAGGCATTTTAATTTTTATCAATCGAATTTAATACTTATCCAATCGAAATAAGGTATATATTTCAACGGTCGGTGATCGACCCTGGATTATCTCGGAGCAGTTTTCTCGGTGCACCGAAGAGCACGCTGGACCTTATTCCGATTGGATAAGTATTAAATTCGATTGATAAAAATTTAAATGCCCTCCCCTGTCGTCCCAGTGTGCGCCGGCTATAATGCGCCGATCAAGGAAATAATTTCTTGTAATAAAGACGCATCATTACCGCTAGTCCGACAATAGGTTCACAAGCTACTAGTTCAGATAAATACTAAACCTTAACTAATCGCTAACAGACAACCAAAAAACCTTCCGGAACTACCTGGCACACTCCACCATTGCTGAAAAACGGTATCAACAAAATAAATCGATTAATCGCGAAGTTAATAAAAAAAGCCACGGTATCGCCAACAAAAGACATTATTAATGGAATAGTGGCAACAAAAAGAGGCCCAGGTGCCTGCCACCGGGTTTCCAGGCCACGCTATTCAGTGCCACGTGACATTTATGTTATTCCGCCTTTTTAGTGGCCCGTGAGTCATAAGGAAAATCCACGTAAAAGGCACGTGTTAGGTTATACTAACGTACTTCCTCGTGTTATGAATGTATCACGAATTCTGTAAGATAGTATTTTGTGTCCTTTGCAATGGATGGAAGTAGATAATCTTCTAACTCCTCCTTAATATTCTTGTTTTGATTAAATTCGTGCGTGTCCCGAGACAACTTAGCTTTTCCCTGGGACTCGTCGAGGGTCAAACCTTGGCGTTATTGTCGGCTTACAAGAGTAACAGTGGTAGGAGTGTGCGGTGGACCTGGTCCCATTTTTTAGGTAGGATGGTCCCAAGTACACTGAGAGAAAAAAATGGTTTATCCAACCAAAAACCAACCGAAGTTACGCGTTCATATAGGATAGTCTGTTGTATTTAACTTAGTACGTGCTGTTTTTGAGAAAATTGTGGTACTAGGTACCTACGGTAGGCTAGCATACTCAACTAAGAAAACATGCCCAGCATAAACTGAGCTCTCTTTTTGATGGCTATTCAATAATAAAGAGTGCTCAGCTTATGCTGGCAATATTCCCAAAGATGAGCAGCCGACCGATGGAGGAGGTAAAACCCAGATTTTTATTCGTTGTTTTCGCATGCTAACAATGGTACCTATTAGAATTACTCAGTCGGTAAGTTAGCCGATATTTTTTGTGTTATTTATTAGGCGTGATATTAAGTTTGTATCAACAAAAAATCTATTGTTGATGTGCTAGTTAGAACTTGTGATGTAACAAAGGTTGTGTATTACATAATGTATTATTTAAATGTCAGTGGGAATGTCGCAGCATCTGAAGTAATCCTAGATGAAGTGATAGGTGGGTTCCGCGTACGGTGTGCTGAATAACTCGAGTTATTGCAAGAGGTGTCTGCGCTTGGGTTTGGTTGATTCAAGATAATCGATGTGCTGTTTAAGCGCCAGTATGCGATTTTGGTATACATTAACAGATGCTTAAGCGACACGTTTTCTAGCGACATAAAGGGGGCGTACATTAATTAGGTGAGGCTTTTAGGGGGCGGGGAGGTGTTAAAGCCGAATCTCACCCAATCGTGGGGGAGTAGGGGGTCTCGGCAAAAATCACGTTATAATTTATTTCGCAAAAAACAGTGTAAAGTTGCGAGAAAACTGGGTTAAATGAAATAAACATGTTTCTCCACTAAAATATAGCCACAATATGGCTTTTGTTTTTTTTTAGGTATTATTCGTCGATCCAAATCTTATGACATCTCACCAAGTGGGGGGGGGGGGAGTCGAAATATTGCCTCACGTAATTAATGGACGCCCCAAAGACGAAACAAAGCATTTACATGCAATTATTTGTTAAATATTAATAAGACATCAACATATTAAAACATGGAGCGCAACTCGATACTGAAGCACGGTTAATTATTTAGTAGCCGCTAATATCGTGTTTCGTGTGGAAAATTGAGATTTCTCAATACCTACGTGCAACAGTAGGTAAGCAAATTCTTTTGTAATGTGGTGTGCATGCAAGGAACATAAACTAAGTAAAGATTACTGTGGACCTACCATGCAATACAGTATCATGAAATGCTCTGAAAGCTGGTTTTAGTCATGCATGATGTTTTCAACAAAAGTAATACATTGAATGAACAATGGATTTATTTGTTTACGTGTACGTAACCTACCCATTTAAAGTCTTTCAAAACGTACCTAGCATCGATTCAAGACTAAGCAACACACTATAAAATTTATTTAATGTAAAGGTGTACTAGGCTACCTACTGTGGTTAACGGCAGTGCTTTACAACAAAATATTGACGATCGCCGTTCACTTTTGCATAACCTCTGTCTCCCCTAATTTGAAAATTCTTAAACGAAAGGGTTATTCAATAAACGTTCACTACATATAACAAACGTACCATAAACAGCGGGCTAGTCTCGTTTCGTGAAACGTTGAACCGGGGCGTTTAATCAGAAGGGTGCGACAGTCTGGTAACCTCGTGTCTATGCCTCGTTTGCATCCACTGCAATATGACTCACTGGTTAAGTCCCGTTAGTAGTCCAGTGGGAGTTTGAAGTCATTCATTCTCGATAATAAATTGAAGGATAGACATTTGTGTGAGAATAATCGAATACTGCTAACCAATAGTCTTCTCTAAATAGCACATTGAGTTTCCACTAGCCTTGAAGTGATAAAAAAGCTAAACACGCGATCTTTGTAAATACAAGAGAAGAGACGCCTATATTGTCTTGTAATCAGTCGAGTAAATAATTTATTTAGCGAGTACCTATCTATTGAGCAAGTCGATTGGCTGAGTGGAATACCTTGAACTTGTAACTGGCTTGCTACTTCACCCTACTGTTATCTACTCGCCCTGAAGATCATCGGGTCAGTTCAGACTCTCATTATGATTGACCGGAGTTCAGTGGCCCAAATTACAATGCTAGTGTGAGCTATACTTGAACGCGAAGGTGCCATTACTGGTACCGTGTAAACAGGCGCTGGGTATATTATACTCGGTGTTTCGGCGTTAGGTACCTGTACATGTACGCACAGCTGTTAAATCAATAATTGCATGCGTAATTTTAGCCTGCCCTGCAGGTGAGAAATTAAATCCAATCCAATTAATTTAAGACCTTCAAACTAATGGAGGTTCTTTTGAGTTTACCAGTTGTCTTGTTAATGTTACTGTTTTACGTTATAAGTTATGTCTCTTAAGGGTCCCACGGGAAAGTATAAAGAAAGTTCGAATCGAAGTCACAGTGCTGTAATCACGTGATCTTATAGGGATATTTCTTATCCGTTATAATCCATCCATCCATCTCAGTTTTAAGGGAAAGAGTATTATGTAAGTGTTCACGCGTGGCGTTTGACCGCGTGATAATGAACGTGAGATCGATTTAACAGTGTCTGCGCTAAAGGATTTCTTGTTTGCATTACCAATTATTGTATGCTACTATTTAAACGGTGCGTACATGCTGTTACTTAGAAATGGTTTAGAGAATTAACGTTTTAAAGGTTGTATAATAATAATGATTGGATCATATCTAAGTGAGCTGTATATGAGCTGAAAATATGATATTCCTTAGCTTACTAATTATGAAAAAAAAAACCTAGAATATTTTCCAATTATAACTAGATAATCATGAATAGAATTTATATGACAGAAAATAATTTTTCGATCAGCACGGTTTTTGATAAATGGATATCTCCATTGCAATTTTGTTAACCGTAAAAGGTAGACAAACACAAGATGAATGAAAAGGTCGTTTTCTATATTGGTAAATGTTGATAGAATGTATCATTGAATGAATAAAATAGCGAAACCACGTAAAATATGTAAAACATGTATGTCGTAATTACTTCATAAGAATTAGTTATGGAGTTATGAGAAAATATATGTGGAATTAAATGGCTGAGTTTGGCTTTTGCAATTTCGTTAAATATTTTGTACAATATCGTATTCGAACCGAATGTGAGAAAGTTCTTTTGTGCATACATTATAAGAGTCATAAAACAAGCGTTGTTTGTCATTAGTATCGTTATATGAGGCGTTTCTTGAAAAACACTTATTCATATGTTCACAGACAAAATGTACTTAAGATAGCATAATCGCCTTATAAATAGTGCACAAGGTTTACCTATGTCTTCTGCAAAATTACAACGTGATAACGTAATTGTTTAGTCTTAGAGTGGTGGTGGAGTAAAACAGGTTAAACCACAGAGTAAAGACTAAAGAAAGAGGTGCCCTTATTAGATATTTGTATGAAACAAAACGTGGTCATTGTTTTTTCATTTTCATTTTACTATTTACCGGTAAATAGTTGAACTACTCGCTTCGTTTTATGTCGATGTTAGTACTAGGCCGACCACTCGGCCGACTTGCTTAGGGCCAGTCCCCTTAGTAACTGGTCCATGGGTTAAACTGAACCATTTTTAGAAGTTTATCACGATTTGAATTGAAATAACACTCATCACCTATGCTTGAAGATAAGCAAAGTAATGATGATGTGTAAATTATAATAAGAATGTGAAGAAACCTGACGACCTTAGATCGAAGAGAAGGAAAGAGGTTATAGTATGACAAACGTCGAACGACTACTGTCTACGAAGAGAAGTATGTAGTTTGTATATACCGTAGTATGTACAAACTACATCAAACACCGATGACATCAAAGCATAGGAAATTACCTACGTAAGTACTATCTCTTTACATTTTCCGACAGTACATAAAGTGAAGTACTTAAGTAGATATTAGTTCCTCCTATGTTGCAAGTTCATTGACCTGTAGTAAAGGTAGTAAGCACTATCTAGTGTACCGATGCTTATACACGTTGGAAACTAAAATGTTGTCAGCATTATGTTGAAACTGAATATGAATAGGTATTCAATTTCCGTTTGTGAGTTTTTGTTTTCCTTTTGCGCTTCGCTGATCCCACTGAAACATATGTAAGTTCCTTGCAACAAGGACTGAGGATTGAAGGAATAAAAGCTATTCACTACTAAGATTTACATCCACTAAATCGATAGGTTCCAAAAAAATGTTGGTCCTTAAAATTTTCGTAGCATTTACACTTCACATTAATTGGCAGTTACATACAAATCTACCACCATAAAATCTTTTGCATAATTCTCCCAATAAAACAGTAATTACTACCAATTTCCTAGCACCTTTTATATTTGCAATGCGACAAGGAAATTGTAGTTGCACATCAACCGTGTAATTAAAAGTCGAGTCACATCGCACGTTAATTACTCTGTGACAAGGTAATCGTCTTTTAACGCTGAATCTAATCGGTATTTAAGCGTTCCGTGGAATCCTCGCGAGCTCACAGGTCTTGGGTCGTAATGTGTTCATACGCGCGGGAATTTCGCCTTGACACCTCCATTGTAAACTTTATAGGTCAACGTCATGTCTCATGGTGTATTTGATAGCTATTCAATGCGCGTGCCGCCTGATTAATTGGCTTTAATACAAAGTATTCTATGCTTTGCCTCTTGTAAGGTTGAGGTAGTTTTGATAGTTATATATATTACGTACTAGCTGTGTCCCCAGGGTTTCGATCAAGAGGAAAGCACAATAAAACATAGCCCATATCACTTAAGGATAGTGTAGTGTATCAGTGAAAGAATTTTCAGAAACAGTTAAGTAGTTCCTGTGATTACCTCCTGCAAACAAACTTACAAACAACGTTACCTCTTTACATTATTTGTATAGATTTCACTAACATCTTTTATTTGCGTCAACATTAGCATACATTCAAAAAATATATTTAAATGTTAACTTCTATTTCAACGCAAGCTGCAAAATTCTGTAGAGTATTTATAATGCGAAGTAATGTAGCGGAAAATTATGTTGTTATATACCCATCATGTTCTAAATATGTCATAGATTATGTCGGTGTACCAAATTTGGAGCTAATTATATCTCCATTTATTTGATTGTTTTTGCTAGACCTTGGCTTAGCCTTCACCACCGCAGGGCACGCTAATAGGATTATAATTCAGACACCTGGGAGTTGTACGGGCTTTAGGAATCAGGGATGGGGGGGGGGGGCATTGAAGGTCTCATAGCAGTGTCTACATGAAGACCTTGAGTCAGGATAATGGGCCACACTCGGTACTTTACATTTGACACGTGTTCCAAATGTATAACAAATATAATTTTACTTAATATTACTTCTTTGGTATCGATATAGATTTTAAGAGTCTGTAATACTCGGGTCTTTGTTCTTTTCAGACTACACGTCATGTCCGTCATTAGCCATGCCAGTCATGGATTGTATGCGATTATCATTCACTAAATATTGCATAATACTTAGAAAGGATATGTTGCGAGCTGTCGACACATTGTTTTAACACCGTTATGTATGTTCAAGTTAATTTTTGTTTCGCAACTTATACAATTTTTATTTGTGTATGAACAAATGATCTACATTCAGTATTAAATGACGACATGGTTAAATCTAACCTTATTTAACTTACGTGGGATGCTTCTTCTTCGTAATTGTAGAAGCAGGACCACGAACATTCATATAATCTTTTACGTAAACCTTCCATATCGTCAATCGTCAGCTTCTTTACTTATAAAATTATAATATGTAACATTTATAGCTTAATGCTAACCACACGAGGTAAGCCGATGTTTTTGACTTTTGCTTTCATTCTTGATCTAACTTATTTTATACAAAATGTAAGACCAAATGCATATACTACCCTTTAAAGGGCCACTTAAAATCTCATTCTATATCGATAAAAATAGACATTATGTTGCAAGTTCCTACTGTTGTGTACATAATTATATCTATTGTGATACCTACCACGGCTCGAGTGCAGCACCGTCACGCATGGGGTCGACGTGATCGATAGTCAAAAACGGATTACGGGTGATTGATGGGGGACTACCCCCGGTTTCCTAGACGTGCTCCGAATGCGAATACTTAGAATTTTGTGGGGATAATAGGCTTTTTTAATGTGTTTGGCCCGCAACAGACTCCCACAGCTGTTACTTCTGTAAGCGAGGATCGATAATGGTGTCCCCAAGGTCCCGGGGAAAAGGTGAGTTGTCTTGGAACCCGCACGAATATAAACAAAAGAAAAGATATGAGTTGGAAGAAGATTATTCACTTCCCTCCGTTGCGAAGCGAGAGCCAAAATAACAGTATAGGCTGATTGCCACTGACAATGGGCTTGCGATGTAATAAAATAACCTCTTGGGATCACTAGGTCTAGATCTTGATGACGATGCAAGAATTACAATGCCTATGGCGATTTTAATGTAAAAACACTTAATCAACAACAACTCCTAACATCATTGTACAATGTTTAAGCAAATAAAGTAATTTGATTTGAATGCTTGTGCTTACTTTACTACTTATAACAAAACTACAAGCAGATATACTGAATCGCAATTCGATACATCTATTTGAACTTTCAGACACTGGTGATCATACCAGACAATATAACAGCCCGTATCAACAATATAGCCAATTTTACGGCCAATCGATCAGCGTAGACGCGTCGCGGCACGTACAACGGTCGCGGTCGTAATTAACTTCGGAATTCTTACAAACCATAAATTTAATTTCACGTTCAAGTGTTTGACCCACATGTGACCGCAGTCGCTATGCGGATAACAGTACAGAGATGGTGATGGAGACGGTGCACTGGGCTCATCTGGGTTGACCGCAAGGCCTCACGCGAGCGAGCCAGACGCACGCACACCTGCCCGTGCGCAAGTGCCGATGCACACAGCCGCACCTACCGAGATGCGGTAATACTATCCAGAGCAGATGAGGCATAGCCAAGCAATGTAAATAACAAATGTCCCTAGTATGGAATTTATTGCAGGATGCTTGCATGCACTGCATAGAACGTTATTTTTTGTATACCCCAACAACCGAAATAGCCCATAAAGATTTTCTTTTAAATTCCTACCAATACTACTAATAATACCAATAGAACTACCAAGTGATACGCAAGAGTGATACGCAAGTGATACGCAAGTAATGTCGTCAACAACCGCCTGTTACCCTCGTGTAAGATCACAAAAAAACATTGCAAAACGGCTTCTCCTGATGATTCTGAATAAATTAATTTCAGGTTCTGGGTAAATTTGTTGTATTCTCGATACTGTCCCTAGCGGAATTTGTCGCGAATAATACTGATATTAACACATTTACAGTACGCACGATAACTGACTTGCACAAGGTTATTATCGCGTTGTGCACTATAACAATGTAGGTCAAATGCTATTATACTGTGTTGATATTATAATACTCGTACATGATGAATAAATGTAATAGAAACAAATTAGGATACCTATTGAAACAACATATTTCAGGTGCAGCTGATGTAGGAAAATAATTTAATTATAGGTATCAATGATCAATGAGGAAAATTTTCCTCGCGAAGTTTGACTTGCCTCACGTGAGGCAAATGCGCGCCCTGCCTCATCTGAGCAGTCATATTTGCCTCAACTAGGTTGGCAGTCATGAGACAGAACGATGTCAAACGTGTCAAACTGATTGATTGGGTATACCCATTTCTTTCGACAGTGTCAGTTGCCTCGCCATTTGCCTCGCGCGGCATGCGACAGAGGCAAACGTCGTGCTTCGCGAGGCATGTGGGTGAGCAGCCTCGCGCGGCATGTGCATGTTGTAGACACGCCTAATGATAAACTTATGATAGGGGATTTCCAATTACAATGGGTGCGTCTAAAACAGGCGAGTGGCGCGCTTGATCAATCAATGTCGTCTGACCAAGTAGAAATATTGTCATAAAATAATTACGCACCCAATGGCTTAAAATTATAGTTTTGATGGCAATCTATCAATCGATAAATACACTTGAACGTAGTCTGGAAACTAACAGCTGGGTTTTATACTCTCTACGTAGAAAGCTTCAACGACATCATTAAAAGCTTTATTGTAAGCAATAAATAATCTATTCTATTCCTTACCAGCATTAATCGTTTTATGAGACAGCTAAGCATTTCCCCTAAGAAGATCCAATGAATTTCTAAGCACCTATCTATAGGTCCTGTTATAGCAACGCGTACAAAGTAATTACCGTTCGAAACACTCGAGCGACGTCGTAACAGCTTGTAATATTTGAGGTATATAGGTACAAGACAGCCGTAGATTCGAAGCATCACTAACCTGTGGCACAGTAGTGAACAACACTATAAATTGCGTTGGTCTGCAATGAAACGGCTTAATAACCGTTAAGGTCCGCCTGAGATCCCAGTCTCGGTCTCGATCTTGGCCGTTCTCGGCTAAAATATAAGTCTCGGTCTCGACGAAATTTTGGGAAAATCTCGGCCGAGGCTGACTGAGAAATGAGGGTATTTAAAATTGGCACGCGGTCTCGCTCGGTCGGCTGGTAATATTCAGTTTTTTCTATGTTATGTAATTTCTCTGTTTCGGTCTCAGCCGAGAATTTACTTAATTCTCGGTCTCGGCCGAGAATTTACTTTATTCTCGCTCTAGGTCGAGAATTTACTTTATTCTCGGTCTCGGCCGAGATAAAAACAACCGGCCAAGTGCGTGTCGGACTCGCACATAAAGGGTTCCGTACCACCGTAGAATAAAAACGTCAAAAATATAAAGTTTATTGTATGGGGACCCCCTTTATTTTTAAATTCTATTTTATTTTTAGTATTTGTTGTTTTAGCGGCAACAGAAATACACATTCTGTGAAAATTTCAAGTCTCTACCTATTATGGTTCGTAAGATACAGCCCGCTGACAGACAGACGGACGGACGATCAGACGTACAACGATGGCTTAGTAATAGGGTCCCGTTGGCACCCTTTGGGTACGGAATCCTAAAAACTAGTCTCGGTCGGACCTTAATAACCGTGTTTACGATGCTTGCATTCGACTGTAATCTAAAATACAGTTACCGTCATTTTCTCCGCATGCATAAATCCAGTACAAACACTGTGGTCGATAACATAGTGATGGTAATAAATTTTATGTTAGCGCAGCGCGTAGCTTCCTTACTACATTCTAAATTAGTTGAAAAGAGACGGGGCTTTAGATGGGCTATATCCGAAGATAGATTGGTTCGGTTGAGTTTGCTCAATCATTATGATTTGTGGGATTAGAGAGATGCGTCCGATATAAGTAAGAAAGTCTAGTCCAGTTATCTAGAGTCCGTTATCGGTTCTTTTATCAAGTACTGGGTATAAAGTACGTTTATGATCAATGCATTATGTCGATTATTTATGGTAGAGCTCAGCCGTAGCCCATTGAGTGCAGCTCATATATGGGCTGGCTCGAACGGGGTAGTACGACCCTATAATAATAATATCCTGGGACATTTTATACACACGGCTACCTGATCCCAAACTAAGCAGAGCTTGTACTATGGAAATCAGATAACTGATATTACTACATATACTAGTTTTTTGTTTGTAAATACATACTTAATATACATAAATACACCCAGACTCGGGACATACAGAGATGTTCATACTCACAAATGCATGTCCCGGGTAGGAATCGAACCGACGACCTGCAGCGTGAAAGGCGCCACCACGCCAAACACGTTAACGGGCCCTCTCGCGAAAGCTACTGCTTTTCGCACGATGAGTGAATTCCGATCGATTGTAATGATCGATCAGGACACTCAATGGATCTATAACATTTTCAGCTAGGTGAGTAAGTAATAAGATTATATCATTAGTGAATTGATCGGAACCGTATGCGCAACGGTTGGCCCACATCGGCGCCATTCGAATAAAACATACTTAGTTCCGTGCGATCCCACCGCTTCTCATCGTTCAATGTCGGTGCGCACGCGATTCGCCCCTTAGCTCAGCATTGTTTGCGGTTATCACTCCTGTTTGTGTAACTAAATAGATACAAGTTCATTTGTAGGGTTAGATGCAAATGCGAACACACTGAGAACCTAAATGCCATTTGTTTCCTATAAATAACTAGACGGACTATTATTTAATAGATATCCGTCTAGTCCGTCCGTCCTGAATAGATTCTATTGAATAGAATGGAATCTATTCTATTCGACCGCTTGGCGCAGTGGTTCGAGCGTAGGCCGTTCGGCTCACTGCCTCGGGTGGTTACGGGTTCGATTGACAGAGGCAAATTTCGGAACGGCCTTTTCGTAATTTGCCCTGGTCTGGGTGTCACTGGGATCGCCCCCAGTCCATTGTCATTATGCATTGCTTAGTTTGGGACGATACAGTTGGTGTGTAAAATACATCTCAAATACATCTCAAAGTTGAGATCGAACTTAAGATGCTGTGTTTTTGTCAGATGTTCCATACATTTAACGTCAAAACTGCAACTTGAGGTCGACTTTGAGATGCATTTGTTAATACGCGCTTTAGTTTACTTATAACGATGCCAAATATAGTTGGTTTTATCCACTCATAAATAATACTACTGTAGTGCGTGCTTCAAGTGGGATTAAAACGAATAAGACGATCCTATTTGACTGCATCTGGTCCACTATAAATACAGTACATTACAATATAATTGGAGCAAGACCTTTTCAAAAGGCGAGCACGTGTTCCGAACAGGTTTTGTTCCCTTCCTAGACCCACGTGCGACGACCACATTGTAATATCGTAATTACGACTTTATTACGGCGTATTACAATTGGATCACAGTAATGTGTTGTCCTTACGAAATGATCGATTGTGTGGGCGATGTAGCAATTGTTGGATGGAGTGGTAAAGAGAGTGCAGCGAAAGTATATGCAACTGCAGTTACGTTGTTTCACTCTGAAGGCACGAGTTCGCAGACAGCGGCAGACAGCAAACGTCAGTCGGTCTCATATAAATGTTAATGCCGTCTGCCGTCGCGGCACATGTCATCGCCACAATTTGTATGAGGCCGACCGACTTCTGCTGTCTGCCGCTGTCTCCAAACTCGTTCCTTTATAATAATATTATAGTGGTTTGGGCGTTTCCGTGTTTAAGAAGTCAATAAACATAACAGGAATAAATAGGTATGTAACGATGCTCGTTTATAAATAAAATATTTTTTGAGCGGCAAGATATTATTAAATAGACGTGTCTACAACATGCACATGCCGCGCGAGGCTGCTCACCAACATGCCTCGCGAAGCACGACGTTTGCCTCAGTCGCATGCCGCGCGAGGCAAATGGCGAGGCAACTGACACTCTAGACAGGGAAAGGTATACCCGATCAATCAGTTTGACACGTTTGACATCGTTCTGTCTCACGACTGTCAAACTAGGCGAGGCAAATGTGAGTGCTCAGGTGAGGCAGGGCGCGCATTTGCCTCACGTGAGGCAAGTCAAACTTGGCGAGGAAAATTTTCCTCGCGCGGCATGTGACACTTCTGGACGTAGCTAATGGATGCGTCTACATAAGGCTCATGTCACGCTAGAGCACTCAGTTTTGACGTCAGAACACATGGACATAATGTCATAACGTGAGTTCCCGGGCAAGGCATGCGAGGCATCTGGTCGCAATAAATGCACCCATTTGGTACGTTTACATTCCTCGCTCCGATGTCAACGGACTGCTTTGGCGCGCCGCTCACCTCATATACAGGGTGAATTTGAAATCATGGGCATCCTTTTAAACTATGACTATACACATGATTCAGAATATTTTGGGAAATTAAATAAAAAATCTATTGATAAAAAAATATTGCTCGAGTAAACAAATAAGCAAACCAGTTACCGGTTATACCTTAGGGGAGACTGAGGACACTTGATCCCCATTTTGGTTTTTCGTTCATATTTCATAAAATAATAGTGTTTAACGGGATATTTTTTTATGGTTAGCTAGAAGATATATCCATCTATCTTTTTGCATCATCAAATCGTGAAATATGTATGTGTTTCCTAATTATTTTTGCGTTTTCTCAGAAGTCTACGAAAGGATCAAGTGTCCCTTGTTCTGGGACACTTGATCCGGGTAGATATGATCATAGGGGATTCTTTTGTAACTTCTTGTAAATTTGGATAAGTAAATATACAATCAAAAAACGAGGGATCAAGTGTCCCATGCCAAGGGACACTTGATCCCTCTGTATACATTTCTGAGGTTTTGTTCCTGGGATCAAGTCTACCCATGCTTGCCATGATCAAGTGTACCTTTGAGCGAGATTTTACAAAAACTTTTTTTTTTTATAAAAAAATATATATATTCAAGAGAAAACCTCTGTACACACACTTTAACTAATCAGTTTTCATAAGTTTTCTTTGCAATCCGTAATTTATTTATTTTAATATCTGAAAATATCGATTAAAATACTCGCAATAAAAGATGTTGGCCCGCCGCAAACGAAAACACGCCACTGCTCTGAAGTTGTCGATTATTTACTTTCAAAATGACATTGGGTCACCGACAATGATGGTTAAGATTATGGATGCATGTAGTGATATTAAAAATAGCTTTTAGTTTTTGATTTATGGCTTGGTGATCAAGTCTCCCAAGGGATCAAGTGTCCTCAGTCTCCCCTACCTGGGCAAAAAAATTTTATCAATTGATTTGTTGATTGATATTCCCTAAATATTCTGAATCATGTGTAGAATCACCGTTTAAAAGGATGCCCATGATTTCGAATTCACCCTGTAGATGCATCCAATAGCACAAGACGAGTTACGTCTATGTGCATTGTACTAGACGCAGCTTTTTATTCAAAGTCAAAGTCAAAGTCAAAAAGTCAAAAGGTTTTTATTCATGTAAGCTCATTAGAGCATTTATAAATAGTCAATATAAACAATATTTTAGCATTACCACCGGTTCGTAATGTTGCTTCCATTGAGAAGAGCCGGCAAGAAACTCAATGGTTACTCTTTTCAAAAGAATAATTGTATACATTTTCAAACAGTAACGCTATGTGAGCAGGCATGCATTAACACAGTGTGAGTAAAAAAAGAAAATAAGGTATTTAAATAAAAATTAATAAAAACTAGCCTAGAAAGCTGTGCATGCCTACTCCCACTTAACTGTCAAACCAAAAGGTGAATATTTATAACGATTGTTTTGGTGTGATGCCTTCCGTGCTTAGGTCTTGTCTGTAAAAGTTTTGGAACAACGGTGTCAAGTGGAAAATGGGCGGACCAGTCCCCGCAAGCAGCGCCCGGAACCCGAGCATGACTTGAGCAGCGGCATCACCCTCCTCAACCATTTTAGAGGGAAGAGGGTGACCCGCTCCACAGAGCCACCGCAAGCAAGGACATTAGAGTGAGCATGACCGATCCATTACCGCAGTGACATAGTTCAACAAAGCTAAGTAAGCGTACGGCAAGACAACATCCGCTACAATTGACATACAAATGCTTGTCAATGGCTACATGATACATGATTTCCACAACTTAAAAAGGTGGTAATTGTGACTAATATGTCAATAGCGCTAAATTAAGAGAAGGAAGAGGAAAACAATAAATAAATAAGGAATAAATCAAAACAAGAAATTCTGAGGAATTATTCCCGTTCCGGTGGAGCTGGACCAGCACCTAGCCAAGCATCTTTATCTTTCAAATAATCATCTAATGTGTAGTAAGCCCGCTTACAAAGCGTACGCTTTACACAAGTTTTGAATTTAGTTTCACTAAGACTAAGTATGTTTGGTGGTATTTTATTATAAAACTTGACACAGTATCCCATGAAAGATGTGTGAACTTTCGCAAGTCGAAAGCGCGGTTGATCTAATTTGTCTTTATTTCTAGTGTTATATCGATGACTCTCACCTAACTTTTTAAAGAGATGTAAATTTTTCCTAGTGTACATTATGTTTTCATAAATGTATTGGCATGGTACAGTCATAATGTTGATTTCCTTAAACCGTTCCCTCAAGGAGTCGCGACTTCCTAAATTATAGATGGCCCTAACGGCCCGCTTTTGTAAAATAAAAACAGATTCGATGTCAGCCGCCCTACCCCACAATAATATACCATACGACATGACACTATGAAAGTAACTAAAATAAACTATTCTCGCGGTGTCGATATCGGAAAGTTGTCTAATTTTCCTAACAGCGTAGGCGGCGGAGCTGAGCCGCTTCACGAGAGCTCTTATATGTGGGCCCCACTGTAATTTGGAGTCGAGCGTAATACCTAAGAAAACAGTATCATTAACGAATTCAAGTTTTTCTTTATTTAGTACTACATCGCATTCGTTACTTCTAACATTAGGTAATGAGAATCTTACACATTTAGTCTTGTTACTATTCAATGCTAAATTATTAGTATTGAACCAGTTATGGACCTGAAGAATAGCATTATTCACGTTGTCCAAATTATTTACATGTCTACCTACTTTAAAAATCAAAGAGGTATCATCGGCAAATAAAACTATCTCTGCCCTACTTTGTATTATATGCGGAAGGTCATTTATATATACTAAAAACAGAAAAGGACCCAAAATGGATCCTTGAGGAACTCCCATTTTAACTAGAGAGCCTAACGATTTAACACCATTTATTTGAACGTTTTGTTTTCTACCTACTAGGTAAGATTTTATAAGTTTGAGCGCCCTATTTCTAACACCGTAATGTTCCAATTTAAGCAAAAGTATTTCATAATTGACGCAATCAAATGCCTTTGAGAGGTCACAGAAGATACCAATAGCATCCTGTGAGTTCTCCCATGCGTCGAAGATATGCTTGATTAAGGTGACACCGGCGTCGATAGTACAGCGGCCTTTGGTGAAACCATATTGTTGATCATGCAGGATGTTATTTGCGTTGAAATGATGTAACATTTGAGTAAGCATAATCTTTTCAAATATTTTGCTAAAAACTGGCAAGACGGATACTGGTCTATAGTTGTTGGGGTCTTTACTATTACCGGATTTAAAAAGGGGTATTACTTTACTGTATTTCATTAAATCCGGGAAGACTCCCTGATCAACACACTTGTTAAAAATCAAAGCTAAATATGGCGCCACAGTACCAATGATAGTTTTACATGCTTTTACTGACATTCCCCATAGATCTTCAGTTGGTTTAATTTGTATGTTACTGAAGGCTTTAACAATAGACCGATCGTTAATATAATCGAATTTAAATTCTACAGGACAAGTGGCTATGTTATCTTTAAGAAGTGAGAGTGAAAGTGAAGGAGAGCAGTTTAAAAATTCTGTTGTTTTTACAGGGATGTTTGTAAAGAACGTTTCGAATTCCTGTGCTACATCTTCATTTGAACTAATGAGACCACGCGAGGTCTCTAAAGTGAAATCTGTATTGCGTTGTTTGGTTTTTCCAGTTTCACTGTTAACTATATTCCAGGTGGTCTTGATCTTGTTGTCTTCTACTATGTACACCGAACGATAGATAATCGATGTGTCTACTAAGTAAGCCGGACGAAATGCTTCAGGTCGAAGTGCGCCTGACCCGATTAATTCTACTCAAATCAGTTCGATATTAGCCTTTCACTATTATCTTCCGCTTCAGGTTTCGTAACTATAATTTCTGTAAGTACCAATTGCTTGGTATATGTATTATGACTCTGAAGTGGCCATTGCAATACCAATGCTTGATAATGCCCATGCCGGAACATTTTGTGATGAATGCACATAATCTTTGTTTAATTATACGTTCTAAAAAAAGACAGTGGTATGGTCAGCAACATAAGTCACTGAAGATTCTCAGTTTTTCGCTGGCACACTTTTGTTTTGCATCTAATCCATTGTTTTTCATCATCGAAACAAAATTTAGACATTTTGCTAAAGTATGGTTTGAAAATGTTCACCAACGTTTAAAAAATAAAGAGTATCACCGATTTGCAAAATTGAGAATTTTCAGCGACTTTGCTGACTGTACCTGGGTGAGTCTTGTAACGCGTACATTACTTGATGCAAATATTATAGTAGATACGTAATCGTGCACATAATGATATTGATTTAGGTCACAGATGGCTTTTAAGCTCTACCGGAAGTGGCGATGGAGTGCAAAGCGCTCATTACCCAGCGAGTGAGCTACGTAAAGTAGAATATACATGACTTAAGTAACTGCTTGTTTCTCTAAACTTAAATGAGTATGTACATAAGTAATTACTTTAAGGATGAGCAGTAGTGTATTGAAAGTAAAAACACTCATACTATAAAGTAGTTATTACAGTTGCGATTCGTGCGATGAGTGAGAGAGCAAGAAGCCCCCGCCCCCCTCTTTCGTTCCCTCTGCCCCACTCCCCTTCAGGTCGGCAACGAGCGAGCGATGCCTTTGGTATTGGTTCGTAAGCTTGTGTGCCAACTTACGTCACATAAAAAAGTGTTAAGCAGCAAAAGTTTACTTCAGAATATTTGCCCACGTTCCGCACACGGCGCTCAATAATAGGAAGAGCAAAGAAAAAGCACTTTTATGTAAAAGTGATGCCATAGACGTAACTTACGCAACTATACTTTTCATTTTCCGAAGGAAAACCGGTCGCATGTCGAAATATTTAAAACGAAAGTAATTTGTCGATGGCTGTGGGATCAATATATTGACTTTACTTACTTGCGCAAGAGCACTCTATTGGTAAAGCTTACCAAGAGGTAGGATAAACCTTCTACATGGATTATCCATCGTCAATTTACATAGATGTTCTATGTAAGGCGTCCATACCAATTATAATTATTATATTTGTCTCGCTGTTTTTTTTATATTTTCTATTATATACCATTCTTGTAGAAATTTCCACCACCAGAACAATTTTTCTTAGTTTTAACTTAAGAAACGAACTCAACCATATCTTAAAGCAAATCTAAGGCCTATCTATTTACCATATCAATGGGAGTAGGCACCTACTGTATATTACTAAGGGATATAGTTCTTGCAATTCACGAAGGCGACTGGCCCTTGGTTGTGTAAAGACGTATTTATATACGTGTTTATGTGTGCGTTTACGGACTCCGCCACGCACGTACACTGTCACAATGTGTATGTACATGTCGCACACAACCAAGGGCCGGTCGCCTTCGTGAATTGCAAGAACTATACTCGAGCAATACTCTAAGTCCCAGGTGTTTACTGTCACACGGCCGACGCAGCAGCCGTAACAGCTATTTACCATTTCAAAGTCAACGCGGCACACTTCGACGCGCATTTTCACTTTTCGCTGTGGAAATTGGAGATGAGCGAGTAGCGAGAACCGGTTCTATTAAGGGGCAGGACCAAATCGATCTATTTTTAACATTCTAGAGAATACCATGCTGTATACTAATTCTCTGCGTATTTTTGATTTGCATCAAATTTCATATTTTTCTTGATCTAAGTATGTTGCTAATATTTGGTTGTCACCAACTTTTTGAATAATAATTAAATTTTATTAAAGTAAATGTTAATACCTACATTAAAATTTTTAAAAAATGAGAATTTTCAGCGTCTTCTGTCGCTGATTGTACCTAATACAAGAATTATAAAAATCTAGAGGCGTTGGAGACTTTGATAGAATAGAATGCCATTTATAGCCCTGAACGAAATCTTGGTCAAGTTTCAAGTCAAGTAGGTAATTTATTAGTTGCATTCCCAGTGTGTTTCGTTTATGGTGAGAGTTGGTTGCGGGCGGCGGCAGACGGTCGACGGCAGGCGGCAGACGTCAATCCCATAGAATTGAGTGCCGTCGTGCCGTCGCGGCGCATGTCATCGTGACAATTTTGTATGCAACTGACAGCGACAACTGCCGTCGCCGCAACTGCCGCCCGCAACCAACTCCTACCCTTAGGCTTGAGGACGGGCACTTACAAATTTAAAATTTTAGGATTTTGCCACTAATCTTCAACCGGATTGAGTGAGGGTTACTGAGTTGAGTGAGTTACTACTCCTTAACTATTCGCTAAATATTCGGCTCGCTCGCGTGTGATCGGACGATTCGCATTCGCGAATTAGATATACGTTTTAATTAGGAACGACTGGCTAACGTATTTTTATTGGAGATTGCGAGGTCGCGATGAAAATGGACGGGTGACCTTATATTCTGTGCTAATCAAACACTTCAAACACATCTTTGAAGACGAGTTCAATAACCTTGAGAATATTTTTGTATGAACTCCATTTTGATTTACTTCTATTAAATAAAATTGTGTGAGTTTAGTTTAATTTGTTGCGTGTATGACATTTGAAGGAGAGTTTCCAATTTAGATAGCCGCCAATTTTTATCGTTTAATTTCCGACACACGGAATCTGTGTTGGACGTTTTTCCGACAGCTAATTACTCGTGGAAATTGCTTTGGAAGGAGAAATAAATGTTTACTATTATGCATTTGTGTGCATGAACATGTCTGTATGTCCGGAGTCTGGGTGTATGTATGTATATTAAGTATGTATTTACAAATAGAAAAGTAGTATATGTAGTAATATCAGTTATCTGGTTTCCATAGTACAAGCTCTGCTTAGTTTGGGATCAGGTAGCCGTGTGTAAAAAATGTCCCCGGATATTATTATTATTATTATTAAGAATCGGAAACTTTCCGTAAACCCCCGCTGGTGATCTCAAATCCAAGTGTATGTTTACAAAGTTACTCACTGATGTGAACCACCCTCTCACAGAAGATCGGCGTAAAGCAGCTATTACAGCTGCGTTTCGTTCGATGAGTGAGAGAGCCGTAAGCCCACCACCCTCCCTCACCCTCCATCCCACTCCCCTTCAGGTCGGCAATGTGCGAGCAATGCCTTTGGTATTGTAAGCATCTATAGGCTACGGTAACTGCTTAACATCAGGCGGGCCGTACGCTTTTTTGCCACCGCAGTCCTATAAAAAAAAACGTTCGCTGACCAATGTGTTTAAACTTTTTGTGGTCTCAAAATACATATATCTGGGTTCAACAATCTTAAATAATGTATTGCTGTAATATTGGATGTGGTCAAACCATGCGTGTAAGGACACTGTGAGGGGGATTACACTTAAATATCATATTTTAGCCGTTTATATTTTTATTTTTAAATGAGGAACTGTTAAAGCCCTCATTATTAGCGACGTGGGCGCACAGCAGTGGCTATCAACGTCCATTCAGACGCGTGTATCCGTTGATATCAGAGAAATCATAATCGACAGTGAATACGCACGCGCGTGCGTTTGTGCCGCGCCGCGCGCCCCAGCGCAATTATAATTGTCTTGTACAATAGGTACAGCAACGGCTATTCCGTGTGTAGACCTTGATACTATATTTATAAGGACCAAAAGTAAACGGGTTCTTTCCGGGTTTCATTTCTGAATTGTTTTGTAAATTATTTATACTTCCCGTTTGCCATGGTGACATAATTATACCAAAGTTTAAAAAATATTTCCTAATATTTTTTTTTAGTCTTCATTTTAAACCTTAAGGTCTTAGGCCCGTATTAATAAATCGATCTCAAGATTGAGTTAGAACTTGAGATGCTGTTTTTGACAGATGTTCCATACACATCCATACATTTATTAATACGGGCCTTGAGGCCGAATACTCAAAGGCTACTTAAATATTTAAGTCCTACTTAGCAGTTTGAGACGTCGTTAACTGTCATTTTTTGTATGGCGCGTCAAAGTTAAGCAGCTCTCAAATTTAAGTTGCGTACGAGTATTCGGCGGTTAATGTTTCAGGATTCAGAATTGTTTAATATTATTGTTGGAGCCTTAAGGTGATAACTCTCAAGTTTACCTGATTTCGAGCAGTTATTACGCGCTATCGAAACGGACAACCCAGCTAATGTTACTAACGGCACCGCGTGTCAGAACACTGAGAAACGTTGAAGGAAACAATTAGCTAAGTAGGTACTAAAAATGATTAAGTGCTCGGTAATTACCGTGAGGGCATATTACACTAACGGACGCAGAATGAGCTTTGCGCTTTCGGTCAGTAAAGCTTAGCTATCGATCGACTGTCAAACGTATCGAAAACTAGAGTTATTATTATTTCGAAGGCAATGCTACCGATTTTGGTAGAGCAGTCAATAAAAAATGCTTTGCGCGTTGTAGAACGTGAGCGTACTTTATACAAGATTACGAACCATCAATATTAGAGCGAAATTATAAATGATAAGGAGGAACTTAATTTTGGCGCACCTGACAGACGATGTCACAAATCACAAGTGTCACAGACTTATCTGGCCCACTGACAGCGTCGCTAGTGTTGATACAGTACGTTCACAGTTATTTTACCTCTGACATTTACCTTATTTATTAATTTTTGAAAAACGTACCTAGTCGATATTAGGTTTTTATAAGTCATGTAGCCTGTAGAATAAAGCCTAATCTACAGTTCACGGTCTCAAAGGCCAAGTTTAAAGGCTGACTTTGCGTTTTACACAAATAAAATGAGGAACGGACAGTACCTTGTAACAGACTGTCAAAAAATGACATTTCTCTGTCCAACATTTTAGTTACTGGCAGTAGCATTTCATTTGGCCGTATCGTCGATTGTATAAATTAACCATTAGGCAAGTGAGTTCCGTAATAGTATGCGACTCTCTTAAATTGATCTACGATCGCTCGATCGTTAACGGAGGATGGTAATGACACGTGGACAGGCGATCGTTTGTCCTCTAACCTTACTCGGGACTAGTTTTATATATGGTAGAGCACGTAGATATGACGAGTGTAGTCTGAGGTCAAGCGAATTTTGATCTTATTGTGAAGGTACCTATAGCTTTACCAATGGCTCTATCATTTTAAGCTCGCTTGTCGCTACATAGTGCTAAGGTGACATATTTGTATGGCAAACCGTAAATGACATATTCCGCATAAAACATCCGACTGTCTATACTATGTTTCACATAGACTCTAGCAGCGACTCTATGCAGCGACGCTGCAGCAGCAGCAGACGTATGGTACTACTAAAATTTGGCAGAATTTTAAATGGTTAAGTTTATTATTTGTCACTAGCCACCAAGGAAGTTTTAAGTCTGTTCACGTGTTGCGAAATAATCAATGATTCATACTAGGTATATAAATAAGTAAGTAGAGTTAAAATGTGAAAAATACCGTATGGTGCTCATTAGCTGGCATGTATAGTTTAATTAATGTTATCGACAGCTATATTTTAATTGAAAAACGTGTTCAGGCTGTCGTGTTGATAAAAACCTCTACTCAGTGGTACTTATGATTGATGAACCCTTTGAACGAGGGCACCATGTACTTACCGTTTGATTGTACGTACCTACACCGCAAGCTTAACTAGGGTAATGGATGTAATTTCGTATTAACTGAGTAGTTGTGATTCATTGATTAGTAGGTACCGAATAAATAGATGTAAACGATCAATTGGCAAGTATCGGCCGAATTCCGAAAGAGATTTGGAAATTCACGAAGATAATATTAAAGACCAGAGGCCCTTTTCTGTTTCAAACGAAAACGAAATTTCGGACGAAATTCGCGTATTTCCTACTACGTTTCTCATTGATTCCGACATTTCTTACGAACGAAAATTGTTTGACGTTTAGATTCGACGACGACGAAGACGTCAAACTATTTTCGTTCGTAAGAAATGTCGGAATCAATGAGCAACGTAGTAGGAAATACGCGAATTTCATCCGAAATTTCGTTTTCGTTTGAAACAGAGTAGGCTCTCAGTGGTTTCACAAAGCAGTCGGGGCCTCGCCCTGACTGCTCGTGCGCACCGCTCGCCTATTGTAGGCGCAACCAATTTACCATTAATCAAATACCAGATATAGTGGAAATATAATTATGAAAGTCCGTGCGAGTCAACTTTCGGACCTTGTATGAGTTGGCAAGGCAAAATGTTAAGCAAAATATAATGAAAGGTTTATTTGTTAATGTTATCTCTGCGTCAGTTTACCGGTCTGTTAATTCTGGTCCGGGTGTCAGTCACGGTCATTACTCGTTTAGGTACGGTCCACATCAAAATTATGATCGGTGAGTCTGCTCTCAATCAAATACATACACTTGTGTAGTCATTTCTTTACAAAGCGTGATATTTGAAGAACATTTTGTAGTACGTTTAAGACATTGCTCATAAGAATACGTGTCTGAAATGTCAGTCCATTTAAAGTAATTATATGTATTTAACTGGCATACCTAATATGTATATTATTAATATTTTTAATGTTTTTATTGTACTCTGCACTAATGTTGCTGTTTCTTGTCTTTGTACGTACTTATTATTACAATTATATGTTTACTACGAATAAGTTATTACTATTATTATAATGTGGCCAAGCCATACTGTATAGCTCATATATGGGCTGGGACGACTGGGGTAGTACCACCCTCTCACAGAAGATTGGCATAAAGTAGCTAATTTAGATGAAAGTCCAAACCTCTCCCTCTCCTCCCTCTGTTCCACAGTTGAATAAAAAAATAAATAAAGGTTTGTATTGAAGGCCTCATTTACGCGCGAAAAAACGAAACAATAGCAGTCCATACAGTGGTTAAGAGTCCATAAAGGCCAGATCCATGGAGTGAATTCTAGGAATGGTTTGGCTATAGCAATACCCATTGTGCCGGTCAGCGGGCGTCGTGTGTGGCGAGATGACGGCCTGCGCCGCCCCGGCCTGCGCCCGCGCATTGTACTCGATTGTTACTACATACATTGTGTGCCGGGTTGGTAGAATAGTGGGAACATCTTATACATCCATATCTACAAGTGTTTCATTTAAAATCTGTGTACTCTTATTATCACTAACATATTATAAAAACAAAGACCTCCGCCGCATCTGTTCGCGATAAACTCAAAAACTACTGCACCGATTTTCATGCTGTTTTTACCAATGGATGGAGTGGTTCTCGAGGAAGGTTTGAGTATATAATTTATCAAGTTTTGGTCGCGATAACCGACATCCACACAGGCGAAGCTGCGGGCATCAGCTAGTTTTAAATAAGAATACTGTGAAAAAAGATTCTAGCATAAGTTAAAAGACTCTGACTCCCATGTCAGAGGGAAATCGCGGGCCGGGCCTAAAAGCGCCCGGACAAAAAATAGTGTTCTTCTAAGAGCATGTTTACACGTCCGTCAAAGGTCGGCACCGCGTCTGCCCTTAAGTTACAGATGTCCTGGATGACGGTTGCCACACTGAGAAAAAATTTACGACAACAAAATGGTTTTTGTAATTCCTAGTAGTGTTTTTAATATTTTTTACTAAACGTTTTGTATTCACAGCAAATGTTTTATGTAATGTCTCGCATTTATAAAACATTTGCTGTAAATACAAAACTTTTAGTAAAACATACTAAAAAAGACTACTAGGAACTACAAAAACCATTTTGTTGACTTATTTTTTTTTCTCAGTGCACTTCCTAGACAATAAAAAAGAAAAAATCCACTAATCATAGATCATACAATACCTAATATCAATAATAACCAGAATTTAGAAACTGCAGATGCAATGGCTTTCACAAACATGAGACAGACGTATAACAGAACAACAATACAATAAACTGTACACGCGGATAATAGAGCATTAACTAAGATCATTTCTTCAGTGATCATTATGTTGCAGTACGGATGATGAATGAATAAGTTGTTGATTAACCAATACCTAGTGATGAAATAGTTATAATTGTGTGGGCACTCCAGCTGCGTCACGCTCATGGCAATATCCAATAACGTCAGGTACCTGTGATAACCGTGTTACATTTTTTTTAAATAATAACGTATCGCTATCTAACGAGACGTAAAAAATAATAATCTCCATAAGATAGCACATAAAACATTTTATGTTAACGTCGGCGACACGCTGGGTTATAGATGTTACAACTGTCAACATATTTACGCGATTCTACGCGGTGTATCATCCACCATTATAATCATATTGGCGTGCACAAATTTCAACAAGTTTGTCAAGTGCTGCATCAATCGCATCTTTTTATAAGGCCAAATGACCATTAAAGTCGTGGGAAACTGTTTACAGATGCTTCAAAAGTACCAATAAAATGTTAGGAAAACCATAAAACCTACTTTCAAAGTGGAAGTTGTCTAGACGAGCAAAACGGACGATCACTGACTCATTTTGTACCACTGATATCCTATTTTCTTACTATGCTTTGCATCTATAAATTTTTTTTTCAACCTGCGTCATCCTATTACTGCGTAAAGGCCTCCCTTTCCTTCCTCCAGTCCTCCTTGTGGCTATAATATTAATTTTGTTAAATCATTGCGCATTCCAATTTTACAACAACGTGACGCATAGAACACGTCTTGAACGGCATACTAATCGCTGATAATAATCTTGAATGCATTATCACTGAGGTACTATTTACTTAATAATAGCAGGCGCATTGCATCAAGTCAAAAGAACTCTTGGCTATAATTATGTAATAGGAATCAAGTAACGAAAGTCAGCGTAGGTAATACAATCATGAAATTACTCTTCAAGAATTGATTCATACCTATATGAATGTGGGTTCAAGAAGTTCCGAAGGCTACAAACAAAAGACAGTCGCTTATCTATTAAGTATTTCGAATTAACATTGAATTCCTTTGATCGTCAATCAACGTCCAGGAAAACAAAAAATGGACAGTGGAGTATTGTTATACCAAATTCACCCGGTACCTATTGTTTGAGGCAATCTCTGCTCCGCCTCGGGCGGTTGCCAAAGAAATCGTGAGTGGCATGCGATGACGACACCTCAAATTACGGTTGACAAAGTATAGGTTACTGTTATTTTTATAACTCACCGTTCGACAAGAGGAAGCACGTTGTCTAGGAATTCAAAGCCGGCGTGCGTGGTGTATGTGATCGTCTCGTGACACAAGATAGTGCCATGGTCGGCTCGCACGTAGTTCTTGAGGACCCAAAACTCGCCGCGTTGTTCGGTTCGAGGATAAAAGTCCTTGCCACTGCATGCCAGCAAAGACTTGAGCCGCACGAGTGTGGTCTCCGACAGAGCGTCCTCGTCGACGATATCCAATGTTTCGTTCATTAAGTCGGCTTCAGATGGCACGACGCTGACCCTCTTCTCTACCTCCGCGGTCACGGTGCTAGACGCCGTCTTGTTAACGGTAGGCATCGTCGACGGGACTGCCTTCTGCGAAGTCGATTCCTCGACGCTTCGCATGCTAGACTCGACCGGTCTAGTTTCGGTTTCATTTCGCAGTTCGTCCTTGAAGTACCTCATTTCGGCGCTCCTCTCGGAGCCGTCGACGGTCATCGGCACCCACTCCACCCCCGGGGCGGAGTTCCCCGAGTACTGCACCGCCGCGTACAGCAGCACGGCGATGTTGAACACGATGCTCACTCTAAATATTGCGTTACGGCGATTACCCAACATTATTATAAATTTAGGCACTTGCATTTTTAGAACTAGTGGTTAAAGTACTACAACGTCCTTCGCCGTCCTCTAGGACGCAGTTTTCTATAAGGTCCTGTTCGTGCTAGCATCACAATTTATTTTGTCATCAGCAGGCGTTTGGCGCCGCGCACATACACTGCTCCTGAAACAAAACAGAATAATGTTTAATAAATAATTCACATTCAGAATGCCATCGATCAAGAAAATAATGGAAAAATATCCAGCGGTGACCGATATCAGCCGAATCATGAATAGGAACACAATGTGTGTTTTTATGATTTTCAGTTGTTTTACAAATAATATGGTTGCTTTGCTCGTAGATCGGTTCGTTCGGAGTTATGTCTATCGTCGCTATTAGGGGACAATATTTAGTTTTTGGACGAAGGTTCCAACTTGTGTCTAGGATGCATCACCAAAATTATGAATCCTTTTTTTATTAAATTATTTGATAGATTCCAATCAGCCGGCTCTTGTGTTGCGAGTACATAAACATACCTAGGTATGTTTTATTATGAGATAATGTTTACACAGGATATTAATTCCTCCGAGAGCAATAATTTATATTATATCTCGTAAATAAATAATTGATGCGAAGGAAATCCAAACTCATCTTACAGATTGCTCTCAACAATAAAATTAAAACACATTTTATTTATCAACATAAATGAAAGTACAGTCAACCTCAAAAATGTATAGTCAAAACTTCAGAAATAACTACTTTTAATAACGACTAAGTGAAGTTCCTGGAGATTATTTCATAAATTTGGTTGATTCAACAGTTTGAAATAGGAGATGAGCTCGAATGTAGGTTGGTACTGGTTATACCCACTGTTATTACGTGAGCCATAACCCTTGCAATTAGCAATAGTAAGATGCGAAAACGAAATGCACTTAAGATAATAAGGAGTGTAAATAATACATGAAGTTAATGCTGATATCTTCCTGCAAGCTACGATGAAATTTCATATATCCGGAGTTACATAATTTATATTATTTATTTATAGCAGGTTGAATTTATATCCTTAACTATCTAGGTAGGTACATATCGGAAGTATCGAAACATAAATGATTAAAAGAGAAGATGGTTAAGTAAAATATTATACTAGAATAAACTACTAAATTATGTAGTAGGTACCCATAGCTAGTAGGTATATTTTATATTCTTCTTATCGATCGTAGTATTTGAAGTGTCTCTATTAATTTTAGCTAACTGTACTTTTTCTGACATAGGTATATAACTATTTTTACCCACTTCATGCATGTGGTAGATTAAAAAAAAACATTATTCGATAAGCTTAATCAGATTTCACGACGTAAAGTCGTAACTGACATACAGTAATTATTATTAATTTCCGCATGAATAATGACGTTCCTACTCATACTCGATGCAATAATTGGCCGACACAGACCGCGTTATTAAAACTGCAGTTTTTATTGCTCTTTCATTACCGGGTGTCCCGATTAGTTTCAACCTGAACGATCCTCGATACTCAAGTGCTATCTGCCGGCAGATGGAATATGCAATAAATAATAACTAGATCCTTTGATGTATTATTTTAGCGTATAATATAAAATACCGTATTATACATTCTGATATCGCAATCACAAAACTTTACACACATCACATTTATTGAGTTTTTATTGAATTTTATTTTATTCAGTTCAAATGAGTAATGCTAGTGTTCAAACACACGATGGGGCTTATTATAAAATAAAAATAAATAAAATAAAATTTATTAAGAACAAACATTGGTACAAAAATGAAAATCGTTGACTGGATGCAAAAGTTTTTTTAAAACTGTGTTGCAAAGCCAACGCCCACCTCTCCAGATGCAAACAGTGTTCCAACATTAATAGGAACTGTACTACTAACTTAATTAGAATAAGAATTTAAAACTTTTTACTCATGCAGCGAAATTCACACAATATCTGTTAGCGCCAAGGGTTCGGCTTATCTTATTAAATACATAAGAAGGCATTATTCACTTGAAGTGAAGCTGAGGCGTATTGGAAATACCTACATGTTTTCAACATCATTTTCTACTGAGTCGTACTGTGTCTATGTACTCCGTTGAGTATGATAAACTACTTTGGTCGGTCACACGTCTTCCTCATTCTCGGTAATATTATGTTTGCTCTTAAACTATTTTTTACGACTCTTTTCGTTTTTTTTTTATAGGACTGCGGTGGCAAAGAAGCGTACGGCCCGCCTGATGTTAAGCAGTTACCGTAGCCTATAGATGCTTACAATATCAAAGGCATTGCTCGCACATTGCCGACCAGAAGGGGAGTGGGATGGAGGGGGCTGGGCTTTCGGCTCTCTCACTCATCGTACGAAACGCAGCTATAATAGCTGCTTTACGCCAATCTTCTGTGAGAGGGTGGTACTACCCCGGTTCCCGGATTCCGTTCAGTGCCGAAAGTAGGTATAGTATACATATGTAGAAATTACAAGTATAAGTAAGTAATAAAAATGTCTTCTTGGTGAACACGCCAAAAGTTTTAGAGGTTACTTTTATAGAGAGGGTCTGAAGTGTTTCACGTTTTATTAGATTAGCACTTAGTTTTATGACTGAGAAAAATTATCTCAGTAATAAACAGTTCAAAATGTAATGCCTCCGTGTGAATCTTATCTGCGCCAGTGCACCACGCTCATGCGAACATTAAAGCTGGATTATTTTAATCTAAGCTTAATAAGTTGTTCAATCCAGTTATGAGTCAATCGACTAATTTAATGGAGATCTTTAATTAGTAAACTGGTTGCTCATTAACAGATTAACTAATGAAATGGTAACATTAAACCGGCTGATATAATTTTCTACAGCATTTCGAAATAGTGTTTATTCCAAAGACTTTACCAAGAAAGAGGGAGATATGAGAATGCCTAAAATAGTTTGTTCTACTAAACGGAGTCAATGGACACAGTACATAAAATATCTTGAACGAATTTCTGTATTGTCAATACGACTTTATAATTAACTAGCTTCCGCCCGCGACTTCGCCCGCGTGGATGTCGGTCACCTCCAACTAATATCATTACATTTTAGCCAATGTATACAAAAACTTGACAAATTATATACTAAAACCTTCCTCAAGAACCACTCTATCCATTGGTGAAAACAGCATGAAAATCGGTGCAGTAGTTTTTAAGTTTATCGCGAACAGACAGACAGACGCGGCGGAGGACTTTGTTTTATAATATGTAGTGATAGTGATTTTACTTTCTGGTGAATAATACGCTTTAAAATGCTTTCTTATGTATTCAATAGGTTTTTTAAACTCAAGAATAAAAGAAATTATGTGCGAATGCCACTGCACGTGGTAAGATGAGCACAAGTTTAGTGATTGCGATGTTAGAACGTACCATATCTGCTTATTTTTTTATTTATTCCATACAATATTACTGTTAAACATATTAAAGGTTTACAAAATGTATATTGGATACGTCAATTTGCTATTATCCCACATTTCTACAAACAAAAAGTTCTTGAAAAACAATAATTACACCTCGTATAATCACTTAGTGGAAATTACAGTGACTGTAATATATCTGGCCTTGATAGGTCCATGAAATATAGGGGTACACACACTAGCAAGTGGGGCTACAGGGTGTGCCTTGTAGCTGTACGTAATAAAGGCGTTTTTGGCGTTTTTATCGGCTCAGCACGCGAACTAATGAATAATGAATGTTATGAGGATAACAAAAACCTTTTTGTAAGACACGCTTAGAAATTATGGAATACTTAACCTAGGTCGTGAGAAATTCTCTAGGTACCTCTAGATAAGGGGGCGTCCATAAATTACTTCAGGTGTTTGGAGAGGGGTGGATATACAAATTATAAATATTATAACTCTGTCTGTCCGTCTGTTTGTAAAGTTTTCACAACTAAACTGCTAAACCAAATTTGATGAATTTTGGTATAGAGATAGACAGGACCTTAGAGACATGCTACTTTTTATTGCGAAAATATAATTTGGTTGGGCTTCCGGCTCTCTCACTTGTCGTACGAAACGCAGCTGTAATAGTTAGGTACTTTAAGTCGATCATCTGTGAGAGGGTGGTACTACCCCGGTCGAGCTGTATATGAGCTGCAGTCAATTGGCTACAGCTCTACCACCACTCTACATTTAATTGGTCATTGTTAGTAAAGACACACGATGGATCATTGTTCTAAAACAAAAACTAATAGGCAAAATGTTCTCGCTTCAACAATTTTGTTTGAAGAAAAACAATCTTACCAGCTTCGGCCTTGATGTAACAGCATCCGACCGTAAAACTGCTGTGAACGATGTAATCGTTATTAGATTAGATGACCGCCAGACCACTTTATAGGCTACACCGATAGCTATTGCGGTTGAATACTCTTGTGTTCTATTACAAACCTATTTTCGCTTATAGGAAATTGAATTTACAGGAAAAACCAGAAACTGATAGACCAGATTGTTAGCTTGGATACTTGTTTCTAAGGTACTGGCCGCGATAGGATCATCGTGCGTTTGAAAGATGATTAAACACGCAATAATTTTGTCTTATAGCTTGTACACCGATCTCGTGTCACGGGAACCTACGCATGGGTATAAAAATAAAAAAAGATCTATTGTTTTACACGGTTTAATCGAACTTAAGGATTGTCGCATTAATGATGACAAATGATTAATTTAATTATAAAATGACCATTCTATTTAATTGATCACCTAAGTTTTTTGTAGGTAATAGGAAGGTATTAGGTAAACAGTTACTTTTTTATGGGCTGTACATGATGACTAATGACTATACGTTGTTGGCCAAAGTGGCCTTGACAACTTCACCCGGACGGAGGGCGGACGCCGCTCGCCTCCATAAAAAAAACTCACCCACTAGACAAGCCCAAAGTGCGGTCCAGCCAGAAGTATAAGTTAGGTATCGAACATCAGAAAGCGTAGGTAATCCAGAACATTATGAACTTTATTTGTAACGCAGTTACTGTGGTTACTCGGTGTACATAAGAAGACTGACTGCCAATTTCGATGTACCGTAATGTAATAACACATAATACTAACGTGTATTTACACTGTGTTTAATAAGCAGTTGCGAAAATGCAACTCATGCGTTCTGTTCGACGAATGCTAAATTCTTTAAAATTAATTTCGCTGCCTGAAGTGAATTTTATTAATTGCTATGTTGAAGGTACCATAAAATAATAATAATGTCCCTTGTCCCTATTAACGTCCCACCCTAATTAGTGGATAATCTGAATGACATTTTTTTTTTTTTGTACTAGTTTGTATTAGTTACTGTTTTTTGTATTAGTTTGTACTATTAAGAATATGTACCTAGGTTAACAAACCCGATACCTAACAAACTGTCCCAGTTGGGAGTATGTTGCATTATGGCAACACTATTGAATTTATGTAAGTTTGGTAAGACTGGGCAACACTGATTTTGGTCTGTATCTATATAAAATGGCGACATTGAATAAACTCGTGGTTTCCTTTAATTAAACTAGCTATCTATGGAATAAACAGTACATTAAACATTTTATATAGTCAAACATAATCCACCACGCTGGCCCAGTGCGGGTTGGTCTGCTAATATAATACCATCAATGCCGTCAAACAATATCCTAGTTTTGAAAACCAATTTAGCTAGTAAGTTAACAATAATAGCCCATCTACCCAATGGACAAAATGTGCTGGCATACCATCTGTTACTTTGTGAGTAGCGGTTAGCACAATGGCTCGTAAGTTCTTGTGGCAACTAGGAATATGCCTACAGTGATTTTAACTATTCAGTTTTCACTGCAGCGCAAATATGTGAGCTTTGCGGTTCGACATGTGGACATCCATCATGAATAGCCGTTACGAGTGTGGGACCAGCGTAGGTCACATCAGGGTTCATTGTAGGTTAGGCAAGTATGTACCTATTTTATATAATAAATATGTTGGTTGACTACCGCTTGGCGCAGTGGTTCAAGCATAGGCCGCTCGGCTCACTACATCTGGAGGTTGCGGGTTCGATTCCCGCCGGAGGAAAATTTCGGAAACGACCTTTTCGTAATCTTCCCAGGATAGACAAAGGTATACAAAGTGCACCCACATTTCAGCAATGGTATTCTTGTCTAGAAGTAAAACGGGGAAGGGGGTGACTAATTGTCATTACACCGGGCTTACTTCTCCTCAATTTGAGGGGGATCTGGGTGAGAGTGTACAATAGATGTGTAGGTTTCCTAATAGGTGCTATCTATCTACTGGTCTAGGTGTCACTAGATCGCCCCCAGTCCGTTGTATGGTAGCCATAGTACCTACAAGCGTTGCTTAGTTGTATTAAGGAGGAAGTTGCGAAATACTGTTATGACTATAAATAATTATTGAATGTTTTATCATTACTGTGTGTCCGTTAACGAAGATAAAACACAAGTTTTGAGTATTCAGTATATAATAATTATAATTAGGTATGCCGCAATGCGTGTACCTACCAAACTTATTATCCATTGACCTATTAAAAAGAGAAAGACATGTCCCGTCTCGAAATTGTATGTTATCCTTAACCGAGTCGATGTGACATAGAACGACTCAGTCGTGCGCGAGACATCATTTCAAACGCATGTCAGGTTGTTAGTACGGCTCATCATTCCTGATGAATACGCGCCAAACATTATTTTTTACTCATGACAAAGGACAAAGGAATGATGTGTAAATTTCGCTGCAAAGGTACCTATAGTAGTGCGTTGAGCACAAGTTTTATCATTGCAATGTAAGAAGATACCAAATCTGGGGGGCTATGGCCGTCGCAAAAATGAATTGCGGCAATTCTGCTAAAGCAATTCATTTTTCCAACCCTCCAGCAGAATCCCCTAAATTTCCGTGAAACTGTCACGAATGGCGTAAAATGTGTCACTATTCTACAGAAATTTAGCGGAATCGCTAACTAAGGATAGCTCAGAAAATCAGAGAAATGAATTGCAATGCAATTCATTAGCAATATTGCATAGCGACCGCCTTAGGTCCGCAGGTTAATCTGGGTTATTATCGCATATTTTAAACATACCTACGAATGATCCACATGTACTAAAACATGGATGTGTGACGTGCTATCTGGTCAAGGTTACAAATCTTAAATTCAAAACGATGTGGAACGGCTCATCTCATTATGAGCAGGTGAACGCAACCAATAGTTATTCAGAACGCGGCACGTGCGCAGGAGTTGACGTTACATTCAAAGCACAGTCAGCCTGACCTTCACAGGCGAAAGTGTTTTACTTAAACAGATTATAATGCCTTGTTAAGCTGGCGCCCTATGTGGAACGTGGAAAGCATTACAAGCTATTCTGTGCTATTACACCAATAAATGCACATATTCGTTGTAATACAAACTTGCTTAATTGCTTATTTTTATTACAAAAGTTATGCAAAAATAAGGGTGGTGGTAAAGTAATGTGTACCTACCATTGATGTATTATTTTAGCAGATATGGTACCTCCTTACGTCATAAAATTGCTTAGGGGCCATCCATTAATTACGTCACACGTAAACGGGGGGGAGGGGGTCGACGAAATGTGACATTGTGTGACAAGGGGGGGAGGGGTCCTAAGTTAAGTGACGTCACATTAAAAAATCTAATATATCCAAGTATTAAAACCGAAATTTGAACTGCAAGGGAAAAATTTTGAAAATTTCTGAAAATTGAAAAAAATATGTGACGTCACACAGGGAGGGGGGGAGTCTCGCAAATGTGACCAGCTGTGCCAAGGGGGGGAGGGGTCTAAAAATCATGAAATTCGTGTGACGTAATTTATGGTTGGCCCCTTAATAGGTAGAGTTAGGAAAGATTTATACATAAGTACCTATCAATTCAAAAATTAAACAAAATGAAAATAATAACAAAGTATTTTTTAATACGCGGATAGGTATATTTTGAATGGTAAGTCAACAGAACGTATGACGTAACCGTCCCAGTAGAGTCGCATGTTTGTAGTAAACATTTGCTCTATTTGACACCCAACTATACGTCACTTTTCCGTGAAAGTGTTAATTTTAACATGATACATATAAGTGTTATACAACCGTAGTGACGAACATTCACTCTCAAATGTAAGTTTATTTTTACTTTTCATGAAAATTGGGAGCAAAAATATGTAACTTCCAAAGATTAACCGCCAAATTTAAAGAGATTTTAGCCAGATTGCAATGAATTTGAAAAGCGTTTCTAGAAACAGAAGTGATCTGTAATGCCATTGCAAGTCATTCATAACTTTACATAAATTTGGGGATATTGTATAAAGAATTCACACATAGATTTGATACCTAAGGGCCTCCGCAGACTAGCTACTTTTAGCATCGGCGATTTTGATGCTGCGTTTCGCTCGTTCGCGCTCGAAGAAACGCGACGCAGCATCGATACGTCACAAAATCGCCGGTCGCCGATGCTAAAAGTAGCTAGTCTGCGGAGGCCCTAAGGACTGCACTGCATCAAAATCTGCCGAGTTATATCTAGTTGTAAATACAGATGATGTTTCCATTATCTCATACGACATACACTATAGCTACTTAATTATACACACTGAGCTAAACGCATGAGATAATAACATCCTTTTGAAAATTCTAAAATAGTCAGTCATTATCTATGCTTTGCATAATAATTTATTAACCGCGCTATTTTCAGATCCACACACTCATTAAATGACCAACAGATAGTCGACAAACCTGTACTGTAAGATTGAATACTGTAAGATTGAATTCCTGTGAACTAAGAAAATAACCGGTTAAAAATTATCATAGTTACCTACACACTTACTTACTTACATTACAGTATACATAAATACGAAACCGAAATCAGAATACGAAATTAAAAATAGTAATAATAATATAATAGTAATGGTTTTTTTACGTGTCTATGGTGGTAGGCAAACAAGCGTGAGGTCCGCCTAATATTAAGCACTTACCGTAGCCTATGGATTCTTGCAATACCAAAGGCATCGCTCATCGCTCGCAAGCCGACCATAAGAGGAGTGGAATAGAGGGAAGGGATGGGGGGGGTTTGGTGGGCTCGACGAATAGAAAACAATGTAGGGCGCCTGGCTATATACTGAACGGGGCAAATAACCGTCCGTAGACAATAAGATGATGTTTAAGCAAGATAATGAATCACCACTAGTCAATGACCTAAACATGAACGTCTACTTTTTGCCTGCACAGTACAATTTGATATAAAATTACAGGTTGCCACCTTATCCGGCACCTAGGTACATCGATGACTGACGTGTTTCAAGAGCGTCTAGTGCGGTGCGCAAGCGCAGAGGCCGTTCATTAACAGGAAGCTGGCGGCACGGTGTGCATACGCGATAGCTCGTACGCCGAACTGGAAGCATCCAGTCACGATATGCAAATAAGACAGCTAGATTTCAAGCGGTGTGAACAGAGGATTCATTAATAATCTGTAGGCTAATGTAACGTTTTCTTGAGAAAAGTGGTTGCGCGTTTGCGAAATATACGTACAAATAGCGGTTTTATTGTTCGCGGAATATTGAAGTACCTACTTCATTGTTCATTAATTCAAGCTTTTCTTTGCGTGTTTTTTTTTGCAATTTGTCCTGGACCAGAATTGACTCTTTTCATTTGGATAAGGATACTCACCCACAAAAAAGTTCACCCACTAGTGAGTTAACCCCTTTCAATATTTAGGATAGTAGGTATACTCATGCACTAGGTTACAGACAGCGTGTGGGTGAGAATCAGAGATGGGCAAAATTTAATTACAATTAATTAATTGCAAATTGCATGTGGTGTCACAATTAACAATTAATTGTAATTTGTTTGCGGTTGAAGAACAAATCAAAATTAATTGTTAATTGTGACACCACATGCAATTTACAATTAATTAATTGCAATTAAATTTTGCCCAACTAAGGTGAGAATCCCACTTCAAAAATTTTTAAGGGTCCCCCAACCCAGGTGAAAGAAGAACGTGGGTGAGAAGATTACTTCAAAGATTGTTGGTGGTCAATTTAGTTTACATATAAAAGAATTGGCCGAATAAAAGGTGACCTATACCAAATGTTTCGCTTGTTAATCATGCTTCGACGAAACATGATTCGGCGAAGTGAACTTGGCATAATGGGAAGTACTTTTATGTTAACCCAGTAGGTATCTGATCTAATAATGCTACTCAGGATGCTATGATTCGACAATACTATAAGATTTTTTTGTGTGACTAAGGTGGCAAAAAAGCGTACAGCCAGCCTGATGTTAAGCCGTTACCGTGACCCATAGATGCTTGCAAAGGCATCTCGCACGTTACTGACTTTAAAGAAGCCGTTTTATTTTGTCATTCCAAAACAGTTATTTTCTACTACGATTCTTCCTTAAGATGTCTAGGCTTGACTACCGTGGGATAGTCTAAATTGAGAATTGTACTGTCAGTTATTCACTGACTGTATTTGCATCAGTGCATAGGTACAGCCTACTTAAACAGTTCTGTGAGAATTGAAATCATTCTGAGTCACGTTTACAAGGACAATTCTATTGTTGAAAGGATGCCTGTAGTTGTCGGTAATGTGGCATCTTTTACGCTGCCGGTCTTACGGTGGTATTAATATAGTACCATATACTATATTTTTTTAAGAATAAAATATGGGTAGGTACGATAAAGATAAATGATTCATTGATACCTTCTATCTATAGTATGTTATTTAGGCTGTCTGTAAAATTCAGGTGTATCTTTTTAAAATTATAAGCAAGGTGGCTATCTGTGTCTGCTTGTCTGTTTGTCCGTTTAGTTCTTCTAAACTACGAAACTGATTTTGATGCGCTTTCACTATCACTTAGAGAATTTCATCTGAAATGCTTATATGTAGGTCGATACTAACATACATTCTAATTAAATATATAAACAGTAAAAGCTCTACAAAGTCCGAGGTTGGCTAGTTAATATCTAAAAGATTAATCTCCAAACGTATGCTCATAGAGATTGTTCATGCTTATGCTATCAGTCTCCATTTGTTTATCCATGCATTCGATAAACTAATCATACGAAACTTATTGAAATTTGATAACAGTACTGAGTTACGCCGACGATATCATCAATGATCTATGACGCTCGATTAAACAAAGATCATCTCACATAAAGCATAAGGGCCATAACACACCGGGTAGCCATGGCGACGTCGCCAGCCACCGTAGCCAACTATTCGTATTGAAATGTATGGGAGGTAACACACCTGCCCCTCTAGACAAGTGGCTGTCGTCTACAAGCGTTCCTTCAAATCGCTACGCTTCATGTATGGAAATGGCATAAGTTACGTAATATACATAGCGACTTGTAATGTCATTTCCATACATTGTGAAGTCTATTATATTCTATTCGATTAGCGTTCATGCCACTTGTCTAAGGGGCTGGCGACGGACTGGCGACGTCGCCTGGCGTCCCGGTGTGTTTTGGCTCTAACAGTATTCAGTATACGGGTTTCTCAATATTTGCTGATAGTCAAGCACCGATCACGTCAGATGACAAAGTTCAAAGACCCAAATAATGTCGTTCGTTTTGTGAGACAAACAGTTAATCTTCCGAATCGAATACCGAAATCAATCACGTAGTGGGTCGGTTGCAAAGAATTGCTCTGGGTTGCCAGGTGCACGTATTTGGTTTTAGAATGTCTAGATTTTGGTTGTCATGGTAACACCCCACGTACCTGCAGCTGCTGTGTCAATACCAGTATAATACGGATACCAGTATAACACCAGTCATAAACTGGTTGGTATATAGGAATTGTAAACGGCTGCTTCAGAATCGTCAGAAAACTTTTATGCTCCAGATAAAATTGAATGTAATAGGTACTGACTTAATGTTTTTGTATGCCTCAGGGTGTAATATAGAATAGGTAAGTACCTAAGTGCTTTTGTAATATCCACGCATGACCTATATTTGCAAATTAATTATTATTGTATTGTATTTAAGGAATAGACAGTCATACTAGAAGAGAAAATTTATTACAGGAAAATAAGTTTTTTTCTGATTATTTTTTCAACCGGGTAGGTTATCCCTGTTATACGTAACTAGCTTTTGCCCGCGACTTCGTCCGCGCAGGATATAAATTTAAAAAAATCCGTTTCCGTTTGCTGTAACACAAATCCCGTATCCATATATCCCTGATTCTGTATCCCATATCCCATATTCCGTATCCCGTATCCCTTATCCCGTATCCCGTATCCCGTATCCCGTATCCCGTATCCCGTATCCCGTATCCCGCATCCCGTATCCCGTATCCCGTATCCCGTATCCCGTATCCCGTATCCCGTATCCCGTATCCCGTATCCCGTATCCCGTATCCCGTATCCCGTATCCCGTATCCCGTATCCCGTATCCCGTGTCCCGTATTCCGTATCCCGTATCCCGTATCCGTATCTCGTATCATGCATCCCACATCCCGTATCCCGTATCCCACATCCCGTATCTCGTAACCCGTATCCCGTATCCCATAACCCGTATCCCGTATCCCGTATCAGTATCCGTATCCCGTATCACGCACCCGTATCCCGTATCACGAATTCCACATCCCGTATCCCGTATCCCACATCCGACATCCCGTATTTCGTAACCCGTATCCCGTATCCCGTATCCGTATCCGTATCCGTATCCCGTATCCGTATCCGTATCCGTATCCGTATCCGTATCCGTATCCGTATCCGTATCCGTATACGTATCCGTATCCGTATACCGTATCACCCATCCCGCATCCTGTATCCGTATCCCGTATCACGCATCCCATATCTCGTAAACCGTATCCCGTATCACGTATCCCATATCCCAAATCCCGTATCCCATATCGCGTATCCCGTATCCCATACCCCGTATAATTTTAAAAACGCATTTTTTTTTAAATTCCTATTCACCAATTTTCATAATTCTAACTACAAAAATGACGAACTTACATTCAAACTTTCATCCCCTATTTTACCCCCTTAGGGGATGCATTTTGAAAAATCCTGAAATTAATTTTGTTGATCTTTTAAAAGTCACCTAATCACCAATTTTTATAATTCCAACTTCAAAAAATGACGAACTTCCATACAAACTTTCAACCCCTATTTTAACCCCTTAGGGTTTAAATTTTCAAAAAAGCTGAAATTATTATTTTTAATACGTAAAAAGAAACCTTAACACAAATTTTCATTATGCTAACCTCAGAAATGACGAACTTCCATACAAACTTTCGTCCCCTATTTTACCCCCTTAGGGGTTGAATTTTCAAAAACGCAACAATTCAAGTTTTTTATTTTTAAAAAGGAACCTAAACACCAATTTTCATAATTCTAACTTCAAAAATGACGAACATCTATACAAACTTCCCAACTAACTTTCATCCCCTATTTTACCACATTAGGGGTTGAATATTCAAAAACGCCGAAAACCATATTTTTTATTTTTAAAAAGACACCTCAACACAAATTTTCATAATTCTAACTTGAAAAATGACGAACTTGCATACAAACTTTCATCCCCTTTTTAACCCCCTTAGGGGTTGAATTTTCCAAAATCGCTTCTTATTGCTTGCCTACGTCACAAAATATATATACTATCCAAATTTCATGTCTCTAACTTCAGTAGTTTCGGCTCGGCGTTGATGAGTCAGTCAGTCAGTCAGTCAGTCAGTCAGTCAGTCAGCATTTCCCTCTTTATATATTAGTATAGAAGTATAGATTAGTATAGAAGTATAGATATAGATAATCTCATAATTGTAAGTAAGTAAGGTTTCCGTAACCGCGACGGTCGTGAACCAAGCATGTCATTTAATTTCCCAAAGAGCACATAATTTATAAAACTAATTCCATACAAATTGTTGTTTGCCACCGCAACCGCAGGCCTGTGTTGCCAACATCGAAAAAGAGGGTCAAATTGTTATCAACAGTAAATTGTCACTGTCCGAAAGCCTTGTTCACCTTGACTAAAATGAAATGTTCATTGAAACAGCGCTGGTGTAAGGTTAAACTTATGATTCACTTGCTTCTGTATTAAAACCGTCTCAAAACGATCCACGTGAGTCGTATAAGAGTGAGAGAGAGTATCGGTATTGCCAGTACCTAAAATTCACAGTAGGCAGGTGTTATTTTTCGATCGTCCAACGATTTATTTTATTTTAGACATTTAAGATTGTCAAAGAAAAATTAATATTTTTGCGTCATAAGGTTTATCCGTCAAATCTATGGTTAATTGTATAATAATACCTATAGATGAACCATCATACAAAGTAATAAGATTAATTCTTTGAAATTCTTTAATGTCAAAAGAAATGGTTGGTCGAAGTATAAGCACCTACCTAAGGACATCTGAAATTTGGGTTATATATTTAGAAGCAGGACCTCTGGCAACACTAGCGTTCACTCTCACGTTTCACAAACAACTGTATACCCTCACAGCAAATCTTTTGTTTGATGCCAGCAAGCCGGCTTGTGGCCTGCGGCTTACTTCCAAAAGACTTCGGCGTCTTAAATTAAAGAATGTTTATGCGGGTGAATTAGTAATGGGGAAAAGTGTTCAACAAAAACTGGAGCTTCGTGATTTATGAAAATTTTCGTTTGTTTACCTACTTTTAATTCATACATATTTTGGGAACAGCCGACGAGAAGGTACAATTTGTGAACACTTTGGAAAAAATAGAGAAGGTATTTATTTATGTCCTACTTACCTCAACGCAATACCTAATCTAAGTTTAAATCTAAATATAAACAATCGAATAAACTGAACCACCTCACTGCATCGGGTGGTTTCGGGTTCGATTCCCGCCTCCACCCGATACAAGAAGTCGAGCGGCCTATCAAACACTACGCCAAGCGGTCGTCAAACATTTAAAAAATATGATAATTTTATCAAGTTATGATCAAGGAAGATAAGCCACCATTGAGAAACATACTTTATACCTACCTATTTAGGTTGCTTAACAATGAGGATAAAGATCACAGATTCATGCACGTAAACAAGTCTTGCTTGGAAGTGTAACTGCGTACATGGCCACCGTATTGTTGATCTTGTAAACAGTCAATGAAAACCACAAAACGAATGACAAGGAATAAGAAAATCTGTCCGCAAATGTCTAAGTCAACCGGTGTTGCACAAGGTGAATCATAATTACCAAAAAATAAACAATCTAGGAATTAAAAGTAACATTTAAGCTGTTGCATTTAAGCACTTAAGATGTTTTATTTTAAAGATAGGAACATACTAGCTGTGCACGCGGCTTCGCCCGCGTGGAAATTGTACCGATTTTAATGAAATTTGAAACGTAGATAGTGTAAGCTCTGGAATAAGACATAGGCTAATCAATCTAGGTTTCAAATTTCATTAAAATCGGTTCAGTAGCTAGGGAGGTACGTGGTAACAAACATTCACACACACAAACTTTCGCATTAATAATATTAATAGGATTTAGGGCCACCGCAGACTTGCTACTTTTAGCATCGGCGATGCGATCGGCGATTTTGATGCTGCGTCTCGCTCGTTCGCGCTCGAAGAAACGCGACGCGACGATACGTCACAATATCGCCGGTCGCCGATGCTAAAAGTAGCAAGTCTGCGGAGGCGCTTAGAATATAAGAAGGCGCTTAGAATATAAGAAGGCATTATTCACCAGACGATGTGCCGTATTGGCATATCGTCATGTTTTCAACATTATTTTCTGCGAGCGACGGAGTATGATGTTCATAAGTTAGTTGAGGGAGGGAGGGCAATTAGACTATCAACCATATGGTTGACGCCACTAACAACACCAACACAGAACGAGATGTATCTCTATCATGCAGCCACTTTCTGACAAGTCCATAATGCTATTTAGGTTACTAACGATTACGATCTAAACAGAACCTATAATTTGGTTACCGTTAATCAGACGCTTAATGCGATGCGTGAAGATTCATTAAATCTCTATCTGGTTAATTTAATGTACTTATACGGCTGTGAACTGGTTGGTAATGGCCGGCGCGTGGCGGTTAATGGTAACCAGTATTGGTGGGTCCATCAAGTTTGTAGCCAACGTACGTGATGTTGGATGTTGGCATAATTGGGTTCACATGTTGGAATATTCAAACGCCAATCAACTAACTATCTCGTTCAAAATAGGTTCCAATGCCAGGATCACCATTGGTTGATCTCTAAATTGGTTTACCTTTGTGTTGGTTGGAAGTTGGTCAATGAGCGTATTAGTTTACAGAGACAGGTTTATAATAGTGAATATAATTATTTCACTGTTGAGTAGTTTTATATCTACTTGAGTTGGGTCAAATAAACGAGAGTTTGTAATTCGCTGCCCACGCGCACACAATTTGCGCGTTGTCCCACAGAGTGACATGGTTTGATACACACTGATATAATGCAGTATGAACAATTAACAAGAGGACTTGAATGATTCAGGGATAATTAAATATCCTTTTATTGAATTACGTCGTTGAGCTTACAATTGAAGGCCCTGTTTCAGAATCGTCAGAAAACTTTTATCCACCAAATAGATATGGCTTTTTAATAGTTTTTCTGTAGAATATTTGATAAGGTTCATATTTATTTGGTGTATAAAAGTTTACCGATCACGACGATTCTAAAACAGACCCTAAATAATTTCATTTATTTTTATTTCCAACCTGTATTGTGCATTACAATTTCTCCGTAGGTACTATAGCAAACCCACGATCTATTTGCTCAATAAAAATCCAGCTCATCACACATCCATCTTCTATAGAGATGTCAAAAATAATTGATGGCAGAATGTTTTATTACGTGATACATCTACTATTGAAACTACTATAGATTTAAAATCTTTTGCGACGTGCAGCTCTATGAACCATAATCCAATGAATAAAAAATGAACGTATGGAAATCTGAGTTCCAATTATATAAAATGCAGGAACTCACTGAAAAAAAAATACGTGTTGTCCGTACTCCGTTATAAAAAACCCACAACCTGTATTCATACTCAATATTATACGTACAATAATCGTACCGGTTTGCAATGTTAAGATTGCCTCAACCAAATTTTGGGTTCAGGGATTTTTTGTCTGGTATTTCCAGAATAAATTGGCGTCGGTCGTTATTCTGGCATATTTTAAATTACAACGTTTTACTCTGAGAATTAATTTTAAAATAAAGACCTCTACAATGACGTTACTTAAAAAGTTGATAACATGTAGTTTTCATGCTACAAAATTAATTTATTCTCAATTTCACATAATTTCATGCAATTTTTCACACTCTGTCAAAGATTATCAGTTTATTCGCGGTAAAACCGACCGCGCGTTATCTGAATACCTACTGTTATTGTTAAATATACATTTATTTAGGTACTTAGGTATTATTTATTAGAGCAATCAGATGCCAGCACATAACAGACGATATAATAATAAATAAAACGTACGCGATTTATATCACAAGATCAGCTTCACTCCAAAAGCTCCAATCACACGAAAACTTTCCGTCAAGGATACGTAAAACAATTAATTTTCGTAATTTCCTAGCACTTCCACTTGAAGTCCGACAAGTTTGTTTCCCTAATCACTGTGTAAAAGACTCAGAAAGGCGAAGGTCGTTACCCTACGGTTCGACACAGCCGCGGCAAATTGGTGCTTCTTTAAGGAAGTTCCAAGAACCACAAGTTACAAAAAAGGCCCTACTCAGCCACCGAGCATCACGATATTAATCACGCCAAAATAATGCGGTTGGTTCACTCATTTTGAACTTCGTAATAAAATTTTACGATAGCAGGTAGCTTGACGTCAATATCTTTCATGATTGGGTTTATGGACCACCATAGTGGTTAGAGTATACTTGTGATTGAATTCCTTAACGTACCTATTGTGTCTATAAAAGTTTTGTATGAGGTTCTGCTAGTCTTAGAAAGAAAAATCGTTACGGGTATCCAGGAGCGTAAATAAATTAGTCAGTTACTGATCTAGCGAAAGAATTTGAAATAAATGATGGTCTCTTGAAAAACTTAGCCGATTACAAATTGGGAAAAGGCTAGAAAAGGAAGATAGAGATAATAAGGGGGAGTTGTTTGCAAGGTAGAGACCCAGCACAAATCTTCATCGAATGGTATGCCCATCCAAATTTGGTGGAGAAATGATAAACAAAGCCACAATACAGAAATCTTGTATGTTGACAGACTAGACAAGGGAAATATTGTAGGTGAACTGTATCGTGCTGATCAATAGATGTAATTAACACGGCAATTAACATCAATTGAAATGCACCAACCACGATTAGGTTTACCACACAAACGCATTCAAGGCCATCGGTTTGTACGAAAGCGCAGTGCTACACATTGTACACGGCTGAACTTATTGACTGCCCAATGAACTAATCTATGCAGGCGATTGGTTGAGGAGATTGCCAGGTCAAGGCGATTTGGTGACGACAAATATTATTGTGGTTGTGGCTGTGGCTGCGACTCGGGAATGTTCACATTCCTCCGTAATCGACACGTTAAATGAGACGTCAGTTTTGTCCATTGAATGTCCCCTTAGAAGTCGTTGTAGGCATTTTAAAATTCCTTTTGAATCACCTTCGAAACCACAAAGAACATTTGAGTAAACAGGAAAGTAATGGATTTATTTTTGTTGGTAGATTGTTTATAAAACATGACGTAGGGATTTGCGGAAGACAAATGGTCCAAGCGTGGTATAAAAAACTACCTATAAGCAAAATTGCTCCGAACAGGCGTGGAGCTATTTCAATCACTACTACTGCATAAATATCACTAAGTTCAGTAGGTGTGCTCAAAGTGTTTAAAACCATTCGTTTTACTGAAGTGCTTCGTAAACACTGAATTTGGAACTTTTCCAAGCAAAAGTTTACCGTTCGTTCGGTTTGACATTTGCACGATGCATTCAGAAAACGATCTGAGTAATATCTGCAATTTGACCTATTGCGACGTTTGGAATTCGATTGTCAGTATCTACAATACATCTGTCTGTTTCACATAAAACTGCATTACTAATTCGAAATTTAAATTTTAAACTTCTGTGGGAAAAAGAAAGTGTCTAGATTTAGTCACAATGGTGCTTATTATGTTGGCTATAAATTACGACTAAATTTGACACATCTAAACATTATGTCTCGCTCATTCGTTACGATAATGCGCAGGATTATTTATAACATAATCAGCGCGAATATTGAAATGCTTTGCAATTTTAATTCTTATGGCAAATTTATAAATAATAAACAAGGAAACAAATTGACAATAATCTGGAGATAGAACTATCAATAACCATTTTTTTTTGGTGGTACACAAAAAAATGCATTTCATGTATTCCTGAAATAGATAGGTTAGGCGAAGGCAAGGCAAGTATCGTTTGTTTTACATGCTTACTCGTTTCATTAACGTCTGTTTACTGAGTAAGCAAAGAAACTTGACCGGTACGTTGTTCATTAAGGTGCGCTACCAAAGTGGGTCTCCCTCCACGCCCTTGCGTGTAGGTAGATGCGTCCACTCTCCGCGCCGAATGTCATTGTCCATTCAATGGACCTATTGTATGTTACTGATTACTGTGTACAAGGATTAGTTAAAACCTTCAATCGCTAATCCAGAGGCTGGAAAATACATTATTATTAACGTTTCTCAACCAACGATAGGTAAAGTTTTTGTTTGATGTTTTCAAGAAGTATTTTTTCTCATCTCGTTTTGAATTTAACACGTGTACAAACATACCTATGGATGGATAAATTGTTAAGGTCGATTCATTGTCAGGTCAAGGCCCCCGTTTAACTGCGAACGCTGGTTTAGTACACAGTGTGTTTACTGCAAATCGCTTCCTTCATGCCTTCTGCCAAGTCACGTACAACAGTTTAAGCTAATATTTTAAAATCTATTAAGATAAGAGCACCAACACCTTACCATATGTTGTATTGTATTTTCGCGTGAACTTGATTTCAGAATGGAATGAACCGAACACGGTTAAGAAAATTTACCAGTTTACCTTGCAGGGGTCATTTTAAAAGGTTTCCTGGACAAGGTAATGTATTTATTTTTCGCAGACCTACTTATTTACGTGTTCCTCGTTTTATCAATTCTTAATTACCAACTTGTTTTAATTGATTGTTTGCTTTCAACGTATCATTCCTTCGCTATTATTTATTACTCCTATAGGTATAAGATTACTTTGATCAATGACTAACTTCAACCATGTAAAGTTATATATGAATCATAGCTTCTTTTTGTTCATTTTATTAGCAACCTGGGAATTCCCACGGATTTATAGCTTCAAGCTTGGATTTCAAGTTAGTAGTAAAACTTATTTAATGACTACGAAACTCTATTTCATATTTAGATTAGCGTGAATGAAAAGTTTTTATAGGGCAATCCTGTTTATGTTAAAAACATAATTTGCTATCGTGTTTACGTCTTATGGGCGTTCTATAAAGACACCGAAAACTCAACAGAAGGCTATAAGACTATATAATATGAGGGTTATACTTGGCAATCTTGCCAAATTACCTCGCATCAGATGCGCTCTGACGTCATGAACAGACTCATTAAGGATAATAAAAATACCTATGTTAGTCATATTTTACTTACGTCAGTTACATAAGAGGTACTAGTATATCCAAAGACATTACCTATCAAGAAGGAAGGAGACACGTAACTATCCAAAAATAATTTGTCCTACTAAACAGAGTCCATGGACCCAGAATGACTTAGTCGCTCGCGGAAAATGATGTAAAACACACGTCGGTATTGCCTATATGGCTGATCTTCCGGTTTATAATGCCTTCTTATATATTTAATAAGTTAATTGTCGAATTGCGAGTGCGATAACAGATGTGTGAATATTTCAGCATGCACTTAGTGGTGCGCTGAGCACAAGTTTAATTATAGCGGTGTTAGAAGGTCCCATATCTGCTAAAATAATACATCAGTACATTTTAGTCTCTATATCGTAGTTACCATGTTCTTGCATACAGATCGTCGATCGATGTATTAATCGCACGGTTCATGACTATGTATCATTTTTGAAACAAGACAATTCCAATTCCATATATTTTTACCGTATAGGCCGAATACCTACGGTCAAAGTTTGTCACAATATATGAAAAAATCGTTGTTGTCTTTACCGTAGCTTACCAGCTTTTGTTTTGCCAACAGTAAGCCGATGATGGCATGCCTTGGCCTAAAGCCAAGTGCATTTTTGTTTTCGCTTTTATTTACGTCAGTCAAAAACCGCGACGGAATTGCACTTCACTTTTAGCAGCCACATTTTGCGCGATTTATGATCTTTATAAAATAAATCTTCCACTCTTTATTGGTTTATTTAAATATGACTGACTGAGTTAACTAAGGTAACTTTATAAGACTCTTTTGTCATGCAACTAGTGGTAATTAGGTTAAACCTAGTGTCACAGATATTAAGTATATAGTGGTGTACCTAAGCAATTTAATAGGCAGTCGATATTAAATATATCAACCTTGTTTCTGAAACTATGAGAAGGTTCTTTATTATTTTTCTATTTTAAGTGCCTTTATAGCAAAGAACAAGATGGCTATTTTCTCGTTACAGCTCACTGGGTTCATGTCACTGTACACGTTATTCATACTGATTGTACCTGGGTACTCCGAGACCCTGATTATTCTGGAGAGTCTATTTATAGACAAACTCGTTTTAAGTGTTTTACAATTGAGTTGGTTTAGTAAAAATTGCTCGGGCTTGGTGAGCGATGGTGCAACAGGCACAATCTTAGGCCTTAAACACACGAACGGCACTTTGCCGTCGAACGAGCCAACTGCAGCCGTCGGCACGTCAGGGGCTCCTGCTGACGTTGCTGCCGGCACTGGTCGTCGCTAGCCGTCGACATGTCGACAGTTAATGCCGGACAACGTCAGCAGCAGCCGCCGACGGCTGGCGCCGATCAGTGTCGATAGCGGCAGTTGGCTCTGTCGACGGCAAAGTGCCGCTCGTGTGTTAGAGGCCTAAGTCGATCACGATCGTGGCGCCTCTCACGCACGGTAGCCGACGGAATGCCGTCCGACGTCCAACGCTGCGCCCGCGCATATACCGTTCACTACACAGTTTTGTACAACACAATAAATTATTGTACTTAATAAACAGGTACACATGACGTAATTAAAATAAGAATACATTGGCATTGAACATTTTTACAGCAATCATGTTACCTTGGTTTCGAAATTTTTTAAAGAGTTGAAATCCACCAACCCGCACTCTGGGCCAGCGTATAGTGGATTATGGCCTGAATCCCGCTCGCATGGAGGCCGAAGCCCTGGAGTAGGACGTTAAAACGGCTAACATTATATTATTGTGGTTAGGATTTTATCGAAGATTAACATTTCATGTAAAACTCGAAGGTCCGTTAAGGTGATTGTGGAAATTACGAGTAAGGTAATAATAATTTAACAGTCAACTACAACGATAAAAATATGTGATTCTTATTGGTTTTTAGTGCTGGTTCCGGCTGTTCCTTCAATTAAACGGCGTACTGTCTTGTAGATTAACTTTTATTCATATTCTTACAAAACTCTCTTAAATTAAAACATTTCTTTCTAGGCATACTTTTAGGTTTTGAATATTAACCAAATACGACTGGATCGATGTTATCTTGCAAAAAATAAAGAATGACACCATAAACACACTTGCACACGCACTTGCTTAAACATTAAAGTGCCAATTTAATTACGCATAGCCATATACCTACTTATCAGGACAGCCCTATTACGAACACGAACAATCGGTTTCGTTTTCGTTATTTAGATAGGTTTCCGTAGTAAACATTATGAACCGACAATCTGTTTCGTTTGGACGGTTCGTAATAAATGACACGGTTACAAAGAGATTACAAAGAAAAAGGAAGACATGTGACTGTTCGAAATAGTATGTCCTACTAAACAGAGTCCATGGACACAGTACGACTTAGTCACTCGTGGATTTTTGTTTTAATGTGACTAAGCCCGCCACACACTCCCACCACTGTTACTACTGTAAGCCAGGATCGACAATGGTGTCCAACGATGACGCCAAGGTTTGACCCTCGACCCTCGACCCTTTGACCCTCGAGTCCCGGGGAAAAGCTAAGTTGTCTTGGAACCCGCACGAATTTAATCAAAAGAAAGGGTAGCATGAGTTGGAAGAAGATTATCCACTTCCCTCCGTAGCAAAGCGAGAGCACAAGTATAGTGATTGCAATGTTATGAGGTACCATATCTGCGAAAATAATACATTAATCCACGGTTATTTATATTTAATAGGATATAAGCGATGCCAAGAACAGAAGCAATATTTTATATAGTGTCAAGATGTTGCATCCAGAGTGTGTGAAATCGCGGAAACGAATCAGATCCCGTTGCACATATGACCTAAAGCGCTTGCCAAATGCAGCGGATTCGGGTCAGAGAGAGATTTACGTGCATACAATGGTGAGACACTGCAGGAATATTTTGTTATAAAATGAGAAGGTAAGTTGCCAATTTTAGAATGTTTCAAACATAATTTAAACTCCTGAAAAACTTGTGAAATAAGTTACATTTATTATGTGGTTTTCAGGTTAAAATAAATCACTTGTTTTTGTTTTACCAACTGAAAAGACCATTATTTTTTGTTTTACCAACTGAAAAGACCATTTTTTAACAAACAACACCGATTTACTTTAATTGGAAAACATTAACAGCGTGTATTATGCTTCAAATTGTGTAATGCCATGATGCAAAAATGTTGCTTCTTTGTTACGCAGTGGTGTAGCTATGATAAACCAGAAAGATCGTCACAGCTCGCGTCAACATGCAACCAGAGACGGTGCTTGCACCTCGCTCGAGTTACTGGATCAACACGGATCACATGTCCTTGATACACCTAGCCACAATACCAACAATATCATTATCGATACCGATTCCATAGTACCAAGTATTTCTTTATTCTGTAGCTCTACCTAGCTTATACGTTTGCTAGAAGTCGGTAGTCTTCATAAAATATAGGTCCCATAGTCCCAAAAAATACTGCCAACCGGAAGTCCAGAGGTAGATTTGGGTTACCCCTAGCTATTGGAACCCAGATCAACCACATGACTGTTCTGAAATTTTTGTAGTTTTCCCGTGCCTCGTTCCTCGGGTGGATAGACAAAAATCGAAATCTAAATATTTTTATTCATGTAGGCCAACAAAACACTACATAAACTAATCAGAAACAACGGTTCAGAATACTGCTTCCACTGAGAAGAGTCGACGAGAATCCAGACGCTGCCGACTTAACGAGTGCGTAAAATATGCGTTAAACTTATGTTAGCTTCTGGTTATGCGACGCTTGTATCATTTAATCTACCGACTTCAAAGAAACACATATGCAGGTAGATCTATTTTATCTTTATCTCTTGTAATTTTAATTAACTGCTTTTCAATTTGTACTAAACGTTTAAAGTACTCTAAAGTAATTGCCAATATACTTCATTTAGTTTAAAGTTTTATTGTTAAACCTCTCACCTATTACAAGAAAATAATTAATTACACGAGAGCTATTATAGGCATTAGGAGCGAAATCCGCATTCCCGACTTTTATGAGCGCCTCGGAATTTCTTTACAGCTTCATAGCCATGAAGCTTTTGTTATACAAATGTATCGTAACAGTATTCGACAGATTCTGATTAACGCCCGACCATTGCACTTTATGCGCTCGAACTTCAATTGAAATAATAGTAAAACACGTACGGAATATCTGTACATGTTATTAAACAGTTCAGCGGCTAGGTTCTCACATGTCAAGTAGGTAGTACTCATTAGCAGTATGCATCGGTAACATTGATTACAGCGGGACTAAATAGGCCACATAGCAATACTGTAAAAGCAATGAATTTCCTGATTTTCTGGCGGAGAATTCATCGCAATTTCTTTAAATTACCGTATTATTGTCACACATTTAACACAACACACACAAATAATTAGTTTTTATAGAATTGCCTAAGCCCCCCGTAGGTACTAAGTAAGTACCTACATACAATATATCTAAACCTTAGCTTAAGTCATTACTATTGCACCCAGACACTCGCTAGTAAAGTAGTCTTCGTAATCTTAAGTGCAGTACAAACGAAGTCTAACCACAAATGTTGTCATGGAGCCTGAACAAAACGGCATTCCAGTCTAAACAATCATAAATACTTGCAAGACTGTATCAGTGTCGAGAAAGTATGAAACGCGCATAACTTTAATATCCTTACCGTCCCTAGGGCACAATGGCCTGTGCTTTTGCCGATAAAAACAATACGGCACATAACATTAGACCTGTCTAAGTGCGTGTGTGGAAGGCTCGTTTTCAACTTGGCGGTGCGAAAGGCCCGAAAATAAGTTATTGCTGATCCCTGACTTGACCGGTGGCGAGGAATGCAGGCGCATTGTGTTCGGTTATCTAAGCACCGCGAAATCGCCTGCGCTGAACGGTTGCGAGTGCCAACGTGCGTCGGAATTGAACCATTTTTTGGCATTAACGTCGCATTAATGCTCGTGCTGGAAACGGCTTAATGGAGAGTTGTGCAATGCAACAATGAATAATATGTTAATAGTATTGACTACAAACTAAAAACTGTGTGCTACTCTGCAGATCAATTCTCGTCTTTGATAACGATCATAACCTATTATTAATGCATCGCTTTTCTAAAGAAGAAAGAACTTAAATAATCATAACATAATAAAAGCAAATTATGTTTCACCATAGAAATAACGATATACTTAGCTAGCCTAAAGGCTAATGTAGTACCGGACAGTTCTAATAGTAATGATTGTTCAGAATGTTCCATAACACAAGCATAACGTTTATTACCGTCAATGTACAATATTTCTTGCTATTACCAACGTACAGGTTATAAATTCATCGACTCAAAGCTTTAACGGCCTAACACCGTTGCACTTTTGAAGGAAAAGGGTGCGCCGCGTCGCCAATTCATTACGACCCTCTAAACCGATTACAAGTGCATTCAGTTAGAAGAACTGGATCCATTTTAAGAGCTCATGGTTCTCTGGTTGTCAGGTGGATGAGCTTATGAATAGACCAAGTGCTTTGTACGAGCCAGACTTATAGGAATACAGTCCACGGACAACTGTGTGGAGTTACGCTTGGCTGCCGGCGCATATAAAATGCTGTGGTAATAAAAAGCTTATTTCCTTCCTGGATAAATTAAATGGTGCCCTTTGAAACTGATATACAATTTTATATCCTACTAGCTTTTGCCCGCGACTTCGTCCGCGCAGAATTGAAATTAAAAAAAATCGGACCCCGGATCCCGTATCCCGGACCCGGATTTTGTATCCCGGATCTCGTTACTCAGGTTCCGTTGCCCGGATCCTGGATCCCGTTTTCCGGATCCCGAATCCCGTATACCGAATATCCCGGATCCCGTTCCCAGATTCCGTTAGCTAAATCCCGGATCCCGTATCCCGGATATCACGGATCCCGTATCTCGTATCCCATATCCCGGATCTCGTTTCCTGGATCCCGTATCCCGGAACTCGTTACCCGGATTCCGTATCCCTGATATCACGAATCTCATATCAAATATCCTGAATTTCTTATCCTGGATCTTATTTCCCGGGTTCCGTATCCTAGATCTCGTTTCCCGGATCCCAGATTCCGTTTGCCGGATCCCGGTTCCGGTACCCCGGATATCACGGGTCCCGTATCCCATATCCCGGATTTCATACCCCAGATTTCCTATCCCGGATCCCGTATCCCGGATCTCATTTTCTTAATCCCGGATCCCGTTTTTTCAGATCCCAGCTTCCGTTTGCCGGATCCCGGATATTTTTTTATTATAGGACTGCGGTGGCAAAAAGCGTACGGCCCGCCTGATGTTAAGCAGTTACCGTAGCCTATAGATGCTTACTATATAAATATTTTCCTTAAAGTATAACCAGATTTTTTTTATTATAGGACTGCGGTTGCAAAAATACGTACGGCCCGCCTGACGTTAAGCGGTTACCGTAGCCTATAGATGCTTAGTATATAAATATTCTCCTTAAAGTATCGACCTATATTTTTTTATTATAGGACTGCGGTGGCAAAAAATCGTGCGGCCCGCCTGATGTTAAGCAGTTACCGTAGCCTATAGATGCTTACTATATAAATATTTTCCTTAAAGTATTAACCAGATTTTTTTATTATAGGACTGCGGTTGCAAAAATGCGTACGGCCCGCCTGACGTTAAGCGGTTACCGTAGCCTATAGATGCTTACTATATAAATATTCTCCTTAAAGTATCGGCCTATATTTTTTTATTATAGGACTGCGGTGGCAAAAAAGCGTACGGCCCGCCTGATGTTAAGCAGTTACCGTAGCCTATAGATGCTTACTATATAAATATTCTCTTTAAAGTATCAACCTATATTTTTTATTATAGGAATGCGGTGGCAAAAAAGCGTACGGCCCGCCTGATGTTAAGCAGTTACCGTAGCCTATTGATGCTTACTATATATATTTTTTCCTTAAAGCATCAATCTATATTATTTTTATAGGACTGCGGTACCAAAAAAGCGTACGGCCCACCTGATGTTAAGCAGTTACCGTAGCCTATAGATGCTTACTATATAAATATTTTCATTAAAGTATCAACCTGTTTTTTTTGTTATTATAGGACTGGGGTGACAATAAAGCGTACGGCCCGCCCGATGTTAAGCAGTTACCGTATATGATGATAGATGCTTACTATATAAATATTTTCCTTAAAGGATCAACCTACATTTTTTTATAGGACTGCGTTGGCAAAAAAGCTTACGGCCCGCTTGATGTTAAGCAGTGACCGTAGCCTATAGATGCTTACAATACCAAAGGCATTGCTCGCAAATTGCCGACCTGAAGGGGAGTGGGATGGAGCTTTTGGCTCCCTCACTCATCGTACGAAACGCAGCTGTAATAGCTGCTTTACGCCGATCTTCTGTGAGAGGGTGGTACTACCCCGGTCGAGCCAGCCCATATAATATGAGCTGCAGTCAATTGGCTACATAAAAAAAGTTGAAATCCATATTTTTTGATACGTAAAAAGAAACCTAAACTCAATTATTCATTCGTGTTATTTATTTTCCTCGGAAATGACGAATTTCCATATGAACTTTTATCCCCTATTTTACCACCTTAGGAGTTGAATATTAAAAAACGCCGAAACCCATATTTTTTATTTTTAAAAAGTCACCTAAAACCAATTTTCATAATTTTAACTTGAAAAATGACGAACTTGCATACATACAAACTTTCATCCCCTATTTAATCCTCATAGGGGTTGAATTTTAAAAAAACGCCGAAACATTTTTTTAAAAAGATACCTAAACACAAATTTTCATTATTCTAACCTCAGAAATGACGAACTTCCATACAAACTTTCGTCCCCTATTTTACCCCCTTAGGGGTTGAATTTTCAAACACGCCCAAACCCATATTTTTTTATTTTTAAAAAGACACCTAAACACTAATTTTCATAGTTCTAACTTGAAAAATGACGAATTTGTATACAAACTTTCATCCCCTATTTAATCCCCTTAGGGGTTGAATTTTCAAAAACGCCGAGACCCATAATTTTTTATTTTTAAAAAGACATTTAAACCCCAATTTTCATAATTCTAACTTGAAAAATGACAAACTTGCATACAAACTTTCATCCCCTATTTAATCCCCTTAGGGGTTGAAAGTTCAAAAATGCAGATTTTTTTTATTTATAATACGTAAAAAGAAACCTAAACACAAATTTTCATTATTCTAACCTCAGAAATGACGAACTTCCATACAAACTTTCGTCCCCTATTTTACCCCCTCAGGGGTTGAATTTTCAAAAACGCAGCAATTCAAGTTTTTTATTTATAAAAAGGAACCTATACACCAATTTTCATAATTCTATCATCAAAAATGACGAACATCTATACTCACTTCCCAACTAACTTTCATCCCCTATTTTACCACCTTAGGGGTTGAATTTTTCAAAAAGCTGAAAACCATATTTTTTATTTTTAAAACTTCACCTCCACACCAATTTTTATAATTCTAACTTGAAAAATGACGAACTTGCATACAAACTTTCATCCCCTATTTAACCCCCTTAGGGGTTGAATTTTCAAAAATCGCTTCTTATTGCTTGCCTACGTCACAAAATATATCTACTGTCTAAATTTCATGTCTCTAACTTCAGTAGTTTCGGCTCGGCGTTGATGAGTCAGTCAGTCAGTCAGTCAGTCAGTCAGTCAGTCAGCATTTCCCTCTTTATATATTAGTATAGATAGCTTTTGCCCGCGACTTCGTCCGCGCAGAATTGAAATTAAAAAAAATCGGACCCCGGATCCCGTATCCCGGACCCGGATTTTGTATCCCGGATCTCGTTACTCAGGTTCCGTTGCCCGGATCCTGGATCCCGTTTTCCGGATCCCGAATCCCGTATACCGAATATCCCGGATCCCGTTCCCAGATTCCGTTAGCTAAATCCCGGATCCCGTATCCCGGATATCACGGATCCCGTATCTCGTATCCCATATCCCGGATCTCGTTTCCTGGATCCCGTATCCCGGAACTCGTTACCCGGATTCCGTATCCCTGATATCACGAATCTCATATCAAATATCCTGAATTTCTTATCCTGGATCTTATTTCCCGGGTTCCGTATCCTAGATCTCGTTTCCCGGATCCCAGATTCCGTTTGCCGGATCCCGGTTCCGGTACCCCGGATATCACGGGTCCCGTATCCCATATCCCGGATTTCATACCCCAGATTTCCTATCCCGGATCCCGTATCCCGGATCTCATTTTCTTAATCCCGGATCCCGTTTTTTCAGATCCCAGCTTCCGTTTGCCGGATCCCGGATATTTTTTTATTATAGGACTGCGGTGGCAAAAAGCGTACGGCCCGCCTGATGTTAAGCAGTTACCGTAGCCTATAGATGCTTACTATATAAATATTTTCCTTAAAGTATAACCAGATTTTTTTTATTATAGGACTGCGGTTGCAAAAATACGTACGGCCCGCCTGACGTTAAGCGGTTACCGTAGCCTATAGATGCTTAGTATATAAATATTCTCCTTAAAGTATCGACCTATATTTTTTTATTATAGGACTGCGGTGGCAAAAAATCGTGCGGCCCGCCTGATGTTAAGCAGTTACCGTAGCCTATAGATGCTTACTATATAAATATTTTCCTTAAAGTATTAACCAGATTTTTTTATTATAGGACTGCGGTTGCAAAAATGCGTACGGCCCGCCTGACGTTAAGCGGTTACCGTAGCCTATAGATGCTTACTATATAAATATTCTCCTTAAAGTATCGGCCTATATTTTTTTATTATAGGACTGCGGTGGCAAAAAAGCGTACGGCCCGCCTGATGTTAAGCAGTTACCGTAGCCTATAGATGCTTACTATATAAATATTCTCTTTAAAGTATCAACCTATATTTTTTATTATAGGAATGCGGTGGCAAAAAAGCGTACGGCCCGCCTGATGTTAAGCAGTTACCGTAGCCTATTGATGCTTACTATATATATTTTTTCCTTAAAGCATCAATCTATATTATTTTTATAGGACTGCGGTACCAAAAAAGCGTACGGCCCACCTGATGTTAAGCAGTTACCGTAGCCTATAGATGCTTACTATATAAATATTTTCATTAAAGTATCAACCTGTTTTTTTTGTTATTATAGGACTGGGGTGACAATAAAGCGTACGGCCCGCCCGATGTTAAGCAGTTACCGTATATGATGATAGATGCTTACTATATAAATATTTTCCTTAAAGGATCAACCTACATTTTTTTATAGGACTGCGTTGGCAAAAAAGCTTACGGCCCGCTTGATGTTAAGCAGTGACCGTAGCCTATAGATGCTTACAATACCAAAGGCATTGCTCGCAAATTGCCGACCTGAAGGGGAGTGGGATGGAGCTTTTGGCTCCCTCACTCATCGTACGAAACGCAGCTGTAATAGCTGCTTTACGCCGATCTTCTGTGAGAGGGTGGTACTACCCCGGTCGAGCCAGCCCATATAATATGAGCTGCAGTCAATTGGCTACATAAAAAAAGTTGAAATCCATATTTTTTGATACGTAAAAAGAAACCTAAACTCAATTATTCATTCGTGTTATTTATTTTCCTCGGAAATGACGAATTTCCATATGAACTTTTATCCCCTATTTTACCACCTTAGGAGTTGAATATTAAAAAACGCCGAAACCCATATTTTTTATTTTTAAAAAGTCACCTAAAACCAATTTTCATAATTTTAACTTGAAAAATGACGAACTTGCATACATACAAACTTTCATCCCCTATTTAATCCTCATAGGGGTTGAATTTTAAAAAAACGCCGAAACATTTTTTTAAAAAGATACCTAAACACAAATTTTCATTATTCTAACCTCAGAAATGACGAACTTCCATACAAACTTTCGTCCCCTATTTTACCCCCTTAGGGGTTGAATTTTCAAACACGCCCAAACCCATATTTTTTTATTTTTAAAAAGACACCTAAACACTAATTTTCATAGTTCTAACTTGAAAAATGACGAATTTGTATACAAACTTTCATCCCCTATTTAATCCCCTTAGGGGTTGAATTTTCAAAAACGCCGAGACCCATAATTTTTTATTTTTAAAAAGACATTTAAACCCCAATTTTCATAATTCTAACTTGAAAAATGACAAACTTGCATACAAACTTTCATCCCCTATTTAATCCCCTTAGGGGTTGAAAGTTCAAAAATGCAGATTTTTTTTATTTATAATACGTAAAAAGAAACCTAAACACAAATTTTCATTATTCTAACCTCAGAAATGACGAACTTCCATACAAACTTTCGTCCCCTATTTTACCCCCTCAGGGGTTGAATTTTCAAAAACGCAGCAATTCAAGTTTTTTATTTATAAAAAGGAACCTATACACCAATTTTCATAATTCTATCATCAAAAATGACGAACATCTATACTCACTTCCCAACTAACTTTCATCCCCTATTTTACCACCTTAGGGGTTGAATTTTTCAAAAAGCTGAAAACCATATTTTTTATTTTTAAAACTTCACCTCCACACCAATTTTTATAATTCTAACTTGAAAAATGACGAACTTGCATACAAACTTTCATCCCCTATTTAACCCCCTTAGGGGTTGAATTTTCAAAAATCGCTTCTTATTGCTTGCCTACGTCACAAAATATATCTACTGTCTAAATTTCATGTCTCTAACTTCAGTAGTTTCGGCTCGGCGTTGATGAGTCAGTCAGTCAGTCAGTCAGTCAGTCAGTCAGTCAGCATTTCCCTCTTTATATATTAGTATAGATATAGATAATTGCTGATATATAGTCCCGGGGTAAAGCTAAATTGACTTGGTAGACGCATTAATTATTAATCAAAAGAAGGAATAGAGGAGTTAGAAGGCGATTATCTACTTCCCTCTGCTGCTGCAAAGTGGGAGACAAAAATAGCGGTACTTATAGGCCGGTCGCAGCAACTTATGGAAGACGTTACCAGTTCTAAGGCACCACACATTAATTATACTAATTCCAAACAACCGGAAATTTTTCCTAGTTTACACAAGGCCTGTGTAATGTACTGCTTCAGATTTTACTTGCAATGCAAGCCATTTAGCAGTGTGCTGTTCGTTTTGCCAGAGTTTGAACTCCCAATAGGGGACACAAAACTTTATATTTTTATTAGCTTGGTATGTTTCTATAATCTTTTCACATATGTCGTATGTCTGGTCCATTGTACCGTGTGCCGGTCTATTGATTCAAGCGACAGAGGGGCGTGATTCAACCGTGACGGTATGTATAGCGACCGCGTACTCATTAGGGAATACTGCAATATAGTCAAGGGCATCTGTTACATTAGTAGGGGTTCTTTGTAAATCATTATTAATATTTTATTTTCTAAAAATAGGAGTAAGTTACGCCAGCAGTGGGATTTTTTTCTGCTGGTCCAATCAAAATTTGAATGATACAGATAATTAGTGCTCCATCTCGTGTAAATGTGCCGAAAATTTTAAATTTGTGCCTATAGCCGTTTTGGAGTTATTCACGAATATATGATCTTGCTGGCGTAACGTTACCGCAGCAGTGTGGTTTTTTCCTGCTGGTCCAATCAAAATTTGAATGATACAGATAATTAGTGCTCCATGTCGTGTAAATGTGCCGAAAATTTTAAATTTGTGCCCCCTAAGGTTTCAGAGTTATTTCAAATCTTGCTGGCGTAACGTTTTGCGAATTCCTGTATCTCAAAAACTGTTTGGCACACAATCATGATTTTTCGTACACTCATTAGTGTTAATTTGTGCCCATTTGTGACAGTTTCATATTTCAATAAATCAGAAAGGTTCGGGTGTTATAATATTTTCCCAAAAAAAACTAAAATAGCTCCTAGCTCTTAAACTGGGAAACCTAGAAACCAAATGTTAGTGCTAGCTTGTATTTCTTATGGATCCTAAGCATTTCTATAATGATCGTAAGCCTACTCCAAGGAATTTACGATTTATTACGATTTTATTGCTATCTCGCGGTGAAATTATTTAAACCCTAAATACACGAGTTTCGTATGTTCCGATTACTTTTATTAATATACAAAAATTAGTGCCCTACTTCAAATATACGTGTACGAAATATCAGCTCTGTAAACCTTACAACTAAAATATTATTAATAAATAACCATCACGAAGCGCTTTCGGTGGTTAACTGACGGAATTGGAATGTATAGAAACAAGCGAACTCTCCGTACTTCAAGCCATCCTATTTCAATTGACAGCGTTGTAATGAGTGCAGACGCGTACATAATACTTTGGAGTGTATTTATAAACTATTAAATAAGGTAAATAAATGTATAATCACAGGGTATGCTGAATTTAAATATGTAGGTACCTTCCTTAATATTCCTTTTATGTTTCGTGTAGCTAAATGAGCTTTAACTAATAACACACAACAACAGTAAAAGTATCTTCTTTTATATATTTCTAGAGATAAAAAATCGACGCTTATAAACAGCAATACGACTTTGAAAAATAATATCCATTCTTTAAATCGAAATCATTCACCATCATCGAGATATAAAACGAATGAACACTTATAAATATTAGTATTTTCAATAATTATAAACAAACAAAACATTACTTCATTGACACAACATCAAAATATAAAAATAATGTAGGTACTTACATTAAACAAAAAAAAAATCTTGATATTAGAAATAATAAAAAAAACTTACGGTAGTACAAACAGTGAGCAGACGAAGGGGTCTAGACAAGGGGCAAGGGTAGGAAGTCGAGTTTAACCATTACAAAGAAAATATAAAAATAAATATTACTCATTCACTTTTCTACAGAACTGTTAGCACACAGCCAATTTATTGTGTACATTTAAGATGGTAGGCGCTATGTATCGGGCGGCCGCATTTTTTTCAACTCATTTTATTTGGTCGGTTAACCATTGAAAGTTTGTCATGGTGTTTTTTATTAATTATTTTATAATTATAAGGTTTACAGAGCTGATATTTGGTACACGTATATTTGAAGTAGGGCACTAATTTTTGTATATTAATAAAAGTAATCGGAACATACGAAACTCGTGTATTTAGGGTTTAAATTATTTCACCGCGAGATAGCAATAAAATCGTAATAAATCGTAAATTCCTTGGAGTAGGCTTACGATCATTATAGAAATGCTTAGGATCCATAAGAAATACAAGCTAGCACTAACATTTGGTTTCTAGGTTTCCCAGTTTAAGAGCAAGGAGCTATTTTAGTTTTTTTAGGAAAAATATTATAACACCTGAACCTTTCTGATTTATTGAAATATGAAACTGTCACAAATGGGCACAAATTAACACTAATGTGTGTACGAAAAATCATGATTGTGTGCCAAACAGTTTTTGAGATACAGGAATTCGCAAAACGTTACGCCAGCAAGATTTGAAATAACTCTGAAACCTAAGGAGGCACAAATTTAAAATTTTCGGCACATTTACACGACATGGAGCACTAATTATCTGTATCATTCAAATTTTGATTAGACCAGCAGGAAAAAACCACACTGCTGCGGTAACGTTACGCCAGCAAGATCATATATTCGTGAATAACTCCAAAACGGCTATAGGCACAAATTTAAAATTTTCGGCACATTTACACGAGATGGAGCACTAATTATCTGCATCATTCAAATTTTGATTAGACCAGCAGGAAAAAACCACACTGCGGACGTAACTCACTCAAAAATAGCACTAATAACATTTTTAATGTTATCTATTATCTGCATGATTGCAAAAAATGTTTGATCAGCTGTTTTTTATGCGACTAATGTAAATTCAGTGTTTTATTTGATTCTTCTTATTCATATCGGGTGGTTAGTGGCCATAACCTTGTGTGGCCATAGAGTTGTTCAAGCCACTCAAAGGCCTCTGTATAGTGTAAATGACAACCAGCGGGACGGACTTCTAACATATCCACCGAAGCTTATTATTTTGATTGTAACGTATGTATTAGGTAGGTACCTATAATTAAAACCATACAGGTGCATTTAGGTACATTTATCATCGAGCTTACGAGAAGCCCTTTCTTGCATTCAACTCTTAACTTTTCATTAACCACCTTCTGACTTACTCTTGTTTTGTTTTATACCTATTCGGTCAAGAATACTGCCGCAAAAGTATCCAAATTGTGTCGTCATCTTCGTTTTTGTTTAGGCCGACGACAACCATCTCTGGGCGTCTAATTTGTATTGATGCTTACCACCTTTCCACATCATCTTTTTAAGGTAGTACCTACCTCTTTGGTTGCCGTGCACCAATTAATTAATATGAAATAATAATTCCTACAAGTAATATATTATATTGTAAAAATATAGAATCCTCGCTATGTGGTTTGAACAGGAAATTTGATAAGAGACCACAATTATTAGTATAATTGTCGGTACTTTACACATATACTGTTTCACGAATTATTATTAATAACCTACTTCTCGTATAGCCGATGCTTGTAAAAGTTACAAAGTATAATATATAAATGAATGGTTATTTGTTAACAATCTCATTAGCATCTTTTTATTTGCTAGGTACCACAATAACTCACAGAGCTTCATATTCGAAGAGCATATCACTCACTTCCCAATTGAAAGCTTTGATGAATCCTCACACATCAATTCGTATACCAAGTTACGTCGATTTCGTAAGATTAGTCCAACTTGGGCCATCCATTACGATCTTTCAGATGTTTCTGAGATAAGTAGTAAAGTTGAGTAATCAAACTAGAATGCCACCTGATTCAATGCCGCATCTTTTTTTCTCTTTAAAATCGTCAATCTGTGACCTTGTTAAACATATTTAGAAATCGAGTCACAAAACAACGATATTAGTAGGTGCAATGTGCCAAATACTTAGTAATATTTGACGCATAGGTATTACAATGGTGATACAATAATAATTTTGAATGATGTCAAAGGTTTGTATGTGAACCTCTGCTGTTCCTGAAGATGTTTTGTTTCACTGCACACCTGTGCATGTTTTAATAATGTATCTTCTAATGATAAAGAAGGAAGAGATTTTATGAAGACAGAGCAAGACGATTGTTTAGGGGTCACTTTTGTTTTCTGTCAAGAATTAATAAATGAATATCTATGTTACCGCTTCAAAACAGATCTCGACCACTTTCACTGAGATCTTAATTAAATAGTCAAGCTTGTAGAACGTCGCGAGTATCACCTTGGCGACCATGGTGTTCATTAGAAATAAAGAAACTCGTGCTGGACCACAGCATCCCTATCCTCCACACAATGTAGAAAGTACAGATAAGACTATTTCAAAAATATTATAAACTTACCGGAGTGTTATGTTTATTTTTCCACCCACAAATGTTCAAAACCCGCATTTGCGTGGCCGAGCACGCAGTCGTTCCGTTACACGGCTTATAGAGCACTATCCGAAAATATTCGGGATATCAGAAGGGGCTATGCACTTATATCTTGGAACTTGCGAGGAGGCAAGTTTGTGATGCACGTGCACCGGAGACACAGGCGGTCCGTGCAGAGGCGCGCCGCGGACTGGTGGTGTGGTGGGTGCGAGTGGTGCGGGTATATTCCTGTCCTACAGTCCGCCGCCCGATCACGTCGATGGGACGACGACGAGGGACCGTGAAAGAAGGGCCGCAACCCAACTGTTTTTTGTCCAGTCTAAGATTAGCGACAAATACCGTCTACTGCATCGAAGGGGTTTTCAATTCGGCACTATCGACGCCGGCCGGGCGGATATATTGACGCTATACATATCGAGCATATTAGGTAGCGTAATAGATATTGCAAGCCTTGAATTCGTAAACAATTCAAGATGTTTTAATGAAAAGAACCAGAGTTCGTTATTGTGTAAGCAAACATTCTCAGTCTAGTTTACAAAAGTAGTACCTATTTAAAGATCGTTAGATGAAGAGCTTGGGTTTGGTCCTAGGTTATTTGAAACACAAATGTGCGAGAGCCGACAGCTCAGTGTACCAGACTTCCGGGATTGTCCGCCGGCTTGGAAGCCGCGATGTAATGTAATAGAAAACATATTGCACAATTTCCTGATCTGGTGGACGAGACCGTGCTGGGCGAAATTGTGTTTTAGAAATATACGCTGTCGTACTGTCCACATCAAAAGTAGCTTGGTAGGTAGGTATATGAAATGTCCAAAAGAACCTCATTGTTAAACACGTCATAATGACACTAGAAGGTCTCTAAAGTATACGATCATTGAGTATTTCGTATTTGGACGGGGACTTTTGAGGTACCTTCTGGTGTCATGCTACGTCTAACAATGTAATTCTTTTGACTATTTCAGATACCAAGCTACTTTTGATGTTGTCTGTACTCACTTAAAGATATCAAATTATAGGTATCAGGAAGTTTTTATAACTCAAGCTGCTAGCTGTTAGCTGCTGACCGCGACTTCATCCGCGTTAACTTTAAAATCCCTCAGGAACATGACATTCTTCCGGGATAAAAAGTAGCTGCTCCAAGGTCATGTGTATCTCCATACCAAAATTCATCAAAATTGGTTTATCGGTTTAGTCGTGAAATCGTAACAGACAGACAGACAGAGTTACTTTCGCATTTATAATATGTATATTAGTATAGAATAGATTAATGTCTGGAGTGTGGAGATAGGTATAGCTTTGAGCTAACTAATCACTAGAATATGGTTCTCTAAACACACAAACACAAACCCTCAACGATATCATCTAGAAACATTAAGATCCAGTATGATATGTCTCCAGCATCACCGCATTATAGTGGCCTAAAAATGTATGCCCGTGTACGACAATGGACCCATTGTGTGGTATCGTTCGCAATATTTCATGAGAAATGATACGACATGCCCACTGTTATTACGTATTTGGTATTGGATAACCACCCTTGTTTTCTAGTGGTGGATTAATAAAGAGTTATCTATCTATCTAACCAGCGGACGATTAAGCCGCTTCTAACGATACCTCATTTGTCAAATTACGACAAGTAGTTTGGAAGTTAGGCGGGAACAGATGAACATACATACATACATACATACACACCGGTCAAAATCATAACTCTCCACCGTAGTCGGGTAAATATACGACTCGCGCGAGTAAAATATATGATCACGCAAGTAAAATATCTGATATGCGCAAGTAAAATAATGATATGATACAACTCGACATGTACTTTTTCCTTTATCTGATTGAAATAACTTCTCCTCGGACTCCCCTTCCTCTCTTTCCTCCTATGATAGTCTTCATCAGCCAAGCCCTTGTACTCCTATTGCCTAAAAATCTTACTTGCAAGAGCCTAGAATCTATTTTTCTGTCATACAACTTTGAAACAGCTACTCATTAAATGTTTTATGTTGTCTTGTATTTTATTGGTCGTAATATGTGTTCCTGTTACTTATACCAATGTACACAACTATGTCCCGAGCTGTCGTGTGTAATTATGACTTTATGTCTGTGCGTTCCGACGTCAAAACTGACTGTAACACTCGTTTTAAGTAGACGCACCCAATATTTTATTTTTTTGTAAATCGAGGTGGTGTTAATCAATAGCAAAAGCTTTATATCTCCTCAGTTTGAACACTATTGACACGATTTGTATCAGAGCAAATAGAAAACATATTTTTAGTAGGTAGATAGGTATTATTGCGTACATCTTGTGTAACACGTATTTATTTATTTTCGATATTACATCGTAATAACTTTGCTAGTTTCGGAATAACTTTGACATTTTCTGAACTTCCTATTTATAAACTCTGCAGGTGAATAGTGTCCCATTGACATTTATATACCACCACAGCCTATACACTTATATTACCTTCCATACATCACAGTAAGATATCTTTTATAGTGTCCTATTTACTTGTATTCTCTGCCACATTCAAACGAATAATTTTAGAGTATTTCGACCACATTGCCCGCTTGAAAGGTGGCAACCTTGAAAAACTTTTGAAAACGGGTAAAGGTTCCCCTATACGCTGGACGGACCAAATAAGCACGGCACTGAATACTTCAGTTTGCTTGCAAAGGGATTCATACCACTAAAGACAAGACCACGTGTCGCGGTCGACATCGTACAGAAGAAAGTGTTTCACAGAGGTTTATGACCCTAAGCTTTGAGGATACACGTTACACGAAGGAGGAGTATTTACGTGTAAACCGTAAATGCTGTTGTAAATATATGTGTCGCCGAATGACAAAATATTAACACAATAAAAGTACTAGGGTTGTCTCGCTATTTTAATATTGTACAGGAATTGTTTGGAAAGAATAAAAGTGGTAGTTGAAGACTATTTTTGTACAGATCATCACCAAGTCCACAAAGTATATTTAAAAAAGCATACGTACTTACTATAAGCTCATCTTCACGGAGGTAATGATGTGTTCGTACCAATGTTCGTTCCCGGGACTCTTATGTCCGTTCACTATGTCCATGTGCGAGTGTCGTGGTCGGCGTGTCCCCCGGCGTTCATGTCCGACCTCGATGCTGCCCTACGTGTACACACGCCAACTTATTTGACCCTTTGATTTGGACTTCCTTAACGCGGGCGCGCTGGGTCGTGTCCAGATAAATCAAATAGCCTTGGAATGGAAACAAGATGCGGATTTAAAACGGTCTCGTTCCGTTTTCAAATTATTTGGTGCGCCCAGATACCTCGCATGCATCGCCCGAGCACTCATGTTTTGACATTATTCTATGCGTTCCGACGTCAAAACTGAGTGCTCGGGCCCGGCATGCGCCTGTTGTATACTCAGCCATTTAATAAATAAATGCAATCAAAAGCTTGCCCTAGAATATTTTTTGTGGCCATCATAATGTGATATTATTTTACACGAAGTCACTTGTGGCTGGGACTAGTGAAGGGATGTTCTCGAGAACATTCTCACCCTCGGAAACTAACTCGTGAGATTTTTTTATTTTGGGTGACGTTATCCTAACTTTCAATCTTAAAAACAATTAAAACCACCATACTTACTTGTTTAATGAGGTTTATGCCAAGTTTCACATGCTTCAGAAGATAAATTCTCGAAAATTCTCACGAGTAAGTTTCCGTAAGTTTCCGCGGGTGAGAATGTTTTCGAGAACATCCCATCACTAGCTGGGACACAGTCAGGTTTACAATCACTAATCGTCTATGGCAAGCCTGGCGATTACTTCAATTAGTTTTCATTATGCAGGAGGGAACGTGAGAAACGTTCGGCTACTTAGCGGCTGCTATCTATCCCTACATGCTAATTACTGAGTCAGGAATGTGTGATAGGTACTTACTTATACGTAGGGAGAAGAGACTTTTATTTTACATTATTTACTTTATTGGACCGACTGATTTTTCTTAATAATAATATTAGCCCTTTTAACATACACCTAAAATGGGACTGTGCCATAACATCGATTATATCTGTTACATAACAACAACATAAGCAACATATACGTCACAACTTGTATCCCATTCGGGGGTAGTCAGACGCTTAAGTGTCCATACACTACCACATTGTGGAGGTATTAAGCCAACTCAAAGCCCACGTTGCACCAGATAGCCGGAACCCATCGTGACAACAGATATAGAGGTATTTGTAACATATTTAAAAAAAACCCCAACTGAGTGAAACATTAATCGACCTAACGCTACACTGGACCGCAACGAAAAAGGGTCGGTTAGCAAATCTTCAAAAGTACCTGACCTAGGTTTATGAAATAAAAGTCTAAATTAAAGGATATTTTAATGTGCCTAAATGAAAATAACTAAATATGAAATCAAGCTTTTTATTTTTAATAAATGTAAAATAAATAAAAATGCGATTGACGATATTGAAGATTTTCTAACCGGCCCTTTTTCTTTGCGGTCCAGTGTATGAGAACCTCCCACAAAAATACATCTTGTGACTCTAAAATCATCTTGTGACGCTGAATTTTTCGGCTAAACGTATCATTCAAATAACATCAAACACACTGCCAGTATTTGGTTAGATAACACTGATAATGGTTATCTAAGCGGTTGTTATAACTAACCTATCTTAGTAATTGGCCAGTCACGTCTCCGTACTGAGTAGGAAGAAATTTTAATGTGTAAATGCCGTGACGAGGTCGATACAATTTAACACAGTTTATAGCTTAGTATGCAGCAAATTATTGGACGGTTTACACCGAAGAGAATTGATAGGTAGCTTCCACTATTAGTGACACCACGTATAACAAGTTAAGGTTGTACAAAAACGGTAATTACTTTATGCACTCGAATCTAACGAGCGGAATGTATACCGTCTGTGTTTCGGGAGAGTTATAATTTGGGTCTCTTCAAATCTAGAATGAACAAGCCATATCTTCGGCCTAATCCTCACTTTGTACCACGTGGTAGTGGCAAAGATATAAGAATTATATTATAGAGTAAAATAAGTACCTATCAATAGCTGCGTCTAAATGTGGAAGCGCGCCCGATAATTCAGCTTTGACATCTGACCACGTAGACTTTAAAAATGATTGCTCGATCGCGCCGCTCAGTGTTTATTGGCAAAGGAAAGAAATAAAGTGTGGCTATATAGGGTGCGCTCTGGCATAGAAAGTTCATTTCACGATGACGCGTGCTTCGACTCTTATAACATAGGAATATGGGTCAATTTGCAATACTTCGCGTGTAATCGTTACCTAAAGTATTTTTAAATGTTAGGTTTAGAAGAATTTCTAGCTCTATGTTCTAAATAGTGTCTGTAATTAAAACCATATTATTTTATGGCGCACAGTTGCAAAACGTACGACATTAAAGATTACATCATTATTCCGTATTAGCTATAAAAGTGTATTTAAATAAAATAGAGTTGAACTTTACCGAATATAATGGAATTCTGCAATCAAGCGCTATTGAGAAACATCTGATAACAAGAAAGGTCGATACAATTCACACATCTTTGTAGATATGTACGCGAATGTACCTTAACTACCTTACTTTAATTGCGTAAGGTGGTAATAATCAAAACATCTTCCGTAAATGTGGAAATGACTGTAAAATTATCATACCTCAGTAATATGGTCAATTATATTCCAGTTTGAGGCATAAAGAATCCATACATAATCCGTGTGAGGTCATCATGGTATCATCGCAAGGATGCTTCGATAACACGACCCAGTGACGTCATTCAAGGTCGATGTACTAACAGTCACGACTCTACGGGTTTTGCAGCTCCCATAGACTTATACCTATGAAGTCATCATGTTCTTTGGAAGTCATAGACATAAGAAAATTACTTCGATATGAAGTGGTTAATTTGAATAATATTTTTGTGGTCAGTAATTGTGATGTTTCTTGCTAAACATAATAACACCAATAACTTGCATACAACCTAAGGGTGAACGTCAACCTTGACTGGGCGGTCGGACTGGCTGGGCGAGCTGATTCGCTTGTTTCGACTTTCGACCTACAGGATATCGGATCTGAATGTGCTGAGGAAAATTAAGCGATTCTATTGGTCGGAGCAAGCGGGCCAGCTAGCCCGCCCGGTCGAGGTAGATAGTCGGCCTAATAGAGTATACATTCTCGAAAATTCTCACGAGTAAGTTTCCGTAAGTTTCCGCGGGTGAGAATGTTTTCGAGAACATCCCATCACTAGCTGGGACACAGTCAGGTTTACAATCACTAATCGTCTATGGCAAGCCTGGCGATTACTTCAATTAGTTTTCATTATGCAGGAGGGAACGTGAGAAACGTTCGGCTACTTAGCGGCTGCTATCTATCCCTACATGCTAATTACTGAGTCAGGAATGTGTGATAGGTACTTACTTATACGTAGGGAGAAGAGACTTTTATTTTACATTATTTACTTTATTGGACCGACTGATTTTTCTTAATAATAATATTAGCCCTTTTAACATACACCTAAAATGGGACTGTGCCATAACATCGATTATATCTGTTACATAACAACAACATAAGCAACATATACGTCACAACTTGTATCCCATTCGGGGGTAGTCAGACGCTTAAGTGTCCATACACTACCACATTGTGGAGGTATTAAGCCAACTCAAAGCCCACGTTGCACCAGATAGCCGGAACCCATCGTGACAACAGATATAGAGGTATTTGTAACATATTTAAAAAAAACCCCAACTGAGTGAAACATTAATCGACCTAACGCTACACTGGACCGCAACGAAAAAGGGTCGGTTAGCAAATCTTCAAAAGTACCTGACCTAGGTTTATGAAATAAAAGTCTAAATTAAAGGATATTTTAATGTGCCTAAATGAAAATAACTAAATATGAAATCAAGCTTTTTATTTTTAATAAATGTAAAATAAATAAAAATGCGATTGACGATATTGAAGATTTTCTAACCGGCCCTTTTTCTTTGCGGTCCAGTGTATGAGAACCTCCCACAAAAATACATCTTGTGACTCTAAAATCATCTTGTGACGCTGAATTTTTCGGCTAAACGTATCATTCAAATAACATCAAACACACTGCCAGTATTTGGTTAGATAACACTGATAATGGTTATCTAAGCGGTTGTTATAACTAACCTATCTTAGTAATTGGCCAGTCACGTCTCCGTACTGAGTAGGAAGAAATTTTAATGTGTAAATGCCGTGACGAGGTCGATACAATTTAACACAGTTTATAGCTTAGTATGCAGCAAATTATTGGACGGTTTACACCGAAGAGAATTGATAGGTAGCTTCCACTATTAGTGACACCACGTATAACAAGTTAAGGTTGTACAAAAACGGTAATTACTTTATGCACTCGAATCTAACGAGCGGAATGTATACCGTCTGTGTTTCGGGAGAGTTATAATTTGGGTCTCTTCAAATCTAGAATGAACAAGCCATATCTTCGGCCTAATCCTCACTTTGTACCACGTGGTAGTGGCAAAGATATAAGAATTATATTATAGAGTAAAATAAGTACCTATCAATAGCTGCGTCTAAATGTGGAAGCGCGCCCGATAATTCAGCTTTGACATCTGACCACGTAGACTTTAAAAATGATTGCTCGATCGCGCCGCTCAGTGTTTATTGGCAAAGGAAAGAAATAAAGTGTGGCTATATAGGGTGCGCTCTGGCATAGAAAGTTCATTTCACGATGACGCGTGCTTCGACTCTTATAACATAGGAATATGGGTCAATTTGCAATACTTCGCGTGTAATCGTTACCTAAAGTATTTTTAAATGTTAGGTTTAGAAGAATTTCTAGCTCTATGTTCTAAATAGTGTCTGTAATTAAAACCATATTATTTTATGGCGCACAGTTGCAAAACGTACGACATTAAAGATTACATCATTATTCCGTATTAGCTATAAAAGTGTATTTAAATAAAATAGAGTTGAACTTTACCGAATATAATGGAATTCTGCAATCAAGCGCTATTGAGAAACATCTGATAACAAGAAAGGTCGATACAATTCACACATCTTTGTAGATATGTACGCGAATGTACCTTAACTACCTTACTTTAATTGCGTAAGGTGGTAATAATCAAAACATCTTCCGTAAATGTGGAAATGACTGTAAAATTATCATACCTCAGTAATATGGTCAATTATATTCCAGTTTGAGGCATAAAGAATCCATACATAATCCGTGTGAGGTCATCATGGTATCATCGCAAGGATGCTTCGATAACACGACCCAGTGACGTCATTCAAGGTCGATGTACTAACAGTCACGACTCTACGGGTTTTGCAGCTCCCATAGACTTATACCTATGAAGTCATCATGTTCTTTGGAAGTCATAGACATAAGAAAATTACTTCGATATGAAGTGGTTAATTTGAATAATATTTTTGTGGTCAGTAATTGTGATGTTTCTTGCTAAACATAATAACACCAATAACTTGCATACAACCTAAGGGTGAACGTCAACCTTGACTGGGCGGTCGGACTGGCTGGGCGAGCTGATTCGCTTGTTTCGACTTTCGACCTACAGGATATCGGATCTGAATGTGCTGAGGAAAATTAAGCGATTCTATTGGTCGGAGCAAGCGGGCCAGCTAGCCCGCCCGGTCGAGGTAGATAGTCGGCCTAATAGAGTATACATTCTCGAAAATTCTCACGAGTAAGTTTCCGTAAGTTTCCGCGGGTGAGAATGTTTTCGAGAACATCCCATCACTAGCTGGGACACAGTCAGGTTTACAATCACTAATCGTCTATGGCAAGCCTGGCGATTACTTCAATTAGTTTTCATTATGCAGGAGGGAACGTGAGAAACGTTCGGCTACTTAGCGGCTGCTATCTATCCCTACATGCTAATTACTGAGTCAGGAATGTGTGATAGGTACTTACTTATACGTAGGGAGAAGAGACTTTTATTTTACATTATTTACTTTATTGGACCGACTGATTTTTCTTAATAATAATATTAGCCCTTTTAACATACACCTAAAATGGGACTGTGCCATAACATCGATTATATCTGTTACATAACAACAACATAAGCAACATATACGTCACAACTTGTATCCCATTCGGGGGTAGTCAGACGCTTAAGTGTCCATACACTACCACATTGTGGAGGTATTAAGCCAACTCAAAGCCCACGTTGCACCAGATAGCCGGAACCCATCGTGACAACAGATATAGAGGTATTTGTAACATATTTAAAAAAAACCCCAACTGAGTGAAACATTAATCGACCTAACGCTACACTGGACCGCAACGAAAAAGGGTCGGTTAGCAAATCTTCAAAAGTACCTGACCTAGGTTTATGAAATAAAAGTCTAAATTAAAGGATATTTTAATGTGCCTAAATGAAAATAACTAAATATGAAATCAAGCTTTTTATTTTTAATAAATGTAAAATAAATAAAAATGCGATTGACGATATTGAAGATTTTCTAACCGGCCCTTTTTCTTTGCGGTCCAGTGTATGAGAACCTCCCACAAAAATACATCTTGTGACTCTAAAATCATCTTGTGACGCTGAATTTTTCGGCTAAACGTATCATTCAAATAACATCAAACACACTGCCAGTATTTGGTTAGATAACACTGATAATGGTTATCTAAGCGGTTGTTATAACTAACCTATCTTAGTAATTGGCCAGTCACGTCTCCGTACTGAGTAGGAAGCAAGCCATATCTTCGGCCTAATCCTCACTTTGTACCACGTGGTAGTGGCAAAGATATAAGAATTATATTATAGAGTAAAATAAGTACCTATCAATAGCTGCGTCTAAATGTGGAAGCGCGCCCGATAATTCAGCTTTGACATCTGACCACGTAGACTTTAAAAATGATTGCTCGATCGCGCCGCTCAGTGTTTATTGGCAAAGGAAAGAAATAAAGTGTGGCTATATAGGGTGCGCTCTGGCATAGAAAGTTCATTTCACGATGACGCGTGCTTCGACTCTTATAACATCGGAATATGGGTCAATTTGCAATACTTCGCGTGTAATCGTTACCTAAAGTATTTTTAAATGTTAGGTTTAGAAGAATTTCTAGCTCTATGTTCTAAATAGTGTCTGTAATTAAAACCATATTATTTTATGGCGCACAGTTGCAAAACGTACGACATTAAAGATTACATCATTATTCCGTATTAGCTATAAAAGTGTATTTAAATAAAATAGAGTTGAACTTTACCGAATATAATGGAATTCTGCAATCAAGCGCTATTGAGAAACATCTGATAACAAGAAAGGTCGATACAATTCACACATCTTTGTAGATATGTACGCGAATGTACCTTAACTACCTTACTTTAATTGCGTAAGGTGGTAATAATCAAAACATCTTCCGTAAATGTGGAAATGACTGTAAAATTATCATACCTCAGTAATATGGTCAATTATATTCCAGTTTGAGGCATAAAGAATCCATACATAATCCGTGTGAGGTCATCATGGTATCATCGCAAGGATGCTTCGATAACACGACCCAGTGACGTCATTCAAGGTCGATGTACTAACAGTCACGACTCTACGGGTTTTGCAGCTCCCATAGACTTATACCTATGAAGTCATCATGTTCTTTGGAAGTCATAGACATAAGAAAATTACTTCGATATGAAGTGGTTAATTTGAATAATATTTTTGTGGTCAGTAATTGTGATGTTTCTTGCTAAACATAATAACACCAATAACTTGCATACAACCTAAGGGTGAACGTCAACCTTGACTGGGCGGTCGGACTGGCTGGGCGAGCTGATTCGCTTGTTTCGACTTTCGACCTACAGGATATCGGATCTGAATGTGCTGAGGAAAATTAAGCGATTCTATTGGTCGGAGCAAGCGGGCCAGCTAGCCCGCCCGGTCGAGGTAGATAGTCGGCCTAATAGAGTATACATTACCTAAATTTTTTTTATGATAGGTATAAAGAAGAGTTAGCTTAAATAAGTATGTGTCATGGGCAGCACAGCAATATACTTACTGGGATCATAAAGTAGTTGTCAAGATGTGCTTCGCTTACAGTTTGAGTACTAAGGGTGGTAATTAGCTCTCGATTCTTTCTGCTCAGTAAATATAGGGTTGCCATCTCTAAAATTTGGCAACCAGAACAAGGCGCATGAAAACCCCGGAATTTAGAGCCCAGAACCCGGACATGTCACCAAAAAATAAATAAATAACTACCTAGATAGAAAAAAAATGCGTATGTCGTTCCCTGGGATATAAACATTATTTATGCCAAATTTCAGCCTAATCTGTTCGCGTAAAAAGGTTACAAACAGACAGAGTTACTTTCACATTTATAATGGCAGTGTGGATAGCATTCAGAATATTCAGATGTGTAATAAAAATCTGGTTAACTTACCACGTGTACGTAGGTACACCCGCTTAACAGTTAAGCGGGTGCCCTCTAAACTAGGACAAATCCTGGGAACCCCGGACGAATGGCAACCCTATACCCCATTTATTATAACATTAGAAATAAGAGGCTCGTAGAAGCAGGGATCCAAAACATTTTATTTCAAAGTCAAAACAACTTTTATTTAGAGTGGTTACATTAAAATTGTTTTCACATAAAACAATGCTAAATACTTCGATAACCAAAATAAAAGTACTTTTTATACTATGTTTTATTTATAATAACATTGTATCACACATTTTAAGCTGTCAACAAAAAATTAATGAAAAAAAAAAATGATGGTGAATGACTCAATGACAAACACTGACAGAAAATTATTTACGTCAATTTCATAGACAACATAATCCGACAAAATTAGAAATGCCCTGCTGTCATAACCTCTGAACGGATTAGGTAACATTTTAGATTTGTTAGGATTATAGTGGAACGAAACACGTTCCCGGTATTGTTCACCCCTGCTTCTTTTAGGTTTTTAGCATTGACACTTAATTTTAAATTGGACTGAAATGATAATATTTAAATGAAAGACAATTTATTTTATAATATAAATACTTAAAATAATTACAGTTAGGTGTGACAAGCTGGTATATAAATAGATTATAATAAATTCGACGTCAATCATAACTGTAACATGTTATTTGTACTTTTGTTACAAAGTGGACACTAAAAATAACCTTTTTTAACTTCTGTCTAATGCTATAATAAATGGAGTATAAGTAAGTATGATATTATGAAATCATGATACCAATTATATGTTAATAATTTCCTAAGTATTTAAATGCCTTCATAACGGGGCATCAGTATCAAGTTAATGTGTAACACGTGTAATATTAGCCAGAGGCAGGATTAAACAATGCATTTAATGTGTATTTAATTGACACTGTCCGATGATAAGTGCATGTTTACAGCGCTAATGGCCGCCCAATATTTAGCACCACACATTTACACGATTACGAAATGAGTACGGTTGGCGTCAGAAATTATATGTGTTGGTAACAAAAACTGTAGAGCGCGTCTGTCTACTCCATTTGTTTTTTTAATAGGGGAAGTGTTGCCACATCATGTTTTTAATTTTTGTTAAGACTTTTGATACAGCTTGACTGAACTAGATGGAGTGGATTTCGAGTGAAGTACCAATCTAGTATTCGGTTTAGGCACCGCGAAAAACCTATTCATGTTTTTTTAACAAATTCTACTTACCTTTTACTTTCTCCTTTGGACCAGCGCACAGTATGAAATTTGACCCGAAAATCGGACACCCCTTTTTTATATTCTTAATCGAAAGTATACGCTATTTTGAATGCTAGAGTAGAACTCCCAAACCCCAATTCATTTTAGAACCGGAGTTATGACTTTTTCTATGGTTTTTAGAAAAAACCTTAAGAAATGTTATAACTTTCTATGTAAGCAAAGTTTTTATGTTTCAAATATAGCATGTTATAGAACCAACTAAATGTTATTTTTGGAATCATATAATTTATTTCTATGTGAACTATGAAGAAAATTATGTCATTTTTTCAGTTATTTTGAAATTATTTTTTTGCGCAAGTTTCTTTAGATATTAGCACTTTATTTTCACACACAGTATTCATTAGTGTTATGTTAACCTGCCTGTAAAATATCAGTTACGTAACACGCAGGAATTCGGAGTTATTGAATTTTAACTTATTTTGGTGAACTCGAATACCATAGAAATGACTGAAAACCATAGAAACCTCATATCTTCGAAGTCCTGATAGATTTACATATGATTTTTTTTACAACTAATAATACAGTTAGGAAGAATGTTTTAGGTGAATATAAAGTGCTACTGTACATACTGTGCGCTGCAGCGTTGCTATAGAAGTACGGTACTTAATTACCGAGTTGTACGGGAATTAGGTAGGTCTTCAAATCCCACAATGTACGGACCCAGTGGTGGAAATACGCTAATTTAATCACATTAAATAAAATAATTATTTTTTCGTATCTAATGTTTGTGATGTTATCTAAGAAGTTAAACTGGTACTTAGCAAGATACGAAGATATGAGATGGACATTTTAGACAACTAAATGGCTGCCCAAAATGCAAAAGAAGCGCAGGAAGGCAAAAGAAAAGATGGGCTGATGACATAATAACAAAGGCAGGAAAAAAATGGATTTACCTATAACAACCAAGGACAGGGAAAAGTGGAAAGGGATGGAGGAAGCTTAAAATCTTGGGCCACATAACAGAGAAGCAATGAAATAAACAAGAATGATGTATAATTAGCTATAGGAAATTGTTAAGTGGAATAATAAGCTAATAAATAAAAAACATATTGAAATCTAAGGTATACAAGGTACGGTAATTTTACCTCTTCTGTATCTACGGCAATCCTATAGGTAGCCAGACGCAACAATGTTTTGAACGAGCATGGCTAGTCTTCGCAAATGTACCTATCTGACATATTGTTATTACTGAAGTATGGCGTATTTTTTTTAAATGATTATCACGCAAGCTTAATATAAGAGTGCACATTTGATGCTGACAGAATGCTGCCTACATTATGGATGATCAAGAAAAAACAAAGACGTGTCAAAGTGTTTTTGCACCTATTTCATCGGAATTTATCAAATTATCTGTATCTACAATCCGATAGGTTAGATCATCGAATAGGCCCGGTCCTATTCAACTGATTGGACCTATTCAGTTGCGAATCTCACCTTCGTACCTCACTGTACCGGTCTCTTCCTAGTTCATAATCGCTTCCTTTATTTAAATACCGATTATAATTAAACATGTATGAATGTGCTTTTGAAATATTTGAATACCGTGACTGCTAGTAAGAGTTCGTGCGATCTTCAAATCACGTTTTTAACAAACACGTCACGCATGATTAGTACCACAGACATTACCAATAAGAGGGAGATGCATCACTGTCCAAAATAGTTTGTCTTACTTAACGGAGTCCATGGACACAGTATACTCAGTCGCACGCAAAAAATAATGATGAAAACTTGTCGGTATTGCCAATACGGCTCATCTTCTGGTGAATAATATCTTCTTAATAAATTAATTGTCGAATAATAACTGTGAAGGCGATAATAGGTAGATGTGTTAATTTCGCTGCATGTAGTGGTGCGCTAAGCAAAACTTTTGTGATGGAATGTTAGAAGGTACCATATCTTCTAAAATAATACATCAATGGTTAGTAGGTATTTATTCATTTCTAATAGGCGAGGATAACGTCTTGGGAGCTTGCAATCGTGTATCAGAGGCTACAAGTTCTGAGGATGCGATTAATGTGCAAATGCCGTTTAATATATTTTTACGTTGATCTCTACATTGAGGGTTTCGGGGAAATCCAGAACCAAAATTACGATTTATTTCTTCTTATTTTCTTATCCAATATTATTTACTTATTGTATTTATTTTATTTTGTACTTAATTCTACCTCCGGATCTAAATCGCGACCTCGACTTCGAAGACTTAATAGTATTTTGGACAGTCACAGTCATGTCTCCCTCTTTCTTGGTAATGTCTTTGGATTACACTTTTTAAATGCATTTTTAATGAGCAAAGGGTTTAAGCGCACTAGTGATGTTTAGTGCTTATTCCTTTATTGCCGCATGTCCTATCTTTAATGGTAGGTTAACTTTTATATTGCTACCTGCGTCCGCGCGGCAGATGCTTTGATTTCCCGTGGGAAGCAAGAGGGAGCAATTAGAACAACCTTAGGCTATCTATAAGGTGGTCGTAGATATAATAAATGCGGCCTTTAATTTCTTAGGAATCTTTTGTTACTTATAAGATAAGATATTTTATTTATTACTGGCTACAGCACCTATACTAACTAGCTTTGGTGCCACTAGTATGGGTAGACATAATAAGACCTACTGATGGCCTAGTCCATTATAGCTTAAGAAACCAGTTTTTTTTAAGTGAAGTTAAATGATATACTTAGCATTGGTTTCGAGCGTGCGCCCACGCGAATCCAATCCTATATCAATGGTGCCAACGTTCTTTTATCAGCCTCCTTAGGGGCCATCCATAAATTACGTCACACGAATTCGTCATGATTTTTCGACCCCTCCCCCTTGTCACAGCTGGTCACATTTGCGAGAATCCCCCCCTCCCTGTGTGACGTCACATATTTTTTACAATTTTCAGAAATTTTAAAATTTTTTCGTTAATAATTCAAATTTCGGTTATAATACTTAGCTATAAGTATTAGATTTTTAAATGTGACGTCACACAACTTAGGACCCCTCCCACCCCCTTGTCACACAATGTCACATTTCGTCAACCCCTCCCCCCTTACGTGTGACGTAATTTATGGATGGCCCCTTATAGATTTATACACCCTCTGACCATTACCTCCTGTTGCGACTATATTGCAGACCTAAATTGAATCGTTGCCATAGATACCTAAATTCGGTTTAGGTCTGCAATTGAATCGCTGTACAGACGGTAAGGAGGCAGGTCCCGTAGTACGGAACCCCCTAGCAATAACATTATCTACGTTGTGCCAGAAACGGAATCTAATCATTGCATTAGTATAAAAAATGTCGTTAGCGTACAGTACTACACCCACATTAAATTGAGTGGACGGAACAAATAAATTGCTAAAACATGTTCCGCATATGCTATGAAGGTTCCGTATACGGAAGAGAAGGCATTTGTATGGGAAAGATGTTAGTGCTATCTGATACCGAGATAAAGGAGATTGGAGATGTCGTCAGGAGACAACTGGTTATCTTACCTACTTTATATTCCTGTAACTCGCATTGTCGAAAAAAATCCCTGATATTTTCTTTTTTTTATATAGTGTATTTAAGAAACTAATTTGAATATATTATTTGTATTTCACTGCTTATTTTTTATATTAATATTTTAAATAATGATGACGTCATCAGCATCGAAGTTAACTAAGCATTCCTTTGCCTAGTTAACTTGATAAAACAATCATATTCGTCAGCAAATGAGCAAAGAAACATATGGAGATGTTGTACCTAAAATAAAAGGTGCATACTTGCATACAAACTTGGTTCACAAAAATTGGCATAGTATTAGAAATCTCAAGAGTATTTACAATTTTAACTAATGAAGAATGGGATTTCAAATAGCACGCTTCTTGAAAAATATACAATGTCCATTGTAAGACCCATGATCTTAATACAACTGACATTTATTATTTCCTTAAGTTAACCTTGTTGGATAAAGGACTTTTACTCCATATCGGAAAAAGAATCATTTGTATGCTCGTTTTGTAAAGCAGTACGGAATATATAATGAAAGGAGATAATTAAACTTGACTAAACTAACTGTATTGCCATCCTTCTCACGATAGTAACGTATGAGCGAGATCGACATATTCATATTCAGTCGTAATGTTTAGCTAACAAAATAAGCACCATTCATTCAGACTTCATAAAATAGCTCAATTGCTCTGTGTTTATAACCTTTTCTAACAAAATGAAGACGAGCAACGTAATTCCAGAGCTAGACGCGCTTATCACTACCTTTTTTTTCAAAACGTTTTCAACGAGGACTCTCTCGATCTCTAAAACGATGGCGCCGCGGCCGCTATCGATATCGAGTGGCAATTGAAATGGTCTCGACGCTAAAAAAACTGTTCAGTTAGCCGAAGCCAACGAACCTACGGATGAGGACCCACAAAAACAATCTGGTGGAAGGAAAAAGTGTAACATATTGGGGTTACTGTCAGAATGACTGTGATTCAACGCATGTTACGGTATTTCGTTACGTTTTATTAACGAGACGTTAACGGCGTAACGTTAAATCTCTTTGATTACTTTTTGGTGTATCGTTTTCACTTGAAAGTTAGCTTTGTTTGTGATTGTGAAGGACTAAGTTTAAATAAATAAATATCGCCAGACGAACACACCATCTAGGTCCCAAGCGACGCCAATGGCTACCAAAGAATTCACTGTGGGCGATCCCAGCGACACCCAGATCAGGGTAGCTATTCTGTAACGTCAAACTCACTAATCACGCGTGAATTTGCAGGTGATATTTCACTAGAAAATTCACGCGTGCGAAGTGAGTTTGTCGTTACAGAATAGCTATCCAGAGCGAATTATGAAAAAGTCGTTTTCAAAATTTGCTTCTGGCGGAATTGAACCTACAACCACGCGATGTAGTGAGCCGAGCGGCCCACGTTCGCACCACCGCACCAAGCGGCACAAACGCAAGTGATTTATGCCGTTAGTCCCTCAAAAAGAGTGTACGATACAAACACCAAAGATATGAAGTAAACCTTTCGAATATTAAGAAAGCTGTTGAAAGATAAACATTAACCGTCTTATTCATACAAATTTATTAAAACACATTTCAAACGCCTTTTAGCTAATACGCATTTTAGGCTCTGCAACCTGTTTTAAAATTACGTCATTCATAGAACCAAGAAATGTCAATTTTAGTTAAAGTACGTTTGTCATGGCGTAAGTTTGGCAACGTCGCATTTTCTTACTATCCTACCAAATTACAATATGTGCTATGTATGTAATATGCACGGCTGCGGCTGGGTTGTTTTAATTTAGCCGGATATTATCTATGATTGACTTTGATTTAAAAAAAAAAGCGCGCGTAGACAATTATCATGGAGGGAATATCGGAACTATAATTTTGATTGTTTTCCGAGTGAGAAAATAAAATGTAAATGGAAATAATTTAATATAGATCACACATTTTATGTGATGGATCACATTTTATGTGATCCTAACAGGCTAGATAATGAAAAGGTGAGTGAGTATTTCGCTGGTTGGCTTCTCAGCGGGAACAGTTGTTGTCAACAAATTGGTGTTTCTGTTTAATTTTCGTTTAAATAATAAAATATTTCTGTCTTGTTTTCAAGTAGCTTGGCTATTATTATGTATAAAACGTCAATGAGAATAATGTTCTTATATTTCAGACTCTGCAATTGAATTTCGTGCAGCAACATATGAAATATATCGAAATAAAAACACAGATGGTTATCTTTATTTAAATAGAGAGAAGGAAAAATGGCCAAAAATATGTGATAAACCAATTAATTGTATGGTATTGTAATTACTTGTACCTAACCTAACTTTTATTAAATTAAATACGTTTATTAAAGCAATAAAGTGTCGTTTATTGTGGCGAAGTAATTGTTCTAATTAGTTATCCCCAAGCTTCAGATTGAATCAGCCGTAGATAGAGAATGTTGCATATAAAACAACAAAGTACTAAATATGTACCTTATTCACGAACTTATTTGTCTACGGCAGCTTACACAAGGATTAAAGATGCCCCCAGGCTATTGTAAATCTGGGCTACTTGCAACCAAGCCACAGATAAGATAAAATGCATTTTAGGCTCTATGAATAACGATTTTACGCCTTCGTCCTACAAACGCTGTGTAAAGGAGATGTAACTGGGTCCAAATTTGTATGAATAAGACGGTAAACCTATATCTAAATTATCTTACAGTTACGTGCTTTGCATTGAGTCTTTGATTATATCGCCGAGAAAAAAAACCAAGTAGCAAATGAATCTGGTTTTGTACTCGACAAAAAAGACACCGCGACGTGATTGGACAAACAAGCTTTAAATAAACGTATTAGCCTAAATATACGCAGAATTTCAATTAGGTTACCGTAACAGTAAAGTTGCAGAACTGTATCTGGCGGCGATCCGGCACACCGTTAATGACTAATACTGAACTGAAATCTATACTTTACCTGTAAACAAGATTGTAGTGTCTGTTTGCTTTTCCTTCTATTTTTGAATGGCGGGAAGTTGAAGATCGTTCATACCTTTACTCAAAAATGCTTATAATGTTGTCATTATTTTGCAAATTTTCTTCTAGCAAAGTCGACGTTGCTGCGCTGCACATAAAGGCGCCATCAAATTTGTATGAGATTTCATATCGTATTGAGGAGCTCCTCGCTGGCCAGCCGCCGCGCGGGGGGCGCACATGTTTTGGTGCCATAAAAAAATTTGATGGACGGGATTTCGCCGCCAACAAATTTTTTGATGGCGCACCAGCGCGTGGTCAGGCACAGCGAGGAGCTCCTCACTCTGCCGGCCCCCGCGCTTTTAAATTAAGATGAGATGACATCATGATCATGTAATGACATGACATGTAAGGTCATTTTTGAGTAAAGTACTATACAAGCCTTGGTCCGCAATGACTATACTGCTGGCCACGCTGTTGATGGCCTCAAGCTAAGCTTAGCTACGCTCTCGGCCTTCAAGCTTGGCCATCATTGCAGCCCTTGCTGGCCGCGCTATAAAGGCCTCGAACTTCGGTCTCGGCCTTTATTTCAGCTTGTCCATCAAGGGCTGCAATGCTGACCGCGCTGTGGAGGCCTCGAGCTGCGTTGCGCTGCGCTCTCGGCCATCAACACCGCAGCCAGCAATACACTCATTACAGACCGCGGCAGTAATGTACTATTGTTTTTATAACCGATGGTTCATCTCACACCGCATCTCGATTCGTCGGTGGTCGGGCCCGTAGTGCATTGCCCAGTCTGGCTTCTTACGTGCTTTAGTGGGTAGTTAGGCTAGCGGTCCCTCAGGGCCTAGAAAAGTGATTTCGGCTAAAAGCGCTTCTACAAATCGTTAGCGCCAGTACGAAAGTAATGATCCGTTGCGTTTGATTTTCGTATTTTGAATTTTGACACATTTCTAAAATTGAACGAATAAAACCATGGACAAAATAAAACAGATTGTCCTATTGATATAGGTAGTACAAAAACAACATGCCCCTACTTAAATCTTTCTAATAACGTTATGAGGAAATTCTATAGACTTGGAAATTCAGAGTAAAGTAGGTACAATAGTTAAATCATAGTTGCACTGTACTGTAATGTACCTAATGTAACTATGGTTTAAGTAAGATAGTGTAAAATTTTTGACCAAAGGGGCGCATCAATAATATCTGATTCGCTCAACTACAGGCAAGATCGAAAGAAAAACCTATTCTACTCAGTTCAATTTAACAATATGGTTTGAAATTTGAATTATTAAATATTTCATAACTTTGTAAAAACTGGTTTACCAGGTTGGCTCAATAAAAATTCAATTTTACGATATTATATTCTTGAAAACCACTTATTAAGTAATTATTACGGCTGCTGAATGCTAAGTGAAAGTTTATGTGTGCATTCATGTTTACTGCTATTATTATTTCATGGACTACTGGTCTGACACAATGTTTCTTAGCAGATCGCAACAGAACAGGCTCATATCTTATCTAAAGTCCATATCTTAGTTTGCGGTTTATATTAAATTAAATTAGTTAGTCTAGTAGTTGGAGGAGGAGGTCGAAGCATAATGGTAATAACGGCCATTAGATCGCCGCGTTAAGCAAAGTTACATATTCTAGACAGTTATAGAAGCCTGAAAAAAAATCTAGCATAAAAGAGTCTTACCCTTGCCTATAGACCTACTAGACGGGCCTCGGTGGGCAGATGTTGACAAAGCTGATACCTCCCAAAGAGATAAGGTTAGGAAAGATAGAAGAGAGATTGAATTTCCTCAATGAGGTTATTTTTGGTAATTAATTCTCTAATTCACATGTTATATATTAACTATTATTTGAAATAGATAGGTATTCTTTAGTCAATTATAATTTCAAATAGTTATTCTTTAGTTAACTATTATTTGAAGTAGATAGATATTCTTTAGTCAACCATAATTTGAAATAGATAGGTACGGTACATACCAATGATTGGAAATTGTTCACACCAATTATTCATGGTAGATAGATCGTTAACTGTGTGATCCCATTTTCATTGAAAAAGTTGCAAAGCCATTCTCACGAGAACAAATAAATAAATTGCGGGCCAATTTTTAAGTTCAATTGAACTCGCATGTTGGTCAAAGTCTAGCTACGATTTTACCGATATACTACGAACTAGCAAGTTGAACTTAACTTAAAAACCGTGTCATTTCACTTTATGGCTATCCTTATTTTTTAATGTGGCAAACAAGCGTATGGCCTGCCTGAAGCAAATACCGTAGCCTATAGATGTTTGCAATACTAAAGACATCGCTCGCACGTTGCTGACCTGAAGGGGAGTGGGACGGAGGGAGGGGAAGGGGGGTTTGGGCTTCTTTGCTTCGTAGACATTTATCCGAATAGCGATTTTGGAGACCTACATAATGTTTACCAAGATTTTCGCATCCGTCTAGACGCATTAATCTCTCCATACAAGCTTCTCGATCAAAATGGTTTCTATACAGAATACTTGTGTGGGAGTAAAAGTGAACATGGTAGATGCACGACTCTCCGACAACGGCAGATGCGTTGCAAAAGCATTCGTAACTACACACGAAGAAAAGATCGGCACTCCATGTTTTGTAATAGTGAACGGTGCATTGTGGCTTCTTTCATGATATTCGAATCCTAACTCGACCCGTGTGCGGTTATTTCAGCAAGTATATTAGACCGTCGCTACTGTCCATCATCCTCAACATATTAGCCCTTTAAAGTCCCACTCCTAGGTACGGGCCATCCCTCTATGTGGGGGATTCAGACCATAATCCACCACGCTAGCCCAGTGCTTATTGTGTAGAGTATGTAGTGTCCATACCAGGCCCAAAATATGACATTACTCTTTTGGCCACCGGGTCTGATAAGCTTGTGGTACCTACTGTAAGTTATTTTTATCTCAGTAGGGTGTGGTAGTATTATGCCTTGTTCTATAATACTAAACAAGTGAGCGAGCGGAAAAAGAGCGCGTGTCGGAGGTATGCTGACTTATTTTAATTCTGTTGGGAATTTTGATACTTCATGGAGATCATAATAAAATGGACAGCTGTCCAATAGGTTAGCAATTGTTAATGTGTTCAAGTATAATTAATGTATATTTTGCATAACAATACAGTCTATAGTTAGGTACCTATAATTTAAAATAATTTTTTAATTTTCAAAATTCGCAGACGTCGAGGCAGACCGAAGCGAAGGTGAAGAGACGATATGTACAACTTTGCGGGCAGAACGTTGCAGTAAATGGAACAGGACCGGGAGTTGTGGAAGAGAGAAGGACAGGGCTTTGCCCAGCAGTGGGACAGTTAACAGGCTATAAAAAAAACTAAATTTCGACAAACCTATCTACCTATAATTTTATTTCACAGTGTACGAAGTAGATGAATTGCAACGATTGCTCGGTACCTACCGTTATCGTTGCGTTACAACACACTAATCTGATTTGTAGCCGAACGGAATTGTGCTTTACGAAAATATAATCAGATGGGGCACGGTTCGATGTCAAATGTAATTGAGTGAGTGAGATTTATGGCTGTGGTTGATCTGATGGGCTAAGGTTTATGGCTTATATTTTTTATTTAATAACACGGAAATAGGCAAAGACATTACCAAGAAGGGGAGATACGTGACTGTCCAAAATAGTTTGTCCTACTAGAGGGAGTCTACAGACACAGTACAGTCTCAGACGCTCGCGAAAAATAATATAGATTGTCAACATGTCGCATGTCGGTATTGCCAATACGGCTCATCTTTTGATGAATAATGCCTACTTATTTCGATTGCGAGTGCGATAACATAATTATGTGCGAATTTCGCTACATGTTGGTGCACTGAGAACAAGTTTGGGATTGCGATGTTAGAAGGTACCACATCTGCTAAAATAATAGGTACATCAATGGAAACATAGTAGAAAGATGGGTAGTAGGTTATCTTCATAGAAACGCACCGCGCGCGGCTTGTATGTGTGCGCCATACGTATCCATGCGCGCACGCACACTCAAACAAAATATAGACATGTGATCGTGCGATCGATGCGTTTCTATGAAGATAACCTACTATCCATCTTTCTACTATGATGGAAATAGGTATAATTTTACCCCCTTAACATCACCTCTGTGAATGAATCGTTTTACTAATATATCATGGAGCGATGCATTGCAGGCCTGCAGTTCATTTTCTTCTTCTTATCGTATGGTGAGTTGCCACCCTGGTGTCAGAGTTGTTCAAGCAGCCCGAAAGCCTCTGACAAAACTTAATGACTACTTCTTATAAGACAACAGCCGGGACCAACTTTTGCGTGCCCTCCCAAGCACGGAGACGCTCAGTTCAGTGGGCTTACCACAAACTCTTATTGCGATACAATTACAGGAACGTTTTAACGTTTCAGCGACTTTTTGTGCAATGACGTACCTTATTGTCATGACAATAAGAAACGTCATTAAAACGTCGTTAAAACGTTCCTATAATTGAATCGCGACAAGAGGTCGTGGTAAGGCCCCAGATGCCGCTACATGGTCACCCATCTCTGACTGACCTTTACCGATCAGTGGTTGCAGCTGCCTATGACCGCCTGCAGTTTAGTCGCAAAAGGGGTGATGGTAATGGAGCTGCTATATTTAAATTTTTTTTGAAGGTAGAGCCAAGCTGTAGCCAATTGACTGCAGCTCATAAACGGGCTGGCTCGACCGGGGTAGTATCACCCTCTCACAGAAGATCGGCGTAAAGCAGCTATTACAGCTGCGTTTCGTGCGATGAGTGAGAGCCGAAAGCCCACCCCTCCTCCCCCTCCCTCCACTCCCCATCAGGTCGGTAATGTGCGAGCAATGCCTTTGGTATTGTAAGCATCTATAGGCTACGGTAACTGCTTACCATCAGGCGGGCCGTACGCTTTTTTGCCACTGCAGTCCTATAAAAAAATCTTCGATTCAAAACACCCCATCCAAAAGAGCAGCTCACACCGTGGTCCGAGATGACCTTGCGGTGGGAGATGTCACGGTTATGGCCGGCGCACAGTGAGTACGGCATTTTAATTTTTATCAATCGAATTTAATACTTCCTACTAGTACTAATACTAATTTAATACTTACTTTTAATCGAAATAAGGTATATATGTATTTCAATGCTCGCTGATCGACCTCGGAGTATCACGAAGTATTTTCTCGGTGCACCCGTTGGAGCACCTTATTTCGATTGGATAGGTAAGTATTAAATTCGATTGATAAAAATTTAAATGCCATGCCCTGCCGTACTCACTGTGCGCCGGCCATTATGTGCGTAATTCAGGAATTTTATTCGTATAATTGTGTTTTGTATTTATTTAGCTAAATAAACCGTAGGTACATTTACACAACTGGGGACGTGTAACAATACTTCCTCAAACAAATAAATTATGTAAGTGCGTTAAAGCTAAGTAAATCATGTGTTATGTTTGGAAAAATATTTATAACACAGATGTTTATAAATCACAAATATTATTCTATTTTTACACTCGATTTTCCGTCATTTATCAAGTTACGTGTAACCTTTTAATTATATATGTTTTATTCTAAGACAATAATATTAAATACATAATATAAAGCTAATGGATGGATGGTTACTACTTCTGTGGAACAATTTTGTTCCCTATATTATGTTATTGCTTTTGGTAAAGCGTCAATCCTGTCGCTAATACATGCGATAGTATACCTAAAACCGTTTTCTTCTCCTCTATATAAAAGAGTAATATTAAAGTGCCTATATACCTCAAGTTTAAGGCCTTTTATTTAATCTAGTCGCGGTAAATAATCTTTATAACAATAAAAACTAACTAAACATGAGATAAATTGCGCGTTATATAACTGATTAACCTCAAAACATAAGCAAGTCACGGTTGAATCGATCTCACCTTCGCACACAATGCTATTCGCCATTGTTTACGAGATAAACACACATTGTTTCATTCACACTTGCGATCCAGCGGTGTTAGGACACTGTCTGCGGTGGTGGAAACGTGCTAATTGCCGAAACTACTGGCGCACGAGGACGCCCTACGTGACGTAAATATTTTAAAATTTTAGAGTTCCATAGTTCCTACGAGGAACCCTTTCCGTCCGTCCCCCGTCTGTATGTCCGTCTTCTTCTTCTTATCGTATAGTTAGTGGCCAACCTGTTGTCAGAGTTGTTCAAGCCGCCCGAAGGCCTCTGAAAACGCTTAACGAGTGCCTAGATGACCACAACCGGGACCGACTGTTTACGTGCCCTCCGAAGCACGTAGACGCTAAATTCAAATGCTACTAAATGGCTATTAAATAAATCCGTCAGTCCGTACGTCCGTCCGTCAGTCCGTCTGTCCAATTCTTCCACAGTGCCATAACATTCACAGCCGCTTAGACTGTAGATCTCACATCAGCTCCTCTTAAATTTGTTTTACAAGCAGGATTTAGCACCACACAACCACCACAAAAAAAAACTGTCTCATTAATAGTCTCAAACTCAAACTGTCTCAATAATCAACAATTATTAATTCTGCAGAGCTCCTCAAATTCGGACAATTACTTATAAAGGTAATGGTAGTTCATACACTATTCGCCGTCACCTCTCAGTCTGGAGATGTAACATATTGTGTTGTAATGTTCGGTGACAATTTTGGTGTTGCATCAATAGTGAAGGCGAAAGTGCGTCGTGGTTGTGGCACGCGACTCGTGGTTGCGACACCACAATTAGAGCTTGTAATGTGAGCTATGAGTGACGACATTGTACCACCTTTAGCTACTCCGTGTCATCGTCAAGGACGGAAAGCCGGCGATACACAGCGTCTAGAGATAGAGGGTCAGTGAGAGAGGTGTGAAACATTATATTAATGATTAATTAATAATTATACATTAAGTATATCAATGATTGCGCCTAAAACGCCCCAGCACGTCTGACAAGGACGTAGAAATAATGTCATAATAAGGCTGCTCGGGCGCGCCGCTCGCCTCTTTTGAACGCACCCAATGACCGTGCAAACCATGTAGTGAGTTTATGAATCTGATGATAGGTCATTTTGGGTTAATTGGGTTAATATTTCGCAGAAACAGCCAAAGTGTTAAGAGTCATATCATAAAGTATAATTTTGCAATCTAAATATACCTCAAAAATTGTCATAATGTCATAATTTAGTTAAAAATATGATCCTCCGGCGTAATTAGAAAATAGGTATAACATTGGAATACCCTCCAATGTTACCAATGGCCTATTTAGCGGATTATGGTTCAATTCTTCGTATTACGGCATCACCATATTTTCGCAGAGTCCGCTATATGGGGGATTAAATTGTACTGATTGTACTTATTTATTAAAAACAAGTCGGTATACTTACCTAAAAAGAGTGATCTAAAAGTGGTTAGCAGACAAACCTTAAAAGGTATAGGTACAATTATTGTTTTACATTGACACCGATATGGCGTGTGAAAAGTGTAAAATGAATTTTCTCGCCATCGGCCAGACAAAGGGCATGAACACTGGAAGGAAGTGGTATTCCAATTGTTATATAACAAAACATTCGCATCTGTATTTTAATAACAACAGTTGAATCGGGCGAGTTAACACAAATATCCTGAAGAACAAAATACATCATTGAGAGGGTAAATTTTTTCACTCAAAAATAACATTGTAAAACGATACAATTAAAACAAATAAAATGATGAGAGGGTACATGTTTCCACTCAAATTTAATAACACTGTAAAACGATAATATATGTGTTTTTATTTACTTATTACATACTACATACCGAACTCTACTATCCGTAACGTGAATAACCGTCTACAGTGCGGCGGCGCCATTATCAATAGTGCGGACTGCGTAGTCCGTCTATCCACCATAAAGCTGGTTTAAAACCAGTTAATCCTACAGCTCTAACTGGTAACCTACATTAATTTATAGCCAGGAATTAATTACATCTTAGACTGTCTCGGGCAGCAGCTCTACCATGAATTTTACGCTGACTAGACACTAGCGGCTACGTTCAAAAATTTTAATAATAAAATAATAATAACAGCCTTTTTAGTATCCCACTCCAGGGCGCGTACCTCCCCTACATACGAGGGGGAATTAGGAGGGGAGGGAGGGGAGGATAGGGGGGGTGGGGATGGTCAAAAATTGTACCTATCGCAAATTGTACAGCCTATTGACTACCTGAGGCCAATAAGTGCAATGCGCTCACAGACCAATAAGCTTATAGACGCCATGTACCTCTACTATTGCATGAGAATGCAATCGTTAAAGCTTGCCGGGATATCAGGTAAGACGAGGCAATTTGATTGGTTCTTTTAATGTCAATCCTTGAACGGACCAATCAAAATGTCGGGTACGGCAGGTACGCATTATGCAGTGGTATGCATAAAGCTAGGCGAGCGGTACCCGAATTTGCGGTATGTTATTGGTCTATGAATGTAGAACACCTATTGGCCTCAAATGGCCAATAAGTGGACTACACACTAGCGACTATCGACTCCAAGCGAATGTATAAATAAACAATGGTAGAGCTCTCACTCAACTTCTGAGTTACACAGTAAACTCGAGCTCTGAGATAATCCTTATAAGTAAGCTGTTTGCGATTCATACATTTGTATGGCACTCGCTATGTAGAGTTTGTAGCGTCTAGGGTAGTATGTAAGTATCTAATAAGACCTTATAAAATGAGAGCTAGTATGTCGAAGAAGTCCCGGTCCGGCCTGCAACCCTCGTACCTACTTGCTATTTATTCGTTTCAAATTGACTTTTTAGACGTAAATATATACATATTGACAATGGGGAAAATGTAATTTTATTACTTTGCTTAACTATGTAAAACGTTCCGTATCAAAAAGACAATCAGCAAACTGGCGGAACTTCAGAATCTAACTACTGAGGTATACTATCGTAACTGAAGTAGTTTTAGCAAACTGGTGATACCTACTTTATTTAATATATTTTTTAGTTATTTCAAAATAAGTTCAAAATTGGTATTACGAGTAAAGTTGGTTATATAACATATATAATAAATTCAATACTAGGCATCGTCCACATTGTAACTTAGTGATTTATATGTTTAGACAATGAAAAGCGAAGGAGTAAAGTTACGTTTAGGTACCACGCTACTCTACATTTATTTGCTGAGTTCTATCATGTGTTCTGTGGTTTTTATTGAGTAGATACGTTACGAAACCACATCCCGCCATTTATATAGCAAAAGGAAATCCAATAGCCTCGGTGCGGCCTCAACATAAATGCTTAATATGTTTTTCTTTAAGTGAAATAGGTAATTCATTCACGGCCCGCTGCTGGCACAGCCACGCATTGCGGGCCGGGTCTTCGTGCCGCAGAAATAATTAGGCTAAGTAAATACCGCCATTCATTAATTAAAGTCAAATATTTGGCGTCGCTCACCAAAGATTGATCGGTAAACGAATTTCCAAATGCCTTTAAAAAATATGCGCATTTTTTGCATTTGGCACTACATTTTTTCTGGAGGTTAGGTATTAAAAATAAATAAAACAAGGCCATCATATTTTAATTTACTATTTACTTTAGATACAACAAATAGGTATATTTTATTTTGTATTAGCTAGGAACATACATGCATGTTTTAGAAAATCTAACCACTTTTCGAAAGACACGTTATATCCATCGCCCTCGTACCTATTAGATGGTAGGCCCGGGCCCAGGAGTGAGTGTGGGATGTTAAAAGGGTCAATTATTATTAGGTATTTTTTGCGTTAGGACATAATGTTAAGTAAGTAAGCATATTGTTTTATTTAATACGAAAAAACTGATAATGTTATCAAATTGAACCTAATTGAACTCACGCCTCGCGGTTAATACATGCTAACAATACATTAATGAGCGACAAGTTGCTGACACATTCGCCTACACAATTACACTATAGCCATCGAAAACATATTGGTATGGCTCAGCTAGGCTATTCTGTAACGACAAACTCACTTCGCACGCGTGAATATGCAGGTGCTATGTCAAATTTTGAATTGAAATTTGACATTTCACTAGAAAATTCACGCCTGCGAAGTGAGTATGACGTTACAGAATAGCCTAGCTGTACTTATTAAACTATTCAAGAAAATAGTTAATGTGTATCCGAGTCTTTCAGTCATGTCAGTACTCTGTCGTTACAAAGTATTCCGCTGCAATTGTGCAATCTTCCATCTGAACATATTGCCTAACAATTCATCTCAAATTAATGACCATCGCAAATAAGCTCGACCGCACAATACAACACATAATTCTTAATAAGACTAAGTACATAACAACAATTGATTTAGGTCGACGATTCGTAATATGCATTCACGAAATTACGGTTGCTCAACATTTTCATGTATTTGCGGTGGCAATACGACGTTAGGTACCTACTGGGATTCACTACCTATCTAATCATATTTTAGCAAAAAAATAACGTCACGACGTTTATCCCCATTCGGGGATAGTCAAAGGCTGGAGTGGCCATACACCACCATATTGTGGAGGTATTAAGTCAACTCAAAGCCCACGATTCACCAGATAGTCAGAATCGAACGTGACAGGTGGTGAACCTTGTCGCCGTGTATACAGGAACTACGTGTGGCGACTATAGTCTAGGGGCGAACACGTTGGGCTAGCAATCAGAAGGTCCCAGGTTCCATCCCCGGTGGGGCATGCGCCAATGGATGAATTTTCTTTTATGTGCATAATTTACAGTTCGCTTACGGTGAGGGAAAACATCATGAAGAAACCTACCTATCCCTCGGGATTAGGTAATAGTCATTTCCTGTATATTTTAGCACCTCCTTAATTAATAGGTATCTACCTAATAATCAAATTAACTCACTAACCCGGGGTCTAGAATATCGCCAGACTTCACACCAACTGTATGGTCCCAAACTAAGCAACGCTTGTACTATGGCTACCATAGAAAGGACTGGAGGCAATTCCAGTGACAACCAGACCAAGCTAAATTACGAAAAGGCCGTCTTCGAAATTTGCCTCTGGCGGGATTCGAACCCGCAACCACCCAGTGCAGGTGCAACAGCGCCAAGCGGTTGTCAAAAGCAAAAATAAGAAGCATGAGATGTTGCTGGAGAACCAAAAATCCTTTCTTAGTGCTCAAGTTTCATACCTACTTGAGCACTACGACAGGATTTTTGAAAATTCATCATAGGGGATGAAAGTTTGTATGGCAGTTCGTCATCGTAAAGTTATAATACGGAAATTGATGTTTAAGCTTCTGTTTATGCGTAAAAGTCAGATGTAACAGCGTTGTTGGAAATTAATCCCCTTAAGGGGTTTGAAAAATCCCATATCGGACGCACAGCTAGTCCTTAATATTATAAAATGTGATTGTTTGTTTGTGTTTGTAAGTTTTAATAAGCATTATCAAGTACGGCTAAACGAAAATGAATAGTAATCGTTAATTTGGTACAGAAGAAAGTTATCCTTTGAAATAACATGGTAAGCTGTGCACATTCGTGCAGTAGGTATCTATCTCCACATGGACCATAATTATCTTCATACACTGTACGTAATTTGATCGGCGAGGTCGTTGCTCATAAGTTTGCATGCACTTTATGATGACCTCTAACTGAAATGCACATCTATCACTCTGGGACGTCTTATTAGTAGAACGAGATTGAGTAAAGAAATTGAGGTTGTAGATTGGTTTTGAAATGTCCCGCAAACGATCTATCTCTAATAGTGCCTTTTAGGACTGTCGAATTTTTATTAGTAGCTAGGTATTTAAATAATCTGATAATACTGAATAATAAGATAATACTTCTAGTCAGTAGATAGATTCATTTAAATAGATTTTATGGTGACATCATCACATAAAAAATAGTTTGGAGCCATAATTGACTGATATAACTAGAGGTTTAAGTTTCTCCATCGATTTCTCATTATCTACTTAGATGTCATGTTTCTGTGGACTGAGTCCACTAAGACCGTTAAAAATAATGTTAGGTTGAGTAAATAACTATACACGCGCTTGCGTGTATCCTCTCTCGCGTGTCCAATGTCACCAAACCCTATAACGACAGTCCGCTACTACATTAAACTAACAATTACTTTTCCAATGCATTTATATTAAATATTAAACAAAATTGTAAAGCAACACTGTAGGTGGGTATCCAGGGTGTTGTGTTTGTTAAATGCGAATGAACTCGCATCCTGTCTGGACCCCGGCCCCGTGTCAACAGCTTACACGCTAACCAAACAGTCTTAATACTTTACTTTGTTTGCAAGTTTGCACTGTAATACATAACAGCACCTTGTCGAGTCACTGACACGTTCATTCAGTTCTATAATTACTAGACGATACCCGCGACTTCGTTCGTGTTGGAAGCCGATTACTCATGGTAAGGGTTCCGTATTCATTTCTGCGGTAATTTAGGAGATCTTGCAATAGTTGCCAAACTTGTTTTAGATCGCTGCAAGCATTCATTTTAAGTGGCTTAAACCTGATTTGCAGACAACACTATGCTATATTTATAATATAGTTCTTTGTGACCTTTGTATGTGACCTATACCCCATTAGGTCACGTAGCTACACGAATATTTTATATGAATAATAAGTAACCCCATACAAAAAGAGGTGATAGTGACATACGGTATACGTTTTGATAGGTACTTTGCCTTTCCTTGCCTTTAAATATTTATTAGGTACTAGTTTATGAGTCCAAATTAGTTAAGAGTTAGATTAGATTAGTTATGATTAGTGTCCGACCGAAGATTCGGTTTCGGTTTCGGTTTCGGCCAGTTTCGGCTCAAAAAACTAGTTTCGGCACCAGTTTCGGTTTCGGCAGAAAACCCACCGAACCTTTCGGCCGCGCCGAAACTCTGCGTTCGTGAATTATCGCGCGACACTCGGTTGTATCCGGGAGAGTTCGTGTCTCGCGTTGCATCCGCCATCGTCAGCTGTCAGATCGCCGGCCGGTCCGGCGTGATTGTTTTGTGAGTTTAGTGTTATTTCTCGCTTTATTGGCCTTTATTAAGCATTGAAGTTCTTTCCGTTGAGTTATTCACTCGGATTTTTGAATGATGAGAATTAAGTATGTAAAAGAAAGAGGTTATATTATATTATATTTGATTCACACATTCATCATTTATTTATTACTTATGTTACGGTACATTTGTTTTAGGTTATTCTTGTTGGATGAGGTTTTAAATTACCCAAACAACTACCAGCTACGATTTAGCTGTGTGTGACCTTCAGATACATCATTTTTTATTGGTAAAATAATTTGCTGTTGTCCGTATATTTTTGAGAATCGATCTGAACGTGATATACCTATCTACTTAAGTAGAAAATGAAAACGGGGGTTTAATATATTACAATTACGATTGCCACCCTAAATTATAAAAAAATATTATGAAAATCCCACAAAAACCCTAAATTACCAAATGCAATTAAAATTTAAAATGATCTCAATGAATGTTAAATTTAGTCTTAAACATGTTGTGATTATAAACGCAATCGAAATACTCAAATAATGAGGTTCTTTGTTATGAGCAGTAATATTAAAAAAAAAATATATATATAATAATATTATTATTAATAATTATGTTTTCACATACTTCAATTATTGATTTTTATTTCATTTAACACATTCTAACTGTCAATATAAGGGTATAAATCAAGCCAAATTTCAGTAAACAAAAGATTTTTAACTTGTCTGAAAAAGGTTCGGTTTCGGTTTCGGTTTCGGCCGAACCTAAAACAGATGCCGAAGATTCGGTTTTGGTTTCGGTTTCGGCAGAAAATCCTGTTTCGGTCGGACACTAGTTATGATACATTGCTAAAACAATAATTGTTTAATAATGTATGATATTTGAATGGACACTGTTCTATTTTTTAACCAAAAGAATAAACAAACAGTTTTTTATAGTATTTTAACGGCACATACACTATTATGAGCTCATTTATCTTCATTACGTCGTGCGATTCGCTTCCGAGATGATTAATTGTGTAGATATGAATAAAATTTGCAATAGAATTTTAAATTAAAATAGAGAAGTGGTGATAAATCAAACAGTAAGAGGTATGGGACAAAAATATATAAATATACGGTTATGTATTTCGTCTGTTTACACAACGAAAAGGTATTACAGAACCTACTTCTTATTTTTTTGGTAAGATTGATAAATAAATATCAACAATTACCCTTGTCTATATAACATTGTTGACATTCAGATTTCATACATATATTTTTTTTAAACTAATTTGAATACATTTGTATTTCACTGCTTTTGTATATTAATTATAGTAAATTATGAAACTGATGACGTCAACATCCTTACCAAAAAAGAAGATCAGGCATAAACTCCTTTGCTTACTAAACATGAAACTAGAGTATTTTCTATTTTTACCCGACTACGGAGGCGTTATGATTTTGACCGGTATATATGTATGTATGTATGTATGTATGTATGTATGTGCATCTGTTCCCACCTAACTTCCAAACTACTTGTCGTAATTTGACAAATGAGGTATCGTCAGAAGCGGCTTAATGGCGCGCTGGTTATAGGCTATGTGACGTCACATAAAATTGCATATGGCGCCCTCTAGAGGACATAATGTCATGAACTAAAAAAAAACATTTTTTAATGAAACCGTGTGGGGTATCCAAGGGGTATCAAATGAAAGAGCTTGATGAGCACATTTCAAAAATATATATATTGTTACCTATAACTCCAAAATAATTAAATAAAAAGTAAGTTTAAAAACTAAAACCCGACTACGGAAAAAACGCGCTCTAAAAAGTGTGAAACAAGAAAATATTCTCATCTAGAGGATAGCCGTGGTCCGTGTTCATGTGCCATTTGGCCCTAAAAGACCTACACGGACCACGGCTATCCTCTAGATGAGAATATTTTCTTGTTTCATACTTTTTAGAGCGCGTTTTTTCCGTAGTCGGGTTTTAGTTTTTAAACTTATTAACAAAATAAACAAGAACAGCAACTTTATTCCTCGTAATTACTTTTCAATCAACACGGTTTAAAAAAATGGATAATCTCCATTTCTTATTTGTTTATGATATTATCAAGATTGTGCGTCATCGTACACCCCCGAAAATTTGTCTGCGTGCAATTATTACACAAAATAACAGCAAAATGAACTCTCAAGTGGTTACAGATTGCTTTTACAGTGATTTTGTTTAGAGTTGAGATCTGCAAGCGATTATTATGTACCAACTAACCTTGGCTATTTAAAAATTCCTACATACCTAAACCCACAGATTAATAGAAGTAGGCAGATGTAGTCTTGGCAACAAACGATGTGAAGCCGGGTAGCATTTTATGTGTGCGTGACAACTAGGAGCGGCACTAGGAGCACATACATCTGTGTGCGTGTAAAGTTGTGTAGTTATAAGGCGAGATTGTATTCGCTTTTTTGTTTTGTATTTGCTTTGGTGGCCTCACTTTCGTGTTCTATGCACTCCATCTGTTGCTCCTAAATCTATAAATCTGATATCTATAAATGTACCTAATGTACCTAAAAGGTACCTGTATGAAAGTAATGAGGTAATTCTTTAACGTACAATGTATTAGTAAGGCGCAAACTAGCATACGGCCCACCCGATGTTAAGCAGTTGCTGTAGCCTATAGATACTTGCAAAACCATTGCTCGCCCGTTACCAACCTGGGCCTCGAGACTCTTATCAATTATTCATTCCGAAAACATTGATATTTATTATCTTCGTGAATTCTTTATTATAAATCGATAATTCTTGGCAGTCAACATGTTGTCGTGACCATCTATTAGCAGTCCTCTGGCCCATTGTTAAGACACTCGTGGCCGTGAATGGTACCTAGGGGGACAGAGGCTCTTTTTGACCTTTTCATAATTTATATCAGGGGTCCTACCCCCACCTCTTATAGCAGTATTATTTTAACCTTACAGCGACTTTTTGTAATATGACCAATGTATGTAATATGTATGTATGTAATATGACACATAAAATAAAAAAGTCGTTAAAATAATACTGCTATAAGAGGTGGTAGTATAGGTCCAGTTCGGCTTTCAGACTACGCTGTTTCGCGACATATCAAAGTATATTTGCATCGAACTTGTTCTCCCAAAGACCCCAGAAAATAAATGTTTTATGTGCAATGGCCAATTTCGGACGACGTGAGTTTATAAATGCTGGAAGTTCAAGAACCAACCGAGCTTCATAATTCTCAAGGATAAAAACTAAATTTAATGTCGTTGAACCAAAATTTGGAAAAACCTACGTAAAGGAAAGGTACAGAAGTTACCTATATCTAACAGGAAACATAATACTGCATAGTACCTACGTGGGCCGATTGATATGCATAGGTAGAGCCAAAGAGCATAATAATCACTATACGTTTTAGGTAGAGCCCGAATGGCCCAGTGAGATCAGTGAGTGGATGGACCAGTGAGATCAGATTATGCTACTTTAAAAAATAAGGGCAGCTATTAGGTTACCAGATGTTAGGCTTCTGACTGCTGATGGTTACAAGATGTTAAATAATAATATTAGTCGGAACCATTCCTTCTGGATGACACGGTACGAAACTCATCCAAGATGTTTTCTATGCCCTAGACTGTCCTCCAACCATATCTCCTATATCCACCAAATACTAATATCTAGTTAGGAACAATCAACACCATCTAGTGACAACACAAACTAAACTAAATTAATGGAAACGAACAGCAGAGGGAGCCAAGTGTTAGGGCGGAAACCCACTGCGGCGCAGGCTACGCACGCTACGCACGAAATGACGTGAATGATGATAATTTTGTTCGACAATGACATCTATGACGTCATTTCGTGCGTAGCCTCTCTCTCCGTGCACCGCGGTGGGTTTCCGCCCTTACTCTACTTGGACGATCGTCCATCTTCTTGAGTGATAACTCGATGACCATCACGATTACTTACAGAAGGTGTTTGGAGAGGCTTAATGCAGAAGGCGTCAGTCAGATTCCTAGCTACTGGAAGAAAAGTGATGTAGAGTTTGCAGACTCCACATTACACTAGAAATTCGAGATATTTGTTTATTTTAGAGTCTTCTGAGTATGTTAATTCTTCTCTTATTGCGGTGCCTGTCCATTAGGAGGCCAAATGGGAAGACCTGGGCCGCGAATCTTCTGACCATTAACCATTAGTTGCTAATAAGGACTTATAATGAATTCACGAAAATAATATTAAGGATCACTGGTTTTCCAGTGGTTAAATGCTAGTAGACTCGAGCCTCCGAAGGTCAACACCGGGAAACCACTGTCATATAATTTTCCCTAGTAGTTCATTTCTGAGCATATTGGTATACGATGTTAGGTACTTAAACTACTCTAGTTAGGTAGTATCATAAGAATTGATACTGTACTTAGGTAAGGAACGTGTTCGTGTAATAGATTAGTACTTATAATTTCATTGATGAGATAGTTACAACATTTAGTTCGGTACTGTACGGACATTCATCTAACTAGTCTGACCCAGATCTGCATGAAATGGATACAACCTAGCTGCTGAATTAAACAATTTAAACAAATGAGTTGTGTTCCATTTGTTGCCGTCCACATTCTATTTTGTAGGTTGATAATTTTGGTTCCAGTATTCCAAAACCTATAGGCGTAGGTATTTAGGTATATAACTATGTATCGGTACATACAATATGTCCACGCACGGGTATTAAAAAAATACATTATAAGTAGTAGCGAGTACCTACCTACCTTCTACTGACATACGTGTTTATAATCTGGAGTAACATTTTACTATAACATAAGCTACAAACTAGAAAAAAACTAGGCATACGAGAAAAAAATAGTAAGTAAATTATCGAAGTAGTAACTATTATATCGACTTATCGCAAGTTCCATTCCCGGCAGATTTATCGTCATCATCAATAATCAATTAAAATATTTCTGATTGCAGCGTACGTTTGGAGCAAAAGTATTTTAATTGAAGGTCCGAGGAAGATAGCTTTGTACCGCTTAAAGTGGACAAATAAGTCCGGGCATACCGTCGGTATTTATTGGTGTAAAGAAACTATGTTTAATCAAAACACGCATTTTTTATGCAAACCTTAGGTTCCCATTATGTATGTAACTTAAATATCAATCAAAACTATTTACTTCTGCACCTACTTATACCTACCAATATTTGAAAAGATAAATAATAAAGTGACTGTCAAATCTAGGTGACTGACAAGTGTCATGGCTTTAAGCCCAAATTATTGTACAAATTCATCTCATTGAATTAATGAAAAACATCGAATATACAATTAATATCATCATAGTCACATAGTTTAAATTTCGTACACAATCAGAATGGCGAGAAGGGCAAGAATGGCACTTGATTTAGCTTTAAGTATGTTGATCTATTGTATCTTAAAGAAACTGTTGCAAAACAAAAGTGGCTTTACGCAGTAGTACGAGTGTTACATAATACTGAAGCTTCTGTTGCTTCTGTTGCTGCAACTGGACGCATTCTTAATAAACCCGCGTTTGTTTTGTTCGCAGTTTCTCTAAAAACCGTTCATCCTGTCGTATCTAAAGTTTGGATCGCTACCAAATCGTTTGTGACGAGCACTCCCGCTAGACGCCTCGTGGCCAACCCAGTGGTGTATAAGTTAGAAGAAGCACTGGGCAAAACGGTCTTGGTACTGATGTCAAGAATGGAAATGCTCCGGGACCAGCAATATCCAGCAGAATTAAAATATTTACAAAAAGAAATTGAAAAAGTTAAATCTAAAATGGGACATCAAGGACAAAATTGTGATTAGTAATGGTACAAAAATATGGAAATTGGAAACTATTTTTACTAAATTAATTTGTGGTAAATCACTTACAATTATAATCTCAGCGCAAGAGTCGTCTTAGTACCTACTTATGCTTAGTACTTACTTACTTATTTTGTAATCTTTGGACTTTGAACCTATTCCAATAGTGGCACTTGCAATACTCACTGAAAGAAATTATGTAAAATTTAAAGTAGGTACCTACTTTATAATAGGTAAAGATAATACCTTCCGTTTGGGGAAGTGTACCTATATACCTTGTTATGAGGTTTAATCGAACCATTCATACTTACGTAAGTTCTAACCATACCTACAAATCTAGAAGATCGGACATTATTATCATGATAATTAATATTTCAGATGCTGCAAAATCTATAAAACCAACAGTAGCAAACTCATGGGAGTACTTTAAGGTAGAAGCAATACCCCCTTTGACAGGAAACTTTATTAATGGACCCGCGGGTAAAAAAATTGAAGGTGTTGCAGCAAATTTTGCCAACGGTATCATTTCTGGTTTAGAAGGAAAAATAAGAGATATAGATGCCGAGGAAGAGAGACAGATAAAAGAAAAAGAAGCTGCCATCAAGGCAGAACAAGAAAAGCAGAAGGCAGAAGCCAAGAAAATATTGGAAGAGAAAAAGAAAGCCGAAGCAGCAAAAATGGCTGCCGCAGCTAAAAAGGCTAAGGAGGAGAAGAAACCTGAAAAGAAACCTGAAACAAAGTCTGAAAAGAAACCAGATAAAAAACCAAAACCAGAAAAGAAACCGGCGGCTAGAAAGGCTGCACCAAAAGATACTAAAAAGAAGTAGTTTAGTAGAAGTAATATTATTTATCTATATTATAAAAGCCTATGGACGTACCTATGCTATGTGATGTGAAATAAACGAAAATAAATAAACGTTATCTATTTTTTTAGGTACTTGAACCATACTTGAACGTGCCTGAACTCCTGAACCAAACATTTTAGTATTTCAGTTTCGTTAGAAAGCAAGTCATAAAATATTGATAGTAGTGGATCGAAAGTTTTTTTTCTATGATACAGTAATTTGACTGAAATAGTGCTATAGTAAGTTTCACAATCGGTATAGGTACTAACTTACTTGTTGGTGAATTTTGGGCGGTGGGTAATAAGATCACCGTTGTCCTACTTTTGGTATGACTCATAGAAATTTGCCTTCGCTTTGCTCTTGGTACGGCAATTGGGAAGAAAAACCCATCCTACTGGGACCAACCGAATATTACCAAGAAGGTATTGATAAAAAATTATAATCTTATTTCCCCTTTGTATTTATTGTCTATGCCAAAAACACACTTTTCTGCATAATGTGTCAACATGTGTGTCAAATTTCAAATGCCAATCTAAGCATGATCTAAGCATTTAATTTTAATATTGGTAATTTGCATAAAATATATTGACTTCCATATAAAATATAAATTCCTTAGACCTTGGAGCATTGGGAGCAACATAAATTTACAATTATTATTATTTACATCCCTACCGACCCAATACATAAGCTGTTATAACACCGTTACAATGGCGACAGGTTTAAATATTGTAAAAACGGTCAACACATTGCTCCGTAAGTGGCTAATCAAATATATTTTATAGTCTGCACCTGTGTAATTAATATAATCAGCCTATGAGGGCATAAGGTATTTTGTGTACATTATATTCAATTGATATGAAACTATGGATGTAAGTAACCTTAGTGAGGCAGGTGTAACACGCAATAACCTTGTTGTAACCTAGTTGAAACTGATTCCCAGAGCGCAGATTGACATTGATTCATGAATTGTCCGAAGAGTATACACCTGCTGTAATCAGGAACAAGGACAAATTGATCGAACTGGTTAAAGGTATGTATTAACAGTTCCAACTCATGACCACTTCAATCAGTAATAATTTAACTGAACCAACGAAATTGGAATGAGAAAGATAAAAACAGGCAATTTCTATAGATTCGTAAGAAAATTAAAAAACTATTGGTTGGGACTGATGTGAACATTGAAGGCAAAACATACCTGATAGGTACCTCAAAGATATATTTTTATATCAATGTGATGCCAAGCCAGGATAATCTAATGCTCGCCTCAGAAACAATGCAAGTTTAGATTTCTACTAGCACGTCTGAGATTTCCACTAAATTCTCACAAGTTCCACTCAATTTTCAAAACGCGTGTTATTTTCGCTAACCCTCACCGGGCTAGCATGGAGGACAATGGCTAAATCCCCCTCACTTTGAGGAAAGGGTTTGAGAGAAGGTTGCCAAGATAGCCATTGTAGTGTTGTAGAGCTTACTAATTTACATTCCTGGTGGTCTATACGTTAAGCTCACCCCATTTACATATTTTTGTCGCGAATTTTTTATACGATTTCAGAAAAAGCTGAACTCGCCTCCAAATCTAAGATTGCCAGGAAAGTCCAAGGAGTTTCACGTGTTGTAAAAGGATATTACACAGTGGAAATGGCGCCGCCAGACAAGGGTGATATAGCGGTACCTATATATTAATCCCTATATCTGCTGAAGGTACTTATATACACTAGCCACCAATGAAGATCAAGGCTTATTTGAACACGGTTACATTTTCTGCCAACAAATTTTTCGTGTCCAACAACTATTCTCGGGCATGAAAACACAAGTTGTTCGCGGTACCGCAGTGCCGCACGGTAGCTCGTGCCATGTCGCCCATACCTCGCATGCTGACTGCACTCAACGCGCTCGTGAGCCACACTCCAGAACTGATGAATGGAAAGTGATTTGTTTGATGTGAGAGAAAGGAATTTAACAGTAAATGGTAATTTTTATTGTCCTATTTTTTATCAGAGACTTAAAGCTGATATCGGCCTGGCTAAAGAATTCATCCAATCTGGCTGCTTCAAGTATATCACCGTGAGACAGGCCTGGCTGCTGTTCCTCGTCTCCATCGAAGTGGGTCTTTGGTTCTACCTCGGCGAAACTGTTGGCAAGATGCATTTCGTTGGCTACAAAGTGTAGTACCACAGTCTCTATATACCTATTTTACCTATTATCACCAGCTTTTCTATTATGTCAATGATAGAAGGATACTCTGCATATCGATAGATTTTTATTTAAATGGATAAGATGTTTATTTTCTTTTGAGGATTCGGGTTTATCCATCAAATTGTAAACTAAAATAGTTAATAGAACTTCTTAGATACTTACCAATAAAGATCGTCATGTTTAATTTAAACGCACCTATTTTATTACTTTAACTGAAAATATCTACTTTAGGTTTAGTTCCTTTAGATATAGGTAGGCTGGAACCGTATCCTACGATCCTCAGTTGTATGATAGGTCGCCGCGTACCATTGAATACTCACTGGCTTCTCTCATATCTAGTGGATATATTAAAGATTAATATCACTTCTTATGAATACATCATCAGTCACCAGTCGTCACTTCAGCAAAATGGTTCTGTATAAAATGAAAACTCAATGTTTACAAATAATGTGGAATCAGTTTATAAGTGTAAATATTATCAGGTTACGGCTAGTGAATTGTTATTTGTACATTGCTTTTGGTGTCTGTGTTATTATGATCTTTGCTGGAATACGTTACGCGGGTAACATCATGACAGCGGAAGATGAAGAGGGTTCCATGCTCCCGCTACCGACCAATCCCTATGACAACTCCGCAAACATTGAAGAGATATTGGAAAAAACAAAGGCTAAAGTTAAGTCTGAATTATTGAAGTACAACTTCACACATTCTGGAGTTAATGATTTGGAAGATCTACTCATGGAATCAGGGGGCAGACCAATTCGGAGTTTAATTGTATCTACCTGGAGATCAGGAACCACATTCCTCGGTGAGGTATTGAATGCGATACCTTCGACTTTTTATCATTATGAGCCACTGGCGTATTATGGTGTAAGGAAGATCAGAGACCCATGGCAGGCTGTTGGAGCTTTGAGAACTATCAAGAATTTATTTAATTGCAAATTCGAAGGCATGGAAGAGTTTTTCAAATACGGAAAACATTATTATTATCTGTTCAATAAGAATACAGAACTGTGGAACTACTGTAAATATAGAACAGATTTGTGTTTGGATGCTAATTTCACTTCAAGGTTTTGTAGACTATTCCCTATACAGACTATGAAGCTTCTCCGTGTCAGATTACGTTTCATGCAGGAGATATTGATGGACAAAGAGTAAGTAGAATTTTCGTTATTGGAACGATGTTTTACGCACGTCTGTCTCGTTCGGCATACTCTCAAAAACTGACGAACAGACTTTGCTCCGGTTTTCATACACTGGTCTGGTTGTATTCCAGACTTGATGTTAAGGTGGTGATGATGGTCCGTGACCCTCGTGGTGTAATGCAGTCTAGAATGACCCGCAACTTCTGCCAGCTTTCTCCGGACTGCCGGCAACCAGAGCCGCTTTGTACCGATATGGTCAGTGACTATTTTGCTGCTATCCGTTTACTGCCCAAATACCCGGAACGTCTCATGTGAGTAGCTCTGTTATTTTATAAGTCCCATTGGTAGGTGGAGGCCCCTCCCTCCCCTTTTTCCACACATCCCTGTCCTGGGCTATGAGGAGTCACTACAACCATGAATCCCGGTGCATTGGAATTTGAAGGGCAGGTCATACTGGCGATACCTACTACTAACAGTTGTCATACTTAAATGTGGATATTAGAAGCTAGAAGAATTGCGACAACTATTAAATCTTGACTTGTGGTCCCATTAGTTGGCTTCCACAGTATCAGCTAAATTAAGACTGGTAATCAGAAAACAAAAACGATGTAGGTTAAAGTTTAGAAGAGGTTTCATTGTTCTAGGGTATTACGATACGAGGAACTAGCTCAGAAGCCGTATATAACGATATCCAGAATACTAGAGTTCCTTAAACTGAGCGCCACATCTTCGGTGGAGAAGTACCTGAAGTGGCACACGACTATCGAGGGTTTAGGCGTTGATACCACCTACAGGAGATCACAGGAAGTGCCTTTCAAATGGAAAACAATCCTTGACTATAATTATGTCGACAGGATACAGGTATTCTTTATTATTTCACTCTAGATTGCGTTGACAAAAATGTGGAGGAATTATTATAAGAAGATGCGACTGATCAGCATAGTTTCAACCACATCTAGGCATAGGTACCTAGGTTTACATGTGTGTTATCTGCTCTGCGTCACTTTTGATATAAGTAATAAGTTACTATAACTGTGTTATACATTACGTCACAATTTATGTTACCATAATCCTTGTGTAATTACAGAGGGTGTGTAAAGAAGCGATGGAGCTGTGGGGATACCGCGCGGCGCACAACGCGACACACATGGCCAGCGAACACTTCAACCCGCTGGCCGACTTCAACATATCACCATGAACACATGACTCTGTAGCGACCTCGCTACCACCAACGTAGAATCGACGTACAAGACCCCGACAACAACTATTGGGGCGTAGCGGCCGACCTCACCAGGCGTAACACCCGCCTGTCCGGAAGACGTTCCTTTCATCGCTACAAGTCCTGTAATCATGTGGATGGAAAAGTCAGAAAGTCTAAGTAGAACGTCAAGTGTGAGCACTACGTAGATTTTAGATGCTTAAAGACTTCGTTCACTATACTCTTATACACTATACTTCTTCACCCCACCCAACTTCGGTAAAATCATCCCAAGGAATTAACATCGTAGAAGAACATTTATTCTGGAACTTTGTTTTATTTTATTTTATGCGTAGGACAAAGTAGACACAGGAATTAAATTAGGTAAACCAACTTATATTAACTGTGATAGAGCGTTATGCATGATGCAAAGTCGTCATGAAACAAACCACTGATACCCGTGTGTGCTGAACACAAATGAACTTTGATGGATATTCAAGGTCTAATAAACTAGTGAAAAACAAATATTTGTATTTTAATTTACCTATCACGCCTTTATAAATAATAGCTAGTATTGGCATTGAATCGGTCCTTCAAATTAAATACGTGTCTCTCTAACAGGCAATTACCTAATCGGCAGGAAAGATGGGTATTGAGTTGAAAGTTGAGAGAGATTATCGGTATGGTAGCAAGGAACCGTACAAGCTCATTCAACTCATAACCAGGGAAAGATAGACGGTAGAAGAAGGCTTGGTCGTAGAAGGATATCATGGTTGAGAAACATACGAGAATGGTTCGACAAGACAACACCACAACTATTCCGAGCTGCAGTCTCTAAAGTAGAAACAGCCCCAATGATTGCCCGGTAGGATAAGGCACTACAAGAAGAAGAAGAATGAGTGTGGAGCCTGTAAGCCTGTAACCCGTAGGTCACCAAGTGTACCTACAAATTTGAAAAACAGGTACCTAGTGGGCTTCCATATTGGGTATACTTTCCCTACAGCACATTTAAGCAGTAAACTCAGGGTAGAAGGAACTGGGAACCTACTTCTTAGCTAACATTCGCTGAAACTGAGTCAATGAGAATGACCCTTGTCGCCCTACCTACAGGCATACCAGTCTGGGTAAGGCATTGCTTAAACTGTGCTACAAGGCAGCGGTCTTAGCACAGCGGTGCACGACAAGAGATTTTGACACCTCCCCGCGGGCTCTAGGCGTGACATAACCGTGTTGTCTTATGGGCTAGCATGGTGCGCCGTGAAAAAACCAAGAGATGTCAGAAAACTCGTTTGACGTATAGATAAAACTATGTTGTCTTAAGTGCTAGCACGACTTGCAAAAAAATTCCACATTGATACCGCTTTGACAACTCACCAAAGAATATTGTTTCACAGTCGAAGAGAGGTAGTGACAAAATTTGTGAGACATAATTTATATAAAGAAAGACTATTTTATATTCGAAGTTAGAAATATGCAAGCCTACAGTAATATTACTTTGGTCAAAAACTACAGAGGCGGCATATAAGGGACGCCAATAATACCGTTGAGCTACCAAACACTGAATTTATTAGGCTATAGTTGTTCCCCGGGGCTTCGCCCGCGTGGAATTGGATTAACCTACGTCTTATTTCAGAGCTTATTCTATCTACGTTTCAAATTTCATCAAAATCGGTTTAGTAGTTATGGAGATACGTGGTAACAAACATTCACACACACCTTCGCATTTATAATATTAGAAGGATTTAACATAAGCAAGGATATGGCTACCTATTTGTGTAGTGCATTACAATCGGCGCTCCAATTCGACTCGCTGAGACTCTGCTCGTAGGTGATGAGTTTTAAATAAAAAAGGGACAAGTTTTATAAATATATTTTATTTCATAAAGCGAATATTCCTAGTTTTACGGAAAATAAATCACTTAGAACACTATGGCAGTTCACAAATTTGAAAAATGTATCAGCCATGTACAAAACAATATACTTTGACATCATAAGATAAACCACATCTTAATCATCACCTAACACAGCAGGCAATAAGTGTTCAACATCTAGTCTCTTCTCCGGGCCTATATCGGTGAAACAGACCGTTAATGTGGTATCAGACACAATGAAAACATCTACTGTGTTGCCCGTCTTGGCCCGGCTTGTATTGGCGTCGACATTCTCTTTCCTCGCCTTCCGCTTTATATCCCGCCATGTCTGTAATAATAGACAGTTCAATATCCAATATAACATTTAGATTTTTTCATAAATATATACAATAATAGGTACCCATGCAACTTTTGTACGCACGCTTGTATTTAGAGGCTGTATGTATGTACTTGCCTGCTTCTACTGTTCTACCGGTTTGCCTGGACCGTGTTACCGTAGTAGCCCGCAAAGCTTCCCGATTAGTTTGCAATTCTTCAGTATACTCGCCATTGGCGAAAGTTTTATTGGAGGACATTAATCAACTAAGATTTTGATTTGTGCACTGAAAAAATAGATTAACATAATAAAACATGAGTACGGATTCAACGGCCCCTAACCAGCGTAAATTTAAATCTATGAACGAATAGGTACTTACTTATAGTTTTTTGGGCTCCCTTTCGGTTAGATAGTTATAATAACAATAAAAACCTAACAATAATATTTACCTTATTTATATTTACTATCACGGTTGTCTGTAATGACAACTTCTCTGTCAGGCTATTACTTCTTTATTTTCTTTAAATGTCAATAAAAATCAAAGATTGTATTCGGCCAGTGAGCTAACCAAATACAACCTCCTTATTATATGGAGCAAAGAGCGACAATGAATGAACAAAATGAACCAAGGAGCGATAGATAATATGTTATCTGTAGTCGTTGTCTTGAAACAATCTTGGACTGTGTCACGACGTGAAATGAGTCTCTCGTGGCAACCATGCTAGCACTTAAGACTAAAGTGACGGGTCAACAAATTCTGTCGACTCCCGCGTGAAAAAAGTCTTGGTAAGCGGTGCTAGCCCCGCAGGTAATACAATGTACTTACCTACCCGTAACCCGTAACACCATGGAAAATACCTGCCGATATAACTATAGGTACTTTATCTAATTGTTCATGTTCAAAGATGCTGGATCGTTGTGCTAATAATAGTGTCGAGGTCGCTGAATGAAGTCTGTCTACCTATGGTGCGTTCCATTCACTGTTTATTTTGTTAATTTCGTTCACAAATCTCGTTCCACTCGCACCAACTTGTACTGAAAGTGATCATTATTATCGTTTTTAACACTTTTTGTGGACGAAAATAACAAAATTAACAGTGAATGGAACGCACCACTATTAGCCTACCTCACAAAAACTGGGTAGCTCGGTAGGTATTTATAGTAGTGATTCAGAATTTAATATACCAAAGTACCTACTTAGATTATGATAAAAAAAAAAACTTGAAAAGCGAAGAAAAGGTTCTCCCTCGAGAAAACAGGGAAAATTAAACAATTTAACAATTTATTCTTAGTTTATTATTATTATTTTTATAGAAGTTACCTAGTGTGTGTAAATATAAAAAAAAAATTATTACGAATAAATAAGTTGATTTAAAAAAACATGGGTAAAAAAGATAAAAATAAAAAGGATAAAATTAAAAATAATGTGGGATTCCAATACCTATTGCCCTATTAGTTTACCCTATTACTTTTGAAATTAAATACAAACTAGGTACCTACCTAGGTAACTTGTTGGACCAAAAGCCTTTTCGCTTTTTATTTCTGTGTAGAAAGTAGGTATTCATTCAATGGTAATTAAAATACAATAATTACTTACTTTAGCTTTAGAAAAAACATGACTTAGATGACGTTCTTCACTCGAGCAATATTATTTTCAACTGTTTGATTGGTTCGTCGAATATAATATATGAAACCTATTTTTGTAGTAACATTGGTAAGAGACGGTCTTGTGTTGTGTTGTGCTCGTGGAATTACGAATTTTATTTATTAACCGACTTCTTTTTTATAGATGCAGCGCTAAGTTAAAACTTTTAGTTCCGGCATGACGTAACATTTTTACCTTGACATTGTGAAAATTAAAAAGTTTTTGACATTTAATTTTTTACGTCACTTTTTCAAAATGGCGCTGAAGGTGCAATGCGGTGTTTCCGCGGAAACGCGAAAAATATATTTATGATTTAAATGCAGACTAAACTTTTAAACAATGATAGTGAATGTGTCTTGGTAGTGCTCGTGTTGTATAAATTACCTCCATCTTTACAGAGTCTCCGGATTGTTTTATTCGTGTTTATAACGTGATGTTGCGGCGAATTAATTTTTATTCAATATGTTTCGCTTTTGGTCTCAGTGTTCTGCTAATCCTTGCTGGAAGTCGATATGCAGATAACACATACTATCGTCCGTCCATGGAAACCCGGAGGAACATCAAGAATTTTGTGAAAGTTGAAGATGGAGAGGAGGGTTCCATGCTCCCGATACCGACCAATTCCTACGACAACTCCCCGAACATGGATAAGATATTGGAAAAAACAAAGGCTAAAGTTAAGTCTGAATTATTGAAGTACAACTTTACACATTCTGGAGTTAATGATTTGGAAGATCTACTCATGGAATCAGGGGGCAGGCCAATTCGGAGCTTAATTATATCCACCTGGAGATCAGGAACCACATTCCTCGGTGAAGTGTTGAACGCGATACCTTCGACTTTTTACCATTATGAGCCATTGCTAAACTATGGTATTATACAGATCAGGGGCCCACCGCACGCTGACCGGGCTTTGACCACTATTAAAGATATGTTTAAGTGTAATTTTGAAGGCATGGATGATTACTTTGAGTTCGGAAGGAATCATATGTACCAGTTTAGTCATAACACAAGACTGTGGGACCACTGTAAATATAAGAAAGATGTGTGTTTAGATGCTGACTTCACATCAAAGTTTTGTAGACTGTTCCCTTTTCAAACAATGAAGGTGGTTCGTGTGAGATTACGCCTAGTTCAAGAGATATTGGAAGATAAAGAGTAAGTCATCATCTCAATAACTATATATTATTTGTAGATTGTAAAATCGAATCTGTAAACTTTATAAGGAATATTACATTATTTTATTGATTGGATGAATTTCCAAAAATGCTGTACCTATAGCAGACAGGGGATGAATTTTCAAAAAATATTTCTTAGTGCTCACCTACATCATAAAAGAAACTCCTGTACAAAATCTAGCACACTTATATATCCAGTGGTTCAGACTGTGTTGACTGTCAGTCAATCAGTCGGTGTAGCAACATTTTTTATTTAGTAAGGTCTTGTTTCAGAACCTCAGATAACTTTTATCCACCAAATAAAAGATAAAGAGATAAAAGTTATGTGAAGATTCTGAAAGTGGCCTTTAATTTGGATTCATTTATTTAATTTTTCATAAATAAACTTTATACCTACCTTTACAAAATAATAAGATATTTTTTTCTTTCTCATCCTTAAATTTCAAAAGACACCTCTTGTAATGCTGCTGGCTTAATGGCCTCCTGGTGTCATAGTTCACAGTCCATAAGCCTCTATTTATTTACAAACTTGTTTAATTACAGGCTTAATATAAAGGTGGTGCTGTTGATCCGTGACCCTCGTGGTGTGATGCAGTCCAGGCAGCACCGTGACTTCTGCCAGCCGGCGGCTGACTGCTGGCAGCCGGAGCTGCTCTGTGCCGACATGATCAGTGACTATGTCGCCGCTGGACGGCTACTGCCCAAATATTCTGATCGACTTATGTAAGTACCTATATAAAGTTACATATTGATTAAAGTTATACATAACTTTGCAGTACCATGGGCGAATATGTGTACTCTAGAATGAATAATAAGCACTGCCAAGGAACCAATAGGTGTGTCTACAACATGCACATGCCACGCGAGGCTGCTCACCCACATGCCTCGCGAAGCAAAACGTTTGCCTCAGTCGCATGCCGCGCGAGGCAAATGGCGAGGCAACCTACACTCTAGACAGAGAAGGGTATCAGTTTGACATTGTTCTGTCTCATGACTATGCCAAACTAAGCGAGGGAAATGACAGCGCTCAGGTGAAGCAGGACGCGCATTTGCCTCGCGCGAGGTAAGTCAAACTTCGTGAGGCAATTTACCTTGCGCGGCATTTGAGACATCTGGACGTGGCTATACAATAGTAATTGATAGCTATGTTCTAGTAGACTGTTAGATGCTACTTCTGAATTATTATTGTGTAAAATACTTTTGTAAAAAATGTACCATTGTATGCAATGTTTTATTTTATTTACTTTGAATTTAATTTATTCCTTTAATTTTCTTTATGTATTATAGTGGGAGGGTAACATTTTCTACAGTATTATTTTCAGTTTAGTGTGTGTGAGTAGACACGGATGTGTGAGGTCATAATAACAAGTAAAAGAAGGTTAGCATTTGTATCTTCGGTCAATGTCAGTTTCATTAATATTAAGGTTCCTACTTGTTTATTGAGTCTTTGTATTTAGTAGCAGGATAAAATCACCTTGCATACCAATGAGTAATACACACAAGTATTGTTAAGTAAGTACCTAATCAAAGTGTGGTTTATTTTCAGGTTGGTTCAAGGTAAAACTAAACAAATACAATTAAATATCATTTCAGTGTTTCAGTGCCGAATAGCATATTTTTATCTATAGGTGTTTGTCAGTTATAGGATAGCTTTTATAGGAAACATGGTACGTCCATACTTAGTATAGACCAATAAGCCATAGACGCTACATAGACGGTCACGCACCCGCTCGCCTAATATATTATGCATTATCACTGCATATACGTGGACCGCATCTGACATTTTGTTTGGCCTATTCAAGGCTTCAACTCGAACAGACCAATCACCGTCATTCCCGATACTCCGCTAACTTTTGACACTTGCATTCTTATACAATGGACGTAAGTGGCGCCTTGTTTTATTGGTCTCTGATAGGTACTAAAATTAAATATCGCCAGACTTACACACCAAGTATGGTCCTAAACTAAGCAGTGCTTGTACTTTGGCTACGAAGACTGGGGGCGATCCCAGTAACACCCAGACTGGGCAAATTACGAAAAGCCCGTTTCCAAAATGTGCCGCTGGCGGGAATCGTACTCGCGATCACCCGATGCAGTGAGCTGAGCGGCCAACAGATACAAAAATGGTTTAAAATTGTACAGTCCTGATTATAAGCTCAGACAATTTAGGCTCGTATTAATAAATGCACATTAAAGTTGAGATCGATTTTAAGACGCTGTTTTTGACATCTGTCAAAAACAGCGTCCTAAAATCGATCGCTCCATACATTAAACGTCAAAACTACATCTTAAGATCGATCTCAACTTTGAGATGCATTTATTAATACGAGCCTTAATCACAATTTCAGGGTACTAAGGTACGAAGAATTAGCGCTGAAGCCGAATGTAACGTCACATCGAATATTAAAGTTCCTAAAGATGAGCGCCACGCCGTCCGTCGAGGAGTTCCTGCAGTCGCACACCAACGTGGAGGTGGCCGGCGTCAGCTCCACCTTCCGGGTCTCCCGCGACGTGCCTTTCAAGTGGAAGAAGGTCCTCGACTACAACTACGTCGACAGGATACAGGTACGTTCGAGCAATGCCTTTGGTATTGCAAGCATCTATTATAGGCTGCGGTAATTCCTTAATATCAGGCGGGCCGTACGCTTGTTTGCCACCTCAGTTCTATAAAAAAACGTGAAGAGTAAAGTTGCCAGATGTCACGTATTTCAACACTACGGATGGAAAATTAAAAATTACATAATTATACATATACATTCTCCAAAAAAATAAGGCAACCCTGGTAAAAACTACCTGAGCTGTGTCTGTCTGTGCATTGAAGATTTTTTACACGACTTCCCAAAAAAGGAGTGTATATGTGTTTAGGGTTCATGTATGTTTGTTTGTATGTATGTATTTTGTATAAGTCGGTGCAATATGGGTGGTGGTCTCGGAAGTTCAAATCAAGTGTTTTCATAATTCTTTTTTATTTGTCTGTTGTTTTGTGTATGCTGCAAATGTATACACAATTAGAACGCTGGTAACGCTAAAATATTGTTTATTTTTGACGATTTATAAATGCTTTATCAAGCTTAAATGAATAAAAAATTTTTGATTTGATTTGATCTCATGTAGGTAGGTTATATAAATTCTAGCAATATCGCCAGACACTCGACATTTACCCGCAACCTATATCTTTATTTGGTTATACGGATTTCTCAACCAACGAAATAAATACAAACTACAGAGCTAGAACAACTTTCACCTGTTCGAACAACTTTCAGTGCAGTGACTGTCAATTATAGGTACTAGATAAGTCTGTATATTTCTCAGAGGAGGTCGCCGCCTAGACTGTAGCGCACCCCAATAGATTGGTTAAGCATTTAAGGCCCGCCCAGCTGATCAACTGGTTTTCATAAGTAGTTAGTTGGAGTTAGTCAGTTAGTTTTAGGCAGGCAGATGGAAGCTGTTAGATTAGAAACCGATACCAATAAAATTTGGAAAGACACTAAATAATGTAATGTAAAGTAATATAACGTCGGTGAAGTTATAACAGTGCGTAATTCAAAGCAACTTTTTAGGGGGGCAAAAAACAAATAAAATCATTATTATATTACCCATGCCTTACGTAGTGTTACAAATTTTCAAATAACGCATCATTATTGATCTGTTGTCTGGTTTCTGATTAATAGAAACGATCCGGAATATCCTACTCTGTCCAATAGCATTTAATATTTTGATACTGTCAAAAAATTACTTACGCACTGACTTAGAACTGACCATAAAGTAGTTGTTCAGTCAAACATAATCCGTGTAATAAGGATGAGTAACAAACACTACTAGCGTTGTACAGCGGCTGTAGCCCCAGGTAGCTGTCCCAGGTTCGATCCCCGGTGGGGCATGCACCAACGGATGAAATTTTCATCTATGTGCATAATTTACAGTTCGCTTATGGTGAGGGAAAGAATCGTGAGGAAACCTACCTATCCCTCGGGATTAGGTAATAGTCGGTTCCTGTATACACGGCGACCAGGGGGCTTACCACAAGCTCTTATTGCGATTCAATTATAGGAACGTTTTAACGACGTTTTAATGACGTTTCTTATTGTCATGACAATAAGGTACGTCATTGCACAAAAAGTCGCTGAAACGTTAATACGTTCTTGTAATTGAATCGCAATAAGACCTTGTGGTAAGCCCCCAGGTTCACCACCTGTCACGTTGGGTTCTGACTATCTGGCGAAACGTGGGCTTTGAGTTGACTTAATACCTCCATAATGTGGTGGTGTATGGCCACTCAAGCCTCTGACTACCCCCGAATGGGGATAAAAGTCGTGACGTCACATTTTGTATATTTGTTCCAGACCGCGTGTAAAGAAGCGATGGACCTGTGGGGATACCGCGTAGCGCACAACGCGACCCACATGGCCAGCCAACACTTCAACCCGATGGCCGACTACACCATCACGCCGTGAACGCACTCTTACAATACCCTTGAACATTAACGTCGACGGACGAGCGTGAAGAATGCATTATATACTCATTTTGTAAGTATATTTAATAGTTTCAAGGCTAGAGGAAACAGCTGGCGCGTTGTTCATAACATGTGTTTCAATTTACACTGCGGTGAATGATTGAAATCCAAAACTAGACCAGAATATTTGGAGCAGACGTCAAGTAGATACATACTTATTTTAGCGATTTATTTATTGTCTGGATCATACACATAAAACAATAAATACTGTGGTCTGGATCTAGTAATTATGATCGGATTAGAATTATACAAACTCCTTATAGTTGGTTTCAAACAAATAAAGGTAATTGAATATTGACACCATAATAATAACTGTTTGAAAATTGGCCACTAGCTTACTGGCCTGCGCAGACTATTTTGCTCAAATCGCTCGTTGCTCGTTGATCGACCTCGGATCATCGCTGCGCAGTTTTCCCGTCAAGTCGTGTATACCTTATTTTGATTGGCGAACCCCCGGCCGTACCGTCCGCCAGTCTGCGCAGGCCCTTAGTACTTATATTTACTCACAATATACATTGAACATAGCAGATCGAGTAAATGGCATTTCGATTTCATGGTAGATAAAATGTATGGTAGGTAAAACCACCTCCAATGTAAATAAGAAAGAGGCGAGAAAGAAGATGTCAATAATATATTGTTGTTTCAGATGATGTTCCATAAATTTTGCTCCAAAAATTTGGCTGTTCTCTTAACACAGAGAGGCATTGCTATTGCAAGTCTTAACGTATGCTATAGTAAACTTTTTTTGAAGCTACTATACTGACATTTCGTCATCATTAAGTACTCAATACATTGAAAACAGAGTTTTATGACAACTGGGGCCCGATTCACGTAACCAAAACCGTAACGACATTTCAGCGATATAGTCGTTGATAGCCTTTTCTTGTTACGAAAAGGCTATCAACGACTATATCGCTGAGATGTCGTTACGGTTTTGGTTACGTGAATCGGGCTACTGAACATTTTAAAAATGTTATTATTTCTATTAGTGTGTAGATAATTTAGAATAGAATACAAAAATAGAGTTATTTTTTTGTAATGGCAATCGGCTGCGTAATTGTGCCATTCCTGCCAGTCTCATTTTTTAATACTTAAATGGGTTTATTATAATCTATCCAACGAATATTGCCAAACATACCTACTGAATATCAAGTAAATAACTGTATTAATAAATGCATTTCAAAGTTGGAGTCGATCTTAAGATGCTGTTTTTGACAAATGGTCCATACATTAAACGTCAAAACTACATCTTAAGATCGATCTCAACTTTGAGAGGCATTTATTAACACGAGCCTTTGTACGTAAATTGTCAACCAATTACAAACGAAACTGTATAAACTTTGTAGTCGCTGTCAACAGAAATTGTCATTTAAATTTATACAGGGTGTAACGGAAAGAGTATATACATACGAAGTGCACGGCTTCTTTGGATTATAACGAACAAGACGGCAACGGTTTTAAAATCCTATATCTACACGTTACAGAGATATGAGACATTCCAATACATGAAAACAAAATACCAAACATGTCAAATTTACATTTCGACATCACTAGCACTAAGTGACGTGAAAAGGATAATGACACTCGTAGTGCGGTTACACGTTTATTATTATGGGAATTCAATCAACTTACCAAATTTAAAATTTTGGTATGAAAAAGCAGATACACTTTTCACCCCTTTCGGATAGATATACCCTTTCCGTTACACACTGTAGATATGCCATATGTCGTAGGTAGCTGAAATCGTTGGATTCTTATTTATTTTTTACATAAACTCAAATATTTGTTTAATGATCTTGCAATATGATATCTCATTATAAATTAGAGTTTGTTTATTATATTTAATGTTAATTTCTCTTTAAGACTGATCACGTTTCCATCGATACTATTCTTCCATACATGACATTAGCGCTTTTACATTATATTCCTACGGTATATATTACTCGGTAGCTATAGTTAGTGAACTCAGGTTGTGTACAAGCACTCGGGTGTGTCATTATATCAATTGTAAAAGATGGACCATTTATGATATAGAGGGTGAAATTGCTTGAACACACACTGAAATGTAAAACGATCGTATTATGTAATGCTCAAGCAATTTTCCTCCTCGTTCAATTAAATGCATTTAAAATTATGATTAAAAGCAATTTCGCACACAGGAATTGACAGATTGTTGATGCTTCCATTATAAACACGTGTATAGTTTAGAGATGCATTATTTTTTATTAAGTATTAACTCGTAAGTGTACTGAGTGCCCTTCTATTTAGCCGTAGTCGGAATCACGTTTTAGTGTTGCTATATTAAATTAATAATATTGTAATGATTGGGCACCGTTTTAAAAAGCGTATTATATCACCTCATTTTTAAGAGTGGCAATTTGAAATCGATAGTTTAGATAGGAATCGAAATATTAGGCGATCGTATAGAATTATTGAACGGTCCGAAGTAGACTGAGAATTTAACCCCTACTTATCCGTTGTCCCTGCTCACTATTGAGTGGGCTACATGAATAAAACTTTGTATGGAGATAATACCTAAAAGAAAACTGAAAATTAGACGTGTGTCGTTACATTATTTTCACGAAACGTAACGTAACCGGTTACGTCAAAGGCGTCACCGGTTATTTAATAGGTGATTTTTGTAACTGGTTATTTTTGTAACCCTATGGTTTTCGTTACTACTAGCTTCTTGTATACAAAAATACAAACATTGTTATTTGTTACTTTTAGATGTCTATGGGTGACCGGTGACATAATACCTATGATGTAGTTGGGGCTACAGCTAAATAACCTGTTACAAAAATCACCAGTTACTCGTTCGTCGCGTAAACAGTGATTCGGTGAATTAGCTCGTAACCAATTAATGTAACCGGTGACATGAAATAACGCTCACGCCTACTGAAAACTAAAAGCCGACTGTGTCGATATGTACAATTTTCGGTCCTATTTTTAATGCAGCCAGTAAATTACTCGGGCATTTGTCCGTTCTGTCTGAACGGACCCTAAGCGGATGTGTTTCGGATACGAACGGAGGCCAATGTCTAGTTTGTCGGACTTAAACACCAATACACCAAGCACATACATTTATTAAGTGCTTAATAAACAGACATATCGGCAATAACAACACTCATTATCCGTTATGTTTGATGTTTCATTACGTATCGTAGTTTAAAACAATGGAATTGGAAGTGAACGTAATATCCGTCCATGGGATAAACGATCCACGATATAATAAATAACCCCTGAAACATCTCAATACCGTCTAGTTCCTGAATTTAATACAATAATACGTACACCGAATATACAATCAACAATATTAAGTACAGATAGAGGAATTGTTTTAGATAAATGAAAAAGGAATCGCATGAAGCTCTAGTCATTTGCTTATAGATGATGTGAGTAGGTGGTTTTTGGGATTCTTATGCTTTGCATAAATTATCGAGAGTCGAAATTATAGTGCTCAGTTAATTAAATTATCATATCAACAAAAATATTGATGCCTAAAAGCGTATACGTCATTAACGAGATGCTCAGTGACCCATGGAGACGGAGCCTTGGGTGTATCGAAATTCACAATCTGGCAGCCCTGAATTTTAGTGATAGCGATTAATAAGGGCCACCGCAGACTTGCTACTTTTTCAGAAGCTCGATGCAGCGACTGACCGCAACACCCCGCACTTAATAACTGCGAAAAATCAACGCGTGTGTTTCATCCGTATGTTATGGACCATTTGCATGGGACACTAGTATTTCCTGTAGACATAAGTACGCTAATAAATTATTCAAACAAATGGAACTATTAAAGTAGTGAGAATTTAAGTGCACTTGATTGTAAGGTAGTAAAATTAGGATTAAACGTTTTAATCAAATCGGTAATATTAAATTTGAATGTATTTCGTTTTGTGGAATTTTCTGTGACTTTATTTTTGCGTAGCGTTTACTTTGACATCGACGATGTTGAGTCTAGTAACATACGTACAGTTGTTAATCGGTTGTTTGATATTCTACATTCTTTTGGACTATTCGTTTTAAAATAGAGCATAGGCTATGGCTTCTAAATACGGTTATGTGATTAGTTATTGACTCTGTAAAACAGATTATCACTATGAGACAGTGTGACAATAACCGACTTATTTCTGCTTCAGCCTCTAATTCGCTACTTGGATTACGATTTTTTTTTGAAAACGTTCTATATCACTCGCGCAGGAGGTACGCTAGGTTATCTCTCGCGCTTACAGTGCCTAAAAACGCAACCAAGCCTCCAGACTCTTTAGAATCTAGAGACATAATACATAAATGCTCAAGAGTCTAGAGTATTTCTAAACTTGTTGCTGTAAGGCGGGAGACGGAACGTCGGTAAACCTGAGCGAGTGTTGTACAATGAGATTCCCTGGCTCTACTTCCCTCTACATCCCTCTATGTACGAGCGGGTTTATACATTTCTCTTAGGACCTATTTTAGAATCATCAGATAACTCCTATCCACCAAATGAATATGGCGATTTGACATATTGTATGAAAGAACTGTAACGCCGTTTTTTTTTTTTTGGTGGGTTAAAGTAATCTGGTCCATATTAAATTGGATTTTGCACTCGTCTTTCTAAACTAGATAGTTATACAAATATTGCGGGGTACGACACTTGGCTGACACGTTTGAGAGTCTGTTATTCTTAAACGGGCTATTTACGATCCGATTCGTAGATCTACAGAATGGGACAGCTCGACGAAAAGTAATACTCATCATTATTGGCTCTCTATTTATTACCCTACGAATCGGATCGCGAATGGTCAGCTTTATTTTAACGCCCGTCAACGCAAAGAATTTTAAACCTTATGTCAATAAATTGCCATCAATTACTAATTAAGATAACATGCTTCCTGATAGATCTGACAATATAAAAATATTCAGTTATGCCTTAACGAAATACTGGTAGTGATATAGGTAAGGTTTATTGAATTGCATGTTAGTATTACATATGTACGTACATAATAATGATTTGTAAACGAAGTTCTGGTGGCTGGCTGGACCCAGTGTAGATTTTTTATCATATCATTAGCATATCATAAGGTATACTAAATATAAAAATGTTTATTCATGACAAGTTTGATTGTATTAGAGAGAATAGTGCCGATAGACATACTCAGTATACTGAATGTGTGACAAAACGTTATTTACCGGGGCTTGAGATACCGTTATTTTTAGGAACCGGTACAATTAGACAAATGATTATGGTATCAGTACCAAATTTGGTAATGGTAAGTACAACGGATACCGGTATTGTTCTGGTACGTTTCGGTATTACAACGTTTTCCTCGCTTATAGTTAGTGCAAGCGAAAAAGCTTAATGTTGCGCCGTGCGCGGATATTAAGATGCGAACGGTACCTTCACAGGCATGTGCAGATTGTGGGAGTCGCTATTGGATAGGCCGGTACTGATATTTCGATATGAAATGTTATCAACTTAACCGGTACCCTTGTACCAAAAGATACTTCTTTGGTTTCGGCTTTTCGATAGGTAACCGGTATCACGTATATCGAGCATGTTTATCGACACTTCAATATATCGACAAATGTATTTTATTGTCATTTCTTTATATTCAACGTGTTGTGTGATAATTTTGTGTTGTACGTTGTTTAGTTATTTGGATGTATCAAAATGAAATAATTATTTTTCTATTATCTTTATTTCGTTGTTCGTATACTATTTTAATAGTGAAATGCCTAGATTAGGTGCGTCAATAGCGGTAATACTGTGTGAATCCTGACATATAAGTAGTCGGTTTTATAAGAACGCTGGCGAATTTATATCGATGCATAATATTAGGTACTTACTCCAATTAGGAACAAATCGATATTGAATACGTTATCGATTTAATTTGTAAGATAAAGCATTATCTAAGCAAGCAATAATAAATGAAAACTGCGTAATTTGGCCCATAAGCATGGGAGAGGTAGGTATTTAAGGGTAGCCTTATTAGAATAAGAGTTACGGTTGAATGATTAAGAATGTTGAAGTTTTAATCCGTAGATTGTAACAGCACGGCCGGCGTTATTATTGCAAACATTGTATTATCTTTTTATTTGAAGTTAATAAAGTTACAATAAATAAATTGCGTCGTTTGATTTTATACAATAATTTGGAACTTCATTGCCAATCCAATCAATTTATTTCAGACTGCTGTACATAATAATAATAATAATATTAGCTCTTTTAACGTCCCACTGCTGGGCACGGGCCTCCCCTGAATGCGAGGGTGGTTCAGGCCATAATCCGCCACGCTGGCCCAGTGCGGGTTGGTGGATTTCACATGTCAAAGACATGCAGGTTTCCTCACAATGTTTTCCTTCACCGTAAGCAAGTGATAATCATATTACACATAGATTTCGAAAAATCCAGAGGTGTGAGCCAGGGTTTGAACCCAGGACCTTAATAAGCCCGCAAGATGCGTGCTTAACCAATCGGCTAATCCATGTTAGTAATAATTTAGAAATCAATAAACGTACTGTAATTTTGAAGTTTAATCAAATCCACATGGTAGTAAACAGTCAAATATTGAAGCGTTGAAAATACAGATACATTGTAGGTAAAACCAGGACCTACCTATTCGTAACAAGTAGGTATGCAAGATGGTCATTTATATCAGTAGGTATATCACTATGTTAACTAAGTTCAATGTAATTCAGGTGTTAAGTGGAAGCTTATCGGCGATAAACCTACGTTTCTGGACAATTTATTTTGTAAATTAAATTTCTTATGTTTTTTGCAAAGTGTACTTTTATCGTATATTCAAGGAATCTTGACAATAAACACAAAAGCTATGATGATGACTGCAAACACTAGAACCGTCATCGCCGACATATTCAACATGTTCTGCATTATCCCCGAGTAGTCTGGAGCTGAACTCTTCAACTCCAGCGCAGTATAGCCTGTTTGAATCTCGCCACTGATATCTGAGGGCAATAGATCAATACATGAGCATTGCAAGATAACAACAAGATAGCGCCGCAATTGAATGGGACAATGTACGGTGTCTGCTCTAGTACGTAGTAGGTACATAGTAGCTCAATGAGGCTATAATGCCCTCGGTAGGTACGACCATAGAGACAACCTTTTTTTGTAAATTCCTGATAAAATATTAAAATTAGGTACCTTGTACATTTGGGGAGACTTTCAAAAATCTTCATAAGTAAAAAAGTAATAAATCTTATAATAATAATTAAATAGTGGTACCTACAACTAACTTCGATGATTGCTGTGATTAGATTACCTTGAGAGACCATTAGAAGCATTATCACAGAACAGATTACACCCATTTTACTCCTACTACGCTCCAATTTTGATTACTTATAAGCTCAAAATTCCAATCGCCAATAAAATTATCGACGCGAGCTTTCACGCGGCTTCGTGTCTTATCAGCTGTTTAGCTGATTATGGGTAGTAGCTATCTACGTACCGTAAATGAATCATCACGACCGAAAGAGTCTACTCCAAATATCCACCTTTCATCACAATATATAAATGGGAATTCAATAAATAGTATGTTCGTGGACACCGTTACGACTCAGTCGCGCGCGGAAGACAATGTTGAAAACATGTCAGTATTGCCAATGCGGTGAAAATCTTATGGTGAAAAATGCCTTCTTATAAGAGGTAAGTTAATTGTCTAATTGCGAGTGCGATGACATTAACAAATGTGTGAATTTTCGCTGCATGTACCTAGTGGTGTACTGAGCACAAGATAAGACAGTACTAATGATGTAGGTACATATTTAAATTTCTAATACCTAATCAACTGATATTCATTTCACTAAAATTGATATGCATGGGCACCATTCATTGTTGCTGATCAAAAGGGATCTGGCATGAAATTGAACCACTCTTATGAATAATTTTGCATGACAAACTAATTGATAAATCTCGACGCTTTAATCTCTCACCTCTTATCATATTTAATTGTGTTGTCATTATTTATAAGTATTTAATAAAACTCAATTATCCATAAAATCAGTTATGTATTTCAAACTCAAGTCAAAGACAATGACCATGACAGCTAACTACAAATAGTGAAGCGACACCCAACTAGTGATGCCTAACTATACCAACATCCCCCCTTTTCTAATTAAGAAGTAACTTAAAAATAAAATTAAAATTAACTTATCCAGTGTCTGAAGAACAACACTGAATATATTCACCATCTGAATCATTCGAATCAGATTCTGACTCATACACAACATAATCATTAAACTTGTCAGGTTTCTTAATCTTACGACCAAATCGTGATACATTATTTTCTATTTGATCGGTGTTAGGACTATTATGTTCTATTGAATAATGATTATAGTTTAACCCTTCCCTAGCAGCCTGAGTGGTAGTATTTTCTTCTATCAAATCTTGCTCACTAGTAACCCGAGTGGTAGTATTTTCTACTATCAAATCTTGCTTCTTGGAAAAACATAAATCTGGGGGCTCATAAGAATCATCCTCTAAATTGCTTAAATCACTATCAGGTTTAGTACTAATCCTACCGTTTAAGCTACATTCAGATTTTGAAGACATTAAATATTTTCGGTTTCTTCTAAAAGTATTTCCCATTTCATCCCCCACAATATAAGATCTAGGCTCAACACATTTTCCAATTATTCTACCTTTTATCCAGTTTGAATCTAACGTCTTTTTAAAATAAACATTTTGTGTTACATTTAATTCTGGTAATGATTTAGAACTTTTATCATAATATTTTTTTACACCCTGTATATGATCATAATATTTTTTATCACAACCTGTAACCTTAGGCTTTAACATTTTTTTAGATAATGGTAATAATGAATTTAGATTTCTGGAATACAACAACTGTGCTGGAGACGGCATATATGGTTTTGGTGTATTCCGGTAGTTCAGTAACCCAAGATGTGGATCTGAACCATCTTCTTTACATTTTTTCATAATGTTTTTAAATATTTTTACACCACTCTCAATCTGGCCGTTAGATTGTGAATGTTTTGGGCTTGTTTTAACATGGCAGAATTTATAACTATCAGCAAATACTTGAAACTTTTCAGATGTAAACTGGGTACCTGAATCAGTAATCACATGGGCTGGAATGCCATGTCTTGCAAAGACTGATTTACAATTTAGAATGACACAATCACTTGATAAGTTATCCAGTTTACAAGCCTCTATAAATTTTGAATAGTAATCCATAATTACAAGATAATCTTTGTTATCGAGAGTACAAATATCAATGCCAACCTTATGCCAGGGAATTTTCTCAATAAGGTGATTGATCAGTGGTTCTTTCTGTACATTTGGTCTGTATTTTGCACAAGACTCACAATTATCAACATATGTTTCTAAATCTTTATTGATGTCTGGCCAAAAAACACATGTTCTTGCTCGAATTTTGCAAGTACTTATGCCAACGTGTCCCTGATGAATTATCTTTGTCATTTCAGCCCTTAACAATTTTGGGACAACAATTAAATTTCCTTTTAAGACAATATTATCCAAAACTGTAAGCTCATCTCTAAACGTCCAAAAAATCTTACACTCATCATTCAAATCTTTAATGTTCTTTGGCCAACCATTTCTTATGTATCGTATAATTTTACATAAAGTCAAGTCTTGTCTAGTAGCACTTTGTATTCTTAAAAGCTGGCCATTCGAGACAGGTAAAAAATCACGAGATAATTTTACATGGCATATTATATTCTTTTTTAAGTCTTCCATATTAGATTCTACACGGTCAGAACAACAGCTCCGAGACAATGTATCTGCAATATACATAAAACGTCCAGGTTTGTATTTAACATCTAGGTTATAGCCTTGTACCGCAAGCATCATTCGCTGTAGTCTAGCTGGAACTTTATGTAGAGGTTTTTTAAACAAAGTTTCCAAAGGTTTGTGGTCTGTTTCCACATGAACTTTACGCCCATAAGTATATTGATGCATTTTATTACACCCATAAACTATAGCAAGCATTTCCTTTTCTAATTGACAATAATTTTGTTCAGTTGTTGTAAGAGCTCGAGATCCAAATGCAATTGGTTTACCTTTCTGCAATACAACAGCTCCCATAGCTGTGGACGAACTATCTACTGACAGTACTATATTTTCATTAGTATCAAAATATGCTAAACAAGGGCTACTACACAAGGCCTTTTTTAATGAATTAAACGCACTTTCTTGGTTCCTATCCCATAAAAATACTGTGTCTTTTTTCAAGAGCACACGCAATGGTTCGCTTAACTTTGAATAATTTAAAATGAATCTTGACAAGTAGTTACACATACCAAGAAACCTTTCGAGATCTTTCTTGCATTTGGGTTGTTCCATTTCCATTATTGCCTGCACTTTATTCGGATCAGGAGACACACCATTTGATGTGAACAACTGTCCCACAAAAAGTAATTCCTTTACAAATAGCTTACATTTGTCTTGATTAAATTTTATTCCATTTTTTACTGCAATTACCATAACTTTCTTTAGCCTCTCATTTAATTCTTCTACAGATTCAGCCCAGATACACAGGTCATCCATATAAGGAATAACTCCTTCTACATTTTCAAACATCTGAGCGATTACTCTACTGAATTCTTCTGGTGCCGAACTGATCCCAAATGGTAATCTTCGAAATTTGTATCTACCAAATGGAGTTATGAATGTACAAAGATCCGAGCTCTCATCATCTAAATTTAACATCCAGAATCCATTAGAGGCATCTAACAGGGCAAACACTTTAGCATTTTGCATTTTACTTTTAATCTCATCTATTGTTGGCAATTGATATTTTGGTTGAATAACATATTTATTTAATGTTCTCGGATCTATGCATATTCGCAGCTTACCATTTGGTTTCCTTACTAAAACTAAATTATTTACCCATCTTGTTGGTTTATCAATTTTTTCTATAACACCCATTGTCTCCATTTTTGTTAATTCTTCACGTAGTTCTGGCAATAGTGAAAATGGAACTCGCCTTGCAGCCTGTACTACTGGTACTGCATCCTCAGTCAATTGTATTTTGGTTGTACCCGGGATACACCCAAGACCCCCATCGAACAGGTTGCTGAAATCATTTTTTAAATTTTTAATTAATATAGAGATATTTTCATTTTTACAACTTACTTTTAGAACATTAACTAGATCTGTATTGGCCGAAACAAAATCAAATTGTAAACATGTTTGACATCCAAGTAAAGTAGGAACATTACCTTCTATTACAACAAATTTTATGTTATATTTACTTTTATTTGGATGTAAAATATCTAAATGGCATATACCACGCACTGGGACTCTTTTCCCATCCAGTTGTACTACCTTATGATTAGATTTTAGAATCTCAGAGTCTTTAACACCAATTTGTTTACATAATTCACTACCTATAACATTGCATGCTGCTCCGGTGTCCATTTTCATGACAATTCCCTTATTATTTATTGTAAATTCCTGTAATATTTCATTACCTGCCGATACACTCCCAATAAAGAAATCCTGTCCCTCTTCTTGCAAATCTTCTTGAGGAGCCTCTTCTTCAAGAATATTAACTTGCCTTTTATTTACCCTTGAACTCCGACACATTTTACTAAAGTGGTTAGATTTATCACACTTGTAGCATTTCTGTCCAAATGCTGGACATTTGTTGACGGCATGTGTGGATGCCCCGCAATTCTTGCAATTTCTAATAAGTTTAGGTTTTTCATTACGCCCAGTGTTATAGTATACCGCTGCTTCGTCTAGTTTCTCATTATTTTGTTGTACTTCCTGGACGTAATTTTTTGATGCTTCAGCGCATAATAGGTATTTCATCACGTAGTTGACTGTCAATTTCTCGTCATCTTCGGCGATCAATTTTGCTTTTAGGTTATTGTACCTTATGTCTAGGCCGGCTATTAATTTAGTGACGGTTAAGCTCTCCCGGAGCTCTCCAAACTCGCAACTCTTGGCCAAGTTGATTACTTTTTGAAAGTACTCTTCCAATCGAATGTCTTTTTGGTTGAGAGTGAAGAACTCATTTCGCAGCATGAGCAGACTCTTCTTTGGCGCCACATACGCTTTAAACAGTTCTATGACTGCAGTTAAGGATTCATCACCCTTAAGATTGAATGTGTTGTATATTTCAATACCTTTTTCCCCGATGAAATTCAATAGGATGGAAATCCGGCGCTTTTCTGACGCAGTTTCTAAGCCATTGGCCATGATATATATTTCTAACCTTTGTATCCATTTCTCGAAGTTTTCTTTTAGGTTTCCTTCAAAACGCATTTCTGGTAACGAGGGCAGAGCCCCTGCTGACACCATATTTAATTGTGTTGTCATTATTTATAAGTATTTAATAAAACTCAATTATCCATAAAATCAGTTATGTATTTCAAACTCAAGTCAAAGACAATGACCATGACAGCTAACTACAAATAGTGAAGCGACACCCAACTAGTGATGCCTAACTATACCAACATATCACCAATGAAACAAATTAGTTAATAAAATACTAAGTACCTAGGTACTTAGTATTTTATTAACTAATTTGTTTCTAGTATATAAATCTAATTAAACATGCGTGTTTTAACATTGACTTGAAGAGTTCAAGTTAATCGAACGTTAATTATTGCATCACAAATAAGTTCTCTTAGTAACACAACAGAGATCGACCTCACAGAGTCTTTGAAACGCATCTCGATTGCGATGGGCATCGGAAGAGACTACGATAACCTTAACATCATTAAAACATGGGTTGAGGACCTAGGTGCGTAGGTTACGACTCAAAACGGTGACTTTATGCAAAATTTGTTGAATAATCTGCTGGCCTATTGCTATATAAAATTAAACACATAAAACTTTAGTCCGACAGGCATACAATTTATTTTCTAATTTATGTTAAAATGTTACGAAATTTTTAGTAAACAAGTAAAAAATATATTGTTTTAAATCTAAATTTTAAATTCTGTCCACAACGGGTGAAATCTATACCAAAATGATGCGTAAGACCTTTTAAAGAATTTAATAAAAATCGTATATGTGCTACAAACGTCAGGCATTCCGATTTTATGGCGATCGAAAATAAATAAGTACTTAGGTAGTATCGTCATCGTTTCATGGTCGTTTTTTAAACAGTCGATCATTAAAAACGCATACCTATCAATCGGATCCAATATTCTGATGAGACAGTCGAAAGAAAAATCGGACATCTATTGCAATAAGACTAATTATAGTACGTTTTTTTATACTTGTCCTATTTGGTAGGCAAAGATGGCGTTCAGCGGGGCGATTGCGTAACATTTTGTCAATGTTTCAATTGGTTTCGTATATAATTGACACAGGATGAACGAAACCAATTGAAACATTGACAAAAAAGTTACGCAATCGCCCCGCTGGACGCCATCTTTGCTTACCAAATAGGACAAGTATAAAAAAACGTACTATAGGAAGGAATGCTATTACAGGGGGGTTACTCCCAAATACGTCGCTGACGGATCTTCCGAAGTACGGATTCGATTTACGATCAAAACAATGACAAATCGTAGAGAAAAACGAAAGAAGAAATGTCAAATCACGACAATCCGTCAGCCGAAACGTTAGGTTCGTATTTCGGAGTAGGCCAGCAGATCCCTGAATTTAGAGAATTTACCAGTAGGTACCTAAGGAACGGTGATTTCAGGATGATCTACCTAGGTACCTAAGATTACTAGGTAGGTACAAAGGTATTACCTATTCGATCCAGTCATTAGGAATAACTTGTTTCGTTGGGATAACGAATCCCATAGAATACAACCTCCGGTATTCGTAATAGATTGGCCTCTTCAAGGTAACATTACGAGAAAAATGAATGAAATCCATTATGGCCGGGGATATATCGCTCTCAGCCCATATTATACCTGAAACGAAATAATAACAGCTAAAATACTCAGTATGAAAATAATCTACCAACTAAAATATTACCTACACATTCTGACAGAAAATTCCTGAATCTACTAAATGTAGGTAGTGCACTTAACGTAAAATATAAAGTAATGATTAGGTATAGGCTGCGTATATCAGAGGCGAGCGGGCCCGAGGAGTCAGTTTTTGGGTAAGTAGGTACGTAGGTACGGTGAGCAACATCAGTCTGAACATTCTCAGCTTTTCAAATCAATTCCACACTTTGGTATTGCATTAAATCCATTTTTTCTTTATCTTAATAAAATTAAGATAATATTGCTAATGTTTGGTTTTTAATTTTGACAATGGCCACTAACATGCGTAAACTAGTAGGTACTCCACAAATTTATCTAGGAACCTATAAAATGTGACGTCACCCGCATAAGAAGGCGGTGGCGGTGTGGTGGGCGGGAAGCCGCAGGCGGTGGCAGGTATGAGGGCGAGGAAGCCGCACTCCATTCCATACGAGTTCCTAGTTGGCTTGGTGGAGCACCTAGTGGAGTATTACCGATTTGAAAAATTAAGAGCGTTCAGCGACTTATGTTGCTGACTGTACGAAGTAAAATAATTGGTCAATACTAACGCAGGGCCCAGAGTACCATAATGATCACAGTGAAGAGGCAGCCGATAACGCCGATGATGTTCAGCGCTAGCAGCAGGGCCGTGCAGCGCTTGGAGCAGCCGGCTTCGCTGTTGGTACATATGTATGGACTATCATGGCGGGCCCGTGGTTGGCTAAGATTCGGCCTTCCACGCTGCAGGTCGTAGGTTCGATTCCTACCCGGGACATGCATTTGAACATGTCTGTGTGTCCCGAGTCTGGGTGTAATTATGTATAATTTATGTATTTACAAACAAAAAAGTAGTAGGTATAGTATATATAGCAGGGTTGTTACGAAAAAATCACCTTGTTTTAAACACCGTATTTTATTAAAACATGGTTTAAACACGGTGATTTATTCGTTCTGTTTTAAATCAATGATTTAAACACGTTTTAAACAGTTTTCATTTTAAATTTCCTGTTTTTTTACAACTCTGATGTATAGTAATATCAGTTATCTGGTTTCCATAGTAGGTACAAGCTTTGCTTAGTTTGTGATCAGGAAGCCGTGTGTAAAAAAGAAAGTCCCAGAATATTATTATTATTTATCATGTTACAAATATCGCCAGCACCCTAGCTGTATGGCCCCAAACAAAGCAAATCTTGTACTATGGCTACCATACAATGGACGGGGGACGATCCCAGTGGCACCCAGACCAGGGCAAATTACGAAAAGGCCATTTGCGAAATTTGTCTCGGGCAGGAATCAAAGCCGCAACCAACCGAAGCAGTGAGCCCAGCGACCTACGCTCGAACCACTGCGCCAATACAAGCGGTCATACCTACTCGGTAAAATCTATTAATATAAACATTTTTACAGATTGTACCTACCTAACAATGTATTTGCGTTATATGTAGCTGTTGGTTTGGTAAATAATATATTTTGGCTTAAAGTTAACCGCTATGCTAACGAAGGATGTTAACGAACATTTATTAAAATTTGGTTATAGGTACCAGAGAATAAACGTTTTTTTTAACGCCATGGGTTAGGTACCCAGCTAGCCTAGCTAGATAGGGAGAAAGAAAATAAAGAAAGAAAGGAAACATTTATTTGGCACAGCACAAAAGACACACAACACAGTTTAAATAAAACAAAAAATATAAATAAACAGACAGAACAAGAAAAAGCTAGGAACAAAAACAAAACACAAACAGAAGAAGACGAATGTGTCTCACGGCTGGACCAAATAGGTTCCCAGATCAGCCTAATGCCAGGCATAAGCTTGGCGCTGATTTTCATCTGGGACCCGAGTGCCTAACGGATGTCAAGCAGAGAATAGAATAGAAAGTAGAAAATAGAATTACTTAAAATTAGATACTCACATGACTAAATTATGAGGAAGAGTTAGATACTTAATGGATATACTAGAAATAAATTAAATTATAGGAAGTTACATTATAGGACATAGTAATAAACAATAATAATAAACTAAACCAATTAATATGCATACATAATATGTTAAAAGAAAAATAAAAATGAAAAAATACAGGAAGGCAAGTTATTTCTCCTATATAAATTTATAGGGAGCTTCCTAAAGAGCTTATTACACTTGGCTAAATTTAGAAGCTTCTAAATATTTAAACCATTCTAGCTTCTGAATAGCTTGCTGAATGCACTTGCACTGAATGCATTACACTTGCCTAAATTCAGTAAAGACTAAATTAAGTAGCCTAAATTTAGTTAGGTGTAATAACCCCTTAGCCTTACATTAATGACTGAACCGTGCTCGTGAACCTATCATAAATCTAATTAAGGTAGGTACCTATGTGAAATTATTCAGTTAGTGATTGGCATTGGAACTATGTTATTCTCATTAATGTAATGGTTATTCTTTGATTATTAGGTTATATTAAGAAAAACTTTCAACAAACCTTTGCATGGTAGCCTGATGCATTTTAGTCTTATCCACTGGCTCTACTTTTTCTGAAAAACGTTTCCCTATTTATTTTAGCGCGTAACTTACAACGTAGCGAAAATCAATTTAATTCTCTGCTTACAACAATATTTGGATTTTAATAATTACAACCATTATTTCAATTAAAACTTCACTCCGTCGTTGTCAGACATCCGTCAAATTGATTATTTTTTTATAAAGCAAAAGGCAATATGCATAGATTTATGAAAGTTACGCGCGCACGTTTGTCTGCAAAATTATTCTTTGGCAATATGGAAATCTTCACGTGGGAGTCGCCGCTAAACATCAGCCACTATGCTTGGTGCCCTCAAACCCTGTATTTAGGTGTTTAAAACAGAGGATACGGATATCCCAATAAGTAGCTGAAAAATATGAATTTTATTATTTCATTACCTACTCGATTATTTCGTTTACTTACACAACAAACTCTAAAACACATAGGTAATCCGCGGATGTTCGACTGCATATATATGGAGGTGATCCATTTGCGAACCGGGGCGAGCCGACGGTTTAAATAGTCCGCAGACTTTTAAGTGCTCGATTGGCGGTTTAGACCTTTGGCTCGCGAGTTCGTTGGCGCACGCGGTTTTGCTCGCAAATGGATTATCCCCTATAAGTGACAGATACGACGCTCTACGAAACAGATAGGTAGATACTTAGGTACTCACTCTTTCTTTTGATGTGTAACTAAACTGCTAGTAAGTTTGCATCTTGAGAATAGGTAGGTACGGTATAAAATAAATTAAACTAATAACATTGTTGACGTTTAACCACTTAAAAAATAGAAATAACGTCATACTAATTCCTCAGGTGTGAAAGCTCGGCTTTTGGACGCAGCTAATGGGGAGATTATGTATTATTATTTCTGTGCAGTTTTCTTTCAAAAACGAATGTCGCTACCAGGCCATTGTTATAGCGCTGCTAAGTTTGTAGCCATACAATGATCGGTTGGTATGTTCGTCTGGCGATATTTTATTCCTAAATTGGCTGTTGGTCAATCGGAACAGGTTAGGTAGGTACCTACGTTATCGTATACGTGCGTCACGAACGTACTTCATTCAGTGAGCATTTTCAAGGTTTCATACAAAACAACTTGACGATGTCGCGTCGTGCAGTCCCATGGTACAGTCAAATAACGTCCGTGTATCTAATCTACGTAGCAGGGCAAAGGAAGAAATAGAACGAATATTTGCTAGACTGGAACGCAGGTCAGTCATTTCTAATACCTAGTTAAGTAATATTATACCTTCTTAATTATTCTAACGTTATCTATTACCTGCAATCAGAACAGCTTGCAATAGAGTTTGTATCAATACCTACCCATATTATTTGAAATGCAGCATTTTGTTTTTGATATCGTCGGTAGTAAGCATGGACCAGTTACTAAGGGGACTGACCCTAAGCAAGTCGGCCGAGTGGTCGGCCTAGTACTAACATCGACATAAAACGAAGCGAGTAGTTCAACTATTTACCGGTAAATAGTAAAATGAAAATGAAAAAACAATGACCACGTTTTTTTTTCATACAAATATCTAATAAGGAAACCTCTTTCTTTAGTCTTTACTCTGTGGTAGTACATTTCAAGTCAATGAGGTAAGAACTCACAGACAAAAACTCTTTACCACTAACTATAACTATATAGTCTTCCACTGAATCTCTTGTATATACCTACCTACTGAAATTAATCTAAAGCCTGTCTCCTCAAAACTTTAGTGGTCCTTTGCTTTGATAAATGAACCGTCTTCTTCTAAATACTTTCCCGTTTATCCTATGGCAGACATGATATATTGATGCTCTGCAATAATTAATCAGTCCTCTGACGTTTCTCATTTTAAGTTTTGAAGTATTGACTGCTTCGGAAAAGTTGAGATGGAAATTACTTCGAACTGGTAGGTAATGTGATGCACCGGACACCAGTCCTGTGGGTCGATAGGTCTCTACCACAGGGTAAAGACTTAAGAAAGAGGTGCCCTTATTAGATATATGTATGAAAAAAAACGTGGTGATTGTTTTTTCATTTTCATTGTTCTATCTACCGATAAATAGTTGAACTACTCGCTTCGTTTTATGTCGATGATAGTACTAGGCCGACCACTCGGCCGAGTTGCTTAGGGCCAGTCCCCTTAGTAATTGGTCCATGGTCTCTACAATGCTCTCTGCACTCCATCCCCTTACGTATTATTTCCCTTTCATCATCATAATTTCAGCCAAAAAACGTCCACTGTTGGACATAGGCCTCCCTCAAGGTTTTCCACAACGACCGGTCCTGTGCCGCTAGCGTCCAGCGGTTTCCCGCGACCTTCACTAGTACCACACACGTAGGCCTTGTGGGGGGCCTACCCACGCTGCGTCTTCCGGTACGTGGTCACCACTCAAGAACCTTTCCCTTTACTTTAGCCGAATTCATATCATTGATTATTATCTACCCACACTTTTAGATCTCGTCTCAGTAAGTTCTTGTGTCAGGTAAGTTAGTTAGTTTAAACCTTTCTTTCACATGACCTACTCTACCTAGCTTTGCTATGTGGGTCGTCCAAGGTTTCCCAAAGCACAGAGGCGGCTTTACACATTTGCCGCCAGTAGGCTATTAAAATTTGGCCGCCCCTACCAATATCTGCAATTCGATACCCTGGTTCACAGTCATATATTAATTATAAAATTTTTGTGAGTAACATTTGCGTTTTATTAGTATAAATTTTTTTGTTTATTTTTTTTACTCTTCTAGACTGAAGTAGAAGTTGTCTAGTACAGAAAGATACCTTTAGCTATCAACCGAGGCGGCTTTTCTTTAGGACTTAATAACATTTAGGTTTATAGATATGAATCTTTTTAATTAATATTAGACAAAAAAAATTGTTGGCCCCAAAATTTGCCGCCCCTAAAATCTGCCGCCCTAGGCTCCAGCCTTCTCAGCCTAATGGTAAAGCCGCCTCTGCCAAAGCATTCATTCGACATTTGCGGTTTCATTTTCATGGCAGGCGCTTTGTTCGACAGAATGATTTACCGTTCATTTGGTCTTGCAGCTAGAGTTGCGATGATGCAACCATAGTCTTATTTATAGTTATTATTCGATGCATGCGACGTTATGCGGCTCGTCGCTATGCAGACAGATTTATTCAAATTAGGGCCTGTATCAGAATCGTCAGATACTTAAGTTTTATCCTACAGATAAATATAGCGTTTTGACAGTTATTCTATGGAAATACTGTCAAAACGCCTTACCTTTTTATCTGGTGGATAAAAGTTCGTGAGACGATTCTGAAACAGGCTCTTAAAAAGATTCGATTTAGATATGTCTAATGGACCTGGGTGGATGGCTTTTATACAAGCATGGGGTCGACCATAATAAAATCGTTAAGCCCACAGGCATTTCTTCAAATGCCGATAAGCAAGAACTCTACTCAAGCAGTAGATATTATTATTGATAAGGTAATTGCTGTTTAAAATACAGCTGTGCTGTGCTCATTTACAGGATAGGCAATACGGCTGATGACAACTACGGTACCTACCGAAAAAGGCGATAACGTTTGTAGGTAGCGAATTTTCGATTTACATAGTATTTGTGAGTCGTTTTGAAGAGAATATACAAATTGGGTCGAAACAATATATTTTTAACTTGATTTTTCCAAATTGTGATAAAATCGAAACATAAATTTAATGTGGTATTTTATAAAGCACATTGGCCTGCGGAATCATCAACAATTTAGCATAATAAGTCACCTTTTTGAGTCTTAGTAAGCCCGTAACGATTGCTGAGTATCGGCATTACAAGTAGAGCCGACATGTTAAAAGTCACGTAGAGTCACAAAATAAATAGTAGGCATATTTAGCTCAGTTTTTATTCAGAAACGAATCAGCGTTGCAAAAGTTCCAGATTTATCGGGAGATCTCCCGATTTTGGTCATTGTCTCCCGATATCCCGATTTAGCAATTCAATCTCCCGATTTTTTGCATTTCCAACTAATTTAAAATAATATTCATAGATAAAATATTTTTAAAAATAAAATTTTTATTTTGAATATGGTATCACTAAAATAAATCAGTATCAAAAATCTATCCACGGGGACTTTCCTAAATTCTTCGCCTCACGTCCAATACAGAGATTCAACTTCGCGGTACGCTAAAGCAAATTACACTGAATCACCTTAAAATAGAGTTTATAATTGTCTGGTGAGTGTACGCGGGACATTCCCTATAACTTTGTTCGAGTTGTTTCCAGAATTATGTACCTATGTTCGCTATAGGTCGAAATGGCATTTTTCTAGTGATGTGGCATAATATACCAGATAATACCTATGTATCTGGTATATTATGGTAGTCTGGTAGTTTATATCGATATTTTTTTGACAACGTAACAAAATGAAAGTATAATTAATTAATGACAACAAAAAATCGTAATAAACTTTCCACTGACTCGATGATATGTCTTCTGCATACAAAAAGATTTATTGGAGAAAACAATCAAAATTGCTACAATTTTGATATAGAGGAGATTTTTTGCTGGCAAATCTCCCGATTTTTAATGTTTACTTTTGCAACCCTGAAACGAATGTCAGCATCGTGTATTTTGATTAGGCATCATATTCTGGCTAGGCCTAATTTTTAAGTAGGCGTAAGTATTAGACGTGTGTCGTTACATTATTTTCACGAAACGTAACGTAACCGGTTACGTCAAAGGCGTCACCGGTTATTTAATAGGTGATTTTTGTAACTGGTTATTTTTGTAACCCTATGCTTTTCGTCACTACTAGCTTCTTGTATACAAAAATACAAACATTGTTATTTGTTACTTTTAGATGTCTATGGGTGACCGGTGACATAATACCTATGATGTAGTTCGGGCTACAGCTAAATACCTAACCTGTTACAAAAATCACCAGTTACTCGTTCGTAGCGTAAACAGTGATTCGGTGAATTAGCCCGTAACCAGTTAATGTAACCGGTGACGTGAAATAACGCTCACGCCTAGTAAGTATAACGCATTTTGTCTACTTAAGTATATTTTTGATCACGTCATTATTGCAGCTCTTACTTAACATATTGACTTTACATTTTATGTTCTTAGTAACCAAATTGTTGACCCCTTTTTGTGAAGCGTGATGACTGATGACGACGTGGATTAGACCTCGTCCATAATCGGAGTTTTGATACAGTCGGCTGCACATCTCAGGGTACATTTCCAGCATAAGCTGAGCTCTATTTTTATCACGGGTAAACTTATATTATGTGTACTTATTTTCACTGCTCAGGGTGGTTGCGGGATTGATTCCTGTCGGGCCAAATTTTGGAAATGTACTTTATATAATTTAATTTCCCCCAGTCTGTGTGCAACTAGGTTCGCCAAGTCTACGGCACGGCACCCATAAATAGTGTACAAGCATTCTTATTTTGAGACCAGGGTCCCAATTCTCGAGTAATATACATGCCAATTATCCGGTGCCAGATATCACACTAGATAAATATCACAAGAACTGCAAAATACCTGATAGAGATGTAATAAGATGAAATGAGTACCTATGGTTACGGTGAGGGAAAACATCGTGAGGAAACCTACCTATCCCTCGGTATTAGGTAATAGTCAGTTCCTGTATACACGGCGACAAGGTTCACCACCTGTCACGTTGGGTTCTGACTATCTGGTGAAACGTGGGCTTTGAGTTGGTTAATACCTCCACAATGTGGTGGTGTATGGCCACTCAAGCCTCTGACTACCCCCGAATGGGGATAAAAGTCGTGACGTTATATATATATATATATATAGAGTACCTATGGTATTCAGTTCTTGCGATGTTTATCTAATGTAATACCTTATTACATTATTACCCGTGAATCTGGCCCCAGATAGTTGTTTCTGGCGGTATTTATTTATTTATCAGTCTCGTATAGGTCTGTGTTTATCAGTTTAGTCAAGCGCATTGTGTAGGTCGGCGAGGGACAGTCACACGGCAGGCGTGGTCCGCTCGCAGCTCGCAACGCGCTGCGCTGCGCATTCACTCCAACCGCGCGGACGCACGAGGAGCGCGTGCGCGTGCGCATCCGTGCACACATTGTTTACAAACAAGTTTCCACACAAGCTTCCTATCAACAGCGTAAAAGGTGAGTTTATTTTTGTCATTTTATTATTCAAATGATCAATATTAAAGTTGCTTATCTTCATTTTTATATAACGTGCAGCGCATTTTTAAAAGTGGATCTGAGCAAATGCTTTTAGGGCAACGCACTACATGTGTGTTCCATAAATAAAGCTATGTAGTGTAGTATCCGATGCAGATACTTATGTATGCCGTACACGTTTTAATAACTACGCATATTGTATAAAAACAATAAAGTGCTTTACTTATGTTTACCTACTGATAGATAATTATTTATGTTTGAGCACATAAATAATTGTTAAGTACATAACTGATACTGATACTATGTAGCTTAAACTATTAAACTATTTAAATCGATTGGAATTGTAACGGTCTGGTAAGGTCACCTACCTAATATCATTTTTTTAACTTTTTATCTTGTATCACGGTCAGGGCCAAGGATAAAACTGTTGACCTTTTCATAATAATAATATCTAGGTATCTGTTTGACTATTTGTTAAAAGTCGAATGGAATTTAGGTAAACTATTAAACAAGAAAATCTGGTTTTAAATACCTTTGCTATTAAGTAATAGGTATAGTAATATATAACTTGTACTAACTAGGGACCCATACTTAGTAAGTAGTAAGAAGGTTTGTGATTATACGAACATCTGTTTACCTACCTATATAATCTGTTTATATAAACATTTATATTATTTATATGCATTTACAACTAAATAAATATAATAGTAGGTAGGTACATAAAGCAATTGTTTATTGTAATATTGAATTAACCTTCGTGATAGTAAGTTGTTGACTCGTAAGTAACTGACTAGTACATAATTATATTTATTATTATTTATTTTGTACTTACTTAATTAATGTTTATTTTATAACTAAGTACCTACTTACCCAACAGAGTATCTACAGGTAACCTACCTTGGTGCAACCCAAAGAATTTTAAATAATGTACAGTCAGCGACAAAGTCGCTGGACATTCTCAGTATTTGAAATCGCTGCACACTTTTGTTTTGCATCAAATCGAAATAATATTTAAATAATTTTACTAATATTTGGTTTTGACAATTTTCACAAACGTTTGTAAGTTATCACTCATATTACACCATCCAATATTTAGGGACTCTTCACTAAATCAGGGAAGGAGGTGTAATAATATTTTAAGAGTTAGAGACTCACTTTTAGATTAATTAAAGAGTTACCGTACCGCCAAATTTATAGAGAATTTAAACTAGTTTATAATGGTTTTACCAAGCATTTCTAGGAATAGAAGTGATTTGTAATACCAGTGTAAGTCCATCATAACTTTCTATAAATTTGGGGGTATGACCCTAAATACCCTAAGGGTGCGTTTCCACTGACACGGAGCTGGGCGGAGTGGAGTGGAGCGGACCCAGCTCCGCGTCAGTGGAAACGCACCCTAAAACCCTTGTAATACCCGCGTTAATTAATTCGCTATTTTGATAGTAACATAGATTTACTAACATAATGAGTCCTGCTGGGCGATTGCGTAACTTTTTCGTCAATGTTTTAATTGATTTCGTTCATCCAATTGATCCATCCATTATTATTAAGAGTATCTGATTAGATAAATTGAGAATATTCAACTACTTGTGTCACTGATTGTACAACCTAACCTGTCAAGTTACAAAACGTGTTACATTTTAATTTGTTGGTACCATGTTTGTACGGAAATGCGCGGCTGGCCTAAGGGCCACCGCAGACATGCTACTTTTAGCATCGGCGATCGGCGATTTTGCGACTGTATCGATGCTGCGTCGCGTTTTGGCGACTCTACAGTCTCTCACTCTCTGTCTACAGTCGCAAAATCGCCGATCGCCGATCGCCGATGCTAAAAGTAGTATATCTGCGGTGGCCCTAAGTTGCACGTAACGTAATCAACAAACACATTCAAAACCTGTCAGGCTTGCCGTTAATAAGTGTAACTCTGATTGCACTTAGTTACGTAATATGGGTTCTGTTCTGTTAAAATGCTTACTTATTATTATTACTTCATACAGTGTAGCTTGCATTCTCAGCATATACAATTTTATAAGATTCACATACCTAACTCTGTCGGAATTGTTGATTCGGAGCCGTTTACCGCGGGAAACTAATTATGCAGTTCATTACGTCACCATACATAAGTACATTACGCCCTTGCTACGCACAGAGTTTCTCTACTATTTAAAAATGTAATAAGCCCGTAGTGAAAACCGCATCAAAATCCGTTGCATGGTTTAGAAGAACTAAGCGAGCAAACATACAGACATGGATACCGACTTTTTTTTAATACTAAGCACCTTTTTCTGAATCGTCAGATAACTTTTATCCACCAAATAAATCGGTGCGACCCAGATGCCTCGCATGCCTCGCCAGAGCACATGTTATGACATTCTGTGACATTATGTCCATACGTTCCGACGCCGAAACTAACTGCTCAGACGCGGCATGCGCCTGATGTAGACGTAACCAATATAGCGCTTTTCCATAGAGTATCTATTAAAACGCCATATTTATCTAGAGGATAAAATATATCTGACGATTCTGAAACCAGCCTCAAGGCTCTCTTATCAGATTTAACCCTGAGCTTCAGGAACTGACGGCAAGAACAATCGTGATTTAATAAAACTCTTGTAATTGCCTTCGTTATGCAGTCATCCATTCGCTTTAACAGCGATTAAAGGCTAATTGTAATAATAACATTAAAACGTTACCGTCTAATGAATAGATTACAATATCATTACATTTATTTAATCACTTGTTATTGTCGCCATTTGTAACGCCGAGATCTCAGTTAATCTGACGCGCAGATTTTTACCTCCACATTTACAGAAGGTTATGATGGACTTACACTGGCATTACAAATCACTTTTATTCATAAAAATGCTTTGAAAAACCATTGTAAACTGACTAAAAATCTCTACAAATTTGGCGGCATAGATTTATAAAATATTCGCGCCTGCGCTTTAACTAGATACTTAGAAAAAATATTTCAAGAAATGCGGCAACTTATTTTCGTTGCGGCCTGTCAGTTTCATACAATGGTTGCTGTCAGATGTACTGAAGTACTCAAAATTTTGCGTGGTATCAGTTGCCGCATTTTATTAGTGCGCATGCTCCATCTAGTTGGAGCGCCCTCGCGGAAACTATAATTAATCTATGTTTGGCGGTTATAGTCTTTTACAGACCGTCCTTTAAAAATCTATTTCCTTCAATCATTTTGATACGGTCACTCACTATACTAGGTTTATTTACCTAGTTATTAGATATAGAAATGCCTGAATGAATACATGTAGGTATGTATAAAATCATTTAACATGATTTTACACCAGCTGACTGTGAAATATTTCATCAAAGTTATGTTCTAAATATCATAGGCAATAGTTAATACAGGGCCGCGTTCAGTTCAGAGGCTCAATATGCAATAGGTATGCTCCGGGCCTAACTTTTCACTCTGACGTCGTTCCGTACCTCTGAGTGACAGGTTCGGTTGTCACATTTTTCCACCAGCTTTTTGCGCAGTTGTCTTTGGTCAGTAGATATTGGTTCGACAACTGCGCAAAAAGCCGTCGCCGTTCCGTTGCCGGTGCCGTGCCGGCTGGTGGAAAAACGCCCGTTGTACCTTTTTAACCATCAAATTCGATGGTTAGAAAACACTATAAAAAAATACTGTCAACTGCATTCTAAACCTCAGAACGAAGCCGTGTAATCAGTGCATTCAATATCTTAAAGCTATTCTGTCGAACACGTTAAGTCGATTTAAATTGTATCTAACAAAAGAATGATCAAGGCTACCTACAATGTTTGACCGTCATTTTACTCGAGACCTTGATGCGGAGACAAACTTCTATACAAAAGTTACTTTTATGTATGACTGCCACATTTTTGTCCATTTACAATTTATTCGACGTCCATTTACAAGAAGGTATTATAATGTCACAAATGATGCAAAATAACTGCATCAGAATCAGTATAAACTGGATTGAACACATTATTATCTACCTACAGTCTATTTTTGACTCTACTTTTTATCAATAACTTGTTAAGTGTTCACACAATGGCAAAGAATCATTAAAGTTAATAAAATACAGCGACCGATTAGAACATTATATTAACACTCGTATCTATTAACATCACTTATTCTCCATTTATTCATCCTAGTCACTATTTATTCTCAAGTAAAGTCTAATCATTATCCGGTTTGACAATCCCATTTTGACAGATTCTCTATAGAATATTGTCAAATTGTATGGACAGTCTGTCAAATCGGGATTGTGAGGCGTGCATAAATGTGCGTTTATGCTTAAGCCCATAATTAATAACTGTATCTCAAGATTGAGATCCAACTTAAGAATATGTTTTTGACAGATATTCCATACATTAAACTTCAAAACTGCATCTTAAGATCGATCATAACTTTGAGATGCATTTATTAATGCGCATGGTATGGTACAGGCCTAAGAAAAGTCAAGTAGGCGTGCTTTCATCAACAGTTTCCCTATAAGTCTAATGATTACCTCAATATCCTTTGTAATAAATACCGTATGCTACTTTATATAGTAATATAAAGTATAAGTATAAAGTCGTGAAATAGTATCTACAATTGTAACTACCTACTATTCTAAAAAAAAAAATGATATCGACAATCCGGAACTTTTGTTGGAAATCTATGTATTTTATTATGCACATAAAATCGATTCATTTAACTCGCCTAACGCATTCCAATTGGCTCAAATAAATACAGCCAGAATAGAATAGTTGCCTACATTGTGCGCAGAAACATACAAATTACATATAACCAGTGTGTCCTCGGCTAGACGGTGCTTGAGCCTGATTGATTAACTGGTGCTAACCAAATCTTTGCCTGCAATTGACCCAGGTTTGTACCTACTCCTTACAATTCAAATTTACTTTTAACTCTCTAACGATGGGTCTTCCAGACAAGCATCTATGTGATTCACTGAGGCCAAACATCCTTAAAACCATGAGTTCCACGTGGATACATCCGAGAGATATCGCTTTATCTAATACGCATCGTCTCCGCAACTTTCTCTACGTGTTATCAAGGGCGAATTCAGGGCAAACATCCGTCCGCTCACTGTTGTTAACATCTTTGATGTATAAATTAGAGAATCCCACCTCTACATCCAACAGCAATCCGGATACAAAACCAAAGGTTAAAGGCCCCTAGTGGAACTTATTACTAGGTTCACATTGGTCTACCTACAAATATCTATACTTTACTTTAACCGCATTGCTCGTATCATTATCGGTATCAAATGACTTGCTCTATTATAATCTCAGACAAATTAGCCTCGGTTACACTTAAGTTCACATAGTCAACAAAACTAATAACTGCCTACTAAAGTACTATGTTTTTCAATATTCTTAAAAAAACAATCGGATATACAGGGTGGTGACGACATCATGACAATAATTGAAACCACATACTGGGTATCACATTAGTAGTTCGCACATAAAATATTATTAAATTATATTCAAAGGTATTGCCACGGGATTGCTTTTTTATTTTGACTATTTTAACTTTACGCCTACAAAGGTTCCGCTAAAAACAGCGACACCGAAACGATGTTGCCCTGCTTGTACTTACAGGTCAGTCTATGAGGTCGGTAGACGTTTATAAAGGCTGTTGTGTTTCGTTTAGACTATTTCCGCAATTAATTTAAAAAAATAATTAAATTTTGGTCTTTGATGTAAACCTAATGTTATTGTGATTGACTAGCAGGGATCGTGTTTTAATTTATTGTCGTTATGTCGTCACTACCCTGTAGATACTGTTAAATTAGTATACTCGTCTATGATCAATTAATAGGTACTTATTTGCTTACCTATCCTATCTACCATTACGATCATAGGATATACAATCTACCCACCAAAACTTACCACAAAATGATTGTATTAAACCATAACGCGTTCTTCTCTAAAACCGCCCACTAGCTCTACCATGAGAGTAGAGTCGATTGATCTTAGCGTTTCTGTAATTATGGAAAAATATTTATGTCTCGGCTGACCCACAGAGGCGCTGTACAATTTGCTACACAAATATTTCAAGATTCAAAACGTTTATTTTGTTTAGGCCTACGGGGGCACTTACAAATTGTCATTTTACATTTTTTCTTAAATTCTACTGCCGGATCGGAAACGCGACCTCGACTGAGAAGATCCGGCAAGAAACTCAGCGGGCTTGTCTTTTTTTACATTGTTTAACGCAAACGCTATCGACTCTAGCGAAAAAACCTATCGTAGAGCTACGACGACGAATTAAACTAATGCTGTACATACGCATTATAAGCATTTTTTAAATCTGACATTATATCAGCAATAAGTTGATGGACATTCAGATATGGACTGATAATTATTTTAATGGCCTCGCTGTGGTTATGCCAAATGACTAGTGATGCGCAACAATGGCTTGAACCATCAAGACAACAGCTATACAGAGTGTACTTTTCTGACGGGACAGTAAGGGAACATTAAGAGGAGGGTTCGAAATTTGGTTGATTTTCTATTCTACTTTTTCTTTAAGTAAGTATGTGGACTAGGAATCTTATATTTAGATGTATGATTTTTGACTATATTATCTTGAGTATCTTTAAATCCAAATCACGATTTGATGAAATTTTCTCGATAAAAAAAAATTATGAAATGAGCTCTAATTATTTACAATTTTCCTTGCTACCACGATGTTTTTACGATTTAGATCACGAAATTATTTCTAAAACATAGCATATAATGATATCTAAACTACCCTTCAACCATATTTTAATTCATGAAGTAGTTTTTTTTTAATTCAAGTAAATGTGGTTTGGCGCTTACGTTGTTTATTTCCGAGCGCGCGCACAATATCGCCATCTCACATTTTAAGTACTTGAACTAACCATGTCTCTCTCTAACTTTGTATTGTCAGTGTCCGCTCGGACTTGTTCGACGTCGGACCTGTGAAGGATTTTTTAAAAAATATTACGAATAAATATTACGGTCGTGCCACATTACAGGTACAGTACAGTATTTACAGTCCGCCGACGCCTATGATAAATAAATAAATATCCTTGGAAATTCTTTTACACATGACTACCTGATCCCAAACTAAGCAGAGCTTGTACTATGGAAACCAGATAACTGATATTACTACATATACTACTTTTTGTTTGTAAATACAAACTAAATATACACTTAATTACACCTAGACTCGGGACATGCGGACATGTTCATGCACACAACTGCATGTCCTGGGCAGGAATCGAACCTATGACCTGCACTGCAGCGTGATTTTCGTTTGCTTTTCCTTGTCTTGTGTAATTTCTTTTCATCTCTTGTCATTTTGTGTCATCTCTTGTCATTTTGTGTCATCTCTTGTCATTTCATAGTTATTCGTGTCATTTCTGTAAAAACTCCCTATTTCGCTTACTGTTATATACTTGCAGCATGGTCTTGGGCCGACAGTGGGAATACATTGCTTGTCAAAACAATGGACTCGCTTTATTGCGTTTGTTGTAGGTATGGATGGGCAAGTAATAAATATATCATACATCAATAAATTATCGTAAAAAATAACATTACAGATATGGATAGGAAAATGTTTGTCCGTCCTATTCAATCTATTATATTATAAACGAAAGTAACTCTGTCTGTTACCTTTTCACGGCTAAACCGCTGAACCAATGTTGATGAATTTTGGTATGGAGATAGACTGGGTCTTGGCGGAGAACATAGGCTACTTTTTAGGGTTCCAAAGGGTGCTAACGGGACCCTATTACTAGGCCTACGCTGTCCGTCTGTCTGTCTGTCCGTCTGTCAGCGCGGGCTGTATCTCACGAACCGTAACAGGTAGAGAGTTGAAATTTTCACTGAATGTGTATTTCTGTTGCCGGTGCAGAACAAATACTAAAAATATAATAACATTTAAAAATAAATATCAAGTCTCAAACTTGATATTTTTGATGTGTTTATTCTACGGTGGTACGGAACCCTTTATGTGCGAGTCCGACGCCTTCAGATCTTATGAATGTTTTCTTGAAATAAATATAGTGTATTTTAAGTAATTAACTGGCCAACCCTCAGGTCCTACCTACCATGTTAGGATCTTTTTCGTTCTAGCGGGTGTAAACCGTGATTTAACGAGTTAATGTGATAATTTTTGTATTTAAATTATTCAATTCAATGTATTTGTTTCAGACATAGTCCAATATTGATTATTAAAATTATTATAATTTCACAATAAATATAAAACAATAAATAAAAGTAAAATTAAATTAAAAAAATATATATATTTATTTTTATTTTTCATGTTTTATCATTAAAATACAATATAATATAACATAAATTAAAATAAAATACAATAAAATAAAAACCTACCCCTAATTAAACAAATACCGTCCGCGTGGGATACTGGCTGCATGTCCTCCCTGTATTCAAGCTGTTCCTGTTGTCAAGCTAATTTTTTGAGCAAGGAAAGAGCCAGCCCTCTTGTCACCTGTGGCGGTAACCAGTCTAAGGGTGATTTTGATAGATAAAAAAATAAAGATAAAAAGATAAACAAAAAATAAATGCATGGTTAAATCAATAAAATTAATAAAAACTGAAAATTAAATTAAAAAAAATATTAAATATGGTAGAAAAAAATATTATGACACCGCTGATGACTTCATGATCGGCATCGAAGTTAAGTACCAAAGTATTCCTTTGCCTACGAAACATGAAAAAGATACTCATATCCGGCAGTCAGTCACTGACACAGAGTATGTACATTTTTACCCGACTACGGTGGGCGGAGGGTTATGATTTTGACCAATATGTATGTATGTTCATCTGCTCCCGTATAACGTCCAAACTATTTTTATCATAATAATTTGACTAATGAGATATCGTTGGACGCGTCTGGATCGTCCGCTGGTTATAGGCTATTATACGATCGAAATATTGTTATACGTATCTATCAGCATATTGTAGGTATCGTTTGTCTTCTTTTGACTTACTTTGTCTTCAGCAATAAAAACAACATAGAAATTAAATTATTTTTTTCAAATACACTCGACATAAAAATCCCATATAAAACGAAAAAAATATATTTGAATATTTTCATCCATTTCATCTATTTTAAAAGGTGCACTGGGACATATTATTTTAATTGTACGAATTAAACAATATTGTTCCTTCAAAAAATAACTATACTATAGTCTACTCCATAGCTGTTCTGTCCTAGCTAAGCGAGAGGGATATATCCTTCGGCAGCTCACGCGACGCTAGCCACACCCCGAAACTAAAATTCATTTTTTCTTGTATCGTCTTAACCGTTATAACTACAGGAAAACGTTCTTAAGAGACAGTCCTTAACTTTCATAGATTTTGAAAAGGAAATACAATCAGCAAGAAAATGGGCAACTTACAAAAAAATAACATTTTTTGATGCCAGTCGATCATGTTTCTTATAACGGATCAGAACACTCTATTATATCGGATCAACTGAGGTTACTTGAAATGGGTTAGGGTACTTGAAATGTCAGAAATCGCAAAAAAAAGTTTCCCATGATTCTTAGTGAAAAATTAAAATACGAAACGTAATACGATGAAGAATTATAACAATAGATACTTAGATTACATTGTCATCGTCCTGTTGTTATACAATTTCGGAATAATTAGGTTTAGTTGGTTTATAGAAATTTGTTATAAAACGTTGTACTTAATAAAATATTGCCAAAAATAACCTGATAGGTATAATACGTCAATACTATAAAATTATATGTTCTTTAATTTGATATTCTAAAACGGTGCTATGGTAACAGGTTTTTAATTATGACATAAATTATACCGATCCGATTAGTAGGTAGGTTACCTAAGTTTTCTAATATTGCCCGATTTAAGATACGTAAGTAGGTATTGACTGTACCTAATGATAGACAGATAACTGACATGTTAACCATATAAAAAAATTAAAGTACAAGAAACTACTAAATTGTCTAAAAAAGGTTTTTATTGGTGGTAGAGCCAAGCTGTAGCCAATTGACTACAGGTCATATACGGGCTGGCTCGACCGGGTAGTATCACCCTCGCACAGAAGATTGGCGTAAATTAGCTTAGCATCAGGTAGACCGTAGGCTTGTTTACGACCTTAGTTACATTAAAAAAAAAAAAAAACAACTTTTCTTTAACTTTCGTGTGACGTAGTTGAGTCGTACCTATCTGTTGTGATAATTTCCATTGTGATTACTTTATGCTAAGTTATATCCAGTTTTTAGTTTTTCTGTGACTCCTAATAAAACTTGAGTGGCATACAGACAGACGAACACGTATATGATAAAAATACTTAAGAGTTCCTTAGTTTGACAACGGAACCCTAATAAAATGTAGCTCTGATAATTTTATAAACCGGTTTTTTTATCTAATTAGATAAGAGACGGGAGTAACTGAAGTCGTTAAATTAACCAGAATATTCTCCATCCAAATGATGTGAACGTGTTTTAGTTATGCTGTTATTATAATTAAAATGTATAAATAAATAGTTTAGTAAGTGTGGTCTAACGTTCTCTCGAGCCCCGTTGAATGTTATAGATTGGTCTGTGTTTGTATTACGATCGCTCATAAAAAATATTATTGATTGTCTGTAAAAAATTGGCATAAGTAAGTTTTTTTTACATTTATAAAAATAGGTAAAGTAGATTTATTGTTTTATAGCAAGCCGTTATTTTACTGCATTCGTGTGATATCCGCGTCTGTCTGTTTGTCAGCTTGCTTATTGAAAACTGCGCGAAGAATTTTGATACCGATTTCACTATCATTCAAGATAATTTCTATATAGTCTTATATAGTCTTTATATAGCTTTTATAAATGTGTTTTTGTAAATAAACTAATATGTAAATAGTAAAGAAAAACAGCGTAAAATCCGAGCGGGTGGCTAGAATAAATAAAACACAAAAATAAAATTGACTGAATAAATAAAACACGAGGTGTTAAAGCCTTCTCCAATCTGTGTCACTGCTACCAATCATCGTCTATTATTATTTATATCCAACGCGTGTCATAATGGAGTCGGTCTATCTCGCCGATACAATGATGCGAATGACTATACTATACCTACATAAATCTATGTATACTAATAGGTATTATAAATGCAAAAGTATCTCTGTCTGTGATATCCTTACGACTGAACTGCTTAACCAATTTTAAAACATTTTGGTATGAAGGTAGACAGGATCTTGGAGAAGGACATAGGCTACTTATTGTAGTGAAAATAAAACTTGAAAGGGTCGAAATAGGGGACGCAAGTTTGTATGGGAGACCGATCATTTCTCATTTATTTTTATTTTAATTTAAATTATATATTTTAGTTTTTTATTTAGGTTAGTGTATGTACCTAAATATTTAGATCTTCCCCTTCTTCTTTCCCTATTTAATAAGTAATTATGTGACTTAATTAATTAAAATATGGTTTCTCAAGTTTATAGGGATATAGAAAAGGCTACTAGAAGTACAAGTTCTACACAGACGAATTCGCGGGCACCAGCTAGTATTCATATATTTCCGTCATTTCATCGAAAACTGTGTACTGAATCTTACCGCTTTTACTCCGCTTGAGTCAAACAAATGCATTCACTACAATGTAGCCTGAACAAATCATGTGTGTAATGGCCAGAGAGTAAAGACTAAAGAAAGAGGTGCCCTTATTAGATATATGTATGAAAAAAAAACGTGGTCATTGTTTTTTCATTTTCATTGTTCTATCTACCGGTAAATAGTTGAACTACTCGCTTCGTTTTATGTCGATGTTAGTACTAGGCCGACCACTCGGCCGAGTTGCATAGGGCCAGTCCCCTTAGTAATTCGTCCATGGTAATGGCACAGCGCCAACTCTGTACATACGCTATTTTAGCTACTAATAAGATATAAATATCTCTAGGTAAATGACCGATATTACCAGTTACTCATGATGAAAATAATGTTTCAGTACATTGCTGTATTGTTTTAGCAGATATGGTAACAATGCAGTCACTAAAATTGTGCTCAGCGAACCACTATAGTACGTTTTTTTATACTTGTCCTATTTGGTAAGCAATGATGGCGTCCAGCGGGGCGATTGCGTAACTTTTTTGTCAATGTTTCAATTGGTTTCGTTCATCCTGTGTCAATGATATACGAAACCAATTGAAACATTGACAAAAAGTTACGCAATCGCCCCGCTGGACGCCATCTTTGCTTACCAAATAGGACAAGTATAAAAAAAACGTACTATACATGCAACGGAAGTCACACATCTGATAGTCTGACCGCTACCGCTGTGCCGCGCCTTAGGCGCCTATGCGCGGGGAGGTGGGAAGTGGATTCGCCCACCCCGTCTCGCCGCTCGCGTACCTAAGGAGTGGCACAGCGGTAGCGGTCAATCTATATCGGACTCGCAATGCGACATGTTGATGCGGTCGACATGTCGGCCAGAGGACTGCTAAGAGATAATCAACAACATGTCGAACCAAGTACATACGGTTCGTAATGAAGAATTCATAAAGATAATTAGAGACCAGTGGTTTCGCAATGGTCAGTTGTTAAGAGACTCCAGGCCCTAAATCAATGAAGAGTTTCAATTTAAAATAGCTTAACTTTAAGGGCCACCACCGACATGCTAATTTTAGCATCGGCGATCGGCGATTTTGATGCTGCGTCTCGCTCGAAGAAACGCGACGCAGCATCGATACAGTTGCAAAATCGCCGGTTGCCGATGCTAAAAGTAGCATGTCTGCGGTGGCTCTAAGGAGGCGCAGCACTTGTAGGCTTCAAATCGCAACATCACAAGTGTATGACTTACTTTAACTTATTATAACTTATCATCTAAGTAATAATAATTTAGCACGATTAGATAGCACATCGGGTGGCATACTCACAACATGTGCGTGTGATGTAACAGTGCGATAGCAACAGTAAACAGCTTATCGGGAACTTAACAGACCACACTTGCTCTATTTACTTAAAATACTTAACAATAACGTGGTGTTTATATAAAACATGAAGTACACAATGAAAGGTTGTTCGAGTGATAAACGGATCTATTTTTAAGAAATCAACGGAAAACAATGTAAAGGTACATCATTATTATTGTAAACAAGGATATGATTATTATATTGTATTGTCATCTTTTATCGCTATGTAAATAATGCAGGTTCACTAAGAACAAGGCTCCGTTTAAGTGCGATATCGCACGAGGCAACCATGGTTGCGCCACCAGCGGGTTATTCGACACCGAATTGGTTGCGCTACCATGCGGACTCCAGGTGCGATGCCCTTCATACAGCTCTATACATTTTGTTGGTAGAGCGACTGGTTGCGCTACCACTGGTGTACTCGTGCGATATAGCACTAATACTTTTGTTCCCAGTGTTTCATTAAATATAGAAGGAGCCAAGTCGCTTGACGGCTGCCACTTTAATGCCATCTGTAAACTAATGGGGAAATACTATTGGATATCCGTTCCGCTTTACCCCATTATTCTCTACTAGCTGTGCCAGCGACTCCGTCCGCGTCCAGTCGGTGAAGCCCTTAAATATAATTTTGTCTATCGTCTAATCTGTATTACGACAGTCTGCATCAGTCTGAGTTCGTCTGTCCGTGGCTGTCTATCTGTACCAGTCTATACCAGTAAGGTGGTAGAGTCTGACCAGTAAGGTGGAGATCGGCATTCAAGTAGCTAATTTACCTTCGTTTCGTATGATGAGGGAGAGAGCCGGAAGCGCAACCCAGCCACCTCCCCGTCCCCTCCCACTAACCCCACTCCCCTTCAGGTTGGAAACGTGCTACCGATGCCTTTGGTTGCAAGCATCTATAGGGTACGGTAACTGCTTAACAACAGGTGGGCCGTACGCTTGCCTGGCACCTTAGTTGTATAACAAAAGTTTGACTTTATTTGTCTGTGTGTATCAGTTTAGCTGTAAGTACCAGTCTATCTGTATCCGTCTATCTATATCTGTAGTTACTCACAGTATCACGACTGAGCGGTTGGACTCCAGAGCTCAATGTTTAAGTTTGTACTTGATACCCATGTTCCTTACTTAAAATGAGTGAGCGCACTTCGCAACATTGTGCTTAAAAAGTTAGAGTCCGGAGTTTATCGTCTAAGTCAATAGTCAAAGCGTTTAATTTGTTTAGGCCTAGGAGGGCACTTATAAGTAGTCATTTTACATGTTTTCCTTAAATTCTAGCGCCGAATCGGAAACGCGACCTCGCCTGAGAAGTTTCTACTTGATACCCACATTGCTAATTCAAAGTTAGCAGGTCCTCCAGATTTATGTTTTAAGTAGGCAGTTACCCAGCAGCATCATTCCTGAGGGGTTGGAGTTCAGAGTTCAATGTCTATGTTTCTATTACTACTTAATTCAAAATCAGCAGGTCCTCTAGACTTACTTCTTAGGTAGGTAGCTTCCCTACGGCATTAGTACTGTGGAGATGAATTCCAGAGTTAACGTCTAAGATTCCGCGTGATACAAAGACCCGCTTAATGTTTTTTATACGTAATTAGGAATAAAAAAACTAAATTTCTTGAAGCAAGGAAGATATTAAATTTTGACATGTGGTGCAAGGCAGGTATTGTCTGATTTTAAGTATAGCGACATCTAGTTAAGAAAAACGAAACTTAAGATTGTAGAACGCAGCAATAAAATATGTATTATTATTATTAAAATTAAGATTATCTATTCCAAATAGTGACGGATCACACACAACGTAGGGCTCCGCTCTAAATAGACGTATTTCAATAACTAAAACTTATTTTTTGCTAGAATTTCTGTGTGGTCATAAAAATTTACAAACTAATATTTTAGAAAAAAAATATCCTAGATGTTAAGTTGGACTATTAGTCATATCCATGCCAAATTTCATTGAAATCAATCCATTGGATTCGAAGTTGTGCGTGTTCGAATATTTAGGTAGTTTTTGAATGTTTTTTGGCAACCCTAATCTTTACCGAAAAAAAAAATATGCTAGATGTTAAGTTAGACTATTAGTCATATCCATGCCAAATTTCATTGAAATTAATCCGGTGGATCCAAAGTTGTGCTCTTTCAAACATTTAGAATTTTTAAGTAGTTTTTTGAATTTTCTGTGGCAACCCTAAACATTTTCGAAAAAAAAAGTATCCTAGATGTTAAGTTAGACTATTAGTCATATCCATGCCAAATTTCATTGAAATCCATCCGGTGGATTCGAAGTTGTGCTCTTTCGAAAATCTGAGCAAACATACAAACATACAAACATACAAACATACCCACAGACAAAAATTCTAAAAATGATAAAAATGAATTCTGCTGGTCCATCTAAGTCCCCCCCACTATTTTTTTTTTTAATATTTCGAATGTACAGACGCGACCAATTTTACATTCTTATTATATGTATAGATAACCTGTTTTTTCTTGTTTTGGTAATTCGGATTCGAATGTTTGGTTATGTTCGAAAGGCGATTATAGTATTTTTTTAATATTTAGATGCTGCGTCTTCTCGCCTTGAGTTGCAGATGTACACGTGTGGTTTCCACATAACATAGATGGACCATCTGTCAGTGTGCCATCCTAGGCATAAAAAACCGGCTAAGTGCGTGTTGGACTCGCACATGAAAGGTTCCGTACCACCGTAGAATAAAAACTTCAAAAACATCAAATTTCTTGAATGGGGACCCCCTTTATTTTTAATTGTTTTAGTGTATTTGTTGTTGTAGCGGCAACAGAAATACACATCCTGTGAAAATTTCATATCTTTACCTATTACGGTTCGTAAGATACTGCCCGCTGACAGACGGACGGACGGACGGACAGCGGAGGCTTAGTAATAGGGTTCCGTTCGCACCCTTTGGGTACGGAACCCTAAAAAAGACTCGGTATTTAGTAGCACTACAGCTCAATAATGAGTAATTGTTTGTTCCACTGCAGGCAGTCCCGCAAGCCGCCATGTCGATGATCCTCGACGCGATCGATCTGGAGCGGGAGTACGCGCCCAGCAGGTGGTCGGAGCGGTTCCCCACGCCCCACCTGGTCCTGGAGCATCATGTCAAACACGTCACAGCAGGTACCCACCCACTGTTCCTATAGATAGATAATATTATAAATAAATACTACTCCACCAAGCCAACTAGGAACCTGTCAAATGTGACGTCACCCGCATAGAAAGGCGGTGACGGTGTGTGCGGTGTGTGCGGGCGGTATGCGGGCGGGGTCGGGGGGGCCTAGTTGGCTTGGTGTAGTAGTACCACCAGCATGGCTAATAGCGACATGACACTATATGCAACATTGCAGCAATTCTGCAAAAGCAATTCATTACTCCAAGACCTCCAGCAGAATACGCAAGTTTTCCGTGAAACGGTCACGAATGGCGTAATATAAATAATTTAGTATATGGAATTGCTAAGGATTCCTCGGAAAATCGGAGAACTGAAGAGTACCGTAATTAAGGGCCACCGCAGACTTGCTACTTTTAGCAGCGGCGATCAGCGATTTTGATGCTGCGTCTCGCTCGTTCACGCTCGAAGAAACGCGACGCAGCATCGATACAGTCGCAAAATCGCCGGTCGCCGATGCTAAAAGTAGCAAGTCTGCGGTGGCCCTAATAGTGCCAAACTAAGCATCGATTGTTTTATAACTGTGGGCGATCCAAGTGACACCCCGACCAGGGTAAAATACGAAAAGATCGTTTTGGAAATTTGTCTCTGGAAATCGAACCCGCACCCAACCGATGCAGTCAGCTGAGTCGATGCAATGAGCGGCCTACGCTCAATACTACACTGCGCCATCACTACTTCAAGCGTCATCACGCACAGTATATAAAGGTGTGAACAGAGGTGAGAGTATGACGGCATAGACCCGGAATGGACGTTACGCCTAATCGACACGACACCGAATTTTATTAACTTGAAATTCGATCCAGGATCACTATCTTTGTTATCTGTTAGTTTATGAACTATAAAGTTTAGATCTATTTGCTGATTGCAGGTGATTTGCATGTTTATGAGGTGCAGATATGTAGATACATAAAATTTCGTTATAATAGGTAAGGGGCCATCCAATAATTACGTCACACGTAAAGGGGGGAGGGAGGGGGTCGACGAAATGTGACATTGTGTGACAAGGGGGTGGGAGGGGTCCTAAGTTTTGTGACGTCACATTTAAAAATCTAATATATCTAAGTATTAAAAACGCAATTTGAATTTTTATAAAAATTATAAAACATATGTGACGTCACACAGGGAGGGGGGGGGTCTCGCAAATGTGACCAGCTGTGACAAGGGGGGAGGGGTCTAAAAATCAACGACGTTCGTGTGACGTAATTAATGGATGGCCCCTAATCATCAATTTATCTGTACAAAAAAATATAGAGTGAAGTGTTTGTAATGTCAAAATAACAGCTTTTTACTTAATGCATTTGAAAGTATTTACGGTACCTATAGCAAAAAATATTGTTGTCATTTTTTGTCTGTATTTCTGTCTGTTTGTTCCGGCTAATCTCCGAAACGGCTGGACAGATTTTGACGTTAAATTCGCTGGCAGATAGCTGATGTTATAAGACTAAACATATATTACTAATACTTATGCTACTTTTATTTCAGCAAACATTAACATTAAAAAATGTTCAATTCCACGCGTATGAAGTCGCGGGCACAGCTAGTAGATAACAGGGGGCTTACCATGAACTGTACTTCGATTCAATTACAGGAACGTTTTAACGATTCAGCGTCTTTTTGTGCAATGACGTACCTTATTGTCATGACAATAAGAAACGTCATTGCACAAATGGCCGCTGAAACGTTAAAACAAAACTGCTATAAGAGGTGGTGGTAAGCCCCCTGGTGTGTCCTGAGAAATGGTTACAAATTATTTTGCTCTCCTTTTCAGCAAGTGAAGACGCGACGAATAACATTCCACACAAACTGGAGATTGAATATGGATCGACACCCGGACAGAAACTGGACATACTCGGAACAGACTTACCAAACGGTAGGATTAATTTATAATCATAAACAGTTATTACACTAGTACAATCTACAAATACCTACGTTATTACTTTTTAAGAACTACTTATAACTTCTTAAATTCTGCAGCAAAATCCTCTGACCAGAAATTAACAGTCAAGTATAGATAAATAAGAAATGTAATAAATGTAATGTAAAATGTATCTAATAATAAAGCCCTTTTGGCGTGCTACCCTGGGCACGGGCCTCTCCCCAATGCCAGTGGGATTCAGACCATAAGGGTAATAATAATAATAATATCCTGGGACATTTTCTACACACAGCTACCTGATCCCAAACTAAGCAGAGCTTGTAATATGGAAACCAGATAACTGATATTACTACATATACTACTTTTTTGTTTGTAAATACATACTTAATATACATATACACCCAGACTCGGGACATACAGACATGTTCATGCACACAAATGCATGTCCCGGGTAGGAATCGAACCTACGACCTGCACCGTGAAAGGCGCCATCACGCCAACCACGCCAACGGGCCTGTCAAAGGTGCGTTTCCACTCACGCGGACCGTGAATTGGCCAATCACAGTGCTCGAAATCTCCACTCCGCTCTTGGCCCATCACAGTTGGCCAATCACAGTCCGCCGCTCCGCTCCGCCCAGCTCCGCATCAAAGGAAACGCACCCTAATCGACCGCGCTGGCCCAGTACGAGTTGGATTTCACATGCAAATTGGTTAGAGAAATACAGGTTTCTTCACGATGTTTTCCGGAATGGAAATGCGTAATTACACTAAAATGTATTGTGATAGGCAAACAACATTGGCTGGAAAATTTGGGTCAATATAACGGCATTGAGATTGTATTTGCGTTTTCCGATAAACATTTACAATTTGCGGTGTAAATGAACACCAACTATCTATAAACATATTGGTAAAAAAAACTAATGTAAGTTATGGGTTCCTACTCGGAGACAAAATAATATTCTTTTTTCGTACCTCCAGCAATCAGTTTTGACGTCTAACCACGTAGAAATAACATCATAACCGAAAAACTGGAATGGGGCTTGTGGACGCGCCTAAATCCATAGCTCGTGTCGAGTACCTACCTAGATAGTTTATTGTGAACATTTATTTCCAGTCTTCGTTAGTAGACTAAACTAAAACGTGAACGTCGCCTTAATTTGTGAATTGTGAACTGTAAACAAATCTAAAAATAAATGTTATTTAAAATCTCCCAATCTAAAAACTCCATCCATAAAGTTTATCAGTCTAATCAAATTCTAATCCTATCACTTAACACATCTCTTAATAAATTGTTCACGAATCCACATAAAACATTTATTATCGCGTCCTTGTATCTCGTGATTTCTATATCTATTTTATTGCTCGAAGTGGTTTACTGATAAAAATCTGAATATCACATTAGACTGAGAGATAATAACCAACTAGAATAAGATAAGATAGATAGACCGAGAAGAAATTGAATAATACATTATATGGTAACTAAGTAGGCAGGTTTGTTGAAGTACTACCACTATTTTATGTAGATATGTACAACGTTTTTAGAGTTCCGCAGTCCCTTCCTTAAGAACCCACAGTCTGTCCGTCCGTCGGTCATTCCTAGTCTGTCGCAGTGCCATATCGTCTACCGTTTTTAATGGAAATTTATGTGATTTTTGTAGATAATTATCATCAGGTAGGTCTTCAAGGATTTCAAATATTTAAAGCAGGGTTGCAAAAAAACAGGATAGGTAAAATTAAAACTGTTTAAAACGTGTTTAAATCATTGTTTAAAACATTGATTTAAATCAGAATGAATAAATCACTGTGTTTAAAACATGTTTTAAATGATTAAAACATGTTTTAAATGATTAAAACATGTTTTAAACACGGTGTTTAAAACAAGGTGATTTTTTCGTAACAACCCTGATTTAAAGTAGATTTATGTTTACTATAGCTATGCTTTAGATTTTATGGCATCATAAAATGCCTATATAACTCGTACGTATCTTAAAAATAACGGCTATATCATGTCACGTTTTCATAAAACAATGTTGTTGAAACATTAATTTTTGCAATAATACAAAGAACGATAAACTCATCACCCGATAATATTCAGAAACATTTTTTTATCAGTTCGAGTAGAATACCAACAATTTCATATTCTACCACAATTAACAGAAGCACTTTACAAACCGCTTGTAACATTCAGTCTTGTATCTTCTTTTCTAAAGATAGAAATCCTATGTATGACATATCAGATGACCCAATACTGTTAACTCTAGTGCCACTTTAAGGTTTTGTGGTGTTATAAAATTTGTATAGGTGAAACATATGCCGAGCTATATTGCGAGGGTGATCGTAAAAGTAAACAATAAGGTTGGCCGTATCTTGCATTACTTTGGTTGATAGAGGGGTTTACCAGCGTCCAAATATATCTTATTTATACGAGATAACATCCATTTGTGTGAATATGCAAATAGGCAGATAGATAGTGTACGTTCTGCGGTTACATAAACGAATAAATTAAATATAATTTGATGTCGCATTTCAACGTCAGAAGGAAGAATCAGATACATATCTACACACGGGTTCCGCTCTTAAATGTTTCCGTAAGTAGCACTGGCAATGGCCATCTTGTCATAGAGTGATAAGTTCTCACTATCAAATAGTAAATAGATCATTAAAATCGTATTAGTAATTCTTGCGTGATAAGCGAACAAACAGACGAAATTTCCAACAAAATGTTGAAACAAGATCTAATGACTATCGCAACATTTTTATTAATAGGTGCGTCCACAAGACCTGGCACCCTCTTCCGAGCAATCAATATATAGGCAAATCTGATTGCACGGGGCGCGCCGCTTGGCACTCGAAACGCCGCTAATACCTATACCAAACTTGTCTGTTCAAACATGGATTTCTCTATAAAAATACTCACCTCTATTTCAACGCTTAGGTACAAGTCAAAATGAGAACCTTATACAGGGTGAAATTGAAATCATGGGCATCCTTTTAACCGGTGATTCTACACATGATTCCAAGTATTTAGGGAATATTAATCAACAAATCAATTGGTAAAAATTAATTGCCCATGTAAGGAATAACAGTTAACGGGTTTGGTTATTTGCTTCCTGAAGCAATATTTTTTTAAACATAGATTTTTTTATTTACTGTCCCAAAATATTCTGAATCATGTGTAGAATCACCCTTTAAAAGGATGCCCATGATTTCAATTTCACCCAGTATATTACTATCACACATCTATGTGAGAAACTTCCTTTTTGAATTCGGTTAAAAGTTATTAATGAGGACTGGCATGAACCGACATGAGTGGAAGAAGGAAAGGGAGGTCTTTGCCAGGGCTGTGACCGACCACACAGAATAAAAATAAAAACATTTTTTTCCAGATGCCCCAATCTTAGTTTACGTCCACGGCGGGTACTGGCAAGAGTTGTCCCGCGAGATATCCCGATACCCCGCGCAGCCGCTCCACAAGTGCAGGATCAAGACCATCGTGGTGGGCTACGACCTGTGCCCCACCGCGACACTCGCCGAGATCGTCAACCAAATAAGGAATGCGGCCAGATTCGTATTTGAGTACGCTGAAAAAATGGGATCTAGGTGAGACCATATAGTTTTCTTTTATGGTACTGAGGTGGCAAACAAGCTTTCGGCCCGATGGATGTTAAGCAGTTACCGTAGCCTATAGATGCTTGCAATACCAAAGGCATTGCTCGCACGTTGCCGACCTGAAGGGGTGTGGGACGGAGGATAGGAATGGAGGGGGGGGGGGGGGTAGGCTAACGGCTCTCTCACTCATCGTATGAAACGCAGCTGTAATAGCTACTTCACGCCGATCGTCTGTGAGAGGGTGCTATTACCCCGGTCGTGCCCGCTCGTAAATGAGCCGCAGTCAATTGGCTACACCTTGGCTCTACGACCAATAAAACCAAATATGCAAGATAATTATTGTACTTTACAAACTTTTTCTTTTCGTGGGAAAATATTTTTGGATCCTGTATGCCTCGGGAGAGGCGGGAAGGATTTGTGGGAGTCCCGGCCAAGCCGTATACCTACCTACTACTAAAAACCCACGGTGTAGCATCATGCCTGAAAGGGTCATCGATCCCGTTAGTATAAAAGCTTCATGGGTGAGAAATTCTTGCTAGGTAGGTAGATAATATTGAGGACATTACTGTCTGGGCACTTTTAAGTCCCATTTTCACATGGCAATAGAAAGCTCTTAGGCTACAGATTGACACTCCGTAACTGTAAGTACTGTTCAAAGAAAAATGTGTTTATTAGGCAAGAGTTAATGTCCTTCGTGATATTATGTCCCTCGGTGAAATCGGATTTAAGGATTGTGTCACGAAAATTTAGTTTTTCTGAAACTGTTTCAAGTCTCCTGTTATTTTCAGTGACGTCGGGTTTTCACTAGATCCTAGTTTACAGAATAATAGCTTGCCAATACCTTTTCCTAGATTATGATTATTACCTAATGATCTGAAAATAAGGGTGAAGGCGACGAGATAGATAAAACTAATGGACTGTGATATTCAGAAGGTTCATTTGAGAAAACATTCATATTTTTACCATTTAACAACATGACTGGAAGAGATAAGAAGGTTATTGCACCGTACGATTCACATCGACTGGAGCGCATTTACTTGCGGTAAAGGAAATATCAACTGTAAATTACTGTAAAAGCATTTCAGTTTCCTTTTCCCTATTTTAAATACGCTTCGCTCGATGTGAAATAACAGTTTATCTTTACTTTAAAAAAAAAAGGAATTGGCGGCGTCTTCATCAGGCGCATGCCTCGCGCGAGCGCTCACTTTTGACGTCGGAACGCATAGACGTAATGTCATAATATGAGTGCTCGGGTGAGGCATGCGCGCCATATGGACACATCTAATGATTTGTTAATTAGAGAATTGTTTATTAGAAAGCACATAGTGGCCTACATAGGGGTGGTAATCGATTCTTATGATTGAACTTTTCCATTGGTATCATAAAAATACAGGATGTGTTTTTTCCACAATTAAACGGTTCGATTCCAAGAATGCAGTTTTACTTATTTTTTTAAATACATTTTTTTCCATTAAGTAAAATATGCTATCATCGATACTTAGGGTAGGTAGGTACTTTCCCCTACTGTATGCTTACTTGTGAACTTACTCATTAATACATTATTTTACAGAGGCGTGTACTTCGCGGGCCACTCGGCAGGAGCTCACCTCGTCGCCAAACTCCTCGCGAGCGCCGACTTCCTCGACAGCGCGCCAGGCTCACACCGCCTCCAAGGCGCCTTCCTCGTCTCCGGCGTGTACGACTTGAGGGAACTCGTCCACACATCTGTCAACGACGCGGTCCAGCTGCCCAACGAGTGGGCCATCCCATTGTCCCCGCAGTTCGACGACTTCACACACCTACAGGCGAGAAGAGTACGGATATACATCTTAGCGGGACAACACGACAGTCCCACCTTCAAGAAACAGGCCCGAGAGTTCTACGAGGTCTTACACAACACGTGCTTGATGCAGAACATGTATTTGGAAATCAAAGACGACATGGATCATTTTGATATTGTTGAATGTTTTTCGAATCACGATAATTACTTGAAGAATATTTTGGTACATGATGTACGTAAGCATTTAATTGTATAAACTTTTAAGAGCATGTGTTGGCACTCTTTGGAAGTTTGGTTGTGAAATGAAATTATTTGGTCCGTCCACACTTACCGAGTAGCTGCGCGAGCTTTGTCTCATTCCGAATTATGTTATCTAAATATTCAGATGTTAAACAAATTGCTCGAACGCGGCTATTTGGTGTAGTCTGGACGCTCCCGTTATTTAGTTGGCAGCGTAATGTCGCCAAATTCTGATCAAGAATACGAGTGCGTTGTCTTGCCTTTCGCAGTAATGCATGAAATGGCTCTTTGCCGAATGTTTTCAATACTAGTAACGCTAGACTTAGGGTACTTTAAGCTACTATTATAATATAATATATATTATGATGAATAAATCAACGACGGAATGAGGTAGGTAAGGTATTAATTTACCTACCTAATATTTACATGTTTTACTATAAAAATGCTAATAATATTAATTTAGGTAGTGTAAAATGTTTCTAAAGGATATGATATAGCAAGTAAGTAGGTATATAAAAAAAGAATATAGCTAAATCAAGTAGGTCATAGTGACCACAGTTTTAACAAATTTAATATTCAAAAATGGGGTTTGATATTAATTTTCAGAAACATTAGGTACTACCGGTTACCATCGATATTATAGCATCTCTTTAGATTGTCATTCTTTTCGTATTAATTTCACTACGTGTACCTTTATGTGTCACTTTTAAATTACTAAGATTTTTTATACTTTTGATTTGACCTCTTAAAATATTTTACACTATTATTGTTACCTACCTACACCTTGTAATATAATCATAAGCTGGCTAATACAAAATAGCTATCATTGTTTTTTTTCTTTTATTACTATTTAGTCCATAAATATTATACTTACCTACCTAAGATAATCCAAGTAAATAGGTACCTAATGTGAATTTATTACGTACTCACTGTCTTCTAATATTAACATATTACGATTAAACGAGTTTTGTTATATTCATATTTGTTATAGGTACCTACCTATTCTACGGTTGTTCGTTAATTTTATTTTAAATGTACGCTATCATTAGGTACCTACTGCATATAATATAAAGATGAATTTTAAATGATAAAGTGATATTCACGAACCAGGAAATGTTGCATTTTAGCGTTTGCCCACAATATCGGGGTCGATTCGGACGTCATTCGTACCCCTGGTCCCGGTGGCAATAGACGTCCGATAATCTGATCAGACAAACGGATGGCACGTGCCCCTATAGCTGTTTGAATATGAAATACACCTCCGGTCCACTAGCCGGGTCGGAGGATAGAGTCACGCGCAGACAGTGTAACGCAGAGGTGTTTACGATTTTATGACTGTCACATGGTCTTTATGTTCATGGTTTTATGGTGGGCTTTAAAGCGTTTTTAAAACAGTCGTTCAATTACATCCGATGTATATGGAGTGAATCAGATCCGATAATCTGATCCGACAGTTGGTAGCAAAATTGGACATCTTTTTCCACCCTATCGGCCCGGCGGTAGGTGTGTGAGTAGCCGCTTTAACACTTGACATTTTGAATGCCACCATCACGCAGTCAGTAACTTGTCGAGTTTGTTCTGCCCTTTATTCCCGGGCTAACATGTCGGAAATTAAACGGCGGGCCCAATTCACGAAATTCACGGGTCGTGGTCGCTCCGGGACCTCTAACTCTGTCTCCTTTGATCGTCAACTTTAATTGAAATCATCTATATTAAGGAGTAAGTATCTCTATATCTATACTATACTGTAAGTACCTATTACAAAATGCACCTATTTACAACATATAAAATCTTAGTAAAAAGTACTCTGCAAAGCAAATTAATACAACAAATAATAAACAATTATAGAGAGGGACCCACCACTCACCCTCGGAATTGTTAACCTCCAATATTATAAACCAAATGAATTGATCGATAATAGAAGAAGCCAACAAGACCTAACTCCCTGTCAGTCGAGAGTATGTCTGTCATGAGTCATGGACCCTAACAATTAGCAATTCTCCGCAGACAAATCGAATCCTAAATAAATTCGACACGTGTTTCGCCTCTAAACGAGGCATCCTCAGGAAAGCTGGACTGCAACTGAGCAAACTAAGCTGCGTGCGCCGCGCCTTATAAGCAAAAACGACCGGTGTCCCCACTCCCCCCGCCACTCGCAGAATCAATTGAGTGACTTATTTGTTGGAATGAAAATAAATTTAATAAAGGAGAGGTGTCGAAACTAATCTGTTCGTTCAGCAACGCGTTCCTATCTCGCTTAACAATTTCTAAACGCTCCAACACGCACAACCTAAGACCCTTGTCACATATGTGGACCATATCAAAATTATGACTATTATTTAAAGTATGACCCGTCTCTAACAAATGTTTAGCAAAATGGGACCTATCGAGACGGTTATTTCTAAAATCGGCTATATGCTCCTTATACCTAATATTAAAATTGCGACCTGTCTGTCCTATATAAACCTTATTACAACTGTTGCAAACTAATTGATAAACACCGGATTTTTTGGAACAATCTATTCTGTCTTTACCGTTACATAATGATTTTAATGAACTATGTGGTTTAAAAGCTGATCTAATATCATTCCCCCTCAGTACCCTCGCTAGTCTGTCAGTTATATGTCCAAAGTACGTCAGAGTGGAGGCATAATTTAATGGTTCTTTAATTGATGGATATAATAAACTCTTCACTATTTTGTGTTGTTTTATTTGAATGAGTTTATTAATTAAGCTTTTACTATACCCGTTTGACTGAGCTATATGATAAATTATATGTAACTCTTTATTAAATGAGTCTTTACTAAGGGGGGTATTGAATAATCTATGTATCATACTATGGTACGCGGCTAATTTGTGTTGCCAAGGATGGCATGATTTAGCGGGTATAGTTGTATCGGTATATGACGGTTTGCGAAAGATTTCGAATTTATGTGTATTATTCTCTCTATGTATTGATAGATCCAAAAAGTTTATTGACTTATTTTGTTCTACTTCTACTTTAAATTTAATTTTGGGGTGTAAACTATTCAATTTATTTAAGAATATTTGAAATAAACGATCTGTGCCCGTCCAAGCCAGCAGTATGTCATCTACGTATCGGTAATAATAAAAGATGTTACTATTTTTGACAATGTGTTTATGTTCAAAGTGATCCATAAACACATCTGCCATCAAAGGACTAAGAGGAGATCCCATTGCTAATCCCTCTTTTTGTAAGTAATACTCATTATTGAATTGAAAATAATTTTGATTCATACAAAGCTCTGTTAACCGTAATATATTATCAATTTGTTTGGGATGTAGCCGTTTTTTCTCAAACAAATTTTTTATAATATTTAGGCACTCCTTGTATGGGACATTAGTAAACAAACTTTCTACGTCTAAAGAAATGAGTTTAACATTGTGTGGCAAATGGATATCTTGAATTTTGTCAATTAAATCTTTACTATTCTTTAAACTAAACTCCGGTTGAAATAATGACTTTTCTTTAATTAATGAGTTTAAATATTTAGCTAATTTATAGGCTGGGGCATTTATATAAGACACTACTGGCCGGACGGGCACATCATCCTTATGAATTTTAGGTAGTCCGTATAGCAAAGGGCACCGAGGGTTCATTGGTATAAGACTACTGATAATTGATGTTTTTGGACCAAAAAGGTATGTACTAGATTTAAGACAAAGCTTTAACTCTGCGTGAAATCGCTTTGTGGGATCTGAAGATAAGCGTTGAAAATCGTCCGTTAGTATAATGTCCTCTACTTTACTATCATACTCGGGACGGGTCATAATAACTATTGTATTGCCTTTATCGGCTTTACTTACTACTAAACTGTTACTACTAATTTTATTTTGAATAGATTTATATATATTTAAGTCTGGATTAAAAGAAGTACTAGCTTTGTATGTTTTGATTTGATTTGCAGCTAGACTCTTAACTAATTGGTCTTTTTTGTTTCTAATTATGGCTATTTCAGAATCTACTGCCAATGTTTCTAAAGATTTATTTGTAATTGGTTGGGGGATGCTAAACTTTAAACCCTTTTCCAGAAGGGACATTTCATTAGTGGTAAATTCTATGTCTGTCTGATTTTTAACTCTGGGATAAAAAGAATGACTACAAGTTGTCTGGTCTGTCAAGTTTGTCACTGAACGTTTGTCATGTAATAACTTTTGTAACTTTCTATTTTGAACTTGGTACTTTGAATGGGCGAATCTAGAAGCTAAATCCAACAGATCAAATTCAACATTGTGTAATTTAAACGAAAGCTGGGAGTGCAAATTTTTTAAATGATGTTTCAAGTTGTCCCTAGTCCTAAACCAATGCCTAATCTCCTCATTTAACCATATTTTTTGAGCTCTAAGTACAGCAATATTGGCCGAACGATTGTGCGTGCTGGAACGAATATTAATGTAATTCGGGACCAAACCAAAGGACTTACATTGCTGATTAAACCAAATGTTCTGGGAAGCAACGCGGTGCAGTTTGCTGATCTTAATATACAACCTCGCCTGGACAGCTATGCTTGCTGATTTGAGATAATTGATGGAATCAGGCGTAACTTTGCGGAAATCCATTGTTAAACAATTATAGAGAGGGACCCACCACTCACCCTCGGAATTGTTAACCTCCAATATTATAAACCAAATGAATTGATCGATAATAGAAGAAGCCAACAAGACCTAACTCCCTGTCAGTCGAGAGTATGTCTGTCATGAGTCATGGACCCTAACAATTAGCAATTCTCCGCAGACAAATCGAATCCTAAATAAATTCGACACGTGTTTCGCCTCTAAACGAGGCATCCTCAGGAAAGCTGGACTGCAACTGAGCAAACTAAGCTGCGTGCGCCGCGCCTTATAAGCAAAAACGACCGGTGTCCCCACTCCCCCCGCCACTCGCAGAATCAATTGAGTGACTTATTTGTTGTTAATTATACCTCCACTCTGACGTACTTTGGACATATAACTGACAGACTAGCGAGGGTACTGAGGGGGAATGATATTAGATCAGCTTTTAAACCACATAGTTCATTAAAATCATTATGTAACGGTAAAGACAGAATAGATTGTTCCAAAAAATCCGGTGTTTATCAATTAGTTTGCAACAGTTGTAATAAGGTTTATATAGGACAGACAGGTCGCAATTTTAATATTAGGTATAAGGAGCATATAGCCGATTTTAGAAATAACCGTCTCGATAGGTCCCATTTTACTAAACATTTGTTAGAGACGGGTCATACTTTAAATAATAGTCATAATTTTGATATGGTCCACATATGTGACAAGGGTCTTAGGTTGTGCGTGTTGGAGCGTTTAGAAATTGTTAAGCGAGATAGGAACGCGTTGCTGAACGAACAGATTAGTTTCGACACCTCTCCTTTATTAAATTTATTTTCATTCCAACAAATAAGTCACTCAATTGATTCTGCGAGTGGCGGGGGGAGTGGGGACACCGGTCGTTTTTGCTTATAAGGCGCGGCGCACGCAGCTTAGTTTGCTCAGTTGCAGTCCAGCTTTCCTGAGGATGCCTCGTTTAGAGGCGAAACACGTGTCGAATTTATTTAGGATTCGATTTGTCTGCGGAGAATTGCTAATTGTTAGGGTCCATGACTCATGACAGACATACTCTCGACTGACAGGGAGTTAGGTCTTGTTGGCTTCTTCTATTATCGATCAATTCATTTGGTTTATAATATTGGAGGTTAACAATTCCGAGGGTGAGTGGTGGGTCCCTCTCTATAATTGTTTAACAATGGATTTCCGAAAAGTTACGCCTGATTCCATCAATTACAACAAATAATATAAAACAATATCGCTATCCGCGTCTGTCTATTTGTCCGCTTAGTCCTTCTAAACTACGCAACGGATTTTGATGCGGTTTTTACTATCGTTAAGAGCATGGACCAGTTACTAAGAGGACTGGCCCTAAGCAAGTCGGCCTAGTACTAACATCGACATAAAACGATGCGAGTAGTTCAACTATTTACCAGTAAATAGTAAAATGAAAATGAAAAAACAATGACCACGTTTTTTTTCATACAAATATCTAATAAGGGCACCTCTTTCTTTAGTCTTTACTATGTAGTTAAGAGATTTTCTTCCGATGATTTATTTTGTGTCTAATAACACCATTATAATTAAATACCACCAATAGGAACCAGTGTAAACAGCATTCAGGAGTAGCAACCACTAATACTCAAGGAATACTTTGTGAAAATTTTACATAGTTTACCTATTACAGTTTATCAAAATTGGCGGGAAAAAATATTTGACATAGGTGTTCGAGTCTCAACAAAAAAAATATGCCATCCAATTCTAATATTCTCGTTACTCATCCAAACCCCAAAGTTTTATTTCGTACTTTTGAGACATCTTGTATATTTAGACACATAGGTAGGTTGAGCTATTATTCGATATCAGCAATAAGTACAACATGAAAGGAAGTACTTACGTGTAAATGGGTGTCCCAGCTCTTTGTTGTTTGTGTGCACAAAAAAGTTGGGAATTCAGACCATGATCCCACAAAGGCACTGCGGACCTTTTACCCCGTAATAATATTCTGCTAAAATATTTTGTGGTCGGTAAAAACAAGTTTTGAAGTGGAACGAAAAGCTAATCTTCACGGCTGAATGGAAATTGTGACGACAATTTTGGGCAACTTGAAAGTGAGTGTTGAAAATTTCTTACCGTACCGACCGCGGGTGCCGTTACAAACAAAACATAGCATAAGTACAGGTACCAAAGAAATTACCAAAATTACTAAATATGGATAGTTAATATACCTACCTAAGTCGACGACTTGGTGGGCCTGTTTTGTGTGTTGGAAAGTGGTGGGCCGGTTACTCCAGCCATTCCAGCTCCACCAGGAAGTTCCCCAGATAAATTCACCACCACCAGCCACCACCAGCTGAAAGTTCACCAGATAGTTGTGGTGTTGTTTTGTCGAACCACTGTCTTAAGTTCTTCAACCACGATATCTATTCTACGACCAGCGGGGCTAATATGGACCCCATTCAATATTGCCAATGCAATTCATTTTTCTGATTTTCTGAGGAATCCTTAGCAATTCAGCCCAAATTCTGTACACTAGTGACACATTTTACGCCATTCGTGACAGTGTCACGGAAATTTTGCGGATTCTGCTGGAGGGTTGGAAAACTGAATTGCTTTAGCAGAATTGCTGCAATTCATCTTTGTGACGGTATTAGCCCCACTGGCCTTCTTCTGCTGTCTATCTACGTATAGCTGTATACGTGTGTTACGAAGCAGCAGCAAAGAGGAGACCGTGGTGAAGGTTCTGATGAAGCTGGGCGTAGTTACAAGCGATGCAATAAAGTAATAGGTACGTAGAGTGTTGTTGTTTAATCAGGGTTTTATAGCTGACAGAAGACCGAAACGGCAGGTACATGTCATTTTATAAACTCAAAACTTCTTGGTAATGTCATGCGCCTGATGCCAGCCATTTGCAAATACCTACCTATTGGCTGAGAACGATTTCGACGATCAAGCACTTACGGATACAAAAGGGTTGCGACTTGCGATATAGTGTTAAAGTCTGAGCGGTAAGAACCACCGCATCGGTTCTTGAGTGCGCTGCATTCATAGCGTGACCGTTAGATTTTGATACTTTTAAACATATATTTTAGTTTCGAATTCAAACATCATAACGTTAGCTCACTTGTTAGACACGACGATTCTCTTTCTGTACAGAATCTATACAGCGTTACATAATGACATAGGTTACTTAGTTTCAACCCACTCTCTGAATAAATCCCCAGTAATGTTATTAACCCCGTATCAGTCTACGATTCCTGAAAGCTCTTATTTTGTTACGCGTGTAAGAGCTCGTTCTTCATAATAGATAGGCACGTAGTTAGTGAGCCCAAGTTAACTAAGTTACTAAAACAAGAAACAAGAAGACGGATCCTTTTTTTCCTTTCTTTAAGGGGTCGTGGGTCGAGACATTTTCGATCATTAAACTATTTTGATTGTCATAGGATACATGACTTTGCTCTGACGTATACTACAAAGAGCATAGCACTACATGGGATTCTTCAAAGGGCATATCGGCATGTCGGCGCCGCGTCTTCTCCCTTTAAGTTGCAGATGTCCTGAACGGCGGTTTCCGCTTCCCATCACCTGGACCGTCTGTCCATGTGCCTTCCTAGGAAATAAAAAACTGTAACCTATAATAACAATTCGATTGACATCTCATTCATCTAAATAGGATGAGTAGATAAGGCGCTACGGTTGAACATACGCACAAACATAGACTGGATAATACAAAACCTAACCCACCCTTTTGGTTTTACTTTAGTGGGGTAATAAGGAACCGTTAAATGTGGACATAAAGCTCATTGTTTGCCATGAAACCGTGTTTATATTGTTCACATCATACATCAATTTTCTTTGCTTTCTAAATGTTCCGTCAGTGCTAACGAGGGGTCATAATTGCATTTACGTAATAGTATTGTAATTTACAAGTAGTTAGGCGGTGGTCACGACAACCTCATCCAACATTCCATCCTTACCATGCTCACGAAATCCTTTCCATGCAGCAAAAACACGGGGGCTCAGAAACATGCAACAAAAGCGTAGGTAACGCATTGTTCTGGCAACCACGTACCTATCTACAGCCTATTTACATCTTACGTAGGTACTTATGTGTTTTCTATGCAACGCACGTGTGGGATATCTATAGCTCCTCCTACATACCTACGTCAGGTGTCTTTGTTAAGCTTTCTTGAGTATTATGGTTTTGGCACCCGTTTTATACTGGACTTACCATTTTATTTAAAGAATTATTTTAGCACAGGTATGAAATTAATATAAAAATATACGTTATATAATACCCATAAGGCAATGGGATGGCAATGAATTTGACATCATTATAGAAGTATACCTTTCTATAATGATGTCAAATTCATTGCCATCCCATTGGCTTCCCATTGCCTTATGGGTATTATATAACGTATATTTTTTATATTAATTTCATACCTGTCCTAAAATAATTCTTCACGTGTAGGTATTTTATCTGGAAACTACTCACTCACAAATACACAAGAAATGTTGGTAATTTTTAATTAGTTGGCTAAAAACGACACTAGTACCTACACATTGTCCGTCCGCCCAACTTATCCGCCGAAACTTCCAAGTGAATACGAAGTTGCGTTGCAAGTTGTTGGGCGGGCGGGCGGCAGAGCGCCGCGCGCCGCCGCCCAGGCCGCACTCCCGCGAACCTCACGATGTGAGCCTGCGACGCATCTCGTACTAAACTTTTAAACTTCGTACCGTGAGCCCGTCAAGCAATACTATTGTTTATTCGCTTAGCATTAGTTCGCAAGTAGTTTTAAAGTATTGACGCCAGTATCTACGTGTAGTTTTACGTATATTGTTGTTGTGCTTGTCGTCTATATTGCAAAGGTAAGTTTTTTTGTATTTAAATTATTCAAATTTTTATAAGCAGGATTTTTATAAATATTAATAAATTTTTCTTTGCTTAAAAAATCTGTGTGACAATACAGCAAGGAAATGCAGCTGTACGTACCTATTCTTGACACTATCCCACGCGGACGGGATTTGTATGATTAGGTTTTCAGTTTAAAATTAATTTAATTAATGTTATGTCTGTAAATATTTCCGTGTTTAATAAATTATAAATAATTATAACACATACCTACTATAAGTACTTCAAATGTTTCAAGTGCGTAGGTATAGTAAGTAAATACTTCGTACGTTTAAAACAATACTACCTATATGTATAGCACCAAATTAGACTTATTAAAATAGTAGAGACACTTTCGTTTGGTATAATTATTTACTTAATTACCTATTTGTCTAGCTTACATACCAAGCTTCTTGATATAAACTCAAACCCTAATCAAAAATATATATTTACGTAATAATATAGATATGTTTATGATGTAACAACAAATATGAAAAAAAAACGTACGGCTATTTACATTCCGTTCTTGGTAATCGCCATGTTTCCTACTAGATAGGATAAGTGTGCTTACTCGGAATTGCTTTTAACAAAGAAAAATATTTATGTTCGCCACAGGGCACCCATGTAATAGGTACCTATCTCAAGTATGATAGAAATAAAGACTTGTCCTCTGAGTATAATATCAAACAATCAAGTAATACGTACTCTGTAGGTATCTCTGTAATCATCTCAACTTTGTAAGTAGGTACTTTATTAGTCAGACTTATGTTTTACTTTAGGATACGAGGCGCTGAGTGTGTATTGAATATGGCAGATGGCAGTTTATTTATTCCTACAAATCATATTCCTATAATTCGCCAACAAATTTGGACATTCAAGTGCAAGTCATTTTGCTACGTCCCCTGATATGGGGTACCACATAGGTACACGTCTACAATCTATTAAAAACCTCTGCTAAAATAATGCATATTACTGATACTATACTAGGTACCTACTACTATTAATAATATAGTATTATTAGGTATAATAGTAGTACCTAGTAGGGTGTTTGATTCATTTCCCGGCAAAGCGTGTCAAGGTTCGCGGCCACATTCGGACCGCGCGGCGGGCGCCCCGATCCACACCGGTTCAGATTTAGTAACTCTGATAGCGGATAACTTTATCGGGAAATTTTTAGTAACAAAACTATTATCTGGTTTAACGAATTAGCATTTTATTTAACGGAAATCCGACGTTTTTGGTTTCATTTTTAGTTTTAAGGGACCTTCCTTAACCTTCACATGGCTTGGATTAAAATATTGATGTAAACCTAAAAATTATGTGAAATTTACGTTGACCCAAGCGGTTTTTTTTATTAAAGATTGTAAAAGAATAAGTACTTATATTTTAATAATTAAATATCTAGGTATCTACTAAATGGAAAATCATATAGTTAAGTATATTTTGTGCTATGAGTTTTATTATTTACTGACCTGGTTATTTTTTTAATCAATCGATTCGTTAATTAATCTTTCGTTAATAAACCTAACGCGTATAGATAGATACGTAGAATCATTATTCAGATTATTACCAACCATTCGTAGTAAGACCGTAGGTATGCATATGACTCTATTAATTTATCAATTCAAAGTTTGTCTAGTAGTTACTCTGTAAGGTCAGCTGATATCTTCAACATACGTCATGTACACTGGACCGCAAAGAAAAAGGGTCGGTTAGAAAATATTCAATAATATCTTCAATCACATTTTATTTATTTTACATTTATTAAAAATAAAAAGATTCAATTTATTTTTTAGGGTTTCTTACCCAAAGGGTGCCAACGGGACCCTATTACTAAGCCTACGCTCTCCGTCTGCCCGTTCGTCCGTCCGTCTGTCAGCGGGCTGTATCTCACGACCCGTAATAGGTAGAGAGTTAAAATTTTCACAGGATGTGTATTTCTGTTGTCGCTACAACAACAAATAGTAAAAATAAAATAAAAGTTAAAATTAAAGATTTTATATTTTGACGTTTTCATTCTAAGGTGGTACGGAACCCTTTATGTGCGAGTCCGACACGCACTTGGCTCGTCTTTTTATTTTCATTTAAACACATTAAAATATTCTTTAATTTAGTCTTTATTTCATAAAGCTAGGTCAGGTAGGTACTTTTGAAGATATTGAAGATTTTCTAACCGACCCGTTTTCTTTGCAGTCCAGTGTAGTACAACTAGCAATCTATGTAATTTCATAACCAATCAGCTAATCGAATATCGATCCCAATCAGTTCCCTACGGATTGAAGCAGGCAGTCAGCAGCTCACAGAATATTTTCAAAAGTATTCGTTTTCTTTCATACATTTTCCACATTTTTTATGTCTACTAAGGTGGAAAACAATCGTACCTACGGCCGGCCACCATAAGTAGGCCTTCGATGTAATACCAAAGGCATCGCTCTCACGTTGCTGACCTGGGCGCCGAGTCGCTTAGCCATTGAAATGCCACTGTAGCGGGTTGCTATTGTGACCGAGCCTCTGATTGGTCGATCAGAATCAACCGACCAATCAGAGGGCCGGTCACAAAAACGATACAGTGGCATATCAATGGTTAAACTACTTGGCACTAGGCGTTGGGATTCCGGCTCCCTCAGCCATCGTACGAAACGCAGTTGTAACAAAGTCTTACATACTCGTAACGTAGCCCTCCAGCACAACTCTATTGAAAACTTTTCAACTTTTGTTATTTTCATAAGGTAAGGGTAACAATTACCACCTCACATATTTCGTCATACGTCACATTTTGTTATTAATATTAAGTACTAGCTTTAGCGTAAAGCAGTTATAGTAACGTAACTACAATAGTTGGGCATATGGTATCGCGAAGTTTTTTGTAGATATTGATATGTTCTTTAATATTGTAGAACATTGTTTTGTTTTATCATCAATAGTTTCCGTAGCGCATGCGATGAAAGGCATCTTACGGCCAATTTTTTTCACACCTTGGGTTACATTATTGAAGTTTTAGTAGGGATCCCTAATTTTTTAGTAGTAATAAATATAGCCTATGTTACTCAGCGATAATGTAGCATTCTAATGGTGAAAGAATTTTTGAAATAGGTCCAGTAGTTTTTGAGTTTATTCATAACATACAAAAATACAAAAATTAGTGTAGATGTAGATATGTGAAATACCCAACTTCATAACATGAACATGAACGAACCAAAGAATTTATAATAGTCTATGGAACGAACGAGTCACGATGACTTCTTTCAATATTACATGAATGCAAAGACATTAGGTACCAAGAGGGAGACATGAGACCGTCCAAAATAACATGTTCTACTAAACGGAGTTCATGGACATAGTATGACTCAGTCGTTCGCGAAAATAATGTTGAACACATATCGGTATTGCCAATACGGCTCATCTTCTGGTAAATAACACGCATCAAATGCCTTTAAGTTGATTATCGAATTGCGAGTGCTATAACAGATTGAATTTCGCTGCATGTAATTGTGCACTGAGTTTGTATCTAATTGCAATGTTAAGAGGTAGGTACCCTCACGGTTAGTGATGGGATGTTCTCGACAACATTCTCACCCTTGGAAACTTACTCGTGAGATTTTTTGAGAATCTTATATTTTGGGTAACGTTATCCTAACTTTAAATCTTAAAAACAATTAAAACCACCACACTTGCATGTTTAATTAAGTTTATGCCAAGTTTAACATGCTTCAGAAGATAAATTCTCGAGAATTCTCACGAATAAGTTTCCGAGGGTGAGAATGTTCTCGAGAACATCCCATCACTACTCACGGTCATGTGACCCTCAGTTCTCATAAGTTATATCGTGGTTCGAGTTGTCTGCGGATTGTCACACTCATCCGGTTAAAAGCGACATGCTCTCCATACTTTTGTACGACGATCACGCCCCAATAAGTGCCTACGCGTGCATTCAGTCCCCGTCAAAATGAAATTGGAATCACACACTCAATAGGATTCATAGCGATGAAATCGTGTTAGATTCGTGCACTGCGTCTGATCTGAATGAGAGAAATACAGACGAGTTCACACTGTTGAAATAAGCTGTTAGGGGACATCCATTATTAGAGTCGATTTTGGTGATTTTTCGACCGCCTTCTCCCCCTGGTGAGATGTCGTGAGGCTTAGCTCGACCTCCTTCCCCCACTAATCTCACGTGAGATTACGTCTCGCAATTTTAAACTGTTTCTTGCGGAAAAAAAAACGTTATATTTGCTGACCCTCCTCTCCTCCACATGAGATTGGGTGAGATTCGGTCTAACCCTCCCCCCCTAAACGCCTCAAGTAATTAATTACCCCCTTAGACATCGGTATTTATGAATTTCATTTGTCGCGTCACTGGCACAAATTAATTGCTCAAAAACGCAGATACGAACTCAGTGGAGGAGTTAATGAAGTCAAATAAATGAGGAGGCAAAGGTGTAAATAAGTTAGAATGTGATGTACCTAAGTAGATGTTCAACCTGGTTAGGGGTGTCAACAGGATTTTTCGAGTTATGCTCTTTGATATCGCCTCGGATTCAAATAAATAATAAATAAATGATTACTACCTATGCGTTTAATGCTTAGATATTTCAGAGTTTATTTAACTAAACTGAAAAATTTATGAAAGTATTACGCGCGCCCTCGTGGACACCAATCAAAAATCTAAGACTAAACTTTTAATTTTAAAAAATAATGATTATTCAAAACAGCGACGAGTGAGATGCATTACTTACCTAAAATAACCTATGGAATATAGAATTGTCACTCACTCTCTTGAAAAAGAAGTGATTTTAGATACTTACCTAACATTAATATCATGCAACAGGCGCTATGCTACGTGTATATAAGTACTACACTATTAGATAATCTACGACATGTACCTACAACAGGGGTGAACAGGTTGGGCTTGCAATCAGAAGGTCCCAGGTTCGATCCCCGGTGGGGCATGCACCAATGGGTGAATTTTCATCTATGTGCATAATTTACAGTTCGCTGACGGTGAGGGAAAACATCGTGAGGAAACCTACCTATCTCTCGGGATCAGGTAATAGTCAGTTCCTGTATACACGGCAACAAGGTTCACCACCTGTCACGTTGAGTTCTGACTATCTGGTAAAACGTGGGCTTTGAGTTGGTTAATACCTCCACAATGTGGTGGTGTAAGGCCACTCAAGCCTCTGACTACCCCCGAATGGGGATAAAAGTCGTGACGTTACACACATGTACCTACAACCATAATATTAATTTCACTATAATCCTAAATGAACCAACCCTAACCGACAAATGCGTCTCGTCAAATTACCCGAGGCTGTAAAATGAGGTGTCAGGAAAACGCCAGCCCCTCTCTGTCCATCAACCGCTAAATGAGTTCCTGCCAAGGAATCCTCCGGAAATTCCAAGACCAGTAATTAGTGAGCGCTAATGACCGCTTACAAATTGATCCGGGTTTTATTTACATCCTTAATAACCAAGGGATAGAGGCGGCAGCTTCTAATACGCATTTGTTGTGTATAGGTAGGTATAGGCTAGAGCAGGGTTTCTCAAAGTGGGGTTCGCGAAGGTTCCCCTAGGGGTTCGCCATTCGACGGCAGGGGGTTCGCGACAAGATATACGTAATGGTGGCTTGATGTCTGGCAGGCAGAAATGTAGATGAAACTCTTCAAGCTGATTTAAAAAGGTTGTCTTTGATAGATTTTTGGGCAGCTAGACAGGAAGAGTAGGTATCCCGAACTCTCACGCAAAGCGGTGAATTTCCTTTTACCTTTTGCTACAACATGCTTATGTGAGAGTGGGTTTTCACACCTGGTCGTGATAAAAATTAAATACAGAAATCGACTTGATACTCAGAATTAAGGTTAAAATTGTCCAAAATTACTCCTAAATTGCCACACCCTCCTCCTTTCCATTTGCACACCCATCACATTAATATTAAAAATATATTTCTTTTGACACTTTATATGTTACCTTTTATTGGAATAAATACCTTATTTTCTTCAACAGTCAATTTTATTATTTTCTTTGGGGGTAGTTTGTTGATATATCAAAATATGTACTACTAGCGCCATCGTCACACTTACGTTTCTGTATAACTGTCAAACTAATAAAAAGTTAGTCTGTGAAAAATCTTACCGCGCATTTTTATTAGGTTTTGGGCTCAGACCCTTTTTATTAGTTTTCACGTTATAGTTTTAAAGTCAGTGCTAAAATGTCGTCGGCAAATTACTCAGTAAACGTCCCGAAATTAAAAGGACGTGAGAATTACGACGATTGGGCGTTCGCTGTCGAAAACTTCATGATCCTGGAAAGCGTCGAATTGGCGAGTCAGAGTGTTCTATCTGAATCTGACGATAAAAGGGCCAGGGCGAAGATGATTATGACGATAGATCCATCTCTTTATGTGCATATCAAGAATGAAGCCACGGTACGAGGTTTATGGAATAAATTGAAGTCGCTATTCGACGATACAGGTTTCACGCGCAAGATAAGTCTACTTAGAAACTTAATATCTATCCGTTTAGAGACCTGTGATTCTATGACCAGTTACGTAACCCAGCTTGTAGATACGGCACAGAAATTAAAAGGTACCGGTTTCGAAGTAAACGATGAGTGGATCGGATCGCTTTTATTGGCAGGACTCCCAGAAAAATTCAGCCCCATGATAATGGCAATTGAGCATTCGGGGATGAAAATCAGTGCTGACGCTATAAAAACTAAGTTGTTGGACATGAGTACAGATTTTGAGGTTACGTCGGAAGGTGCATTCGCTGCACAGAAACGTACTAACAAAACGCAACCGAAAACACAATCCGGTAGCGGCAATAACGGAACGCAGCAGGCATCTGTCACTGAAAACGTCAAAACGATACGTTGTTACAAGTGCAAGAAAACGGGGCACTACAAAAATCAATGTCCCTCTGCAGAAAAACCGAAGACGAAATCGAATGCATTTAGTGCAATATTTCTTACAAGAAAATTCGATCAAAATGATTGGTACGTGGATTCCGGCGCAAGTGCTCACATGGTGTCTAACGAAAACATGTTGACAAATGTTTCTTATCAACCAGAAACTAAGGAAATTATAGTTGCTAACCAAACAAGTGTACAGGTTCTATGCTCTGGTGATCTGCGCCTCACTACATGTGTGAAGAATACAGAGTATGACATAGAAGTTAACAATGTTTTGTGCATACCAAAACTTACCACGAATTTGTTATCAGTGAGCAGAATGATTGCAAATGGTAACAGAGTATCCTTCAATAACAATGGATGTTACGTTTACAATGCTCAAAATGATTGCATTGGTGAAGCTAGCTTGGAGAATAATGTGTACAGATTAAACATAGTAAAGTCTGAGCAACTTTTGGCAGCTGCAGTACAGACTTCATGTACAACTTGGCACAGACGACTAGGTCACATTAATGCGAATGACCTTAAAAAATTGAAAGACGGGGCAGTTAAGGGCGTGTCTTACCAGGATACAAATAAATCCAGCTGTATTGTTTGTTGCGAGGGCAAGCAGACTCGTTTGCCATTCCCCAGAAGTTCAAGCCAGCCTATTAAAAGCCAGGATGTCCTGGCATTGGTCCATACAGACTTGTGTGGGCCAATGGAGGAAAAATCACTTGGTATGGCTCGATATTACCTGTTATTTGTTGATGACTTTAGCCGAATGTGTTTTGTTTATTTTTTGAAAGAAAAAAATGAAACTTTTAAGTACTTCAGAGAATTTAAAGAATTGGTAGAAAACCAACAGTCCAAGAAGATGAAAATACTACGATCTGATAATGGTGGAGAATTTTGCTCTTCGGAAATGGAGAATTACTTAAAGAAACACGGCATCGTTCATCAGAAAACAATCCCGTACACTCCGGAACAAAATGGAATGTCGGAAAGATACAACAGGTCAATAGTTGAGAAGGCACGCTGTCTCCTGTTTGATGCTCGTTTTGATAAACAGTTGTGGGCAGAGGCTGTAAACACGGCAGTGTATCTAAAGAATAGATCACCAATGGCCAGTCTAGACAAGAATACTACCCCGTATGAGGTGTGGATGGGTAAAAAGCCAGACCTCGGGCACTTAAGAGTGTTTGGCAGCCCCGTAATGGTCCACATTCCAAAGGACAAGCGAAGAAAATGGGATAAGAAAGCCCACATGATGTACCTTGTCGGCTACTCAGAGAATACCAAAGGTTATCGGCTCTATAATCCTAAAGCTCGAACAATAACTGTAGCTAGGGATGTTGTTGTTATGGAAAACATTAACCAGGACAGTTGTACTACAAGTGTTATAGTTGAAGAACAGCAACCACTTGAAAACTCAGAGCAGAAGATAGCATCGGGTACTGACCAGCCAGAATGTCTGAATGAGACTGAGCAGACTGAGGAGGAGGAGGATACAACATATATTCCTAGCGAATCATCAAGTGACTCCGAAAATTTTTATGAGTCATTGACAACTGATGATATCCCGGTTATCCCTCAAGAAGATGTAAATCAACCAGCCAAGCGTGTTCGTCGGAAACCAGATTACTATGGTCACTCTAACATGTGTGTTGAGGATGTGACGGGTGAACAAATTTCACTTTCTGAAGCCATGAATGGTCCCTATAAAGTGCAATGGCAGAGTGCTATGAAAGAAGAATTAAAATCTTTTAGTGACAATGACACGTGGGAGCTGGTAGATCGACCAACTGTCGGTACAATAGTGAAAAATAAGTGGGTGTTTAAGAGAAAGTTTAATAGTAATGGTGAAGTGCGTTACAGAGCAAGACTTGTTGCCAAGGGTTTTACCCAGGTTAAAGGAATAGACTTTAATGAGACATTTTCCCCTGTTTTACGGTACTCTACTTTAAGACTATTATTTGCTTTAAGTGTGCAACTTGACTTAAATATTAATCACTTAGATGTCCCCACAGCATTCCTGAATGGTCATATTGATGAATGTGTTTATATGGAAATTCCAGAAAATTCTGATTTTATTAATTGTAAAAATAAAGTACTAAAGTTAAGAAAGGCCATTTATGGACTGAAACAATCTGCCAGGGCATGGTATACTAGGGTAGAAGAATGTATGTTAAAACTAGGTTATAAAAAGTCCAAATGTGAACCTTGTCTTTTTACAAAATGTCAAAATGATGTCAAAATATTTGTTGCATTATTTGTGGATGATTTTTTTGTTTTCTATAACTGTGAAGCTACTTATAAGCACTTACTAAATGTATTAGTATCAGAGTTTAAAATAAAGGATCTAGGTCAGATGAAACAGTGTCTTGGCATGAATGTCAAAATTGAAAAAGATTGTATTACTGTCGACCAAGAACAATTTGTAAACACTATACTTAATAGATTTAAAATGTTTGACTGTAAACCATGTGATACTCCTATGGAAGTAAATTTAAAGCTAGAAAAGAATTTAAATAACCAGTGTGATGATAAATATCCTTATCAACAGTTAGTTGGAAGTCTTATGTACCTATCTGTACTTACTAGACCAGATATTTCTTTTAGTGTAAGTTTCCTCAGTCAATTTAACACATGTTTTAATGAAACTCATTGGAAGCATTTAAAAAGATTGTTAAAATACTTGCAGAAAACTAAAAATTATGGTTTAGTTTACAAGAAAAATGATTGTAATTTTCATGGTTATGTGGATGCAGACTGGGCATCATGTAACATTGACAGAAGGTCATATACTGGGTTTTGCTTTATTCTGTCAGGATGTGTGGTAAGCTATGAATCTAGAAAGCAAAGGACAGTGGCCCTGTCCAGTACAGAAGCCGAGTATATGGCCTTATCAGAAGCTTGCAAGGAAGCTGTTTATTTAAAACAATTAATGAGTGAGTGTGGTATATTGGATAAAAGTATTCCTGTATGTGTGTATAGTGATAGTCAGAGTTCCTTAAAATTAGCAGCTAATCCATTGTTTCACAAACGTACCAAACATATAGATGTACGCCACCATTTTGCTCGAGAATGTGTAATTAATAATAAAATTAAAGTTGAATATGTACCTACATCTGATATGCCTGCCGATGTATTAACCAAAAGTCTTTGTTCCAATAAGCATTACAAATTTATTAAATTAATGGGTATATCAGAAGTTTAATAAGTTTAATATTAATTGTAAATTAATATTTATAGTACTACATTATTTTGTTATGAGAGGGTGTTGATATATCAAAATATGTACTACTAGCGCCATCGTCACACTTACGTTTCTGTATAACTGTCAAACAAATAAAAAGTTAGTCTGTGAAAAATCTTACCGCGCATTTTTATTATAGTTAAGGGGTTCGCTGTCACCTGGAAACTTTAACAGGGGTTCGTGGATCCGAAAGTTTGAGAAACCCTGGGCTAGAGTATCTATAGTATTTTTGCATGGAAATTATGCAGTTTTAATGAGTGTGTCTAAATCAGGGGCATACCGCGCTCGAACACTCAGTTTTGACGTCAGAACGCACAGACATGCGAGTGCTTTCATAACATGAGTGCTTGGGCGAGGAATGCGAAGCATCTGAACGCACCTAATATTAGAAAGGTTATATTTTTTAATTTTTTTCACCAAGTATTTTTTTATTGTTGTTTAAGCATAAGTACCAAACTTTGCAAAAATTCAGCTTAAAAGTTTGCAATGTAAGTACCTACTTACATATACTTAGGTTCGTAAATAAAATATGACGTAAAACTTTCGTCATAAGGACACCGTAGTAGCGGTGAAATAAAAAATCTTTGTCCCGTAGTGCGCCTGAAATTTGCATAATTCAAGCAATATATTTTTTATTGAAATTCATAAAAAGTTTCTGTTTCATGCGACTTTTGAACTAAAACTTGATGGCGCCTTTAAAGATTTTCAATAAAACATTAGCTGGCAAAAGTTTTGTAATGAAAACTAAATATAGAGGATAAATTATACCTATGAATAAATGGGATAAATGTATGATGTTTGATTGTATAGTATAGTGGTGCGCTGATCCCAGTTTCAGATTGCTAAAATAATATACGTATGACTGGAATTATTATTTCGAACTTTTGAGACGTCCCTTAGGTATATTCTACACGTTATATTTCCAAGTTAACGCCTCAGGCGGTAGACAATACATCCCGCCTTTTATTCGCCCAAATTGAATCCATATTCGGGGACCATTAACTTACATTATTGTCAAAGCTTTTATGTTTAGGCGCTGCGTTTTTTGTCGAGTAACGATGTTAAATATATTTCGTGTGTTGAAAGGTATCAGCGAAGGAGTAGATATGTAGGGGTAAACTGGCAGATAGCTGATTTTATAAGGAACAACTTAAGCTAGTTTTATTTTAGAAAAAGAATTAGGGTTCGCGCAATAAACAGAAAATCCACGCGGTCGTAGTGCGGGTAAACTTTTTTTTAAATTTACGCGTACGAAGTCGCGGGCAGAGCAAGTAGTAGGTATGTTAACTAATACTAAACACTCAAAGTCGACAACGTTTGTTCCATATACTTTTGACAGTAATTACCGTATTCGGCCACCCGTATACCGTATAATTTATGGAAAGCGTAGTAATGTTAAACCACTAAGTTGCAGTACAACTTATTCTATTAAATCAACCTTGCCGCTGCGTCCTAGTTCTCATTCTGACTAGACTAAAAACTTATCAACATAAGCTGGTTTATATTTATTTTTTGTGTGACGCGACGTCGTTGTTGACGTGTTGACGTGACGATTACAGCACAATGAAAACATTTCCCGACGTAATTAAACTGAAAACATATTCACCTTACGCTACTGAACAAAAGTTTTGTCGACCGTTCGTTCGTATGAGAGTGGCTAACTCTGGTAAGGAGCATTCCGGCTGCTTGAAAGCCTCTCACAACCACTGAAACTAATTCTGTCTGGCATAATGGAAATACTAATTTCAAATCGTACACTTTGTGCAAAACATAACCAACCAAATCCATGTATTCCGTTCATTCTAACTAGTCTAGTGCACTTCTTTTATTTTCTCTTACGCAGTTGACATTTTTATAGTTACTTGGTGCGTCCAGATGTCTCGTATGCCTCGCCCGAGTACTCATGGTACTCAGTCATTTATTAATTCTCTTCACCTAATGTTTAAAATATTTATCTTACCTATGTATTTTAAAAGTCAGTCTTAAGTAGCGTAAGCTAAGTAGGTACTAATCCAACCTACCTTCCTGACACGTCTCGCAATTTATGGTGAACCCTCCATTCGGCATTCATTTGTACGAGTCACAGGCAGCCGGGGCCCGATTACTGTGACGCTCTACACGTCTGAACCCGCCGTTATGTGTTCTAAAGCGTTTAATTTATTATTATTAAATAACGTAGGTATACGTACATTTGATGTTGTAATTATTAATGTAAACTAACTACTATCTTCATTACAGAATAATTTAAAGATATGTTACTATACTTACTGTTATGTTCCTACTTATTCAAATATATACGTATTACTAATAAAAAATGGTTTATTATTCATAATGGAACGATTTAAAAGTCTACCTAAATCATTTAAAACTAAGAACTTGTTTAGATTAAATTAGAACTGTTTATTATGAGTTAACAAATTATTTCTAATTAAAAACTGCTACTAGCAAAATGTTAACTAATGTGAGTTTTAATGTAGGTAAACTTTTTAAGCGTTAAAACTTTTTTGAGTAGGTATAAAGTCGCCTCGTAGCAATTAGTTACCTGCCCCTCTAGCCAAGTCGCTACGTCTATAAGCGTTTCTTCAAATCGCTACTTTTCACGTATGGAAATGACATAAGTCACGTGATCTACCTACTATCTATCGTCTTGTAATGTCATTTCCATACATTTAAGCGCTAGTAGCATTAAGCTACCTGCTCCCGTAACTGTAGTAGGTACCTAAGTAGTTAGTCCTAAGGGAATGTGAAAATTAAATTTCGAATCATCTAAAAGAAAGAAAATCACATTATTCATTAATTAAGTTAGGATCTTCGTGAATTTAATGGATTCGCGTCGGCACGGCTCCCGCCCGATTTGTGCTTTGATTTTACTTCTCATTACAATACGTTGATTGAAACACTTATACCAATTTCTTCCCGGGTACATTTTTATTTTTCATCTGATTTTAATATTCAACAGTCATTTGACTTTTTATAATTTACATTATAGGTACACACCCGATCTATGACGGCCACAGGGTAATGATTCTGCTAGAAAATCATAAAAATGTATTTCGTTTGTAGAATTGCTATGAGGCGTTCTTTGTCCCCCTGACTCCCATGCCTACTCAAGTCAATTTAATTTGCTAATTAAAATTGTTCGGTGTTATTACAAAAGGGCTAAACTCGTTTTGAACGCGTGTCTAGTCAAAAGTCCCTCGTAAATGTGCTTAACTTGTGTTTATCTCGTGTAACATCTATGGTACACTATCTATTCTATCAGGTAGGTCTATTTGTCTGAAGCCCTCTAATGTGCCATTTATTTGTCGCCATTCTTTTGGTAGTACGTACACCCATTATGTTGGCATCATTAGGAATGTCTGAAACGCCTCCTTTATTGTTATCTATGGAGGATTCTATTCGGGAATGCATTGTTCTCGTGTTTGCCGTCCAATTGTCGTGACGATAAGAAATTTATATGATATGAAATGTCCCTACAGGCGATCTATTTGGATATATTTTCGATTATAGAACCACATCTCAAGAACGCACTCTACTTGTGAATTTGTGATCCATTGATTCATACATACGGGCCTTGAATAGTGACTTTTTAGGTGCTTACTCTTTTTCAAACAATCATAGGTCAGGTCGTGTGCTTATCGCAGCCAGGTCTTTGCTGCCTCAGGTTCAAAAAGCCATAAAATTTGCTGTACTAGCCTAGTGGTATCCACTTCTATAGAGGCTTGTGGACGCACCTATTGTAGAGTACACCAAAGGGCTGAACATGTCCAACTAGCCACACTAAGGGACCTTGATAGAGCCTACGGCAGATATGAACCGAAAACAGCTTTGAGGCATCATAATATTATTATATAGTTTTCAATTCATTAATTTTACTAAACATCACGCATAAATGCTTGATGGATTTATATAAAATGTACACAGGATATTCTGGAAAAGGTAGGTACTTTCTACTCTAAGTCAAATCAGCCGTAGTATAAGCTATTAAAATGGGTTAAAGCGAGGTAGGTACACGTTGAATAAAAGCACTACTGCATCACTCAGCAAATACATTGTTTAAAACCTGTGCGGTCGGCGGCAGTTGCACAAATAGCCTAGATACGACCGTGATATTTGCAAGCTACTTATTTACCCGCAGATTGCAACTAACTGCATTTCTGTTGGGATGATACCTAGATGGCGGACGGAGATTTTATTTCTTTATTAGCTTTTACTGGCCGCTTCAGCTGCGCAGTTTTAAAAGGTTTCGAACACAGCCCGTCTCCAAGGCTTTCACCATTTATATTAGTGTTGGTTTCCAGCTTACTTTTTATTTTTATTGCCTACGAAGGCACACGGAGAGACGGTCCACCTGATGATAAATGGTAACCGGCATCATCCAGGTGTCTTCTGTAATTTACGGGGGACTGACGATAACCTTATAGTGCATAGAAAAGACTCAAGAGCGCTTATTTGATTAATTATCGATATTGTCACATACTGATAGCCGTTTACCACTTGAGTGTGGTTCTACCGGTTACTACTATATTCAACCCATCGTTATCTGTATTATGTATAATTTACTACAACAGAACTTCACCAAACCAATATATTTCAAACCTCAAGACATAATAACATCAAATAAAATAACGATTTCCTCCAACAATGTAACAAATAACTTTACAACGACACAATAGAAGGTCAAATCCAAGCGTAATAAGCAATCGTTCAACCAATAATAGATTGACTAAGCGCCGTCCTCGCGATCCCTGAAAGGGGCATAGTGCTATTTTTGATGTCCCTCACACACTGTATTTAGCCTCGAGTACACTCGAGACAGAATTATCGAAGGTTTGGGTAGGGACGAGTGTCGATCTCGATGCTATCCTATCAGGGAAGAGGATGTTGTTTTAAGATCCCAAACAATTAAACGCGTTAACCTTTCATCGGTACTTACGCACGATATGCAACGGCTTTCGTTTGTGTGTAGATAACTTTACCTGGGGGCTTACCATCACCAATTATTATGACTCAATCGCAGACCTAAAATAAATCGTTCTCATAGATATACCTATTATTAGGGTAGCTATTCAGTTTAGATACCTATGCAACTGAATCGCAATCGATGGTAAGCCCCTGACGGCCACAAACCTACTCCGTGCTGTTGTTTTGCGCAAAATTCGTGAATCATTATGCGTGTTCTACAGGTAGGTACATAATTATTAAATTTAATTAATTATTATCTAGGGGCTCCCAAGTTTTCAAGTATTGTAACTGATTTAACGATAATACAGTGTAGTAAAGCTACATAAAGAATTGTACGAAGTAGTTATTGTACCGTTAGCGGGTTGCTGCCGACGCGCTACCACGAGGCAATTTTACTTTATAGTACGTTTTTTATATACTTGTCCTATTTGGTAAGCAAAGATGGCTTCCAGGGGGGCGATTGCGTAACCTTTTTGTCAATGTTGCAATTGGTTTCGTTCATCCTGTGTCAATTATATACGAAACCAATTGAAACATTAACAAAAAGTTACGCAATCGCCCCGCTGGACGGCATCTTTGCTTACCAAATAGGACAAGTATAAAAAACGTACTATATATACATATACTAGTACACGTTTAACCACTGCGTGCGCGAGTACCATTTACCATTACCCAACCATTTAGTTTTAATTAATATTTGAACAATAAACCAAATAATTACTACGACCAGTGACTTTTAGTAACTACCACCAAAACCATACAAATTAGAGTACCCATTGGGTACTACCCAACGAGAGTACTTTACAAGAATATACCTGTATGTTTTGTGAAATAGGTACAGTTGTGTTTATAAAACATTGTTTATTGGGTTATAATTTTATTATATTCTCTGCACCTACAAACAATAAAGCTGGTTCAACACCCTTAATGACAATGCAACCAAATTGCTGTACCTAATTATAACTTTGAATAGGTATCTCTCAAACTTCAAAACTCATTATTATCTCTAAGTGTCCAAGTGAAATAGAGTACGTTGTTAGTACTAATTAATACGTATTCTGTAACTAGAGTCCTCTTTGTGACGGTGTGCATAGCCAGCAAAGTGTGAAGTTCTCGAAGATCGATAGTGTATCGGAGCATTAAAATTTTACAGGTGGCCGAGCGGCCATAAGCACTGAGCCACTCGTTTTATTGATTTGACATTAAATACTCCATGGACTATTCCACTGGAATGTTTCTGTATACCTACCTATTGTTTTATTGGTTGCAATTTCGAGAAAAGAAACATAAAAAATGTAGTCACAATAATAGTTTTTTATGTCACTAAGTTGGCAAACAAGCGTAAGGCTTGTCTGATGTTAAGCACTAACCGAAGCCTATAGATGCTTGCAATACCACCGACCGGAAGCCGATCGACCGGAAACAACTATAATACTATCCACTTTACGCCGATCTTCAGTGAGAGGGTGGTACTACCCCGGTCAAGCCAGTTGGCTACAGCTTAGCTCTGTGTGCGTGTGAGTTAGGATTTGTTGTGTGTGCTTGTTCGGACCAATGAGCATTCCGCACCCCGCGCACTCGCACCTCAGTTGACTGAAAAGTTTGCACTGCGAATCATGAGGTAGACTCCTAATCTATGGGTACGTAGCACGTAGACTCCTAATCTATGGGTTATGTAGTCGATGGCCGCAAAGCATGTATTTGCAAGGAAGTTTTAAGTCTCTAACACCTGGAATGCGGACTTGGCAGCAAAAGTGAAGCCGACAGCGAGATACCATACTGAACGTTGTTTCCTTTGCCAACAAGAGTGACCATAATATTTTGAAATTTTGAGAACGTCCCCATGGACATCTAGTGAAAACGTGCTTTTGTTCCGAGATTGTTATGATAGGAAAATAATAAAATAAGGAAAAGGATGTTTATTTTCTTAAGAACATGAGTAGGTACAATAAATTAGTCTGCGGTGGCCAAACCACACGTGTGCCTGTCTGTATCTTGGCAACCTAAATGAAGTTACAAAATAGTATTTAAGATCGTAGATTTTGCCACTTTGTAATATAAAGTAACATGACACTTCACACGCTTGGACGTTGTCTAGGCTCTCCATATCTATGGTTTTTCCTATACTTATGTTTCCTATACTTACTCTTTTTCTATGCTATAAAAGGTACCTACTACTGTTAACATGTTATGTTTGATTTGGGCTGTGCAAGTTGTGACAGACGGACATAGAGACAGATAGACGGACAACAAAGTGATCATATTAGGGTTTAGTTTTTTTTCCTTATTAGGTACGGTACCCTAAGAATATCCAACTAATTAGACCATAAGACAAAATTAAAGGACAATGGGAAAAATTGTATGGGACTTGGTCCAAATATACACCACTGACGTAACCCGATAGACCACTAAATACTGAGTAACTTTTACAAAGACCGATCAACAAAATAAGCTGTCAGTAAAAAAAATATGGGTATTTTTTTTTATTTCACCCTTAGTATTATGTTTATACATTTTTTTCGAAAGGCAACAATACAAATACTCTTACTAACATTAAATAAAAATAAAATAAGCTGTCAGAAAGCAAAAAATGCCGTGAAAAATATTTTATTATTATTTTTGTTACCTGATGAAAAGTGAACAACAACAACAACAGCAGCATTCTTACGTATTTTCTGATGTTGCGCTTCTATAAAATAAATAAGCAGGTACCTTCTATGCGTTACCTTACTTTTTCACTTATCATCAGGTAACAATAATAATAATAAAATATGTTTCACGGCATTTTTTGCTTTCTGACAGCTTTTTTTATTTTTATTTAATGTTAGAAAGTGTATTTATATTGTTGCCTTTCGAAAAAAATTTATAAGACATAACACTAAGTGTGAAATAAAAAAATAAAAATATTCTTTTAAACTACTCATTTTTTACTGACAACCTATTTTGTTGAACTGCCTTTGCAAAAGTTACTCAGTATGTAGTGGTCTATCGAGTGACGTAGGTCTCGGAAGTGTTGGACATTTGGACCATTTTTGCCCATTGTCCTTTGTGCTAACGAAAAGGAACAGTGAGGGCAGGGCATTTTCTTTTAAAACTCCTTGTGTTAAATTAGGGACATAATGCATATGACGGAATTTTGGGTAATTTTTCTGTAGCCAATAGGTATTTGTTGTAACCAATTTACACGCCTGGGATCTGTAAAAGACAAAATTGTTTTTTTGTTTTTTATTGCTTAGGAGTAATCGGGAAGTGTAAAGTCAAAAGTCGTCCCGATTTCAAACAATTTCAATCGACAAACCATCGGTCTCGGCCTTTATTTTATATTGTCCATCAAGGGTTGCAATGCTGACCGCGCTGTGGAGCCCTGGAGCTGCGCTGCGCCGCGCTTTCGGCTATCAACAACGCGCCCAGCAACACACTCATTACAGACCGTGGCAGTAATGTACTATTAAAAAGTAACAAAAGGGTAAAGGAAAGGGGCCCCGAGAATTACATTGCCTGAAAGGGTTAATCTGGCCTTAGACGTGCGCGTTCCTCGAGCGTGTGAACGACGCGAACGCCGTGTGCGAGCCCGGCGAGCCGTGACAACGCGGCGTGAGCGTCGCGTTTTACCAGCGTGTGGTCTGTCGCGCGTTGCAAATGCGACCGACTTCAAAAAGTAGCGATGTAGTCGTGCGGCAACGAAAAGCGCGACTTTATCGCTGCAAACAGTTCCCGTGGACGATATTCCTCAGTTAACACAGACACATAATAAGATTTATATTATAGTCCTTTTTACTAGCGAAATTTATGTCACCCGAACATCTAAAATGTACTTAACGTGGAAAACATAGTTACCCACTTACCTATGTTAAGATAATCCTTAATTCGGATAATATTCGCTTTTACACCCTTCCATTACGCATATTCTACCCATTTTTATGAGAAAATTCAGCACAATCCTCTAGATTTAAAATTAGCTGAAAATGTCGTGTGTCACGCAAATTGACGTTCTGTGTTTCAAGTTTTTAATTTTATTTCTGCTACGATTCCTATAGACATCACGGAACTGACAATTACAAGCGAATTATTAAAGAAGGTAAGTACTTATTTCCAGATATTTATTTATATTTGAAATTTTAATCTTAGGATATTCTTATACTTTACCATAGGTATTTCATTAATCGACTTTATTGTTTATTATTCTTAACATGAAAATGTACCAAGTTTAAGGTGATCGAATAAATATTAACTGGCAACACAAGGGATGAAAGGTTGTACTGTTAGAAAGGGAAAGAAGGCGCAGTTATAGGTATCTGGCTCGGACCGGTTTTTATAATGCGTGCATCGTGGGCGTTAAGTCCGTCACATAAGGATTATTCTTGATTAAATGAATGGAAAATAAAGTTTGTAGTCCACAGTCATGTTCAATGGTATTACGTCGATGTGTATTTGTTATGCAAATGAACCACTTTTTTATATTGAATTATATTTCATATATAATAGATATGCGAAATAATATTATTATTATTATTATATTTTATGTAGGTACCTATTCTAATCAGATCAAGTTTCCGATTCACTTTCATCATGAACGCCTTCCTGAATCTATTCCGGTTATTCTAAAGAAGCTCTATTTTCGGTTCTGGAGCGACACTTGTAGTATCATTAAAAACCTGTAACAATAACTTAATTGATGATACCTATTCAAGTGTTGTTAACTTCAAGTGAGAATATTTAAATCGTTTTACTTTTTTGTGATCATTACCATTAGCATTTTCCAATATCCTCTTATTTGGATCGTTCATTAGGAAATATCCAATTTGAAAATAAAAACACTTCTCTGGCATAATGTCTATAATTAAGAAATTTCATGGCGTGCTCAGTTTTTTAATTTATCAAGATATTTCGCCTCGTTTGATTTCGCTTCCGTAATCTCATTAGTGAATTTACTGCTTATTTTAAATTATTTTTTTAATTCTCGCTTTATCAGATTTTATTAATTAGTCAACTAGCTTTTGCTCGCGACTTCGTCCGCGCAGAATTTATATCAAAAAGACGTTTTAAAATAATCAAGGGATGCATCAAACCCGGATCCCGTATCCCGGATATCCCGGATCACGTATCCCGGGTAACTAAACCACGTGCGTTCATATAGGTACCTACATACCTACCAGGGGTGTAACTACCACCGTATCAGCCGTATAATGATAAGGGGCCCCGGGCTACAGGGGTCCCGAACGGGTGTGAAAATTCTATAAATTGTGAAAAATATTAACCCTTCATTTGGGCCCCCTAACAAATTTTGATACAGGGCTCGTCTAAGGCAAGCTACGCCACTGCCACATACAACAAAAGTAGGTACATATTATTACCATTGTTTCGTAAAATAAAATTGAGTTGCAATGTCTAAACATTTTCGCTTACGAGGGCACCCCACATCAACGTCAAAACTGATTTCACAGCTGACCCCATAGCATTGTTTCATAAATAATACAAATTCTTCAAAAACCTTGCTTACATATGAATAATTAAAATTAGTACCTAACGACGGAAGAGAAAATATTTTTGTTTGCTTCTCATAGTGACCCAGTTCTGAACGTTTTCTTTAGCATATTAAACATTATTCTGTGTTGCAGTAACTAAAGTACCTAACTCAGCTTGGAAAACTTTGAAGTTAGTACCTATTATTATTTTTAAATTGGTGGCCCGAAACAGTTGAGTAGATTAGATATTTTGTAATTTAAAAAGAACTTTTCCAAATGGATATTTAAATTACAAAAAAAACTTGGGCATCAATCAAGACTATTCCAACCGTCTTTTTGTATTAAATTAAACTTTATTGTAATCCCGAAAAGCAGAACTTCGCTTTTCTATTTAAATCACTTATGCAAATTAATCCTTTCCGATTACTTATGTAAAATAGGTTCTTACAGAATGGCCTGAAGGTCCAAATCTCGTGACATCTGCCGCGGTTTTGCGGCGAAAAAAGCATCCGCTTTGAATTCTTTTTACCGAAGGATAACACTGATTAAATCTGTTTATACTATAGATACAATTTAAATTCTTTATCTTAAATTTACATGTCGTTCTTCTCAGGCTTTCCTAGTTTAGTTCGGAGTTAATTTTCTTTATTGCTTGGAAAACAATAAGATACATAAATAGATAATCGTATTCATGATACAGCGCTTGCCAACTTCAAATGAAAGTTCACAGACCAAAAATCCTAGACAACGAACTAACATATTTAATGCCTAGACATATTATTTTATGACTGACACGAACTTCCCTTAAACATAACAAAATATTATGTCATAAATCCCGTCGGAATGATAAATTATGATATTGAATAATTTATTCAATAAAATAATATCAAGATTTTGTTTCGATCTGTAGCTCCAGCGTGTCTTATCTCTCCGCGTCAGAGCGGTACTTAAATTATGACAGCCTCCAATTGAATTTGCCGGCGAATTCAACCATGCGATAGGGTTGCCTCTCATCTTCTAGCTCCAGGAATGGCTTTGTAGAACCACAATTGTAATATAATTACTTTTTTTATTTACAAGTACAAATAAAGAATATACAAAACCAAAATAATAATAAAAAATACCGTGATTATTAGGTACCTACCTACCTTAGAAGATCAGGTAGAAAGTTTTTATTTTGTTCCCCAATTATTTTACCTAAGTCGCTAGTGATTCGTACCTATTTGTATAAAAAATATCATCCCACTAATATTATCAATGTAAAAGTTTGGATGGATGTATGGATGTTTGTTACTCAATCACGCCATAACGGCTGAACGGATCTGGATGAAATTTAGCGCAGAGATAGATTATAGTCTGGAATAGCACATAGGCTACTTTTTTTTAAATTACGCGCGGACGATGTCGCGGGCGGAAGCTAGTCATCAATGTGTAGCACACATTGTTTGTAGTGTAAATATATAATCGGGCAGTCTTTTGTTGTTATTTATAAATGAAAAATGGCAGCCCTATCGAGTGAATTTATATTCGTCGGTGTCGCAAAACGACTGTCTTTAGAATCAAGATTGAAGTGCAGCAAAAATAAATTGAATCATCATAATAATTTTGAGTAGGCAGTCACTAAAATAGAAACTGAGAGGGTGAAGATTTTAAATTTTTGGTGAAGTTAATTAATTTAAGGCGATAGCGGAGTTGTTTGAAAACAACAATGGAGATATTTGAAAGCTCGTGGCAAAAACAGAAGAAACATGCAATAAAGACATGAACTGTTAATTACTACTTGACCCGTGTCTTGATCTTCTCGTATAACTGCTGGCGAGTTAATACATGATCGTAATACGATACGTGAATACGACGAATGACCTCCGGAAACCCCAAATGTTCGTTACGACCCCAACCAATTAGGTAAAGGAATGAGGTCCCTGTTTTTATGTTAATAACATCCCTTTTAAATGATTCTCCTGATGAAATGTCAAATAACATGAGAAAATCCATTACTTACGACAGAAAAAGAATTGCTTCTTAACTTACGCAAACTAAGTAGAAAAAGTGCTCTGCCTTTTAATTTTGGAGTTGCAAGAAGTCTAATTAACTGAGACATAGTATGACTGATAACTAGTTTTATTAAATAATCATCTATGAATATGTATTTACCATAGGGATCAATAAAGCAAAGATTCTTCACCATCTCTTCTATCGATATACGCATACGATGCACTACCGTACGGAGCAAATCTAGAAAAAAATGTGGGAAATATTCCACGACACTAAATTCTAATTTGAAATTTCTGTTATAATCAATAAAACATAAAAAATAATCTGTAAATTGTAAAATTAAACCTTATTGTTCTATTCCTATCAAAAAGTGACATTAGCACCTGCCAGTTTACCTCGTCTATTAAAAATCAAACTTTATATTTTAATTTCCCACAGAGGTAGAGCGAAATTCCGCGGAAAAACATTCTAGATCTGTCCCCAGACGTAATAAGAAATAAGAATATTTTCCCGCGTCACTGAGCTGAAATGCTACAGGGACTCCGAGCCGGGATAACTGCATAATAAACACGACTTTTTCAGATCTCAGCAGAGTTCATCAGCATGCATATTGAGCACTAAGTACTGTTATGACGAGTTTTGTTTGTGAATTCATTTTCTTCTAAGTTTTTTACGGCTTCTGCAAGAGATCACGCATAGTATCTACCTATTCGCTACTTCGTTGACTATATCATAGGTATAGGTCTTTTGTACGCGTGTCTAGTCATATAACCCTTCCCTCAAAAAATTACTAGACACGATTTCAAAACAGGTTTAACTTTTTTTGTAATAACACGGTAAGTCTTTACAAATTGTATTCGCATACCCAATTAGTACCTTCTTATCAACCTTGTTAAAATGCTATTTTCGCTGATTTAACATTCCGAGAAATAAATCTCAGTTTATTTAAACGTCGTTAATTTAACGATGTTAATATCGGCATTCGGCAATGATTAACCGACTTCAAACTTTAGCGATACGAGTACCAACTTAGAAAATTGAAATGCAAATGGTTCTTAGTAAACTTTAATTAATCCATATAAATGAATACCATATATGCAACCCAATTAAATTCTCAAGATTTATGTATTGATGCATACATAATGTACCCATAAATATTCTACTAGCTATTTTGGTACTTATTTAGCCAGATGAACAAACAAACAAGCGCTTAAAGCGTTGCTAAGCGTCCTTTGCCATAGGCACATATTTACCAAATCGTTTCCTCCTAATCCTCTATTTATTCAATAGGCACTTCGGAAAATGGGAAAAATCGCGGCGCAATTTCCTAAATTCATATGATAACGCGTAGATGGTTGATGAATGCTCCTTGAATCTGGCCCTCAAGACAACTGCCGTCTCAATGCCATCTGTGAACAAACGGAAATATACAATTACCATCATACCAACAATCCGGAGTCTGATGTAGTCTGTTAGCCAACTACAACAACTCTTCTGATTAGTCAAGCAGAATGGCAAAACTATCGGTGGTAATTCAAAAGCTATGAGACTACGAATTTTACGAAAGTTAAAAGTGGTTGTCACAGCAATTTGCCGTTGTCATTAGCCACGTCCAGATGTCCCACATGCCGCGTGAGGCAAATTGCCTCACGAAGTTTGACTTGTGTCGCGCGAGGCAAATGCGCGTCTATCCTCATCTGAGCGCTGTCATTTACCTCGCCTGGTTTGGCATAGTCATGAGACAGAACGATGTCAAACGTGTCAAATTGATGGTTCGGGTATACCCTTCTCTGTCAGTTGCCTCGCGCGGCATGCGACTGAGGCAAACGACGTGCTTCGCGAGGCATGTGGGTGAGCAGCCTCGCGCGGCATGTGCATCTTGTAGACACGCCTATTGATAGACAGGAAATCCAACAAAATTGTGTACAACAATAATAATAATCTGCGCAATTGTGGTAAAAGGACTTCGCGCCCTAAGATGCATATCATCTGACGTGAAACCTGACCCTTTAATAAACCACCTAAGCTCACTAAGTCTTTCTAATAAATAGAATGCTTGCGACACAAAGCAGCCAGCATAGACCACATATGACCACCACACAATGCAGCCTAAAGACCCGATAATGAATGGATGGGCGGCGCCCGCCCAACCAAGATAATAAATGACTTGATTAAACGGCATATGAATAATGGCGATAATTAATGCCGAAACTGTCTAGCCGTAAATTATAATTTTGTGCCTTCTTATTTCATTTGCAAAGTTCTATTTCGCGCGCTTGTGATTTTGTGAAGGCCAGGAAAGTAATCTTATTTAGGACAACTTCTTTAATTTGTTGTAGAGTTACCACTAAGAAATAAACCATAGAAATCCCTACCGGCGTTTAGAGAGACACATGTGGACGAATAAACCTTAATAATACCGACAAATGGAATGAACTATCACGGGTATGTTTTTTTTTTCATTTGCTTCATTAATAAAAACAGGTATATGTAGAATGGACGCAGGCGATCAATTTCCAAATACCAATCAGAAATTATTCTTCTCCGGATATTTTTAAGTGATACCTAAATATATAGGTATGTCTGTACTGTAAAGGTCAATATAATTAGGTATTTGCGCTTGCGCTCTTTTGTTTTTCTCTTCTTCGTTCTCCATCTACGATCGGTCGCCCGACCATGAGCAGATTAGTTGAGAGTAGAGAGTGACGGTATGGCAGAGCGGCCAGCGCCACACCTGCCATTTAGAGTTGGTGGCCCCTTCTTAGTCTTCTGACCACCACTGATGGGTCCAACAACTCGGTCCAACAACTGCGCTCCTACAACCACTGAGCACTCAAAATGTGCCCATGAGGTTCTGGCGCGCTTATCAGTACAAATCTGTGTACATACAAACGCACAATATGTCTGCCACATTTACTTTTATAATGTTTGCCCTTGTACATCGTACATTTCGTAAATACAGACGTATTCATGACTATAGGTGCGTACTTAAAAACGTACGTGTTGGGCAAAAAGGGTTTAGCCCAAATCACTTTTATCAGCGACAATATCCAAGGGCTAATGACCCGTGCCCTGACCCTTTTACCAAGGGCATGATTTTTCTGGTCTCGTAGAGACGAGCGGTGCCCATTCCACAGTCAGGTATGTGTTTTCATTAGATATGCAAGTGCTGTTTTTTTATTTCTGGCTTTTGTTTTTTTACTTACTTACTTTTCAGGTTTTCATGTAGGTAAGTTGTACGTGCCTTTAAAAAGTAGGCAGTAGTAGTGGATAGTTAAAGTAGGATAGATTAGTATAGTAGGCATAAGATTAGAGAATTTGCTTCGTCAGTATAAGAATTTAGGATGTCCAAGTTCTAACAAAAAATAAGGTCCAAATTGATGACATGGCTTAGACCAACGATTATTTTATTTTCTTGCCTTACCTTAATTTTTTTTGTCATAAAATACAAAAAGATAAATACAGAACGACTTGAGAATTAAACCCCGACCTATAACTATCATCAGCGAACTACTGAAACGACGAGACCGTCTCAGTTAGGCTTTAAAACGTTAACAATATGAAGGCCACATCATCCAGTTCCATCGGACTACCAACATTTGCATACAGCCTATTATACTTACCTATTATTTACCTTCACTGGCTAATTATTTGCTATAGCACCACCAACTCGGTAATGGAAATATGCATTTGGAGCGAGCAAATAATTACCTGCAGTTTAATTAATTATTACCTATCTGATTAAATTTATATTTACGGCACGGAAATGTCATTAGATATATATTTAGCTACACTAGTAATTTAGTAATAGTAACATAAGAAAATTTCTCAGCTTTTTCACATATCGACAGTAAAAAGCAAATCTGCTGTAAACCGCACCCCCTCACAATTTTTTTTATTTCAAATTTAGAATCATAAAAAAATTCTGCGTCGAATGGTCGTCGAATTCCCGTGGCTCTACGACCTCTAGAAATTTTTGTACTGCATTGGAATTTATCCAATTTTTTCAAAAAGACAACTGAATTCTTGCTGTAAATAGCGTGAAAAACCGATGTTTTCTATCATTTGGTATTTACGCCAATTTCCCTTTGGCAAATAATGTGATCTTTGCAGTTACAGCATAATTGCATATAACATTACACACATACATGAATTATTATTTTTGTATGGATTACGCCATAATTGAAATAAATCATAAGTAATTACACCATTTTGCGTAACAAAAAAAAAAGTGCTGTTGCTGTAACCCACACAAACATATATTAAAACTAACTTTTAGTAACTTTTTGGTGTTCAGCTCAATAAACAATAAAAAAATACATTTTGGTTCTAAAAGTGACATTTTATAGGTGCCATAGTTTAGGAGATATGTTTTTTTTTTTTTTTTCAAAATTTCAAATTTGTTTTGGCTCTGGTGAACATTTTACATTTTGTGGGTTACAGCAGGTTCGCTTTTTACCGTCGATATTATAAACTTATCTCCTTCCCTCTTAAGTCCCATAGGACAATATCGCACGAGGACACGAGTGGTAGCGCAACCAGTCGCTCCACCAACAAAATGTATAGAGCTGTATGGAGGATATCGCACCTGGTGTCAGCTTGGTAGCACAACCAATTTGGTGACGGCTACCGAATCACCCACTGGTGGCGCCACCGTGGTTGCCTCGTGCAATATCGCGCATAAGGTGAACAAGTGGACCTTATCGTTCCGCGTGACTTCCTAGGCAATACAAACACTATTAACTTTCTAGATAGTTATACTGAATAATTGCAGATTCGTTCACTAACTACCCGTAAGCAGGAGAACGTTCCTTTAATAGACAAATGGTATCGTAAAGGAATACTTTTAATGGACAATGAGTTATAATAACGGCGCTACATACACACAAATACCTATACATTTTACTTATTCTGAATCATCAACGATTATCATTATTTTTAAAGCTGCTTTATAAAGCATCTCGGAGACGATCTGTCACTGAGATTATCGCAATAGTCTTATCCAAATTAACGTCAATCCCGACGAAATCTCATAAGATCTCTTTTAATATCTCCAAATCAAAGCAAAAATTAAGTTGATGCGTTCTTGAGAAGGCGCTGGAGATGCTTACGGATTCTTGACTCCCGGGATTCTTATGCTTCGATCGTTCTCATCATACCTAATCAAAGGAGGTTTGATCTGTCAAAAGTTTAACTTATTAAATCTACAGTATGTTAGACAACACGAGGGACGTATTGAAGGACGTTATTCAGAATTCGATTCTCATTTCAAATATTTAAAAATATGACCTTAATAAAAAAATGAATTAATAAAATTAAACTCAAGTATGAAAGGAAAACGGATTAAGGTCATTTACACGAGTAAAATCCCTTCAATAAGACAGCTCATAGTCGCTCGCCTAACGTCGTTGCGAAACTTTTTGTAATACTTTTGTTTGACCTTGCTTTGTTGTACCTACTAACTTTTCTTTTAAACCAAACTCTCCTTTAAAACATGTTTTAAACCAAACAAATGTTGTCATAAAAATAAAGATACATATTTAGTTGTAAGTACCTAACAAACTCCGCAATCAGAGGGACATATCGCGAATAACATATCAAACAGAGTGGTTGATGAAACGTTGCGCGAATGACTCCTTCCTCCGTAAAGGCTTTTGCATACTAGTATAGGTAGGTCCTGTAGTAGACTTAAAAAAAAAACGACGTAAAAAGTATACTATGTACCGTCGTCAAAGAATATTAGGTATATAACTAGATGTTATCCCTTGTTAAGAGCTGGAATTACAACTGGAGTAATAGTAACACGGACAAAGCGAAATTTTATCGTTCCTTACAACCCCTCATCACAGAATAGATAAGGAGTACAGAAGTTGCACTCCTTTGATCTTGAAGAAAGCCGACATTTTAAATTATTATTATTACCTAAACTTGCCGCTCCCGACCGCGCGCAATCTAAATTGTGCCTTGACGCAACGCGTTAGCGTATGTAATTCGCCGTCCCGCTGCCGCACGCTGCTGCACGCTACTTAACCTTCAATCGGTAGGGTTGTCACAATTAATAAAAATAAAATAGTACCAACATTTTTGTATTTAAATGTTAATTAAAACTATACATTTTAAAAAAATACAGTTGTTGCACTTTAATGTAATGCCTTCGATATTTTTTGTCTTTAAAATAGCGGCTATTAAATTTAATGGCAGCATAAATGCGAAATCTAACAAATAATTTAAAAATGTAGTCTGAAGGGAAGCATGGACATGGAGTGGTGAAATTAATATGTTTTAGTAAATTAATTAGCGCATATAACAGCACGCAATAGCATGGGAACAATACGCAATAGCATAGCATGGATGCATAGTAGAATATCAAGCAACAGCAAGTGCAAGTCGCTCATTGAGTTATGACCGTTAACCTTGAATTTATAGTTCTCTCACTCGCTTTTTCCGCCGGTGGCCGAGTGCTCATAAAACGCTACGGCAACTAGTATCTACTTATATCGACTTAGGTAAGTGTCTAATACGAATATAGGTAAGTAGAAAAACTGGCAACACGATGGATCTCGTCAACTATGAAAGGAATTAAGGTAGGTAGGTATTCCGTAATCGATGCTAGTAGATATAACGTGGTATAACCGTAAAAAACTGTCATTTCATTCTGTTCCAAATTACATATTTTCGCCTCAATTCCACTATTCGATCCTACCTCTTGTAAATAACGTCTACTGCACTGAACTATGAGCTTCTTTTTATATCTAAATAACAAAATAAAACTTCAATTAGCTTCAATTACCTTTTACAATCAGCTAGCAAAGAAAAAAATGTCAATTTGCAGTTTCTATAACTATTTAGACAGCCATATACGCCACAGTTCGTCTTGCTCGTCATTTTTAATTTTAAAATAATAATTCCAACGCGAGCGACCAACCAAAAGCGCGCGAAACGTTATAGCGCGTGTTCACGCCAGGAGCGCGGCGGCCATATTGAATTGCGTACAGACTTTGTACGCGAACCGATCGGAGCTAGTTCGACCGAAACCACAGAGTGACTGAGGCCTGCCCTCATTCAATCTAAACCTTGGTTCACGAACCATATCCTTCCCAAAAAATCCACAACTGTGATTTCCCGCCTTAGATTTAATCATTGCTCGTCTCCTGCTCATCTATTTAGGTTAAAAATTTTAGAGTCTCCCTTGTGCCCCTGTGGCTTCGGGAATGGTGACGTCACCCATATTTTATTTCATTGTCCTGAATATAGTTCTCCTTCCTTATATGACTTTTTTATTAAATATAAAGCTCCTCTTCCTTGTAGTGTATCTTGTTTATTATCCTTGACTCACAATGTATATATCAAATCTCTTAATAAATTTATATTGCACTATAATATTTCTCTGTAGTTTACATTTTTTTTTTTTTTTGCTTATAATATATATTTATTATGTGTACTTATTTGTTGCCCTACTTTTATTAACCATATCCCATGCCTGTCCGTCCATCCGATTTCCCACGTCTCGTCTCGAATAGACGTGCGTAGGCAACACTAACTCTGAGGCTCAAAAAACTGGATAAATCAAGCACTCGACATTGGCAGCAGTGTCTTCGTTTGCAAGAAGACGATTGCCAAAAAAAAAGAAAAAAAGAAGAAGAACTAGATGTTACAACACCCCATGCATTTCAATACCAATTTTTACCCCGCGCTGCCCTGGAAGAAGATTTATGTTTTTTATTTATTATTATTTTTATGCATGCATTTGCTACTGGCATAAAACGTTCAGAAAAATATTAGCAGCCATTTAATATAAAAAAAATTGTAGCTTTATTTTTTAATTTAAAGGTATCCGTAATTTATTTCCTGCCATATGGCCAGTTATAATGCTTTATTCTTTTAACTGAAATTATAAACTTAATAATACCTCTATGACATATCAGCTAGAAAATCATAATCTACTCAAAAAATATTAAGAGCATCCAGCATGTGATCCAACATCCATCACCATTTTTAGTCAAGGTCTCCAGATATTTTATTATACAATATAAAAAGTAAAACGTGTCGCGAATTTTTTTCAAAGACTTTTTGTGTTTTTAAATTTTTTTTTTTCAAAGCATTCAATCTGCAAACTATATACCTTTTTTGATGTTGCACGACTCTATCAAAACGCATATCAGCATTTTATGTTCTCCCACTGATACGACTTGGAGACCACCCATAAAGGTTATCTAGACAGGTACCTACTCTTATACTTATTTATTCAACTTGCCATACTGAAAGCATCCCAACAGCTAGCATACGAGTACCTACTCAGAACCAACGTGGCGTATGAAGATTGAACGGAAATCGTTTAGCGTAATCTCACTCTCCCATCACAATATCCACTAAACCAACTGATGGAAAACTTTTATGACTAAACCCTGGGAATGGCGCCGTGGCAACACTGCGGGTAAAGTTTACCCATTTACAATCTATGTATAAAATAGAAGGTTGAAAGTATCAACCTCATTTCGTTGCTCTACTGTGTCTCATCTTCATCTTCTCAGTCAAGGTTAAGTGTACGATCCGGAGGTACTAGAATTAAGTGAAAAATCTAAAAATAACAATTTGTAAGTGCCCTCGCTCGTAGGCTTAAACGAAATAAACTATTCAAATTTGAATTTTGTTATTACTAATTTTGAGTTCTAATAGGGTATTACAAAGTTGTAAAAATCTTGTCAAAGTGTGAATATGAAAGACAAGTGAGCATTGAGATGTAGCATTTGTCATGTGAAATACCAACTTTTAAACTAATTGCAAGTGGAACAAAAGAGCTAACCACGCAACACTTAGCTTCGCCCGCACAGCGTTTGCGAGACGAGAGGCTTTCGCTAATTCCCACCACTCATGTTTTGCTCTCACTGAATATCGTTGGTGCGCATGCCAAAACCGGTATGTGCATTATTATTTTTTGAAGTTTAACTTCTTTAGCGGCGTTGTGCACTTTTCTTGGAATAAGTAAAAAATTCTAAACTCGCGACAGGGGTCACGTGTCCTGATCGAAAATGCGACAGATTCGTAGCGACGGATCACGTTTCCTATCTTGGGATGGGTAAAAAGTATATGTATAGTTCATAATTTCGCTTTCAACGTCTTATTAGTGCCTAAGTGAATGGATCTGGGTGAGTGCTCTATGGGGCGTAGGTTCGAATCCTATGTTTACTATATTTTCGAATTTAATATATTATTAATTATTTAATTCTTATAATTTTTTATTTTAATTTGTATTATTTTATATGATTATTTAAGAAAAAAAAACGGCCAGGTTGTTTTTTTTACATTTTTCCCTAACCATTCCAAAATATTTAAAAATACACAACGTTAATGTTCAAGTTTTCACTTCTGCCGGTACTCCCGGAGTGCAAAATGTTTGTACAAATTCCCTCTATTGAATTGCTAAAATCCTTAAGTGCAATTTCGTCCAATAAAGTTCTGCTAAATCAGATATGATGTATCATTTAAAACATGTATGTGCTCGCGAAACACGCATTAAATCTGATATAGCCCGTATAGAATATTATCTTCAATTGTAATTATTTGAATAGATATAATGCTATTATATAACAACACTTTGCATTTAAAAAAATGTGTAAAAATATATTATAAAACAGGTTTTTGTCTCTCCTGAAAACATCTGCAAAAACCCATACAGCTTTTGGCATGCGCACCGACGATATACAGGATCTATTTACGACATAGGTACCTATAGTCCCACAAGCTTATCTCACCTACCTACTGAGTGCGTCGCTAGTGTCGATATAAGATTGTCAAAATTTGACAATTCTCTATTTGAAAAATTTTGTTCCACTTTTAGTCACCGGGTCAAATAAGCTTGTGGTACTGTACTTGGGTATCGGGAAAAGAACAAGATAGCATCTAAATAATAACATATTATTAATCTAAGTAATTCTAAAGTAACTGAGGACAATTCAGAAGTTGAATACTAACCACTTAATTAAACGCTGTAAGCGAAAACAGTTAGCACACGACAGGTCGTCTTTTGTACGTAATTTCATAAAGTCTTTGTAATTATGAACAAGTACCTAGCCTACTTAACTTAGAACTTTTACTAAGTACCTATGTAGTACCTACTTTTGAATTGAAATCTTTAATATCATGGTTACTTTACTCACTATTATTTTAAGTCCCTACCTTAATTAGAAAAAAAAAGTTAGAAAAATTACAGGACATCAACAAAAAAGTACCAACTTACATTATAACAAAATCGTGACCAGATGAAATCACTTGCAAATAATTCACAAAATATTTCCATATACGTAACTAGCCACCGTAAGCGGAGATTTACATATTCAGAAGCACGTCCCCCTTTACTTTTCGCGTCTCGACGCCAAGCCGAGTGTAACAATCCATGAGTTTCCCGCAGTAATGCACACAGCGCGACTCGCGATACGGAATACGGTACGGTATACGCACCTACTGAAAAGCTCTTTGTCATAAAATCTGTGGATACTTGTACGTAAACTACGTCGCGTCGTAGTGAGGTCGGCCTTCAAATTTCCAGAAAAACTGTCAAAACGCCATATTATTATTTATTTGGTGGATAAAAGTTATCTGATGATTATGAAACAGCCCTTTAGTATATTATTATGTACATAAACTGTCAAAATAATTCTGTATTCTGTAATTCTCAAACTTCAATACTGATTATAGGATATTTTTCCAACCCTTTTATCTTGTAACCTAATAAACCTTTCAATATACAATAATTATGTTCGAATGGCCTTTCAAAATCGGTCCAACAGTGCCCGAGATATCCCTTTATCACATTAACCCTTTCAGCTTTCGGACTTACCCTGAAAATGGATTGCGTTAGAACAAATTCGTCACAAGAGAGAGGACGACTACGTATTATCCGTCCGTGTTGGTCGTTGGATAATTATCCAACACGTATTACACGTATCATGTAATAACGTTTCCGCTATTCTTGTATCGGTTTTCCTGCTTGCGGCGTCCTTGACCTTGTCCTGAAATAATAATATTATCGTCAAACTTACGTACACACCAACTGTACCTATGGTCCCAAACTACTTGTACCGACTGCCTATGGCCATCATACAATGGACTGGGGGCGATCTGACACTCAGACCAGGGGGCTTACCACGAACTCTTATTGTGATTCAATTACAGGAACGTTTGAACGATTCAGCGTCTTTTTGTGCAATGACGTACCTTATTGTCATGACAATAAGAAACGTCATTGCAGAAATGGCCGCTGAAACGTAAAAACAAAACTGCTATAAGAGGTGGTGGTAAGCCCCCTGGGCAAATTATAAAAAGGCTACTACCCGATGCAGCGATAGCCGATTGGTTAAGCATGCGTCTTGCCGCCTTAAGATCCAAGGCTCATACCCCGGCTCGCACCTCTGGATTTTTTAAAATCTATGTGCGAATCATAGGTAACTTTATAATATAAAGTCTTAGAAAAACAAACAAAATTTCGAAAGACATGTGAAATCGACCAACCCGCACTGGGCCTGTGTGGTGGACATGGACCAATTACTAAGGGGACTTGCCCTAAGCAACTCGGCCGAGTGGTCGGCCTAGTACTAACATCGACATAAAACGAAGCGAGTAGTTCAACTATTTACCGGTAGATAAAACAATGAAAATTAAAAAACAATGACCACGTTTTTTTTTTTCATACATATATCTAATAAGGGCACCTCTTTCTTTAGTTTTTACTCTGTGGTGGTGGATTAAATTGAAGCCTGAAACCCCGTCGCTTTGAGGGAAGGTTAGTGCCCAGGAATGGGACGTTAAAAGGGCTAATATTTTTATGATACAGAACCACCCATCATGCTTACGTACAGGTGCAGGAGGAAGGTAAAATAGCAGATTTAATATCGCCAACAAAGTACGTGTGACAGGTTAATAGATACATTGAGTAAAATAGGGTGGTTACGGGAACGCAAAATTGCCTGTCGGACGCAGACATGTGTAATGTCAAGCAGCGGTTCTAGTGGAAATGTTGGGATATTCACTTCAAAAGGCGTAATTATAGTTATGACTAGCTGTGCCTGCGACATCGTACAAAAATGTTTAAATGTTTGCTAAAAATAAAAGTAGCCTAAGTTATTCCTTATAACAGCTATCTGCTAGTAAGCTTGTAGGAAAAATAGGCTACTCGGCGTACAAATTCTACGCAGACGAAGTCGCGGGCACCAGCTAGTGAAATATAAAATTAATGTATGCATAATATGGTTCGTCTATAGAGAGAATCTGTCAAGCTATTTCCATAAAGACAAAACGCATTTCGCACGTCTGAATAGCAGCTATAATGAACTCAGCAAGGCACGTCTTGCACTGTGTAAACGAAGCCAATTCTTCGCAGAATGTTAAGTATTACGATACATGCTCTAGGTACGTATATTTACTTCAATAAGTATGTAAACCAACTACTTACCGCATTTTAGTATGGAGGATGATTCGCGCATGTTTTATCGAAATAGAAGGGGGCTGGAAGGTATACAAGCTATACAAGTAGCATGAACGCTAATCGAATAGAATAGAATAGACTTCACAATCATAGACTTGCGCGCATGCGCTCGACCAATCATACATCAATGTTCACAATGTATGGAAATGTCAAACGTCGCTAAGTAGATCAACAACAAGCTGCTATGTAGATCACGTGACTTATGTCATTTCCATACATGAAGCATCGACGTAATACCATTGAACATGACTGTGGACTACAAACTTTATTTTCCATTCATTTAATCAAAAATAATCCTTATGTGACGGACTTAACGCCCACGATGCACGCATTATAAAAACCGGTCCGAGCCAGATACCTATAACTGCGCCTTCTTTCCCTTTCTAATAGTACAACCTTTCATCCCTTGTGTTGCCAGTTAATATTTATTCGATCACCTTAAACTTGGTACATTTTCATGTTAAGAATAATAAACAATAAAGTCGATTAATGAAATACCTATGGTAAAGTATAAGAATATCCTAAGATTAAAATTTCAAATATAAATAAATATCTGGAAATAAGTACTTACCTTCTTTAATAATTCGCTTGTAATTGTCAGTTCCGTGATGTCTATAGGAATCGTAGCAGAAATAAAATTAAAAACTTGAAACACAGAACGTCAATTTGCGTGACACACGACATTTTCAGCTAATTTTAAATCTAGAGGATTGTGCTGAATTTTCTCATAAAAATGGGTAGAATATGCGTAATGGAAGGGTGTAAAAGCGAATATTATCCGAATTAAGGATTATCTTAACATAGGTAAGTGGGTAACTATGTTTTCCACGTTAAGTACATTTTAGATGTTCGGGTGACACAAATTTCTCTAGTAAAAAGGACTATAATATAAATCTTATTATGTGTCTGTGTTAACTGAGGAATATCGTCCACGGGAACTGTTTGCAGCGATAAAGTCGCGCTTTTCGTTGCCGCACGACTACATCGCTACTTTTTGAAGTCGGTCGCATTTGCAGCGCGCGACAGACCACACGCTGGTAAAACGCGACGCTCACGCCGCATTGTCACGGCTCGCCGGGCTCGCACGCGGCGTTCGCGTCGTTCACACGCTCGAGGAACGCGCACGTCTAGGGCCAGATTAACCATTTCAGGCAATGTAATTCTCGGGGCCCCTTTCCTTTACCCTTTTGTTACTTTTTAATAGTACATTACTGCCACGGTCTGTAATGAGTGTGTTGCTGGGCGCGTTGTTGATGGCCGAAAGCGCGGCGCAGCGCAGCTCCAGGCCTCCACAGCGCGGTCAGCATTGCAACCCTTGATGGACAATATAAAATAAAGGCCGAGACCGATGGTTTGTCGATTGAAATTGTTTGCAATTGGGGCGACTATTGACTTTACACTTCCCGATTACTCCTAAGCAATAAAAAACAAAAAACACTATTTTATCTTTTACAGATCCCAGGCGTGTAAATTGGTTACAACAAATACCTATTGGCTACAGAAAAATTACCCAAAATTCCGTCATATACAGCAAGCATTTTAAGCCGACAGATTATGTCCCTAATTTAACACAACGAGTTTTAAAGGAAAATGCCCTGCCCTCACTGTTCCTTTTCGTTAGCACAAAGGACAATGGGCAAAAATGGTCCAAATGTCCACCACTTCCGAGACCTACGTCACTCGATAGACCACTACATACTGAGTAACTTTTGCAAAGCCAGTTCAACAAAATAGGCTGTCAGTAAAAAAAAAATTGTAGTTAAAAAAAATATTTTAATTTTTTTATTTCACACTTATGCTGCGTTCCATACACCGTAATTTTTGTTATTTTCGTCCACAAAAAGTGTTAAAAACGATAATAATGATAACTTTCAGTACAAGTTGGTGCGAGTGGAACGTGATTTGTGGACAAAAATAACGAAAATAACAAAATTAACAGTGATTGGAACGCACCACCAGTGTTATGTCTTATACATTTTTTTCGAAAGGCAACAATATAAATACACTTTCTAACATTAAATAAAAATAAAATAAGCTGTCAGAAAGCAAAAAATTCCGTGAAACATATTTTATTATTATTTTTGTTACCTGATGATAAGTGAAAAAGTAAGGTAACGCATGGAAGGTACCTGCTTATTTATTTTATAGAAGCGCTTGTTGTTCACTTTTCATCAGGTAACAAAAATAATAATAAAAACTTTTCACGGCATTTTTTGCTTTCTGACAGCTTATTTTATTTTTATTTAATGTTAGTAAGAGTATTTATATTGTTGCCTTTCGAAAAAAATGTATAAACATAATACTAATGGTGAAATCATATTTTTTTTTAAACTACCCGTATTTTTTTACTTACAGCTTATTTTGTTGAACTGTCTTTGTAAAAGTTACTCAGTATTTAGTGGTCTATCGGGTTACGTAGGTCTCGTCAGTGGTGGATATTTGGACCAAGTCCCATACAGTTTTGCCCATTGTCCTTTAATTTTGTCTTATGGTCTAATTAGTTAGATATTCTTAGGGTACCGTACCTAATAAGGAAAAAAACTAAACCCTAATATGATAACTTTGTTGTCCGTCTATCTGTCTCTATGTCCGTCTGTCACAACTTGCACAGCCCAAATCAAACATAACATGTTAACAGTAGTAGGTACCTTTTATAGCATAGAAAAAGAGTAAGTATAGGAAAGATAAGTATTGGAAAAACCATAGATATGGAGAGCCTAGACAACGTCCAAGCGTGTGAAGTGTCATGTTACTTTATATTACAAAGTGGCAAAATCTACGATCTTAAATACTATTTTGTAACTTCATTTAGGTTGCCAAGATACAGACAGGCACTCGTGTGGTTTGGCCACCGCAGACTAATTTATTGTACCTACTCATGTTCTTAAGAAAATAAACATCCCTTTCCTTATTTTATTATTTTCCTATCATAACAATCTCGGAACAAAAGCACGTTTTCACTAGATGTCCATGGGGACGTTCTCAAAATTTCAAAATATTATGGTCACTCTTGTTGGCAAAGGAAACAACGTTCAGTATGGTATCTCGCTGTCGGCTTCACTTTTGCTGCCAAGTCCGCATTCCAGGTGTTAGAGACTTAAAACTTCCTTGACATGAAGCGTAGCGATTTGAAGGAACGCTTGTAGACGTCAGCCACTTGTCTAGCACTTGTCTACCCTTCAGGGTCTTCCATTTTTCGCGAGCGACTGAGTCGTACTGTGTCAATGTACTCAGTTTAGTAGGACAAACAGGATAAACTATTTTATATAGTCATGTGTCTCTCTATTCTTAGTGATGTCTTTGTAGGTATTCTTTTACCCGCGCCTTATTTTACGATTCCGTTGCCAATCCTGTTTATCGGTGACTCCACAAAGGAATATTTGATGACACAAAGTGTTGATGTAGTTATTCGTTGCCAAGCGACAGTACTGTATTCAATAGCTAACAGCCTACCATTACCAATTCTCTGAAATACTATGGTACATTTCTATGGGCCTATATGCTGTGAATTCGTGTCAGCTATGACTCAGGGGAAGTTCATAGAAATATTTTGAATACTTCGACCTACAGCATTTCAGTAAAATATATAGTAACCTAGACTAGACACATTACCTAGAAAATAGTTTACTAGTCATGGATATGTAGGTAAATGTACCTACCTACCTTTGTAATGTAGTGCACGATATTTTGCATAACGCCTCAGTAAATGTTAAAGATGCATCATAGGTACCTGCCACAAAAACATAACCTACCTTTTTGCTTTCATCAAGAAAAGTAACTGATGACTGCAGTTAGTAGGTAGTCGAAAATTATCTTATGGAGAGTAAGATAAAATCTGGGAAGAAACGGGTGTAGTTTTCCCCGCACTCATTGATAGGCCCCCTTGTCTGCTAAGGTGTTGGCCGGAGGACTGCTAACAACCTAACATATCAATCGCCAAGAATGTATGACCTACAATAACGAATTCTCGTAGATATTAGTAGTATTGGAAAATTTGCAGATTTGAAGCTCTTATTATACCGTGTAATCCAGAAACATTATTATGATTTGGTGCGTCCTCCTGATGCCTTCTATGTCTAGCCCGAGCACTCATGTCATGACATTATGTATATGGCCTATGCGTTCCGTCCGACATCAAAACTCAACGCAAACGCAACTAGTTACTTACAGCTGCCCCAAATTTGACTAGCCCGGTGGCTAAAGAGGACTAAAGTTTTCAATATATGAATGTCATCTTTTGACAGTGTTTTATAAACACAAGTGACGCTTTCACTTGTACCTAGTAAAATTTGGGAACGCGAAAACGACTGTTTTTAAAGAAGATTATTTATTTAAAAATAATACATTGAGTGAAACTGTGCATCGATTCGGAGATGCTACTAGAATAGCGGTCTTAGGATTAGGCACTTATATTTATAGAGTTAAAGTGCTGACTTAAGGTAATACAAATGTTCAACTGGGTGGGTCTAAGTAAATGGTTTGATGAAGCAGCTGGCTTATGTGCAATATAAAGTATACAACATTAAACCTCATATGGTCGGGAATAAAATGGCTTAGCCGATTTACTTTAAATGTTACCAAATTTTGTAGAAATCGATTTCAAAATATGAAATTGTCAACCTTAATCGTAAATGTTCTCCATAGCAACTGAACAGATTTACGTGAAACCTATACCAGAAAAATTGTCAAGACTTGTCTAAGAATCCGTGGATCCAAGATTTAATATTAGTCATTTTATTTAAAAAATAATCAATAATAACCTTAAATATGCTACAAACGTCATGGGTCATCATGACTTGGACTGCAAAATGTTCGTCGCAGATCCGCGATGGCGGCCTCCAAAGCTGGACGTGCGCGCAAATTTTTGCGTGAAATTCGTAAAAAAATTACGTCTTCTTAGCATTTTATGAATTAAATCACGTTTTAAATAGTTTAAATATAATATTGAACATAATTTTTAGGATATTATATGATTACAAATATTTTTAAATTAATATTTATGTCAGTGACGCGTTTTGTTGTCATCATAGATTATGAATAATATAGAATGATGAATAGGTAGGTATATGATTAAAAAGCATAATCGTCCTCTAAAAACCGCTTACCTACTTTCTAATCTTATTGTCTTGCCTAACAACAACAACAGGTTGGGCTAACAATCAGAAGGTCCCAGGTTCGATCCCCGGTGGGGCATGCACCAATGGATGAATTTTCATCTATGTGCATAATTTACAGTTCACTGACGGTGAGGGAAAACATCGTGAGGAAACCTACCTATCCATCGGGATTAGGTAATAGTCAGTTCCTGTATACACGGCGACAAGGTTCCCCACCTGTCACGTTGGGTTCTGACTATCTGGTGAAACGTGGGCTTTGAGTTGGTTAATCCCTCCACAATGTGGTGGTGTATGGCCACTCACGCCTCTGACTACCCCCGAATGGGGATAAAAGTCGTGACGTTACATTTCATTTTTTCATATTTTTTGTCTTGCCTATGATATCTTTTTATACCACTGAGTTGCTAGACAAACTTGTTTTTTTTTGGCGGGAAGTGGCGAAGTGCAACATTGAAAATCTATATTATTATAGGTAGGTACTTGACACTGGCTATATGCGACAAGAAAAGCCAAGACAAAAAAACATGCGTACGGCCCGCCTGATGTTAAGCGTGTTTCAGTTGATGTTATTCATACTACTTAATATTTGTAATATGAAATTATTTTTGTTTGCTTATTTTTAAGTTGGTCTAACCACCGTTTGGTGGGGTAGTACCACCCTCTCATAGAAGATCGGCGTAAAGCAGCTATTACAGCTGCGTTTCGTACGATGAATGTGAGAGCCGTAAGCCCAAACCCCCCCCCCCCCCTTCTCCCCTACCCCTTCCCTTCAGGTCGGCAATGTTTACTATATGTTTAGAGCATCAGGATTAAGTTGGGAGACCGGAGTACAATGCTCTACATTACTAAACCATACATCAAATAAACATCACAGCTTCTTAGGGATGGGTCCAAATTAGGGCGTGCAGTTTCGTAGATTTTCAATTTCGGAATTGGCCTACGAAATTGGGCTCGTCAGTTTCGGAATTTCGGAATTCCGAAATTGAAACGACATTTTGGTAAATTGATTATAAATTGCAATTTTACTGTAAAATTTGAAATTTTTTGTATAAATAAGTGTTATAGATATGTCGTTTTCGAATGATTTTACGACGAAAAATAGCTTTCAGCCGCAGCTTCAACTAGTGCTAGATTTTATTCTGTAGCTCGACCCCTAATATCGTGATGATATGTTTAGTGAAAACTCCGTTCGAATCGGTTGAGCCATTTTCTTGTGATGCTCGAACATAAGTACAGATATACAGACTGTTCACGCGCAATCGACCTCAGTCGATTATATGCAACCTGCACATCATTAGTGCAGGCAGCTTTTTGGCGGCTGTCAACCGTGGGCCAGCCGCCATTACCCATTGAGACACGAACAGAGAAGGTGCTAAATTATTTACGATTTTACTAAATAAATGTGTAATACGCCAGTATTCCACACAGACCAACAAACAACAAATCAAAAAATATTTCATTCAGACGCTTTCCAAAATATTTTCACAGACCCAGCTCAGGCAATTTTGTAATTGTATAAATAAAATAAAGCGTAGCGCTATATGGTTGTGAATCGTGGACTCTCATTGAAAGAGACGAGCATAGGGTAGATTGAAACGTTTGAAATGTGGTGATGAAGGATAATGGAAAAAAAACTGTTACAAATGAGAGTCAAATAAAGAAGAACGTTTAGAAACAATACTTAGTAGCAGAAGAAAATGTTTTCATCTCATACAATATGACAACTTTATGAAAAACATCTTAGAAGGAAAGATAGGAGGAAAGCGATGATGAAGAAGACGCAAGACCAGGAATAAATTACATCAGCCAGATTTATTTTAAGGTTGATATCATATCGTATCAGGAGGTGACAGATACTGCCCTAGACTGGGAATGATGGAAAGAGCTTCATCAGCTACAATGACAAGGGCCTTCGGGTACCTAAATAGAAGAAGAAGACCAAAATAAGCAAAGTCTCTACATTACTGGACGGTCTCATCGGCGTAATTAGATCAATATTATTAAGGGAAAGACCTCAGCAAGCTGGACCATTGACCGTTAGAAACCAAAGCAAAGCCATTAAACGAGTAACCTGTCTCAAATTGAATGAAGGACTTGTCGTGTTAAGCAAAATCAGGGATCTTGGTGCAAATCGCTACTCTACTGGAGACTCGAGACTATTGAAAAATAAATGTACACTAAGGGCACCTCAAGTGCTATGAAAAGATGACGTTAAGAAGGCCGCACGTTCGAACTGGAAAGGTCCTGTTAGACAGATAAATGGAGGATACTGAAAGAAGTCTATGCGAAATGGTTAAAGGAGAATTAGGATTTTTTGGGGAAAATCTCGAAAGGACAATAAAAACAGTCTGGGCTCTTTCCTTACCCGACACTGATTTCACTCCTGTGCCGTTGAACTATTCCACAAATTTCTAGCCTTCACCTACATGATCGGGTCCTCTGTACGTGCCTCTGCCTAACCTAATCTCATGATTAGCAAATAGGGTCTTCTACTATTGATCAAATTCGGATTAATAAGAAACAGGTTCAGGACAGAAATACATACCCTCGCATACATAATAATAACCCTCGCTCTATAGCTATTTCGTGCCTCTAAGATAATGTTCATACGTTTTCTTGGGTTTGGTTTCATAGACTTTAGTTTCACGCATCATGTTTAGGCTCAATAAGTTAAAACTGAGAGAAAGTCCAGGCTGACCCAAGCCTTTGATTTGAAAGACTTGATGAAACTTGTCGAATTTGGCCCCGCCTTGATAAACCCCTGCAGGATATATTAACAGTTTTGGGAATATAAGTAAGTAGTATCCCTCTCACATAATGTTTATGTACTTTTATTCTCAACATTCAGGTCGCGGGATATTATTCTACAGGCATTTTAATAGTTCCATAATGTTCTAGTTCCAATATAAAGACTCTAGGATAGCGCACGAAATGGAAAAATGATTCATTCGAGAATTACGGTGGCTGTTAAAAAAACTAAATTTAATTTCGGATTCCGAAACTGAATGGCCGAAATTCCGAAATTGAAAACTATGCAAAAGTGGTCCGAAATTTCGAAATTATGAAATTTCGGAATTTCGGAATGCACCCCCTAGTCCAAATTTAATAAGTCGCTAAATTTGCAGTGCTAAATTTATTTAGTGTCATCACCTGTTAAATATTTTTTAGAAATGTAACGTCACCACTTTTATCCCCATTCGGGGGTAGTCAAGGGCTTGAGTGGATATACACCACCCCATTGTAGAGGTATTAACCAACTCAAAGCCAACGTTTATACAGGTGAATTTTTCAAGTGTGCGTGGATGGCCAAATCCGAAACTATAAGGAATATCGAAAGGTACTCAAAGAAGTCTCGGGGCCGATTTTGGTGAAAACTAAAACTGCATCATTGGATATTTGAAAAAAACTAAATTCGTAGCCAGGAATCGAACTAGTTGATTTCGAACTAGTTGAAAAAAACCACTTACTGTATTATTACACCATTCGATAGTGTCGCTGATAAGGAACGAATTCTGGAAAGTAATGACATACGGCAAACTTAAAAAAAACTGTGTTTTTTAATAAACTGCTGCATATTTTCAAGTTGACTGTAATAAGTCATACGTACATTACCTTTACCTTGTTCGAAATTATGCTCATTATTTTTATTTATTTACCTTCGCAGCGCAGTCATCTTCATAACATTATGTTCTAATTACAAATTTTCAATCATTTTTGAACAATTAATCAGTTAAGGTTTAATAGTTAGGTAACTTAAGAGAAATAAAATACTATTTTGTTTAAAATTAGCTCTTTCCTTAAGTTTACCGTAAAAACAATAGTCGTAGCCAGGAATCGAACTAGTTGATTAAGAATAAAAAACCACATACTGTATTATTACAGCATTCGATAGTGTCGCTGATAAGAAACGAATTTTGAGAAGTAATTACAATTTTCATCAAAATCAGCCCCGACATTCTTTTGAGTACTTTTTGATATCACTCATAGTTTCGGATTTGGCCATCCACGCACACTTGAAAAATTCACCCTGTATAGTCAGAACCCAACGTGACAGGTGGTGAATCATGTCGCCGTGTATACAGGAACTGACTATTACCTAATCCCGAGGGATAGGTAGGTTTCCTCACGATGTTTTCTCTCGCCGTCAGCGAACTGTAAATTATGCACATAGATGAAAATTCATCCATTAGTGCATGCCCCAACAGGGATCGAGCCTGGGATCTTTTGATTGTTAGCCCAACCTGTTCACCACAGTCGCTTGCAGTGCAATTGTTATCCCGAGATTCGAGTCTTCATGATTTTCCCTGTTTTCGGAACAATACACACTTAGGTGTTGTAATTATTATGTATTGTTCCGAAAACTAGCAAAGTGGAAGCTCAAAGAACCCCAGCGAGACAGTGGAGCACATCTTGCTTCATTGCCCTGTATTTGCACGCCAAAGATATGATGCACACACAAACATAATAAAATTTGTACGGAACCCTCAGAGCACGAGTCCTACTTGCACTTGTCCGGTTTTAATTTGTAATGAGTAGCCCAAATACAAATTTTCATGTCTCTAGCTTCAGAAAAATTGGGACGCCTATACAAACTTGCACCCCCTATTTTACACCGTTAGAGGTGAAATGATCAAAAACGCTGAAATTACTATTCTTACTTAGAAGCCTAAATACAAATTTTCTTGTGCCTAGCTTTAGAAAAATTTGAACCCCCATATAAACTTCCACCCCTTATTTTACCCTCTTGGGGGTAGAATTTTCAAAAGCGCTGAAATTACTATTTTGTATTTGTATTAGTAGCCTAAATAGAAATATTCATGTTTCTAACTTCAGAAATGAGGGAATTCCATACAAACTTCCACCCCTTATTTTACCCCCTTAGGGTAAGAATTTTCCAAAATCCTTCCTTTGCTCTTCTTTTACGCTATGAAAGGTACTTACTATCCAAATTTCATGTTTGTATCACCAGCGGTTTGAGCTGTGCACGTTTTGACGGACGGACAGATAGACAGACGGACAAAAAGTGATTCTATAAGGGTTCCGTTTTTTCCTTCTGAGGTACGGAACCCTAAAAACTCACAAAACGAGGCGTTTTGTGGAGCAAGTATTTTATTTTTAATTATACCATATATTATTATTATCATGGAGCTGCTCCAGACCCATGGCTCTGGCTTGAAAATCTTGACCTTACATGAAAATTAGTATTTCGGCTACTCAGCCTACAAATACAAATATTCATGTCTCTAGCTTCAGAAAAACTGGGACTATCCATAGATACTTTCTCCCCTTAATTGTTGAATTCTCAAAAATCCTTCCTGTGGTCTTCTTCTACGCTATAAAAAGTTACAATTTCATGTTTCTAACCCAAGCGGTTTAGGCTGTGCACGTTTTGACAGACGGACAGATAGACTGACGGGCAAAACAGTGATCCTATGAGGGTTGCATGCATGCCCGGCATGCGTTGCATTGCCACTCCATCCGTCCGTCATCCTCCATCAATCCATCAGTCAAATAAGGGGTAACCTTTTCCAAAAATGTGCGCGTACTAGGTCGCAGGCACAGCTAATAACTAATAAGGATTAGTACTACTTTTATTTCAGTTATTACCCGATGTTGTCGAGAATTTTTCTTGTTTGCAGTTATTTAGAATTTTAAGTTGTTTTAATTTTACTTATTTTGTCCTATAATATTAAACATTTAAATTATGTACTAGTCTTTTTTTAAGTAGTACTACCTATTACCCAGTGTTGGGCAAAATTAAATTTCAGAACAATTAAAAATTAACAGTTAGTGAGCTTTTATTTACTATATCAACAAAATAACAATAAAAAAGATTACAAAGAAAAAATAACCTACCCACCTACCTATTAATAAAAATGTAGTACTTAAATTGTACTTAAGATTTAGTGAAAATTTTCCTTTACGAAGTTACCCTTATACGACTAAATAAAAGTAGGCAAGATACGAATTTAGTATATGAGTCACTTCTGTTTTTGATTTATCATGTCGTCTTTTTGATGTATCGTGGCGTATCGAAAATTCTAAATTCAAAAAATTCAACTCGCGGTCCTACGACATTGTTTGAGCAAAAAGCGGTCAACCTCGAGCTGTCAGTTGCAATGGTTCCAGCCTTAACACTTTGAATGTGATCAACATGTTTAATACGATCGTTCTGATGAAATTGTAATATGATATACTTGTTGATCGATCTTCAGCATGGAATCTTCCATAGAAAGTACAAAGTCAGCGAATCTAATTAATCTAAGGATGAGGAGCGATGACGCAACATAACTACCTACTAGGTACCTACTTTGTAATCAATATTTTTTCATTTGTTTTGATTACTGCGACATCAATCTTTCCCTTAATTGCAGGCTTAAAAGACAGTGATCCTAGGATTACGGTCTTTTGATCTCTCGCTGGATTATTAGTCTCTGTTTAGCGACAAAGTCAGGGACACAATAGCGATTCAGAGCTTGAAGTTGAGATATTAGGTGGGTTTTGACTTTGTGAGATGGTTTATTATTAACATCGTCAATCATAAGAGGTGTTTTGATGTTGAAATCAGAGCTCCAAGGCTGCTAGTTTTTTACCGTTGGAAATCTACTGGTCACTAAAAATCTTTGTGTTTTTTTTTTTTTTTTATTGGACTGCGGTGGCAAAAAGCGTACGGCTTACAATACCAAAGGCATTGCTCGCACATTGCCGACCTGAAGGGGAGTGGGATGGAGGGAGGGAGAGGGGAGGGTGGGCTTTCAGCTCTCTCACTCATCGAAAAAATATACAGGAAATTGAATTGAATTGAATTCTTCATTGTAGACGTAAGTTTTTGTCGATTGACATGTTGTAGGCCGTCAGTTAGCAGTCCCGAGGCCGACTACACAGCAGGCTTCGGCTCTACTATGAGCATTACGTTAGAGCTATAGATGGGGAGCCGTACAAAGATTTTCTGGATTTACTCGAGCGCGTCAGATTAAGATAAAGGAGATAGCTTACATATTGATAAGAACCTCCAACCAGTATGAGCCCTTAATATTGGTGGGTACGCTTAGGGGAACCAAAAAAAATTAGACCATCTTAAAATACTCGAACTCGTCAGATTAAGATAAGGGGGATTCATTACTAGCTAAGAAGTGTCAAAAGTGTCAATTTTGCTAATTTGAATTAGTCTAAGAAATGGGAGCATCTGGAAGTTTCACGGAACACCCCCTCTGAAATTGTTTTTTTTTATATACGACTGCGGTGGCAATAAAGCGTACGGCCCGCCTGATGTTAAGCAGTTACCATAGCCTATAGATGCTTACTAAATCAGACGCGCTCGAGTTTTTTTATTTTTTTTTTCAATTTATCATTTTGGAGCATGAAAAGTATCAATATCTGACACGCTTGAGTTTTTCCATGTCATTGCTTTTTTAATTTGAAATTATCATGTAGACGCTTCCCCCACCGCTGAAAGTGGAAACATCTAGAACAATGTAGGTATTCTTCCTATCATCTCATCTACCGAATCTAATAGGTTTGGGCGACGCCGAAGTAAATCCACAATTAGCACGGGCCCGTTAGCGTGGTTGGCGCGAAGGCGCCTTTCACGCTGCAGGTCGTAGGTTCGATTCCTACCCGAGACCAGAGTTGGGCACTAATTGATTAGATTTTTAATTGATTAACTAATTGATTAAAAATGTAATTGCAATTAGTTAATCGCGATTAAGTTAATCACAATTAAATTTGTAATTGCACAAGGCAATTAACTTATTTAGATTAAAGTACATTAATTGTGGATTTCGATTAAATCAATTACAATTACTTTTTTCAATCATTAAAAAAGTAATTGCAAATGATTTAATTGTTTTAGGCGATTGATTTAATAATTATAATTAATGTGAAAAAATCAATCGCCACTAACAATTAACCTCGAACAATCCGTTTAAAACGGTTGAATACTCGACCATTTAAAAAAAAAGTATGTGACCAAGTTGGTACGGCAGCAAGCGTACGGCCCCCCTGATGTTAAGCAGTTACCGTAGCCTATAGATGCTTGCAATACCAAAAGCATCGCTCGCACGTTGCCGCCCTGAAGAGTGGGACGAGGTGGGGGGGGGGGGGGGGGGTGTTGGGACAGAGGGAGGGGGGGAGGGGGGGTTAGAGGGGGGTAGGGGTTAGGCTTCCAGACCACTTACTCATCGTAGTGGTGTTCATAGCCAGTTGCAATCACCGATCGGTAAACGATCGCCGGTTAAGCAGCGCTTGGCAAGGTCAGTCAGAGATGGGTGACCATTGAGTGGCATTTAAACTGAGCATTTCCGTGCTTCGGAGGACACGTTAAAAGTCTGTCGCGGTTGTAGTCAACTCCACCTGATGTTAAGCAGTTACCGTAGCCTATAGATACTTGCATTACCAAAAGCATCGCTCGCACGTTGCTGACCTGAAGAGGAGTGGCAGTGGTGGGGGCTGGCACAGAGGGAAAGGAGATTGGGTCGGAGTGGGGGGATTAGGTCGGAGGGGGGGATTGGGTGGGGGGGGGGGGTTGGAACATGGGGGAGGGGGGTTGGGAGAGGGCTTGGGCTTCCGGATCACTCACACATCGTAGTGGTCGCGTTTGTAGTAAGCAAAGTATCTCAAAGTATCTCAACCTGAAGTTCAGCAGTTACAGTAGCCTATAGATGCTTGCAATACCAAAAGCATAACTTGCACGTTGCTGACCTGAAGAGGAGTGGCACAGAGGGGGGGCTGGCATAGAGTGATAGGGGGTTAGGTCAGAGGGTGGCGGGTTGGGACAGGAGGGGGGGGGGGGGGGGATTGAGAGAGGGGAGCGTCCGGATCACTCACACATCGCAGTGGCGCTCAAAGCCAGCTGCAATCACTGATCGGTAAACGATCGGAGGTTAAGCAACGCTTGGCAAGGTCAGTCAGAGATGGGTGACCATTGAGTGGCAATTGAATTGAGCCTTTCCGTGCTTCGGAGGGCACGTAAAAAGTCGGTCGCGGTTGTAGTAAGCAAAGTATCTCAAAGTATCTCAACCTGAAGTTCAGCAGTTACAGTAGCCTATAGATGCTTGCAATACCAAAAGCATAACTTGCACGTTGCTGACCTGAAGAGGAGTGGCACAGAGGGGGGGCTGGCATAGAGTGATAGGGGGTTAGGTCAGAGGGTGGCGGGTTGGGACAGGAGGGGGGGGGGGGGGGATTGAGAGAGGGGAGCGTCCGGATCACTCACACATCGCAGTGGCGCTCAAAGCCAGCTGCAATCACTGATCGGTAAACGATCGGAGGTTAAGCAACGCTTGGCAAGGTCAGTCAGAGATGGGTGACCATTGAGTGGCAATTCGGTCGCGGTTGTAGTCATCTCCATCTCATCATCGTCATACACGATTACGGTTCTCTCACTCACCGTACGAAACGCAGCTGTAATAGCTGCTTTACGCCGATCTTCTGTGAGAGGGTGGTACTACCCTGGTCGAGCCAGCCCGTTTATGAGCTGCAGTCAATTGGCTACAGCTTGGCTCTAACACCTTGAACAACACATCTCACCATCTTTGCTGAACATCAGTTGGGCCGTTTCATAGCCAGTTGCAATCACCGATCGGTAAACGATCGCAGGTTAAGCAACGCTTGGCAAGGTCAGTCAGAGATGGGTGACCATTGAGTGACAATTGAACTGAGCAATTCCGTGCTTCGGATGGCACGAAAAAAGTCGGTCGCGATTCTACAACCGCGAAGATGAGATGACGATGATGATGATGATGATGATGATGAGATGACTACTCATCTCATCATCGTCATACAGCAATGTTAAGCACTCATTTATGTATTGTGGCAAACAAACTTACGGCCCGCCTGATGTTGAGCACTTGTTTATGGGATTGTGGCAAACAAGCGTACGCCCACCCGATGTTAAGCACTTTTTATTGGACAATGGTGGCATACAAGCGTACGCCCCGCATGATGTTAAGCTCTTTTTTATGGGACTGAGCTGGCGAACAAGCGTACGCCCCGCCTGACGTTAAGCAGTTTTTTATGGGACTGTGGTAGCAAACAAGCGTACGGCCCGCCTGAGGTCAAGCAGTTAGCGTAGCCTATAGATGCTTGCTATTGCAAGCAGAGTTGTAACCCTGGTCGAGCCCTTAAATGAGCTGCAGTCAATTCAGCTTGGCCCTACCACCAATAAATCAATAAAATCATTTTACGTGTATTTCACTACAAAGCAGTCTTCTAATTGAATTACGCGATTGTATACCTTACTACAAAGTAAATACACTCGCAGGCGACGGCAATGCCGTGTGCGGTCTGCGAGTACTGCGAGTAGGTACATGTGCACACTGTTTGCGCGCGAAACATTATTTCGTTCGATTGTATAGGTATCAGTTCTCTGATAAAATAAAACTTATGTTCAATGAAATACAGTCGATAATTTATGAGCAATCAGTGATCAAACTACTTGTGCTTCACTCATTCGTGGTTCACCGTCGCCGGCCGCCGCGCGCGGTTCGAGCCACGGCCGTTCCAAATAGGTCCTTATTGTTATAATGAAAATAAAACTTTATAGTGAGTCGAATAAAGTCGACAATCTATTACCACAAATTCGGAATTCGTTCAAAACCAGTTCTCGTAATGGAATTTAAGCTTATAACCAACCACATACAGTCGATAATCGATTACCAGCTGCAAGGACGACCGTCTCAAAAGACACAGATGATTCCGACAAAGGATGCCGACCATTGTGGTTTTCCAAGGCCGCGAGCCGCAAGCCGTGAGCAGCGCTATACGGGGCGGGGGGAGGAGGGGTTGGGGGAACATAAGTGCGTGTAATTCATGAAAAGATTTGAGTGCCACTCAATGGTCGATCAACCATCTCTGACTGCCCTTGCCAAGCGGTGCTTAACCTCCGATCGTTTACCGATCAGTGATTGCAGCTAGTTATGAGCGTCTATTTTTTTATTTATGTGACTAGGTAGGATGGCAAACGGCCCAACTGATGTTAAGCAAAGATGATGAGATGTGTTGTTCAAGGTGGTAGAGCCAAGCTGTAGCCAATTGACTGCAGCTCATAAACGGGCTGGCTCGACCGCGGTAGTACCACCCTCTCACAGAAGATCGGCGTAAAGCAGCTATTACTGCTGCGTTTCGTACGATGAGTGAGAGAACCGTAATCGTGTATGACGATGATGAGATGACTACAACCGCGACCGAATTGCCACTCAATGGTTACCCATCTCTGACCGACCTTGCCAAGCGTTGCTTGACCTGCAATCGTTTACCGATCAGTGATTGCAACTGGCTTTGAGCGCCACTACGATGGATGAGTGAGTGATCCGGAAGCCCAACCCCTCTCTCAACCCCCCTCCCCCTGTCCCAACCGCCCCCCCCCTCTGCCCAGGGGTGAAAGTAGAAAGTATCCCCCTTTCCCTCTGTCCCAGCTCCCCCCTCTGTCCCACTCCTCTTCAGGTCGGCGACGTGCGAGCGATGCTTTTGGTATTGCAAGCATCTATAGGCTACTGTAACTGCTTAACTTCAGGTTGAGATAACTACAACCGCGACCGACTTTTTACGTGACCTCCGAAGCACGGAAAGGCTCAGTTCAATTGCCACTCAATGGTCACCCATCTCTGACTGACCTTGCCAAGCGTTGCTTAACCTGCGATCATGTACCGATCGGTGATTGCAACTGGCTATGAAACCAAATAAAGGTGGTAGTAGAGCCAAGCTGTAGCCAGTTGACTGCAGCTCATAAACGGGCTGGCTCGACCGCGGTAGTACCACCCTCTCACAGAAGATCGGCGTAAAGCAGATATTACAGCTGCGTTTCGTACGATGAGTAGTGGCAAATTTTAATTTTAGAACAATTAACAATTAGTTAATTGTTAATCGTGGAAGTCACGATTAACAATTAACTAATTGTTAATCGTGAGTGTTGTCGCAGTCACAATTCAAATAACTAATTGTGACTTCCACAATTAACAATTAGTTAATTGTTAATTGTCACTCTCACAATACTCACAATTAACAATTAGTTAATTGTTAATCGTGACTTCCACGATTAACAATTAACTAATTGTTAATTGTTCTAAAATTAAATTTTGCCCAACTCTGCCCGAGACATGCATTTGTGTGCATGAATATGTCTGTATGTCCGGAGTCTGGGTGTATATGTATATTAAGTATGTATTTACAAATAAAAAAGTAGTATATGTAGTAATGTCAGTTATCTGGTTTCCATAGTACAAGCTCTGCTTAGTTTGGGATCAGGTAACCGTGTGTACAAAAATGTCCCAGGATATTATTATAGCACGCTGGGCTCCTGGTCCACTACCCACATTCAAAGTGTGTGCAGAAAATGAACCAAATTTTCAAAACGCCTATATTGAAGTATTATGATCTTCTTTATGGTTATTTATTAAAAGTAACTAACTATAGTGTATAATATTAAATGCAAGGACTTTTATGTACCAACATAATTATAGGAGCCTATGTGCATGAAAAATTGCAAAGGAGAGCACTGCGCCGCGGCGCGGCGGCGCTAATACACTTACTAAATGTTTATTACCTTACCTACATGTAATTAATACACAGTTTATTGCCTTACATTAGCGCCTTAAATATTATACATACACTTTGTCAAAAGTTAACGCTCGCCCTGTCTTGGTTCCCTTTGATTTTATATCACTCACTGTCTATCGCATTTTTATGAAATGCACGTTATCGAATAAACTGACGAAGCTCATCGCCATTTTATTACCGATAAAATTTTATAACTTTTTAAAATTTCAAATCTCGCCGAGATTTTTATGACTATTGCAAATGACTTATAAGCTCGGAGATAATCTGTGGAGAAAAAGTATAAGGTTATGAAGGTAAAGTCAGATTCTACTCAGCGGGAAATCCTCCAATCGTAGCGCGTAGGTGTAAATTACTTAAGTATGTGCACATTTTAATTGATTGGATACAGGATTTATACCAGTATGATGAGTAAGATGGGTGTAAATATAACTAAAGTACCTACCTACAGGCCTAGAGCTATATTTACAAATTTAAGGACGACTAAATTTATCGGGATGATTTTTAGAACGGCTCAGTCGTGTTTTGAAAATGTACACAATTTTTCTTTTTCCATTGAAAAAAGCAACCATTAAGTTTCTTGCCGGCTCTTCTCAATGGAACCAACATTACGGTGAACCGTTGAACGATTCATAAGTTCTGCCTCTAGGTTACATGAATTAGAAATGTTGACTTTGGCGCACCCAGCCTGTGAATATTTCTCTGGGAGAGAAACCTTATATTTCCAGGTCATGCTATGTAACAAGTAGGCAGTCACGTCCATCTATCCTTCACAAGCTAGACTCAAGATAAAAGGCTGAAATAATGACCGTCCCAATAGCCGATGCTGTTTAATGCCACTCGACACGGAGCCGCGTCTCCGAAGCACCAGTTAGAGTAATTACGAACACTTCCAAAGTCCATTAATAACCTCTATTGGGCCTTTATACGACGCCAACTGTCTGCAGAGCGGGAAGTAAATAACATTCGAAGACTCGTGACTTCGTTTTATATTAGGGATGACACTTTTCTTTCATGTTTAAGCGCGTCTTCGGATGTTCTAATAAGTGTTATAACGGCCAAAAGCGTGTTACCAGGGCTGCTTGAGTAATTAATAGAACTAATTTAACTTTAGTCTAGACTGTCTAGTCTGAATCTGGATCAAATATGTCAAAATCTGAAGCCCGAACGAAACGGATTATTGCTTTCGTAACGGATTTATAACCTAACTTGTACTATACAAATGGAATACCTAGTGAGTAGTTGCTTATCTCCTTTGGGTATGGTTGCTTGCACCATGTTAGCATGTCTAACATAAACTGAACGGGTGTTAATAATAAATAAAGTCCAGATTATGTTGGAAATGTTACCATGAAATGGACGACGGACTCATTATTTACCTATAATTATTATTGTTTCACCCACTTAGTGACATCAGTTTAATTTTATCTGTTATTTAATTATATGAAATACTATAAATGGCGACCCTAAGTAAAGTGGAACTTTCTCGTCTAACACGTCGGTCCCGATACGCTGCTGTCTGTCTTAACGTAATAAGAACGAGTAGGTAATGTAATTCATAATTAATTAGCAACTTACCTTTTATATGTTGCCTTTAAATGCTAGACGATCGTTAAGGAATTGGAAACAAGAAAATGGAAATAGCTACAAGAAACACGCTATATTGACATGCTAATACAGCTATTTATAAATTGATTGTTAAACAAACTAAATAATTAAGTAGGTATATGGAAAATTGGCCTCCATTCATATTTTCCAAAGTAGACAGTTATGATTTTGTTTTGTATCCTTATTAATTGTTTTTTGATGTTATTTGTTTCTCGACACTGGCAAAATACGTATAAAACTAGGTGGGCTATATTGTTAAAGAAAAAAATAAAAATAATAACAACAATACCGCCAAAAAAGAGATGTTAGTCAATTTACAATGTTTTTATAAATCATTTCTAGGAATAAAATGATTTGTAATGCCAGTGCAAGTCGATAATAACTTTATAAATGTGGGGGTTTAATTTTGCCTCGAGGCCTTAGGCCTATTATAGCTTGGGCCCATATAAGTACCTCCTTAACGTTCAGTTGTTGAAGCTCGGTATGCAGATATGTACACAGCTCTTCAAACTCGCGGCCAAAAGATATGCAAATCACTACTCCCAGAGATGACGTCACTCCAACTAATCTTTGAATATTATTCTCAACTAGAAGCCAATCAAATGACATTAGAATTTTAATTAATAAATGCAGACGACGTCGTGAAGCGTTTTCTTATGCCAATTAACCAAGATGTGATTTCTATTAAGACGACCGCGACCTAGTAGACGAGTATCGGGAATATAAATAAATGGTACCTATAACATTTTTATTGAAATTCAAACACTTTTTAAAAATAAGTATGTATTTTTTCACGCCTTTATTAAAAAAAAATTACAGAACTTATGCAAAATATTTCTTGAATATTAGTGGCTCTACTCCTAAATGCAGTTTATAGGTAGGTACTACCTACAGTTTTCTAGGCCATTTGATGTGCTCTAGGCCGCAATACGAAAGTTGTCACAGATATTCAAAGGCAGATAATTTGATAGTAACCTACGTATTATTTGTATTCATTAGGTATTTAATATCTGAAACCCCCTGTATACAGGTATCGTATCGTACTAAAGGAACTCTCGTTTGTTGCAGATGCGGCAGTATCTCATCCCCATGCTGATCCTCGCGACAGTAGCGCTCTCCTCAAGCAACGTACTTCCACTAAACCACCTCCAAAGAGAACCAGCCGGCTTCAACGGCCAAAATGACAATACATTTAGTAATAGACATCAAACCAGAAATATTCTGGATGATTTATTTTATAAAATTTACGCGGAACACCATAACAGGCGAGGATTCAGTAAGGCAGACTTAAAATATGCTAGTATGGACACTGGAGACGATGACATATTCAGTATAATGAGTAAGAACGATAATTATGACGGGGAAGGTTTTCGGCAAGAACAATGGCACAACTACCCGAGACAACTGGACCGCCTCCACGGACACGAGCACAAAAGAAACTTCGACCCGGATCCAGACAATGAGGCACTCGCAGACGAAACTGCACCAGATATGCAAAACGTGAAAGATATAACCAACGAATTTCGTATAGACAGTAATGCCGGTACCAATAAATTTTACGACGCAGTAATAGCTGCTGACCCCTTATTAATTAAAATACAATTAGCGTATTTGAATCAAGATATTGATAATAATCAGTACGCAGATCTGATGTCCACATACGTAGATAATAGTCGGAAAGCAGACGAAAAAGATGAATACACGATTGAAAACCCCTCGATGAATGTTATCAAGGTAAAGCGAGAAGAAACAGTCAGTCCCCTAGACAGCGGAAAAGGTACCTATATACAAATTGATTTCAAATTCTACTACGACATCCCCAATAAGTTATGAACAGATTGCTTTCCCAGGGAAATCCACACAGTTTTAAAAATATACAAATAACTTTCATCCGAGAAAATACTTGTAATTTTTTCGCACGTATTCCTAACTTTTAATTACCTTCGATAATATTGGTCTCGCATTGAAAGTCAGCTACGAACGGAGGAATAACAAAATAATACTGTTTAAATTAAATTCATTGAAGTTATCCACCAAACGATCGAATCGACTTTTGTCATTCTACGATAGATCGATAATGATATCGATCAATTGGTGCGGCAACACCATTAAACCATAGCAAGTCCCTCTTAATAATTCTTAACAACAATATCTATCATCAGAAACTAAATAATAATTGTGTCTTGTCTCTCCTTTTCTCAGAGCACCCAACAACGGAAAGTAAAGCGGTGAAAAAGAGGATTTTCTCGCTCTGGAGTCGTCTGCAGAGCCTCAACCATAAGGGTCACGAGCTTCACCACCGGAGGCATCTGCACGCTTTCTACGGCCTGCCAGACTCCGATGGAGGCGGTGGGGGAGCGCTCACGGCCGAACCCAGGGCAATACTGATGCGACCACCGGGATCTCCCCTACGATGGGGTTGAATAATCATAGTTACAATGCGATTAAAATAAGAATAGGACGGGCTCTCACACTTCACTCATATAAGTACGGTACCAATACTGTACTTATGAGTGAAGTTAGCCGAGAGCCTGTACCAAGTTCCAGTTGTGACGCCACAACATGGCGCTAGGCCGGTCCTATTCTTATTTTAATCGCATAGTTAAGGGCTTGGTTTATTTTCGATTACGTTGCACGGTTTCGTGTTAAATAAATCAATAAGGCTTGCCATCGAGTCGCGAAATGATCGGCGGATGCCAGCTAAGGTCGATATTGGTTCGTAGCTGGTTAGTGGCAAGGTAGCTGATTGTATAGAGCTAGCGACTGGTTTTAGAACAAATGCTTTGGATTTATCAATCTACGTTATATTTTCCATAGGAAGTGAATAAAGTCTGCATGTATTTGAACGATGTTCAATAGATGTGTCCATATGGCGCGCATGCCTCACCCGAGCACTCATATTATGACATTACGTCTATGCGTTCCGAGGTCAAAAGTGAGTGCTCGCGCGAGGCATGCGCCTGATAAAGACGCCGCCAATATAAAATGTGTGGTTATTGATTGCTTTTGTTTTCCAATAGATGTGTCCATATGTCGCGCATGCCTCACCCGAGCACTCATATTATGACATTACGTCTATGCGTTCCGACGTCAAAAGTGAGTGCTCGCGCGAGGCATGCGCCTGATGAAGACGCCGCCAATGACGTGAAATGAATGAATATATTTACAGTATTATTTGTATTGCTTTAATCATGCTGAAAAGTACAATAAAAGGACCAACCATTATTATCACTGTGGTCGTACATAGCATATAGCTTATAAACGATATGGATTTGTATTGAAAGTATTTAAATGGGCGTACCTTTCAGTCCCTCCCCCCAACCTCCCCTTTTCCATTCAGAACTCATATTTCAGTCCTACTTACCTTAGCTTTTACCTTAAGGAAATCCCCAACATCCCGCCATGTCAAAACCTTGCAGGAACGCTCATGTGTATTTTAGTAGGCATGTACCTGCTAAATATCTGGTATTTATGTTAATTAACTAATTAAACGACTGTTACAATTTATTTTCGTTCTTGGTTAATTATTAGGTGTTGTTGTAGCTTATTATTTGTTTCTCTACCCCTTCCTTGTTTATCGTGTCTGTAACTTTTCAACATAGTGATATTTACGTATAATTGACACTATATAATATGTAAATAAATAACATGTATAATCAGCTTCAATGTTTCATTATGGTGTCTATGTAATTTTAAGGAATTAGGAATCCAAAATTGAATTTACCGCTCCCGAAATTGTGTACCTACTTATAGTGACATCTATATTTTCCGTTACTAACTATGTGGCGGTCACATCAATGCACAGATAAAAAAGGTCTACTAAAACATGCCGATATTTGTTATGTAATTGCAAAAAAACACAGAACATAATTTGAGACTAATTACTTACACTAATATTACTTATATTAATTATTTAAACATGGAAAAAAATCACCCAATTTTTTATAATTACTTAAAGAAACACACGTATAGGTCGACTTATGTTATTCAATTCGTCTAAGATTATGACAGATCACAAGTCGTCAAAACTTCTGATAAGATAACACTAGTGGTGCGTTACAATCACTTTTAATTTGGTTAATTTCGTTATTTTCGATCACAAATCTCGTTCCACTCGCACCAACTTGTACTGAAAGTGATCATTATTATCGTTTTTAACAGTTTTTGTGGACGAAAATAGCAAAAATAACGGTGAATGGAACGCAGCATAGTTATCACAAAGTTGAGTTTGTGTACAAAACACCAGCAATAGAGTGGTAACATGGCGGTAAGTAGCTGTATTTAATTAATGATGAACTACTTAATACTTGATCTGCGATATTTTTATGTACCTAAGTAGTTAATTCAAGTGGTAAAAAAGATTGCTAAGTAGATAATTTTGAAAGTAGGTTGATTGGTAAATGCTTGCAGTACAACACAATAACCAATTTCCCAGCTGTCCTTGGACGTGTACAAACAGAACACAGTCAATCATAAATGATTGATGACATTCGAAGAGAGAACCATACCTACTACCGAGCGGAGTTCAAATATCTGTTAGTAAACATAGGTAGTACTTATAGAAAACAAATTAAAATCTAACCTCAAATTATAGGTACCTTATATCGATTAACAAAGTAAACCCACACTCGTCAGTTTATTCCATTAGGTAGGTAGAAGATAAATCCATGTTTTATTCATCAAACTTTTGGGATCGAATCGAATCAAGTTCCTATTTGCGTCTTAAATGGCGATTGGTAGTGGACCTTCTTAATCTCGTATTTAAGTGGGTAGGTAGGTACTAACTTACATATATCTACCGTAATAATGGCCTTCAACACCCTTCAATTTCAAATAGAAAGTGCAACAAGCATCTCGTCGTCTGTGACTACTTACCTAAATAAAGAATAGAAAAAAAACTCTAAATAATAAAAAAAAATATGGTACGTACCAAAACAATACCATTTCACTGTAATGGTCTATAAACTTCAAGCACTAATTAACTCCAAAGGGTGAGGGTCGCGCAATACTGTACGGCTTTTGGCTATCGTCATGCTCGTGGCGGGTGCGCGCCGCCCTGCACCTGAAGCGCGTCCCTTTCGACGAGCGGCCGGTGGACATCATCCAAGACCGCGAGCAGCAGACGGACCAGTACCGGAAGATCAACCCTGCGCAAAAAGTACCTGCACTTAACATAGGTAAGTAGGAAATTGGAATTGGTATTGTCGATCCTGGCTTACAGGAGTAACAGTGGTGGGAGTGTGAGGCGGGCCTAGTCCCATAACAAAGTAGGAAATTGGTACGGTCCTCTCCGGACCTATACAATCTTCTGACTCCGCGATTAGAGAAACACTTTAAAATAAGAACACAGGCCACTTCAAAATAAGAGGTGCTATTTATAGCACTTTGGCCCAGTGTCGAAATGGGAACAGAAATTTTAAATAGAGAAATGCACAGACATTACTATAGAAAGAGAGAACCTACTATACTGCTAAAATAATACCTACATCAATGGAGAAATGTCATAATTTTAGTCTGGTATCGAGAATAGCAACGCTCTCAGGCTCTCACTGCTCTCAGCGGGCCAGATAAGTTTGTGGAACAAGATCATAGGTAGATATTTCTCCGGTCAACGCTCGCTAGCATGACGTCAATGTATCTCTCCATTTAGACAAGTGTCAAGCGTTTAATTAAACTCTGGTGTATATAACACAATGTTCTAATAATCTACAGCACATAGGTAATATCTACTAGAGTCACTTTACACATAGGAACACAAAACACAGATGTAAGATCGTATTAATCGACATTTCCAAACAATATAGGTCCCTCCCTACCCTACCTATGCTGGTGCCGCCTAGCAATGGACGGAGCTCAAATCAAACCCTGAGTGATGATTGGTCCTTGTGACTACGAGTAACTATGGAAAAAATAAAATTTTGAACTTATCGACACTAAGAAAATAATTTCCTCTACAATGATACACGATCGCAAAAAATCCGGAACAGGATGCGAAAAGAATGATCGATAGAATTGTAAAACCGTGGCACACAATATCAATCACAGCGTCAAAGGAACCCCGAGAAAATTGTCTCCTAGTCTCCTTGGGGTCGCGAAATTAGGTAATACCAAATTCTTCAAACCACTCAAAGGTGGGGAGAGGTGGAAAAATTACCCCGGCATTGTGGCGCACATAATAATATGTCACTCGTTTTCGCTGTAAATATCTGCGAGTTGATTGTGCCCACACCGCCCCAAAAGGGCCAAAAGGTTATTTCCCTTAGGCAAAGGAAATAATAACTCATTTCAGCAAAAAGATTTTGAGAATGTGATCAAATGTCGCGTGAGAAAGAAGCGATGATTTATTACAGGAAATTGCAGTAAGAAAGCAGTTTTATATGATGTAGGTATAAAGATGTAGCTAAGTAGCTAATCGATTTCAAAAGCACCATATTATACAGTAAGACAATAAATTTAAACACGATCCCTGCTAGTCAATCACAACACATTAAAATTATTAAATTAGGTTTACATCAAAGTTTACGAATTAAATGCGGAAACTAAACTAACTAAACTTCTAAACGAAACACAACATCCTTTATAAACGTCTACCGACCTCATAGACTGACCTGTAAGTACAAGCGTGGCAACATCGCTTCGGTGTCGATGTTTTTAGCGGTACCTTTGTAGGCGTAAACTTAAAATAGTCTAAATATAAAAGCAATCCCGTGGCAATACCTTTGAATATAATTTAATAATATTTTATGTGCGAACTACTAATGTGATACCCAGTATGTGGTTTCAATTATTGTCATGATGTTGTCACCATCCTGTATACCTACCGAGAGTTTCAAGTGTAGGAAATGTTAATTGAACTACGTATGCGGTAGCTGATATGATGTAGATGATGATGATGTATGATGTAGTGAAGACGGGCGATACGTAACTATACAAGTTTCTGAGTTATGGGACTTTAAATATCTTTGACAACATTCGTAAAAAATATACAATTATATCCTATTATTATCTATACTCACATCCAAACTCGCGCAAGTATTTTTTGGCACGTTTGAAAAACTCTGTAGATATGAGATGCGTCTACTTTGTAGCTACTCCGGACGAGCTGCCTCGAGTTGAAATGCGCCTAACCCAATGTTATCTTATGTTATTCTCGTATATTCGCACCTTCATGGCCAATCTCATTCTCCCCCGCTTATAGCAGTCGAATTTGGTGAAAATGTGTAAGTAGATAGATCTACGTTCATAGGTAGGCGTACGTGTTGTAACGTCATCAAATGATATGAGTTTATTATACCGACACGTCTGCCGTCGCGACAAAAGCGTCTAATACACCAATATCCGCTCGCAGGGAAATGGAAAAAAAATACTTATTCAGCTTTCCGATGCGATAGGTAGTATACGGCAGCGATGATTTAAATTTTGAGCCTAGGGACCCAAGATGTGCGATTACTAAATAAATTAGTGACATAGGTATGTTGTACTTAAACAGAATTATTGCCTACCTATTATAAAGTGTGACCAAGTTCTATTGTTGAAAGAAAACTCAATTTCAAACGTTTAAGACAGATTTAGTCCACTACCAGGGAGAATAGGCTCAGGCCTATTCTCCCTGGTAGTGGAGCCATACGCAGTGGAGCCCATTCCTTACCAGTGAATCGAGACTTCAGACCACCCGCCACGCGGGTATCATTCAGCACTGTGAAATGTTGCGAACTCGGCCTTCGTCGCTCGATTGGGTGCATTTTGGTATCTATCACGTGCTAAAAATACCCTGTCAAGGTTAGCTTTTGGTTTCGCTATGTACAGCGTATATGAAAGGAAAAGTTTGTCAAGTGATCTAATTCACCAAGATAACATGGTACGGAGCTCTTTTTACATAAAAAAGTGAAATCTAGCGAGTTTCACAAAAAAATACTGGAAATGTTGAGTTTTATTCAGTCAAGGTGACATTTTCGCTAAAGTGAGCTAGCAACACCGTTGATTGACCTCATAAATCTTAATAATTATAGGTGGCACACACTTTCAATGCGTCCATTAATTCTATGCATGGATACTCGTACGTCAATAGGTCCCATTAGCGGCGTGTGTTGGGCTCATATTCGCTGATGTCACGCCCGCGGCCGGCGCCCCTCGAGTCCATGGAGTGCACTCAGCGGCCGCGCCGAGGGCTCGCCATTACAACGCCGACATTGCCTATATGTTCTATTTAATTCAAAATATTAATAACTTTTTGGAAACATCGATTTTTAAAGTAACGAGGCATCAAAGGGGTATTATTTTTGTCCCGCGCTTTTCTACGGAGAGTCCCAACGTAGCACAGCAAAGCATATAATGTTCTTCCTACTCCTCCTATGCTATCTTTTAGTTAAAGACGGGCGGTTCCAAGACAACTTAGCTTTTCCCCGGGACTCATCGAAGGTCAAACCTTGACGTCATCGTTGGACACCATTGTCGATCCTGGTTTACAGGACTTACAGTGGTGCGGGCGTGTGGCCGGTCTTGTCCCAAAAAAAAAGCCTACTATATGAAGCCTAAGCTTCAACTCCTTCAGATATCCCTAGAACACAACGGAGTGCTAGAATGACGTCATTAATTTCACCCACGAGTAAGGATCTAGTCAGCAATCTTAAAAGTACATAATATTTTGATTCTAAATACTGTATGAACGGATTATTTCTAGCCTTTAACGCTCGAGATTATATTTGAAGTCGGTAATTTTTTTATGTTTTTTTGGTTATCTACTTTTACCATATTTTACCATTTATCTATTCTGTGCTTTTACGATTAGGTACTGGCCACGAATTCGTTAAATTATTATCGCTTTTTAGAGCCACTGTTCTGTCATGGCAGCAGTAAGTTTCGGCTAATCGGTATCACACCAAATAACGATTGGTTACAGCTAACAAAGCCATCAGTCACCTTAGCTCGTTAGACGGCCCTATAATATGTTATCTTTAGTATAAAAGACTAATACCGACGCTATAAACTGCGACCAAAGATCCCAGACGATGATAATGTCTCCAGCTCTTAACGCATCTATAAGATACTCTAACGACTTTCTGATCCCTTGCATGTACAACAAATATTGACTCGCAAACATTTACTTGAACGGAGACTTCGTTAAAAGACATTTGATCAACTCGTGATTTGAATTTTTCATCGAAGTTACAAGTCTTATCGTATTTTGTTTACATCATTAAAAATACAATTAACATATCGTCATTATCAAAGCTTAGTTAAAATGAGATAAAAGTGATAAAATGATTAAAAGTGAGATATGTTGAATGAGATATAGTGAAACCTAGTTAAATAATACTAATAATAAACAAGAACCCCCCCAGTGTTTGGAATTTCTCCAGCTCTGAAAAACTACAAACAAACCAGGTTTCACTGTCTTGATTATGAATATGAGCCATAATAGATAAGTACTTACATACCTACCCATCTTACATAGATTTTTTACCTACTGTGTCCCACTGCTTGGCAAAGGTCTCCTCATCTTCTTCCAACCATCGCGGTCTTAGGCTCTCTCACACCGACCGTCATGAGCGTCGAGGTCATCGCGCCAACTTTTTTTTATTACTTACATTCTTAGATATAGGTATTTTAATATCTTTTAATAGGCATATCGCCTAAACCTAGCAATATTAAAAATTGAACATCGTTCGTCGCCGGACCATGCGCTACAAATGCTACAATCAAATATCATTTGCGTTGCTCGTCGCTCGCCGTTTGTTTAACTGGCCGGTCAATAACACAGCAAATAGCTATTTAATGAATGTGTCGCCATCTCATAACGGCGCATAGAAAAAGTGCGTCTGATTGCCAAGAATTTAGGTCATCCCGCAAACTATAACGGCTACTCATAAATATCTCAGCAATCTGGATATGGAAACACTTAAACAAATCGCTCGCGGATTGCTGAAACATTTAGATGATTAAAGAACCTATTATTTTAATAGTTGTGTTAATTGAAACAAATTGTAAGCAATTTACTTATAATTGATTAGATTTGCCACCTTGTTATCAAACGCTTGGGGTGTTAAATCTTTATTTGCTTGTGTATTGATGTATTTCCTTTGGGTAATTATAATGCTCATTGGTTGCGTCAAAATGTTGCGAGCGGCGCGGCCGAGCAATCTGACTACGTAGGTAGTAGACAATACTCGTACGTAACTTAAATTTGAAAGCTGCTTAACTTTGACGCGCCATAATAAATATGACAGTTAACGACGTCTCAAACTGCTAAGTGGGACTTAAATATTTAAGGCTGGAACCATTGCAACTGACAGCTCGAGGTTGACCGCTTTTTGCTCAAACAATGTCGTAGGACCGCGAGTTGAATTTTTTGAATTTAGAATTTTCGATACGCCACGATAAATCAAAAAGACGACATGATAAATCAAAAACAGAAGTGACTCATATACTAAATTCGTATCTTGCCTACTTTTATTTAGTCGTATAAGGGTAACTTCGTAAAGGAAAATTTTCACTAAATCTTAAGTACAATTTAAGTACTACATTTTTATTAATAGGTAGGTTATTTTTTCTTTGTAATCTTTTTTATTGTTATTTTGTTGATATTGTAAATAAAAGCTCACTAACTGTTAATTTTTAATTGTTCTGAAATTTAATTTTGCCCAGCACTGGGTAATAGGTAGTAGTACTACTTAAAAAAAGACTAGTACATAATTTAAATGTTTAATATTATAGGACAAAATAAGTAAAATTAAAACAACTTAAAATTCTAAATAACTGAAAACAAGAAAAATTGTTGACAACATCGGGTATTAACTGAAATAAAAGTAGTACTAATCCTTATTAGTTACTAGCTGTGCCTGCGACCTAGTACGCGCACATTTTTGGAAAAGGTTACCCCTTATTTGACTGATGGATTGATGGAGGATGACGGACGGATGGAGTGGCAATGCAACGCATGCCGGGCATGCATGCAACCCTCATAGAATCACTGTTTTGCCCGTCAGTCTATCTGTCCGTCTGTCAAAACGTGCACAGCCTAAACCGCTTGGGTTAGAAACATGAAATTTTAACTTTTTATAGCGTAGAAGAAGACCACAGGAAGGATTTTTGAGAATTCAACAATTAAGGGGAGAAAGTATCTATGGATAGTCCCAGTTTTTCTGAAGCTAGGGACATGAATATTTGTATTTGTAGGCTGAGTAGCCGAAATAGGTACTAATTTTCATGTAAGGTCAAGATTTTCAAGCCAGAGCCATGGGTCTGGAGCAGCTCCATAATAATAATAATATATGGTATAATTAAAAATAAAATACTTGCTCCACAAAACGCCTCGTTTTGTGAGTTTTTAGGGTTCCGTACCTCAGAAGGAAAAAACGGAACCCTTATACAATATGTTAAAAAAACCCTGTCCGACCCGAAAACGTATTGTTGGGTATCGAGATTAGATTCCATTTTTGTAAAAAAAAAACTTTTTTAAATTTTTTTTCTTTTAATTTTTCAATTATTTTTTTTTTAATTTTTTTGGCATAGTATGTGTCCCACTGCTGGGCAAAGGCCTCCCATATTTTTTTGTCATACAAATACCCCGTTTACATAAAAAAAAAAACATAAAATGACGTCATTACATACTTTGTGGTCTGAGGTGACGCCACACGATCTAACATAATTACTTCCGGTAACGGAGTTGTCATATTTTTAAAATTAGCTACATTATGTGGGAAAAGGGCAAAAAAAATTGGCACTTTAAATGTTCATTAATATGTTTACTAACATGTTTTTTTTTTTTTAATTATTTTATTTGGTCATGTGATTGGGGAACCTAATTACCGGTTTCGGCTCGGACAGGGTTTTCTTAACATGTTGTAGAATCACTTTTTTGTCCGTCTGTCTATCTGTCCGTCCGTCAAAACGTGCACAGTCCAAACCGCTGGTGATACAAACATGAAATTTGGACAATAGGTACCTTTCATAGCGTAAAAGACGAGCAAAGGAAGGATTTTGGAAAATTCTTACCCTAAGGGGGTAAAATAAGGGGTGGAAGTTTGTATGGAATTCCCTCATTTCTGAAGTTAGAAACATGAAAAATTCTATTTAGGCTACTAATACAAATACAAAATAGTAATTTCAGCGCTTTTGAAAATTCTACCCCCAAGAGGGTAAAATAAGGGGTGGAAGTTTATATGGGGGTTCCAATTTGTCTAAAGCTAGGCACAAGAAAATTTGTATTTAGGCTTCTTATTAACTAAGAATAGTAATTTCAGCGTTTTTGATCATTTCACCTCTAACGGTGTAAAATAGGGGGTGCAAGTTTGTATAGGCGTCCCAATTTTTCTGAAGCTAGAGACATGAAAATTTGTATTTGGGCTACTCATTACAAATTAAAACCGGACAAGTGCAAGTAGGACTCGTGCTCTGAGGGTTCCGTACAAATTTTATTATGTTTGTGTGTGCATCATATCTTTGGCATGCAAATACAGGGCAATGAAGCAAGATGTGCTCCACTGTCTCGCTGGGGTTCTTCGAGCTTCCACTTTGCCAGTTTTCGGAACAATACATAATAATTACAACACCTAAGTGGGTATTGTTCCGAAAACAGGGAAAATCATGGAGACTCGAATCTCGGGATAACAACTGCACTGCAAGCGACTGTGGTGAACAGGTTGGGCTAACAATCAAAAGGTCCCAGGCTCGATCCCCGTTGGGGCATGCAACAATGGATGAATTTTCATCTTTGTGCATAATTTACAGTTCGCTGACGGCGAGAGAAAACATCGTGAGGAAACCTACCTATCCCTCGGGATTAGGTAATAGTCAGTTCCTGTATACACGGCGACAAGATTCACCACCTGTCACGTTGGGTTCTGACTATACAGGATGAATTTTTCAAGTGTGCGTGGATGGCCAAATCCGAAACTATGAGTGATATCGAAAAGTACTCAAAAGAATCTCGGGGCTGATTTTGATGAAAATTGTAATTACTTCTCAAAATTCGTTTCTTATCAGCGACACTATCGCATGCTGTAATAATACAGTATTTGGTTTTTTATTCTAAATCAACTAGTTTGATTCCTGGCTACGAATATTGTTTTTACGGTAAACTTAAGGAAAGAGCTAATTTTAAACAAAATACTATTTTATTTCTCTTAAGTTACCTAACTATTAAACCTAAACTGATTAATTGTTCAAAAATGATTGAAAATTTGTAATTAGAACATAATGTTGTGAAGATGACTGCGCTGCGAAGGTAAATAAAAAAAACCTGGATCACTAAAAAGCCTGAAATAATATTTCTAATACCACCTCTGCCTACCCCTTTGGGAAAACCAGACGTGATGGTGTGTTATCGAGTATTTGGGGTCGGTGCCAATCTATCTTCTTACTTTTATAGTAGGTATACTTGGCATACCAAGATTGGCACCGACTCCAAATACTCGATAACACACCATCACGTCTGGTTTTCCCAAAGGGGTAGGCAGAGGTGGTAATAGAAATATTATTTCAGGCTTTTTAGTGATCCAGGTTTTTTGAAGTCGTTTTTTTTTTAATAAAAATAATTTTATTTCACGATTTTTAGTGGCGCCATACCAATGAACATTTTGGCATATTGAACCGTATGAAGTAAGCCCAACAAAAGGTAACTGCTGTAAATCTTTGAGGAATTCCCTCGACTGTCTATGGTCTCCATCATTAGACCTGTAATGGCACTTATAACTAGTGTCCGACCGAAGATTCGGTTTCGGTTTCGGCCAGTTTCGGCTCAAAAATCTAGTTTCGGCACCAGTTTCGGTTTCGGCAGAAAACCCACCGAACCTTTCGGCCGCGCCGAAACTCTGCGTTCGTGAATTATCGCGCGTCACTCGGTTGATTTCGGGAGAGTTCGTGTCGCGTTGCATCCGCCATCGTCAGCTGTCAGATCGCCGGCCGGTCCGGCGTGATTGTTTTGTGAGTTTAGTGTTATTTCTCGCTTTATTGGCCTTTATTAAGCATTGAAGTTCTTTCCGTTGAGTTATTCACTCGGATTTATGAATGATGAAAATTAAGTATGTAAAAGAAAGAGGTTATATCATATTATATTTGATTCACACATTCATCATTTATTTATTACTTATGTTACGGTACATTTGTTTTAGGTTATTGTTGTTGGATGAGGTTTTAAATTATCCAAACAACTACCAGCTATGATTTAGCTGTGTGTGACCTTGTGATGTATCTGCATCATTTTTTATTGGTAAAATAATTTGCTGTTGTCCGTTTATTTTTGACAGTCGAACGTGACATACCTACCTATCTACTTAAATAGAAAATGAAAACGGGGGTTAAATATATTACAATTACGATTGCCACCCTAAATTATAAAAATTATGAAAATCCCACAAAAACCCTAAATTACCAACTGCAATTAAAATTTAAAATGATCTCAATTAATGTTAAATTTAGTCTTAAGACTGTACAGGGACCTAACGAGGCATGTTTGGGGACTATCTCCTCTTAGACAAGTGGGATACAATTTTTGAAAAAAAAATCACCGCATTGATTGAATCCTCATCTTTAAAAAATTAGCAGGAAAAAAGTGCCACATGCTCTTTTACTATGTGAAAAGAAAAATCAAAGTGAAGCTGTTTTCGTCCTAAAATTTCTATCTCCTTCTAAACGGCTTGGAATTTTTAATAATTTTTTTCAGCGAAAGATGGAGAAAGATAATACCTAAAAAAAATAAGTTTGATTTTGGCTCTCGACCAATCCAGACGGTCAAAACGCTCGGCCGGAAAGCGGGGCCTTAAACATGTTGTGATTATAAACGCAATCGAAATACTCAAATAATGAGGTTCTTTTTTATAATGTAAGTGTTGATCATTGTAATTTTTTGTTCCAAGAAGTGTTAACATGATTGTTATTTTGTTTTTATTTTAATCAGAGCAGTAATATTAAAAAAAAATATAATTATCCCCCTCGCATCGAGGGGAGGCCCGTGCCCAGCAGTGGGACGTTAAAAGGGCTAAATTATTATTATAATATATAATATTATTATTAATAATTATATTTTCACATAATTAAATTATTGTTTTTTATTTCATTTAACACATTCTAACATTTCTAACTGTAATAAGGGTATAAAATAAGCCAAATTTCAGTAAACAAAAGATTTTTAACTTGTCTGAAAAAGGTTCGGTTTCGGTTTCGGTTTCGGCCGAACCTAAAACAGATGCCGAAGATTCGGTTTCGGTTTCGGTTTCGGCAGAAAATCCTGTTTCGGTCGGACACTACTTATAACCCATATGGGTGCAAAGTTCTCTCCAATACAAATTAATCAAGCCCAAACACCAGGTAATTGCTGTAAATCGTCGAGGAGTTCTCTCGACTGTCTTTTGACTCCATCATCAGACCCCTAATGACAGTCACAACCCATCTAGGTGTAAAGTTCTCATCAATACTAATTAATCAAGCCCAAACACAAGGTAGCTACTGTAAAACGTTGAGGAGTTTCCTTGACTGTCCCTCGTCTTCATCATCAGTCCCCTAATGACAGTCACAACCCATCTAGGTGTAAAGTTCTCATCAATACTAATTAATCAAGCCCAAACACAAGGTAGCTACTGTAAAACGTTGAGGAGTTCCCTCGACTGTCTTTCGGCTCCATCATCAGATCGACTGCAGACCTTCATAAAATAGTAGTGCTTTAAAATACTTAATGAAAAAAATTACCAACGCACTAGTCGCCCCTACGATTTTCGAAGATTCCCCTCGATTTCTCTGGGATGCCATCATCAGATCCTGGTTTCCTTATCATGGTACCACCCCCGGAAAATCTCCTTTCCAACAAAAAAAGAATCATCAAAATCGGTTCATAAACGACGAAGTTATCCGCGAACACACATAAAAAATATATATATATATATATATATATACGGTCGAATTGAGAAACCTCCTCCTTTTTTGAAGTCGGTTTAAAAACACAGTTTTTATTAAGTTTGCCGTATGTCATTACTTCCCAGAATTCGTTCCTTATCAGCGACACTATCGAATGGTGTAATAATACAGTAAGTGGTTTTTTCAACTAGTTCGAAATCAACTAGTTCGATTCCTGGCTACGAATTTAGTTTTTTTCAAAAATCCAATGATGCAGTTTTAGTTTTCACCAAAATCGGCCCCGAGACTTCTTTGAGTACCTTTCGATATTCCTTATAGTTTCGGATTTGGCCATCCACGCACACTTGAAAAATTCACCCTGTATAAACGTGGGCTTTGAGTTGGTTAATACCTCTACAATGGGGTGGTGTATATCCACTCAAGCCTCTGACTACCCCCGAATGGGGATAAAAAGTGTGACGTGAAAAAGTGTGTGTAAAAAGCCCACGTTTCACCAGATAGTCAGAACCCAACGTGACAGGTGGTGAACCTTGTCGCCGTGTATACAGGAACTGACTATTACCTAATCCCGAGGGATAGGTAGGTTTCCTCACGATGTTTTCCCTCACCGTCAGCGAACTGTAAATTATGCACATAGATGAAAATTCATCCATTGGTGCATGCCCCACCGGTGATCGAACCTGGGACCTTCTGATTGTTAGCCCAACCTGTTGTTGTTGTTAGGCAAGACAATAAGATTAGAAAGTAGGTAAGCGGTTTTTAGAGGACGATTATGCTTTTTAATCATATACCTATTCATCATTCTATATTATTCATAATCTATGATGACAACAAAACGCGTCACTGACATAAATATTAATTTAAAAATATTTGTAAGCATATAATATTCTAAAAAATATGTTCAATATTATATTTAAACTATTTAAAACGTGATTTAATTCATAAAAAGCTAAGAAGACGTAACATTTTTACGAATTTCACGCAAAAATTTGCGCGCACGTCCAGCTTTCAACGGCGCCATTGCGCTACTGCCAGGAACATTTTGCCGGCCAAGTCATGATGACCCATGACGTTTGTCGCATATTTAAGGTTATTATTGATTATTTTTTGAATAAAATGACTAATATTAAATCTTGGATCCACGGATTCTTAGACAAGTCTTGACAATTTTTCTGGTATAGGTTTCACGTAAATCTGTTCAGTTGCTATGGAGAACATTTACGATTAAGGTTGACAATTTCATATTTTGAAATCGATTTCTACAAAATTTTGTAACATTTAAAGTAAATCGGCTAAGCCATTTTATTCCCGACCATATGAGGTTTAATGTTGTATACTTTATATTGCACATAAGCCAGCTGCTTCATCAAACCATTAACTTAGACCCACCCAGTTGAACATTTGTATCACCTTAAGTACCCTTTGAGTATTCGGCCGATAATGTCATAAAATGACTGCTAGGGCACGCCGTGAGCGCTCGCCTCTTTCGGACGCAACCCATTAAAAATGTTATATTTTATGGAAATAGAATACCTACTTGCATAATCATACTTATTATCAAAAATAACGGAATGTAGGTCAAGGAAAACGACTGTTTTATTTGTTGCCCTATAAAATAGTGAGGTAAACACGACCAAGTAGTGGTCGTTCATATTGACAGCACTTGCCCGCTGTGTAAAGCTACTCCAAATGCTTTCGGGACACTGATCAAAGCTTTCGCGGCTGGCAAATGACACGGAAAAAGCGCACTTATGATCTCACCATAAGGTTCAATGTAATTCACATAGGTACCTACATTCTACTTGCGAAAATAAATTCACCACTTTGGAGGCTTATTTGCTCAAACTTTCCACCTGAAGGAATTTGCGTAGTTTGCTTAATTTACCTGCAAATCAAATACGAGACGAATTAAGTGAATTATTTCTGTGACTATTCAAAGCCGGGATTGCGTTAGGAAAGGATCAGTGAATGGGGAGTCCTTTTAACGAATTACATGGTCCTATACTCACAACAGAGTCAATCAAACGAATCCAGAATTAAATTGGAATCAATCAATGAATCAATCAGTGTTGTCAATTACCTGCTGAGTACCACGTACATAACCTTGTGTTTGTTTATTATTAGGTATTCAAACACAACGTATGAGGTACTTCTAATCGACTGTTAAATATGCGTAATTTGAACGAGGAAATCAGGAAAAAGTGCTGTTGATAGTTTATATATTCTTCCTCTTAACGTATGGTTAGTGGCCAACCTGGTGTCAGAGTTGTTCCAGCCGCCCGAATGCCTCTGACAACTTAACCACTGCTGTTTAGATGACAACAACCGGGACCGACTTTTTACGTGCCCTCCGAAGCATGGAGACGCTCAGTTAAAATATCACTAAATGATCACCCATCTCTGGTTGACCTTGCCAAGCGTTGCTTAACTTCCGATCGTTTACCGATCAGTGATTGCAGCTGGCTTTGAGGGTGAAGGCCTCATAACATTTCCTTGTACAGATGGTGTCACTCTAGTGGAGTCTATGGCTATAATTCAGTATTTGGAGGACACTCGGCCGGAGCCCTCTCTGCTACCAAACACGACGCTCCTGAGAGCCCGCATGAGGGAAATCGTTGAGGTAACTTTCAACTATAAGGACGGTCAACAACAAAGTCACTGAACATTTTTTGGTTTTTCAATAGTTTGCATACTTGTACCTACATCAAATTTATTATTTTTCTTCATCTAAAGAATATTTTAATATGTCGCTTATTATATCTATTTGGTTTTGACGATGGACCAATTACTAAGGGGACTGACCCTAAGCAACTCGGCCGAGTGGTCGGCCTAGTACTAACATCGACATAAAAGGAAGCGAGTAGTTCAACTATTTACCGGTAGATAGAACAATGAAAATGAAAAAGCAATGACCACGTTTTTTCTTATACATATATCTAATAAGGGCACCTCTTTCTTAAGTCTTTACTCTGTGGTTTTGACAAAGTTCCCCAACGTTTCTAAAGCAAAGAGTACCTAGGTATTAGGTACCGGTTTGAAATATTACAATGTTCATTGACTTATGTTGCTGACTTTACCTATTTGGTATACCTAGTTTATTTTCTAAAAAGTTTTGAATTACCTACGACCAAAGAAATTGGAATAAATAGCCTACGACAATGTTGATTCCCCTTCTTATTTGATTCAACCATCATGATAGTACGAATGAAACTAAAGAAACTAAGTTATGAATATATTTTGCTCAAAACATGAACTCATGTTGGAACAAAGTTTCTACTACATTGTGCGCTCTTTAAGCATAAACGCCCACGGTCAAAGCTTCTCGGAGAACTGTTATGATTATAGAAACCAGATTTTCCTTCGTTGCAAGTTTCTAAGAGCTAGGACAAGAACTGCTTAGTGTGTCTGGGGTCAGTTATTTAGAATCTAATCTAGCTACGAGATATGTTTGTGAATATATTTTTTCGAAGATATAATATTGTGAACTGATTAAACCTGTCTATAAGAATAAAATCTCCGACCTCCAGAGAAGTTCAGAAAACATGCTTAATTTGATCATTAGCTACGTCCAGAAGTGTCACATGCCGCGCGAGGAAAATTTTCCTCGCCAAGTTTGACTTGCCTCACGTGAGGCAAATGCGCGCCCTGCCTCACCTGAGCACTCACATTTGCCTCGCCTAGTTTGGCAGTCGTGAGACAGAACGATGTCAAACGTATCAAACTGATTGATCGGGTATACCTTTCCCTGTCTAGAGTGTCAGTTGCCTCGCCATTTGCCTCGCGCGGCATGCGACTGAGGCAAACGTCGTGCTTCGCGAGGCATGTGGGTGAGCAGCCTCGCGCGGCATGTGCATGTTGTAGACACGTCTATTGTTATTCCGCTAACATAAGTTTCTTATGCGCTTCCAGAGAAAATGACGGGCTCAATTCAAACATCTATCAGAAACAGCAAGCTCGACTGTAATTTAACAATCAGGCTTTCCTAACAATCTGTTTTATTTTAAATTCAGTAACTCACTTAAGTGGAGTTAAAAATAGCCGATAAATTGTAACGATATTATGAAGCTGTCACAAACATTTGAAGGTACGACATTTCTCTGAAATTCCGCAAATTACTGACCCTAAAAAGGGATAGTGATCAACTCTCTCCAACACAGGCGAACGGAATTCAGAAGCGATTCCTTTGAATTCCACTAACTCTTTGCTATGCAATCAATTCTATTATCGATCGATGCAAACCTACTTAAGCATTTTGCGACTGTCAATTCCCACGTTATTTATAGATTTACTGATGGTTGTCACTTTCTATTTCACCACAAGTTAACTTTAAGTAAATTAGTTCGATTTTCACGACAGCAACATGATTCCAGACGTTGGGCGGTCCAAATTTAAAGACAGTTATGATGGACTTACACAGACATTACAAATCACTTTTGTTTCTAGAAATGCTTTTGTAATTGTAACACCATTGTAAACTGGATATAAATCTCTATACATTTGGGCTTATCTACCAATGTAAATTGAAATCCAGGGACAAAATCTAGTCTACATTTGGATTTGAAGATAGCGGCTACAATCTAATCTTGTTGTCGTTGTGTTATATTATAGTTATCGAGTTGAGATATTTCATTTGTCTCTGTTGGTGCTAGTTATAGAATTAGCGCTATATCTTCGCATAACACAATTCAGATTATTGTCATCTCCACAGACAGTGGTATCAGGCATCCAGCCATTACAGAACGCAGGGCTCAAGCACCATTTCGAAACGGAACAGCAGTACCTAAAGTTCACGCAATACTGGGCAGCACGAGGCCTGGTGACCCTGGAGGCTTTGCTTGAGAAGTCCGCCGGACGGTACTGTGTCGGAGACCAGCTCACACTGGCTGACATTTGTCTCGTGCCACAGCTGTACAACTCAGTGACTCGGTATGTAAATTACTTTCTTATTGTGAATACCTAACTAAAAGCTACCCATGTATTGTTAAAGCTACATATGCCTCACCTTTTAAATTATTTGGGATCGGCATACCTATGTAAATTTTCCTCAAAGAGACTATATTGACTTCTTCTTTTCCGTCCTTATTTATGACCCTTGTTGGTGTAGCTGTTGGAGCTCTAAGTATCTTTCCTTATCTAGGGCAGTCTCTTTCACTCCCCTATGTGACATAACGCTCTTTAATCTAACGAAATCAACAAAATCTTTAGGTACCTATAACATAACTAAATGCATCATACTTAGCCACTAAAACAAGCTAAATATCCATAGTCACGAATTATTTAATCGATTCAGAGAGTCATAAAAACCATAAAAATAAATAATAGGTAATAATAAACCTCGCTTCACAAACATCATAGATAATCATGTTCTGATCATGTTGTGATGCCGCGGGGTGGGACTCGGTTACAAAAATAAACATTTTATCCAAGTTGGTTTGACAAATCTGTTTGTATTTCATTTTCGTAACTGTTTTCAAAGTCTCGATACCGAAACTCAGATATTAAACTTGACTTAATAACTTTAAATTGAAAAATTGTTAAAGTTTAACAATATTCTAAATTTTGATAGAATACGCATTGTGGGCGATGATGACTGTACAAATTCATGAGATTACGGAAGGTCACAATTCCCACGGATACCTATAACAACTAAAAACCTTTGTAGTAAGATCGAAAGTCACGTTCTTCTGATAATAATTAAATTTTCTACATGTTGAAAACACGATTTTTCTCATCTTTTTGGCGTTTTTCATTTTCAGACACAAACTGGACATTAGCAAGTACCCGATCGTATCAAAAGTATACGACACTTTGCTGAAAGAAAAGCTTTTCGAAGAAACACATCCTAAGACCGCGAAACCACAGATATAAAGTAAATTATCAGAAGAAAAGAAAAGATAGAAAGTATTTTTTCTCTCAAAACAAAAATCATAACTTTTGAACAGTGCAGGGTATATTTCAGCAAAATTTGATTATTAATTAAATCAAAACTGTTATATTGCAGGCCCAAAGCCCAAGTTGATTGCTTATTTATTGCTCAAGTTCAGCCATTCAAGAAACTTTGTTCCGTATTATTGTAAGCTATCTTTATCACTCAACTTCGCCTGCCTTTGCAAAAGATATTTTATATGTTTGCAATGTAAAGTTTCATACACTCATTTTATCACAAATAAAGTGTTGCTTATCATACAATTTGTTATATTTATTTTAATAACATAAATAAATAGTATCTTTCAGTGAATCCTCATACAATTCACATGATTTCTCCAAAAATGATGGATAACCAAATGAAAATTGAGCTTTCTTCGAATAGAGTACCTACTTCACTTAATGGAACTATGTCACCCACTCATAAATCGTGGAATTACGACTCGTTCTGCATATTTAGGTCGCAGCTGCAATAGATATAGAAACGACATGGCATGAGACAAATGAAGACAACGAACTGCTATTACTTGTGCGAAATTCGGTTGCAATAATGGACTAAATTCCAAGTACTACTATTACTTACTTGGTTAACGACTGGGCACTAGCGATCCTAAACTAGGAGTAGGTCCTATGGCCTGAATTCCACTTCCAACCTAGCTTTCAGAGGGAGGAACATTTAATAATGGAATGTTTCGATAATTAGCATTAGATTACAATATCAGTAGAAAAAGAATTTTTGCGGAAAAAATAGGGCCTTATTAATAATTGAAGTGTGTATTAATAATGTCTGTTACACCACTATCATGTCGTCACCATCATTTCTCCGAAGGGGTACGCGTACGATAAATGCTTTAATAATTGGGTTCGGCGCATAATCACCGAAATTTCAAAGGTAAGTAAGTATAGTCCGCGACAGGTCGAGATGACATTCGGGTTATGAGCTTTTTGCAGAATAAAATCCGAATCAAGATTAGCAGTTTAGTTTAGCAGTTTAGTATTAGTCATCTCGACCTGTCGCGTACTATACCTACTATGCCTGAGTATAGTCTAGTTTTTGAAAACCCCATAAAAATGTTTGTAATACAAAACGCGAGCGTCCCAACAGGCCATTGGTCGTGTTATTCAATTCGTGCGGGTTTCTTCTCAATAATGGTCTCAAATATAATCCGCAGAGTGGTCGCGCTCGATCTATCCCGGTATCTTAAAAAGGTCGGGCCTAACACGCTCTGCTAACCAAAACCCTAGCGCTCCTAACCACAAATGAAAGAATAGTATCTACTGTGTCTCAAGTACGAGAATACGCGTTTAAATAACGCGAGTTTCATATGGATGACTCCCCTATGCCCCATGAAGGGGATGGAACGCCCCTAGCAGCGGTTAACTCAACATACGCGGCTGTCACAAAGCGGCTCTTAACTCTTTCCTTATTAATCTTGTAAGTGCCCTTGAAAGGTTTGCTACCATGGTAAGTATTCGCTCTATAGTTAATTCTATAGTTCTATAGTTATAGTTAAAAATACATAGCTGTGTAGGTATAATAACAGAATAACAATTAGCCCTTATTATGGCCCACTCCTGGGCACAGGCCTCCTCTCAATGCGTGGGGGAGTCAGACCATAATCCACCACGTTGGCCCAGTCCAGTTTGGAGGATTTCACGTCTTTCGAAAATTTATTTGTTTTTCTAAGACATGCAGGTGTCCTCACGATGTTTTCCATCACCGCAAGCAAGTGATTCGCACATAAATTTCGAAAAACCCAAAGGTGCGAGCAAGGGGTTTTATTAATAATAATAATATCCTGGGACATCTTTTACACACGGCTACCTGATCCCAAACTAAGCAGAGCTTGTACTATGGAAACCAAATAACTGATTACTACATATACTACTTTTTATTTCTAAATACATACTTATTATAGACCCAGACTCGGGACATACCGACATGCCGAAATGCATGTCCCGGGTAGGAATCGAACCTACGACCTGCAGCGTGAAAGGCGCCATCATGCCAACCACGCCAACGGGCCCGTCAAAACGTCGTAGGTACTTTTTATGTAAGTACAGTATTATTTTAAGTTTGATTACCCGAAACAATTAACTATCATACCCAAAAGAAACTTTATCACGTATCATCGGGTCATGAGGGCGACACTTGGCTCGCACTATTATACCCTAATGAACCAAGTTTGTCCCTTTGTGTCACTAACAAAGATCACAGATATACCTATTCATCGTTATTTATGTGAATGCCTAACTATAGTATAGTTCACTGTCTCTAGCATACAGGTGACATTGCGACTATGTCTGAACACCTGAACTCTAAGCGGTAACATACACGGACTGCATTTTGCAGTTTGGTTGCAGTCGACGGCACGCGACTGCACACGGACTGCATTTTGCAGTCTGAAGTGACAGCTCTATTGCAGTTGGTTGCAGTCGACGGCACGCGACTGCAATGTGCAAAATGCAGTCCGTGTATGGCGGCGCTTAGTAATGGATTTTTAATCCTTGTCTTCAAGTCATATTTACTTTACAAGGTAGGTTTATAGTCAGCAAAAATCAACTTAAAACGTGGCTACGCTATGAAATCACACCACCATAATTTTAACCGACAATTTATGAAAAGACTCGTGCGCGTGCTTTCTCGGAGACCAATCATTTATCTAAGTTTTAGCCTATAGGTTATCAGAATTAGTAGATAAATAAATAAATATCACCAGACACTACACACCAACTGATGTGTGGTGCCAACCGTAGGTATTACATCTACTCAGATTCATTCAGCCGAGCTAGAATACATTGTAAGCAATCAAGTGACTCGTTTTAAAAACAAAACTAAAAATCCCTAAATCACGCGTCATTGCCAAGAAAATTGGCACATAACACAAAAGAAATGAGCTTTATATCGTGTGGAGCAGTTCAAAAATATCAATTTGTGAATGCAAATAACACTCGAAGAGTCTATAAAGTTTTAGACTGGTTTCAATAAAAATGAATCTCTATTAAAGGCTGATGGCCCACTACGAAGCCTCGAATTGGATTTGATCGATATAAACAAGTCAGGCGACGCAAACCTTTTACATAAATAAACAACACGAGGGAAATTATTTGTACGATAGCTACCTTTGTATCTACACGACTCAAATTAATTTATGGCGTACCGATAACACGAGGTTTACTTTTTCACATCGATTTGTGTATTATCTAAGTACCAATGTTGGATTAGAAAATTTAAGCACGTTTATTTTCCATCAAAATACCTAGAGTTGTTTAAAAAATTATATATGCCATGTCCTTAGAGCATTCAAGTTTTGTATAAGTCGCAAAACCTACTTAATCGTATTCAATCTGTTTACCTAATCACTTCAATCAAATGTACCTATTGTTTCTTCCTACCAAAAGTTTATGATCGCTATCTCTTGATTGGTGTTCATTGTGTTGACACCAATACGATAAAGATGGCAAGCGATGTGATATGCTGCGTGGCGCCGGGATGGGTCAGTGCCTTCCCAGCCACCGCGGGCACACCGACATGTCCCGCCGGTCCCACGAGGACGGCGATAGGCAGCGCAGCCTCTAGGGCGCCCATCGAGCGGCCTCTGAGGTGCCCCACCCGCGGCCTCCGAGGTGCCCCATCGCGCCCATCGGAATGGGCCCTAATGTAAACACCCACCTTACATATTTATTTGGGCCGCGATGGCTCAGACGAAGGGGCTATACCTCCTTTTATTGTTTTGCGCACTCAGCGGGGGAAACGGCGACGGTGAGTAAATAATTGTCTCGTTTACCTAAATGCTTTTTACTCTCGATATTCCAGAGGCATGGCTACGCATATAATTCGTGGAAAAATATATTTATAAACAATACATTTTGTAAAATCGCTGCTATTTAGGTACCGACAGCTTTAAAATTTGTTGAAAATGTTTGACAGAGTATAAAAATTGCTACCGTCTATACTACTCTTATGTTAGGCGAGCCGGGGTACCGGGCTATTCAGCGTCTATGACTTAGGTATATTGGTCTGTGGAGAGATATAATTACATTAGTTACTTAGTCGTACTCGTGCACCAATAAACTACTATATAAATCCTAAATGCAATGGCTCCGAAGAGAACTGTACGTATTCTCAGATGCGGGTCGTTCACTAAATTCTGGTCGCCCCTCTCGTAACATTATTTGTATTACTCCCGCTTAGTTTTGACCCAACTATTATGTTCCTATAGGGACATTGTAATAGATGACCTCAGCAAGCATGTTTGTAACTTACAAAGGGTTTAAATCGTAGGTAGGTATAAAGTCGTTAGAAGAGTCTTCTTATTCTGGCCGTTTCCAGTAGTCGTACCGAAAGTCCTCTGCGGTTCGATGCTTCGCCATAGTGCGTCTACATGACCCCAGCTGCGCGCCCGGGCAATCAGTTTTGTCGTCTGGCCACGTAGACATAACGTCATATCTGATTGCTCGGGCGCGGCTACTCGGGGCTTATAGTTGACTAGACGCCGACATTTGTTAATGTCCTTAGTATCGTGAAAAGCGTCATGAAGCTTGGTGTTCAGCGTTTACCGTGCTTGGTCTGACCGCTGCAATATATTGGAGACCAAATTACAAATACTACTTTGACCGAACATAGGTAACCTTGTTTACAGAAACTGTAGAAATTTTCGACATATTATCTGTGGTCCGCGATGTGGAGGAGCTGCCGGACGGGGTGTCGAGGACCCCGGGGCGGTGCCAGTCGCCCTACGTGCCCGAGACCGACTTCACTGCGTACACGCTCAACGAGAACGCCACATTGCACCAACTGGCCGCTGGAATGTTCTACAACACCTTCCCAGAAGACTTCTCTATTCTCACTGTAGTCCGATTACCAGGTAACCATAACTATTTTGGTGCTCTAGTTATATTGGTAATAAATCTAATTTTATCGCTTAGTGGAGTAGTAGGTACATAATGTAGTGTACTACTCAACCAAGCCAACTAGGCACTCGGGTGAATGCGGCTTCCCCGCCGACAGGTGCCCAGTTGGCTTGGTGGTGTAGTGTACTACATATTATGACAGTGATGAAATTAGAGTTATAAATATTGCACAATGCAGTCTTATACAGGTCACATTAGGAAGCTAGAAGAAATCATATTTGGGTAAATCAAATGTTTTATTTCTATCATACCTATTATAATTTTATAACGCAGAAAAGTATGGAAGAAGGCACCTATTTAGGACGAGATTATTAAGTAGGTATTCTTAAAGCAGGTACCGAACAAAACCCCCTATTCGTGTTGTACTCGGACGCTGGCGACGAACAACTGCAGCTAGTCGTCGGAGAGCTGATCGAGCTATACTACGAGGACACGCGGGGCGACCCGCCCGACAACGAATTACTCACGTACCACGTCAACGTCGCTGATGGCAGGTTCGTGCGCTTTCCCATCCAACTGTCCAACATAGACCATTAATTATAAAGCGAGGCACTGTTTATGTTGTTCATTGCTCTAGGAGGTAAAAACAAAAGACTTGACAACGAGGAAAAAAAAGTAAATTATTCTTTTGAAATTACAGAAAACAAATGACGAAAGACAAAGTATACGAATTAGATACTGTACGCCGACATTTATTTGTATTATTTACTCTACATCGGACCCCATGTTTGTTTGACTCTATTGGCCCTCAATATTCATTGGGCCACAAAATTATTGGAATTCGGTCAATCGGCAGACATTTATTTTAATGTTACGCGGGTTTTATAGTATATACACAACCTTATACATACATATAGGTATACAAGATTATTTTTTATATAACTATCCCAAACCTGAAATAAATTTCTTCAGAATTCATAAGCAATGGCTTATGAATTCTGAACAAATTTATGGCAATGATTTTTACATGTTTACACCTTCGATCAAGGAATGTTTACACTTTGCCCTGATTTTATTTTTAAATTCCTCGAAGTCCAAAACATCCCCTCACACCCCGTACAATCCACCCCGCCCAGGAAGGGTAAAATGAGGGGACGGACGTCGGTAGTTTACAAACTATTTCTTTTTTATCTTTGGGATTACAAAAAAAAATGAAGATCTTTTTGGAGTGTTTCGGTTTTTGTGTATACAAATATTAACGTTGTATATTTTGTACAGGTGGCATAGGATAGCGCTCAGTATCAAAGGAGATTCGGCTACACTGCTAGTAGACTGTGAAGTAAGAGGCTCGCTGACGCTCAACCGCCAGCCGGGGAGCACGTTCAACCTGGCCGGGCTCCTCGTAGTGGGCTCGCAAGTCACCGATCAGTATTATGAAGTAAGATTCAATATACCTTCTTAATTTTGTAAATGTTTGTAACGGCGATACCTACTCGTACTCGTACTAGGAAGTGAGGTATTATTTTCCTTAATTTGAAGAAATATTTATATAACAAGAGCTCGAGGCTATATTCAGTTACCCTTTCTAGATTTTGCTAAGATTCCATATAAGCGGGGTACATAACTTATGATGATGACATTATTATGTTGGACTTACACTGGCATTACAAATCACTTTTGTTTCTAAAAATGTTTTTTAAGATCATAGTAAACTGGCTAAAATCTCTATAAATTTGGGGGTATCATTCCATATCATTTTAACTTTTAACATTTTCGTAGGTAGGTACAGTTATAAAAAACACTGAGAAATGGATGAGCTGCTAAAATCTAGCTTTTTCAGTCCTCTAAATAAGTATTATGGATCTATAATATCCTACAATAACGAATATTAATAAATATTTACCAGGGCGACATCGAACTGCTACAGTTCGCCAACCAGCCCGACGCTGCCTACGACATGTGCACCTCCATCGCTCCAGACTGCGTTGGCACGGGGTCCCCCTACGTGCCTGTTCCTGCCTCGCAAAGACAACCGGACAGACGACCCATAATATACACTGAAACTACTCAACAGCCGAATATTATAACCGATGAGGACAGGCGTAGTCAACACGATAGGAATAGGTTCATTGATAGGAACGGATCTGAAGACGTCTGGCCTCGGATGGTCACAACGCTGAGTCCGGCTTGGCAGATTGCTAACTTTGTTGGTTCTACTGATGCAGGTAAGAATACAATAAGAAATGAATTGGGACGATATTATTATTCTTTCTAGATGTGTGTTCTATCCGCCTGAAGGCCTCTGAGCTACCTACGCACAAATAAAAAATCGCTACAAAGTTAAGCGCACGTTCGACATAACATAATGAATTGAAGTTGTGAAAATCCCCAAACTTATCGAAGTTGCGAAATATCTTTTTACTTCAAATCATGCATTAAGAAGGTACTTAAGAAGTACACAAAAGAGGCAGTCACCGGAAGGAATATGTAAAGAATTACGGCTACAATAGATACTTTACATATTTCCAATGATCGCGTGTATCCTTTTCCAGATGAAAACAGTATTTTCGGTAGATTTACTGATGACAATGAGTTCATACCGTCACGGACTCCTTTCGAAACAATCCCACTTGAAGAATCGGAAGGCACCACTCCACGAGTAAGTCAATAGTGATAATACAAACTGTTGGATTTAGACCTTTATATTCTGAGTTTATTCCAAGTGTATCTTGAAAGTATTTACAATGCTTTGTATTGACAGAGCATTGTAAATACAAGCAGATAATAATGTTTTTGTTTAAAGAGTAGGTTGTGGGATCGCGATATTTTTATCTACAAGATATTCGTACTTATTATGTTGGCCTCAAACTATGTCTAAACTAAATTTGACACTTTTTAAAAGTATTTCTGACTTGCTCATACGTTACGATCATGAGAAGGATGGCAATACAGTTAGTTTAGTCAAGTTTAGCTGTGGACTAACATAATCGGCGCCAATTTCCATATCCGAGGGATGTTTCAGCCTGAAATGGGGGAGGATGATGATGCAAATGCTACCACCACCCTCGCGACTACGGAGTCCTCGTACACCCCTATGACGACCACGGAAAGCTCAGATTGGCTCACACACCCTCCCAACGTGTCAATTTACTGGGTACGGACGATATTTTTTAAATAATAATTCTTTTTTTTCCTAATGGCCTCTTTATGATAACTGACGTGAACGATGGATTGTTGAAAAGAGACTTGTATTTATATTTAGAAAAAAAAAGTGTTATCTTTTCGGCATTTTCGCAATGATTCGTAGGTACTCCACCAACCACCCTACATACACGGTAGATACATGGCATACTCTAAGTTACATTTTCGCATACATTGTGGATTTTGACCGTTGCGACACGAATACGGTCAAAATGTATGAAATATCGATTTTCCCTTTGAATGACAACTCTTTTTCGAACTTCGCTAGCTGCTTTTATAAACAACTTTGTGTTTAGAATTTCAGAAGGTATTGGCACCTTGTAAGTACCTTTTTACTTTTTTATGTCTCCTGCATTGATTTCAATCTCTTTTCAGGACAACACAACAACGGACTACGGCTCCGGTGAAAATAACTACGACTACGAGAGTTCTGGCAGCTACTTCGGTCCCCGAGGCTACCCAGGGCCGCCGGGGCCGCAGGGTCCTCGGGGACCGAAGGGGGATCCAGGGAAACCTGGTGCGGAAGGCCTACAGGGCTTCCCAGGTGCACCTGGCAATGTTTTTGTTATCCCTGTGAGTATAGAAAAAAATAAAATATAAATTACAGCGCCTTTTAGTAATGAGGATCATGCATACCCCACTACATATTTTCTGGATGGTAAACGTATTATTTTCTGCTTGTTGACCTGTCATTATATTCTTACAAACATACAGCCAAAATAGAAATGGACCAGTTCCGGAAACTCCCAAAAATCACGATTTTCAAGACAAACACTCTACTCTCACACTTTGTTGTCTATTTGCAAAGCGTTTAAATGATGTAGCAAACATTGTTTGCAGTTACAACAGTCGGGAAACGACAAAGGGCCTGACGCACAATCGGAAGCTTTACGACAAATGTTCACACAACACATGGTATGTTTAGAACAAATAATGTTTTTACTTTTTACGGTCGATGAAGACACTGTTGCCTACATCTTATGTTTCTAATTTTACAGTCTGCAATGCGCGGAGCAGAAGGACCTATGGGTCTATCTGGGCCATCAGGTCCAGAAGGTGAAATAGGTCCCGAAGGCTCTAAAGGAGAACAGGGTGAACAAGGAGAGCCAGTAAGTGACATCCATCCTGTCATTCCTTCCTTTTAATATATGAAACTGATATATTTGTTATTTTTGTAGGGTCCACCAGGTCCCAGAGGTTTAATAGGTCCACCAGGGCGATTAGGACGGCGAGGCCACGCTGGGAGAGATGGAGAGAGAGGGTCAACTGGTCCCTCTGGGACGAAAGGCGAGCAAGGTTATCCTGGGCTACCGGGCATGCCTGGGGACAAAGGTGAACGGGGAAGTCAAGGATTCCAAGGTGAACAAGGTGCCCAAGGTCAAGACGGACCACCGGGCGATGACGGGGTGCAGGGACCACCTGGAATTCCTGGAGAACTGGTAACCAGCTTATAAGTTTTTCAAACAGTACTAATGTGATATTTATATGTAGATGATAATATTCTGTGCTTATCAAGCCAATATCCTTGGATCAGGTACTTAGTCCCTACTTTGGTGAATCTAAAAATTTCACTTATTGTGAACAGGCACCTGTGATATATTGTGTGTTATCTTTTTCCACTATATTTCTGTTCTAATTCTAGGGGCCACGAGGATTTATGGGCCCTAGAGGGTTTCCAGGTCTAATCGGGTACCCAGGTATACCCGGTATAGAAGGACCACAGGGCGCGAAAGGAGCTTCAGGGCAGCCAGGAGCGCCCGGCCCTCCTGGACAACCAGGGACAATGGGCGCCTCGGGATCACCAGGGCCACAGGGCCCTATTGGAGCACCAGGCATTCAGGTGAGGAGACACCATATTCACTATTCACTCGCACAAGATTAATGTAGTTAAACATAAATAAAAACTCATCTATTACAATATGCTAATGAATACAACAATTTTAGGGTCCCCAAGGGAAACCAGGAATATCCGGGCTACCAGGTCCGGAGGGATCACCAGGCACACCCGGCAATCCAGGGCAACAAGGCTCCTCAGGAGATGTAGGACCTCAAGGCCCACAGGTACACTAGAACTTTCACCAATCAAGTTTAAGGTATTAAATTTTTTGTTTCAATATTATAAGAAAATTCTATTGTTGTGCAGGGAATGTTGGGTTTTCCTGGAAGCAGAGGTTTGAAAGGGGATGAAGGACCAAGAGGTCTCCCAGGCGATAAAGGAGACAAGGGAATAAGAGGTATGTGCATGCACTGTCTTATCCAAGATAGGCATGTATCCATTTCTCTCTCTAAATACCTATTTAAATCTCAATTACAGGAATTGAAGGCGAAAAGGGAGACATGGGACCGAAAGGCGAAAGAGGATTAACTGGAGAGCCCGGACCTGCCGGAGTTGAAGGGCTTGAAGGCCAAAAGGTCTGCCAAAGCTCCTCCCAATAAACCATCTACCTAACCACACAATATTTATCCATAATAACACATTATTCTGCTTCAATTTCAGGGAGCTGAAGGTCCCAGAGGTGAAACCGGGCCTTTGGGATCATCAGGAGAGAAGGGTGCCACTGGAACACAAGGACCCCAAGGGTATCCAGGTATCCAAGGAGAAAAAGGTGATAAGGGCGCTTCAGGCAGGAGGGGCAGGCGAGGAGCTAAAGGAGTCGTGGTAAATTTATTATTAACTGAAGCACTTACTAGCATAGCTTATCATTGCTTCATGAAGTAAGTTAGGCGCTCGTAGCCGGCTGCAATCACTGATCGGTAAACGATCGGAGGCTAAGCAACGCTCGGCAAGGTCAGTCAGAGATGGGTGTCCATTTAGTGGCATTTGAACTGAGCGTCTCCGTTCTTCGGAGGGCACGTAAAAAGTCGGTCCCGGTTGTTGTCATCTAGACAGCAGTCGTTAAGCCTTGTCAGAGGCCTTCGGGCGGCTTGAACAACTCTGACACCATGTTGGCCACTAACCATACGATAAGAAGAAGAAGCATGAAGTAATTTTGACATATCAAATAACAATTTGCAGGGCATGGTGGGACCATCCGGAGATCGTGGTGAAATTGGTCCAAGGGTAAGGAACATCATTTACCTATGCTAATTGTAATATTTTCACTTGTCAAGAGACCAAGTGCTGATCGGGAAGAAAAATACCATTGACCAACTCAAAAACTATCTGTTTCATATCTATCTGATCATTCAGGGATACAGAGGCCCCCGCGGACGTCGAGGGTCAGACGGAGCTCCAGGACCTAAAGGCGACACTGGACAGCCAGGTCCACCGGGCTCAATCGGAGAAAGAGGTCCTCAGGGTTTGGAAGGAGTCCGAGGTTTCTCGGGCGCTATAGGCCCTCCTGGACCTGATGGAAAACCAGGGTTGCCGGGCCCTCCAGGAGAGCGAGGACCAACGGTACGAAATTATTGGCCAGTCAATATTAGTTTTAAAGCAGTGATAGCTAATTGGTTAAGCACGCGTCTTGCGGGCTTAAGGTCCAGGGTTCAAAACCCGGCTCGCACCTCTGCATTTTTCGAAATTGAAGGACGACTCATAACTATAATATGATTATCACTTGATTACGATGAAGGAAAATATCGTGAGGAAGCTGTCTTAGAAAATCTATCAAATTTTAGAAAAACGTGTGTAATAAAACCCGCACTGGTGGTGGATTATGGCCTGAATCCCCCTCGCATTTAGAGAAGGCCCGTTCCCAGGCGTGGGACGTCAAAAGGGCTAATATTATTATTATTGATATCAGTCAAAATATATATTGGATTCATATAAATCTTATGTTACGAACAGGGAGAACCTGGTGCCACCGGATTAACAGGTCCAGTAGGCCCAAGTGGGCCTCAAGGTCAGACTGGCGAGGTTGGTCCTCAGGGACCATCAGGCGCTTCTGGCATACCTGGCACCCCTGGCGAAGTCGGGACACCGGGAGAAGTAGGAAAAGATGGAGCACCTGGACCGCCAGGGCCTGAGGGAAAACCTGGCCCCGTCGGCTCCTCAGGCCCCCCAGGGAATCAGGGGGACCGTGGATTACCAGGAACAGCAGTAAGTAACAAAGTACTTACGATACGTACCGCCTTTATAAAGATTTTAGCCAGTTTACAATGGTTTTTAAAAGCATTTCTAGGAGCAAAAGGGATTTGTAATGCCAGTGTAAGCCCATCATAAATTACTATACATTTGGGGGTTCAACTACACTGAAAAAAAACAACACAAAGAAAAAGGGTCGGTTAGAAAATCTTCAATATCTTCAAAAGTACCGGACCTAGCTTTATGAAATAAAGACTAAATTAAAGAATATTTTAATGTGCATAAATGAAAAGTGAATTCAAGCTTTTTATTTGTAATTAATGTAAAATAAATAAAAATGCGATTGAAGATATTGAAGATTTTCTAACCGACCCTTTTTCTTTGCGGTTCAGTGTATATTATAGTTACCATAACACAGACAACAAAACAAAAATTAACAGTTTACTTCTATTCCTAAAGGGAACTCCTGGGACGAAAGGTGACATGGGTCCAATTGGACCAGCTGGTGTAAGAGGCGATAAGGGAGAGCAAGGCGAACCTGGTAATGAAGGACCGCAAGGGCCTCAGGGACGTGAAGGTCCACGAGGATCCCCAGGACCTGGTGGACAGAAGGGAGAAATTGGTGAACCAGGGCCTATAGGTATGAGTATGAAGATGATTTTAATAACAACGCGGATCGTCAAGAACATTGCTAAATAAACAGCTGTTGTTTTCTAGGATCAATCGGTCGTGATGGTCTTCCCGGACCTAGGGGTTTAACAGGCACACCTGGTCCTGTTGGACCTCCTGGTGAAGATGGTGATAAAGGAGAGGCTGGACCACCTGGAGAAAAAGGCTTTAAAGGCGCAACCGGTGAACCTGTAAGTTAACCGGTATAATGTCGCAGCAAAAAAAAACAATAGATCTTCTTTATTATACCCATGCGTAGGTGCCCGTGACACGCGATCGGTTTTTTTTTTTACACTAACTAAAAACAAAATCTTTAAGTTAGAGTGAAATTAAATTATTAACTATTTGGCAGGGTCCATCTGGATCAACTGGCATACAAGGACTTCGCGGGGAATCAGGCTCCGTAGGTTTGCCCGGAGACAAAGGACCGCCAGGGGACATGGGTCCCCCAGGACAACCAGGCACTGACGGAGTTCGTGGACCACAAGGCCCCCTAGGCCCTGCTGGGCCTCAAGGAGTTAAAGGCCAACAAGGTCCAAAAGGCGATACGGGTGACGGAGGTCCAATGGGTGAGTATAGAAAATTCCAATTATACATAGTGAAGAAAAAAATAAAAATGTGCATAACAATAACAGCTAGTTTGGAAATCTAACGACTCCGATAATTACAGGTGCTACGGGGCCAGCCGGTCCAACCGGTGCTCAAGGGCTCCGAGGATCTAAAGGCATTCAAGGCGAATCAGGGCCGCGTGGCGCTGAAGGTCAACACGGTGATGTTGGTAGCCCTGGCGCACCAGGAGTGCCAGGTGTAGCAGGACCAGAAGGGAAATTAGTAAGATAACTTGGAAATATACGTTTTGTAATTGTAGATGCACTACAAAGACAAAAATGTTTATGGTTAATCCTTTTGATGACATACATAACTGACAGAAACTAAATATTCTGACCTTGAACTTCACCTACAGGGTCCCCGAGGTCCGGTCGGCCCTAAAGGCGATGACGGAGCTCCAGGATTACAAGGTGAAACAGGATCCAAAGGGCCCAGGGGGCCTGAGGGTCCCAAAGGAGATACTGGACCAGCTGGCTTCCCTGGGGAGCGAGGAGAAACAGGTCCTCAAGGAATTAAAGGCGAGCCGGGAGGCGACGGCCCAGAGGGCAGCACCGGTCCGCCTGGATTACCGGGGCCTGTTGGTCCGACGGGAAAACCTGGAGAGACAGGAATGCCTGGTACACCAGTAAGTATAAATTGTATTAGAGTTGTTTTAATGGTCACTTTTGTTGTATATTGTTGGATGAAGGTAGAAAATTACTTAATGATAATTAAAAACCCTAGGGAACAGAAGGTCCAGCGGGGCTTCAAGGTAGTCCCGGTATTGCTGGAGAGAAAGGTGATATGGGACCTAAAGGCGTTCCCGGGGAACCAGGGCCAGTCGGACCAGCGGGGCCAGTTGGACCAGAAGGTCAACGAGGCGTTAGAGGGGCGCCTGGACCTATTGTAAGTATTCAGTTTATTAAAAAAAAAAATGCGTCAATTTGTCCTTCCACCGTAATACTTCAAGCATTACTTTTCTAATTTGCAGGGTGAAGTAGGAGCTCCGGGCGTAATGGGTCCGTCAGGCCCTCCCGGTAAGGCGGGGTCAACTGGTGCTCAAGGAATGAGAGGAGATAAAGGAAACAGAGGCCCGAAAGGTCATATCGGCGATACTGGTCCAATGGGTCTTAAAGGCGATCAAGGTGAAGTGGGTAAAACTGGACCACCGGGTCCGGCTGGACCGATGGGACCTAAAGGAGATATGGTACGTAGCTTTAGGTAAAAACCACTTCACCTAATGTTGAATTAAGAAGTAATAGATAGTTAAACCTACCTTCTCCCTTTTGTTTAGGGTCCCGCTGGTGCTACAGGTCCAAAAGGATCCACAGGTCCTGCAGGTTTACCGGGTCCGGAAGGTCCACTCGGACCTAAAGGGACGCCAGGCCCCGAGGGTCGGAGTGGGCTGCCGGGGCCGCCGGGAGCGCCGGGCCCGCCCGGCCCGCCAGCGCCCGCGCCGCAGTTGCCGCCCGAACTGTTCTCATCATACCGTCGACGTAGAAGTGTTGAGCTCCAGTCTATGGAATCTGTGACGGAAGACAATTTCGATGAAGGTAGGTATACAATATATTGCTTTTCGGTAAGTGCGAATATTAGTGCAGTTTTCTACATTTTACATTTCTGGTTTTTCCAGACGAGGATGAAGTGGAATGGGTAAAAGAAATCATGACCGGTGTCCTCACGGCGCGCACGGCACTCGAAGCAGCGAAGCGGCCTCGAGGCACACAGAACTACCCAGCTTTGTCCTGCAAGGATCTGAGGACTTCGCACGCGAATTTAACTGACGGTAACTTAAAAATATCACCAACATTACAAGTTGCATCAAAAAAAGCACCCCAAGGGCTAAATATGCGGTTTATTTTTTCAGGATACTACTGGATTGACGCCCGAGGTGGTACGGGTGGTGGGAGAGCAGTTCGAGTGTACTGCATGGGTCATAGCACTTGTCTATATCCAGACGATAGGGGTCAAACGATTTATAATTCGGAGTCCAACGCGAACAAGTTCTCTCAACTCGATAACGGTTACCGGGTAAATATTACAAATCATTTCGTGATAAAACAAATCAAATTATGTACCTACCTACCTGTTTCATACATGAGTTGTGTCCTGTTTTTCTTCTTACAAACATGTTTCGGCTAGCGGTGGCAGCAGGATAACCGCGACGATCAAAACTTGGGAGTTTATCTTATACCTAGAAATAAAAAAAATGCGGAAATATCGCAGATAATTTAGAATGTATGTCCAATGTCTTTCATATTTCAGCTAACTTACGATGCTGAAGGCTCTGGCTCTGTACAACTGAAATTTCTGAGGTTGCTGTCCAGCGGAGCAAAGCAAAACTTCACTTACAGTTGCGTTAATGCCAAAGTACCGCAAAGGTACGTAGTTAAATCACTATAATTTAATAAAACACTGAGTTGTTAAGTGTTATAAATGTCCTAACTTCACATTCCCAGATCCGACATACCCCCCGACGTGACCAGAGTCAACAACATCAAGCTTTATGGATACAATTCAGCAGAATTTAAGGAGCCGCAATTGATTAAAGACGAATGCAAGGTACAATATAATAATAATAAACTAAGGTGTACCGAACTGCCCAAGCGAGGGTCGACCACCTACAGCGTCCATGAAACCGTGATGGGTGGAACGTAGTGATTACATGCTCTTTGAGATAGGGGAAGCCCCAGCAAAGCGACACGATAGGTTAATTAAAAAATATCGAACCGTACCTACATTGTGTGGTAGCCAGAGCACCAAAATTACCCTTATCCCTCAAAAACCCAGGCTCTTGACCTTTGGCACGCAACTATAAATATTTAACTTTATTATTGTGTTCTTACAGGAGGGGACGGGCAACATAGTCCTTGAGATAAAAACCTCTCGAACAGACAGACTACCGATAAGCGATTTCAGACCGCTTTCATTCGCCGACGCCGAACACCAGTTCGCGTTCAAAGCAGGACCCGTCTGTTTCACATGACATTTGCATTCAACACATTGTAAATAAGGATAGGCTAACATTATGTACTTAAGTTTGGACCTTTGTAAATATTGTAAATAAATGTTGTGGCGACGAAGCTGTTAACTTATTTCGTATCACTGCTTCTGGCGATGGCTACATTCAAGCTTACAAGTACTCTGTGATTCAAGCTTGCCCTAAGCCGGTGTAGTGGACACAACTTCAGGGGCATATTGAAGAAATGGAAATACACAAGTAGCTAGCCTAGACAAGTGTTAAGTCAAGCAATATTTAACTACTGTCGACTCTCACGACTTAGATATTATTTAACAACGAATAAAAAACAAAGTGGCATTCTTAAATATTTATTGGTTATTTAATGTGATCGACAACGTATATTATCAACTCGGGAGATCTAAAAATAACCATACCTACATACTAAAATAATAATTAATCGGACTTATTAAACACAAAAAGTATTATTATAAAATGTTATCAAATGTGGATCTAATCATCATTTATATAAATGCATTGAAAAATAAACAATTTCGCAACTCTAATTTTGTCAACTTACCTTCTTCGAGTAGGTAATAAATATAGACATAGATAGGTGTTAAATAATTCTTACTTTTACTGAAGGACATTTCCTTACATTCTGTTTACAAAAGAACTTAAAGAGCCGACTCTTTTTCCCTTATTATATTTTAAATGCTACTTGATATTATACATATAAAGCCTTCTATATCTATATACATATCAGTCATTTGATAAAATCAATTTTCTGAAGTTATTGCTTTTGGAACATTTACTTCCGAACCGATGTCGTCATCGGAAAATAGAACGGAGAGTTTATTTTCAACTTCATCAACATCCATCTTCTCTGCTTTTTCATTTGATTTATTAATGTCAGACACGACTTTAGCTGGTGTAGAATCATCGTCCACTACATCCTGTGAATCAACTTCTACTACATCTTGTGAATCATCTTCCACCACACCTTGTAAATCATCTTTCATCACCACATCTTGTGAAGACTCGCTTGAATCAATATTATTTATAGGTATTGATACAATATCATTCAAAATCATTGGTTCTGCTTCATCTTTAAATGGGTCTGTTTCTTTGTCTGCATTCTTTTCTGTATCTTTATCAACATTAGTGGTACTTTCTTCAACTGAAATCAAGTCATGGCAATTGTTTTCTGCTTCCATATTGTTGTTTAGATTTTCCTGACCACTAATATCATTAACAATATCTACATCTATCGATTCGGTTACAACGCTATGTTCACCAGCATTCGTTTGGTTCTCGTTATCATCAACATTTTTATCAATTGTTGGAATATCATTTCTTAAACTTCCTGATGCGTCGTCTTTCGGACTTTCGTCAGTGCCTTTTTCAGTTTCATCATCCGATGACGCGAGGAGTATGTTTTCAACGGATTCGTTGTATTCGTCATTGTTAGTTTTATTTTGCACTTTTTCGACACCTTCTACTGAAGATGTTACTACTGAGTAAGTATCTGAGGCGGTACCATCTACTGAGGTCTCCGTTTCATTATTAAAGGTAATAAGTTTTTCAGCACTTTTATTAGGTGTTACTTCTTTATCATTAGAATCTTCTTTATCAGCCTCAGTTTCAGAATAACTGGAATTTTCAATACTGATAACATCACCTGATTGTTTTGGTTTGCCATCATCAGTAGACTCTAAAGATTCGGATATAGCAATAGGGCTCTCAGAATCGGAAGACTCTAATGTTGAACTCTCAGCTTCATTTCCAGAATGCAGTTTTTGAAGCAAATGGAGCTCATCAATATCAGACTCCACTTTATTGCTATCGTCGCTACTGATTGAATGCGCTATTTCAATACGCGCAGGAGTCTTTTCATGGTTAGCCTGTTTTTCTGAAACCTTAGTCGAATCTTCTTTACTTTCGAACTTATTTAATTCCTTTTCTACTTCAATAGTTTCGACATTCCCAACTATTTCAGGTGTTTCAGTAGTAGCTTCAGGTTTTTCTAGATCATTGGTTGGTTTATTTTCTTTTCCTTCACCTTTTTCTTTCTTTGACTTTTCTTGTAGTAATCTTTTAAGCCTCTCTTTTCTTTTATCTTTGTTTTCTAATGAAACAGTTTCGTCTTCATTGGCTTCTTCGTCTTCACTCTCAACTGGAGACTCTTCTGCCTCCTTGTCTCCAATCTCTACAGCTTCCAATTTTAATTGATTTTGCCGGTCTGCATATCTAAAATTAAACAAACGAAAATTTTGAAAATGATATAATACTTTCTCCACAAATGTTCGGGCATGTTATGTTGCCAAAGATGTATGTATGATAAACTTATAATATCACCTGTATAACCAACAGAACTTACTTGTTGAAAATTTCAATCTCCTTTTTGGTGGCTAGCTGCTTGTTGTCATCCAGTCGCTTCTTTAGATCATCGTTCTTTTCGGCAGGGTCGACGTCCAGGGCCAGCCTGGATGCCGCCGATCTCCACTCATTCTCTTGTCTGCGACGTTGAAGCTTTTTGCCACATCTCATAAATAAATCACGCGCTAGAATTAATGCGTGATTTTGTTTAACTGCACTTACACCTATTTCTATTCATATTCAGTAAATGGTACTTTTGTCTAACAATAGTAGAACTGTTGACACGAAAAGAAGAAGAAGAATGGTACTTTTGAACTTTTTTGTAGAGTTAATTTTTTAATGGTTATTTATAAAATGCATAAATAAAAATATCAACCCAAAATTAACGAAAGGTTAGTCATTCATTATTACAGGCATTAAATAGAGGTGACCGTTTTTTCCAGTACCAAAAAAAATCCAGACTAGTTAACAGTATACAATTTTTTTTCTCACCTTCCTCCATGACGTCCACTTCATTCCAGCCCAAATTATCCTCGTCATTGGCTTCCTTAACACAGCGTAATACGTCATGAAAATCGGGGAATGGTAACGGCGAGCCAATGGGCACCTTTTTATTGATCCACTTCTCGAGCCTTTTGGCTGGTCCCGCGGGCTGCCCCGGCCGCGCATCGATCTGGATGCGAGGCTCGGAGGGCATCTTCGTGTTCGTCAGCTGACAGAACTTGGCGTGAACGCGTACCATACGCTCTTTATACCTGGAAATAATTACACAGATAGCCTGATAGAGATGGATAGATAACACCCGTGGTAACGCGACACATCATAAAATGTCTGCACAAGTACAACTCATAACTTTAGGTACCTTTAGATAGATAGGTAACTTTAAGCCATACTTAATTCTATGAACCTGCAGAGCAGCTTGTGGTACAGAGAAATGTTGACTTGTATGCAAAAGTGGATGTGGCAGATTGCCTGACCAATACCTAAAGACTGCCTGCCTAAAGCTGCAATTAATGGTCACATCTGAGTGGACCAGAAGAGCAGCAGCGTGGGGAATGGCGACGGGTTGTCAAGCATGCTACAAATCTCTAAGTTATGACCACAATCTCCTCACTCAAAATTGTAACAACATAGAAGAACTCTATGAATACTGTTAAAAATAATTAAACTTACAAACCCACAACTTCATATTATTCAAGCCTCACCTTTCAGTCAGTAGATACACGGAATCATCTTCATCATCAAAGTCAACTTCTTGCTCCTCAAGTTTTTGGATAGCTCTGTGCAGCTTTTTAATTGTCTTTTCCAATTTTCGGATCTGTCTTCGCCGTTTTGCATCAAACTCACTCTCCTCCGCATAACCACCTTGTTCAGGTTCTGAAAGATGAACATCCCATAAATACTGCAGTCTCGTGACTCTTACGACGTAAAAAGTTTGTGAGATGTCATGTTGAGCTATAGCTCGCTATTATTTTATTCTTATAAGAATCTTAGAACTTCTTGCAAGACATCGGCGCGCTACCCACATTAGAAAGGTAATTAAGTATTGACGGGCCCGTTAGCGTGGTTGGCGCGGAGACGCCTTTCACGCTGCAGGTCGTAGGTTCGATTCCTACCCGAGACATGCATTTGTGTGCATGAACATGTCTGTATGTCCTGAGTCTGGGTGTATATGTATATTAAGTATGTATTTACAAATAAAAAAGTAGTATATGTAGTAATATCAGTTATCTGGTTTCCATAGTACAAGCTCTGCTTAGTTTGGGATCAGGTAACCGTGTGTACAAAAATGTCCCAGGATATTATTATTATTATTATTTATTACTATAGGTATACCGCGGGAGCCGCGCCGCGCCTTGGGTATGCGCGGGGAAGTGGGAGGGTGAGACGGCGAGAGCGATGACGGGTGGGGGAGTGGGACGGCGAGAGCGATGAGACCCCCGTCTCGCCGCTCGCGTACCTAAGGCGCAGCACGGCTCCCACGGTATACCTATAAGTATTATTACTGTTTTAAATCAGTTTGTTCTGTAATTTATTAAAACTGTGTAACATTAGGTGAGAAATAAAGATATTCAAACATATAAAACCAAGACTACAACAGGCTAAATCATGCTGTATTTAGTAAACTGTACCAAACTAAGGATGTGTTTGTGTTTATTTATAGATCCTTGTGATTGGTTGAGTATAAAATTGACAAGTCTAATCAAAATAAAACATACTCAATGGGTGCATCTACAAGAGGAGAGTGACACACTCTAGCAATAATTTTTGTGTGAATGCATAGACATAATGTCACAACTAATGAATCTACGACAATGATTTATTCTTTACAGGCATTCTAACATTTTGACTAAATTGTTAAGTTTTTAAACCAATCATTTACCTGCACTGTTAGCTTCCTTAGTTACAACCTGTGACTTTGCCAACTTTCTTTGTAAATTAAGTTCATCAACAATATCTTTTATGTAGAGATACATTTTCTCAGGACCTGCCTTCATTGATAGTACTTTACTTGACACCATATCAATAAACTCTTCTGACTCTGTATATTCTTTGGGCACTTGTCTGTAGTAAGCTTTAATCTTTTTCTCCACTATCTTCGTCATATCCTCAGAATTTTCCAATTTGAAGCACAGGTCAATAAAACTCTGATAGGCTGGGTGAAATTCTGAACTATCAGTTATAACAATTACATCCTTGGGTTTCTCAGTTATGGATGGATTATTTTTCTTTGGTGTACTTGTGTGTGCATTCTGAATGTCCACATGTAATGTTTCCGGTCTCTTATCAACAGGAGCAGATGACGTCACTAAATCTCCTGTTATATCATTATGGGTTTCAAGAGGGTCAACCTCTATTTCAATTGTGTTTTGTTGTTCATTTCCAGCCTCTTTGGGATACTCCAATTTCTTTTTACTGTGAGGCACTTTGTCACCTACGGGTTCATGGTCACTACCACTGTCAGCTTTCTTTTTCTCTGGAGGAGGTTTGACTGGGCTGTCATCGATTGTAATAGCCAGTTCAGTGCCAACTTCATAAGCCCTTTTATTTGTTATCGGTTTAACCGGGCTGTCTTCAATGGTGATTTCAATAAAGTTAGTAGTTTCAGGCTCTTTGTTATTTTGTTCTTCAACCTTTTTGGTTTCAGCTTCTTCTGGTCTCATGTACCACTGAGGACCTGATGTGGAAGATGTTCCCTCATCATCATCCAGTTCCACAGTCAAAACCTCCCCTGCCACTTTAATAGGGTTTATATTCTGTTTTCTTTTAACTTTTGGTACATTTGCAACAATATATCCCATCTGCTTATTCATGGGTGCAGTTCTTTTTACTGTGATACTTGAAGGCAAATTCAATGTACGTGGACTTTGTATTCTAATTGGGTTTCTTACAATGTTAGTTGGAATATTGCTTGGTTGTTGTGGATGAGCTACTTTCACTATGGTTATATTATTCTTTATTGGAGGAGGATTGAGAATTTTGTTTTGGATTTTAACGGGAGCAGGTAGCTTCACTAAGCTTTTCGATCCCGGTTTACCATTAACTTTACCCTTATTTGCAAATGGATTTGCCATCATTAAGTTGGACATTTTTGTTACAGTAATTGCCTTTCCCAAAACTTTGGTGATTGATTTTGGATTCGTCTTTGTCGGCTTTATCGTCACTCCCGGGAACTTGTTAGGTATGCACACCATAGCATTTGGCATTGGCTTTGCCTGAAACAATGAGAATATTAACTTCTGTGTTATGTAATAAACAGCAAATTGAGGGTTACTGTTGCGTTAAATTAATAAATACGAACCTTTTTCGGCGCTGGCTGCGTGTCTTCATCCGAAGACCCCAATTCTATCACATCCTCACTTGCCATCTTGTACTACTTGCACTGTTAGTTTGAAGTGTTTGCTAATTCTATCATCACGGAAGTTCGCATATTTCACCCATTTTATACAAACAAAGTTCCAGATTAAAATAATAATGAATATTTTGTGTTTTTTTGTAATTTTATTACAATATACTCGCAAAAACACAGAGACGCAACGAAAAAATATTTGACAGACACAAGTTTGTGAAGTGACCAGCCTAAATTTATGAAATATTACCGCCCAACCAAGCAAACAAAAGCCTTTTCAAAACAGACACGTCATTTTATATTATTTTATACCTACTTCATACAAGTAATAAAATTGCAATAAAATTGACATTATTTTCAACAAAACCTAATGAGAAAAAAATAACTACGATCATGCTTCGATCACAGAGCTAAGAAGATATTATTATTTTTACAAATTAGCTAACTCAATAATAATAATAAAACATAATTTTAAATTATAGTAATGCCAAATATTTATTCCACAGGAGTTCTTCATAGTTTTTTGTTTTAAATAAAATTAAATTCTAACGGAAAAAAATATTAAAAACCTTATAGATTTTCAAAAAATGTTTAAATTACCTAGCTATTTAATTTGTCTTTTATTATCGTTTCTGAATAAAGTATTGAATGATCGTCAGTGTTGCCAACTTTGCGCTGAGCTGAGACGTCATATTATAGCATGATTTGAAATTGAGTAATACAAGTCATTGGAAATAAATAAGTTCAAAGACTAAAACCCGACTAGGTACTGAAAAATCACCCTCTACAAGTTTGAAACAATAACATATTCTCATCTAGAGGACAGCCGTGGTCCGTTTATTTTATGTAAATTATTTATAAACAAATAATGTGAATAACTATGTACTCAAAATTGGCGAATGTTTGCAGACGAATTTTTGGCCACACGGCCAGATTTATTTTTGGTAAGTATGTACATAATTTGCCCAGTTTATTTAGTTTATTTTTTTTTGTTAATTTTTAATTTTATGTATTTTTCTGCCGCTTAATTTTATTTTTTTAATACAAAAATATGCATATCTAGTAATACTTTTTTTATACACAACCAATCGCAATAAATTGCAGACAGTTAACTGCTGCACAAAAAACGAGCCGAGTGAGAGGCCCAGTGTGGTACAGTGTTCCTTTCTACTAGAGTGTCCACGCAATAACAAAATGTTGACTGCACTAATAAAATAAACATTGCAAACAATGGATAAATAAATATATATCTTCAGAATAATACACTAACTTGTACTATATGTACCGTCCAATGGACTGGAAGCGATCCCAAACCAGAGCAAATTACAAAAAGGCCATTTTCCGGAATTTGCCCCGACGGGAATCGAACCCAACCAACCGGTGCAATGAGCCTATACTCTGATTTTTAATTAGACGAAGTAAACTGACAGGTGCTAATGTCACTTTTCGATATAAATAGAACAAATAAGGTTCAAAATCATAGAACAGTGACATTTATAGCTGTCAGTTTGCTTCGTCTAGTTAAAAATCTGACTATAGTGGCCGATGCGGTTTTATCGTGACCCTAGCTTAACATTATTACCAATGTTACCATCTAAAGATTTAAAAAACCGTTCTTTTTACAAAGTATAAATAATAATAATAATATCCTGGGACATTTTTTACACACGGCCACCTGATCCCAAACTAAGCAGAGCTTGTACTATGGAAACCAGATACTTACCAGATACTATGGAAACCAGATGGAAACAGACTTTTTTTATTTGTAAGTACATACTTAATATACATATACACCCAGACTCGGGACATACAGACATGTTCATGCACACAAATGCATGTCCCGGGTAGGAATCGAACCTACGACCTGCAGCGTGAAAGGCAATAAAATTCAATATTACTTGCTATAAAAAATATGACTACAAATTAAAAATAATCATTATGAATCCAACATATTTCAATGAAACAATCGTCACGATAAATAATAAATTAATTTATTTGGTTGATTTAAAAACTACCAATCACTACCCAATGATAATATTATTTTGGCATGGCAACTCGGAGTGAGAGGACACATTGGTCCTCTCGCTCGGCTCGTTTTCTGTCTACAAATTGTCAAGGTATAATAGACCTTAAGAAAGGGCAGTAAAGTTGAATTTCTTCTTAACCAAAAACTCACTAATTTATCCTGTAAATATAAATCTATGCCCAATCGTCAGAGAAAATTGGCAACACTGATATGTTATCCTTGGTGTTATCTATGCAAACAATGGCTTGTTAAAATGTCATCGTAATTTTCTGTGCTGGGATTGGTTAAAATTAGTTATAAATTTATTTTTTGTTGGATGAACCAATGAAATAATTATATATTCATAAATTTGTGTAGATTGGAGTTTCGTACAAAAATTCAAGCTGTCAAAATAGATCGTGGTTTTATTTCTAATTTCTATTTTATCGATTAGTTAGGACAATGATTAAACTTTTTTCGTTAAAACAACAAAAAAAAGATGAGGAAGGCTCCGCCAGAGCAGGAGGATCACAGAAAAAAGCATCTGCAGCCCAATTACGGATCACAAAAGGTAATGTTGAAGAAAATAGTGCATCATATTGTGCGTTGTGGAATCATTACAATTTAAAGTTCCATGTAAAGATTCATGGATCTTATGAGCTCGATTACTGAAATCCTACTTATATACTGCTTATCTAACTATTTAACCCTGCAGTTGTGAGTATAAAACAGTCGGAAATTATGTTACAAGATGATTCCTAGCGATGTTTGTTTTTAAGTAGGATAGGTGCAAATTTATCTTCGTTCTCACGGTGGATCCGCCTCAGCCATGAGTGTTCATTGTGAATTGTAATATTACAGATTTGAATGAACTGAATCTGCCCAAGACATGCAACACAGAATTTCCAGACCCAGATGATTTACTCAATTTCAAATTAATCATATGCCCTGATGAGGGATTCTACAGAGGAGGAAGATTTATATTTAGTTTTAAGGTAAACAGATATCCATAGATACCAAATTCTTACATTCATTCATTCATTTTTGGGATCATACAATGTGAAATTTTATCCAAAATAAACAGGAAATATTTACACAATTTCACTCACTACAAATCAATACAAGATTTGATACATAAACTACTACAGTAAAGTAACCTACCTACCTACCTACACTCAATATACATACATATCTCATTGTAGTATACATTATATCTCTTGTTTGTTCATTATTTATTGACCGAATACCATTATAAAACCATGATTTTCATAGGTAGGACCAAACTATCCACACGAACCGCCCAAGGTGAAATGTGAAACAGCCGTATATCATCCCAACATAGACCTGGAGGGCAATGTCTGCCTTAACATACTCAGGGAAGATTGGAAACCGGTCCTCACCGTCAACTCCATAGTTTATGGGCTACAGTATTTATTTTTGGTAAGTGATTTGGCTTGTTGAACACTTGCCTTTAAAATATATTTATCCAGTGACATATACAGCTATGGTCTATCTAAGGCCTAATCCACTGGGATCTGAATGGGGCTAAAGTATAATCTTGATAGCTAGTATGTATGTACAGTACATATACTAAGCCATAGTCAGCCAGCAGCCAGCTGACAGGACATATAACAAGCCATTTCTGACGGGACATGGCAACTTTAGGAGCAAATTATTCTATTTCAAATTAGTTCCCTCTCCTCTCTGTCAATGTTCGACGCCGCATAATGATCACAAGCAATCTGCACATCACATCCTCTGGGAGTGCAGTCTCTGGCAAAACAAACTTAATTCTATGCTAAATAGCTTGCAAGTGTCATCTTGAGCAGTTTATTATATGGACCTTGTGGAAACCAGGGAGAACTTCCGTGCGTTCAAGCGCTTTTGCCATAGCTATTATTGGAATCAAGTATAACTAGCTCACGAGTTTAGGTCCAAATAGTCAAATTACTGTCCGTGGTGCGTTACAACTGGTCTTCCACTAGTTGTAACAGTCTTATTTCTGTGGCTACCAGCCTATACTGTTATTATTGTCTCCCGCTTTGTTATGGAGGGAAGTGGACAATCTTCTTCCAACTCCTCCTATCCTTTCTTCTGATTAATTTCGTGCGGGTTCCAAGACAACTTAGCTTTTCCCCGGGACTAGTCGAGGGTCAAACCTTGGCGTCATCGTTGGACACCATTGTCGATCCTGACTTACAGGAGTAACAGTGGTGGGAATGTGTGGCAGGCTTATTCCCATAAAAATAAATAAATCCATAGCTTATAACTTGAATTATGGACGATTGGCACACTCCACTAATAAACTAATCTAAGCAGTGTAATCTCAAAGTTTCACTGCTTGATTACATAATGTTTGATTGAGTAAGTACTAAAATGGGAATAATTTCCAATTTCATACTACTTGCTCCGGCCAGTAGTCTGGGAGTCAAATCCCCTATAGATGTCATGATATATTTTTATGATGCTGACGGACAGGCATACGGCTGAATACTCAAATGCTACTTAAATGTTTGTCTCAGCAGTTTAACGGCCGAATGCACTACTCAAATGAGAGCGGCTTAACTTTGACGCGCCATACAAAAAATGACAGTTAACGACGTCTCAAACTGCTAAGTGGAACTTAATCATTTGAGTAGCCTTTGAATATTCGGCCATAAGACGTCATCTGTATTTTTTTTTCTTATGGTGCTTAAGCAACTCTCAAATTTTAGTTGCTTTTGAGTATTTGGCGGACAGGATATTTAAAGAAATAACGCCTATAAATGATTCAGAACTGTGATGTTTGTCTTGCAGGAGCCAAATCCAGAAGATCCGCTAAACAAAGAGGCTGCGGATGAGTTGCAAAGTAACCGACGGCTGTTTGAACAGCACGTGCAGAGGGCGATGCGGGGCGGGTACGTCGGCTCCTCCTACTTCGAGAGATGCCTCAAATGAACAACACACACACTCAACTGTAAATTAATGCTACCAACCCTATATAAATAAACAATCTCACTATAAACAAACGCTTTTCATTGTTCAAACAAACAAACAATGAATTGACGTAGTACGAAGGTCATGGATAAAATGTTTTTTAGCCTTTTTATTATAGCAATCTGATTATTTATTTATTTTCTAAAACTATTGTTTCCGAATATAGAGCAAATTATATTTGTATTATCATCATTGCAAGTCTAGATGGCGTGAGATTCTAAAACTTAAAAAAAAAATGTTAGCGAATCGCACTAGATGGCGCTGTAATTGTAACGTATATTTTTATCTAAAATATTTTATATCAATTTGTCAACATTTTATACAATATGATGATGTGTCAGCGCAGCGTGGTGTAGTAGTTTAACGATAACCTAACAACGCGGTGGTGATATTCTCTTTTAGGTACGCGCCTAACGTTGCATTGATTGAAATTTCTGCAAGTGATTCTTATTTAACAAGACATAAAGTTCATATTGGTAACAACACGTGTATGCTGCATGTACAATCAGACGCGCAAGTGAATGGTACGGGACGAGGTTACAGTCAAAAGAAAAGAAACTGAGCAGACGAGTGATTCGGGGCGGCTTGCAATGAGAGAGTAGTAGCGGCGCGAAGTGAGCCGCGGTCGAGGGTCGTGAGTCAACCGAGCGAGCAACGAGCCGTGCCCGAGCGCCGCCGCCGCCAGCCAGTGCCACTCCGGACGCCGAGCGACTCGCACACTCGTCCACTCCACACGCTCTCCCCACACGGCAGCGTGCTCAAGGCGGAGCTGTTTCGACACGCCACTCGGTTGCGAAAGTGTCCGCGATGATATACAAGTGAGAGCCGCCATCGGACGCCAGGGTATCGCTCATCGCGCACGGTGAGCCAGTTTATTCCACGAGAGACATTCGAAACTCGAAGCCGAGGGACGGGGGGCGCGCGACGCCGTCGGGTCGCACACGCGGGACATCTTTCCACATAGTTACTGTGAGAGAAGCCACGGAAACCAATTTTTAATGTGTCAAGTCAGTATAGCTCAGTGCTGCTACGTCAGATCGGTGAACGCCTCGAGCAAGAACTACAAGGTTATGCAAATGAGTTCTGAACGCTTCTATACCAGGAATAACCAAAAGACCATTCATAACTTCAATAAACTTTAACGTTTAGGTTGTTACGGTACGGTGTATTGAGTGCTTATCTATCGTTTCTCTATTTATCTTTCGGTGTCGCGTTCGCTAATTGCTAATTACTGTGGGAGTCGAGTGATAAGGAGTCGGAGTCTACGGCGTCGAGCGCGTGGTATCAGAGAGGCACCACTCGGCGAGCACTATGGCGGCTCCGCAGGAGGAGACGCTGCTCTCGCGCTGCGAGATCCCCATCATCGACCTGGCGCATATAGGTGAGCGCCACTAGCCGACACAACACAACGCTGCTTGAATCACCAGTGAAAGTCCTGTGTACGTTCACTTGTCGAAACTGCATTAATGCCTGTCGTTGCGTAAATACACTTAATGAGTTCTTTGATAGGCGAAACAACGATTTCGACAGAGCATAACACAGTCTGATATCGCTTGCAAAACAAGCGTACCGTAGCAGATTCTAAACTTGAAACTTCGTCAGGTAAAAGACCGGTCTTTTACCTAAAGTTGAAATAAAGTCAGACAAAAAGGAAAAACGTAGCAACTACCTGCCCCTTCCCCATAGTAGAGACCCTCGCCATGTTGCGTGCCTGTCGGCCGACAGCTGTGCGGCGATGCTTTATTTGTTGTCATTAAACAATCTTGGCATCCCGCTCTCGTGGGTTCAAAGACCGTCGCTCATCCGAACCGTTCGGTTCATCCGCCCGATTCCGGGGAATAAAGTTTCCGATGTCTAACTCACTACCCTAATCAGTACAATCATGGCGGAGATGCTTCGGAACAGGGATAATGACATGGTCGGTATGAATGTAAACTTTAACAAAGGCTGGAATTCGCTGAAACGATGAGTCGGACCCGCGCCCCACATTCGTTTATAAGCTAACGACTTATGTATGAATCAACCGATTTAAAGTCATCCGTAAAATACCCAAGCATATTTAACTTGGCTTTACTTTCCGTGCAAGCTAGTTGCGACTTGGGCCTATGTTAGTAATAGAAGATATAAAGAATAGGAGATAAGATAGGTTTAATCGTGATTTGTTCGTAGTTATGAATTGAATACTCATAATAAATTACATCATACCCGCGATCACTTTCACATAATCGAAGCTGTTACAATCGTGATTGATGAGGTTGATGGAATAAACGCGATTCATAGCACGGAAACAACTCTAAACAGGGCAGACATAAAAAGGAGCCTTAGCAATGTGGGGGCAACGTCCGCTGGCCCTTTGTAGCTGCTGCCAAGCCCGACACACGCGGTATCAATGTGGTTTCCGACACACTATACTTACCATCTCCATCTAACTTTAACTATAATTAGTTTCACTTTTGTTAAATAGTCACTCTGAACGACTCCTTTTAGTAGCAGTTAGGTACTACCTGTTTGTGTAGTTCGCCCTTTGTCCGGACTTCGGCTATCTTTTGTTATTCTTCTGTTAAAAAGCGATTGTTAGCTGGTATTTAAACCCAGTCTAGGACAAGTCACTATTGTCGTTCACAAATTACATTTTCCGTATCGTCGTTGTCCTCTTACCGTAGTACCTATAAGTAATAGGTACGAGGTAAGCCCAACAAATATGTACCACGATGAGACACCGTGTTTGATGAATTCATTTGTTATGTACTTTCAGACAGAAAGCAGATATTTATAAATATTGAATTACTAGGTAGGTAGGTGCCTATACTTACTTCATTATTACTGAAAGCGGTCCTTCCCGTACCAATGCAGTAGGCATAACCCTTGGTTTACACTGACAAAAGATTCATACAGGGTACCTAGGGTAACAACAACAATAACAACATTGACTGTTACAATATGCTACCTCTTTTGTTTGTTATAGATACCTAAACCGTAGGTAATATACCTACTGTAGGTATCATTTGGTAATTTCTGAAGGACACATAGGTGATAAGATACAAATAAAGTAACACTGTCAAATACCTACGAATTGATAACACTTATGATTTTTCGTGTATCTTATACTTACAACTTGTGACACTACATGATGAATTATTTTCAGATAAGTAAGTATCTTTCTATTTTTATTTATTACGTAATATGGGTATTGTTTGATTGTTCTTTTCATAACTCTTTGGCAAAATGTTATTGTTTAGTATATAATATACTATTGTTAATAGAATCTTCGTTAGTTTGTCGCTAGAGCATGCGTCTTCCATCTTCTGCACCAGTCCGTACAATATCTATCTTACGGTACAGTACATCTTATACCTAATAATTTACAAGGAAAGACTAATCATGAAATAGAAACACGAAAATTCGCAAATTTCACAAGTAGATATTCTGAAGCTAAAAATAAGACTTTTAGTAGATAATAAAATCAGATAGGACCTATAGTCTGATTTTTAATTAGACGAAGTGGGCTGACAGGTTCTTATGTCACTTTTCAATATAAATAGAACAAATAAGGTTCAAATTCACTTTTCAGCTGTCAGTTGGCTTCGTCTAATTAAAAATCAGACTATATACAAAACTTCCTCTACGATCCTAAAAAAGAATGAGGCATTTTATTTGTTATTATAAAATATTAATGTCACCCAAATTATGAAGTCATGATCGTCATTTATATAGAGATTTTCTGCAGTAGGTCACATACGACATGCAAATTACTGTTTACATCGTAGCGAAGTCGGGGTGATAATTGGTCTGTCACATTTGATCCTGGCTACCACTGACCCACATTCGAGTTCATTCATCATTCCTACATTTTGACAAATAGTTCACACACAAAAATATAACTCATTTCATGTGTACTCGTCGACACGATTGCGTCCCAAGAGTGACTAATCGCTGTAACGAGATATTTTAAACTATCGCTCCGTTAAATGTACTTTATTTTTGTATTTCGAAATTTCATATAACTGAAAAAGTTGCTCCACGTTATTAATTAACTATTATTCGTTTTAGCCAACCACAGTATGCATATATAACGATAGGTATATTATTATTCTGGCAACCAGGCACTTACCACTCGGCGGCTAAAGCTTCTTGTTTGAGAGGAAGCTTGAGTTCTAATGAACTTCAAACTAGTTATACTTGACAATCAGCTATAATAGGTATACCTGCTGTAATCGACTCCACAACACATCCTTCGCACCTAAAGATAATTATACCATATTTCTTAGAACCTTAAACAACAATTAAAACAATCTTGGCGTCGGCACTAATCGCCTCACAAGTCCATTCTAATGTACAATGAATTAAAGATTATCCATCGTATTTTTAATGAGCTGCATTGCCTGCAATTGTTTTCAAGATTAACATCTGCGTTATTTCCGCATACATGATGACTTGCTCATCGAAATACACCTAAACATACGTTTCATCTACGCCCGTTTGAGCTAAAAAATACGGTAATGATAACGTTACATCAAAACTATACAGACTCTACCTAGAGTATTGTCCTTCGAAAACACTACCTACTGACAAATGAATATCGACGCTTGAAAGGCAATCCTGACTAAGCGACATATAGGCCGATATTGAGTTATATATACCATTCGAACCGCAAAATTTTTCTACGTCGTTTGGTCTGGGTCCCATAGCTCTACGACGAGTTTTACTGTCGCTTAGTTATAGCGTGATTTCAATCAATTTCACATTTTTGTGCTCACTTAGCGACAAAAAAAATATGTTTTTTTGGACTGCCGGCGGTTAGGACATAGACTGTTCTACTGTTTGGCTTTTACTCCTTTTTACTTGTAATGACAAAAACTTTTAAATTCATTTAGTAGTTTTTACTTACTTAAGCAATTATAACTTATGACGCTTATATATTTTAACCAGGGCTGAAGTACCTTTTATTGATGTGGTTGGATAATTTAACCTGATGTAGTATATTTCCGTAAATTTACTTGTACAATTTTACTTGAAATAAAATAGAAGAATATCGTCGCTTAGATAGTTTTACCTGTATAATATAAACAATGTTTGGTCAGCCTTAGATAATTTTACTTGATAACTTCAAATATTATTGACGGTGGTTAGATAATCTTAGCCGACTCCATGAGATGGTTGTGACTGTCGCTTAGATATTTTTACCTGAACGCAACATATATTTTTGTTAGTCGCTTATAACTTCACTTGTCCGAATGGCGTCGCTTGCGTATGCGCGTGACCTCGCGTAATACGTATCGGCAGGTCGACGTTTGGGCGCGAGGTGTCGTTTACGGTGGACGTCCGACACGGATTTTTATAATTTTGCAGCGCAATTCGCTTAGTAATGGTGAGAATCCAATCAAATTACTTCAAAACAGCATTTTGTTTCTTAATGACTTTTGTAACCTCATGTAAGTATATTTTTAGTTTGTTTAAAAGTTGATTATAGAAAATGAGAAAAATTGAGATAGACTATAATCATTACCAATAAGAGACAAATATTCAATGATTTCTCCGTGATTCATAAGGTGGAAACCGAATGTGATCACCGAATGGTGAGAGGCACTGGATATAAATTCCAAGTTGGAAAGGTCTCGTCTGATGAAGTCTACGCTCCGACCTCCGACCTTCTCAAATCCAAAACCCCGAGAGCTTTCAACTCAAACAAAAAAAAAATCTTCGAAAGCCTAGAGAGCTGCGCCACAGTGGACGAAATAAATAATAGGTTGGTGGACACTGTCCAAACAGTAGACGCATATAAGCAGCTCAATAGACAGATATGGAAGTCCTTGCGACGACATGACATGTGTAACTTTAATGCAAATTGTATTAAGGATACGATAGAGCAGAACAGAAGCTCCAAAGTTTTCGCAAGAGCTGTGTCTATTGGGCAAAGCCGGTTGACCAAGCTGAAAACCGAGAATGGTGGCATAACGTCGACCAAGGCAGAGGTATTGAGAGAGGTTGGACAGTTGTACACCTCGGTAGCCAAACCTGTTACTGGTGTGACTACAGACCCTAGAGCCACACTGACCCGACATTACACTGAAGATATCCCGGATATCAGCATGTATGAGCTAAGAATGGCCCTCAAACAGCTCAAGAATAATAAGGCGCCAGGGGAGGACGGAATTACCACAGAACTTTTGAAAGCGGGTGGAACACCGGTACTTCGAGTCCTTCAGAGGCTGTTTAATTCCTTTATCCTCGAAGGTGTTACGCCAGAAGCATGGAATGGAAGCGTGGTGATACTTTTCTTCAAAAAAAGTAAGTTTAAAAACTAAAACCCGACTACCGAAAAAACGCGCTCTAAAAAGTATGAAACAAGAAAATATTCTCATCTAGAGGATAGCCGTGGTCCGTGCTCATGTGCCATATGGCCCTAAAAGACCTACACGGACCACGGCTATCCTCTAGATGAGAATATTTTCTTGTTTCATACTTTTTAGAGCGCGTTTTTTCGGTAGTCGGGTTTTAGTTTTTAAACTTACTTTTTATTAGCGCTTGACGTCAAAAATGTTAGTAAGTAGGTATATCCATTTCAAATTCCGATAACCTCGATGAAGTTGGGTCACAGATAATAAATAGTAGGCGTACGTTGTGCGAAATTATATCGCTATTTTATTATACTCTCACTTCACTGATAAAAAAAGTAAGTTTAAAAACTAAAACCCGACTACTGAAAAATCGCGCTCTAAAAAGTATGAAACAAGAAAATATTCTCATCTAGAGGATAGCCGTGGTCCGTGTAGGTTCTTTAGGGCCAAATGGCATATGAACACGGACCACGGCTATCCTCTAGATGAGAATATTTTCTTGTTTCATACTTTTTAGAGCGCGATTTTTCAGTAGTCGGGTTTTAGTTTTTAAACTTACTTTTTATTTAAATATTTTTGAGTTATAGGTAACAATATATATATTTTTGAAATGTGCTCATCAAGCTCTTTCATTTGATACCCCACACGGTTTTATTAAAAAATGTTTTTTTTTTAGTTCATGACATTATGTCCTGTAGAGGGCGCCATATGCAATTTTATTAACGTCACATAGCCTATAACCAGCGCGCCATTAAGCCGCTTCTAACGATACCTCATTTGTCAAATTACGACAAGTAGTTTGGAAGTTAGGTGGGAACAGATGCACATACATACATACATACATACATACATACATACATACTTACATACATACATACATACATACTTACATACATACATACATACATACATACCGGTCAAAATCATAACCCTCCGCCGTAGTCGGGTAAAAAGGTATGAACCGACTGGCGCGCAGGTTTGATGACTTCCAGCATCCTGAACAAGTCGGTTTCCGAAAAGCCTTCAACACCATAGACCACATCCATACGCTGTGGTAGGTTATACAGAAAACCGAGGAGTGCCACTTTGCTAAGCATTAGTGGACTATGAAAATGCCTTCGATTCGATCGAAACATGGGCGGTACTACAATCACTCCAGCAGTGTCCCATTGACTACCGGTACATCAAGTGTTGTAGTTCTTGTACAGTAACGCCACTATGTCGGTCCGAGTATAGAAACAGTGCACGGGGGCAATTCCACTGCAGTGAGGAGTCAGACAAGGAGACGTAAATACTACGAAACTGTTAACCGATGCATTGGAAGATGCTTTCAGACTCCTGGAATGGCAGGGATTTGAAATCAATATAAACGGCGAGTACAAGAGTCACCTTCGATTTGCCAACGATATTGTGATCATGGCGGAATCGCTAGAGGATCTTGGCAGAATGCTCCATGGTCTCAACACAGTCTCCCAACAATTGGGCCCTAAAATGAATATGGCGAAGACGAAGATCATGTCAAACGTCTTTGTTGTGCCCACTTCAGTTATAGTTGGTAGCTCCACTCTCAAAGTCGTCGATGAATACGTCTGCCTAGGGCAAACAGTCCGTTTAGGTTGATCGAACTTCGAGAGAGAGGTCAGTCGTCGAATCCAACTCGGCTGGGCAGCATTCGGGAACTTACAAAACGTTTTCTCCTCAAAACTACCTCAGTACTTAAAGTCAAAAGTCTTTAACCAATGTGTGTTACCAGTGATGACTTATGGCACTGAAAAGAACTGCAGTGGGCCTCATAAGAAGGCTCAAGGTCACTCAGAGAGCTACGGAGAAGGTTATGCTTGGAGTTTCTTCACGAGATCGAATCAGAAATGAGGAGATACGTTGACACACCAAGTTCACCGACATAGCCTTGCGAATCGGTAGTCTGAAGTATTAGTGGGCGGGGCACATAGTCCGAAGAACCGATGGCCGATGGGGCAGAAAGGTTCTTGAGTGGCAACCATGTACCGGAAGATGCAGCGTGGGTAGACCCCCCCACAAGGTGGACCGACGACCTGGGAAGGTCGCGGGAAACTACTGGATGCAAGTGGCACATAACCGGTCATTATTGAAAAACTTTGGGGAGGCCTATGTCCAATAATGGACGTCTTTGGCTGAAATGATGATGATGATATAGAAGATATTAAATATGACTGACTGTGTCATTTTGATGTTACAAATAATAAGATAGTCACAACACCGTGGGATGAGAACTGACAAGAGCTATTAATTAGTGCAGGAATAAGGTCTGAATAGACCATATTCGTGCACTTAAATAATAGCTCTCGTCTCTTGTCACGTAAAATAAACTTGTCTTGAGGTCTTATTTGCCTTTTCTGTATAAGTAACTGTGTTTTTTTTTCAATAAATGTTGAATTTCTATTTATTTGTAATTTTCAGTCTTTAATTAATTTTATTATAATAGTATGTTAGTTGAGGACTTTATGGTTGAACGTCGGTTACGAAGGGAGAGTTTGGGTGTCAACATCTTCATAAGTTATATATTCCGCGATCATGTAAACTATTCGATAACGCTTAGAGGACTTTACTTGAAATCATTTAAATATTTAGATTTCCTTAGATGATTATTCCCGTAACTAAATTTAAAAATGTACGAGTTTACTTATATTTACCTGTTACCGCTAATCTTACAGTGATAGCTTAGATATTTTTACTTGTTTTTAAATAGAGGTAACTTTTATATAAGCGACATAAATGTCTTAAATTAAAAGTGTCTGGTACGTTAATCCAATATCTTCAATAGCTTAAAAAATAAGATTTCCAAAGCTATTGAAATTATTTTAATACGACTATTTATAAAATTTATATGATTTTTTTTGTAAAAATAAAAACTTTAAATCACTCTCCTGTAAAGTTCACCTAATGTCGCTTAGTAAGGATTGCCTTTCAAGCGTCGATATGCATTTAGCTTTTTAAATTACGGTGAGGGAAAACATCGTGAGGAAACCTACCTATCCCTCGGGATTAGGTAATAGTCAGTTCCTGTATACACGGCGACAAGGTTCACCACCTGTCACGTTGGGTTCTGACTATCTGGTGAAACGTGGGATTTGAGTTGGCTTAATACCTCCACAATGTGGTGGTGTATGGCCACTCAAGCCTCTGACTACCCCTGAATAGGGATAAAAGTCGTGACGCATATTTCTTTCTTTTTTTTTTCTTTTTAAATTAGTTTTATTATTATCAGTAGCAATTTATCCGGTTTACACTTTATTAACTCCGTAATAATTACATGTAGAGTCATGTCAGCCAACATGTATGGTCCAGCATTAACGCTGCCAAACCTATTTTGGTCTCTACTATGTTTTTGCTCAAAATATAGTTTATAGATAGAGTCAAAATCTTAATTTAACTTACAGTTTTATTTCACCGGTCGTGCGCTATAATGAAATGTCAAGAAGGATAATAACTTAATAACAGTCAGTATTTTAGACTTGCTCAAGTCAAATCACCTTTACTTCGCCGCGGCATTGATTTCTCAATGATGAAACGGCGACGTCAGCGGTTCCCCCGATTTCCTAGACGGAGTTACGTCACTTTAGTAGCTGTGTATTTTTACAAGTTTGTACTATTCGCCAATTGTACTATTTTTGTACGTGTTCCGTCTAGTGACTAACGGCATTACATCGTAATGGATGTAGCTATGGGGTGGGCAGTACGGTCAGCAACGTTAGTCGCTGAACATTCTCAGTTTTTGAAATCGCTTGCACAATTTTGTTTTGCATCAAAGCCATTATTTTCTTCATCTTAACACGATTTAGACATGTCACTAATGTTCATTTTTGATAATTTTTACCAACGTTTTCAAAATATAGAGTATAGATTACCGAATTTAAAAATTGACAATTTTCAGCGACTTAACGCTGCTGACTACCTATCAAAAGCTTTTTCGGGTCTTTTCTGGTAAACATAAACTTTTCGGGAGGTGAATTAGCGGATGTACGGCTGAATACTCAAAAGATACTCAAATATTTAAGTCCCACTTAGCAGTTTGAGACGTAGTTTTATTCATGGCGTGTTAAAGCTAACCAGCTCTCAAATTTGAGTCGCGTACGAGTATTCGGCGGTTATTCACGTAGGAACTTTATATATAATGAATATTACAAGGTGGTATGAACCTAGGTGCATGCTGATAGTAACTGCGAGCTATTAAAAATATTTTTAATTGTAAATGTATGCATCAACACAGATACAGCACGTGCAGTATGTTATCGGATGCATTTGTGTTTATAAACGTTGAACAATGATCATTTTAATTACGAAATAACAACGGTATGTGCAAACCGTGCGAATCACAGTATGTTCTAGAGTTGTAGGCACTCTTGCGCACGATGTTAGCGCATGCCATCCTGGGCTGCGGGTCTGCTAACATTTAACTATTGAAAAGCCACTGGTCTCTTATATTCTCTCTCTTCCTGGACTATGTATCCCACATGGTGGTGGGGTCAGCATTCCTAATCTTTCCCTTCCACTTCGCTCTATCCTCGACATCGTCTTCGGATACCTGACACTCTTTCATGTCCTTTAGCACTACATATTTTTATCTTGTTTTGGGTCTGCCTCTGGGTCTGGGTCTGGGTGGGACTGGGAATGGAAAGTTGTAGCGCTAAGTTCCCTACGTATTCAGGCGGCCTCCTTTTCATGTGACCATACCATCGCAGCCTACTCTTGCATCTTGTCGGCGATATCGCGCACGCCCAGGCTTCCTCGCACGTACTCGTTACGGATTTTATCAAGCCTGGTATAAACATCCCCCTAAACATTTTCATTTCAGCAACTGGTCACCACTGCCACTGCCACAGGTCTCTTATATTATCTTCATTATAAATCGTAAATTCTTGGGAGTCGACATGTTGTCGCCATCTGTTAGCAGACACGTCAAGAATTTACGATTGACAATTAAGAATTTATGAAGATAATACTATAGAGTGGTTTTGCAAAGTTAGCTGACTTGGGGCCCTGACGGGACACAACAGCGGCGCCTCGCACACGTCACTCGAAAACCGTAATACCGAGCCGCTACTTCCTCGAATTCGTTGAACTCGTTTATATTTCTTTTTATCTTTTGGTAATGTTGCAAGCGAAAGCCCCAAATTTATCCGCCCACCAGCTTGCCTCGATTCGTTCAACAAATTCGCATCTCACGACTCCGTGAACGTTAACGTGAACGTGAACTACGTGTTCGTTAGTCGTAACAGTTTATCGGACGGTAATTAAAATAAAATAAATATTTATTAGTCACGGAAAACACTTATTTTTATTTACTAACATAATGTTAGTTATTTTATGAGATGTGATGCCAGGTATCTCGGGACTAGCTGCTCTATTATTAGGTCGATAATAGGTAAGCATTACAACTTGCGGTTTGTGTTGGCGCTCATTTCTAATTACCTAATTACACACCACCAATCAATATACGTTCCTATTTATTGAAAAGTGTAATGATATAATAAAAATTAAAATAACTTGACGTGATTATGAATAAGGCAATGCTTGCCAAAGTTTTATTCACTACAGGACTGCGATAGAATTGCTTTAAAAACCTGACGCGTAGAAACGCATAGAAAAACTTAGAGTTGATAGTAATCTATAGTCTATAGACATGCTAGACATTAAATTGTCTACCTCATATCGCTGGCTATCTTTAGTCGTCATGCCTATGTAGAGGTGCCGTGTCGTGGCGCAGTAGACGAACAAGTTATGTAGTTTCATACGCAATTACTATGCACACTATAAGGCAGGGAAGTAAGTAATAAGTTGTTGGAATTAACGAAATAGAACATGATGTTGACTCTACACGCGCTTTAGGTCTGCACTAGCACTCAACTAGTGCTGCCCTAATGCTAAGGGTACACGACACTAGACACTAAATCACTCAGTGTATACATCGAGTGTCTAAGTGAGTTCACCACCGCGACACCCTGTTACAGTTGTAGTGGCGGTGTCGGTACACTGAGATACATTGAGTGTCTCGTGTCTGGTATCGTCTCATCCTTAGCATTACACGCTGCGTCTATCCTCTTTTTGTACTGACTCTACGTAGAGATTTGAAACCGCCAATCGTGCTAGCAATCGTTCTTTCTATAAATATCATATTTGAAAACAACCAAATAATAAATAGCCAAGTGATGTTTTTGCACAGGTTTTTGAACCATTTACCGTAACTCACCTTCACGCTTGAAACACGAATTGATATGTGAACGACGAAGTGCTCGTTTACCTGTCATTTACCCAAAGTGCACACGATAATAAACATTATTTGTTATTGTTTAAAGCTGATAGCTGTGATGCGGTACACAGCACTTACCAGGGTAACATCAATGTCATTAACTGCTAAGATGCCGGGGTCAAAGTGTTAGTGTCCCTTTGTGAACGTAGTCACCGGACTTTAAATGTTTCTTAATCATCGACCAGCGGCAGTCATAATGTTTAACCTTAATTTAAAGTTTAACAACCTGGTTAACTTTCTACTATAGCATGTACATTATTGTAGCTACCTACTGATGTCAAGAACACCGTTTTCTATAGTACTTTTATATGCAATCAGTATGTATTTAAGAATGTCCTAGTTGTATCTACTACTTGCATAAATAACTTGGTTGGGACCAGAGGATTTTGCTACGCTCGTTGGCTCGATAACTATTAACAAACAAATTTGATTATTAAACTCGGCAATACCGCGTCATAAAAATTCTTTGAGGCTGCGAAATTATAGCGGCAAGACTGTCTCTAATACTGTACAGTCGATGCTTCCCAAGACAACTCGAAAGAATTGATTCCAAACGCGCAAGGTATTTCCATTACTCGGCTACTCTACCATTCAAATTGCATGTTGAATTAGTATGAATGCATCGTGGAGCATTGTCGTCGGGGATCCCGAGGTTGTTGCACTGTTTGCCAAATGGATTCCCAACGTGAAACAATTCCCCTATCACTGTTAGAATGGAACCAAGTTATTGAAAGCTTTATTGAAATAAAAATAATCATTACAACATAGAATTAATTAATGAGTGGTATTCATAACGAGGTCTGCCCCCTTAGGTACCATAATTTCTTATTACGTCTCAATTGCAGACCTAATATGAATCGCTACCATACATAATATACAGAGATTTTTAAAAGTAGGAAATAATAATTTAAACTAAATATACGGTAACTGATTTGTAGATGCTTAGTGAAAACAGACTATACGTACTAGTAAGTAACTATCCTGAGTTACCTTTGAATATTTGTGACAACTTTCATGTTGCTGCCTTAGAACACATCAAATGACCCAGAATCCAGTGTAAATCCTAATATAAAAACAGCTTGTGAAAATTTTACATAGGTAGCTTTTGAGATATCATTATTTTTCTAAATTTGCAGGAAAAAACATAGAACAAATGTGTACGAATTTCAATAAAAAAAATAAAACCATTAAATCTATTCCCGATACTCATCCTTACCCCCAAGTATTATTTAGCACCATTGAAACATCCTGTATTAGGGTAGCGATTCTTTTAGGTCTGCAACTGAGTCGCAATACCTAAAGGTAAGGGGAAAAAAGCGCGAAAAGAGGACGAAATGAAAGACAAAACTGCTCTCACTATAAAAGGTTCTTGGTGTTTTGCAACTGTTCTAGATTTGAATTTTGAATGGATTCCTTATTTGGTACAAGTCGTTCTGGCCTAAGCATTGTCCTAAATGCTGTGCCTACATCCTAGTGACGCGCGCGGCGGCCATTGTTTGCCAAACCCCGCCACCTGTGTATACCGAATTTGTGGCGACTATTTGCATTTACATACCACATGCCTGTTTGTCGGCAGACGGTGATTGGAAGGCTCTTATTAGGTTACATCACTTGAGTGTCACACCGCAGAAATATTTGGTAATCGCGTTATTATGAAACAGGAAAATTCGGTAGGTATGTACATTATTTGGATATCACTTACGTCAACTAGGTAGGCACATTTAATTACAAAAGTTCCATAAACATGAATAATTCTCAGAATCTCAGAACTCACGACGCTATTGTACAGCACAGATTACTAGAATTCAAATAGAAATATTCCAAGAATGGATCTGACGAAACCAATAAATCAAGTCTTCCAAAGTGCGTCATCACTTCAAACATCTAAATGCAAGTTTCAGAAAATTAAGTCCATCCATCAATCATTTCTTATCGTACGTTCGATTGCCAATTCGATGCATGTCAAGTGCGCTTGCGCCGATGCACTCGCACCATGGCCTGCTGTTATTGGTTCCTTGATTTACGAGTGGTTTATTGAGCCGGCACGTGTATACTCTACTTGTGAACGACCAATTACCTACTTATGTTCTATAAGATCTACACATAAATCAATCATTATGCTTCGTATTCTGCATTGTAGAACCGAAGGCAGTTGCATTCATCAGCTATTGCAATTGCGGCGTAGAGTCCTGGAAATTAAATCATAGTTTAGATACCACACCAATACATTCACTATGCATATATAGTACGTTTTTTATACTTGTCCTATTTGATAAGCAAAAATGGCGTCCAGCGGGGCGATTGCGTAACTTTTTTGTCAATGTTTCAATTGGTTTCGTTCATCCTGTGTCAATTATGTACGAAACCAATTGTAATATTGACAAAAAGTTACGCAATCGCCCCGCTGGGCGCCATCTTTGCTTACCAAATAGGACAAGTATAAAAAAACGCACTATACCTACGTTTCTACGTTCTACTACTTACAACAAATAGTCAAATACCCGTTAATTGACAGATTTATAAATATATATTTCTTGCAATATACCAGAGAACTGAATTTATAATTTTTTTACTTGCTTGCAGGTTTTATACCTAGTGTATAAATTGTTTAATCAATTCATAGCTATTATAACCAATGGTTTACGGTACGATCTACACCGACAAGCAATAACCAAGGTAATATTCCTATAGAATTGTAGGTAACAAGATTTACTGCGGAACAGTCCAATATCCATAAATAACAGTACTAAAGGTGTTACTACTAATATGTACGGTGACAACACTATCAATAAAATTGTGAGTACTTCCATTATCTTCACGAAGATAAACTGCACAAAGGACAGTAATATCTCCCATCAACTTGATTAATGGCTCGTCTAGACCAGGGGAGCTAGTAGCGACGCTATGCAACATTTCCAATGCAATTCATTTTTCGGATTTTCTGAGGATTCCTTAGCAATTTCCTTATTTTCTCTAAAATAGTCACACATTTTGCACCATTCGTGACCGTTTCACGGAAATTTAGCGGATTCTGCTGGGGGGTCGGAAAAATTGATTGCTTTTGCAGAATTGCTGCAATGATGCATAGTGTCGATATGCTAAGCTTCTGAATTTAAGCTTCTAAATTTAGCCAAGTGTAATAAGCTCTTAAGTATGTCAGACCTAAGAGATTTCATAATTTTTTTGCAGATCGTTTTCCTCTTGCGCGCTTGTAAAATAAACAATATGGAGGTTTAGAAAGCCATGTGATACACTCGACTTGTCGCCGACTGATTTGTGCCCCATTCGGATGGTCTCCGTTAGAGAAATCGCTCCACGCTCCGCTGTGCCAAAATCTTATCGGGTACAATCGGCCAATTATAATACCTACAATAACTGTACCCATCTAGGCGCTAAGATATCACTACCGCTTACGCGGATTTGTAACGCCGAAATACTTATAATGCTTTTGTTTAGGGGCGTCTGTACCAACGGCAATATCTTTAAATACTACAAGTATGTTTAATTAGCATAAAGGTCATTTTTTGTCGTCACCATTGCAAGAACTAGTTACCTAGGTATAATACCTACTTAAATTTAAATGAGTTTTGTTTTTTACTCTAAAAGCTAGTCTACATCCTGAAGATAATAATATGTGTATAGTAGCTACATGTTTTAATTTTAATTTTTCTGAAAAGTAGCAAAAACATTTCTTGAATGCTCACGTTGCGTTACGTTTCTTGGCAAAAAGTAATCCATTACAATAGCAAAAATAAATATCGATTGTTATGAAATCAAAATGTGTTATACTTTCTATTATTACACGTTCTAAAAGTAGACAAGCATCGTAAACCACGTAAAACCTTCATACTATTCTAATCTCGGCCGCATCAGCTGTACTGTACCTATTTTTCTTAAACAAATAACCATCTGCAAATAGTATTGCCTTAAATAAATACAAATATAAATGCAACGGTGAACGGCGCCTCGCAAATAGATTTCACTTTCTATCCTTGTCGTGTCACCTTGGTGCCTTAGCAGGCAGAAATTTTGAAATGTAATCAGTTAAAGTTCGCTGGAATTCAGTTGGTAGCTGTTAAGAGCGTAGGCGTATGTACCTAGACTAGGGGGGAGCTCTAAAAATCAGGTTTTATCCTAGATAAATCAGGTTTAAGCCTAGATAAATAGATAGTAGCCTCGCGATCGCTTCACAAAGACATAAGGGCCATCGCAGACATGCTACTTTTTGCATCGGCGATCGGCGATTTTGCGACTGCATCGCGTTTTGGCGACTTTCTGCGGTCGGACGCAGCGACTGCTCCGATGCTAAAAGCGACTAAATCGCCGATCGCCGATGCAAAAAGTAGCATGTCTGCGGTGTCCCTAAGAACTAATACGACCGCTTGGCGCAGTGGTTCTTGCGTAGGCCGCTTGGCTAAATGCATGGGTGGTTGTGGGTTCGATTCTCGCCAGAGGCAAATTTCGGAAACTGCCTTTTCGTTATTTGCCACGGTCTGGGTGTCGTCACTAGAATCGCCCCCAGTCCATTGTACGGTAGCCATAGTACGAGCGTTGCTTAGTGGCCTGCGCACAGTGGCGGACGGCATAGCAGAGCATTTTAAATTTATCAATCGAATTTAATACTTATCCAATCGAAATAAGGTGATCCAGCGTGCTCTTGGGTGCTCCGAGAAAACTGCGCTGCGATGCTCCGAGGTCGATCACCGAGCATTGAAATATAAAATTCGATTGATAAATTTAAAATGTTCTGCCATCCCGTCCGCCAATGTGCGCATGTCATAGTTTGGGACCTTACAGTTGGCGATATTTATTTGTTTACTAACTGTCATGGACGAAACTGTATTACCTACTTACCCATATGTCGGTGGACAATCTTTCGTTCAACTTCTATTCTTTCTTTAATTTTATTTTTTATATTTGCATTTTATATAATGATGTAGGTATTTGCAACTGTCCAGAGTGAAAAGCAAATATTCACGGTAACGAATATTAATTAAGAGAAGAGAAAATAGTTAGCGGAGAAACGTTAGGTAACAGTGAACGGTCGGCCGCCGCTAATATTAGCAAATTGTTCACTCGCGCTAAACCAGTGGTCGAAATTACTCGAAATGTCAAACAGTGTGAACAACGCACAAGAATTAGCGCTGGGCTAAAACCGGCACCAGTAGTCAAGAAGCTAATACCTAATGATTAATGCTTTAAACCGGTTAGCCATTTGAAACTTGTATTCAATAAAGTAGTGGAAATTCCAAATTTTGATTTCAAGTGTAAGTATTATTTAATCAAAATTCGCGGCTATCTATTATCTTCATTGATAAGTTAATACTAGGGATTTGCGACCGATAATGTGTACAAACACAGGCCGATAACTAAGTATCTACCTATTTGTAATGTAATAAAGAGTGTAGGTATAGCTATAATATTTATTTATATATTACGCTACGCAGTTCATATTATAGGTACCTACTCTCTTGTACCTGTGACGCGACGTAGGTAATATAAATCCAAAATTATACCGCAAAATTTATTGTCAATTATACCTATTATTATGTGCTTATTAGGTCGCTCGCTAGGTTAGTTTCGGCCTCGCTAGGTTTTTTCGTGACAAACAAATAAGAAAGAGTTATACCTAAGATAAATTGCTTGTATCAATTTCGCTTACTGACAGACAGAATCATTCCTAGTATAGGTATGTGCCTAAATAGTACTAAATACCTAGAGAACCACTAATAACCACTAATTAATTATCTTGTATTAGGTGAATGGTCGACCGGCAGCTGTAATACAGTTTCAATCCAATCAAGAGTACGCGCTACACACAAATCATCCTCATCGTAAACAATCGTACCTAAACGTGTGAGTTTTGGCACGGTGCACGGACGAGATATAAACTTCACTTTAATCTTCAATATAAACGTCAATTTACACGATTTTCTTTGATATATGCCATTTACTCACTCTATAGCCGATTCACTATACCCAGACGGTTACAGGAACTTCAAAAGCCTTCGATTACAGTAGGGTTTCAACCATGGTTTCAACTACCCATTGAACCACTTCGCCGATATTGCGTGAAGCTTTGTCAAACATACAAAAAGCTTTTGCGCGCCTCCCCCTCAAGAATTCAAAAACTCTCTTTATTAATAACCTATAAGTCATAAAAGATAAAATAAATTCACCAATATAGACGTGCAGTAGGTAAATAAAATAATAATAAATAAGCACATGTAACTACATGATCTACCACTACCCGTCACTATCTAATCGTTAGTAATAAGAATAAAAACATTCCCAACTATAATACCTACAGTACCAATAATCACTACAAAAATACCTATACAGCATTACTTCCTAGATATAACTGCCATTTCTAAGCATATTTTAGCCATAGGTATACGATGCTCTAGCTAGATGATACAGATTCCTTAGGATTTAAAGTAAATCGAACTCTCCAACGACATATTCTTGAAAAAAATACCCACCTATATAGGTTATACATAGTTCCTTTCCAAAACGTGAAATGTTTCCGACTACTAAGAATGCCTAGCATGAGGTGGTAACCAAGTGAAGGTGAATCCTCATTGGCGGGTCAAGGCGACGTGCAAGCTGTCTAGCAATCTAGCTGAAATTAAAGTTAATACATACTTCTTACCACGGCTATTACGAACCAGTCGATCGGTTTCGTTAGGGCTTTGTTTCGTGATCTTGACACTAATTTACTACGGAAGTGTGTCAAAATGCATTATTCGAAGCCCGAACGAGCCGAAACGGATTGACGTGTTCGTAATTGGGCCCCGAAGTTTCAATAACTATCGTTTTCACCATAGTTTAATCACCTACTATTGGATCCCGCGCGCGCGCACAAAACCTTCATAAATCTATGCTTAGAACAAAATGAGGCCACATGCAAAAGATACGATAGCAAGTATTGATGCGTTGCGTGCAACAAACATTATTATTTGGTCATTATTGTGCGGTCATTATCGCCGACGTCAACCTTACAAAAATAATAATTTTATTAATTATTTTATCGTTCATCAGTTCTTTTATCGTAGACTTGTATTTATTCAGCTGTGCGATCTACCTACGTAGTTAATTGTAATTGATATTGAAACCTCATCACTATGTACAAACCAGAAACCTGTTTTTTTCTTTGTCGTCATACATCTAACGAATTCATTTTTATTTATTTCCTCAATGTTGACAAATTAGGAATGTTTGCACGACGCACGAGCACTTCAAGTTGAAGCGCATTTCCAGAGGTCAGATTAAGGAAAACGGTTTAAGGAAAGGTACAGATTAAATTCTCATGGGGATTTACATTTACATCCTCTTATCTATACCTGGCAAACAACAGATTTTTAGTATTTGTGATGTAGGTACTTAAAAAAGTAACTGCGTTCAATAGACTAACTAAACAGTTTATTGAACTGCTCGTTAGTCACTGCGACTTATAAATTGGAGCAATATTTTGGGGTTCCCCTTCACTACCGAGGTTGTCTACCCCGACTACTCTTCCGTGACAGAAACTTTATCCTCGTAGGGCCAAAGATAGATTCTTACGAATAGAACTACGAAATTCTTAAGTTTTTTATTCCCATCATATACCTATCTATGCCAGTTGCAAGACAGCTTAGGTAATATAAGTTTCTACGAAAATAGGCCTCGTGTCTACTTAGTTACACCATTCAACCAGCGATATTTCTTATAGGAGTTTCTAAAATATCGTACGCAATGGTTCAGCGAGCACGTTCCAAGGGTTTATTTTTATTTCCACCTGTTGTCACCATGAGTCAATGTGGATGAGCGGCCTTATCTGAAACAATAGCGATAATTAATAGGTAAGCTGTTGTTCGCACTATCATTTCCTGCTAAGATTTGTGAGGATGCGTTTATATCAGTAGTAGACGTCGCTCCATAAATAACTCTAGGTACATTTACTGAGGAAGCGACTTCTTGTACATCGACTTACTGCCGAGATAGGTATAATTACGGTAATAGGTATTGCATGTGAATAATAATATACTTACATACAGGTACTATTGAACGTACCTATGCCTCACTGTTATATTTATTTTCCTTGCCAAAGGTATGATGGAGAAGCGACACTCTCAACAATACAGTCACTCCAACGATAACAGATATACCTAGTCACTCTATTTTGTACGAACATAAAGAAACATGATACAAACAATAATTAGGTAATTCTCAAAGGTACAAACAAATTAGTGACAGAGATAACTTCTGTTTAGGTGACTAACCCTACCAAGAAAAACACCTCAGATACGTGCCTCTTCCGTCACATCCAGGTATAAAACAAACACCTAACAACGTCATTACTGTAAGAAACAAAGAACGCAGGTAGGTACTGTTTTCTGTTGTTGGCCCGCAAAAGGCATATTTTTCTCTGAATCAGGTGAGTAAATGGTGATAACAAGCGTTCACGTTGGAGGCCCGCACGTGTGCGACGTCGTAAAAGTACAGCAGCTGTAAACAGCCATCACCGTGTCGATAGTGTAGTTAGTTTTTATAACACGCTGCTGTGATAGCAGAGTGCTATTTTCCAAATAGGTATACAAAGTACCTACTTCGTGAATGCTATCACTAAATGTCAAAGTCAAAATATCTTTTATTCATAAGCTAACTTGCTTAATAGCGTCTAGATTAGCAATTTCTGCTAAAAACAAAAGCATTGATCAAAAAGTCTTCTTCGCGTGAGAAACAGCATCACTAATGGTTTCAACTCCGCTTAAAACCGTGGTTGATATCTATTCGGTTTTATTTATTACCGTTCCCGGCAAGTGATCTTATCCGCAGTTGTTTAAAGTAGTACTTCACTTTAATGCAAATCGATTAGCTTCTTAGAAGGTACGGCATCAGACGTTCAAGGTAAACACACCTCATTACGGCCCGAAAAGAAGTAAATATTTATTATAATGCTAATGGATGTTATTTAGATATATAGTTAGGTGCATAAAAGCGAGGATTCAACGATTTTATCGTTTATAAACAAAACGTTTATCTTCAAGATATAAACACTAACTACAAAATAAAAGTGCAATATGCACGAACAAACGAAATTAGAAAATAAAGGTAAGGCACTCATCTAGATTAGTAATGTACTTCTTAATCATTGTTCCACGGTTAGGTTACACCACGAACAAGAATCAAAAGACAAGGCGATAAATAATGGCAGCTGATGTTCCTATTATGGTATTTTTACCTACGGTCAGAAAGTCATCAAATCTTGATCAAGTACCTAACGTGGATTTTACTCAGATAAATCATATTAACAAAACAAACGGCTTTCATGGTTTAGGGCCGCGGCCGTAAGATCAATTGTAGTTTAAACTCCCGTCGTCTATATCCAATCGATACCTAGTTTAAACTCTCCATGATCGATCAACTCCCAATGGTCTTATGGCCCTTACTAATACTTATAAGGGTGATGGCAAAAAGTAAATCACTCGAAAGAAGTTAGCCTTACTCACACGTACTGTAGAATCAAGCTAATAAGGTACCTAGTATCTAGTACGATCGACATATTAACACCAAAACGATTCTGGAACATTAACACCGAATAAATTGATGTGCTTGCGAGCCGTGTGGTCGGCATGAGTCACTGCACCAGTGACCCGGTTCAGGCTGTTCCCACAACACTGCCGCGTTTGATCCTTATCGGCCAATTGCTAGGTTTAATACACAAGTATGCCGACACTTCATTGTGACACTTCACTGATAAAAATACGACCTTTCTGCAGAGGTCGTTTCAAGGGGAGGATAGACATTAATATTCGCATTATATGTATATTTTATTCATAAATATTTTATTATACACAGAATAGGAATCGTAAACAGAAAAGCAACAGACTACCTAAACATTGTTTTTACTATGCCATACGAACTAGTGAAACAAGGTGACAAACAACAAAAAATCTGTCTCCAAAAATCTAAACTCAACAAATTTTGAAGTTACATTGTTGTTGTTTGAATCTTGCCGTTGAAGTTTAGTTGTGTCTGCAATATAAAACGATTGGCCCATTAAATGAAACGCCGTTAAAAAAGTTGTATATACCGAGTGACCTCGTACCCCATGCTGCATCAATTACGCGCTGGCTTATCTAAACCTTGTTTTTCGGCAACGATAGCCCCGGTCTAGATAACTCAACGCTATACATGTTCCAAACAAACTGGCTCCATCGCTTACCTACATTTAATATTTTAACAATATCATTTATATCTAGTCATTAATATTTAGAGTATTTACACTACGTACTTAACCGCTTTCATCAAGTCTACATAGAGTCATTATGCCTCAAGTAACAGTAGCAGAATAAAAAAAAACAAGAATGTGGAGAGAATAAAAGTAAGTTATTGAAACCATCGTTGCATGAAGAAACATAGTACCTGTATCAGTAAGAAGAAAATAAAAGGCAATCAGTAACGCCGTTAGACTGATACAAAGCAAATAAATATGTTTATACCCCTACGGTAAACAGGCTAGCGGAACAGACTCAAACATTACTAAAGCGATGGGTACCTCCAGAACGGTGCCGTCATATAACGACCGCATTAGAACATTGGCTATGTAAACTATGGCGCGGTTGCCTAGAGACCGGTTTAGACACCGTTTTTGACATAGCCAATGTTCTAGTGCGGCCGTTATATGATTCCTAGGAACCCAGAGCTTAAGCCTTTACGTAGAAGAACATTCTGCCGTCAAATGTTTCAATTTTTTTCCGGCGTATCTCTACCGGAAAGTCACATAAAGGCTTCCACAAATTCTTTGGCATTCAATGGGGGGTGCTCATGCAACCACTACTAAGTACTCATTTAATAAGCACTTAAATAAAAGCATCACCGTAATCAAAGCACGCTCTAAATGACAGCTGTAGTAAGGTCGATGCAATCTCAATAGGCTCAAGAAAAGAAAATTATTCGAGTGAACACTATTTGACCTCGTCTTCTGCTAATGAAACCTCGCCATTGTGGATAGTAGGTACCTATGTAGCACAACCTATTTATTGTTGAATGCGTTTTGATAGATGTGTCCATATGACGCGCATGCCTCACCCGAGCACTCATATTATGACATTACGTCTAGGCGTTTCATCGTCAAAACTGAGTGCTCGCGCGAGGCATGCGCCTGATGAAGACGCCGCCAATAAAGGGCTTTTTCTATTTTGCTGGGAATGAGAATTTGCCTATCAGTGCAGTAGATGTGGTACCTAGGTCATTGTCAAAAGAAGCTTGGTATATAAAATAATAGTATGGCACTAGGTCTTAAAGTATGTACGTACGATCACAGAATATTTCATAATTGAAATCATTAACCATTGCGACATTTATACCAAAGTACTTTTGATGTTGACTGTACTAGATTATCTGCCTAATTCACGCTGTCGCGTAGGTACACATTACGATACAGTTATGTTATGATTATGACCAAGTTGATGACGACCTCTTTACGTCAGTCTCATGAATCCGTCGCTCATTTTTACAGTCATTTTCACAGTACCTGTTAATCATAATGAACCACTAAACTCAAGACTTCTCCATACTATTTAACTAATTAATATACTTTTACAGCATCATTTATAACAATTAATTAATCTATGATAGAAGTCGTTTGGCGGTGGCGTCTCTTTGATTGGTTTGTAATGAAAACCTAACTTGTCAGGCTTCTGGTACTAGTTTTCCTTATTGCTTCGTATAGTAATTTGTTTTCTAGTTCTCCTTTGAATCGTCAGGGGTTTCTTGATTAGATTATATTATTCCAACCGAGTCTGTGAGTAGAGCACCCATTGATTGCGTGAGGTCCAAGTTTGATGGCTAGGTCGATATGCGTAGCCTGTAGGAACTATATCTAGAGGATTTGAACTACCAACACTCATTGAACACATTTGGGCAATCTGGTTGGTAATTGAATGACGGTGTTATTACAAAAAAGTTTGAGTCTCTAAACACCTTACACATCCAAGTGCATTCCTTGCAAGTTTTATAAAAGTAAACACTTTCGTCTGACTCAACATACCTACTAACTCTACATGAAAAGTGGAGTAGGTAATGTAGTCTTCGAGAATGATGTCAGTGGCCTAAAGATCATTAGACGAACGAGTATGATGTTCTAATTAACTGATAAAACAAAAATTTGGAGTTATTTCTAGTACAACACACACAGTACTTATCAGTCACCATTTTAAAATAAGGTTTCATTGAAGATTGTTTAATTTCTAAGGGAAATGACTAAATCCTTGCGTAGATAAGATTAGATGTAGTCTTATTTACATCTCATAAAATACAATTTATGAGATGTAAATAAGACTGAGTCCTCTCGGGTCTTGGAGATCAGGAGTAAAGATGACATAAAGTGGTGCTATAAATCAATTTTACTAACGTATTTAATGTTGAATTTAAAAACAATTGAACAGTAGAACTGTTGAACTTAAACAAACAAGGAAATCCCTCAACAGAATATAAAATACATTTCCGTAGTAAATTACGACAAAGTAAAGTGGTAGGAGAAATCCAAACAATGATTCCAACACTTTTATATAATGAAACACACTGTCGGATTAAAAAAATCTAACTATACAACCCAATTACTTCTTAACTTCGTCACTTCGTTTATATCTCGCAAAGCTATTTATATTCGGTCTCTACATTAATTTAGGCTACGCAATTTGCTTCCGCGAGTCTTTGTTTCAAGATGCCTACGTCATTCATTTAATGTAGCCTTTTGTTACGAACTTGAATTGTATAACAGTTTGTAATAATGTAAGACACGTATGTACATAAGACGTAATATATCATTTATTATTACACAAAGTGTCGTATCATAATAATACACTATCAGTATTAGTAATTCGATCTTTGCAACATGGTACAAAGGTTATTTCGTTTGAAATATCTGTCTATTATTATCGTTTTCTCTCTAATTTTTAAAATTTCTCTATTAAAATCCAGTAAGAATAATAGCTCCGTGACACTTAAGTAACAGTCTAAGGACCTATACGGGCGAAATACGAAATCATCAGTGTAGAGTTTCCAGCAACTTGATATTCTTGAGAAGCGACTATACGAGAACGGAGTAAAAAATATACACTGTGGGTGGGCCAGTGCTTTTAGCAATAGACAACGCCCAACATACTTATTTTTGCAATAGTCTACCAAAATAATTCCACTCTACCATATCGTTGTGTGTCTTTTAAAACCCGTTTCACTGTCTCGTCAACACTCAACCTTATCGAACAAAATATTCGCCATTCACAATTAAATTCAAAGGCACTTACGTATGTACATAATCAATTTGAAAAAAAAAACCGGTGAAGAAATCTGCTTGCTACTCCTGTTTAAATTTATTTAAACAAAACTTAGTAGAGACGAAACCGAGCCATCTGTCACCTTGAACCCTGACCGATACTCTGATAAGTTCTACCTACGTCATATCCACTGGCAATGTTGCTGCGCATTGGCAATATTTTGACTACAAAATCGTTATAAGTTAGACTATCAGAATAAAATGCAGCAAAAAAGTTATTGAATCAATGTGGCTCACCACCCCATTCGATATAATAATAAGTTGTTTGACCAACTTTTCCATACTTATCAGAAATCAATTGCAAAATATCAATATCAAATGAAATATCGAAAGTTATTGGAGTGCTATAAGTAAACAACTACTTAAACGAAGTCAGCTGATCATGTTACAAACTGTCTGCAAACCCCACGCTGCGCGTACACGTCGTCATAGTTCCAACGAATAGCCGCAACAGCCCTAATTCCTATTTTAAAATTAGATCAAATGTTGTAACATACATGTTACATCATTTGATCTAATATAAGTACATACATATTGGCACACACATTAGCGTTAGGGCACTCATCAATTAGTTTAGTTTCAATTAGAAAAACTATTTACATAAGTCTTTGTCAAGAAAAAATAATATAAAATCTTATATCATCACATGGGCGTAGGAAATACTCATCTTGTGTTATTGTGATATCCCAATAAAACCAATGATTCAGAATGGACATTTCAAAGAAATGACGATAATAATGATGAATCATTTTACTCGTAAGTGATTGTTACCATAAAACGACATAAAATGGATTGGATACTTAAGACCTCCCTCTCCAGATTTATTACGCTATAATAATACCTATTACTTAGTTAAGTAATAGAAAGAAATAATTATTAACTTTCCATCAATGCTAGATAATAGTACTAAAGGTGCAACCAACGGGCATAATTTCAACTCTTTGCAGAAAGTTACACATTGTTCTGATGAAATTAGTGATGGTGACGATTATAACCATGCATTTTACGCGTACTTACCTAAAATACGCGTATATGTACATTTATATTTGGTACATCAAAAACAGAACTTCCAAATCTCACCATCTCTGTATTAATCTCAAATACCGCTCATCAATATAGGACAGACCGAAGGATCTGCTGCAAGAGCACGTATTGAGGTAACACCGGTCAGTACCCGACCGGTGTTACGAGGCGTAATGTAACATGTAACATGAACGTTACGCCGTGTCCTAAAATTCCCGTTGCTCGCGTGTTCGTGCTCGTTTCCACGTGCTGACTGCACGCATGCTCGCTTTGTAACATGTTACATTACGCCCCGTAACACCGGTCAGTATCCACCTTAACGTCACCCAAGTCCCTTTCAATATAATGATACTGATGTTCAACAACGTAAAATCTGGTGACAGTAACGAGGACACGTCCATCTCCAACGGTCGCTGGTAAAACTTCCATCTGACGTCATCGAGTCGCCCACATGACGATTCGGTCGTTAACGGTTTGATTTTATCGAAACCACAGTCGGTTATACCTAATATAATGAATCAATGTTGCTGCGTATTTGTATACCTATGAGTCTATAATAATAAAATGCCTTGAACTGATCAAAGTTCAGTTGTAAGTCACCAATGATAGTTAATTAAAGTAATTGGACTTGATTCCAATACGTATGAACACACGGAAATTGTCACTGGTATGTGCAAAGGGCCAGTTTCATGCATCCTCTAGCATTACAACTGGCGCACCACACGAAATGTGTCAGTGAATATGCCATCAGCGGAACCGTGTCACGGCCAGACCTTCGGGTATCTCGGAACGCACAGCCAGCCGTATATTTTATTCATATTGCGCAAGACGAGGTGAACCGCCGTTTCACATGCAACATCTCGGGTCAACGTTTAAATGTAGTAAGTCGATCTATAACAACAAATACTAGTGACCGCAAATTTTGAGATGAAAACTCCAGCAAATTAACGCACATATACAAATTAAAGTGTAATCACAGAATATATAATGTGTAATAGGAGGTCAATCAAATATTTTAACTGTGCAAATGTCGCCAGAATCTGCTTAATGTAGCCGAGAACCGACCGGAAGCGTTGACTTTAGATGGCATCAGTGACAGAGCTATTAATAATAGCCATCATCACCCTGTATCAGCCAAAGATATACCCCCTTATACATAGAAAGTTATGATCGACTTGCAGTGGAATTACAAATCACATTTGTTCCTTGAAATGCTTTTCAAAACTATTGCAAACTGTCTAAAATCTCTATGAATAAGGGGGATACAATTTAGATATTGCCACTTCCTAGACATTATTCTTGTTCCCATCACAATGTATAGTACCTGGTTACTATAAAGACTAACGTTAGGCTAAGATATGATTTCGTTCTTTCATCAAATATCTAACAGCCCTTTCGTTATTTCCAGGTACGGATGTGTGCCCTATGAAATCAGTGCTGAGACGTATCGGACAGCAGCTGTTCAATGCACTCAGCACCAAAGGGCTCGCGGTGCTTGTCAACCACGGCATTGCTGATGAGAAGGTGAGAGTCCCCGTTTTAACATTTCTATCAGTCCCGGCTTGCCCTAAAGCTATAGTTAATAGGTACTTTCAATCGCTTACAGCTTCTGACTACCTGGTACAGTCTTTATCGAAGCTGATAACCATTTAGTAGTCAGCAGTACGTATCTACAACCAATATTGACATCTAAGGTCGTTGACTAGCATTCCACCCTGACTAATACATATTACCCATTATAAGCCTATCTACCAATGAAGGTAAGCTTGCTGAATGCAAAGCCTGTAGTAGTTCCACGAGTTTACTTTAGAATATCATATCTTATCGTTTAATCTCGACAAGTTGACATACAGATTTGATCAAGGCTACTCTAGGAGCATTTGCATTAAATATATTGACAAGAACAGTGAGAACAGGATTTTACAAATAATAACTATAACGATTTTCTTTTCGCTTTGTTGGGGTACCTATTGCTACGTCATTATCTACTGAAAATTCAGTGAAAGATGGATGAATATCAAAATTGATCCTACTACGTACCTATGTAAGGTCTAAGTCCCATTTTGTTTCCAGTTGAAAGCGGTGTACGGTGATTTGGACAACTTCTGCGCGCTACCCGAGGGCTGCCAGGCGCAGTACCTCCGCAACCCCGCCAGCAACCATGGCTACGTGCGTCCAGGGATGGAGCAGTTTGATGCCACCAAAAAGGTGCAATTACCCTTTGATTTGCAACAGAGAGCTATCATCATTTAGATTAGACGTTCCAAGCTTGACAAAGAATTCATTTTATCAGTACCTCTTAAATAAGGTCTAACAATAGTAGAACTGTTGACACGAAAAGAAGAATTATTAGTAGCGATAAATAAAGAGGTCCTCACTTAATAGTTAAGCTAGCTAAACCATGGTTTCTCCACTTTTACGCAACGCGGCCACCCAAAGAAGTTTAGTAGTACATTTAACACAAATTCAATGAACATACTGGTCATAAGAATAGGAACATTAGCAGCACGGAAAGAGGTTCTTTCAGTAATAGTTTATAGCATTGGTTTTCAAAGTGGGGGGTGAGCACCCCCAAGAGATGCTCACCACGAGCTGTGTCAAACTACCTAGCTAGACGAGGTAATAGATAGATAACACTTTATTGTACACCAATCGAACAAATACAAAAACAACAATGACAAACAAAACAAGAAACAAATACAGTGTACAGTGGGCGGTCTTATCGCAAGCTGCGATCTCTTCCAGACAACCTTTAATAGCTAAATTAAAGCCAGGTCACCGTAAAAAAATAAGAATGAATTAAGTGGTGAAAGGAGCTGCCTAATTATGATACAGTGCGTGTGAATATTGTTTGTTTGCAAAAAGGAGGCGTGGTAAGAATAGTTTGGGAGCCTCTGGACTATACAGCCCTTTATCCAAGTTATACGTTGGTTTCCAGGAGTTGCGTCACTCGTTCAACATCACGACGCTGACGGCGGCGTCGATGCCGGCGCAGGAGGAGGTGCCCGAGTTCACGAAGCATGCGGTGCCGCTCGCGCAGGATCTGACCAACCTCTCCCGGGTCATACTGCAGGCACTCGCCTATGCTTTCGGTATGTGGATGCACTATAATAAATGCTGGCTCCAGACTGAATGAACTGGTCAATTAAGTTATCAAGCAAATTATTATTATCTTTCAAGCGTTTCAAAGCACCAGCAGAGAACCAAGCGTAAAAGTAGAAAGTTAGATTAGAAGCAAAGCATTATTTCTTCTATATTGGGCCCTACTAAGGATACCTAATTGATGTCATGTTGGTAACGTTTCATGTTGTGTTACTTATTTTGTTCCTATGATGATATGTAGCTAAGCGAAGCATAATGTAAATACACAACAAACAAAGCAAAGTTAAGGCTAAAGGAGTTATTACACTTAACTAAATTTAGGCTACTTAATTTAGTCGTTACTGAATTTAGGCAAGTGTAATCGCATTTAGCAAGCTATTAGAAGCTAGAATGGTTTAAATATTTAGAAGCTTCTGAATTTAGGCTTCTAAATTTAGCCAAGTGTAATAAGCTCTTAAGGGTTCAGTGACCTCAAAGTCGTACTCATTATGTTAAAGGTCAATTTGTGTATTCCAGGCGTGCCGCCGGCGACCCTGCTAGCGTGCCACGCCGGCATGCTGGCCAGCGAGGGCCGCAACCCGTCCACGATGCGGCTGCTGTACTACCCGCCCGTGCCGCCCGAGGACGTGGGCCCGTGCTGCGCCAGCGACGCCGTGCACTACACCCGCTGCGGGGCCCACGCCGACTACGGCACCTTCACGCTGCTGGCCCAGGACTCCGAGGGAGGGCTCGAGGTGAGATATTGTGATATAGTGGGAGATATTGATAGAGATATCGAGAGAGTTATTGATAGAGATATCGATAGTTATTGATAGAGATATCGATAGTTATTGATAGAGATATCGATAGTTATTGATAGAGATATCGATAGTTATTGATTCAGATATTGTCATCATAGAGCTATCGCTACACATGAAAGGGGCCCTAATGCTGAGCCCATACTGATTAGGGGGCGTCCATAAATTACGTGAGGCATTTAAAGGGGGAGGGGGTCAAATCACTTCATGTAATTTATGGACACCCCCTTAAAGAATCGCAACTGCGTTTAAGGGGTAGTGTAAAAGAAGCGCCTATAGCAGAGAAAGTATGATGTATGAGGTTGGAATGGTTTGGGCATGTGATGAGAAGAGATGAGTAACACGTGAGTTAAAGAGTGATGAATATTAATGTGGACAGATAGGTACATTGCGAGAGGAAGACCCGAGAAAAGATGGATGGAATGTAGAGTGATATAAAGGACGTGAAGGACGTGAACGTTCGTGGAAGTGAGTATGCCAGGGAAGCGAGATGGAATGGATAGAAAAGATATACCTACAGCCGACCACCTCGACCCCAGATAATGGGAGAAGGTAAGGCGAATAATGAACTGTGGTTGGGAAACGCGCAGACGCAAACGCTTTTACATAACTTAGAAAAAGAGAACTTGTAAAATCCTCGCCCACTAATGTTTGGCCAGTAATTGATTAGTCTGTGTCAGTGTCAGGATTTGTCGTGACCTTGTCCGAACCAATTAGTATTCTATTAGTTGCAAGGAAAGTTAGCATACGAAAGAGGTATTAAGGTAGGAGTTCGATCACGACGGCACGACGGCAGACGTCAATTGTCGACGTCAGTTTCGTAGAAATGTAATGCCGTCGTGCCGTCGCGGCACATGTCATCGCGACAATTTGTATGAAACTGACGTCTGCCGTCGTGCCGTCGTGATCGAACTCCTACCTTTAGGCATTACCGGGATATGAGGTAGCTTTCTCTGGTTTCAAAAACAACAATCTCAAAAATGAAAACATTACAACGTCAATTCATCTAGGTACATAGAGACAAAACATATTTCCATATCAATAGCATTGCAAACAAAAAGATCACATGTCTGGGGAAAACATGCAATTCTGTTTTAACAATTTGTTGGAGCCATTGTTCGTATTTAAATGGCACATGTTTGAGACGTGATGCCATTTGACGGCGGCTTGGCGCAGTGGTGCGAGCATAGTCCGCTCGGCTCACTGCATCGGGTGGTTACAGGTTCGATTCCTGCCAGAGGTGAATTTCGGAAACGGTCTTTTCGTCATTTTCCCTGGGTCCTAAGTCGCTTAGCCATTGTGGTGCCACTGTGGCATCTTGCTATAGTGATCGACCCTCTGATTGGTCGGTTGATTCCGACCGTCAATGGCAATGGGTAAGGGACTTGGGGTCCTGGTCGGGGTGTCACTGGGATCGCCCGCAATTCATTGTACGGTACCTCTAGTACAAACTTTGCTTAGTTTGGGACCATTATAGTGGGAGTGTAAGTCTAGCTATATTATTATATTTTCAGGTGAAACTGAACGGCAGTGACGTGTGGCAGAAAGTCGGCCATCTGCCCGGCGCTATCCTTGTCCAGTCCGGGGAACTCCTGGCTGCTTGGACTGCGAATCTTCTTCCTGCACTTGTTAGTACCTAAACCAAAAACCTTCCTTTGATATTAGTCTAGTCTCGTCTCCAGATAAATTTCTCTCTCAATCAATAAAACAAGAAATCGCCAGAGAGTGATTTCGCTACGCATTAATCCAAACAGCATCAACATCAGACGTGTCATTTTATTTGGTCATACCATCGATTCCAGAATTAATACTTCAGTGCAAAGTCTATAAAGTATCCACCATACCCTCAGATCTAAAGACTAGTCTGAGACCATATCAAAAGTTGGCATCACCTACGTGTCGTGTCGTATACCTACTCGTGTTTCTCGTTGAGTGATCACGGTTTAACTCTCACAGTGAATACTAGTGTGGATGCTCTGGCGGCGGGACTTTGTACCTAAAGTACGGTTCGGAGCAACGCGGCAGATGACGGACGTCAGTCGATCTCATAGGAATTGAATGCCGTCGTCGTGCCGTCGCGGCACGTGTCATCGTGAAAATTTGTATAGGATCTCGATCCTATACAAATTTCCACGTCACTCGTGACGTCCGTCATCTGCCGCGTTGTACCGAACCGTACCTTTACGGCCGAATACTCGTACGCAACTTAAATTCGACAGCTGCTTAACTTTGACGCGCCATACAAAAAATGACAGTTAACGACGTGTCAAACTGCTAAGTGGTACTTAAATATTTAAGTAGCCTTTGAGTAGGGTGACCACTAAGGTGGTCTAAGATCTAGTATTCTTGAAGAGAGGTCGAGTTCAAAATGATGTAATCAAACCATTAGAGCGTTGAATGTGTCGGTGCAGGTGCACCGCGTGGTGGTGCCGAGCGGCGCGTACGCGCGCGCGCGCGGGCGGCACTGCGTGGCGTACTTCTGCCACCCGGACCGCGGCGCCGCGCTGCCGCCGCTGCCGCTGCGCGCCGCCGCCGCGCCCGCGCCGCCCGCCTTGTCCGTGCACCCCCACCTCACCCTCCACCACCGCCTGCTCAACGCGGCGCATCACCTGCAGAAGCGGTTCCGGGAGACGTACGCGTGACTACACGTCCGCGGTCACGACGTGCACGCCATCAAGACCGAGCTGGCGCGCCGCCACACCGCACCTACGGGCGATACTGTCTGACGCTATAAGAACTTAGCAGTTGTAAAGATAGGTGTTTTTCAGGGTGGCGTATGTCGGAGAGATCTGATACCGTAGCTTGGAAGCGCTATACCTACACGTTCTCAACTTGATTAGATCCGACATGAAATAGAGCTTTTTTTGTGGATCCGACTCCGACCGATCAATGCAACCGTGAGAGACAAGGATATAAAACAAAATTTGACACACTGGCTATTGTCGGTATTTTCGCAAGTATAATTGATGGTCGGTCGGATTCAACCAAGTTGGAATGGCTTAAGTATAACGCTTTTGGCATTTCCAAATGGTTTACTTTTAGTCGTCGCAATGCGGAGTCGCTGCAAAATGCGACACCGTATGAAAATCACCCGAAACTTTCCCCCATGACAAGACCGTGCGGAAACGGCATCTAATAAAAACCTAGAACAACTTATATTGACTACGCATCTAGACTGTATTACTCTTAGTTCGCAATCTACTTAATTATACCAACTTAATAAGTAATTACCTACTTGTGTTGAAACGAACGGAAGACAGGGTAAAAACTATGGACAATAGAACAATAGCAGATTAGTATGTTTCCCAGCAACCTAATAAACGTTAAGCATAAATACATGAAACCTCTCCTCTCACGGAAGTTCACAGAACTGGCTAGACGTCCGATTCAACGATATCTTAGTTTAAAAGCTACTTATGATTTTTAAATGCCTTGTTGTTTTAGGCCAGTATCAAGTACTTAAACCAATGAATGATTTAAATGATTTATTTAAAGTCTAACGATCAATTAAGTTATAGGTAACGTTAGTAAAAAAATTTGTTCTCTGCGTTTTCGTTAGTTTCAACGCAAGTAACAACTTTAGTTCTCAGTTGCTAGAAATTACGTTCTGTAAAAATACTAAACATGTCTACTCAGATTGTATACTGAATGATTAAGTATTTACACCTGTATCACTAACAACGATGTCTACCATAACCTAATTGGTTAAAAATACTTATCTAATAATCAATTCCAACATCGTTAGATGAAGATATAAGACCAATATACGATTATTTTGTCGGGCCAAAGCGGGCTATGTTTGGAAACGCGGGAATGTTATAGGGCATTATTTCTACAATTTCATTAATTGACCTATAGTGATCCAATCTTTGGCCAATCCAAGAGCGGCCAATCTTTGGCCGCTGTGAACTTGGCTCAAGCAATGTCGCCATACGAATTCAAATCACGTATTTCAACGCCTTCGAAACCAAATTCAAAGCAGCCATTACAGAACGGCTAACTGCGCGAAAATAATCCTCGAATTTTACTCGCCCGTACCCGCGCGCCTGCGTGATAATCTTGCCCAAATCGGTAACTAAAGACTTATTATTGTCCATTCCCGATAAAACTTGGCATTTTAAAACTTTGTGTTGTCCTCGTATAAGAGTAGGTCGCTTTGGAGCTTTTGCGAGTTTAATAGTTTATTTTAATTAAATTCTTTTATATTAAATTAGCAATTAGCGACGTGAAGTCAAATACTATATAGTATTCTGCTTTATATTTTTATATTTATCCATCTGAATAACCTTGTGTTCTTGCTACAGCATTTCATAAATATAAGTACTTAAAATATATTTTTATCTAAAATACTTACTTATAGTTATTATTTTATTTATTGCACTGTCCATTTCACGACTACTTATTGCATTTTATTAAGTAAATCGTGTGATAACTATATTGTAGCTCAATTTTTATCTGTACTTAAGTATACGATAGCGTTGTGTTCGAACATCGAAATTAAAAACAATTAATTAGGTAATAATGTGAATGTTAACAGATGACAAATGTTCAGTACTTACTTAGACACCCAGTTACTTATTAAAGAAATAGATTGAGTATTTGAAAAGGTATTATTTTAATGTCATTATAGTTTGTGTGTCCCAATATTTTTAATGAAATGACAGATCTTGTGCTATTTTTAATAGAACCCCAGGTTCGCGCCAACCACAACTTTACACTGAAACATCTTGTTGTCTCTATTTTATGGCAACATAAAATAAAGACAGCAATATGTCAGTGTAAATACTTTGGTAAATGCGAGCTTAGAGAGCCATTATTACGCACTGGATGTATAATTATCTATACTTACTACTTTATATGTATTTTTAAGTTACAAACAGACTAGTAAAATAATTTCTTAAAAATATACTTACCCCCAAATTTATAGAAAGTTATGGTGGAATTACAGTGACATTATAAACCACTTTCCTAGAAATTATTTGTAAAACCATCGTTACCTGGTTAAATAAGTCTCTACAAACTTGGCAGTAAGACTTCTGCCCACAAATGCAAATAAATACTTAAACCTAATCATGACTTAATTCCTTTAATTAATTAGAGAAATATTTGACATTGTTTAATTTAATAATTAAGAGATTGGTTGTTGATTCCCAGACATTTACGAGTATGTTTGCTGTATGTGAACCGTGAATTACCTCCGTTCAAACATGTCCTGTCCAAATTGACGGTTGATGTGATTTTTTTTTTTATTATTATTTAAATAAATATGCTGATACGCGTTTAAGACGATTATTTGTTTTATTTAAGGACCTAATCACTACCTAAAAGTGTTTGGTGGGTACCTACTTAAAACAACCCGTATAAGTTTTAAGGTTTAAGGCTGGGACAGCACCTAACGAGGCATGTTTGAATGCTATCTCCTCTTAGACGAGTGGAGTAAAAATTAAAATATATATTGCCGTATTTATTGAAGCCTCATCTTTAAAAAATAAGCAGGAAAAAAGTGCTACATGCTCATTTACTATGTGAAAAAAAATAACAAAGTGAAGCTGTTTTCGTCTTAACATTTCTATCTCCTTCTAAACGGCTTAGAATTTTTAATTATTTTGTTCACCAAAATATGGAGAAGGATGATACCTAAAAAAATAAGTTCGATTTTGGTGATGCAATAGTTTTTCACGTCACAATTAATGATTTTCGATATTTTCGCAACAAAAGTGGGCAGGGTTTGTGCGCTCTCGACCAATCAAGATGGCCAAAACGCTCGGCCGGGAAGCGGCGCCTTAAGTTTGCCGCTAGATAGCCGTATTAATTATTTTATAGTAATTTGGTACTGAGCCTGGCATATTCTTATGAGGTATATTTACTCAACTTATCGTTGCTCCCAATCTCCTCGATTCTATTACATTTTTGACAGGCGCTCTTGTTAGTCTGGAGTCTGGCGATATTAATTTACTTAATTAGGTAGGTACTATGTGTGACCAAAATTATATTATTTCCTAAAACACCTAGCAATAACAACGATGACATCATCGTGGCGAGTGGTGAAGCGGTCTTTTCACGACCAGACGTAAACAACGGCTGACATGGTCAAATTTCAAAATTGGACTAATATACCAGAACGTTACGACCATTTTACCACATAGCCTTAACAGTTGTGATTTGAACCTTGCAATTGGTTCAGGGGATTTTGATGATGGCCAAACATACGAAATGCTGAGTACAGTCCAAAAACATTACCAAGACAATGGATATAATGTGACCGTCCAAAATAGTTCAGCCTACTATATTTAGTAGCCTACTGTGTCCACGGATTCAGTACCTACAACTTAATTCCTCGCAGAAAATTGTGTTGAAATCAAGACGGTATTGCCAATACGGCTAATCTGCTGGCTTAATTTATGTATTTAATGAGTTATGTGTTGCGAGAGCGATAACAGTAAGTGAATTTCGCTGCATGAACTTCACGATGTACAATGAAGAATTCACGAAGAATATTAGAGAACAGTGGTTTCGCAATGGACAATTGTTACGAGACTCAAAACCCAGGAGGTATTCTAAGAGGCATCTCAAAGTTGAGATCGATCATAACATGCAGTTTTGACGTTTAATGTATGGAACATCTGTCAAAAACAGTCTCTTAAGATCGATCTCAACTTTGGGATGCTTTTATTAATACGAGCCTAAGATTGAAGTTAAACTCCAGAATCTGCCTCGCACCCAAAGAAAACTCTGTTGGGGGGAAAATCTGTTGTACGCATTAATCGGCCCGCTGCGTGCGTACGACTATTTTAATTTCGCCGCGGCATAATCGCGGCTATTTTAGAGTTCTTATTTTGGCGTAGTTCGCGTGTGGTCGCTCTGTCATGATCTTTTGGCGGGAAAAGGCACAATGGTCGCCGATTGCCGCTGGTGCAGGTTGACCAGACGAGGCGTGCTTTTTGGAGTACAAAAATGGTGAGTTATTTTTTTCTTTATTTTTTTTATCGACTACCTTGCCCACGGGATCGTACGCGTGTATTAAAAAAAAAATGTTTGTGGAGGGGTGAGGGGCAAAAAACCATGAAATACGTGTGACGTAATTTATGGATGACCCCTAACCCTCCTTATAACATCGGCTATCTGCCAGCGAAAGTCCCGTCAAAATCGGTCCAGCCGTTTCGGAGAGGTTTTAGGTCCCCTGCTACGTAATGGTTGGTTGGTGGTTTATAAGTGGTAGAGTCAAGCTGTAGCCAATTGACTACAGCTCATATACGGGTTGGCTCTACCGGGGTAGTACCCCCCTCTCACGGAAGATCGGCGTAATGCAGCTATTACAGCTGCGTTTCGTAGGATGAGTAAGAGAGCCGGAAGACCCCTTCCGTCCCACTCCCCCAGGTCGGCAACGTGCGAGCAATGCCTTTGGTATTGCAAGTATCTATAGGCTACGGTAACTGCTTAATACCAGGCGGGCCACCACAGAACTAAAATAAAGTAGGTAAGGCGCAGTGAAATATGCGCTAAAATAAAATTACTCACGCCTATAAAACGTGATCATTACACGATGACGCGTATTAGGATCAGACGGGTTCTTATCTCTTATCAGTTATCGCGAGCCATCAGCGCACTGCCAGATTGCCGTCTGGCTCAAGCTTACGATATAACGTTAATACACCGAGTAGCTGTAGGTATAGCAGGTATAAGGCTTCATATTAGGTACGACTGTTCAGTAAAATCACATTAATTTTGGTCTAGAAAATTGTTTAATTTAACCAAATAAACGCCAATAACTTAGTGCTTATAAAGCTGCCGTCGTAATCGAGAGGTAGGTACTATGTGCGATCCCCAGTCTCATATGTTATGACTCGAAAGAAATGGGAAGAATGGAAACACTCATATTGCTAAAACTTTTTACAAAAATATAAGTATTATTAGGTTTAAATATAAGTTAGCGAAAGATTGTCATTGTTTTCTTTAGGTATTCAGGAATTTAAAACTACCATCCTAAGGGTGCGTTTCCACTGACGCGGAGCTTGGCGGAGTGGACTGTGAATTGGCCAATCGCTATGCTCGCAATCTCCACTCCGCTCTTGGCCCATCACAATTGGCCAATCACACTCCGCCCAGCTCCGCGTCAGTTGAAACGCACCGTAAGTCTCAGTTCCGGTGAAAAAGAAACTGAAAATCTAGAACCAATCAATCAGTCAATAATCACTAAAACTCTAATAGAAAGATTAGTTCCCGTTCAATTCAAACATAGCAACTTGTTTATTTATTAACTGCTAAAGATTATTTGCTCGAATCATCCTCATCCTACTTCCTTGAAACTCTGTTGTTGTTTAGTGAGGAAGTAGATACGTATATTGGACGTTGGATGCACGTAGGTCATTAGATCAACGTCGTAGTTGTAGAGGTAGACCTTGACTGATATGTCAGAGAGGATATACTCGTACTACGTCGAACCAGGTGTTGTTTGTTTACAAGTAAGGTACGGTTTGCGTTATACGGTTATAGTAATAGTAAACAACGTAGGTATCATAAATCTGAATTAATGCGAGAGGATAAAACTTAATTCAATCGCCTCAATCTACCTATATACCAATTATTTCCGCGGACCAAGTGGGTCTATCCACAAAGTTTTGTTGAACAGATTAAGTAAACCATATTAAACTTCAACATAAAAAATAACGACTGTGATTCTACAAACGATAATGTAATGTCTAACTAAATAGGTAGATACAGAATAACGCCAATTCACGAGTAGAACAGGGTGGTTACTTTGAAAAACGAAACGAAAGCTTCGGCTGACGGATCGTCCGATGTACGAATTCGATGATCGTGATTTGACGTTTCTTCTTTCGTGGATCCTACTCTGAAAGTTATTTGACATTTACGATTTCAGCGTTTGACATGGTTTTGATAGTAAATCGAATCCGTACTTCGGATCCGTAACACTTTCGGAGTAGGAAATCGCCCGATCCGTCAGCCGAAGCTTTCGTTTCGTTTTTCAAAGTAACCACCCAGTTACCTATTTACTCTTATGAAAATATGAACATAACCAACCATGCGTCTTGAAATCGTAAGAACGGAGCCTCCATCCACCCAATAAAGAGCTTCTATAGTAGGAGCATATTTCAAGCTAGATAACACAGCAACAATCTTGATGTTATATGTTGAAATTACACTGTAACACATTGGCAATTGATGATGAAATCTAGCCATGTTTGTGTACGAGATAACTGGGAACCGGCGCAAACCGCCGCCGCTGAACCGTCCGCATGCCCCCGGCGGACTTTGTGATACATAACACACAACACGTCCACAACACATATGTGGAATTTCCACTCCATATACTGTATTATACAACATATTTACCTCTTGTACCCAAGAGGATTAGACCGAAATCTAGGTCGATTTGGACGGAGATCAAAGAATAGACATCACCTAGCGATACTAGCAACTTTAAATACTTGAAGAAATAAGTACCTATGACTTTAAAAGTGGTTCACCAGAGCACGTCTCGGGAAGTGTGAAGGATCACTAATAAAGATGAGAAGAAACCTAACGCAAGTTGAATGATTGTTGAACAACATTCTTCAACATAAAAACCGAAATGTAGAAGTCTAATTCCTAATTCCTATGTTGAAATAAGGGAAAGGAAAAGTGTGCACGCAGTGATATCATCAGATAAGAATTAGGGAAATATACATATGTATAAAGTCCAATGATAAATGAATTTCAAGGATTGGTAAGTCATTCATTACGTGACCAGAAATACACGTACCTACACATTTTATTAAAAAAAAAAATACCAACATACTTTTTGGTCCGCAGTCAGAAGGAAAGGCCAATATGGCAGTGTGCATGATGTACATCTTCACGAATAAGTACCTACTTACTTAAATTAATTCTAGTTAATACCAAGACCAACCCAGAAAAATATTCAACTATATAATATAATTATAATTAATCATGCGGGCCAACAAGCAGCCGCAATAACATGGCACATATTTTTTAAATATAGACCTTCATAAACTTTAACGCTGATACCGAGAAGTAGCGTTCGAGACGACGACAGCGCGATGATAAGCGAACCGGCTCGAACCGGCGCACGCGTCGGCCGCAGGGGGCCAGCCGCGCGCGCACACGCCCGCAACTCACGTGCACATACAACAAGTGCGCGCACACAACCACACCGCACCGACTGATAACATTATCACTAGTTTGAACAAGTGCTCAATGACGCACAATTTTGCAGTGTATTTGCTCACCGCATTAACGTGCACTTAACTGCTTTGTCACGATGCTTGCTCTAGGTGGTTATCAGTTTTACCAAAATTAAATGCCTAGGTAGTTAAAAACATAGGTACATACATTATTACCTCGTTTTGCACACTCTATTATTCTGAAAGAACAACATTTTAGATTATTCTCTATATGTAGAGGTCTTATTTAATTTGTTTGTACTTCACATACCGAAAACAACAAGAATATATGGGACAATGAATATCTTCTATAACAACTTCCATCCCCTATTCTCCTTAGTGGATGAACTTCCATAAGTTTAAAAACTAAAACCCGACTACGGAAAAAACGCACTCTAAAAAGTATGAAACAAGAAAATATTCTCATCTAGAGGATAGCCGTGGTCCGTGTAGGTCTTTTAGGGCCAAATGGCATATGAACACGGACCACGGCTATCCTCTAGATGAGAATATTTTCTTGTTTCATACTTTTTAGAGCGCGTTTTTTCCGTAGTCGGGTTTTAGTTTTTAAACTTACTTTTTATTTAATTATTTTGGAGTTATAGGTAACAATATATATTTTTTTGAAATGTGCTCATCAAGCTCTTTCATTTGATACCCCACACGGCTTCATTAAAAAATGATTTTTTTTTAGTTCATGACATAATGTCCTCTAGAGGGCGTCATATGCAATTTTATGTGACGTCACATATCCTATAACCAACGCGCCATTAAGCCGCTTCTGACGATACCTCATTTGTCAAATTACGACAAGTAGTTTGGAAGTTAGGTGGGAACAGATGCACATACATACATACATACATACATACATACATACATACATACATACATACATACATACATACATACATACATACATACATACATACATACATACATACATACATGCATACATACATACATACATACATACATACATACATACATACATACATACATACCGGTCAAAATCATAAAGCCTCCGTAGTCGGGTAAAAAGTCGCTGATACAATTGACTTATATTTATAAACTGAAGCAAAACACCGATTTCCATATTTATAACTTTAAAAATGGATTGATCCCATGCAAACTTTCGTCCTCAATTTCATTCCCTTGGGGGATGAACTTTCAGATATCCTTACTTAGTCCTCACCTTCGTGGTAAAAGGAACGCATGTATAAAATTTCATGTTTCATGACCTAGCGGTTTAGGCTGTGCGTAAGTCTGTCAGTTAGTCGGTGAATCAACAAGATTCTTAAACTAATCAATAGGAATCGATCTCAAGTGTTATGTCGTTGATTAGGGAGTCAAAATAATCTTCCAATCGACATGCGAAACACAGGTGCAAAATGAAGTGCGTAAAAGTCTGCATACGCATGTTGTACATCATGTTTCAAAAGTCCGAAATAATGTATGGCAGTATGCGCTTTTGATGAGTATCGCACATAGAATTACATCGTATCATTTGATAGAAATTCGAACACATTTTTCAAATAAAAAATTCTGGATGCGATCTAAGGCCGCAACACTAAAGTTGTGTCAAATATTCAAAGGGCAGCCAGCCAGCCATGTACTCAAATTATTATTTCAGACTTTTGAAACACCTGTAGATATCGGTGATCAGACGGAAGGTAAACAGAAACAGGTGAGATCGTGGGCAGCACACGTGACAGTGAGCCGAGCGGGCAGACGGATAACACGTAGACGAATACCACGCGATTAGATAAGCCAACACGGCGTAACCCACGGCGGGCCACGCAACGGCGCATCATTGCCAAATTTTCCAATGACCTAGCATATATTTTGCCTTATCGGATTTTGAACAGCTCCGTCTGGAGGTATAACGAGATAATCTGCAACTACGCTATTGAACAGAGAACAAAGGTTATAAGCTAAAAATAAGTAAAGGAAGTTGATTAATGGCTACAATCTAGGGTAAGAGAACTGAAGCAATAATAGACTAGACACGTTTTTATCACGCAGTTATGTCTCTCTATGAAGCCTACGACGCATAAGGTCTCCTATTGTGGAGTAATTGAGATTTCTTTAACATTATTTTTTATAATTCCAGATCTATAAGAGTTAAGATAAGTTCATTATTATTTTTAGGCTTAGTAATATTCAATATAACATTAATATTTCATAATAATTCTGTAGATTTAGATCGCTTTCAAACATAATAGGTACATAAATGTGATTATCTGTCTGAAAAATGATAATTTTAATCTAATTCTTCATATGGGTATATCCGCGTGAAAGTTGCATTTTCATACTGTGACATTACCTAAGTCGTTACATTAACAAGATTCTTATGCGTGCACATTAAATCAAGGAAATAGATAAGAGCATAACCCCAAGATGTTTTAGGGGTCTTAAATTCCGTCACTTATATAAATTTACATACATTTTCCTTAAATCTACAGAAGTACCTACAAAACATTTGCAATAACATTATTTCTATTAAAAAATACGTGATTTTAGCCACGAAATACAAACGGTCCGTTCTTGAAACAACTAGAGAACACGATTAGTAATGAGATCGTCAATAAGAACCAGTAAGAGGTCGCTTCACACCGACACCGCGATATCAGTCACCTATTGAACCGCGGCCTATCGGACCGGTAATAACTGGACGGCGGCCGCGGCAGGCGGCTCCTGATAACGCTCCCACACACGCGACTCGACTGACACCGTTCATAATAGCTACATTTGCATCAAAATCAAACAATATTACTTATAAAATTCACAAAAAATCACAAGTGAGGACCATCTAGAATGAGCTTTGACACTCGATCTTTTGTTTCGCAGAACTGAGGGAAAAAATATAAAAGTAATGTTCGCGGGGGACTCGTCTTCTTATCAGCGCGTTGTCACTCTAGACGTTTTATAAGTAGGCGAGGCGGGCGCGCGCCATCATTGTCCGTAGCGACCGCGCGGTGACCACAACTGCTTTGAATATTACTTTAGTGAATTGAATAGAACCATGTTAGTATTTCCGCCGTGGAGATCGGATGTACACAGTGAAGGGTGCAGGATTCCAAGATGGATGCCTGCGGATCGTTTCGCGCCGTATATCGCGAGGCCTGTGGTGCTGCCCCCGCTTCCGCCTCAGGTGTGATATTTTGATTAGTAGCTTATTTTAACAGGGTCACCGTTGATTTTCAATAAACTCTTAAGGTGGGAGTTCGATCAACGCGGCAACACAGCAGACGTTAGTCGGTCCATAGAAATTGAATGCCGTCTGCCGTCGCGGCACATGTCATCGCCACAATTTCTATAGACCGACTGACGTCTGATGTCTTGCCGCGTTGATCGGACTCCCACCTTTACTCCTGATATAATCAATACGCAAGTTTTTTTTTTTTATAGTGAAGTTATGTTTTTACAGTATGAAGATGAAGACTCTTCAGGTGGATCGTCACCAGAACGCAACACAAATGAGGGTGTTGATACAGAGGGTGTGTGCGGCTGGCGAGGTTGTGGCGCGCGCTTCCCGAGCGTGGCGCGGCTGTCGGCGCATGTCGCCCGCACGCATGCGCTCGCGCACAGGGACGGCCTCTTCTACTGCGGATGGAAAGGCTGCGCCAGACCTCAAAGAGGTTTTAATGCACGGTTAGTAGAATATAATGTTTGTATTTTTTTTTAAATACCATCCATAGCATAGCCCACAAAGATGAGTGGAGAACTAAATAGAAGGCACAGAACAATTTAAGAGCGGTTTTGTTTTATTTTTGAGGTATCGTTTTGTGAAAGGTCTTTGCCGAGGCGTGGCACATTTAACGGCTATAAAATTTGCATATATTGTAACTCTAAGTAGTTATAGCATTAACAAAGCTTTAATTTGTATGTCTTGTATTGCCAACAGATACAAAATGCTGGTCCACGTACGCACGCACACTAATGAACGCCCACACACGTGCAACCAGTGCCAGAAAAGTTTCTCCAGAGCCGAAAACCTGAAGATCCACCTACGATCGCACTCTGGAGAGAAGCCATACGTTTGTCCTTATGAGGTAAGCATACTTGATAATATTTTTACACCAATTATAAGGAAACTAAAACAAAAGTTTCTATTGTTTCTTTTTATACAGAGCGAATTTGAAATCATGGGCATCCTTTTAAACGGTGATTCTACACATGATTCAGAATATTTAGGGAATATTAATAAACAAATCAATTGACAAAAATTTATTACCGTAAGGTAATAAATTAAAGTAAGGGTAAGGTAAAACAGTTAACTGGTTTGCTTATTTACTTACTCGAGCAATATTTTTTTATTAATAGATTTTTTTATTTATAATCTCAAAATATTCTGAATCATGTGTAGAATCACCGTTTAAAAGGATGCTCATGATTTAAAATTCACCCTGTGTAACTAAGGCGGCAAACAAGCGCACGGCCAGCCTCTGATGCTTTGAAAACCAAAGGCTTCGCTCGCAGGTTGACAACCATTCCACCTCTTTTACTCATCTTAAGACACGCAGCTAACACATCGATATTTTGTTAAGGGGTGGAAGTGGTGGAACTACCCCGGTCGAGCCACTATATGAGCCGCAGTCAATCGGATACAGCTCGACGATTCTTTATTAAAAATACTATTTTCTCCACAGGGTTGTGGCAAAGCATACTCTAACTCAAGCGACCGTTTCAAGCACACTCGCACCCACGCCGTTGAAAAACCCTACTGCTGCAAGGTCCCCGGATGCAACAAACGATACACCGACCCGTCCAGTTTAAGAAAACACGTCAAGACATACAAACACTACACAACCGAACAAATCGCGAGGAGAGAGTCCTCAGACGAAGTCAGCCCAGACTACTCACCTGCAAAGGAAAACAACTCGTCTTACACAGTCATTAAGTCCACATCGCCTGTTCACCCCAGCAGATACAACGGGCCGCCTAACATGCCAGTTTACGCGCCAATATTACAAGAAACCGTCCCAATGACTTACACACCCATTGACCAAGTATCCTACATTCGACCTGATACTATATACCCTATGAGGATCCCCGCAGACGAAATGTCGTATATGGAGTACACGCAAATGTACGAACACGCGTATAGGAATTATTATACAAACATCAGTTACCCAGTGTTGAGGCCCAGCGACAAAGTGTTCACGTACGAGGACCGGCCGATTGACGATGTCCCAATGACACACGATGACGGCCCTAGTATATACAACTCCATAGAAGAGATGCCTCTTAACCTGATATGCTCAAAGCGGATCGAATGCAAACCAATCGAACTAGTCAGACGCACAGACTTGCCTTTAGATTTAAGTACTAAGAGTTAATATTTATAAAATAAATGCTATTTATAATTTTTTGTGTTATTATTATACAGCGTGTTTAAAAACTCCGAAATTAAAATGTAGGTACATATACGGTATTTGATATGTAGCGGCCTAGTGAAGACAGATCATACGTAACTATCATATCCTGTAAGTTACTGGCTTTAGAATATTTGTCACAACTTTCGTGTTACCTTAGGACACATCCAATAACCTAGAAAACAGTGTGTACTTACTTTATTTATGAGCAGTAGCCACTCATAATTGAAAATAAGTTCATAATAATGTTTAATAGTAGGTACTTGAGATATTACAATCTTTTAAAGTAAACGGAAATTTAAAAAGGGTGTTCGAATGTCGATTAAATGCTTATACCATTTAATTCCATGCCCGATACTCATCCAAAACACAAGTGTATTATTTTGTACTATGTAAACACCTTGTATTGTCGCAACAATATTCCACATCACTTTGCAAAGAGAACATTAAATATTTGCATTAGTTTGGTATTGTTCATCCCACTCAGCACAACGTTATCAATGTTCAAACACTGTGCGTGAGGAGACACAGCGGCAGATTACTTCCTTATCTGACAACAAAATAAAAGTCATCCCAAACTAAGTGCAGAATACGCAAGCAATTAATTGTTGCTATCAATAAACGAGCTATGGAATATTTTCGGTAACCGGAATAATCTGGTTTTAATGATCCAATAAGAGGCGATAAATAGCTGTGTAGCCGTGACTGCGATTAATGTGGTCTAAATATAAATGTACTCGTACATAAACGAAATAAATATGTTACATCAACTTTATTCAACGTAAACAAATCATACATATTAATTAATTCATTGATACATACCTATCTAAGAAATATTTAATTAGATCACACTTGAATGTATTGGGCACATTGCTCGTAGAACGGATGGCCGATGGGGCCGAAAAGTTCTCGAGTGGCGGCCGCGCACCGGAAAGCGTAGCGTGGGTAGGCCTCCCACAAGGTGGACCGACGACCTGGTGAAGGTCGCGGGAATCCGCTGGATGCGGGCAGCGCATGACCGGTCATTGTGGCGAACCTTGGGGGAGGCCTATGTCCAGCAGTGGACGTCTTTCGGCTGAGATGATGATGATGATGATGAATGTATTGTATGTATGTATTAAGAAAAATAATTTAAAAATTAGATATAATCCAATATTCTGGAAAACTTATAAATGTAGGTTATGTTAGCGGGAGAGGAGGGAACGCATTGTGTTTGGTCTATCGAAAATAATAATGGATTATGATTGGTCGATCGTACATCTTATGCACCTTAAGCGTAAGTGTTTCGGAAACTATTGTGCTAGAGTGCGGAGTCCAAAAGGTGGTAGGTCCATGGGTAAAACTCACGCCTGTATAAAAATATGTAACACCATAACGACTAAATTAAAAAAATAATTATAATCAAGTTCTAACAAGTCTGGCCATGCCCTCCGCGATGATATTGAGATCGGCGAGGTCCTTGCGGGCGATGTCGAGCAAGTGAGCCATGCCGCGTTGTTGAAGCGTTAAGAACTGCTTCACGTCTTCTTGTGCACCTATGGAGGGACATTAACAAATCACTACAAATTAACTACTGAGGGGTTAATAACGCCACATAGCAATTCTGCAAAAGCAATTCATTTTTCTGATTTTCTAGCAGAACCCTAGCAATTCCAATATATTTCCGTAAAAGAGGTCACAAATTTTACGCTATTCGTAATCACGAGTGGCGTAAAATGTGTGACTCTTTCCAGTCATAACTGACTACCTGACCTGTCAAACTGCTATGGATTCTGCTAGAAAATCAGAAAAATGATTTGCTGTTTCAGAATTGCTACGTGGCGTTATTAGCCCCCCCCCTGAAATTATTTGGAAAGTGGTTAAAATATAATTATAAACTTACCCGGGTCGAGGTGGTAGCGTTCGTGTGACGCGCCCGAGCTCGCGCTGCGTTGCAGTCGCACCGCGCATAACAACTCGTTCAGGCGACCCTAAACAATAAACAACTTTAGGGCAGAGTGAAATAACAAATATCGCCAGACATACACAGCAACTGTGTGGTCCCAAACTAAGCAACGCTTATTACTATGGGTACAATACAACAGGCTGTATTGTTGTTTGATATAGTGGTGACAGACGTTTACTGATCTAACGTTGTGTTGTTGGTGAAATCCGCCCTAAATGTATTTTTATTTTATTTTATTACATTTCTTAGCATCTTACCAACGATATTTAATCGTGTCACCACCAAATGTACGTTAAATTCAAAAAAGTACGTTAAATTCTATTGTCATACAAGCTGTCAAAAACCTCTCGCCTGTGTGCGTAACCTGCAGCGGTAGTGTGGTTTGTACAGGCAAGCGAGACGGGGTAACTGCGCGCGGAAGTAGGATGGCACAAGGTCGATAGGGCCCTCTTGATGGCGAACGTCATGCACAATTCGATACACACACTACCAAAGTCGCCGTGTCGCATTTGAATAATAGTTGAAGTATGAAGTTACTCATCTTCAGTATTTCTATGATCGATGCATCTTACTCCCTAAATAAAATAACAAATGATAGTTAGCGAACAGAGTAGGTATTTAAATTTTTATGCAAACGTTTTATATACGTATGCATCATGCCTTTTGTAATCACGATATTGCTTGTCATTTTATATATCATATATTAAATATATTATAGGTAATATCGAATTGTTATCGCCATAAAGTAACATGCCAGACGTTAAGATAATATAAAATGTATCTGATCAATGATGATGGCCTTAAATGTTGCCGAATTACCTCTATATCTGGAAAATTTAAACAAAGCAAAACCTTCCAACAAAAGTGGCATAGGAAATAAAAAATACACTTAATTGTTTGATTAATTATTCATAAAGCTCTGCTCCTCTAGGTTAAAAACATTTAAAGTGCATGGGGCTTTAGTTTCAAGTGGAAACATTTCAAGAAAAAGGTCAGAGATCCTTCTGATATGTATCTATTTACATTACTAATACTAATCGTAAAGATTTATTACGACTTTTACATGGACACGTGTCTAGTATTGCAGCAAATAAACATTAGCTCGTTACATTTTATGTTATATACCTATTTAAATACTTGTTTTGCCTGAAATGCAGATAAGCGCAGTACCGATCTCCTAGAACCTATGAGACAACTGAAGTATTAACCAGACACGAGCGCGTACGCACTTTGAGCCGCTTATCCAGAGTTGAAGTGAGAAATAACAAAAACAAATAGAAAAGACTGAAAGCCTTGATCATAGACAAAACACAGCCAAAGACTGACCAAGGACCCCTTAACTCCGCAACTGATATGACTTACATCCAAATAATTCCGGGGCGGAGGCAACATAAAATTTTAAATGGTCTGAAGCGGAGGCAACACATTATAATTGGTCTATAGAAAAAAAAAGGATTTTCGTGTTTCGAAAACTTTTGTACTAGGGTGCGGAGTCTAAAGTGTAGTTAATCCGTGCTGCCACAGTTTGCGCAGCAAAATGATCCGCTCAACTTCAGCTAATACGTTCAGACAAGCGGTCTACACGGCTCATATCAGGTGCCCATACGTATTTGTACGCCGCATAATAATATGCCCACCCAGACCAGACACCTATAAGATATAATAATACTTCATAAATATAGTATGACAACCACTCAATGATATCAGCACAATCCACATAGTTCCACACCTTTCCTGCATGACAATCAAACCTCATTCTGAAACATAAGCCTCAAACCGGATTTGGCTGGTCGCAATGCGGTTTTACGCAAAGCCGTCACCGAGATTACATAAGTAACAGTACATAAGATATAAATAATCCTATTTATTGTACATAGATATTTTCAGTTCATTGAACTTCGAATGCACTATAGTTTTACAATTAAATGGATTGGTAATTATAACTTGACGGTAAAAAAAATACGGAAGTTGAATAAATGCTTCGTTGGTGTTAATTTAACCGGTTATCTGCCACCATAACACCGGTCCATGTTGTTTTAACGCACGTCTGGCTGTCTGGAGATAACGCGATAGTCGCCGATAGCGAGCACGCGCAAGGCGAGTGTTAGCATTTCAATAGTCGAGGACGTCGTCTACCAAAATATCGGCATTGCAATATAGATAAGCCTATAGGATTTTGTCTGATCCTTTGTGACAAGTTATATGACAGCGCATTTAGTCAATTTGATTTACAGCGTAAAAGTACCTGGTTATTTAATATTTAAATTTGTCTGTGCGTATGAAAAAGCTATTACATAATCTTGACCTTAATACCTTAACTGCATTACATAGTTTAGGCACAGATTTAAGTAAAGTATACTCAATTCATCATAATAAAAGAATTAAGGTCATACAAGAGATTTTGTAGCCCGACTGAAGCAGACTTATAGATAGTGTGCTTGTAGGTCAGGTGATATCCTCTAATAAATATAAATCTTTTGTTAATCTTAATTCTCTTAAATGTTTTTGCTCATTTTCACTTTAATATAATTTGAAAGGAATTTAAAAACCTATCAAGCAAAATATCTAGATAGAAGAAGAAGCATTCATATGTTTTTTTCTTAGGTTTTAAATATTTGGGAATTTCATGTTCGGAAGCTATAGATTTTGCGTTAACATACTAAACTAGGTATAGTCCCAGAAAATTATCTGACCCGCTGAGAGTGTCGCTAGTGTCGATGCAATACTGTTAAAATAAAACATTTCTGTATTGAAAGTTGCAGTTCCTTTTTTAGCCACCGGGCCAGATATGTTTGTGGGACTTGTCACTGTACATACATACGTATACATTGATAACTCACATTGTATAGGGGCGGCGCTGCGAGCTGTGACGACAGCTCGTGGAGGCGTGCTCTCACGGCCTCCTCTTCAGGACTCAGCGCGGCTCCCACACGCCCGACCACTTCTTGTCGTGCTATCACCTACACAACAACGTTAAATAAATGTTAACTTTGCTAATTAAAAAGTTCCCTGCACCGCGATATAGCTCGTGGCAGCGGACAGTTTCAGTCTCCATTTCAGTACAGACAGCAAAGTAAGTCGCTGAACATTCTCAATTTTTCAAATCGGTATCTCTCTTTATATGTATTTACAAATGTTAGTGAACATTGGTAAAATCAAACATTATCCACTTGTTGAAATCATGTTTAGATCAAGATAAATCGTGGATTTGATGCGAAACGAAAGTGTACAAGCGATTTGAAAAACTGAGAATGTTCAGCGACTTATGTTGCTGACCGTACCTCTGTAGTACAGTTGGGTAGTGTCGCGCCGCGCCTTACCTTTGTAGCGCGCTCGGTAAGGCGAAGGCTAGACGTAAAGTATATACTGTGGTCCGTCAGTATGGTAAATAATGATGGATGTCATTCCATCGACGGTATAAACAGGCAGGCTACACGTTCAGTATTTATTCCGTCAGTATCGTGACGTAGTTCGTACAGTGCAGACGTCAAATGAAACACGAAAGCTTGTATAGATATAACCTTAGCGCTTGGTTTAATCCGCAATCTCAGAAGACATGTCCACTCTATTGCTTTCGCGACGCGTAATGACTAATGACACGATACCGTGGTCCAAACTGATCGTGTAGGCTAGTGTACTGATCGATGTCCACGTAACATGTCCACGTTCATATAACGGTTTTTGATAAATAATGACGGACCACAGTATTTACTTTACGTCTAGCCGTCGCCTGAATCGCTATAGTGAGTATAGACGGTACGAACCTGCAGCAGCGTGTGGCGGAGCGCGTGCAGGCGCGCGTTGAGCTGCGCGAGACGGGCGGTTGCGGCGGCGCGGCGCGTGCGCAGCTCGGCCAGCTCGCCCGCCGCGCGCTGCAGCCACGCCGCCTGCAGCCGCGCCTGCTCCGACTGGCACCGGCTGCGGAACTTTATCTAAACACACACAACTATATTTAATACCATTTTTAGTTCTAGTGTTCCCTACCTAAAGGGTGCCAACAGAACACTATTACTAAGCCTCCGCTGTCCGTCTGTTCGTCCATCCGTCCGTCTGTCAGCGAGCTGTATCTCACGAACCGTAATAGGTAGAAAGTTGAAATTTTCACAGAATGTGTATTTTTGTTGCCGCTACAACAACAACACTAAAAATAAAATAAAATTTTAAAATAAAGGATGTCTCCATACAAGAAACCCTTTATGCGCGAGTCCGATAAGCACTTTGGCCGGTTTTTTAAAATAGGTACCTTATTGTTTATAGGACTAGGCCCGCCACACACTCCCAACACTGTTTCTCCGGTAAGCCAGGATCGACAATGATGTCCGTCCAACAATGACGCCAAGGTTTGACCCTCGACAAGTCCCGGGGAAAAGAAGTTGACTTGGCACCCGCACGAATTTAATCAAACGAAAGGATAGGAGTTCGAAATTTTTAGTGTATAGATTCAGACTGAGATCTTTTAATTGCAAGGTTTCTTACTTCGGAGAATCCAATTATCGGTACTGGAATGTAATTTTCTGGATCCGGGTTGTCAGCTTGCGCCTGCTTCCACAGTCGAATGTCCATACCTTGAAGATGAAGAAGAAAAATGTTTCATTTTGCTGCCCCTACACTAGTGATCTTGACTGGAATTTTTCTCGATACCCGCTCCGCTGGAGGGCAATTCAGCATTACCAGATATACGGTCTTTTTATCGCTTAATTTAGTTTTGCCTTCAAATTACACACTGTACGGTCCCGTAATTCCACTGTACGCTAACAAATACGGTAATTTCATCACCAGTTGTATCACCTCGTATCAATGTTTGGGGTACAAGATACGGATTTTTTGTCAAATACGGTAGGTCATTTTCTTTCTTGTGTACGGTTCTCTTAAAAACAAATACAAACAAAAATACAGTCAAATTGAGAACCTCCTCCTTTTTGAAGTCGGTTAAAAATAGCTAGCGGCGACACTGGGTCAGTGTACGTATCCTTATGGACAGCGGTTGCTTCTATCCTAGTGCCTTTTTGAAGTGAAAACTTCTTTAGCGGCGTTGTGCACTTTTCTTGGGATGGGTAAAAAATGTTAAACTCGCGTCAGGACACGTGATCTGATTGAAAATTCGTAAGACGGAGTGTGCGTGTGTGTTTGTACTACATATAAATTGTCATGTTTGTGTACGATAGCGCGATAGATGAATATTGTATTTAACCACATAAATGATAGTACTTTTATACTGATAAATAAAGCAATTTGTGCGAAATTATTCCCTAAACATTCCAAAATATTTAAAAATGCACAACGTTAATGTTCAAGTTTTCACTTCTGCCGGCACTCCCGGAATGCAACCCGTTGTTTTTTTTCTGGAGTTTGATGAGTAGCCATCGTTAAGTCGTTATGGTGAGTGGGTGGGGGTACCTGGCGGCGGCGCGTGCAAGTACTGCGCGAGCAGCTGCGGCGCGGGCGCGGTGACGGGCGTGACGGCGGCGCAGCCCGCGGCCGCCAGCGCCGCGCGCGCCGCGCCCGCGCTCAGGAACGCGCCCAGCTCCGCCGCCGACACGCGCGACCCGCCGACACCACCCGCGCCCGCCTCCACCACGTATATCACCACCTGGCGCCCAAATTGCCATCGAAGTGCTATAGTGATCTACCCTCTGATCGGCCGGCCGACCAGCTGATGCGCCTCTAATTGGACAGTCAGAATCTTGGACCAATTACTAAGGGGACTGCCCTAAGCAACTCGGCCGAGTGGTCGGCCTAGTACTAACATCGACATAAAACGAAGCGAGTAGTACAACTATTTACGGTAGATAGAACAATGAAAATGAGAAAACAATGACCACGTTTTTTTTCATACATATATCTAATAAGGGCACCTCTTTCTGTAGTCTTTACTCTGTGTACAGAACCGACCAATCAGAGGGTCGATCACTATAGCAAAACGCCAGTGGCGCCACAATGGCTAAGCGACTTGGCCCCCCGGTGGACCGACCACGGATCGAATATACACAGCACGCACGGTTACGGCGTGGTTCGAGGAGCAAGTACAATATTCACAGCTTACGAAAACGATATTAGACTTCGAAACTATCGATACAGTTGCCAGTAAAACACCAAGGTTTCGCTAGAGCTTTTCGATATTAAAGAGATTCTCGATTGTGTTAATAATAATAATAATAATAATTTAGCCCTTTTAACGTCCCACTGCTGGGCACGGGCCTCCCCTCAATGCGAGGGGGATTCAGGCCATAATCCACCACGCTGGCCCAGTGCGGGTTGGTGGATTTCACATGTCTAAAGACATGCAGGTTTCCTCACGATGTTTTCCTTCACCGCAAGCACGTGATAATCATATTAAAGTTATGATTCACACATAGATTTCGAAAAATCCAGTGGTGTGAGCCAGGGTTTGAACCCAGGACCTTAAGCCCGCAAGACGCGTGCTTATCCAATCGGCTACCACTGCTTTTTTTGATTATGTTAAATGCCCTATAATTTTAAAAATACGTAACTTAGATTTTTTTATTTTTTCTGGAACTATTATGATTTCGCCTTTCACCCGCTTCCGGCTTAACGTCGACTTCTGGGACACCTTGTATAAATAGATTCGAAGACCATAAAATATCTCGAAGATTCGTAAAATAACCATACGTCCGTAGGCGAGAGCTATGACGTAGTAACTGCCTCGTTGTGGCGGGTGAAGCACGGGCCCGACCGCGCGGGACAGATATGACGTCACGCGCACGCGAAATCTCCGCAGATACGATGTTTTAACCAAATAATGAGTCTTATTACTATGTAAATACATAGAATATAGTATCGAAGTAAAATTTACTTTTTTAGGGTTCCGTACCCAAAGGGTGCCAACGGCACCCTATTACTAAGCCTACGCTGTCCGTCCGTCTGTCTGTCTGTCAGCGGGCTGTATCTTACGAACCGTAATAGCTAGAGACTTGAAATTTTCACAGAATGTGTATTTCTGTTGCCGCTACAACAACAAATCCTAAAAATAAAATAAAATTTAAAAATAAAGGGGGTCCCCATACATGAAACTTGATATTTTTGACGTTTTTATTCCACGGTGGTACGGAACCCTTTATGTGCGAGTCCGACACGTACTTGGCCGGTTTTTTTTATTTTACGCCCTAACTAGACTTGAGTGTCATTAAAATCTCACCTGGCTTTTACCCTCTGACACAGATTTAACTGAGTCTATATGAACAGCTAAGTTCGGCTTGTTTCCCAATAAACCATGCAGCGACGACGTTAACACTTGTTGATTATTCCTGCAAAGAAAAACCCATATAAATATTCAACCCTAAAGCCCGCCACATACATACGGAATTTCCTTTCGAAATATCGAATCGGGGATTAAATCCATCCAAATGCATGGACGTATCGCGTTCGGAAACCCCGTTCCGATATTTCGAAAGGGAATTCTGTACGGAAATTCCGTATGTATGTGGCGGGCCTCACATTCGAGTACTAAAATCTACAGCATGTAATACTTACTTGATATCCTGTTCAGTTTTATTGAACAACATGGCGACGAGTCCGTCCTTGTCGTCGCGTCCGCTGAGCCGCGAGTACCCGACTGCTTTGAACCGACAGAGCGGGTTCTGCTCGTTTAATTCCAACGCGGGAGCATTCCGACTGTAATACGCTTGGCCTGGAACAAATAAAATTACACCAAATTGCTACGTAATGCGCGGTGGTTTGATGGAAGAAAGGATAGAAAAATATATTTTTACACAAAACAATCCTAAAGCGCGAAAAGGCTAGAAATCAATCCAATCTTTCTATTATTTGGAGGAGGTGCCTTTGAGTTTAGGTTTGTCAGAATACTCCTCTCAATAAGAGAGGGATTCAGGCCCTAATCCACCACGCTAGCCCATTTTCTAAGACATGTAGATAGATACTCACAATATTTTCCTATAATTACGATGCGATTTTCATATAGGTACTAAAACCACTTCCTATGAGTTAGATTACCCCCAGTGAAACATCAAAGAGGTCGGCCATGTACTTTATGAATAACTAGCTTCCGCCCGCAACTAGGTCCGCGCATAATTTTTAAAAAAGAAAACGTAGCCTATATGCTATTCCAGACTATAATCTATCTATGTGCCAAATTTCATCCAGTGATTGAGTAACAAACATCCATCCATACATCCGTTTGGATGTATGGATGGACATTTACATTTATAATATTAGTGGGATTCACACGCAAACATACGGTGCAAAAACAGAACCTTCCTTTTTATGGTCGGTTGAAAATAGTATCTGTCTCACCGGTGCCCCACTGCGCCTGCAACAGGTTCCACTTGGCGAGCACCTGGTCGCGCTCGTCGCCGAACACGCAGCAGTTGAACACGGCCGCGATCAGCGCCTCGTGCGCGCTCGCCGGGCCCTGTTGCTGCTGCTGTTGCTGCAACTGCTACACACATTAAAAAAAAATGACGTTTCCACTGGTTCGTAATGTTGCTTCCATTGAGAAGAGCCGGCAAGAAACTCAATGGTTACTCTTTACAAAAGAAAAAGAATAATTGTATACACTTTCAAACAGCAATGCTATGTGAACAGGCAGGCATTAACACATTGTGAATTAAAAAAAAATAGAATTAGGTATTTAAATAAAAAACTAGCCTAGAAAGCTGTGCATGCCTACTCCCACTTTACAGTTGAATCAAAAGGGGAATATTTAGAACGATCGCTTTGGTGTGATGCCTTCTATGATTAAAGGCTTAAATGAACATTTTACAGGCCTGAAAGTTAAGGAACAATGGTGTCAAGAGGAAAAAATGGGCGGACCAGTCCCCGCAAGCAATAAATACAAAACTCAATAGAATAGTGGAGATATATTAAAATAAAATACCGGTACAAGTTGATTTGCCAATGGTTGTACAACGCCAAATCCAGCATATCCTGTTGCAGGTTTAGTTCCGAATGTTGAACCAAATGTGCTGCCTGTACCAAATGTATTGCCCCCAAGAGTGTTGGCTCCAAGGGTATTGGTGCCAAATGTTGGTGCAGCACTGCCAAAAGTTGAGGTTCCAGCACCGAATGCTGTACCAGTGCCAAAAGTATTTGTACCAAATGCACCGGTCCCAAATCCTGAAATGGTATTTTTATTGTGTAGTAAAATTTAATGTAATATTACAAACATGATTACAAAAGTTATGTAAAATGTGGCCTTCTAAAACTTGACATAACACATGCTAACATCTAAAAATATTTCTATCATGGCACTTTTGTCACGTTTAGTTTATGTATGAACTGAATCGACACCTTTGGCCATTTGTCCATGGTGCTACTAAAAATAAACTGGTTACAAACTTAAATTACAAATGTGTTTAAAATGTACTGTTATTTATATGGTGGCTTTGTATAATGTAAAGTAGTGTACTACTGACCCAACATGTTGGTCATGCGCGACTGGTTTTGAGAAACTTTTCTGCTCTGCATCAACACAATCACTCAATTAAGGGCCACCGCAGACATGCTACTTTTAGCATCAGCAATCGACGATTTTGATGCTGCATCATGCTCGTTCTGGCTCGAAGAAACACGACAAAGCATTGATACAGTCACAAAATCGCCGGTCACCAATGCTAAAAGTAGCATGTCTGCAGTGGCCCTTAGTGATTGTTTTGTACATAGCTTTGGGAGTTACTAAGCGGTTGCGTTTTTTTTGGCTAGCACCATGGATGAATGGCCGTAGTGGGAAGAAAACTGTTAGCATCCGCAACAGGTGGAAGTGATTCACATATTGCAGGAATTAATATATAGTAATAAATACCTGTAGCCGGTTTAGCAGCACTAGCCCCAAAACCAGTTCCTCCGAATAATGGTGCTGTTGAAGCTGGTGTAGCTCCAAGCCCCCCAAATGGTGTTGCTTTATTATAAAATAATAAAATTATATTAATTACGTTGAACAGTACAAAAATAAATTCATATATTTTATAGTTCTTGCAATTCACGAAGGCGACTGGCCCTTGGTTGTGTTCTACATGTACATACACAATTGCGACAGTGTGCGTGCATGGCGGAGCCGTAAACGCAAACATTAATATGAATATAGATACGTCTTTACACAATCTAGGGCCGGTCACCTTCGTATCAACCTCCGAAATACTGAATATATAGTAAAATATTAACTTACTGAACACTTATGATTACGTATATTGTGATAAAACACCCACATTTCAACAGCCAAAGAATGTTAAAGATGTTTCTAATGTTTCAACAGGTTGCCTAATTATTTAGGAAAGGATTAAATTACCTGCGCTGGTTGGTATTGCACCAAAGGTACCGAAACCAGAAGGAGTGGTTGTTGTGCCGAAGCCACCAAACCCAGCACTAGATGTAGTTGTTGTGTTTCCAAATGAAAAGTTTGCTGAAATACAATAGTGTTGTAACATTGAGAGTTCAATATAGATATCATCTACTACATATAAAAAAGCAATTCATTCATTGACTGACAGATAACGCAGCCTAAGACGCACTGAGGTCTAGGTTCTAGGCTAGGACTTCACGGTTTTAGACTCTAGAACACAGGAATTCCTCATGTATAACGTAGAGTACTTACGTTTTGAAGTAGCCCCGAACGCTGAGGCCTGGTTGCTAGTATTAGCAAACGAGAAAGCCATTTTATTCGGAAATCCTTCACTCGATTACAGTCTTATAAAGTTAATATTTCTCTCGTACCAAGGAGACCCGTATAACTAAATCTAATTCACCCAGAGAAACACATATTTATAAGCGAAAACAATGGCCAATACAACGTTTATTTTATTTTATAAAGATAAAAACAACAAATAGAAACACAACAAAAGCAAATAATAATATGGTATGAAGAGGTTATTTTATTTACGTACGTTCGTTTGAAAAGTTTGATTTGATTGATTTGCGTCAAAATTTGCGTTTGATTGGCTGACTGACAGTTTGATTTCAGTGATGTAACCGAAAAAACAATTTATTACTTTTAATTAAAGATGTGATAAACGGCTTTATATTAAAAGCACGTTGTTACGCTTGTGCTTGTTTTTAAAAGTCTTTGTTAAAGTGCTTTTCTGCTTTTTTTCTTTTTTGCTTTTTTAAATTAAACAAAAATTCACAACAAAAGCAAAATGCTTACTAAACATAAGTTCAAGCAAAAAGCCAAAAACTTACGCACTGAAAAATTGATAGTGAGTCTTATGTGCATGGAAATATGGTTTTTAATCTAATATAATGTATTATAAATTATTGCTTTTTATGGGTAAAGAAATAAGGTTAAATTTAATTAAATATTGATTTGAACTGTATTGTCATACAAATAAGGTTACTTTTTGTAATTTTTTGTAATTTCTTTCTCTTTCTTGCCGTCATTGCTTAAAAGCAATACGCTTAAATTTGTAAGCGCGCTTAGGCGCTTACTTAAAAAAGCGAACTTTTCACACGGCTTTTCGTTTAAGCACCCACTTCTACTTTTAATGTAATCAACAGTGTTTCATATTATACCATCAAAATATTTCTAGGTAATCTTAAGCCTCCCTCCACAGTAGTGTAAGTACCAACGTACAGTAAGTACCGTATCTATATGCCTTATATATACTAACTAGCTTTTGCCCGCGACTTCATCCGTGCATTTATCCCACGGGAAAATACTATCGGAATAAATAGTAGCTTATGTGCAATTCCAGACTATAATGTATCTCTGTGCCAAATTTCATCCAGATCCGTTCAGCCGCTCTGGCGTGATTGAGTATCAAACTTGCATCCATCCATCCATCCATCAATCTATCCATCTAAACTTGCACATTTATAATATTAGTGGGAATGTACGCCAAAATACAAATAAGACTTAAGTATTTTTTTAAGCCGCTCCATTCGCTACTATTGATCTCGGTCATCAGCAACTTTTTGCCACTCTAGCTCGAAGGCAACAAGATCATCGCGTCATCGTCCATAGCAAGCGATGAATAATGCTATATTGTCACTATTTTCAATGTTGCTTAATCATCTATGTAACGGATCTAAATTTCAAAACACCAACGAAATAACATTTTAGTCTAAATACGCCACTTGGTTTTATTTCTGCCTATCTATAACTCCATATTCCACATGGGGGACTGGATCCGCTAGTTCCAAAAGGTTAAAAAAAAACTATATTGAACATCCCTAATATTATTTACTGATTGATTGATATTTTTAGTTTGATTGATTGATTCATTTTTTTTTTAAGTTTGTTGTACGGCCCTGGGTACAAACTCTTTGGAGCCTAACATTAGTATACTCTTCTTATTTTTTATTACTTCAGTCTACCTTATTTCTAGCATGTTTCTAGCCTCCCAAATCCTATCAGTAAAGTGGTGGATACTTTACTGACAAATTACCAGAGTTCTTGGGGAACCCAAAAATCATGTTTCACCACTTTTGTTCCAATTACCCATTATGGTGGTGGTAAGTAGCACACATTTTATTATTTATGCTATCCAGAGCAAAAATCACAAAACAACATAGGTACTCTGCAAGGACGATCCAGAGTACCTATGAGAGTACCAGAATACATTGCAAAGAGAATATTATAATTTGTACCTTGGTAGGTATATCACAAAGCCGTCAACCACAATGTAAACTGTTATTGTTGTACCTACCTATATGGTTCACGGTATGCCAATCGTGAAGACTGGATTCGATTCTCAGATCCTGCAAAGTCGATTTTGCTAATAGGTACTATTATTGAAGTATGACTTATTAAACACTGTACATGACTGTACAACCATAATATGTTGAATAAATAATCCATGCTGCAATAGAGCAATGCTTGTTTTTCAGGGTTATGTACCTCAAAAACTAAAAAATAAACCCTTATAGGATCACTTGTTGTCCCTCTGTCAAGATGTGCAAAGCTCAAATCGCTTGTGTAGTAACATGACATTTAAACATTGTTAGGTATAGAACAGCATCACAATTTGATGCTGCTAGAACTAACTTCAGGCCGGCCAAGCCAACTTGTAGCGCTCATACTGTAACTAGATAATATCAGCCTACACCCTTAATAAAAACAAAATACAATAAATTCATAATCATAAATAGCTATTTTATTGCATATCACATCACCATTACACCCATTGCTACTGAATTCAATGTGTATTCATGTATTGTAACATTTTTGTTGTAACCAAATAACACATGTCATCACAAATGGAATATTCCAGAGGACAATGAATGTTTACATCATGATTTTTTTTCTTTGTTAGTTTTACAATCAATCAATAATAAAGGACACAGCAAAAATGAGATAAAATTATTATTATTATGCAATAAACAAATCGGAGATTGGTCTTCGCCTCCCAGAGAATCCGTTATTTCTTTGGTCCAGGAGGCTGCAGTGGTTGGCCTCTTTCTTTGCCTCGAAGTTTTATCCCAATTGCCCTTTCAATTTTACCGATCACGATGTTGTTTGGAATTCCACGACCGGCTTCGTAGTCATTCACAATTTGAGGTTTCTCGCATATTTTAGTGGCCAAGTCTTTTTGACTCATACCTTTGGCCTGCCGTCCTTGCATTATGACTTTCCCCAAGTCGAGCGGTACTTTGTCATGACGCAATTCTTCAGTCTCCCTATCGAGTTTCGCAGTGTTTTTGGTGGTACCGTGTTGTTTATTGGTGCCAGCTCCATACTTTTGCTGAGTGTCAACTGGTAAACCTTGACGGCGTGCTGCATTTACGGCCTGTTCAGTCTTTAGAGCCGATGCTTTTGGTGGCTTTTTACGAAGAATCGTGACTGTATCCCAGTCAGACATTATTTTCACAGCTATAACCACTGGTTTCACAAGAATAATAGGCTGATTCTACGAAAATTTATATTCTACAAAATGAATTCAATGCGTGTGCTATCGTGCTCGCTGTAATAATTCGGTCAATTTAGTTCACTCACAGAACCAATTTAGTTCACCACAGTGTTCTTGGACATCAAAGTGCAAAATCGGTAGAGTTTTGTTTTTTGTTAATCAGTTATAATTAAACACAGAATAACGGTTTTTTTACTTTGTATAAAACCAGCCATATGCGTGAGCACATAAAGAGTTCCGTACCACCGTAGAATAAAAACTTCAAAAATATAAATTTACATAAAGTATCTATGGTGATTTCGACTTTATTTTTAAATTTTATTTTATTTTTAGTATTGGTTATTGTAGCGGCAACAGAAATACACACTGTAAAAAAAGGCAACTCTATCTATTACGGTTCGTGAGATACAGCTCGCTGACAGACGGACGTACAGACAGACAGACGGACAGTGGAGTCTTAATACGGTTCCATTGGCACACTGCACGATTTTCCACTGGCCGACACGGCACCGTGGTTACTGAACAATGACGACTGCGCCGGTGTGCCGGTGCCGGTGTGCTGGTGGAAAAACGGCCTTTGGTTACAAAACCCTAAAAAATTTAACATCAATCTTGACTTGATTAAATAAAAAGTGTCGTTAACAAATTCAACCAAAAGATCAGAGAAAATGTGTTTTTTTACTTTGTGGCTTTGTTAATCCAGTGTATTTTTGGTATAACCTAAAAACCAGTGAATTTACATAACGCGTACTGTTCGGGAGGACAAGCGAGGCTTAAATATGGCTTTCATTGAAAATAATAAGAAAATACAACCGAAATGGCGAAATCAAATATTTTTTCTGAATGACAGACTTCTCGTCTTCTTATTGAGTTTCCTCTATATTCAAATCGAATCGCCGCCGCCTGCCTGCTAGTGGTCGCCTGGACACTCTGCACGCCTTGAATGCATTGGCTTTCAACAGACTTCATCACTGACAGGCAGGCGCACGATATAATGTATGGTACGGCGGATGGTCCCCTCTGACGTATAGATGTCGATGACTATGCAGCGGTCATCAGTTCCCGTGTGAGATGATCATACAGTTTATTATTTTTATAATTAATAACATTATTTTAATAGCTGTATGTAGCCTCCATTTCCGTTCCTTTGCCGTATACACATACAGTGCGAAAGTAAACACCTAGTCTCGAAATCCGTAGAAATACCTAAAATTTGGTAGGTCTGAGAACACTTTCATGTTTTCATTCGTTCTTGGCTATGTACTCTATGGCAGAGTGAGTAAGCTATAGACAAAGTAGATGATGGGTTCTTGAATTCTTGCTTCTAGTGTTGCTAGGTAGGTACACCACCGATTTGGTAAATCGATTACGAAATAATGATTGTCGATACGTGGCTTACCCATACCGTTTTTTGCGTTGGTCTGTGGGTCTAGCCAAAGATCTCCCGGTACTTTACGCAGCAAAAAAACCTATTATATAATGGCCGTTTTCACATTACACGGCACGGCAGCGGCGACGGCTGTCACTGAGATATTTTCGGGGTTTTCATTGGTCAGTAACCTATGACAACTGGTCACTGACCAATGAAAACCCCGAAAATATCTCAGTGACAGCCGTCGCCGCTGCCGTGCCGTGTAATGTGAAAACGGCCAATAGGTACCTACCACAGAGTAAAGACTAAAGAAAGAGGTGCCCTTATTAGATACCTATACAACATGTTAAGAAAACCCTGTCCGACCCGAAAACGTATTGTTGGGTATGGAGATTAGATTCTATTATTGTAAAAAAAAAATATTTTTTAGCATAGTAAGTGTCCCACTGCTGGGCAAAAGCCTCCCATATTTTTTTGGAAAACAAATAGGTACCTACTCCGTTATCATAAAAAAAAAAAAAAAAAAAAATGACGTCATCACATACTTTGTGGTCAGAGGTGCCTCCACAAGATCTAACATATGGTGCGTTCCATTCACTGTTAATTTTGTTAATTTCGTTATTTTCGATCACAAATCTTGTTCCACTCGCACCAACTTGTACTGAAAGTGATCATTATTATCGTTTTTAACACTTTTTGTGGACGAAAATAACAAAATTAACAGTGAATGGAACGTTCACACCATTAATTACTTCCGGTAACCGTGTTGTCATATTTTTAAATTTGCTACATTTTGAGGGAAAAAGGCAAAAGGAAAGGCATTTTAAATTGTCATTAATATATTTACTATCATGAATATTTTTTTTTTTATTTGGTCATGTGATTGGGAAAACTAAATAGGTACCGGTTTCGGCTCGGACAGGGTTTTCTTAACACATTGTATGTATGAAAAAAAACGTGGTCATTGTTTTTTCATTTTCATTGTTCTATCTACCGGTAAATAGTTGAACTACTCGCTTCGTTTTATGTCGATGTTAGTACTAGGCCGACCACTCGGCTGAATTGCTTAGGGCCAGTCCCCTTAGTAATTGGTTCATGATAGGTAGGTACCTACCTATTTTATTTACTCTTTGCGTGACAGGACACTGGCATATCCGAAAAGCGATGCCGTGATATGCTCTTTGGTTGGCCCGTCACGAAAAAATCTAACCTAACCTATAACATCAGAGAAAAAAACAACAAAAATTTAGGAAATCGAAAGATAAAGTTAGGTATTAGAATGAATCAAGAAATTTCAAATGATGAGGAAGAAATACTAGTGTATGCGGAGTTTGAGGACAGTGTCAATATAGAACAATATCGAACCGTTCATGTTTTAGGAATCGATGGTGAAAGCCCAATCATTCAAATGGATGAAACTTTTTTTACTGGTTTGTAATTTCTGTTATATTGTAGGTTTTTTTTTATAGGACTGCGGTGGCAAAAAAGCTTACGGCCCGCCTGATGTTAAGCAGTTACCGTCGCCTATAGATGCTTACAATACTAAAGGCATTTCTCGCACATTGCCGACCTGAAGGGGAGTGGGAGGGGGGGGTGGGCTTTCGGCTCTCTCATTCATCGTACGAAACGCAGCTGTAATAGCTGCTTTACGCCGATCTTCTGTGAGAGGGTGGTACTACCCTGGTCGAGCCAGCCCGTTTATGAGCTGCAGTCAATTGGCTACAGCTTGGCTCTACCACCTTGAGGTAATACGTTAATAGATAAATATTTATACAAATATTATACCAATACATAGACTTATATAAATATAAAATTGTATAGTAAATTATTATTGAACTTGTTTATAGGGAAGTATGAGGATGCATTAGGGACCTACATGTTCTTTGAAGAAGATCAAGACCCGGAATGTGAAGATCCATTATTTGACAAAATACCGGAGAGGAACTTGAAGTACCGCACTAAAACAATGAAATATTTAAGGATGGAGCACGCATATGTGACACCTAAAGAAGGTATCTACCTAATATTCGTTGAAACTTGGAACCTGCCCATTCTTATTTTCTAACCACATACCTACCTTAGTCAACACCTCATTGGAAAGCAGATACAACTTATCAACAAATTGAAAAATAGGCTGTAAACTCTCAAAATAACAACTTTGCAACTACTACTACTTTCTAACTTCCCAGTCGTTACCTCAATACTGAGGATCGTGACGATTATGTACAAAACGGGCCCGTTAGCGTGGTTGACGCGGAGGCGCCTTTCACGCTGCAGGTCGTAGGTTCGATTCCTACCCGAGACATGCATTTGTGTGCATGAACATGTCTGTATGTCCGGAGTCTGGGTGTATATGTATATTAAGTATGTATTTACAAATAAAAAATAGTATATGTAGTAATATCAGTTATCTGGTTTCCATAGTACAAGCTCTGCTTAGTTTGGGATCAGGTAACCGTGTGTACAAAAATGTCCCAGGATAAAAAAAAAAAAATATATAACTTCTGGAGAGCAATTTTCCTAGAGCCACTATAATGCAATACTTACATAAAATAATTGTGTATTAGTTTGATAGTCAATTTTAGTTTTTTGCTTAGGTAGGTAACTACTTAAGGAAAATTTCACATTAGGTAAGTTGTAGGTACCTTTTTTTTGAGTAATGTAATTACAAAAAAATTTAGTTGGTGTGGGGTACCCATGAACTGGGTTGGGTAATTCAAGAAATGTTTTTATTAAGTATTTTAATTTCACAGGCCATAACCTACAGATGGAACAGGAACAAGAACCTGAAATACAACCAGTTAGTTTTCAAAGTGTACCAGAAGCTATTGAGACATTCAAGAAAAACTGGGATATAGTTGGTGTTACTCAAAAATAAATAGGTAAAATAAAACTTATTTTTTCTATTCACATTGTTTACAGCTAAGGTAAATTTAAACCTTTACTCAATGTATAATCTGTGCGCCTAATGGCAGGAACAGACTGCCACAAGCTAAACAATGAATTAATTTTGCAGAAAACATTTGTAAACAGTTCCGTCACAAGGTTCCGTAGCCATTTCAATAACTAAAACTTATCAACTACCTACATCAAATATTTGTTTCGGAACAATGGGAGATCAACTTATTGGTTGGACAGCTACCAAGTGTAGTAAACAATGCATTGCTAATATTATGTGCATCAACATCAGGGATTGACTGAATTCCTCTCTAATTTCTAGAGTTCAGAAATTAGAGGGGAATTCAGTAAACCCCTGAGGTTGATGCACATGAAATTGCCACTTTAAAAAATAATGTTTGCAATATATAGTCTGATTTTTAATTAGACGAAGTAAACTGACAGGTGCAAATGTCACGTTTCGATATAAATAGAACAAATAAGGTTCAAATTCATAGAACAATGACATTTTCAGCTGTCAGTTTACTTCGTTTAATTAAAAATCGGACTATAGGTACATGAGATTTTTTTCTTTCTCTATGCTATTTTAAATTTAAGACCACATTTGGGGATTTTATTCACTCATACTTTCCATAATAATATAAGCATATTAGGAACTGAACAATATTTACCTTCTGTTGATTAATCCAGTAATATTTTTCTTACGATTTAAGCACTGGATTTTAGTACATAACATCTATGTGGGTGGGATAGACTGTCGTCGTTGCAATACAAGTGAATGATCAATGAAAGAAACTAATAAAGTGAGTGACATTTGTTCAGATGTTCAGGGAGTTCCCTAATCAAACCCTCAAGTTGAAAACATTATTATTACTTTTCGAACATAAACCTTCATTGTTATATAATAATCTGTGATTGGTAAAACTGAGCAGTGCTGCCAACCAGAGTTGGGCAAAATTTAATTGCAATTAATTAATTGTAGGTGATGTCACGATTAACAATTAATTGTCATTTGTCCGCAATTGACAAACAAATCAAAATTAATTGTTAATTGTGACACCCTATGCAATTTGCAATTAATTAATTGCAATTAAATTTTGCCCAACTCTGCTGCCAACTAACCAACAGCATTAAATTTAACATTAGGTAAATTATATTTTATTTTTCTGAGATTAAAAAAATGAGGTACCCTATATAAATTAAATAATCGTACTCAGTAAAAAATGTGTGGTATTCGTGCAAAACAGTTATTTAGGGTTACTTGGGTGCCAATTTCCGGAGATCTACCTACCGATAATCGGTAGGTTTGGCAACACTAGAAATTAAATTATTTATACTGGCAGCACTGGCGCGTTTATTTCGGGGCTTTCTAGCGCGTTGCTTGGTACAAACAACATAGGCGACGAACTGACGTGGTGATGCATAGTTGGTTCGTTTCATTTCATCGCGTCACATTCCCCATGAGTATAAAACTGCTGAATTTCTCTATGCATTTCATTTTGTGTTGAGAGAGTGGCCCGATCAGTAGGCACGTGTCGATCTCGATTTTATTTACATCGAATTAGTACCTTTTTACTTCTGAATTTTACATAGGAGGGTTCCTCTGTCGTTTCCACAGTTATTATTGTAATAAGTAAATAAGGTAGGCACCTATAACGGTAATTATTGACTTACTTTATTATAAATGTTTATTATAATAAAGTAAACATATACTAGGCACTTAATAGGTATTTAAAAATCTTGAAATCAGTATTACATTAATAAAATAAAAATATTATATTTTAGCTGTAAGGTTTTTAATGCACTTTAACGGGCGGGGCACGGCGCGCGGCGCGACGTTTTACCTACGGAGGCAACTTTGTCGCGCCGCACTGCTAGTGCGGTATAGTTCGCGACAACGGAGAAGCACGACGCGACACTCTCCATAAGCCGGCTATACACTCGCGTTGCCAAGGCTCGCGAACGCATTGTTCTCGCCACGTCAACAATGAGTTCGCTCGCGGGCTTTCGCGGCGCGAGTGTAGAGCCGGCATAGTTCGTTGACGTCGCGCCGCTATAAACCATTTCAATACATAATTATTATGTCGCGCAGTGCCGCGCCTCTCCGTGCCCCGTTTCATGTTTAAAGGCGTTATTTTTATATTTTTGTAACTATTTAATCTATTCGTTCCATTTTATAGTTTCTCTTGATAATAGACGGCCAACCAACAGACCAATAGTCCCGGAAACGTAGATAAAATCCCGATCTTTATTGCATAGAAAAATAGTAATAATCATTCACGATCATGCCTTCATTCTTGCTGTATTCCCATTCTATTTTCTATAGTAGTAGAATAGAATCTAATAGAAATCATCCATTGTTTGTATACCTATCTAATGTAGGTACTTATAATCAAACACTAAATAAAAAAACCGGCCAAGTGCGAGTCGGACTCGCGCACGAAGGGTTCCGTACCATTCTATAAAAACGGCAATCATGTCTGTTGTATGGGAACCCCACTTAAATATTTTTTTATTCTGTTTTAGTATTTGTTGTTACAGCGGCAACAGAAATACAAATTTTATTCTGACTTTTCGGATAGTTTTGATAAAATCTATTGCTCAATTCGAAATTGTATCCATAAAGGGCTATGGTAACTAAAGAGTGCACAGTATGTGCCAGCATTCAAGTCAATATTGATAAACACATTATCTATTTGAGTATAACCCGTTGTGGTAACAACACGAGGAAGTTTTGAATTTTAACCAATATGGTCAAAATATTTTTTAAAGGTGCATTCTCATTAGATTCCAGTAAATCTACATTAAAATCCCCGCACACTGTAGTCGGAGGCAACGGGAGTGTTCTGCCATCAAATATGACACTATTCATTGCATCAAAAAAATCGTTATATTAATTAGTAAAACTTCTTATAATTCTGTTCTGTTGTCAAATTTAGTTTATAGACTGAAAGCAAAACAACATAGAACGAAACCATAGCGCGATCTAGGAGCTCATCTAGCGTCATCTAGTGGTGCGTAGCGGTACTATTATTTTATATATTATGAGGTTCTTATTTTATATTATTTTTTGTTATAGCAACAATTATTTACTCTTTGCCACCTCACTCCCATAAAAAAAAACTGCTCAACATCAGGCGGGCTGTACGCTTTTTTGCCACCTCAGTCCCATAATTGTTAGTACACACCTGCAATAATAGGTACATAAAGTACACAAATAAATAAATACACATTCTGTGAAAAATTATTACAACGCCATCTATAGTTCTAATACTCTGTGCTTGAAACTCCGAATGCATTTGAAACTTGATTTACAAATATGTTTACGTACGTAAACAATGTATTTGCACAAATCAGTTTAGTGTTAACATTATTTTAATTTAAGCTGTGGGCGACAAAAAAAAAATGCGAATTACTCAAAAAACGACTCATAGTAAGATACGAACCTACTACCCACTTACACGTGGACCAACGCCTTAACCATACGGCTAAGATGATCCCTAGCATTGCAATCGAATTACTATACTACTTATGACACTGTAATGCCAATGATATCATAACAATGTTAGATGGCGCTACTATGACTGGTACTATTAATTTAAAACTTATTTATTGGTCAAAAATGTAGTTTTACATTTCTTTTTTTTGTCAACAATTTATGTAAAAGCTGTCATAATGATCACTCATGGTTAAAATGTTAGTTTTCTCTTTATATATTGTTTAATTTATGAGTTATAAATAAAAACGTCAAAAATATCGAGTTTATTGTATGGGGACCCCCTTTATTTTTAAGTTTTATTTTATTATTAGTATTTGTTGTTGTAGCGGCAACAGAAATACACATTCTGTGAAAATTTCATGTCTCTAGCTATTACCGTTTGTTAGATACAGCCCGCTGACAGACAGACGGACGGACAGACAGACAGACAGACAGACAGACAGACAGACGGACAGCGTAGGCTTAGTAATAGGGTCCCGTTGGCACCCTTTGGGTACGGAACCCTAAAAATATGATTGATCAAGCCAAAGAGCTGAAAAAAATTGATCATTCATACTTTTATCCAATGTGCAAGTTAACACCTTTGCAGTCTTCTGCGCTAGGTATAGGAGGATACCCCTAAACACCTGCGCCCTGATTGATGGAAGCACTTATTTACTAATAAGTAATTTGAAAACCGCTTATGTTAATAATATTTGTTTCAGGATTCATATGGCGAGATCAGGCCGTCGTCGTCGTGTTCATGATCAAAATATGAAGACATTAGAAGAACTCCTTCAAGAAGTGAACAGGAAGCATGTGAGAATTAAAAAGAATCACAGACACATCAACAACGCCATTCTCAACTCTGTGTTGGATGAACTTTTGAAGATAATGCGCAATAGCAATGATTTGTTTAACAGCATGAAGCCCAAGCTGGAGTATTTAGGTAGCTATTTTGATGGTTTACGAGTTGGGGAACCAACTGAATATGATATTAACGTAATCCTTAGTATACACATAAACTATAATAATATTAACTTAGATGCCAGCGAGACGCAACACGGTTACACTTTTATAAAAATGCCTCCAGAATTTCGAAGACTATCAAAAACTCCACATACTGCGAATAAAGGATTCAAAGATACCGAAGTGTGGTGTGATAAGTTTTATAGGTTGTCCGTTAAAAAATTTAAATCATGGATGCAAAGAGTGGTTGACGTCGCTTTAAACACTCTTCCACAAACTGAAGACCGAAAGAGAATTTTGGAAGTGAACGATGCATATTATAAAATTGATTTCAAAACATCCGGTCCCGCCAACACTATAACCATTTACTTGGATAATGATAATGTAATCGATGTAGATTTGGTACCGACATTATTATTTAAACTACCGAAAGTACCAAGTCAATCAAAAATTGATTTTACTAAGGTACAGAAAACTAATCTCACATCTTATTTTGCCGTGCCAAAGCCTAGTGACAATGAGTATAGTTGGAGATTAGCATTTCCATATCAAGAAAGATATTATATGAACTACAAGGATAATTTGAAGAGTACCGTAAAGCTTTTGAAATTGCTGCGTGATACCCAAGGATTTCATAAATTGGCCAGTTATTTTATAAAAACATTATTTCTTTGGCAAGTTCAGGAAGAGAGTTGTGATTTTTGGAAAAACAATTCTTTGTCATTTTTAGTCATCTACATGTTGAAGAAATTAAAACATTGTTTAGAAGTAGGCATTATAAAAAATTTTTGGTGTTCCGATCATAATCTCTTGGAGAAAATTAAACCTAAAACTTGTCAAAATTGGGCTAACCGATTGTCTAACATAATTCAGGATATTGAACAAAATAAAACACATAATCCTGATAAAGTTCTTAAATATTTTACGACAAATAAAAAGTCAAGCCCCTAATAATTAAAACCCTATAGAAACTAGATAACAATTTATTAATTAAGTAATATGTACATACCTACTCTAGCTTAATGGTTTAATTAAGTTATCTATTATTATAGAAAGGACCTCAGTAATGTAATAAATAACTTAGAATAAGTAAATGTTTCAAACATGTACCTGCGAACATAGATAAATCTAGGTTTACTCAATAAAAATATTGTATCTACTTATTTTAAATAAATAAATATACTGGGACATTCTTTTACACACGCCACACGGCTACCTGATCCTAAACTAAGCAGAGCTTGTACTATGGAAACCAGTTAACTGAATTACTACATTCGAGTAATTCAGTTAACAGCCCGCATTGCGAATAAAAACCGCGCGGTTTTTATTCGCAATGCGGGCTAGGCCTTATACTACCTTTTGTTTGTAAATACATTACACCCAGATTGTTTCGTTCCTACCTTTTATTAATGGTCAATGATTATGATACCTTTAATCTATAGTGCACAATCCTTTGCAAACAAACATCCTTGCTCCCGATATTGCTTCTGATTTTAGGGCGTGTGTTGTAGGCGTTTTCAGCAGAATATCCCCGTACAGTACTGAAGAAGGTAATTATTTGGATATTAATAATTATTTGTTTTTCATAATAGACATATTATTCGTAAGTAGTACTCACAAAAACCTCGAAAACAACATCCATGGTTTGTTTGTTTGGCCTGGCCGCATTGCGACTAAAAACCGCGCGGTTTATTTACCACGATTTTTTATTAAAACCTTAAGTGCGAATACAATGGCCGTTTTTCGATTACACGGCACGGCACCGGCGACGGCATGACGGCAGCTTTTTCATTGGTCAGTGACCCGTTGTCATTAGTTACTGACCAATGAAAATCCCGCAAATAGCTGTCACTGTGCCGTCGTCAGTGTCGTTCCGTGTAATCGGAAAACGGCCATTGGCCGATTTTCCACTGCACGGCACGGCACCGGCACAGTGACAGCTTTTTGCGGAGTTGTCATTGGTCAGTAACCAATGACGGGGACTGACCAATGAAAAAGCTGCCGCCATGCCCGTGCCGTGCAGTGGAAAATCAGCCAATCATTGAGGAAAAAAACCGCGCGGTTTTTATTCGCAATGCGGGCTAGGCCTTGTAGGTGCGATTAGTTTTTGGTTTCGAAATTGCTACGGAACCCTACTCATACGTGTCTCGAATGCACTTAGACAAAATTTACACGTGGACTTCTCTAAAATCTATGCTAAAATCTGATGCAGTTCGGAGTACTTTGTTACCATTGACCATATGTTTGTTACCTATATTTTATTATGCTTTTTTATTTAGTCGATTTCTTCTCGATTTTCAATTATAAAGCATCGATATCATATTTTTTGTTATTGGTAACATTTAGGCAACTTGACGCGGCGACTGCCCTATTCCGCCATTTTATCGCCATTTCGTTTCTTTCATGAGATGGAGAATTCGTTAGGAAAGTGAGACAGAAATAAAATACTCTGAATCCTTTTGAAATTATTATCTATTGGAATATAATAATATTGCATTTGTAACCAGATTTATATAAGTAAGTAATAATGGTGTTTTACTTTTATATCGTTTGTGTTACATTCGTCATTTGCAACCGCGTCTCATTTCTGTTGATGAAGAGTCGAAGTACAATGGCGTCCGACTACTCGTATCGTAGCGCGTATGAATAGTCCGTCATCCTTTTCTTGCATATATCGACTTTTCAGGAGACACTGCCTTCCTAAACGAATGATCTTTTTACGAGTAGAGTAGACTGATAAGAAATATTCCCCGTTACCTTCGCACTTTGTGTTTTGGAGTTTCTCTTTCGTGCGTTACCGTAGGCGCGCTTTTGGTGATAGTGTAAAATGTTTCACAACATAATAAATCGGTGTGTTTTATGTTATTACAGATGTATACAATGTGTAGATGAACGACTTCGTGTAATGTAGTAATAGTTTGGTGTATGTATCGATATGTTCACGACAAACGCGGTTCAGAGTGGCGCTGTGCCGACGCTGCAGTACCAAGAACATACAACACAGAAGTCCCAGGGAAAGAGTATAGAGAACGTTCAAAAGAATGCCCAACAAACTCAACAGTCACAACAACAGCAGCAGGTATACTACATGCCTTTTATGATTTCCTGGTACCTATCTGGTCTACCCATATACTTTAGAAAGTTGAATATACTGATAATAATATAATTATATTTTTCGTGAAAGTTTGTAAAAATTCGCCAATTATGTATTGAGGTCTACTCCTAAACTAGTTACTTATCTGAGACAATAATATTTTTTAATATTTCTTATATTAAAATTACAGGAATTCCCAACATTCTGTTACACCACCAACGTAAACATGATTGGCAAGATTGGTGCCGGTGGCACAACAGGGGCTGGCAATGTTCCCAACAGTGTAAACATACAGCTCACAACTAGTGACGACAAGACTTGCTACATAGCCCAGCCTTTCTCATACAACTATGCATTAGTTAACCAGATGCAAATTGCTCCAAATGGCATCCAGAACACAATCTCAAATATCAGTTTCAAATGTGATGTTTGTGGTCTTATGTTTGGCCATCTTACTCTTCTCAATGCTCATAAAAGGATACATGCTCAAGACACAGGTGAGGTTTATTGATAACTTATTAACTTACATGCTATGACAGATGCATGCTGTCATGTAACTGTATTTATCGTCCTTAAAATTCCTCTGTACATCAGGTGTCTGATTAGGTTAATGGAGGGTGAAATGATGCGAATGAGTCACGGCCCTTTAACCACATGCCATGACCACCAACCAATGAACCTGCCATTCAAATCAATATAAAAATGATCAATCACAATCGTATTTTGTACACCCGATCGGTCTACAATCATTCAACTGTTTATTGATGATCAATCAACTGTTGCTTTATGTGGAATCTGTTGATTGATGTTACGATCGAATGCTGATTGATTGGTGTGGTAACATCCTAACCGCTGCATACTCTTATGCAACTCAAATTTGAGAGCTGCTTATCTTTGACACGCTATACAGAAAATTACAGATAACACAGCTCAAACTGCTAATTAACTTTAAAATTTGAGTAGAGTTCGAGTATTCAGTCATAACAATTACTGAATCAGTGGAAACAGTTCCCTTATAGGTTTTAAACCTTATTATTCTATATTGTAAACACTTTATTCTGAATGTTGACAGACAGCAACATAACGGTGGTAACAACAGGTGTGAGTGGCGGGAACGATGTAGCGATGCCTCCGCACATCCAAATACTCGCATCGGACCACAATGAGCAGCCACAACATCATGTGCAGATCCAAGATAGTTAGTACCTAATCTATTCATATTCAAAATTATTAGGTAATAGTCAGTTCCTGTATACACGGCGACAAGGTTCACCACCTGTCACGTTGGGTTCCGACTATCTGGTGAAACATGGGCTTTGAGTTGCTTGATACCTCCCGAATGTGGTGGTGTATGGCCACTCAAGTCTCTGACTACCCCTGAATGGGGATAAAAGTCGTGACGTTACATTTATTTTTTATTTATTTATTCAAAATTATTATCCAACAAGTTGTACTTTTTTTTCTACTTTGGCTAAGGGCCTTTAACGAATATGAAATGAAATTTTTGCACAGCTATGCTTAGCTTACCTCTAAAGGTAGGGGTTTGTTGCAAGCGGCAGACAGCAGACGTCAGTCAGTCTTTACACTTTAGTTGTTTAACTTTCCACCAAAGAGGTTATTTTAAGAGTAAGAAGTACAAACTTTTTGATTCACCTTGTATTATGTGACAAGATGGAAATCTTTGGTATAGTTTCTTTATGTTTACAATTTTACAAACTTATAAAAAGTTTTAATCTTTGTCGTAACATTTTCGCCTGAAATCGTGAATTAACATATAGTATTTAAATAAACTAAAGTGACGACGAATTTAAATTAATAATTTATTTTCAGCCAAACCAGTTATAATAGACAAAATCCAGAAATGCATCACTTGTGGTGGACCCATACCTAACAATCCTAAACGGAAGGGGCCAAAACTGATACGGTGCGAAAACTGTATCGCACAGGATTCTGTGGACCCACAAAGAAATAATCAAAGTAAGTTACTTGAACATAAACCCCCAAAGTAGAGAGTTATGATTGACAAGCACTGGCATTACGAATCACTTTTGTTCCAAAAAATGCTTTGTATATCCATTGTAAACTGACCAAAATCTCTGGAAATTTGGCGGTAATATTACCTAATTACAGTGCCTTAATAGGCTATGGTGGGTTTTGTGCGAACTATTAGTATGCAATAGAACTACTATGACCCTGGCTTCCCTGGGGGTCTGTGCCTGCTGCTGTCACACAACTGCCACCTTCCATGTCAAGGTAGGAGTTCAATGCAAGCGGCAGACGGCATTCGTCAGTCGACCTCATAGAAATTGTAATGCCGTCTGCCGTCGCGGCACATGTCATCGCCAAATTTTTGTATGAAACCGACTGACGTCTGCCGCGTTGATCGAACTCCCACCTTTATGGCACTGTCTGATACGTCTTGTTTGCACTGACCTGAACTGAAACATTCATACCAACTGTGAATTTTTGTCTCTCCAAACGGGGTTGGAGAGTCTCCTCTTGTACCCGTGTCCCATACATAGTGTGTTATGTACTCTGCTCTCATGAGATGAGAGTTAAGCCCTCAGTACTTTGAATTTGTAACCCAAGTTAGATTCAAAATGTGCACTCATACGCTCATAAGTATAAGGTAGACAGAGCGCGTAGAACTAGTGAGTGGAGCCAGCAAAAGTAATACCATACCATACAGCTTCAATCAGTATCCCTTTTTTAAATATTTGCTGATATGTTTTGCATTTTTTTATGATTCAATCCCATTAATATTATAAATGTGAAAGTTTGGATGGATGTATGGCTGAACGGATCTGGATGAAATTGGGCACAGAGATATATTATAGTCTGGAATAGCACATACGCTACTTTTTTTTTTATTATGAGCGGACGAAGTCGCGGGCAAAAGCTAGTAAAGCATAATTTTTTTTTTCACGAGCCTTGATGTACTTTCCTGATGGCGAGTCGCGAACAGCAATCAGCAAATCCAATAAATGATAATGGATTATTTATGCTATTTGGTATTACTTTCGCTGACTTCATTCACTAGTTTTACACTCTCCGTGTACCTTATTAATTTCGTCTGAGACAAAGCAATTTTGGTTAACTAGTGAACACGACGCAAATATTTGTTGCGTCAGAAGACAACGTGAAGTTCGAGGTGGGCGGCGTGAGCGCGGTGCAGCCCGCGACCGACCCGCTGGCCACCTCGCAACCCAACCAGCAGAACCAGCCACAGAAACCATGTAAGTGTCAGTAAGAAAGTTAAATCAGCTATTTAATTAGTCGACTAGGCTATTCAATAACTGGAGGCGTTCAATAAATAGAAAGCTAAGGCAAAATTTGAATGCAACATTTAATAAAAGGGCTGAGCGTGGCTCAGCCGTCTGGGTAACTGAAATTTATATACTATCACGACCTGACGGCGTGTCAATAGCTGAAGTACGCGCATATAATATTTTTGCTAAAGTAAAATGTGAACTAGTTTAAGAACCGATTCGATAAACACCTGAAAGAGAAAAACTAGAAGAGAACAACATCATACAGGCACCTATCAGTTGAATCAGCTGCCTGCCTGATAATAAATAATAATAATAATAAAAACAATATATTGGGTGCGTCTAAAAAAGGCCAACAGCGTCCGGAGCAATAATTTTATTACATTGTCTAAGTGGTCAGACGTCAAATCTGATTGCTGGGGCGCGCCGCTCTCCTCTTTCAGACTCATCTATTTGGCATGTCCATATGCCGCGCATGCCTCGCCGAGCACTCATATAATGACAATATTTATATGCGTTTCAACGTCAAAACTGAGTGCTCGGGCGAGGTATGCGCGGCATATGGACAAGCCAATTCACTTCTGTTCTGTGCACATTTCCTTAAAGAAACGTCTCTCGCGATGGACATTCTTGCGCATGTTTTGGGCCTTTAAGCTCAAGAGAAAAGCTCATAATTCGACAACTGTCCTATTTTGTCAATTTCAATAGTGTGATAACATTATTTTGTTTCAGTGCCTGGCCATCATCCGGTAAAAAGGAGAAACTTGGCATCAGTAACGAAATGCCAGAGCTGTAATGGGTCTGGCATTATATTTGTTGGTGGCAATAAAAACAAACTGAACCAGTCCGTTCTCGACAAGCCCTTTCATTGTAATATTTGTGGGGGCTCGTTCGCTCGGTACTCCTCGCTGTGGTCGCACAAGAAGCTGCACTCCGGCGAGAAGAACTTCAAATGTGGTATCTGCGGGATCGCATTCGCGAAAGCAGTGTATCTTAAGAATCATTCGAGAATTCATACAGGAGAAAAGCCTTACAGGTTGGCATTTCTATTTTACTATTTTAGATATTTAATAAAAAAATATTTTTTCATCTATGTGCATAATTTACAGTTCGCTTACGGTGAGGGAAAACATCGTGAGGAAACCTACCTATCCCTCGGGATTAGGTAATAGTCAGTTCCTGTATACACGGCGACAAGGTTCACCACCTGTCACGTTGGGTTCTGACTATCTGGTGAAACGTGGGCTTTGAGTTGACTTAATACCTCCACAATGTGGTGGTGTATGGCCACTCAAGCCTCTGTCTACCCCCGAATGGGGATGAAAGTCCTGACGTTATATTTATTTTATATTATAGATATTTAATAAATAAATATCACCAGACTTACACACCCACTGTATGGTCACAAACTTTGCAACGCTTGTACTATGGGTACCATACAATGGACTGAGGGCGATCCCAGTCACCCAGACCACCCAGACCAGAGCAAATTACGAAAAGGCCGTTTCCGAATTTTCACTCAGGCGGGAATTGAACCACCCGATGCAGTGAGCTGAACGGCGTACGCTCGAACCACTGCGCCAAGCGGTCATCAGATATTTAATAATACATCACGCTATTTTCCGAACGGGTAGGCAAAGGCACTGCAGTGAACCCACATTTCGCCAAAGATCGATTCTCTTATACTGGACACATTCTTCTTCAATGTGGAATGGGGGCTATAGTCCATCACACTGGCATAGTGCGGGTTGTCAGAACTCCAAACCTCACGATTTTACTTTCACTCAGCAAGCAAGTGATCAGCAAGTGAGTGGCTAGGGCTAGGGCTAGTGATAGGATAATAAATAAATGAAAATTTATGGTAGCTACTTTTTTGTTTGGTAGTTTGCTTCAAATGCAACATCATCAAATAATCATTATTTCCAGGTGTAACACATGCGGTATGCAGTTCTCTCAGTCGCCGCATTTGAAAAATCATGAAAGAACACATTCAGGAGAAAAACCATACGTTTGCGAAGTGAGTTTTGTTAAGTATTCATACTAAAGGCCTTTTTCAGAATCGGCGGATAACTTTTATCCACCAGATAAATATGGCGTTCTGACATTTTATTTTCCATATACTTAGGTCAAACGACGGACGGTATGGACCGTTATTTGACGATTATGAAATAAAAATATTTAAATTTAAATGAAATTATTGCATTATATATTTTGATCAAACAGGTGTGTGACAAAGGGTTCGCGAGACACGCGACATTGTGGAACCATCGACGTATACACACCGGAGAGAAACCTTACAAGTAAGTCCATAACAACATCACTCATGGATAAGTGTATTATACCGTTAACATAAACTGCTTCGATATGTTAGAAAATTTATGCTACCTGCCGCTTTATATTGGTTTCCGAAAAGCACAATATCCCACTAATATTATAAATGTGAAAGTTTGGATGGATGTTTGTTACTCAATCACGCCAGAACGGCTGAACGGATCTGGATGAAACTTGGCACAGAGATAGATTACAGTCTGGAATAGCATATAGGCTACTTTTTATCCCGGTAAAATGTCAGGTTCCTGTGGGATTTTATAGTTAACGCGGACGAAGTCGCGGATAGAAGCTAGTATGAGATAAGTTAAGAAGATAAATACCTACAACCACTTAAATTAAATGAAAATATCGAACTCATAATGGTTTTTTTAAGTAATTGGGAGCACTATTAGGATTACACGGGTTTGGACTCTGAATGTTTAGAATTATCCTTTTAATTCGGTTTGTACCGAGGAAAATTGTCCAGTATTAACAAAAGGTGTTGCCTTATTGACTTCCTCTAGTGACATCATCAATAAACTTAATTTGTTTATAATTTTCCTCACGTAAATAATTGACGCTCTCAAAGTTATGCCTGTGTCAATCAATTATTTATAACGGTTACTTTGTAAATGCAGGTGTGAAACGTGCGGCTCGGCGTTCAGTCAGGCGGCGCATCTCAAGAACCACGCGAAGGTGCACTCCGGCGAGAAGCCGTTCAAATGCGACATTTGCACGGCCGCGTTCGCCGACCGGTTCGCGCTCAAGAGGCATCGCGGCATCCACGACAAATACGGTACGCACACACATTGACAACACATTTTGAAATTACCAAGGCATCAGTTACAGCTATGGTCGGCGCTCATAGCCGGCTGCAATCACTGATCGGTACAGTCCGGCCGGAATCTCGGTGTCGTTCTCGGCGAGAATTTTGGGAAATCTTGGACATGGCTGGTAGTACTTTTTAAATTTTTCTATGTTATGTCAATTTATACGGGCCCGTTAGCGTGGTTGGCGCGGTGGCGCCTTTCACGCTGCAGGTCGTAGGTTCGATTCCTACCCGGGACATACATTTGTGTGCATGAACATGTCTGTATGTCCCGAGTCTGGGTGTATATGTATATTAAGTATGTATTTACAAATAAAAAAGTAGTATACGTAGTAATATCAGTTATCTGGTTTCCATAGTACAAGCTCTGCTTAGTTTGGGATCAGGTAACCATGTGTAAAAAATGTCCCAGGATATTATTTATTTTTATTTTATTCTCAGTCTCGGCCGAGATAAAATTAATAGTCTCGGTTGGTCCTTACTGATCGGTAAACGATCGGATGTTAAACAACGATTGACAAGGTCAGTCCGAGATGGGTGACTATTTAGTGGTCTGTAGTAAAAAGTAGTTCTGGTTAGAGGCCTTCGATGAGAAGAAGATCTGTAAAACTCTAATTTTTATTTCTTGAATATGAGGATAATATAGAAATAATTATATGACTGATATAAAATTGTTACAGGACAAACAGCACCTTTACCATCTAGAATACAGCTGAACCAACAAGAACAGCAGCAAACGACACAAAATAGTGATCAGAATACACAACCGGCGGTCGTCGAGGTGGAGCTGCACGCCGAACAAGCGACCGCTCTTTGAGGCTAGCAGCCCTTTTTCGTTACTTCGATACCCCACCCCGAAACTTGAAAACCATGTGGAAGTTTCAAGCTGACTTGTAAATAGATTTTCTGAGTGGGAGCCGATACCGCGATGAACTACCTAACATATTATTACGTTATAGGAATCGGCACAGAACAGTAACACAGCCGATTTACAGAATTCAACCGTCAAAAAGTACCGAACTAAAGGAACATTTTATATATTACTATTTTATTGTAGTCACATCAGCGCAAATGATTTACTTTAACTTAAATTCATGATTTAAGTCGTTATTCTGTTAATATTAGTATTGCTATGAAAAATGGGATAAAAGGGTTTGCTGAATTTATTTTTGAAATACACATTTATATTTAGGTACACGTTAAGGTACTGTTACAGAATAGCCAGATAACTTATCCACCAAATAAATAGGGCGTTTTGACAGTTTTTTCATAGAATATCTGTCAAAATCCTAATTATTTGGTGGATAAAAGTTATCTGACAATTCTGAAACAGGTCTTGCACGTTATGTTGGTACTATTGGCTGAGGATTCAAAATTGTGTTATTTTATATTGCCCACTATTCGTCTGTTGTATAATTTTCTTCTTCCCATTGTAAATATCGAATCGGGTGCGATACTTTAAGCCTATGTGATTTAGTATTTTAGCATATCGGATAGTATGTCAATATTTTTTGTTATCTTTAGGTAGGTAGGTAGTGGATGGGATGAACTTACCGATATCTGCATTTTTAGTATCAACATGGTTGTATGACCATGTATTCGAATTAGCTTACTAATTCGCTTAATTGAACTGCTTGTTTTCCTGCTGATATTGCTGTAAGTGCAACTCATCCAGAAACTCCGCATCACAATGATGCATTTTGTAAGGTTATAAATTTATAATTATGAAATACAATAGTAAAATTTTGTCTAGAATGATCTTGTTTTGTTTTATTTGTATTATACCTACCTATATTTGATCAGAAAGCAGAATAATTCCCAAGTAAGGTGCCTCAAATACATGAATATCCCGTAGGTATTCGATTTTGTATCATCAGTAGGTATGTTGAATGAACCCCATGGTTGAACCAAGGCAGGCAATACTAGGAACATATGGCAGCATTCTCAGGCTGACAAAGAAAATCGTACAACCCTGACAATAAGTTTGACCTTGACTATATTAGGTATAATCCACAGACAACGAAGGCTAGACAACGCAAACCGTCCGACCAAGCGTGCCCGATTGCGCTATAGCGCAAACTTGACGCGCTTATTAATTTTGTATTCTCATTCCTGTCATCGAATCGATTTAGTCGTGATTCTGTTAGCTCACAGACGCTTAGCGATTGCTAAGATTCTGTTTACATTGAGCAAATCACCAAATGGCTGGGGTGACGTCACGCCATCGTACGGTATAAGTATAAAACTATCTAATGAACTTGTGTTGTCTAGCCTCTCCATGTCTGTGGTATATAATCTATAATATCATGCCGTGTGTCCACTGGCAAGTAACTTCCGCAATTTCTTGCAGAAGTCACTTGCCGACGTGTTTCCACTGACTGCAATGTTACTCAACCGTGTACATGTGGGACTTGCAGCAAGTTCGGCAAGTCGCAGAAGTCCACTTGCGTGAGTGTTTACACATTGAAAGTCGCTTGCGCAAGTAAACTTGTGCAAGTTTCCTTGCCCGTGGACACTCGGCATTAGAATGGGCAACATTTCTAAATTTTTTAGCATAATAAGCAAAAATGCAGAGATTAGAGTTTCTAAAAATGTAGACTACGTGACGTCATAACTTTAAGTTTCAGCAAACACATATTGGTGATTTTTAAAAATTTTTAAATGTCATGTACCTACCTACAATTTATTAAAAAATTGTTGATGTAATAATGGTGGCGCCGAGGTGGTTATGAAACTGCTGGTGAATGTAATTTATATAAATTATACTAAATTCAATACTAGCCTCATGCATGTCCATTCTTTATCCCCTACTACCTAATTGTTGTACTGTACCTTGGTATGCATATGGTGGATACAATGAAACAATGAGTTGAATTGAAAATATAATTTATTTTCAAAAGTGGAATAACTTATACATAACCTGTAACATGTGGTATGTTAGAGATATATTTAAAACTTATCTATAATTTATTCGTAGACCCAGTTTTCGGCGGCCGGCGTCCACCCGACTTGCTCCTTCTCAGTGAACCACAGTGCGATTTCCTTGTTAGCAGACTCAACACTGTCAGAACCGTGGATGATGTTGCGGCCAACTTGAATGCAGAGGTCACCGCGAATCGTACCGGGCAAGGAATCAGCTGGATTTGTAGCACCAAGCATTTGACGACCGGTCTTCACCGCGTTGAGGCCTTCCCACACCATAGGGACAACTGGTCCAGAGCTCATGTACTTCACTAGACCGGGGAAGAAGGGACGCGTCGACAAGTCACTGTAGTGTTTCTGCAGCAGCTCCTCTGATGGCCAGACGAATTTGAGGGCAACAAGCTTGAAGCCTTTCTTCTCGAAGCGCTCCATGATGGTGCCGACGAGTCCACGTTGGACACCATCAGGCTTAATCATGATAAAGGTTCTTTCACGCTGTTCCGCCATTATAAATTTTAATAACGTGTGAGCCGCACGACTGAGATAGGTTAGAAAATGAAGCAAAGTGACAATCATACGAAAAAAGAAGGAAAGGAAGTGAAGTCGTGCAACGTCACAGACCAATCAATTCATTCCGCACCAAAGAGAATTTATAAAGAGTACGTGAGAAGAGTATTATCTTCCATACTAATCTATGAATTTTATGATTCGCAAAGTGTATGAAACGGACCACTATCAATATGGCGGCGAACATAATCCGTCCAAATTAAAAAGTGACATGAATAAGGCCGCTTTACTAGGTCTCGGCGCTCTTCATAACCTCAAGTTTTTATAGTCGCCATGCCAGGAGGTGCTCGTTTCATAAAACATGTGTTCTCTATTGACTTTCGCCAGCCTTTTCCGCACCAAAGACTAGAAAGCACAGGGTTACCAAGTCATTTTTCCTTTTACCCAAAAATTACTCTGAATTTACCCTAGATTTTGTATTATTTTGAGAAATAGCCTAACCCCCTGTCGAATTAAAAATATCTAAATGTTGACTGCTGAATAGTTACTTCGTGTAGATGTCGATGCTTTCTCTATGAATTAAGTACTTTCAGACAGAAGTAAGCGGAGCGAGTGCGAAATTGTTAGCTTGCATCCTTGAAAATAAATCACGAGAGCTTAGCGCAGTGGTTCGAGCGTAGGCCGCTCGGCTAACTGCATCGGGTAGTTGCGGGTTCGATTCCCGCCAGAGGCATATTTCGGAAACAGCGTTTTCTTTTGGAACTATTATTATAATCAAAGGTCCCAAGGTAGTGAGGAGGTCCCAAATTATTAAAGGAGCAGTAAAATGCAAAAATATTCAAATTTGTACTTTAAAATAGACTTTTATTAAATAAGCATTGATTTTAACATCTTATGCAATCACTTGATACTAGCTAAATGCTAAAAAAAGTCTACTATAAAGTTCTTATTTACCAGAGAACTATTGGGCTTCGCTCTTAATCTACCTACTGATGCGAAAAAGGCTAGGAAGTACAATCATTATTATAACAAATACAGTTCGTGAGATGGTCATTAACTAAACCACAAGCTTGCATAAAAGCATAGCAAATTGTAGAGCCCACATATTTAAATCCTCTCTTTTTTAGGGCTTTCGACATCGCTAAAGATGTTGGAGTGTCTGTTGGAATATCTTTATTACTCTTCCAGCTATTAATAATGGGTTTGTGATCAACAAAACTCCAAATGAAATGTGAGAAATCTTCGCCTTCTTGTTCCATTTTAATATAACACTTAGAATTGTTTATTATTGCTTCTATTTTTCCTTTATGTCTCACAATGCTTGGCATGGATAGCATTTTTGTTACGTCTTTATGTGTTAATTTCGATATTTTATGAGGATTAAAATTATAGAACAATTTTCTATAGCCAGCTCTCTTTTTTAGAATCGTTATCCATGCCAGACCAGCTTGTTGTCCTTCTAAACACAGCATTTCAAATAAACTGTGACTGTCAAACTCTGGTTTACCCCATTCTTCATCATGGTCTTTAATGTACAGCAGATCTTTGGTAAGCCATTCACACCTCTTTTGCTCGACTTCTTGTTCAGACATATTATTGACTGGAGTAGGTACGTAAATCATGTAAATCCCTGCGATAAATAGGTAGGTACTTTTGAATATTAAAATTCCTGAGCTATCTCACTTGCCTTACACACATAGGTATGCAGCTGGTGCATCAGAAAATAGTGCAAAATATCGAAGAGCTGGTGGATATTTTTGTAAAAAAAATCTTGTTTCACTTTATAAAAAATTTTTATTAAATGCACTGTAACTTACCAATTCTGCTCAGATCTAATTAAAATAGGTTGGTCTTCACTTAAAAAGTATACTTCAAAAGGTTTTATTGTATTGTTATTTCTATTTTTTTATTTTTTAAATTTTGCAACATAGCTTTCAAGCTTTCTACTTTTTTTCGTAACCTTTTATTCTGTTTCGTCAAATTCCTATTTTTATTTATTAAATTTTGTTTCTGGAGATCAATTGTTTTAATACAATTTTTAAGAGCAGCCGTTTCCGGGCTATCGAGAATTTCCTCCAAATCAGACACTTCCTCTTCATCAAGGCTATTAGGACTAGCGGGAGTTAAATCCAAAGGATCCTCATTCTTCACAGATACCTCAAACTGGAAACAAAAATTATAGATAAATATTTTGTAAAATTAAGAGTACCTATTTTTTTAAATATGCAATTGGCAAGGCTCAACCAATCAATTACCTCTACAACAGGAAATGCTGAAGTTTTCAGTAAGGTTAATCCTTTGTCCGATTTATATTTATCTTCAGCTTTGAAATGATCGGAACATATTTTACTAGAATTAGTTGGCTGCCAACCTTCTTCACTCCTCTGTTTGCGGACAATATCCACCCACCGGACACGCCTTAGTTTATTTGATGGAAACCTAGAAATAATTACCTAAGTAGAAAAACATTGTTATAATGGGGCAGATACCACCATAAATCCTTCAGCTAGTCTACCTACTCTACTTTTTCTTGTACCATCTTATTCTTTGGTCGTAAAAATATGGCTTCACATAACGTAAAGCATGGATCTAAGTCAACCCATTCAACGGGGGTTACATTAATTCAAATTAAAGTGTTCAAATGCACTGTTAAGTGTTAATTAACCATTTTATGTTACCAAGCAAGTCAGGCAACCTTAGATATTAGCAGTCATTTATAGGTAGGTATACTTACGAATGATATGTGACGTCTTGACTTTTTGAAGCCTTGCCTGTATAATTTGTACAGAATCTCATAACACACGATGGCATATTTTTTATATTATTGCTGTTGCCTCGATATCAAACAAAATAAGTAAATAAATATAAATAACAACAACACTCACAACACTGTCAACTGTCAAGCGTCAGGAGTATTTTTATTCTGTGCTGTCAAGTGTCAACCAAGGAAGTTTTAAGTCTCTAACACCTGGAATGCGGACTTGGCAGCAAAAGTGAAGCCAACAGCGAGATACCATACTGAACGTTGTTTCCTTTGCCAACAAGAGTGACCATAATATTTTGAAATTTTGAGAACGTCCCCATGGACATCTGGTGAAAACGTGCTTTTGTTCCGAGATTGTTATGATAGGAAAATAATAAAATAAGGAAAGGGATGTTTATTTTCTTAAGAACATGAGTAGGTACAATAAATTAGTCTGCGGTGGCCAAACCACACGAGTGCCTGTCTGTATCTTGGCAACCTAAATGAAGTTACAAAATAGTATTTAAGATCGTAGATTTTGCCACTTTGTAATATAAAGTAACATGACACTTCACACGCTTGGACGTTGTCTAGGCTCTCCATATCTATGGTTTTTCCAATACTTATCTTTCCTATACTTACTCTTTTTCTATGCTATAAAAGGTACCTACTACTGTTAACATGTTATGTTTGATTTGGGCTGTGCAAGTTGTGACAGACGGACATAGAGACAGATAGACGGACAACAAAGTTATCATATTAGGGTTTAGTTTTTTTCCTTATTAGGTACGGTACCCTAAGAATATCTAACTAATTAGACCATAAGACAAAATTAAAGGACAATGGGCAAAACTGTATGGGACTTGGTCCAAATATCCACCACTGACGAGACCTACGTAACCCGATAGACCACTAAATACTGAGTAACTTTTACAAAGACAGTTCAACAAAATAAGCTGTAAGTAAAAAAATACGGGTAGTTTAAAAAAAAAAATGATTTCACCATTAGTATTATGTTTATACATTTTTTTCGAAAGGCAACAATATAAATACTCTTACTAACATTAAATAAAAATAAAATAAGCTGTCAGAAAGCAAAAAATGCCGTGAAAAGTTTTTATTATTATTTTTGTTACCTGATGAAAAGTGAACAACAAGCGCTTCTATAAAATAAATAAGCAGGTACCTTCTATGCGTTACCTTACTTTTTCACTTATCATCAGGTAACAAAAATAATAATAAAATATGTTTCACGGCATTTTTTGCTTTCTGACAGCTTATTTTATTTTTATTTAATGTTAGAAAGTGTATTTATATTGTTGCCTTTCGAAAAAAATGTATAAGACATAACACTGGTGGTGCGTTCCAATCACTGTTAATTTTGTTATTTTCGTTATTTTTGTCCACAAATCACGTTCCACTCGCACCAACTTGTACTGTAAGTTATCATTATTATCGTTTTTAACACTTTTTGTGGACGAAAATAACAAAAATTACGGTGAATGGAACGCAGCATAAGTGTGAAATAAAAAAAATAAAATATTTTTATAAACTACAATATTTTTTTTACTGACAGCCTATTTTGTTGAACTGGCTTTGCAAAAGTTACTCAGTATGTAGTGGTCTATCGAGTGACGTAGGTCTCGGAAGTGGTGGACATTTGGACCATTTTTGCCCATTGTCCTTTGTGCTAACGAAAAGGAACAGTGAGGGCAGGGCATTTTCCTTTAAAACTCGTTGTGTTAAATTAGGGACATAATCTGTCGGCTTAAAATGCTTGCTGTATATGACGGAATTTTGGGTAATTTTTCTGTAGCCAATAGGTATTTGTTGTAACCAATTTACACGCCTGGGATCTGTAAAAGATAAAATTGTTTTTTTGTTTTTTATTGCTTAGGAGTAATCGGGAAGTGTAAAGTCAAAAGTCGTCCCAATTGCAAACAATTTCAATCGACAAACCATCGGTCTCGGCCTTTATTTTATATTGTCCATCAAGGGTTGCAATGCTGACCGCGCTGTGGAGGCCTGGAGCTGCGCTGCGCCGCGCTTTCGGCCATCAACAACGCGCCCAGCAACACACTCATTACAGACCGTAGCAGTAATGTACTATTAAAAAGTAACAAAAGGGTAAAGGAAAGGGGCCCCGAGAATTACATTGCCTGAAATGGTTAATCTGGCCCTAGACGTGCGCGTTCCTCGAGCGTGTGAACGACGCGAACGCCGTGTGCGAGCCCGGCGAGCCGTGACAACGCGGCGTGAGCGTCGCGTTTTACCAGCGTGTGGTCAGTCGCGCGCTGCAAATGCGACCTACTTCAAAAAGTAGCGATGTAGTCGTGCGGCAACGAAAAGCGCGACTTTATCGCTGCAAACAGTTCCCGTGGACGATATTCCTCAGTTAACACAGACACATAATAAGATTTATATTATAGTCCTTTTTACTAGAGAAATTTGTGTCACCCGAACATCTAAAATGTACTTAACGTGGAAAACATAGTTACCCACTTACCTATGTTAAGATAATCCTTAATTCGGATAATATTCGCTTTTACACCCTTCCATTACGCATATTCTACCCATTTTTATGAGAAAATTCAGCACAATCCTCTAGATTTAAAATTAGCTGAAAATGTCGTGAGTCACGCAAATTGACGTTCTGTGTTTCAAGTTTTTAATTTTATTTCTGCTACGATTCCTATAGACATCACGGAACTGACAATTACAAGCGAATTATTAAAGAAGGTAAGTACTTATTTCCAGATATTTATTTATATTTGAAATTTTAATCTTAGGATATTCTTATACTTTACCATAGGTATTTCATTAATCGACTTTATTGTTTATTATTCTTAACATGAAAATGTACCAAGTTTAAGGTGATCGAATAAATATTAACTGGCAACACAAGGGATGAAAGGTTGTACTGTTAGAAAGGGAAAGAAGGCGCAGTTATAGGTATCTGGCTCGGACCGGTTTTTATAATGCGTGCATCGTGGGCGTTAAGTCCGTCACATAAGGATTATTTTTGATTAAATGAATGGAAAATAAAGTTTGTAGTCCACAGTCATGTTCAATGGTATTACGTCGATGGTGTCAACAACTTCTCGCTTCTCACGCATGGGTTTTACGCTATGGTTTTACGGCCTTGGGTAGAAGCCTTTTCATTTCGATCGGCAACACGAGATCGAGACCATGCCAAATCGATAACACACCATCACGCCTGAATTACTCGAAAGGGTAAGCACTGGTGGTAACTGAATGTATTATTTTTGGCCTTTTAGTGATCTAGTATTTTTTAGTCGGCTTTTGTTTTCTTTTATCATAAAAATAATTTAATTTCATGATTTTTTGTGACGCCATACAAACTTTAATACCCCATTCACCCGAGCATTTACGCCCTTTCGTGCGGTGACTTTTCCGAGATCCAAAACATAAGTTCCTAAACTTATTATAATGAAGTATGCATGCTAGTTTAAAGTCAATCGGGTACACAAATATTTTTACAACTAGATTCTCTCCTTGGGGGTGGGTGTCCGAAATTAAATTATTATCGCGCCAATTATAAGTAGTCACCAATCATACGGCCAGAATTGAGTAGGTACCTTCTTCTTTTCTTAAAGTCAGTTAAAATTATCACGTGTATGACAAATCGTAATCTGTGACGATTTGAATTATGACTATCTTGAAGGGCCCGGTGGCGTGGTTGGTTTAGATTCCGCTTATCACGTTGCAGGTCGTAGGTTCGATTCCCTACCCGGGACATGAATTTGGGTGTAAGTAAGTATGTATTTACAAACAAAAAGTAGTAAATGTAGTAATATCAGTTATCTGGTTTCTAGTTATCTGGTTGATAGTACAAGCTCTGCTGGATCTTAATCCACACGCAAGATCAAAGAAGTTGTAATAATAAGACGTGTGATGGTATATTTTTATTCAAGCTAAATTAAAAATAATAAGTACTCATTAAAATAACATTATCTTTAGTCATATAAACTAGGTGTATTTATATTCAGATAACCAGTACATATAATCCATTTGGGGCCACCATAAACTTTTGCGAGTTTAGATTGCTGGTTGCATCTATGAGGCTTGATGTATCTCCGCGTTTCGGGTCCGGATACTAAGCTATTTACCAGTCTTATATTTTCATCACTAATTGTACCTTCTGATAACTGATGTAGTAGCGGCAAATATTCTGGTTTCGAGAGCTCATTGGAAATACGGGTCATCTGGAATAACATTCAAATAAAAATGAAATAGTTACTTAATGGGGTGTACCTACTTATCACGTATTAGGTATAATTTTGTTTTAATAGCAAGCGATTTTTGGTTCTAGATTGTTGGTCCAGTAAGAATCTCTTGCTTCAGTCAGCTTGGAATAGGATTATTATAAAAAAATCTGATGGTTTAGCCCATGCTAAGTATCCTTGACTAAACTCGTTTAATATAAGAGGTAAATTCATCGAAATTGTATTACATACCGCTAATTTCAGTTGAGCGTCGGACAATGGTGTTGCTATAGGTCCTAATAATAAAACACTGCTATTCTTTCCAAGACTTTCGGGGTCCACTGATATAAGTCCATCACTTCCGTTACTTTTAATCTCATCATTTAAAATTAAAAACATATATTCATTTGGAACAGTAGTAGTTACAGCCGATGATTTAGATTGTGGTGATGGGACATACGTTTTTGGAACTACATGCGGTATTACAAAGTCATTAATCACTGATTTTGTTTTATACTTGGTTTTGTCTTTCTTTTTAAGGGATTTATTATTTTTGCAGCAAAGTGTTTTTAATTGAGCTACAAGAACATCAAAAAGAAGTTCTTTCTTTTCATCATCGTCGATACTTTTGCCTCCCATGTCCACTTCAGTCGGGCGATTGTACAGTAAATTATGTAACTTTTGTACAGCAGTGTATTGAGGATCGGCGGTTTTACTAGTAGCAAAAGGATCTACTTCCCTATTTTCTAATCTGAAAATAGCACCCTGAGGTTGATTTTTATCGAAACCCGCTTGAGATCTTTCATTGAAATTGTTATTACTTTCTAAAAAGTCGTTTAAACTTGGGAGAGGTTTACTTTTTCCGAAATCAACAACTGGCTTAAAATCCTGAATAGATTTGGAATCTACAGCTAGTTTGACTAAATCTTTAAGATTGTATTCATTCTTATTGGGTTGGTCATTGAGTAGTTTAATAAGTTCATCGTCCGTTAGTTTAGAAAGGAGGTATGTGACATCGTTATCTGAAAACAGTAAAAAGAATGTTTAAGTATCATGAATGAAAATCTTGGATCTAATCTATACTTTTTATAATTCACGATAAATTTAAGGAAATTATAAACTAACCAGCATTCTTAATTATAGATGTTTTTGGTAAATCTTTTTCGTTTGGCAGGTACCCTTTTGCAATTATGAAATCTGCAATATCGGTGTCTGTATCACTATCCGTTGAAATTGAAGGATTTTTATTCAACAATACCATCGATAAAGTCGTTTGCATCTAAAACATAAATGGGTTAGTTTATTGATGCCAAAATCGTGAAGTCACAAAATCTGCCAAAACGCGACGAGTCCTCGGAGCTCTTGTCGACATTTGCTTACGAGTTGAAATTTGGACCATCTAGAGATGAGAGAGGCAATGAATGAATCCGACGCCTTTGGAAGTGGAGCCATGGGCCGTGGGAGATCAATGTCGAGAAGGGATTCGCACCCTGACGCCTAGGCACCACATGATCGAGTCTATTGTGATGGACTCGACCCAGAAATAGGTAGTTTATGTATAGTAAAAACATTTTACAAAACACTGGTAAAAGGTAATCGTATAAAGATACCATAAGTTTTTAATCATTTTTAGAGATCTGGAAAGTCAGCCTACAGAAGATGTTAGAGAAAGAGATGAGTCGAGCTTGATATTTGGTTTAATTAAATCAACGTCGTTTAGGTAATTGTAAGCAAGTGTTTAAATAAAATTTGAACGCTTACCCAAAATAAGGAAATAAATGTCCTATAATAAACACAGGAAACCATAGTTGCTGGATAAACTCATGCGAATAATCTAAGTTTAATTTAACGGCTGCATGCTCAATAGCTTCTTCCCCATAAAACACGGTTGCCTATCTCGTTAATGTTTACGGATTAAACAATGAACAAGCGCTCGTTAAATAGTTTACGATTGCGATAAGGAGATTCAGTTGAGTCAAGTTTGTTGTGGTTTCATATTAATTGAAATATCAAACTGACGTAACATAGTATGCATGCTGTTATTTACACGTAGATCTCTCTTTACTTATAGATGACCGAAATATCGTTAACTATACTATCTATACTAATAATAATAATATTATAAAGAGGAAAGATTTGATTGTTTGTTTGTTCGTTTGTTTGCATTGAATAGGCTCCGAAACTACTGAACCGATTTGAAAAATTCTTTCACTGTTGGGAAGCTACACTATCTGCGGGTGACATAGGTCATATTTTATTTTCAAAAAAATTAGGGATCCTTACTAAAACTTCAATAATGTAACCCAAGGTGTAAAAAAATTAGCCATAAAATGACTTTGATCGCATGCGCTACGGAAACTATTGCTGATAGAACAAAAAAATGCTCTACAATATTAAAGAATATATCAATATCTACAAAAAACTTCGCGATACCATATGTCCAAATATTGTAGTTACGTTACTATAACCACTTTTTTACATTTTAAACGTTGATAGAAATGCCGACCAAAATTAGACCATGTTATCCATACCTCAGTATTAATCCTTATCCAAATAAATCATTTTATATTTGAGACTATTTTTAAACCGACTTCAAAAAAGGAGGAGGTTTCTCAATTCGACCGTATATATATATTTTTTTTTATGTGTGTTCCCGGATTACTTCGTCGTTTATGAACCGATTTTGATGATTATTTTTTTGTTGGAAAGGAGATATCCCAGGGGTAGTACCATGATAAGGAAACCAGGATCTGGTGATGGAATCCCAGAGAAATCGAGGGGAACCTTCGAAAATCGTAGGGGCGACTAGTGCGTTTGTAATTTTTTTCATTAAATACTTTAAAGCACTACTATTTTATGAAGGTCTGGAGTCGATCTGATGATGTAGCCGAAAGACAGTCGAGGGAACTCCTCAACGATTTACAGCAATCACCTGGTGTTTGGGCTTGATTAATTTGTATTGATGAGAACTTTACACCTAGATGGTGGGTTATGACTGTCATTAGGGTTCTGATGATGAAGACAACGGAATAGTCAAGGGAACTCCTCAACGTTTTACAGTAGCTACCTTGTGTTTGGACTTAATTCATTTCTATTGATGAGAACTTTGCACCCATTTGGTTTATAAGTGCCATTACAGGTCTGATGATGGAGACAATAGACAGTCGAGGGAATTCCTCAACGATTTACAGCAGTTACCTTTTGTTGGGCTTTCTTCATACGATTCAATATGCCAAAATGTTCATTGGTATGGCGCCACAAAAAATCTTGAAATAAAATTATTTTTATAAAAAAAAAACAAACCGACTTCAAAAAAACCTGGAGCACTAAAAAGCCTGAAATAATATTTCTATTACTACCTCTGCCTACCCCTTCGGGAAAACCAGACGTGATGGTGTGTTATCAAGTATTTGGAGTCGGTGCTAATCTTGGTATGCCAAGTCTACCTACTATAAAAGTAAGAAGATAAATTGGCACCGACTCCAAATACTCGATAACACACCATCACGTCTGGTTTTCCCGAAGGGGTAGGCAGAGGTAGGAATAGAAATATTATTTCGGGCTTTTTAGTGCTCCAGGTTTTTTTGAAGTCGGTTTGTTTTTTTTTTTATAAAAATATTTTTTAGTACTTATGGCAACCTTGCCGATTGACCATTCAGCAGCGGGACGACGAATAACATACGCTAACGCGTCAATGCACGCGCGGTATTTAAAATGTCGGCTTTCTTCAAGATCAAAGGAGTGTAACTTCTGTACATTATCTATTGGCCGTTTTCCGACTGCACGGCACGGCACCGGCACCGGCACAGTGACAGCTATTTGCGGGGTTTTCATTGGTCAGTAACCAATGACAACTGGTCACTGACCAATGAGAAAGCTGCCGCCATGCCGGTGCCGGTGCCGTGCCGTGCAGTCGGAAAACGGCCATTGGCTGTTTTCACATTACACGGCACGGCACCGGCGACGGCATGGCGGCAGCTTTTTCATTGGTCAATGACCAGTTGTCATTGGTTACTGACCAATGAAAACCCCGCATATAGCTGTCAGTAGTACTTCAATATTTTTTCAGTTTATAAATAATCTGTGGTGTAGTCGGCTGTCTGTCAATGTCAGTAGGTATTGCCACCTGACAGTCAATGCTGACCAAATGCCATAGATGATCAATGTCAAATGCCAACCAAATGCTGACATGATTTCGATCGAAGGACCTATTTGAAAGATTGATTTATGACATTCGTTCATTCATTCGTTAATTCATTGGCCGTTTTTCGATTACACGGCACGGCACCGGTGACGGCATGGCGGCAGCTTTTTCATTGGTCAGTGACCCGTTGTCATTGGTTACTGACCAATGGAAACCCCGCAAATAGCTGCCACTGTGCCGTCGCCGGTGCCGTGCCGTGTAATCGAAAAACGGCCATTCGCAAAATATATTTATTTGCAAGATTGACGTTTATTGACCACGTGTTAATGTTTACATTTTTTTACAGCTTCACGATGAGAAATTATTATGGGGTTGCCAGCTAAGGTTATTTACCCTAGACTTAGGATTTAGGGTAAGAAGCGAGTTCTTTTATTTTCGAGACATTTGTAAGAGCATACCTAGTCTGGGATCTGGATACGCTAAAAATAATTTTGATCCTTGTACTTAATTATAGGTAGGTAAGGCGGCTACTCACGTGCAATTTCGTATTTAATCCGTTGATTCAATGTGTTTAAGCAGTAGTAGAAGAAAGTAGACGTCAATTTGCCTCCGCATCGCGCAACCTGTCAAATCAAGTCAAGTTGAATCCACGGCTTAAAGAAATTGCACTGTGAGTACCTAGTTGCTCTCAGTAAACAGATCATACCAAAAACAACGTTTTCCCGATTGACATTATAAACATACCCCATAGACCTAGGTATATCGCAGGATAAATTAGTTGAGTTTTTGGTTAAAGAGAAATTCAACTTTATTAACCTTGTTTAAGGTCTATGATACCTTGACAATTCTGTATATTGGAAATGAGCCGAGCGAGAGGGCCAATGTGGGATCGTGTCCTTTTCACTCAGAGTTGCCAGGCTAGGATGACCATAAAACCACATGAATTTGTCGTCCACTTGGCGTAGTGGTTTGAGCGTAGGCCGCTAGGCTCATTGCACCGGTTGGTTGCGGATTTGATGATTCCCGTCGGGGCAAATTCTGGAAATGGCCTTCCCGTAATTTGCTCTGGTCTGGGAACGATTCCAGTCCATTGGGCGGTAAATGTAGTTCAAGCGATGCTTAGTTTGAGACCATACAGTTGGTGTATTAGTCTGAATATATTAATTTATTTATCCATTGTTTACAATGTTTATTTTATTTGTACAGTCAAAATTGTATTATTATGTGGACACCCTAGTAGAAAGGAACACTGTACGACAATAGGCCTCTCACTCGGTTTGTGCAGCAGTTAGCTGTCTAGTGTTTATTTAGGTTGAAGACATACCCTCATACATTGAGAGCCGGCTCTCATCTGCCTGGCGGGTACCCACTACCCAGCAGCAGCTGTTGCACGCCTAGTGGTTCTCATCCGATGGGTACCCGGTGGGCATACCCGCACAATATATGGACTGATATAATATCCCTAGTTGTATGCCAGAAACGCCCGCCCGCCCGAAAATTAAATTAAAGAAATCACCGTTTCACAATGTATGCCATTCTAGAAAAATAAGAGGTACATGTTAAATAAATTCGGTAGAAATGAAAAAATGAGAAAAATATTTGTTTACAAATAGTTGAAACTAACTAGAAGAAAAATGTGTTTTGTATCTCGCCTTTAAAACGAATAGAAACTGTTTTAGTTTTTTTTTTTATTCGCGGGGTGGATTTCGAAAAAACTGGGTGGAAATTCACATAGTCATCTGGCAACACTGGCCATATAACCACTGCCACTGGTATAAGGCCGGCTACATACAGATCATGTGTGGCCGGCTACATACAGATCATGTGTGGCCGGCCAAAATTCGCCTAAATCCATCTTCAAAATAGACCCGGCCGATTTCGATAAGTAGATTTGATTTTGTTTGTTATTGTAGAAGAATCGCAAAAAAATGAATATTCCGTTTCCACTATTAACTCCTCGATTGGTGGACTCGACGTGGTTCAACGCTGATAGCCCTTGTGATGAAGAGGCGGAGTTAACAGCTTTGGAGCAAGCAAACCAGCAATGGGTTAGGGTTTGTTTTGAAGTAAATCTTAGCACATTGTTAGTGTATATTTAATTTCTGTGTTTTTTATAGCTAAACTCTGTCGGGCAACAATATATGAAACGTGCTCCTCTTGGGAAAGCTGATCCTGAGCCAATGGAGGAAGAAGCAGATACGGATGAAGAGGAAGGTAATGTGTGCTAAGATGTTTTAAACCTTTATTTTGGTAGCATGAATGCAAGGTAACTGCCTGATATCCAGTTAAGTCACGCACCACCCAGCGTCACTGCTGCAGGCGTGCGCGCGCCAATAATTATGTAGCTCATAATGTTAAAGCGCTTTCAAATTAGCGTTTTTTTTCCGCGAATCGTTTCGCCAATACGCTTAATAAATTAAATAAACTATTAAATCTCTAAACAATCCAGACTTATTTGCAACATACCATATTGAGTTTACTTTTAAACAGAGCTGCAGACAAACAGGAAATTTAAACTGTTTAAATCATTGACATAAAACAGGGGGGGAAAAAAAATGTTTTTGAGAGTTTAAAACAAGAGAATTTTTTCGTAACTACCTGCTTGCAGTGAGTTTTAATTTGGCTCATTTATTTGGGACTTTATCCCAGTTAAATGTAAGTATATAAACAACACCTGTCTTTTATTTGAATATTTTTTTCTTCTACGTAGGTAACGATGAATCAGATGATACTGAAGAATCTCACGATGAAGACGAAGAGGAAGATGTACCGGCGTCTTACTCCCCCGCGCGCAACAACAATGAGTTGGAGCCAGATAGTCTGGACGACCTCAACGATGGCCCCGACCTGAATACATCGGACCAGAGTGCACTTTGGCCAATCCAGTAATCCGTTTGTAATATCTAAAGAATTTATTTGTATTGCTAATTCTATAAGTGTGATAAATAAGTTATTAAATTAAGAATAAAGTGATGCTTATGGATCCTTATCAAAGAAATTAAATTCTTCGGTCCTTGTGAAGGAATTGGACTAAGTAAGTTGTGGGACTGTGGCTGTGGTTGTGGGACTTCTTGTGTGAAATAAATGATAGAAAGTAAACACTCTGTACACCTGTTGCCAAACCAAAAAGTAGTTAGGGATAGTGTGTGAAACCAAAGATGGTAGGAATTTTTGTATGGAACAGATATTACTAGAGGTAATAACAACAAAATATATATTAAAGTGTGTTGAAAGTAATAAGTTAATACATAATTTATTTTACAAATACTGTTTTAAAATACTTTAGTCACATCTATGATAATATCCACGATTCTTGTCAGCAATGGTCTGATGTTTTCGGGTGGCACTGACTGCCATTTTCTTGCCAGGCACTTTTCAATAAAGTCATGGGTAGACTTTTTATCTGAAAGTGATTGAATTATATCAGTAATCACTGACACATACAGTCACATACTTGGTTGGTATTTTGTGAGACAGGCCTATCTTGTAGGTAATAATTAGTTCTTGTATTACAATAGCAAGTGAAAGATGTACTCACCTGCCGTATTAGAACAGTTAGCGTGATTCAAAGTAAAAAATATAGCACTTCTCTTCACTAATGGATCATATTCATCGCAATAGTAATGGAAAGCCATCGCCAGGTCCGATGGCACCGCGTCTATCTCTTTGACTAACATCACCCCAGTCTTGTCGAAGTCATCGCGGTATTTGCTTATGAGCTCCCCATGTTCTTGCATATCGAGATTTGAGCTTACTACTACAGTGTGTTGGACTGGTGTGATATCATTACCTGAAATAAGAGAGTTATTATTACGTGTTTCCTTTTGTAGGGTCTCAAGAAAATGATACTAACGCAAATATCTCGCGGCAGTATGCGCAACTTCATTGACGAACTTGTCGAATCTCACTGGGTCAAAATTGTCCGTTTTACTGTTGTATAGAAACATGAATGAACCGGTATCCATTCTTGAGAATATAGTTGATATTCCTGAAAAAAATTGATTGATATGTATTTATTTACTTACAATTAGATGGAGTAGGATGACCATGACCATGCCCCCATCATGATATGACAAGTACGCAGGAAGCCACTGGATTGGAGTGGCAGAGGACTGTGATATGTGGAAGCCATTGGGAAGGTATATATCCAGCAGTGAGTCTTTCAGACCTAGATCGATCGATAGATGGGGTAGCAGGACAGTATCTAGGAAATAATTGGTAGCACACTCGCTTCACTTTTTGTGGCACTTACCAGTTTTAATTTTCAAAATGGAATTATCATCAATGTTATATTTCTGCTTCAGATTATTCATGTTATTGTCGAATACAACTTCGTCATAATTCACTGTTTGTGTTGCTTTATTTTGCTTACTACTCGCTACATCAAAGAACTGCCAGCTTAGAGCTATTACAATTATTACTAATGCGAGAAAAAAAAACGTAGCGAAATTTTTGTTCTGAGGCGCTTCTTCTGATCTTGAAATATAAGGGGATGATTGACGTGAACCTGAGATATTTTTGCTATATTGGTAGCTGTTGTTCTCCCTTGATTTTGTTAGGGTGTATGATAATTCTTCATTTTCGAGCTCGCTTTCGTCACTGGAATATAAATGTGACGGGAGAGTTGCAGGTAAGGATTTTGAGATCATATTGCTGCAATAAAACAGACATTGGTTCTGACAATCAGTATTATTGTACACTTGAATAATTTCCAGTTCCCAATGTACAGCCAGTTTGATGATAACAATGCAATGTATTGAGCTTGGTGTTAATTAGATAGTATATTAATGAGCTAATTAATTTACATAAGGTACCATGATGGAAATACCTAACAATTATTGGAATTATAAATGAATTTGTTTTAGAAACTTATGCCACGGTATGAATATGAGAGGATATGGCACATGCATGTTATGCCGACAGATAATATTCTATAAATAATTAAAAGTATGATTCATGTACATTTGGTTAATATAATAATATTATAATAACATTTAATAAGTTAAAATTAAATATCCATGTCAGAACAAGGTGACAAAGCATGTCTAGATGATTGCAGCAATATTATGATTTTGGGAGCCAATATAAACTTACATATTATCATCATCATCATCACTGTATTCATTGTCGTCTTGATGAGAAAATCTTCGTGCCATTCTTTTCCTCACTGGCAATGGACTGGATTGACGCACCATTTTACTGAAATCATAAATATGTTTGTGTTATCTGCAATGCATTGTTTGTTATAGTATACCAAGGATCTTTTATTACTACAGGATAAACCAGTTGAGTTTTTGGTTAAGAAGAAATTCAACTTTATTCTCCTGGTTTAAGGTCTATTATACTTTGACAATTCTGTAGACAGAAAAACGAGCCGAGTGAGAGGCCCCAGTTGGGACCATGTCACTCTCACTCCGAGTTGCCATGCCAAAATAATATTATCGTTGGGTAGTGATTGGTGGTTTTTAAATCAAGCAAATTAATCAATTTATTATTTATCGTGACTCTTGTTTTATCATATAAACAATAGTCACGATAAATAATAAATTTATTTATTTGCTTGATTTAAAAACTACCAATCACTCAAATTTAAAAAAAAATGAATTAAATTATTATTTATCGTGACTATTGTTTATATGATAAAACAATAGTCACGATAAATAATAAATTAATTTATTTGCTTGATTTTAAAACCACCAATCACTACCCAATGATAATATTATTTTGGCATGGCAACTCTGAGTGAGAGGGACACGGTCCCAACTGGGGCCTCTCGCTCGGCTCGTTTTTTGTGCAGTAGTGAACAGTCCAGGTAGGTATGTATTTACGTTCGTGTAGTATACACATTCCTTTCTTAATGCCATTTTTTTTTATTTGACGAAAGGTGGAAAGAGCTTCGTCAGTTATACCAATAAGGTTTGTACCAGGGTTGTTGTAGAATTTTAAAATGCATAAGTGGGTGCCCAAGGAGTGTCTAGTTTGGGGGTTTTGGTGGAATTTACATTGTATTTGATCACAATAAATGTTAAATCTATCTTGATAGATCAAAGAAAATATAATTGAAATCTATTCTGAAATTACTAATCTATTATTTGATTGATGGCTAACCTCATGACATTATCAACTTCATCTGTCCCATGCCCTCCACGGTCACTGTGAGTGGATAGATTGTGTCTACTGGAATTCGAATTATTCATGCCGTATCGTCCCATGTCACTGTGGATAGGTCTTCTGGGTTGCGGTGTGAGATCTCTCTGCCTCTGAAATAGATATTAATTTTGAAGTTCCACACAATGACAATATGAAGAAGGAGGGAGACATGATCATCCAAAATAGTCGAACTCAACAACAGAGTCAATGGACAAAGTAACTATGGAACATCATTTTCAAAAGCATGTCTGTATCCCACTATTATTATAAATGTGAAAGTATGGATGGATGGATGTTAGTTACTCTTTCACGCAAAAACTACTGAACGGATTTGGATGAAATTTGGAACATGGATGGTTTATAACTTGGATTAACACATAGGATACTTTTATCCCGATAGTATGTTCCCGTGGGACAAATTATGCGCGGACAAAGTCGCGGGGAAAAGCTAGTTGATAATAAAGCTCATCAATGATAGCCTTCAAAAAGATATGATACGTGAATTTCGCTGTAGGTAGTGGTGCGTTGAGTTTAGTTATAGTGATTAGAAGGCACAATATCTGGCTAATCTGCAGTTGCACATGCAATTTACATCCTCTTTATCTCGTATTAAATACCCACAATAGACTGATAATAACAATTATAGCCCTTTTACCGTCCCACTTCTGGGCACAGGTAAGGTCTCCCCTCAATGTGAGGGGGATACAGGCCATAATCCAGAATGCTGACCCAGAGCAGGTTGGTGGATCCATGATAGATGACCCAGAGCAGGTTGGTGGATCCATGATAGATAAGATTGAATTTTAATACATAACCGCTTACACTGGTATTCAAAAGCATAATGTACTAGTTACCTACAATCACTGAAAGTATAATGAAAATATTAGTTAGAAAATAAAAACGTATTACCTTCTCGTCGGGGTTATCACTCATTTCATATCACACTGAAACAGCTTAAAATATAATAATTTGTAGCCTATGTTCGTAAGTACTATTTTCATACTATTCACTATTGAAGTACGAAATATTATCTACTAAAATACCAACAGTTAACTGCGAAATGATAATTTATTTTTGTAGTTTATTTACGTCATTTATGTACGACACGTCCAAGCAGAGTTGCGAAATCTTCTTTTCCTTTTACCCTAATTGTGCATTATTTTGGAAAAAATACCCTAAATCCTATTTAAATTAATTAACTAAATATTAAAAAAATTGTCTGTTGTGATGAATAGTTTCTTCTCACAGTTACAAAATGAGAAGAGGAAAAATATTGTTGTCCCTAACTTACTATTTAACGCAGAACTCCAGTGGTAAATACCATAGAAATGTGGGATAGGACTTAAGACGATACAAGAAAAAAATGAATTTTAGTTTCGGGGTGTGGCTGGCGTCGCGTGAGCTGCCGAAGGATATATCCCTCTCGCTTAGCTAGGACAGAACAGCTATGGAGTAGACTATAGTATAGTTATTTTTTGAAGGAACAATATTGTTTAATTCGTACAATTAAAATAATATGTCCCAGTGCACCTTTTAAAATAGATGAAATGGATGAAAATATTCAAATATATTTTTTTCGTTTTATATGGGATTTTTATGTCGAGTGTATTTGAAAAAAATAATTTAATTTCTATGTTGTTTTTATTGCTGAAGACAAAGTAAGTCAAAAGAAGACAAACGATACCTACAATATGCTGATAGATACGTAAAACAATACTTCGATCGTATAATAGCCTATAACCAGCGGACGATCCAGACGCGTCCAACGATATCTCATTAGTCAAATTATTATGATATAAAAATAGTTTGGACGTTATACGGGAGCAGATGAACATACATACATATCGGTCAAAATCATAACCCTCCGCCCACCGTAGTCGGGTAAAAATGTACATACTCTGTGTCAGTGACTGACTGCCGGATATGAGTATCTTTTTCATGTTTCGTAGGCTAAGGAATACTTTGGTACTTAACTTCGATGCCGATCATGAAGTCATCAGCGGTGTCATAATAATTTTTTTTACCATATTTAATTTATGTTTTAATTTAATTTTCAGTTTTTATTAATTTTATTGATTTAACCATGCATTTATTTTTTGTTTATCTTTTTATCTTTATTTTTTTATTTATCAAAATCACCCTTAGACTGGTTACCGCCACAGGTGACAAGAGGGCTGGCTCTTTCCTTGCTCAAAAAATTCGCTTGACAACAGGAACAGCTTGAATACAGGGAGGACATGCAGCCAGTATCCCACGCGGACGGTATTTGTTTAATTAGGGGTAGGTTTTTATTTTATTGCGTTTTATTTTAATTTATGTTATTATGTTATATTATATTGTATTTTAATGATAAAACATGAAAAATTAAAAAAAATCACTAAAAAGGCTGAAATAATATTTCTATTACCTACCACCTCTGCCTACCCCTTCGGGAAAACCGGACGTGATGGTGTGTTATCGAGTATTTGGGGTCGGTGCCAATCTATCTTCTTACTTTTATAGTAGGTAGACTTGGCATACCAAGATTGGCACCGACTCCAAATACTCGATAACACACCATCACGTCCGGTTTTCCCGAAGGGGTAGGCAGAGGTGGTAGGTAATAGAAATATTATTTCAGGCTTTTTAGTGATCCAGGTTTTTTTGAAGTCGGTTTGTTTTTTTTTATAAAAATAATTTTATTTCACGATTTTTAGTGGCGCCATACCAATGAACATTTTGGCATTTTGAACCATATGAAGTAAGCCCAACAAAAGGTAACTGCTGTAAATCTTTGAGAAATTCCCTCGACTGTCTATGGTCTCCATCATTAGACCTGTAATGGCACTTATAACCCATATGGGTGTAAAGTTCTCTCCAATACAAATTAATCAAGCCCAAACACCAGGTAATTGTTGTAAATCGTTGAGGAGTTCCCTCGACTGTCTTTCGGCTCCATCATCAGATCGACTCCAGACCTTCATAAAATAGTAGTGCTTTAAAATACTTAATGAAAAAAATTACAAACGCACTAGTCGCTCCTACGATTTTCGAAGGTTCCCCTCGATTTCTCTGGGATGCCATCATCAGATCCTTATCATGGTACCACCGCTGGGATATCTCCTTACCAACAAAAAAAGAATCATCAAAATCGGTTCATAAACAACGAAGTTATCCGCGAACACACATAAAAAAAAAATATATACGGTCGAATTGAGAAACCTCCTTTTTGAAGTCGGTTTAAAAATAAATATATATTTTTTTTTAAATTTAATTTTACTTTTATTTATTGTGAAATTATAATAATTTTAATAATCAATATTGGACTATGTCTGAAACAAAAACATTGAATTGAATAATTTAAAAAATACAAAAATTATCACATTAACTCGTTAAATCACGGTTTACACCCGCTAGAACGAAAAAGATCCTAACATGGTAGGTAGGACCTGAGGGTTGGCCAGTTAATTACTTAAAATACACTATATTTATTTCAAGAAAACATTCATAAGATCTGAAGGCGTCGGACTCGCACATAAAGGGTTCCGTACCACCGTAGAATAAACACATCAAAAATATCAAGTTTGAGACTTGATATTTATTTTTAAATGTTATTATATTTTTAGTATTTGTTCTGCACCGGCAACAGAAATACACATTCAGTGAAAATTTCAACTCTCTACCTGTTACGGTTCGTGAGATACAGCCCGCGCTGACAGACGGATAGACAGACAGACGGACAGCGTAGGCCTAGTAATAGGGTCCCGTTAGCACCCTTTGGAACCCTAAAAAGTAGCCTATGTTCTCCGCCAAGACCCAGTCTATCTCCATACCAAAATTCATCAACATTGGTTCAGCGGTTTAGCCGTGAAAAGGTAACAGACAGAGTTACTTTCGTTTATAATATAATAGATTGAATAGGACGGACAAACATTTTCCTATCCATATCTGTAATGTTATTTTTTACGATAATTTATTGATGTATGATATATTTATTACTTGCCCATCCATACCTACAACAAACGCAATAAAGCGACTCCATTGTTTTGACAAGCAATGTATTCCCACTGTCGGCCCAAGACCATGCTGCAAGTATATAACAGTAAGCGAAATAGGGAGTTTTTACAGAAATGACACGAATAACTATGAAATGACAAGAGATGACACAAAATGACAAGAGATGACACAAAATGACAAGAGATGAAAAGAAATTACACAAGACAAGGAAAAGCAAACGAAAATCACGCTGCAGTGCAGGTCATAGGTTCGATTCCTGCCCAGGACATGCAGTTGTGTGCATGAACATGTCCGCATGTCCCGAGTCTAGGTGTAATTAAGTGTATATTTCGTTTGTATTTACAAACAAAAAGTAGTATATGTAGTAATATCAGTTATCTGGTTTCCATAGTACAAGCTCTGCTTAGTTTGGGATCAGGTAGTCATGTGTAAAAAAAATTCCAAGGATATTTATTTATTTACCATAGGCGTCGGCGGACTGTAAATACTATACTGTACCTGTAATGTGGCACGACCGTAATATTTTTTCGTAATATTTTTTAAAAAATCCTTCACAGTTCCGACGTCGAACAAGTCCGAGCGGACACTGACAATACAAAGTTAGAGAGAGACATGGTTAGTTCAAGTACTTAAAATGTGAGATGGCGATATTGTGCGCGCGCTCGGAAATAAACAACGTAAGCGCCAAACCACATTTTCTTGAATAAAAAAAAAACTACTTCATGAATTAAAATATGGTTGAAGGGTAGTTTAGATATCATTATTTGCTATGTTTTAGAAATAATTTCGTGATCTAAATCGTAAAAACATCGTGGTAGCAAGGAAAATTGTAAATAATTAGAGCTCATTTCATAATTTTTTTTTATCGAGAAAATTTCGTCAAATCGTGATTTGGATTTAAAGATACTCAAGATAATATAGTCAAAAACATACATCTAAATATAAGATTCCTAGTCCACATACTTACTTAAAGAAAAAGTAGAATAGAAAATCAACCAAATTTCGAACCCTCGTCTGAATGTAAGTACATTATTGCAATCGTTACTCTCGTGCCTTCATTTTCTAGTAACAAATAATTTAATTGGCACTTCCTAGCACAAGGTACTCATATTATTTGTTACTAGAAAATGAAGGCACGAGAGTAACGATTGCAATAATGTAGCAAACAATGATGCCATTTTTCACAAATAAACAGCGATTAGGCTCCAAAAAATACCCGAAGAAATCCCATGCTCCGCAAATGACCTAATAGCATATTTTTTACTCAGAATCTAGGGTACATTATCCAAAGTTGGCATCCCTGAGACCAAGAATCAAAGAAAACCATAGACCGGTAGCGAGAGCAATGAATGGCCGTTTTTCGATTACACGGCACGGCACCGGCGACGGCAGCATGGCGGCAGCTTTTTCATTGGTCATTGACCCGTTGTCATTGGTTACTGACCAATGAAAACCCCGCAAATAGCTGTCACTGTGCCGTCGCCGGTGCCGTGCCGTGTAATCGAAAAACGGCCAATGAATGTCATGGTGTCATTGGTGCGTTCCATTCACTGTTAATTTTGTTATTTTCGTCCACAAAAAGTGTTAAAAACGATAATAATGATCACTTTCAGTACAAGTTGGTGCGAGTGGAACGAGATTTGTGATCGAAAATAACGAAAATTACAAAATTAACAGTGAGTGGAACGCACCACATGCAAAGAGAATGCAGTACCCTCTACATTCTCTTTGACAGTAGGTACCCAACGCACTACCTATATCCAAGGAAGTTTTAAGTCTCTAACACCTGGAATGCGGACTTGGCAGCAAAAGTGAAGCCGACAACGATATACCATATTGAACGTTGTTTCCTTTGCCAACAAGAGTGTCCATAATATTATGAAAATTTGAGAACGTCCTCATGGACATCTAGTGAAAACGTGCTTTTGTTCCCAGATTGTTATGATAGGAAAATAATAAAATAAGGAAAGGGATGCTTATTTTCTTAAGAACATGAGTAGGTACAATAAATTAGTCTGCGGTGGCCAAACCACACGAGTGCCTGTCTGTATCTTTGCAATCTTTGCTACCTAAATGAAGTTACAAAATAGTATTTAAGATCGTAGATTTTGCCACTTTGTAATATAAAGTAACATGACACTTCACACGCTTGGACGTTGTCTAGGCTCTCCATATCTATGGTTTTTCCTATACTTATCTTTCCTATATTTACTCTTTTTCTATGCTATAAAAGGTACCCACTACTGTTAACATGTTATGTTTGATTTGGGCTGTGCAAGTTGTGACAGACAGACATAGAGACAGATAGACGGACAACAAAGTGATCATATTAGGGTTTAGTTTTTTTCCTTATTAGGTACGGTAGCCTAAGAATATCCAACTAATTAGACCATAAGTCAAAATTAAAGGACAATGGGCAAAATTGTATGGGACTTGGTCCAAATATCCACCACTGACGAGACCTACGTAACCCGATAGACCACTAAATACTGAGTAACTTTTACAAAGACAGTTCAACAAAATAAGCTGTCAGTAAAAAATATGGGCAGTTTAAAATAAAAAAAAAATTCACACTTAGTGTTATGTCTTATACATTTTTTTCGAAAGGCAACAATATAAATACTCTTACTAACATTAAATAAAAATAAAATAAGCTGTCAGAAAGCAAAAAATGCCGTGAAAAATATTTTATTATTATTTTTGTTACCTGATGAAAAGTGAACAAAAACAACAACAGCAGCATTCTTACGTATTTTCTGATGTTGCGCTTCTATAAAATAAATAAGCAGGTACCTTCTATGCGTTACCTTACTTTTTCACTTATCATCAGGTAACAAAAATAATAATAAAATATGTTTCACGGCATTTTTTGCTTTCTGACAGCTTATTTTATTTTTACTTAATGTTAGAAAGTGTATTTATATTGTTGCCTTTCGAAAAAAATGTATAAGACATAACACCAAGTGTGAAATAAAAAATAAAAATATTTTTTTAAACTACGCATATTTTTGTACTGACAGCCTATGTTGTTGAACTGCCTTTGCAAAAGTTACTCAGTATGTAGTGGTCTATCGAGTGACGTAGGTCTCGGAAGTGGTGGACATTTGGATCATTTTTGCCCATTGTCCTTTGTGCTAACGAAAAGGAACAGTGAGGGCAGGGCATTTTCTTTTAAAACTCGTTGTGTTAATTTAGGGACATAATCTGTCGGCTTAAAATGCTTGCTGCATATGACGGAATTTTGGGTATTTTTTCTGTAGCCAATAGGTTGTAACCAATGTAATTCGTTGTAACCAATTTACACGCCTGGGATCTGTAGTTTTAGGTAATCTGAAAAAGACAAAATAGTTTTTTTTGCTTTTTATTGCTTAGGAGTAATCGGGAAGTGTAAAGTCAAAAGTCGTCCAGATTTCAAACAATTTCAATCGACACACCATCGGTCTCGGCCTTTATTTTATATTGTCCATCAAGGGTTGCAATGCTGACCGCGCTGTGGAGGCCTGGAGCTGCGCTGCGCCGCGCTTTCGGCCATCAACAACGCACCCAGCAACACACTCATTACAGACCGTGGCAGTAATGTACTATTAAAAAGTAACATAAGGGTAAAGGAAAGGGGCCCCGAGAATTGCATTGCCTAGGGGCCCTGAAAGGGTTAATCTGGCCCTAGACGTGCGCGTTCCTCGAGCGTGTGAACGACGCGAACGTCGTGTGCGAGCCCGGCGAGCCGTGACAACGCGGCGTGAGCGTCGCGTTTTACCAGCGTGTGGTCTGTCGCGCGTTGCAAATGCGACCGACTTCAAAAAGTAGCGATGCAGTCGTGCGGCAACGAAAATCGCGACTTTATCGCTGCAAACTGTTCCCGTGGACGATATTCCTCAGTTAACACAGACACATAATAAGATTTATGTTATAGTCCTTTTTACTACCGAAATTTATGTCACCCGTACATCTAAAATGTACTTAACGTGGAAAACATAGTTACCCACTTACCTATGTTAAGATAATCCTTAAATCGGATAATATTCGCTTTTACACCCTTCCATTACGCATATTCTACCCATTTTTATGAGAAAATTCAGCACAATCCTCTAGATTTAAAATTCGCTGAAAATGTCGTGTGTCACGCAAATTGACGTTCTGTGTTTCAAGTTTTTAATTTTATTTCTGCTACGATTCCTATAGACATCACGGAAGTGACAATTACAAGCGAATTATTAAAGAAGGTAAGTACTTATTTCCAGATATTTATTTATATTTGAAATTTTAATCTTGGGATATTCTTATACTTGACCATAGGTATTTCATTAATCGACTTTATTGTTTATTATTCTTAACATGAAAATGTACCAAGTTTAAGGTGATCGAATAAATATTAACTGGCAACACAAGGGTTGAAAGGTTGTACTGTTAGAAAGGGAAAGAAGGCGCAGTTATAGGTATCTGGCTGGGACCGGTTTTTATAAAGCCTGCATCGTGGGCGTTAAGTCCGTCAGATAAGGTTTATTTTTGAATGAATGAAAGGAAAATAAAGTTTGTAGTCCACAGTCCTCGTTCAATGGTATTACGTTCATGCCTATATCATAGATTTATTATTAGGTAGGTACCTACCTACCTACCTATTTATATGTGATGTCATGTCATTGCGGACTGGCTGGGGGAAGTTTTGACCACAGAGCAATGACCATAATATAGATCGATGCCATAATATTATTATTATAATGGCCTGCGTACGTTGGCAGACGGTAGGGGAGAGCATTTTAATTTTATCAATCGAATTTAAGACTTATCCAATCGAAACAAGGTATATATTTCAACGCTTGGTGATCGACCCTACCTGGAGCATCTCGGTGCATCGAAGAGCACGCCGCCCCGGTGCGGCGCCGGAGGATACAGCGGTGGGAGGCGGCGGTATACGCCGGTGTGCGCCGATGTGCGCTGGAGTCCGCCAGGCCGCGCCGTGCGCCGCCGCGCTCCGGGCGGCGAACGCGGGGTAGCGCGGGGGAGTCCACTCTCCGGCAGCCCGTCAACTACCGTGGCTACTCGGCGCATGCCGCGCCATACCGGCAGCTACCGCGGCATGCCGGAGGCTACCGCGGTATACCGGCGGTAAGATGCGGTATCGCAGAAGATTTTTCTCGTCAGTGTGCGCTGGCGGATTGAGGGATCCTCCTCGATGCTCTCCCCTGCCGTCCGCAGTGTGCGCCGGCCATTATGCTACAATATGCTATTGAAATGCGAAAGTAACTCTGTCTCTCTGTCTGTTACGCAAAAGTACCCAGGTAGGGTAGGTGTAACCTGCTAATTGCTTTGAAAACTGTTAGCTGCAAGCATTAAAAAGCGAAGTTTCACAGGTAGGTATTTAATTTAAAAAATGGTCTTTGGAGAGAAATGTTTTATTAGTTACTTCTAAGAGATCACAAAAAATTTAGTAGGTATTTCTTCTTGCAAAATAAAAACTAACTTAGTGTAAAATAAACTAAAATAATACCAAAATACAAGCACGTAGAATAAAGATGGGAACTGGAATTATAACGAATCGTACTCCGACATTCGTCATTCTGAAAACCGATTCGCGTGCAACAGGTTTGGATGGATAAATGGCAAGAGCAGACTGTTCCTGTTCTTCGTTCTTTTTAATTTTTTCATCTAGCCAGGCTTTGAAAGTGTAAGTTGGTAAAATGTCTGCCATTTTTTTATTGACGGCGTATGTAGCCGACATCTCTTTGGAGCAATCATCTTGTCCTCTGTAGACAATACCCAAAAGTTCGTTGTCAAATATCACCGGCCCACCTGTGTCTTTGAAACATGTCGGAACCTTTGTCTCCACACAGTCGAAATATCCTTTTAAAATGTCTAATGCCTCGAAAGGGGATCGATTTTCCATGCCCACATATTGCAGTTCTCTAGTTTGTCCAATATCAGCATTTAAACCAAATCCTATACCTTCAATATCAACGACGGACCGTGGATTAGAGAAATTGCTTAGTTTAATTTTTGATGCAATACTGTTGTTATGTTTCTCAGTATAAACCAGTCCAACATCTTTTGAAGATTCAGATCCCGTAAATGTGGGAAATCTTTCAGTTTTTATTACATGGAGCGAAACAGTCGTCTCATCTTTTTTGTCGGTAGTTGAATTCAATAATACGTAACTTAAAGGTTGTTGGGTACATTGGGCTGTAGTCAAAATCAAACCATTGGAGACAACTATACCTGAACACAAATATTCGTTCTGTTGTGACATTATAGCTGCCATGAATGGAAACTGTTTAGGATGCGCAGCGCGTATTTCGTGCAATTGACTATTTTGTCTTCTCGTACATGTAATATTGTTGGGTTCACTTTCAATGGGGATGTCCAGAGATTCATCTTTAGCCTCATCATTTGCTTCGCCGATCTCCTCTCTGTTTTCATCCACACTTTTCTTGACATTTTCACCTGCACACGTAGGTATAAAACCAAATGTAAATGCAACAAAAAGTAGAAAATGCAGAAATATGAATTCAGACTTCATCATTAATTAATTAAAATTGGCAAACTTCTTCATATACGAAAATTCTAGTTCTTTTGTCGCTTCTTTCACATTTAAATTTTTCTATTTTAGTACACTTTTATGCTGCCAGTGGATATTATATTCTGCTATGATAGAACAAAATCTTTTTGGTGTGTTAACATGGTGTTTATGAGTGTTTATGTGATTTTCAGAAATGTTTCTAGCCATACGTTCATTATACGCTTTGGCTAGGATACTCGAACGAATTGAATGGTCTAAGCTACGATACGATGCAAAATACATGATGTAGGTACTAGATCAATAGATACCTATTGTAGGTACTAACCGACGCGCACTTCTTTATCTTCCGGCCCTTTACTATTTTTATTTTTATACTGGAGTCTGGCTGGATAATGGCTGGAATCCCCATCGCATTGAGGGGAGGTCCGTGCCCAGGAGTGGGAATTGGGACGTTAAAAGGGCTATTATTATTATTACCTATATTATTATACTGGAGTCGGAGTTTTTTCAGTTTACTCTTGCAAACAAGATCCAACTGTACAATTTAATACTTAACAGGTTGCCCATATTTTATAAACCGAGATATTGAATAGACTGGGATGTAGCCTACTTAGTAACATGTTCGTTGTCATGTTTGACCGTGTCGGCGGGTGGCGCGAGGTCCTACAGTCTGCTTTGTGTGAAAAAGCATTGTCAGTATATAGGTACAACCACGCACTTATATTATGAAGTCCAGAGTAGCATAAGTACCTACTGATTAGGTACTTAATTCCATGGAGTTTCCTTTGAGTTGAGTACCTATCTTTGTTTTGGTAGGTACCTACGTGAGTCCAACACAAAAGTGTACAGAGTTCGTGGGTGGCTGTACTTGGGCTGTACCACAGAATAGATAAGGAGTACAGAAGTTGCACTCCTTTGATCTTGAAGAAAGCCGACATTTTAAATTATTATTATTACCTAAACTTGCCGTGCCCGACCGCGCGCAATCTAAATTGTGCCTTGACGCAACGCGTTAGCGTATGTAATTCGCCGTCCCGCTGCCGCACGCTGCTGCACGCTACTTAACCTTCAATCGGTAGGGTTGTCACAATTAATAAAAATAAAATAGTACCAACATTTTTGTATTTAAATGTTAATTAAAACTATACATTTTAAAAAATTACAGTTGTTGCACTTTAATGTAATGCCTTCGATATTTTTTGTCTTTAAAATAGCGGTTATTAAATTTAATGGCAGCATAAATGCGAAATCTAACAAATAATTTAAAAATGTAGTCTGAAGGGAAGCATGGACCTGGAGTGGTGAAATTAATATGTTTTAGTAAATTAATTAGCGCATATAACAGCACGCAATAGCATGGGAACAATACGCAATAGCATAGCATGGATGCATAGTAGAATATCAAGCAACAGCAAGTGCAAGTCGCTCATTGAGTTATGACCGTTAACCTTGAATTTATAGTTCTCTCACTCGCTTTTTCCGCCGGTGGCCGAGTGCTCACAAAACGCTACGGCAACTAGTATCTACTTACATCGACTTAGGTAAGTGTCTAATACGAATATAGGTAAGTAGAAAAACTGGCAACACGATGGATCTCGTCAACTATGAAAGGAATTAAGGTAGGTAGGTATTCCGTAATCGATGCTAGTAGGTATAACGTGGTATAACCGTAAAAAACTGTCATTTCATTCTGTTCCAAATTACATATTTTCGCTTCAATTCCACTATTCGATCCTACCTCTTGTAAATAACGTCTACTGCACTGAACTATGAGCTTCTTTTTATATCTAAATAACAAAATAAAACTTCAATTAGCTTCAATTACCTTTCACAATCAGCTGGCAAAGAAAAAAATGTCAATTTGCAGTTTCTATAACTATTTAGACAGCCATATACGCCACAGTTCGTCTTGCTCGTCATTTTTAATTTTAAAATAATAATTCCAACGCGAGCGACCAACCAAAAGCGCGCGAAACGTTATAGCGCGTGTTCACGCCAGGAGCGCGGCAGCCATATTGAATTGCGTACAGACTTTGTACGCGAACCGATCGGAGCTAGTTCGACCGAAACCACAGAGTGACTGAGGCCTGGCTGTACCTAGGTGTCTATGGGTGTGGTCTGTAGAGTCAAATGAGTTATTATCTGTGGTTATGTTATTTTTATAACTGACGTTTATTTGACGTTCTGTTCGTTCTTTTTAACGATTGTCAGCTTAGGGTCATTTACCCTAAACTTTGGGTAGGGTAGTTTAGGGTTATTTTTTGAGTTTTGTTTAATATTTTTTTAATAAACGGAAGCGTTAATAAAAATACAAAAAAAAAACTTTAAGAAACTATTAAAAAAAAAAATCTTAGGTATAAGGAAAATAAGACGGCAGCCCTCGCCGTGAAGCGAGTCAGTCCAGTTTAAGTACGTTCGTGGTCCAGTCATTCAAAGACAATATAACCACTACGTCATCAGAAGAATATCTAGTATCTCCCATACTAATCCTATGATTCGCAAAGTGTATGAAACGGACAACTATCAATATGACGGTGGATATGGTTCGTTTATATTAAGAAGGCGATGAATAAGTCCGGTTTACAGCTCTTTATGTCAAAAGTAAAATTAATTTGATCCGTTCATAATTAATAATGTTGTTTTTATGATTCTGGTTCAAATTAATTCAATTTTATTTACTAAAGAATAATTAAAACATTATCATAAAAAATAGATTCAATTAAAATATAAATTCACATAGATGTCATTTTACTCCACTGACTTATTAATCAGACTTTAGGCCTTGGCACTTTTTTCTCATTTAAGAGAATTTTGTAGCCACCATAACAGGAGAAGTTCGTTTCCTAAAAAAACATGTTTTCTCTATTGACTTTCGCCAGCCTGCAGTAGTGCAGTCATCCAGACTTTTGCCAGATGGGGGGTTTCCCTGCAAATTCGGGGGCTTTTTTCGCCTTTGGGGGGAGATTCGGGGGGACAGATTCTTTGGGGGGGTTTTCGGAGGGGGGGGGGGGAATAAACACTGAGGATCATCAATACCTACTTATTTTCAGTAATAAAGTCTATATATTAATTCAATTAGTTCGATATCGTTTTGTGACGAAGTTATTGAAAGAGTACCTATTTTTGTTTTTGTATACTAAAAATGAAAATTGATTATAAAAAAAATACAAATAGAAATTTTAAATGAGTAAAAACTGCTTTCGGGGGATTTTTTCTCAAAAAGCTAATTTTCGGGGGTATTTTGAAGAAATTTTGGGGGGAAACTCACATGGTCATCTGGCATCACTACTCATCCATCAATCAGTCTTTGAAATTTAATTTGTACGGTCAAGTGAGTTGGCGATATAATTTATAGGTTTGCTGTTAAAAACGAAAAATAACCTTAGTAAAAGATGTCTAAGAAGAAGGGAAACAAGAAAAATCAGGACTTCGAAGATGATTTGGAAGAGAAAAAGAATGTTACCAACGATACTCATGAGGTAACCAAAAGTAAAGGAAAAGGGAAGAAAAAAGGTAAAGGTAACGCTGGCGACTGGAGCGACAGTGACGAAGAAGTTCCGAAAAAACCTCACGTGTCAGACGACGATGAAGCGCCCAAACCAGTCGCGAAGAAGTCACAAAAGAAAGGTAGGTACTAAAACATATGTTACCTCAATGAAATCTTGAAATTATTTTGTGACGAGCCCGTAGGCGTGGTTGGTAAGATTCTGCCTATCACGCTGCAGGTCGTAGGTTCGATTCCTACCCGGGACATGGATTTGTGTGCATGAACATGTCTGTATGTCCCGAGTCTGGGTGTAATTATATATATTTACAAACAAAAAGTGGTATATGTAGTAATATCAGCTATCTGGTTTCCTTAGTACAAGCTCTGCTTAGTTTGGGATCAGGTAGCCGTGTGTAAAAGAATGTCCCGGGATATCTATTAATTATTATTTATAGGATATTTATTATTATTAAATCAGTTAAAGGTGGTGGTTTTGAAGGTGGTAGAGCCAAGCTGTAGCCAATTGACTGCAGCTCATAAACGGGCTGGCTCGACCGGGGTAGTACCACCCTCTCACAGAAGATCGGCATAAAGCAGCTATTACAGCTGCGTTTCGTACGATGAGTGAGAGAGCCGTAAGCCCACCCCCCCTCCCCCTCCCTCCATCCCACTCCCCTTCAGGTCGGCAATGTGCGAGCAATACCTTTGGTATTGTAAGCATCTATAGGCTACGGTAACTGCTTAACATCAGGCGGGCCGTACGCTTTTTTGCCACCGCAGTCCTATAAAAAAAAAAAAGTTAAGGACTGGTGCATTATATAATTCTTGGACAATGCTCAGAGTTTACCTAGTACAAACCCGTGTATATTTGTAATGTATATTTATTTGCAGCAAAGAATAAAAAGAAGGGTCATGAATCTGACGAGGAGGTGGATGATAGTAAATCAACAGTGAGCAACGCAACAAGTGGTGCTACAAAAACCCCAGCCAAGCCCAGTAAAAAGAAGAAAGGTACATTGAGTCAGATGCTGCCTATCTGGTTAACATTTATTATTCCTGATTTTACATATTTTACTTCATTTTTAGCAAAAGGAAAGAAAGATGATGATTGGTCTTCAGAAGGTAGTGATGTAGAGCTTAAAGAAGTATCAGAAGATGAAGTTGTTGTACCAGTTAGCAAAAAGAAAAGTAAGTTTTTTTATAATCCCACTAATACCTATTATAAATGTGAAAGTTTGGCTGATTGATGATGATGGATGTTTGTTACTCTTTCACACTAAAACAACTGCACGGATTTGGATGAAATTTGGAATCCAGATAGTTTATAACCTGGATTAACACATAGGATACTTTTTATCCCGATAGTATGTTCCCGTGGGATAAATTATGCGCAGACAAAGTCACGTGCAAAAGCTAGTAAATAATAATTATCGCCAGACTTAACACACCAACTGTATGGTCCCAAATTAAGACAACACTCATGGCTACTGTACAATGGACTAGGGGCGATTCTAGTGACACCCCGACCAAGACAAATTATGGAAAAGCCATTTCTGAAATTAGTCTCTGGAGAGAATCCAACTCTCAACCACCCGATGCCGTGAGCCAAGCGGCCTACGCTTGAACCACCGCACCAAGCAGTCATCCAATTATTGTGCAATAACTATGAAATTTATTTATGCTTATAAATCATACTAAATAATGGTTTCAGCCAAAAATAAAAAGAAAAATATAGAAGCCGAATCATCAGATGAGGAGGATCATGATGATTCAAAGTCAGTGGTGAGCAATGTATCTAGTAATCAAGCTAAACCTGCGGCTAAGGCGAAAAATAAAAAAGGTTGGTTACATTTTGTGTCTCTAGCTCTTAGGGTCAATAATATGTACTTGACAAGTTGATTTTAATAATTATTTCTGTTGACTAGATGATAAACTTCTTGTAAGACATTTCATTAGTTAATACAGTATTTATTTCCATTGAATTACCTTCAAGAAGACTAACGGCCGAATACTCGTACGCAACTTAAATTTGAGAGCTGCTTAACTTTGACGCGCCATACAAAAAATGACAGTTAACGATGTCTCAAACTGCTAAGTGGGACTTAAATATTTAAGTAGCTTTTGAGTATTCGGCCGTAGGGCTATTAAATACATTACCGCAACCTTATTATGTATACAAATACCAATGTTAATTATATAACAGCAAAGTTTAAAATCAAATTACAAGCTTAGTTGTGATAACCAAGTTTTGGCCTACTGGATGATGTTGAATATAATTTTTCATGGATTCTTTCAGGCAAAGGTAAGAAAGAAGACTGGCCCGATGAAGAGAGTGATAAAGAATTAAAATTACCGTCAGAGGATGAAGAAGAGGAAATACCTATTCCTGTTAAAAGTAAAGGTAAACTATATCTTGTGATAACTTTTTAAAACCAGGTAGTAAAAACTTGGCATGGAAGCCCGATAATAGTAAATCAATTATATCTGGAATTTGTTGTTTGACAGATTAATTTTGGCACAGATTACATTTATTTGTTTCTTGACTAGGTAAGCTCAAAAAGAAGAATAATATGGATGACTTAGAAGCTGAATTAAAGAAATTCGAAATCAAAGAAGATGAAGTGGTTGAGGAAACACCTGTAAAAAGCAAGGTAAATATGATCTATACATTTTTCAATACCGTAAGGCAAGTTTCAAACTAAATTAGTTCTTTTGGCAAAGTAAATAAAGTTAAAAATACTCCGGAATTTTCGCTTAATTGCCAAACACTGTCTTTTTGGTGTGAACTGACTTTATCGAAAGCTTTGTGGTATTGTTTAAATAGTGTAATGTTTTGGCAATTAGGATAAGAAGAAGAAAGCAGAGCCCAAACATGAAGAGCCTGCTCCTGCTGAGGCAGAGGCTATGGAGGAGGATGATAAGGTATGTCTGAACTATGAACACTGTAATATCAATCACATAGTTCAACATTAGTAGGACCCACAACGCAACAAAATAATTTAATTTAATAAATTTGTGGGCGATTTTAATTGTTTATCGGGTCTTGCTAATTTCGATTCGGATTTTATTCAGGACAAAGCTCATACCCCGATTGCCATGTCGATCTGTCGCGGACTATATGTAGTATTTCTATTGCACCTTTTTTAAGTATCTTTTTATCCTGTTAGCCTAGCATGTCTAAGTGTAATCAGTAACTCAGTGTGACAACATTCATGATATTACGAAATCTCACAGATTTGGTTACAGCATTTTCCTGCCTCTTCATTCATACAAGAGAACGGTACGATATCTATGTGTCGCATGTTTTTTATCTTCTCACAATCTATTAAATGTTTAGCCTACAGAACTCCCAGACAGAGACCAATCAGAGCCATTGGAGAAGAAAATGAGTCACAAAGAGAAGAAGAAATTAAAGAAGCAACAAGAGTATGAGAAGCAGGTGGAGTTGTTGACTAAGAAGGGAGGGCAGGGCCACAGTGATCTGGACTCCAACTTCACCGTCAGCCAGGCGCAGAAGTCTGCTGGTATGTTGTCATCTGTCTTCATCATGCATAATACATATCTCCCAATTGGCTCCTATGTGTCTAAACGAGCCAATAGCGTCAGAAACACGTGAGTGACGTGAAAACAAGCGATGGCTATTGGTTATTCACATGGACAAGTTACTAAGGGGACTGGCCCTAAGCAAGTCGGCCTAGTACTAACATCGACATAAAACGAAGCGAGTAGTTCAACTATTTACCGGTAAATAGTAAAATGAAAATGAAAAAACAATGACCACTTTTTGTTTCATACAAATATCTAATAAGGACACCTCTTTCTTTAGTCATTACTCTGTGGTTATTCATTTGCAAGTAATCAGTCCCTAGGCAAGGGGCTGCTCCGAAATACGAAAGGAAATTTTTCGGCTGACTACGTTTTCCTACACTCCGAAAGTGTTTCGGATCCGATGGTCGTGATTTATTGACGTTTCTTCTTTAGTGGACCCTACTCCGAAAGAATCCGGAACACTTCCGAAATACTTTCAGAGTACGAAAATGTGCCATCCGTCAGCAGAAACATTGCGTTTCGAAATTCGTGGTAGCCCCACAGATTATTGCTTTCGTACCAGGTTCATAATAGTGCGATCCTCGGAAACGAGAGAACGATCACTACATAGTATAAAACAAAGTCGCTTTCCGCTGTCTGTCTGTCCCTATGTATGCTTAGATCTTTAAAACTACGCAATGGATTTTGATGGGGTTTTTTTAATAGATAGAGTGATTCAAGAGGAAGGTTTATATGTATAATACATGCATAATATAGTAGAGAAACACTGACATCCACGCGGACGAAGCCGCGGGCATTAAGAATAATACATATACTATAAAAATTGTTACTGATCCTTCCTTTTATCACCAGGTCAGATGGCTGCCCTAGAAAACGCAGTGGACATCAAAGTAGAAAACTTCACAATTAGCGCTAAGGGCAAGGACTTGTTCGTGAACGCGAACCTCTTGATCGCTAGCGGGCGTCGGTACGGTTTGGTCGGTCCCAACGGGCACGGGAAGACCACGCTGTTGCGGCATCTGGCCGTGCGCGCCTTCGCCATCCCGCCGCATATAGACATACTGCTGTGTGAGCAGGAGGTCACCGCTACTGATATGAGCGCCGTTGATACGTTGTTGGAGGCCGATGTTAAAAGGACTGGTAAGAACTTAAAAAAATCTATTAATAAGTATGTTTTTGTTGTAAAATTAAAAAAAAACATGCTGTATACATAATAAAAAAAAAGTTAATTGTCTTGGAACTGGCTTGGAACAATTTCGTTGACTTATAACATTTATGAACTCTTTCTTAGGATATTATTTCTTCTAAAATAATAAATTAATTAAAATAATAGTAACTAAAATTGGTATCATATTTGTGTTTCAGAATTGTTAAAGGAATGTAAAGAGTTAGAAGCTGAAATAGAGAAGGGAAGTCTCAACAAACAGGATAGGTTGAATGAGGTGAGTGTCCAGTATTTTATGTTAGAGAACTCATCTGTGTTCCTTCAGGGCTTTTTAAAACTAGCCTTTTTTTGCGCTTACACGATTTTACGGCGTATACGCTCGAACCGGTGGAGGCGTCTGTCGCGGCTCGCACTTATACGAGCTTATAAGCGCGTCAAAGCTTGTACAAGTGTCGCGTCTGGCAAAAGGCGTTCCTATACGCACCTACACGCGCTTCGCAAAAGAGGTTATAAATAATAATAATAATAATAATTTAGCCCTTTTTTTTTTTAACGTCCCACATCTGGGCACGGGCCTCCCCTCAATGCGAGGGGGATTCAGGCCATAATCCACCACGCTGGCCCAGTGCGAGTTGGTTGATTTCACATGTCTAAAGACATGCAGGTTTCCTCACGATGTTTTCCTTCACCGTAAGCAAGTGATAATCCTATTAAAGTTATGATTCCCACATAGATTTCAAAAAATCCAGAGGTATGAGCCAGGGTTTGAACCCATGACCTTAAGCCCGCAAGACGCGTGCTTATCCAATCGGCTACCACTGCTTAAGGCTGGAACCATTGCAACTGACAGCTCGAGGTTGACCGCTTTTTGCTCAAACAATGTCGTAGGACCGCGAGTTGAATTTTTTGAATTTAGAATTTTCGATACGCCACGATACATCAAAAAGACGACATGATAAATCAAAAACAGAAGTGACTCATATACTAAATTCGTATCTTGCCTACTTTTATTTAGTCGTATAAGGGTAACTTCGTAAAGGAAAATTTTGACTAAATCTTAAGTACAATTTAAGTACTACATTTTTATTAATAGGTAGGTTATTTTTTCTTTGTAATCTTTTTTATTGTTATTTTGTTGATATTGTAAATAAAAGCTCACTAATTGTTCTGAAATTTAATTTTGCCCAGCACTGGGTAATAGGTAGTACTACTTAAAAAAAGACTAGTACATAATTTAAATGTTTAATATTATAGGACAAAATAAGTAAAATTAAAACAACTTAAAATTCTAAATAACTGAAAACAAGAAAAATTGTTGACAACATCGGGTAATAACTGAAATAAAAGTAGTACTAATCCTTATTAGTTACTAGCTGTGCCTGCGACCTAGTACGCGCACATTTTTAGAAAAGGTTACCCCTTATTTGACTGATGGATTGATGGAGGATGACGGACGGATGGAGTGGCAATGCAACGCATGCCGGGCATGCATGCAACCCTCATAGAATCACTGTTTTGCCCACAGATTTCAGAAAAATACAGATGGAGTGCGTAGAACACGAAAGTGAAGCCACCAAAGCAAATACAAAACATGGAAGCGAATACAATCTCGCCCTATAGCTACACAACTTTACACGCACACAAATGTATGTTTCCTTAGTGCCGCTCCTAGTTGTCACGCACACATAAAATGCTACCCGGCTTCACATCGTTTGTTTCCAAGACTCCATCTGTCTACTTCTATAATCTGTGGTTTTGCCCGTCAGTCTATCTGTCCGTCTGTCAAAACGTGCACAGCCTAAACCGCTTGGGTTAGAAACATGAAATTTTAACTTTTTATAGCGTAGAAGAAGACCACAGGAATAATTTTTGAGAATTCAACAATTAAGGGGAGAAAGTATCTATAGATAGTCCCAGTTTTTCTGAAGCTAGAGACATGAATATTTGTATTTGTAGGCTGAGTAGCCGAAATAGGTACTAATTTTCATGTAAGGTCAAGATTTTCAAGCCAGAGCCATGGGTCTGGAGCAGCTCCATGATAATAATAATATATGGTATAATTAAAAATAAAATACTTGCTCCACAAAACGCCTCGTTTTGTGAGTTTTTAGGGTTCCGTACCTCAGAAGGAAAAAACGGAACCCTTATAGAATCACTTTTTTGTCCGTCTGTCTATCTGTCCGTCCGTCAAAACGTGCACAGCCCAAACCGATGGTGATACAAACATGAAATTTGGACAATAGGTACCTTTCATTGCGTAAAAGACGAGCAAAGGAAGGATTTTGGAAAATTCTTACCCTAAGGGGGTAAAATAAGGGGTGGAAGTTTGTATGGAATTCCCTCATTTCTGAAGTTAGAAACATGAAAATTTCTATTTAGGCTACTAATACAAATACAAAATAGTAATTTCAGCGCTTTTGAAAATTCTACCCCCAAGAGGGTAAAATAAGGGGAGGAAGTTTATATGGGGTTTCCAATTTGTCTAAAGCTAGGCACAAGAAAATTTGTATTTAGGCTTCTTATTAACTAAGAATAGTAATTTCAGCGTTTTTGATCATTTCACCTCTAACGGTGTAAAATAGGGGGTGCAAGTTTGTATAGGCGTCCCAATTTTTCTGAAGCTAGAGGCATGAAAATTTGTATTTGGGCTACTCATTACAAATTAAAACCGGACAAGTGCAAGTAGGACTCGTGCTCTGAGGGTTCCGTACAAATTTTATTATGTTTGTGTGTGCATCATATCTTTGGCGTGCAAATACAGGGCAATGAAGCAAGATGTGCTCCACTGTCTCGCTGGGGTTCTTCGAGCTTCCACTTTGCCAGTTTTCGGAACAATACATAATAATTACAACACCTAAGTGGGTATTGTTCCGAAAACAGGGAAAATCATGGAGACTCGAATCTCGGGATAACAACTGCACTGCAAGCGACTGTGGTGAACAGGTTGGGCTAACAATCAAAAGGTCCCAGGCTCGATCCCCGTTGGGGCATGCACCAATGGATGAATTTTCATCTTTGTGCATAATTTACAGTTCGCTGACGGCGAGAGAAAACATCGTGAGGAAACCTACCTATCCCTCGGGATTAGGTAATAGTCAGTTCCTGTATACACGGCGACAAGATTCACCACCTGTCACGTTGGGTTCTGACTATACAGGGTGAATTTTTCAAGTGTGCGTGGATGGCCAAATCCGAAACTATGAGTGATATCGAAAAGTACTCAAAAGAATCTCGGGGCTGATTTTGATGAAAATTGTAATTACTTCTCAAAATTCGTTTCTTATCAGCGACACTATCGCATGCTGTAATAATACAGTATTTGGTTTTTTATTCTAAATCAACTAGTTTGATTCCTGGCTACGAATATTGTTTTTACGGTAAACTTAAGGAAAGAGCTAATTTTAAACAAAATACTATTTTATTTCTCTTAAGTTACCTAACTATTAAACCTAAACTGATTAATTGTTCAAAAATGATTGAAAATTTGTAATTAGAACATAATGTTGTGAAGATGACTGCGCTGCGAAGGTAAATAAATAAAAATATTGAGCATAATTTCGAACAAGGTAAAGGTAATGTACGTATGACTTATTACAGTCAACTTGAAAATATGCAGCAGTTTATTAAAAAACACAGTTTTTATTAAGTTTGCCGTATGTCATTACTTCCCAGAATTCGTTCCTTATCAGCGACACTATCGAATGGTGAATGAATAATAAAGTAAGTGGTTTTTTCAACTAGTTCGAAATAAACTAGTTCGATTCCTGGCTACGAATTTAGTTTTTTCAAAAATCCAATGATGCAGTTTTAGTTTTCACCAAAATCGGCCCCGAGACTTCTTTGAGTACCTTTCGATATTCCTTATAGTTTCGGATTTGGCCATCCACGCACACTTGAAAAATTCACCCTGTATAAACGTGGGCTTTGAGTTGGTTAATACCTCTACAATGGGGTGGTGTATATCCACTCAAGCCTCTGACTACCCCCGAATGGGGATAAAAAGTGTGACGTTACATTTCTAAAAAAATATTTAACAGGTGATGACACTAAATAAATTTAGCACTGCAAATTTAGCTGCTTATTAAATTTGGACCCATCCCTAAGAAGCTGTGATGTTTATTTGATGTATGGTTTAGTAATGTCGAGCATTGAACTCCGGTCTCCCAACTTAATCCTGATGCTCAATAAAACTAAACATATAGTAAACATTGCCGACCTGAAGGGAAGGGGTAGGGGAGAAGGGGGGTGGGGTTTGGGCTTACGGCTCTCTCACTCATCGTACGAAACGCAGCTGTAATAGCTGCTTTACGCCGATCTTCTTTGAGAGGGTGGTACTACCCCACCAAACGGTGGTTAGTCCAGCTTAAAAATAAGCAAACAAAAATAATTTCGTATCACTAATATTAAGTAGTATGAATAACATCAACTGAAACACGCTTAACATCAGGCGGGCCGTACGCATGTTTTTTTGTCTTGGCTTTTCTTGTCGCATATAGCCAGTGTCAAGTACCTACCTATAATAATATAGATTTTCAATGTTGCACTTCGCCACTTCCCGCCAAAAAAAAAACAAGTTTGTGTAGCAACTCAGTGGTATAAAAAGATATCATAGGCAAGACAAAAACTATGAAAAAATTAAATGTAACGTCACGACTTTTATCCCCATTCGGGGGTAGTCAGAGGCGTGAGTGGCCATACACCACCACATTGTGGAGGGATTAACCAACTCAAAGCCCACGTTTCACCAGATAGTCAGAACCCAACGTGACAGGTGGTGAACCTTGTCGCCGTGTATACAGGAACTGACTATTACCTAATCCCGAGGGATAGGTAGGTTTCCTCACGATGTTTTCCCTCACCGTCAGCGAACTGTAAATTATGCATATAGATGAAAATTCATCCATTGGTGCATGCCCCACCGGTGATCGAACCTGGGACCTTCTGATTGTTAGCCCAACCTGTTGTTGTTGTTAGGCAAGACAATAAGATTAGAAAGTAGGTAAGCGGTTTTTAGAGGACGATTATGCTTTTTAATCGTATACCTATTGATCATTCTATATTATTCATAATCTATGATGACAACAAAACGCGTCACTGACATAAATATTAATTTAAAAATATTTGTAAGCATATGATATTCTAAAAAATATGTTCAATATTATATTTAAACTATTTAAAACGTGATTTAATTCATAAAAAGCTAAGAAGACGTAACATTTTTACGAATTTCACGCAAAAATTTGCGCGCACGTCCAGCTTTCAACGGCGCCATTGCGCTACTGCCAGGAACATTTTGCCTGCCAAGTCATGATGACCCATGACGTTTGTCGCATATTTAAGGTTATTATTGATTATTTTTTAAATAAAATGACTAATATTAAATCTTGGATCCACGGATTCTTAGACAAGTCTTGACAATTTTTCTGGTATAGGTTTCACGTAAATCTGTTCAGTTGCTATGGAGAACATTTACGATTAAGGTTGACAATTTCATATTTTGAAATCGATTTCTACAAAATTTGGTAACATTTAAAGTAAATCGGCTAAGCCATTTTATTCCCGACCATATTAGGTTTAATGTTGTATACTTTATATTGCACATAAGCCAGCTGCTTCATCAAACCATTTACTTAGACCCACCCAGTTGAACATTTGTATCACCTTAAAGAGGTTATACTCTCGTAAAAACGCTAGTTTGAAAGCGCTCTCAGTTTTGAACGAGAGAACCAATGAATTCCTTAAGTTTTTGGTAGTTTAATCCTTCATTTGTGTAGCTACAGTGTTTCGAAATAATGTGTTGTTCCGTGCAGGTGTACTCGGAGTTGAAGGCGATAGGCGCGGACTCTGCGGAGCCGCGCGCGCGCCGCATCCTGGCCGGGCTGGGCTTCAGCCGCGAGATGCAGAACCGACCCACCAAGAACTTCTCCGGCGGCTGGCGGATGAGGGTCTCGCTCGCCAGGTACACACTGCATTACCGCCAATAATGCCTACTAATTCAGCTCACCAAACTGGTAGCACCGCCGGTCACGACAAGACAAAACGCAAGAAAAATTTATTTGTCTCATTCTCTCTTATGCATTACGAAAGAGAAAGAGTGACTCGGTGCGATATATAATGTGACAAAAGTCTTGTCTTGGCGCGTGTGCTAGGCAGATGTCGCTTGATGGGACTGGGCTGACGCTATCCGTGTTAGGCCCACCGCACACACGCAATATTATTGATGGTAATAATATTGAACAATATTCAGTCCCGTACTATAACTATTTCTCAATACGACACACACAGGAAATATTAATAATTTGGCAATACTAATGAACAGTATTACCACGTTCTATTGTCCTCTTGGCCATTCAATTATGAGCTTCTTGCTCTTATTGAATGGCCAAGAGGACAATAGAATTTAAAACATGAACCTAATACTAGTTTTCACTTACAGGGCTTTATACGTAGAACCAACCCTTCTGTTACTCGACGAGCCTACAAACCATTTAGATCTGAACGCCGTTATTTGGTTAGACAAGTAAGTACGCTACCTAATTATATTTTAAACAACATTATTTTAAGTTGAGTAAGTAGGCTCATATAAGCACGAATGCTCCTTTGTCCTGCACGCATTTTTCATACAAATATAATATTTCAGCTACCTACAAGGCTGGAAAAAGACTCTTCTAATAGTGTCCCACGACCAGTCTTTCTTGGATAATGTATGTAACGAGATCATACACTTGGACCAGCAGAAGTTGTTCTATTACAAGGGCAACTACTCGATGTTCAAGAAGATGTACGCGCAGAAGAGGAAGGAGATGATCAAGGAGTATGAGAAGCAAGAGAAGAGACTGAAGGATCTGAAGTCGCATGGACAGTCCAAGAAACAGGCGGTGAGTGAATGGAGATCCGTGTCGAATTTAGTTGATACTGCAGATTTATAGAGCTAAGAAATCCAAAACATACAGTGCAACCATCTTCTTCTTCTGCTGGCGATATTCGAAAATTGCTGTCTACTCGCGCCTGAGGGCCTACTCTTTTACAAACGAAAACGAAATTTCGGACTAACGAAATTTGTATGACGTCTTCGTCGTCGTCGAATCTAAACGTCAAACAATTTTAGTTCGTAAGAAATGTCGGAATCCATGAAAACGCGAATTTCGTTCGAAATTTCGTTTTGGTTTGTAAAAGAGTAGGCCCTCTGTTTTGTGAGTGGTACCAACCAAGTTCCGCCAGTCAGTTCCCCAGACTATACCATCCCTTTTAATGAATACAGGAGAAGAAGCAGAAGGAGACGCTGACCCGCAAGCAGGAGAAGAACCGCAGCAAGTCGCAGCGCGAGGAGGAGGAGAGTGCGGCGCCCGTGACGCTGCTGCAGCGGCCCAAGGAGTACGTCGTCAAGTTCAACTTCCCCGACCCGCCGCCGCTGCAGCCGCCCATACTCGGCCTGCACAGTACGTAATGTATCGCAACTACAACGACAATCATACGTGTCGACACCTCATATAAAATGAGGGCAAAAAATCTGATTCCAAGTGTCCTTGATTCGAAGTAGAGGGCTACAAGCTAGATTCGCTTTCCGGCCACCCAGCTGTAGGTCTTGGGTAGGTGCGTTAAGCGTTATGCGTTGCGTTTTGCGTTGGTTTGCGCTGATGTTTGCGTTGAGCGCTATGCGTATCGGGAAGTGAGCGAGCCGTACAGTTCCGGCACCATTCAGGGATAAATGGTAGTCGGCTTCTCTGGCGACCCTAGCGGGGATTGAACCGTTAGCATTCTTCGGAGTGCGGCTGGTGAGCGACTCACGGCTCCGGTACCATTCTGGATAAATGGTAGTGAGCGATCACGGCGCAATTCACACGATGAGTACTAGAGCGTATGCTCTGGCGGCAGGACCTACCGTAGATAGTCCGTGACGCCTCGTACGGGGTTGCCAGGTATAGTGTGCCTCCTTTTATAGCCCTCAGGGTTGGGTCCCTGCATCGGGTGGCTGCGGGTTCGATTCCCGCCAGAGGCCAATTTCTGAAACGGCCTTTTCGTAATTCGCCCTGGTCTAAGTGTCGACCACCAGTGTCGTCTCTATTACCCATAGTACAAGCGTTGCGTAGTTTGGGAACTAAGAGTTTTCCAGTGGGAAAACGGTAGTGACCCGTCTCGCAGAGTAGTGGGAAAACTCTACTTTCGCTTAGTTCTAAAAATATTTATTTTGAATTTACTGCGACTCGTAAACTCGTAACTAGATTGTATAAATGTTATCAATCACAGATGTAAACTTCAACTTCTCCGGCCAGAAGCCTCTGTTCAAACAAGTCGACTTCGGCATCGACTTGAACTCTCGTATTGCCATCGTCGGCCCCAACGGAGTCGGCAAATCCACCTTCCTGAAGCTACTCGTCGGTGAACTGAGCCCGATCTGCGGGGAACTCATCAGGAATCATAGATTGGTTAGTATTAATCGATGCTGTTGTAAAAGTGACTTAAACTTCAATTTATAGAAAGTTATGATGGACTTACAGTGGAATTACAAATCATTTTTGTTCCCTGAAAAACCATTGTAAACTGGCAAAAAATCTTTATGAATTTCGCGGTAATGGGTTAGAAAGAGGCCAATACATCTCTACTGATCCCCTTGAATGTGAAGCAGTTAATTAAAATCCAATACTTTTCTTAAATTTGCCGTATGTCATAACATACCAAAATTCGTTCCTTATTAGCAACACTATCGAATGGTGTAATAATAGTGTTTTTTTTTAAATCAACGGATTCGTTTCTGGCTAGGAATATAGATTTTAAAAAAATCCAGTGTTTCAGGTTTAGTTTTCATCAAAATCGGGGCCGAGACTCCTTTGACTACTTTTCAATATTCCTCATAGTCTGATTTGGCCATGCACGCCCACTTGAAAAATTCACCTGTATATTATTTATTGATTTATTGTTTAGGGGCCATCCATAAATTACGCCACACGAATTTCATGATTTTTAGACCACTCCCCCCCTTGTCACAGCTGGTCACATTTGCGAGACCTCCCCTCCCTGTGTGACGTCACATGTTATTATGGATGGACGTGTGGTAATGTGTCGGTGTGTGTGCAGCGGATAGGTCGTTTCGACCAGCACTCGGGCGAGCACCTGACGGCGGAGGAGTCGCCGGTGGAGTACCTGCAGCGGCTGTTCGGGCTGCAGTACGAGAAGGCGCGCAAGGCGCTCGGCACCTTCGGGCTCGCCGGACACGCGCACACCATCAAGATGAAGGACCTCAGCGGCGGACAGAAGGCGCGCGTCGCACTCGCAGAGCTCACACTCATGGCGCCCGATGTTGTTATACTGGTCAGTGCATACACTACATTTTGTTCGAGAATCGACCCTATTAATATTTATGTTGCAAAAAAGCTTTACTTATTATACGGATGTTTCAAAAGTACGTACTTGGAGTTTGGATGAATATCGGGAATATAATTACATGGTATTTTTTTATTGAAATTCGACACCTATTTTCTCAGATTCATTTTGTTTCCAATTTAAAAAAATTATCTAATATCTCAAAAACTAGGTTTGCGACATTTTCACAAACTGATTCTTGCATATTAGTGTTTGTTACTCCTAAATGCAGTTTACACTGGATTCTGGGTCATTCGAGGTGCTCTAAGGCTGCAACACGAAAGTTTTCACTAATATTCGAAGGCGTATAACTCGTAAACTATTATGGTTACGTATAGTCTGTCTTCACTAAGCATTTACATATCAGCTACCGTATATATAGTTTAATTATTATTTCGTACTTTTGAAACGCTAGGTATATTTGTGGTAGTCCGAGCGTAGAGTTGGCCACAAAATGTTTTGGCCAATTCATGAAATGGTCATCAAGATCATACTATGGCCAACTCTACAATCTGACCACGACATACTAATTCCTTCTCGATCTCGAATGTGTATTGTGATACAGGACGAGCCTACGAACAACTTGGACATAGAGAGTATAGACGCGCTGGCGGACGCCATCAACGACTACAAGGGCGGCGTGGTGATCGTGTCCCACGACGAGCGGCTCATCCGGGAGACCGACTGCGCGCTCTACGTCATCGAGGACCAGACCATTAATGAAGTACGTTCATATTTTTTTATAATAACTAAGGCGACAAACAAGCGTACGACCTGATGTTAAGCAGTTCATGCTTGTAATACTAAAGGTATCGTTCGCACGTTGCCGTCCTTAAGGGGAGTGGCATAGAGGGAGCTCCCTACCACTTTATCAGTAACACTATAATTTTATGTGTCGTAGCTTTCTCTTAGTTACCCCTTTTAGGCCAGGTTCGAGAATGGACCACCATTGTCGATGAACATGACCATGACAATAGTGCATCAATAGATAGATAGTTAGAATAGACAAAACTGCATCAATATATTTTAGAATAGACAAAACTGCATCAATATATTTTAGAATAGACAAAACTGCATCAATATATTTTAGAATAGACAAAACTGCATCAATATATTTTAGAATAGACAAAACTGCATCAATATATTTTAGAATAGACAAAACTGCATCAATATATTTTAGAATAGACAAAACTGCATCAATATATTTTAGAATAGACAAAACTGCATCAATATATTTTAGAATAGACAAAACTGCATCAATATATTTTAGAATAGACAAAACTGCATCAATATATTTTAGAATAGACAAAACTGCATCAATATATTTTAGAATAGACAAAACTGCATCAATATATTTTAGAATAGACAAAACTGCATCAATATATTTTAGAATAGACAAAACTGCATCAATATATTTTAGAATAGACAAAACTGCATCAATATATTTTAGAATAGACAAAACTGCATCAATATATTTTAGAATAGACAAAACTGCATCAATATATTTTAGAATAGACAAAACTGCATCAATATATTTTAGAATAGACAAAACTGCATCAATATATTTTAGAATAGACAAAACTGCATGAATATATTTTAGAATAGACAAAACTGCATCAATATATTTTAGAATAGACAAAACTGCATCAATATATTTTAGAATAGACAAAACTGCATCAATATATTTTAGAATAGACAAAACTGCATCAATATATTTTAGAATAGACAAAACTGCATCAATATATTTTAGAATAGACAAAACTGCATCAATATATTTTAGAATAGACAAAACTGCATCAATATATTTTAGAATAGACAAAACTGCATCAATATATTTTAGAATAGACAAAACTGCATCAATATATTTTAGAATAGACAAAACTGCATCAATAGATTTTAGAATAGACAAAACTGCATCAATATATTTTAGAATAGACAAAACTGCATCAATATATTTTAGAATAGACAAAACTGCATCAATATATTTTAGAATAGACAAAACTGCATCAATATATTTTAGAATAGACAAAACTGCATCAATATATTTTAGAATAGACAAAACTGCATCAATATATTTTAGAATAGACAAAACTGCATCAATATATTTTAGAATAGACAAAACTGCATCAATATATTTTAGAATAGACAAAACTGCATCAATATATTTTAGAATAGACAAAACTGCATCAATATATTTTAGAATAGACAAAACTGCATCAATATATTTTAGAATAGACAAAACTGCATCAATATATTTTAGAATAGACAAAACTGCATCAATATATTTTAGAATAGACAAAACTGCATCAATATATTTTAGAATAGACAAAACTGCATCAATATATTTTAGAATAGACAAAACTGCATCAATAGATTTTTGAAATATAAACCCCAGCCTAAAATCAGATCAATTTCCGGCTAGGGTAATATTTAAAATCTAATCGGCCACTTGAGCTCGAGTACTTTTCGCTATTATTCTATAGTTTCGGTTTTGGACATCCAGAACCACTTGAAAAATACATCCTGTATATTTTTCCCCAAAATTTAAATTTGAATCCATATTTTTCACAACTACAGTCCTTTGTAATGTCATTGTAAATCGATTAGAACGTTCTGTAGGCAGTTTGTATTACATCCTTCCACAAATCGGTAACGCATGTTTCTTTGTTGTTTAGGTCGACGGTGGCTTCGACGACTACCGCAAGGAGCTGCTGGAGAGTCTCGGCGAGACGATCAACTCGCCCAGCATCATCGCGAACGCGGCCGTGCAGCAGTAGCGAGCAACACGACACACGCAGGTGGTACCATTTGTGGCAATACATTGTAAAGTTACATCACCAAGCCAACTAGGAGCCCGTAAAATGTGACGTCACCCGCAAAAAAAGGCGGGTGCGGTGTGCGGGAGGTGTGGCGGGCGGGAAGCCGCAGACGGTGGCGGGTGTGCGGGCGGTATGCGGGCGGGGAAGCCGCATTCCATCCGAGTTCCTAGTTGGCTTGGTGGTGTAGTATGTTACAAACATTGTTCCTATGTCTATATCTCTTTCGTATTATAACTAAACAATATGTACATATCTACTTATATGATGTTTTAAATACAATGTATGTAATAGGAAAGAGCACAGGAACTTATTGTTGCGTGGTTTCTATAAATTGTACAACTACATTGTTGAACAAAAATAATATCGATGTTTTGGCGTAAATACTTACAACTTCATATCTACCATCAGATTTCAATATGAGATTTTAAATGAAAAATATAAAATGTTTGCAAGGATGAAACATAAATAAAGACTTGTGTATTGAACATAATATTAAATATACAGGCTAAATGTAACGCATTAATTTCCAATAAAATAAAAAAGAAATAGTATTTTTTGGCAAAGAAAAACATTGTACACAGTGTGTAAATTAACAAAGCTTACATAAGTGCCTACTTCAATGTGCCCTTATGGATATGAATGGTAGGATTTTGTTAAATAACCAACTCATTATATTTGGCAATTTTATATATCTAGGCACAAACTTATTTAAACTATAGTATTACTAATATTCTCATGTGCAACATAAAACGAATATATTCAATTTTTATTAACCGATTTCTTAGGTATCGAGCGAATATTTTCATGATGTATGTCTTCCAATGTTTTCGTTTCTCATTAATCTCATACATGTAGCAGTCATATCCAAACTATTAAATTTTGAGTGTATTTCTCTATAAATTACAATTAATTTGATGTTTTTAAAATGAGCATTGGAATCATCATGAGGTTTTAATTAGAAAAATGCAACGTTAATTTTATATTGCTTGTGTCCTAATTATTTATTATTATTCTGTATTATTTCAACAGGCCGTGAATATTAGTGTAAAGTATGATAATATTTATATACATGAATACACTTTTTTTTACAAAATGAATTGTTTTATTAATCTTTATAAGTTCTGTAAATGCTCATTGAGCTAAATACCACAGAGTCATTATGAGTACCTACCTAATCCTAATGTCTATGAGCCAAAGCAACTTATGGCTGTGTTCGCAAGGGCCACTATCCTAATTTTGCGTTGCGGTTGAACTTACAGAGGAATTTATTAGTGGGTAGAACTCGTATTGTGGCGGAAGCCTTCTCGCAATACCCAATACCTAGTTGACCTTATAACAAACAAACTCGAAGCACTTCCTTCCCATTGCTGTTGACCGACAACAGTAGGTAGTAGTGATGCCAAACTATCGATAGTATAAAAATCTGTTACGAGTAGGATATCGATATAATCGATGCTATCGAATGATACCTACTTGTGTAATAATAATTGTAGTTTTATTTTACAATTTGTTTACCAAGGCATTGAAATGTATGATTCAGCGGAATTGGCTCCGGATGGTAAGTGGTAACCGTCGTCGTAAGGTATATCCATAAAATCAACCGATTCATTTATTGTAAAGTATCTCGAATGGGCGGCGCGGCGAGTCGCTCGGCAGTCGCGAGTTTTTCCTCAATTTACCCGCAGCCTTTCGCCCCTCCATTACAAACTTCTCAGCTTCATTAGAGGATTTAAAACGCAAATTTCCTTTTCGATTGTAACTTTTTTCCACTTCTTGAAAGGAACCTTCTTTTAAACTTGAAAGAAAATTAGTATCCTCCCCTTTGAGGGGCGGCGGCGTGTTTTAAGAGATTCGTTTGGATACTCGGCCCAATCTGCTAGAATAATAATGTTTCCGCTCTTGGATTCGTGCAATTAGGTGAAAATTAATGGAAATTGCTTTTGGTTATGTGTACGTATAATTACTCACGTCTTTGAAATAAGTAATATTTATATTATGCAATGTAGATTAGTACCTCAGAGGTCCATGAATGGACTATCAAAACAGAAATACCGGCTTTCCTATCCACGTTCGCTAAATGCATTACTTTGAATTATCCACTAACAAGCCAACAATGAGAGGCTTGTCATCACCCCAAGAGCCTATTACTGTCTAGAGAGCAATCCCCGCCCCTCAAGAACAACCCGAGCCCTTGCTACCTTGTCACACTCACACAACTGCTCCAATATCAGGGAAGATGAGTTCTATTGTAGTGCGACACAGTTCTAAAAGCCCGGAGCACATAATTCCATACAATGTGTACACAATAGAAGCGATTATACTCCCCCGCGACATGATTTTATTTGTGCAGTTATTGCGTCGCCGAAAAGATATTTAAATTTCATTAGGTTTGTTTTACACTTAATTTGTGAGGGGAGTGTTATATCGCTGGGGTGGAGCCCCGTTATTGCTACATTCGAATTGCCCTCTGTGTTCGGCGATTTGAATTTAAGTAGATACACGAATCAGATAGCCGCCCCATTATACTGTTATCCGGCGTTATCTAGCTATTGATCAGTTTTAAACTAAAGATTAGCGCGTTAACAACTGGCGGGAAAGTTTCGAATATCATGTGTTTAATGGGAGTTTTATGAAATATTCATGTGTTCGTAAAAAGAGTGATTTTTCAATTAGGTGTCCACCCATGTGAATTTCATAGTGCTGATATCGTCGTTCACACTGTACCTACGCGGGTAGTAGGTATAGGTACTATTGGTCTAAGTGGGGGTATTTCGCAGACGCAGACTCCATTAGTGGTGTTCGCCGGACTGTCACAATCATTTTTCTTTCCCGCCGCCGCTAATTCTCAGCCGCGCTTCGCTGGGCAGCAACTCGTTGCACATGTCTTGGTCCTTTTGTCCAGACTATTTTTTTTGTTAGGTATGAGAATCCAATTAAAATTGATGACCTCTCCGAAAAGTACTAAGGTAATTAATTCACGAGAACGCTTATACAAAACCGCCTTTAAATAGGAGTAGGATTAGATGTTTTGATGATTAATTACACCGATATAAAATTACAATGTTAGTTAACCCGTGCTCAGGTGCTGTTAACATAAATTAAACAATGTAGATATGCAGTAACAGGGAAAATGTAGTTGTGGGGGAGACTTGCCAATGTCCATCAATGGTACGATGTGGGTTAAAAAATGCGGGCAGTGATATTTTAATGTAACTAAGGTGGCAAATAAGCGTACACCGTAGCCTATGCTTGCAAAACCAAGGGCATCGCTCGCACGTTTTCGTCCTGAATGGGGGTGGGACACAGCTGTAATAGCTACTTTGCGCCAGTCTTCTGTGAGAGGGTAGTACTACCCCGGTCGAGCCAGCCATAATGAGCTGCGGTCAAGCTGGCTCTAGTACCAATAAATCAGTGTTCAGGTATTTTCAAGTCTAAACGTAGATAGGTACCCAAATGTCCAACTATAAGGTGTTAAAGGTAGCTTTTATTATTCTACTACAACTACTTAATGGTTGGCTAATATAGCCAAGTATCAATATCATTTGGTCACTGTACGGGGCTGGGGGCTGATATCGACTTTTATTACTCTAGAGGGGTTGGTCATTAGCGGGATAAAGCGGCTGCCACCTGATAAAGTGCGTTTTGTTGCTCACTTGCTTATTTCTCTGTTCTATAAAACTCAATGTATTTTAGGGTTGAGGACTGAATGAAACACGTCGGTTGTTTTATTATTACTTAATTAGAACAATGGAATAAATATAAAATTACTTCAACTTTGCGATATACTTTTTTGTAGGTAAATACGCTACAACTGTTAAATTAACCGGCAAGTTTAGAGGACTTTAATGCTTCGATTTTTATAAAATTATAAAGTACCTTAAACGAGTTGCGTTTAAGTAAATAACATAAAAATTAAAATACATAATCGAAAAAAATGCGCATAACGGTTTTCAGCATTACGCGCAGACGAATGTACGTGTGTACCTACTGTGTAGGACTACCTATAATTCTTTCCAAACTCTCTCTCGTGACCGAGATGTATTTGTTACAGCTTCATTATTGATATCTCTCCATCCATTAATTTCATTCCGATTCCACGTACAGAACGGGTTTAGTGATATCATTTCGTGCGGCGTTCATTTATAAATGAACAATAGTGGTAGCTATTACTAACACTTTACCCGTACCCCGCTCCTAGCGCCATGATTGATGAGTCTCCCGCCAGCGCTATGACTAATAGAGTGGCGCGCACATATGATATTGGCGATGGAAACTAACTATTCGGTCTCGTAATACACCTATTATATCCTCGAATAGTGTCAGAGGTGATCAGAATTGTGGCAGTGAAATTAATTGCCTAACCGCAAGTAATTTTACCACCACAATTTGGAGAGACGTCTCTATATTCTTGAAGAGAAGCGTTTAGTGAACTAGATTAAGGTTCTGGTCGTTATGCTTGCTAATCTTATTTAGATATTTTGTAAGTATTTTTTCCCCGAAACAATCAAAAATATATTGTTAGGCAGTTGCTCGTGTTTGTATACCTACGTAGAACGAATAGGTAGTTGTTTTTGTGGAAATACACGGGGTGTTCGGCAGTGGTGCCCGGCGCGGCGCCCCCTGTGTGCTTCGGGGCGCAAAATCCCGGGTCGAGCCAATAAACGCGATTAGACAAACATTTCCTGACGCGCGCCACTTTTTCCAAAACTTAGGGAATAAATCAGTTCGGTGGTGCGTCGCAGTTTTCTCGTCGTCCTGTATATGTATGTGTCTACGTCCTGTATATGTGTAATTTATGTACCGATCGGCCCTTTCGTATGGAGATGTGGCCCGCTATTTACATATAAATACCTCGATTATTTGAATTATTCAATCGAGAGGGGGCGGCGCTGACAAATCACTTCCTAAGAGATGGCACAAGTCGGTGGGCTCGAGATCACTTCGACGTGTGGAGGATACATGGCTCTACTGAGCTCCCTATAAGTTTTTATGATGCCTACTTACGTAACATTCTTAGGTTAAGTCAGTATGAATTAGCTGTTGTTATCTACATCAGTTCAATTTATCGACTTCTACATTTTGTTGCTAGGTAGATACTGTCGAATGTTTTTCAGGGTGTTTTTGTTTGGCAGAACGTGTTTGTGACAGGGACGGCTCTAGTGTTATGACTTGAATACATACATTTTACACTTTATTTTCATAATATCCGATCCTAGCGGATAGTTAGCAGATGGAGTGAAATACCTTTAATTATCATGAATTATAGGCGTACTAATTAGTAGTTGCATTGCAGATTGTTAATACATGTGTTTCTATCTAGAAGGCGCAGCTAGTTTTTATTTACCTAGGTAGGTATATAAGAAATTAACAACATGAATTCACACACACAGTATAGGTAACACAGTTGTCTTGGTTTATAAATCGTGTTGTACCACTATTATTTATCTTGTCCGGGGTGAAATAAAAAGAAAGTAAACTAGTAGCTAGTCGATTGTAGTTTTCCCGCAGTTTTATGTGCTCTCACGTGCCATTTAGCTGGGGAAATAGAAGTTTTTGTATGGAAATCGGACGCACTAAACCGCCGGGGCTCGGTGCGCTCCGCCTATTGTTGCTATGTAACAGCCTCATAAAAGTTTATCATTCGCGTGTAAAGCAAATTTCGATGTTTTTTTGCAAGCTCCTTGAATAGGTATAGGTATGTAGTACCTATAAGTACTACTGAATGCGCCGTATTAGCGCGTTAAAAATAGAGTTCCATGTTTCGCAACGTTAATTTTAATCCTTAGGTAGAGTTTTAAAATATGCCAAAAATTTTATAAACAACAAAAAATACAAAGTTTACAGTGTACAAGTGACATTTTTCAAGTGCCTGTTTTTAAATAAACTAACGATTTTAATGAACACGGCTATAATAATGTAATAACTAAAAATAATAAAATTGTCATAACTGTGGAATCTTAGTCGACTTAAAAGTTGGTTGTGTAAATTTGAAGTGTACGGCGAGTGCAGTGTAATGTATATGAGTGTACTGTGTGAGTGCTACCTATATCCGTTGAATTGTCCATTCCAGTCCATTTGAAATACGGACTACTTCTAGGAACTACTTACCTATTCAATAGTTATAACCCATATGCATTGTAAAACTGATTCAATTCAATTAACACTTCTCCGATACGCAAGAGACCACAAAACGGACGTTCCCCTAATCGCGGACTGCTGATAAAAATCAACGGATTCCGCAAAATCCCTTGTTGAGCGCTCCTGTTGCTTTATTTAAACAACTAATCGTGTTATTGTCTCGTACGAACATGATGTACGCAGCGCGAGCAGCCGTTACATCAGATAAGCGCGTTTTATATGCTAATAGCGGTGGCAAATGCTTGCGTAATAAGCGTGCGACGGACGCTCGCGATAAGTACTAATGCCTCGTAGTGAAGAAGGCTTTAGAACACAGGTATTATTGATGTTCTTTATATTTAGAGCCTGTTTCAGAATCATGTAACTTTTATCCATGAAATAAATATGGCGTTTTGATAGATATTCTATGGAAAAACTCAATTTTTACCTATTTGGTGGATTAAAGTTATCTCACGGTTCTACTGATGATGAAAATTAATTGGACGATTCTGAAACAGGCGCTTAGCTTCAACTGATAAAGAGAAAAGACTTTCGAAATTCGGTGGAGTGTGATTGATTTAAGCAAATAAAAATCATGAAGTTATGTAAATAAATACATAGCTCTATTCACGTAGGTACCTAAGTGTTAGTTTATTGTTTTTCAAAAATATTTTCCATTATTTTAATGTTTGCTTATTGTTCTTCCCTGATCCATTTTGAATGAGTTGTGCGTTTATCTTCACACAAGTGTACAAAGAGCCGTTGTTACAGGGCTGCTAGAATGTGCGGATTAAGATGATATCGCGGAGAATTTGACGCGCGTAACCGCCGCGCGCCCGCCCGCCCTATCTCGCAGTGCAATCGTTTGATCATCATCAGTTAACGGCTAATGCTGTCCAATGCGCTCATTGTGTTGCCATTAATACGTATTTTCAGTAGGTAGGTACTTTACACGTTATATGTTACTTAAGATATTTGTTTGGCGTAGATACCTACTTAGTTACAGGGTAATAAAGAGGTAAGAAAATGGGATAAAACGAAAAAGATTTTATTATTTAAAAGCAAAGAAAAATGCCCATCCAAAATGTTACTTGTAAATAAATTATGATCTGTTACTGCGACCAAATAGGTATTTGGGATCACTTCCGATCGCTTTAGCTATTGATCGCTACCAAATCTCTCCGGCTACTTTTCCACCCTCTCTGTAAAGTAAATCGCATTTACAACGTTTCAACGTCGCTAACATGTTAAAACAGAACTAATGGACATTCGCTCCAGTCTCAGGCCGCAGGAGACGAATAATACAAGTAAAATGGTCCCATCTCCACGCTTCATTAATTTTATTGCCCCGAGGCGCTCCCGACTCGGAATCCGAACGCCGAGCGCCGCCGGCGAAAACATGCCATTATTCTATGTTGCCAGTGACTTAAATTAAATAAACACAAGCCATTATGCGTATATCGAAATGCACTCACATCTCTTTTGTCTATGCGACAACTGTCAACATTTTGGCGCGTAATCCTTTACATGTAGATGTAGTGTGGTTAACAATGAGGTTCTACTCTAATGTAATGGAGATATTAGCGCGAGACCGTGGCGGAATAATTCAGACATGGTTTTTTGTGTGAGCGCGACACAATAGGATTATTCTCCATTGATCATTGCTTATTATAAGTAGCTGTGGAGGGTGCGTAACATGAAAACTAAATTTGGTTTATCGGCTATTATGGAAAGTAGGTGTTAATGTTGAAACAGTAATTTATGGCGCAATCGTGACTTCAGCTTTTCATGGAAGCATTAGATCCTTGATATTTTACATTTAACTATTAAGTGTTCACGGTCTATGTTAGTTTAGCGTAGACTTACGTATAATGAGTGAAATAATAACGATTAAGTAAAAATATTTTGAGCCTTGATCCTCTTATTTAACATGTATGAGAAGGTCTTCCTTAAATAAAAAGGATATACCTACCTAACATAACATAACAAACAAAAGGTAATGTGGGGTAAGTGGGAGTTATCTGGCCGTAACTCTTAGGCCGCGAACCGGCAGAGCGCGGCGGAGGCGGCGCTGCCGGCCTCAGACGCAAGCGGAGGCCCTCACAAAGCCCTCAACTACTAATGTTTACTCAACTCTGAGCGCGACAAAGGGCCGGAACTATTGTTTGTTGGAAAAGCTTTATTTCGCTACCCTCGACGCTTGCCGTGACAATAGGTTACCCAACTTAAAAATGTATTATCCCACTTGACGTTGGAAATATATGAACAAGTTCTATGACTTGTTTTTATAAATTATTAAAGATTTTATTCAACTGCGATTGTTTACTTTGTGAGCAGGGTACGGCAAGATATGATCATGATCTAGGTACTGTTAATTAGTAGGTATGGCATTTCTGGAACGATCTGCCAGAGTTCTTAAAAAGTGGTTGTTTAGACCTAATAACACCAACTTTTTAATATTTCATTAATGGTTTGGTTGGTAGATGAAAATATGTTCTTTATCTTTAGGGCCTGTTTCAGTATCATGTACCTAACTCTTAACCAACAAATAAATAAAACAAAAATGGTATTTAATCTTTCACATCCTCACAAATCCAACATCCGCCCAAACAAGGGGCGCTGGAGAGTTGAAAATTATCCTTTTCACGAACGACCTTAAGCATAATAGAGAAAGCACTTAAGCCATTTTCTCCGCCTTTGAGTGGCGTAAGCGCGACCGTTTGCCGGGGCTACATCTCGTGAGCTAGAAAATCAGCCATTACAGGCGAATATACCGAGTTTCATGTGTCTAGCCACCGGTGAGGGTGGGCCGGCGGGGCAACGTTTTAACCTAATGTGGCTATTGGGCGGTGCTAACAGCAATTAGGCTACATGCGAGCAAATGGATTGTGCATTACTGTGGACACGGATTGATTTATTGGCTAATCGAGAAGCGCGCTCCTAATATACCTACCCAGTTTAAATAGGTTTCTCTATTGGTTTCGCACGTATGTACCTACGTTTCAACTGATAGAATCATTGGCCAGCTGGGGCGATACAGTCATTATGGCCATGAATATCAGCCATGAAATTCTGTATTAAATCCAATCGGTAGCGTGACCTGAACTCGAATTGCTGACCAATACGTGTAATATTGATAACTTTTCAGAACCAATACTGAGTCAAATTTTCAATAACTGAAATGAAAACTCATTTTCCACAACTGGAAAACTCTAATGTCACGCGATTGAACAGCTTACTTGCGTATGTATTAGACTTTTTTCTTTGATAGTGCTTATACGAACGCTACAATAAATTGGATTCACATGATCTTATATTAAATTCATGTCCCTTAGAATCGCCGCTCTTTATATCGTCGTCATGTTTTTTGATATTCCTTCACGTAAAAGATCACATCTGTTAGTGGCCGGGCATCTAGGTACCGACCTATGAATAATAAATGTGCCGAGCTGGCCGATTGGGGAAATTGAATTTTATAGTTCGTAACACATTGAGGACAGATGTCACAAAATGGCCGGCGGCTACGTGGCGCGTAATCGAAATGTCAAATAGAAATCAAAATTAGGTCGATTGTAGTGTTAATAATTAAATAACGACGGGCTAGGTGGCGGTCGGCGGCATTTGTACGTATTAACGAGGGAGCATACTACTTCATTTATAATGCGTAGGGAAGGTGCGAGCTTCATTGTGATTAACAGAGTTACTTCTGTTTGGATGGACAATTATCGGTCCATTACGCCGAGCACACAATGACCGGCTTTCCATTAAATTATTGGACGCTATTCAAATGTCACTTTCGGACTGATACCAACGGCTCGTTTACGCACGCTACCTATAGCCACGCTACACATGTCGTGAATGTAGAGTCAATAATCACTTTGTGAACACAATCCAACTAAAATTGGAGTGTACTCGCCTGTTCATTTTTATATGTAAGTAGGTACTTAGTATCACTATAATCTTTTAGGTATATTTTTGTTTAAGGTATTTTATGTACCGATATCCCATTTAATTTATTATTTGCATTTTGCAACATACTCAGCAAGCAGGCCGCGGGCAGGTTTGTAAGTTCCTGAAATAATTAGGTAGGTAAGTATCAATTAAGCCTATTATGTTGAAACTAAAGAGTATCAGATAACAATACCGAATTCAATTTGCTTTACAACTGATATAATGTCGTTAATTGATTTCCCCTCATCGCTCAGCTCCCTACCAATTCTGAATTAGATAAATACGCGCTATCCGTTTACATCATTAAATTTTATTAGTGGCAACACAATGGCGGGGCCATCCGCGCGTCTACGAAGAGAGGGACTTTTCCGCCGGCAATGGCGTCCCCGGCCAATTCCTATTTCCTTTTGGCGCGAATTAAGCAGGCTATTAAGTCGGCTTTGAGACGTATGACGAATCATAAAGCCGAGCGGACAATGGCGACGCATTCACATGAAGATTTGGGCAATTTGCGATAAAATACGCTGCTTTTTAATGCTTATAATAGGTTCGCTATGTTGTTTAGCGATTTCCACGCGTTTTTCTCTTTCAGCCGATTTCCGTAGGAAATGAGGGTAGCTAGAAATGTTAACGTTTCTTTTTATTTTATGGGTAGTTATAGATAAGTTCCAAGTAAATATACCTACCACATGAGTAGAACCTAAGTGGTGGCCATTCATTTGTTGTTTAAAAACCGGCCAAGTGCGTTTCGGACTCGCACATTAAGGGTTCCGTACCACCGTAGAATGAAAGCATCAAAAATATCAAGTTTCTTGTATGGTGGTCAACATACATTAATATTTTAAATTTTATTTTATTTTTAGTATTTGTTGTTGTAGCGGCAACAGAAATACATATTCTGGGAGAATTTCAACCCTCTACCTATTACAGTTCGTGAGATACAGCCCGCTGACAGACGGACGGACAGACGGACAGCGTAGGCTTAGTAATAGGGTCCTGTTGGCACCCTTTGGGTACGGAACCCTAAAAAGGGACTTACCTAACTACAGCAAGATATGCATGAAAAGTAAAATGTGGTCAATGGGCGGACTATCAACGAATAAGTCAATTTATCGCTTCACGGACCGAGTTGAATTACTCTGTAATCTTCAATCTGTCCATCGCAATCATTATTCGATTAATGGAATTCAATCTTAACGCTGTCATGTTTAAGTTGCGTCACCTAATAGATAGATGGCGTGTGCTGCAGTTATTAGTGTTGCCAGAGTCATAATCTGTCATAAATGTCAAGCGAGCGGGGCGATGCGACGAGGCTATTATTTGTAATATTATCGTCATTTCAATTCGTGGACTAAACAAGTGGCCCTCTATCAAGTATCAACCATTGTTACAGAAAGTGTCACGCAATCAAAATTGTAATTTAAAAAAAATATTTTTTCCATAGGTACACTGGACGGAATAGTTTTGTAATTGATCTATTATGCCCATCAAATTCTTAATAGGTAGGTAATAAGAGCTTGGTGTAGTGGTTCGAGCGTAGGTCGCTCAGCTCACTGCACAGGGTGGTTTCGGGTTCGATTCCCGGCGGTAGCAATTTCGGAAATGGATTTTTCGTAACTTGTCCTTCTCTGTGTCACTGGAATCGCTCCCAGTCCATTGTATGGTACCCATATTACAAGCGTTGTTTAGTTTGGACCCATACAGTTGGTGTGTAACCCCCATATAAATTATAATCTAGTATTATAATTTATATGGGGGTTACATCTATAAACAAGTCATTATTACATTCCTTCCGCTGTCTTCAAACGATACAAAGCATTATTCGCAGCGTTACTGTCGCGACTTTTACCTACTCAGCAGTATACTTACTACTTGAGGTATACCTATTAGCACTTGAGTTATGACGAGTCAAGAAATATAGACAAATAATAATAATAATCATATGTTTAATGTTAAATATAATAGTGGTCAAAGCATTCTTATAGTACATTACTGCCGCGGTCTGTAATGAGTGTATTGCTGGCTTCGTTTATAGCGCGGCCAGCAAGGGCTGCAATGATGGCCAAGCTTGAAGGCCGAGAGCGTAGCTAAGCTTTGCTTGAGGCCATCAACAGCGTGGCCAGCAGTACAGTCATTGCGGACCAAGGCTTGTATAGTGCTTTACTCAAAAATGACCTTACATGTCATCACATAATCATGATGTCATCTCATCTTAATTTAAAAACACGACTGTTTGTGCCGGGGCGCGGGGCAGAGAGAGGAGCCCCTCGCTATGCAACACCCGCGCTGGTGCACCATCAAAAAAATTGCGGGTGGCTAAATCCCGTCCGCAATTTTTTTGATGGCGCCGAAACACATGCGCGGGGGCGCGGCGGCTGGCCAGCGAGGAGCTCCTCAATACGATATGAAATCTCATACAAATTTGATGGCGCCTTTATTTGCAGCGTAGTAACGTCGACTTTGCTAGAAGAAAATTTGCAAAATAATGACAACATTATAAGCATTTTTGAGTAAAATAAATATGTAGATAGGTTCAATTCAGTAAGTAAAAAGTCAACCTTTCCCTTGTCATCTTAGCTTGCCTCCTCCCTGATGATGGGTATGCCATCGAGCTTGGTGATTTGCTGCAGCCGGTTGGAGACCTGGGTGCGCCACGTGTCTATATCCGGCTGGTTCTCACACAGCGGGTTCCCGATGAAGACCAGATCTCTCAGTGCTGGGCATTCCTGAATGTACAAAAGTTGTTGTGAGCCAAGCTCATGGTGGTAGAGCGAAACTGTAGCCAATTGACTGCAGCTAATATATTAGCTCGATCGGGGTCGTATACCCTCTCACAGAATATCAGTGTAAAGAATAAATAAATAAATATCCTGGGACATTCTTTTACACACGGCTACCTTATCCCAAACTAAGCAGAGGTTGTACTATGGAACCCAGATAACTGATATCACTACATATACTACTTTTTGTTTGTAAATACATATTTAATATACATAACACCCAGACACCCAGACTCGGGACATACATACATGTTCATGCACACAAATGCGTGCCCGAGTAGGAATCGAACCTACGACCTGCAGCGTGATAGGCGCAATCTTACCAACCACGCAACGGGCCCGTCAAGAAACTATAGAAACTATAACAGCTGCGTTTCGTCTGATGAGTGCGAGAGCCAACCTTAATCAGCTCAGCTCAGCCTTGTTTGGTTGATAGAACGGTAATATGTTTTACCAGGATTACCTGCAATCTATTAAACTCCACCCATTCCTTCACTATATTGTTCGACATGTATAGCACTCGCAAATTTTTGAGAGACCCGATGCCTTTGAGTTTGTCTATCGGGTTGTAGCTAACCCACAGTTCTTCTAAAGACTCTCCTACAGTTTCCTGGTTCAAAGAAAAAGTTTGTTATGTTATGACTACGAATATCTACCTAGGTAGTAATTAAAGTAGTAACACTAACAAACCAAGCGATAGTTGCCAAACTAAGCAGTGCGTTTAGCAACATTTCCCAAAGCAACGATAATACTGGACTCGGGGATTTCCCTGCCAGTAACAAGCTCAAATTACGAAAGGATCAAATGCTTATTCCCTCGCATGGAAATATATAAACCTCGAACGACCTAATACGACGACGGCCATCAGAGTGTGCGGAGTTATCACTGACTGACCGACCTGACTAACACTGACTTACCACGGACTGACACACCAGATACTCTAGCTAGATAGATCATGTAAGTACCTAGATAATTAGTAGGTAGGTAGTTGGAAGAATTACTATCAACACAGATTTAAGTTTGGTTGAGTGTATTAACATAAAATAAGGACGAATATCCGAATGATCTAAAAAGTGAAGGGATATTATATATTGGGTTTAATCAGTAAATACGTACCACTCCAGCCAAAGATTTAATGTAGTTTCGTCCTAAGGATAAGATCTTAAGGTTCCTCATCCCAGCGATGCCGGCAATTTTGTCGATCATGTTCGATGAGAGACTTAATTTTCTGAAATGAAATAAACTGCATGGTACTCTCAAATGTTGGCAAGAATATAATACCTAGGTATACGTACCTGTTGGAAAGAATATACTACTTCATGGCGTGTAGGTATGGAAAGAACCAACGCCTAACCAACCTTAATAGGTAAAATGCAGTACCTATACCTATCCGTTGGAATAAAAAGGCCGAAAGGCGCGTAGCAGCCACAATATAATCACTAGCCATAATATCATTGGATCATACGCGTCGCAAGATGCCGGTGGATGCAATTCTGACGAAGATGCAAAGAACAGAGAACGGAGGGGAGGCCTATGCCGCCCTGCTGTGAACGTCTTCCGGCTGATAGATAGGTTGCCTGGTAGGTATTCTTACTCGCACGTAACCAGTGTGGAGAGAGCTCCATCCATCTTCTCTATTGGTGGCCATTGGAACTGCAGCTCGATGACTTTGGCGTCTGCTGCCGACTCTCCTTTCTCTTTTTCCCATCGAGCTATCGCTTCTTTACACGTTGTTGGTTTTAACGCCATTTCACATTAACGGTGATCCTTCAATTGATCAGTGTTAGATCCTGAAAAGAAAAATTCTTAAATTAAGTGATTGTTATTTGCGTACACCAATGTTTATGATATTTTGGTCTTTGAAAGAATCTTTGTCAAAACATTATTGACGTAAACTTTTCATTTTTAATTTTCTTATCTATCACTTTTATTATTGTGATGCCAGTGACTATGATAAGTTAATAACAAAAAGTGTTTACCTAATAATGTGTAAAATTGAGGTAAGAGGCACGTATTAAAAAAATCCTACAGTCTAATGTCAGGCACTGTGTAGGAGCAACCTGTGCAATCCGGGTGGGTAGTTTATGTCGCACTAGCGTTTACCCACGGCTCCACCCGCGTGGTGCTTCGAGCTATAGTAGGTACCTATAGCCTATATCACTCGGGGTTAATGTAGCTTTCTATCAGTGAAATAAATTTCAGAATCGGTTCAGTATCTCCAGATATTACCTCCTACAATATACCTACTGCATAATTACAAACAATTATAAGTACAGGACACACTTACACCTGTCGACACAGGCACAGTGCCGGTTGCCTTTCGAAAGACGGTAAGGGGGCGTCCATAAATTACGTGAGGTGATTTTTCGACCCCCCCGCCCCCCTTGGTGAGATTTCTTGAGTTTTGGCTCGACCCCCTCCCTCCCCCTTTTAATCTCACGTGAGATTTTTCAAAAGCCATTATATAGCGGAGAAACATGTTTTACTTAATTTAGCCCATTTTTCTCGCAAATTTACACTGTTTCTTGCGGAAAATAAAATTACGTGAGATTAGGTGTGATTTTGCTCGATCCCCTCCCCCCCCCCCCCCCTTAAATGCCTCACGTAATTTATGAACGCCCCCTAAGAGGTAGTCATGAATCTAATAGAGAACATCCTTGCAGGTAGTAGAGAGTAGATCCTTCCCGTACCGTACCGTACATAATTATTATTTCAGGTAGATACATACCTACTATCTACTAACGTTTTGTGAGTGCCTACGTTCCTCTAGGTATATAGATAAGATTGTTAAAATCATGACGCCAATATAAACAAATAAACCCACTTGTTGGTACATTACGTCCATTTCACGTACCTATACGCACCTAAGATTGCAAAATCCGTACACTTGAAATTCAGTGAGCGAACGCTTTAAGCACATAGGGAAAACCGTGTGAGGGCCGAGGGACCCGAGGGAGGTGTGAGGGCGCGACGTGATTACCGGCGTCCGACCGGGACGACCCGCGCCCGACGGCCCTGTAGCACCCGGCCCAGCAGCACCCTTCTCTTTAACGCAAATACGAAAACGTGACAATTGCTTTCTTTTAACTCAAACGGTGGTAACGCTAAAATATTGTTTATATTGACTATTTATAAATGCTCTAATGAGCTTACATGAATAAAAACCTTTTGACTTTGACTTTGACTCAAACAGGCTTCCAAGTCTGCTATTGTTTTACTTAAAATTCATTCAAGCATTAATTATTTTCGTTAATTTTTCATCATAAATCGAAAATTTGCAATTAGAAATCCTCTGGCAAAAACTTGTCGACTGCAAAGAATTTACTATTTAGGTACCTACTAGGAAGAAGAATTCATTAAGATTCATTTCATTGATCAGTGATTTTCAATCGGTGAAAAAATTGCAGACTTGGGGCCCGAACGATTTTGGTAAGTATCTACCTACTAATATCCTTAGGTACTAATAATAACGGAAATAGAATAGGCCAAATGTAGGTAGTACATAAGAAAGCACCTCTGCTTACCTGTTCAGGGAAATACAGTCGTTATTGTGTTAAATTTTGTTTTTCACTAGATTTACACACCAACTGTATGGTATTGGACTAGGGGCGATCCCAGTTACACTTTATTCATTTAACTTATTTGAAATCCTTCCTAGATAAAATACTTGCACCATTCTCTAACAACCTATCACCGAGGGATGGGAATATTGGGAATTGTTTGTTTTTCTTATACTTACTACCCTAAGCTCAACTAACTCTCCATTCAACTAATAAACGCTACTCATAAACATGGGTTTTCAGATTACAAATATTTATTCCACCCCATAGAAGCCATAAAGCAATAATTTTAGCAGCACGTGGCGACACGTGATCCTAACGAAATTCGCATCAACGCAAACTTCGCGGCACGCGCTCTCCTCTTCAGAATTACAAAATATGTAATGGGGTTGTGTATAGCGGAACTTCATTGATGAATCTCGCTTACTCTCACTGGAGAACTGACGAGAGCGAGCGAGCGGTTTTATTATTCTGTAGATGTAAGTATCGCTCGCGATGGTTTGTGAAGTCGCTTCATTCAATTTCCGTTCCAATCGAAGGTACTTACTACAAAACAGTTGTTTTCAGACATACACAGCGTATACTTACCTTAGTTATAGTGACGAGCGTTTGGCGCAGTGGTTTGAGTGTTGGCCGCTCGGCTCACTGCATCGGGTTCGATTCCCGCCTGAGGCAAAATTCGGAAACGGCCTTAACATAATTTGCCCTGGTTTGGGTGTCACTGGGATCGCCCCCCGCCCCCAGTCCATTGTTTGGTAGCCGTAGTACAAGCGTTGCTTAGTTTGGGACCATACAGTTGGTACGTAAGTCTGGCGATATTATTAATATTTTTTACTGCGTAGGTAGCTACTTACTAGTGCTATAAAAGTATTATGTTATTTATATATTTATTAAAAAATAATAAAGTTTTTTGTTATTGTTAAAAGGATGGTTAAACGGTAGATAGCTGAAATGTAGGTGCATAATGGTGTATCTCTGTCTACTTCTTTGGCGATTACAAGCGTGATGTTCTATTTCTTACTTCGATACGTTCATGATTTCTTACCGCAGAATAAATGAATGGTCGGGTTTCAGAACGTAAACGAAACGTCAGCCAACTGTCATAAGTCATAACAAACGTGTGGTATTGGTGTATAACCTCGAATTTGTAAATGTTGTGATAAATTTGTTGAATTCAGTGAAATGGATGACTTACAGTTAAATATATCAGTTTTTAGAAAGGTACGTAATTATTGCTTTAATAGTTATAACGTTAACTTGGATTTTTAGTGATTAATCACATTAATTGCGTAGGACAAAAAGAAAGCTGGTGCTCCGCCGAAAAATGCTTCGGAATACAAGTTTGTGTCCAAACCTCAGTTCACTGGTAAAACAATCGCTAGGAAAAGGCCACAGAAAGGTATCCAGAAGGACTTTACTGTCCAGAAAAATAGCCTAGAACCCCAGAAAAAGGTGCCTAAATCCGGTCATAACAATGAACCAAAATCAAACGATTTGGCGGATAAACTAAGAGATTTGAGCGAAAATAAAGGCAAATATCACGGGAAAGACTACCAGGAACTCAGTGATAATATACAGTTGAAACAAAAGCCCAGGCCAGGTGGCTGGATATCTTCATTATTCAAAAATAATCCGGGGGTGCCTAGAATCGGTCAACGGGCTGTCAAACCAATAGTTGAAAAAGTGTTTGCTGGCAGGACTTTCTCGGATTTGGACATACATCCACATAGTGTTGCTAATTTACAGCAAAATTTGGGGTTAAAAGAACTTATGACAGTTCAGCAGAATGCAATACCTGTTTTATTGCAGGGGCGAGATGTTCTTATTCGGTGAGTACCTTACAAATTGTTTTATATCAGAATAAATTACTATCACAGAAAAATTCTAGTACTTCATTATTTATAAACATCTAGTTTAAAAAACAACAATCAATGATATTGTTAAAAAATATAAATTATTAAATTAAATTTTGAAGCAGTGGACGTCTTCCAGCTAATGGATGGTCGGAAATTAAATTACCTATTTTATTTTTTTGGTGCAGCAATATACAGTCTGTTTTTTCTAAAATGTCTTAAACTCATAACAAACCGTCCTGGTTACGAAAATCATGAGTTTTGGCATCAATCACAACCTTTACCTAAGTTATGAACGTCTTGATTATTAGAAGAAACACATATGGTATGAATTACACCAAAAACTGCTTCAAATTAACTATTTAAACACATTAATTTTCATAAAATCAAAAAAATATCAGAATCCATTTCAACAGATTAAAAATGATCATCACAACTTGACATTTCTAAATGCGAGTTTGTCTTTGGATTGTAGTGATGCGATAAGCGGATGAATGATTCGACCAGTGTGAGTGAACTGTACCTATAATTTTTAGAACAATAATAAAAATTAATTTCGAAGAAAAAGAAATAAAAGCGCATTTTTTAAGTAAATTTAGCAAAAACAATTATAATAAAAAAGTTGTGGACGAAATGGCAGCCCGCAAAAATATTATTGTTTTACGCCTTCCGCCCTATCATTGCGAATTAAATCCGATCGAATTAATATGGTCACAGTTAAAAAGTCATGTCGGCAAAAATAATAAAACCTTCAAAAGGGCTGAAGTCAAGGAATTGATCAAAGAAGGCTTAAGCCAAATTGGTAGGTGTCCTGGAACAACTGCATTAGTCATATAATAAAAGAAGAATATAAAATGATGCAGCTTGACGGATTAATAGATGCTGCATCAGACGCGCCGACCCCCAGTTTTATTGTTCACGTATCCGAAACAGAAGACTCGAGTGAAGTAACTTGTAGTGAATCAAACTAATAAAAAAGATAAAAATATCTTGTCGTTTTATTTCTTTATGTTGGCTAAGATTGTTTTGAGAAATTATTTCTTTGATCATGATACTGAAGGATATTCTGGCAGCTTACTACAAAAATATTTCTGTCAACGCTATTAATTCCCATAGTCATAACCACATTGTCAGGAAATCTCACATCATGAAAAGCATTCAGTTACAAGCTTCCTGAGTATATTTGTTCACTTGTTCATTCGATAATGTCCCAACACTATCAATTGTCTTTGGTTACTAGGACGCCATCTTTGTTTACCATTTAAGTCATTTAAGGAAAAACGGACTGTACTTATCACTAGATATGAACGTACATTTAATAATTTCATTATTTTATTACTAATAGGTCCCAAACAGGTTCAGGCAAGACTCTAGCGTATGCCCTGCCTATCATAGAAGGATTGCAGGCAATACGGCCCAAAATAAACAGGCATGATGGGGTCAGTGTAGTTGTTATTGTGCCAACGAGAGAACTGGCCGTGCAGACTTATGAATTGTTTGTTAAACTGGTTAAGGTTTGTGAAGTTTTTGTATCTATTTATGTTATGTATCAACTTAGCCGTTTAGATATTAGTCGCATGGCTGTTAACCCAAGTCATGCTTCCCCCACGTACCGCACCCTTCTTTCCGTTTTATCATCAAATAAAAATCATTAACCCGTAACTCAAGGTCACATCATTTTCATGTAACTAACATTGAAGCTTTGGTTGTGATATTAAAACTGACTAAACAGTATGTCAAAGTAATTTTTCATGTATTTCTAGCCGTTCACCTGGATCGTGCCAGGCCTTCTCAGTGGTGGTCAAAAGAGAAAGGCGGAGAAAGCAAGACTGAGAAAAGGACTTAGCATATTAGTTGGTACCCCTGGCCGCATTAATGACCATCTCAGACATACTCAATCACTAAACTTTGCTAAGACTGGGTAAGTAAAAGTACTGACTTATTAACTTTTTAGTAGAGGGTTTACTCCTAGGTCATGTACTTTTCTATTGCTTTTTAATTCAGGTTACAATAGAATACTCATGCATTAGGCCGGCAGTTTATAAAATATCAAAATATATTTTTTTTGCTGCCGTACACCTTCATGAAGTGTGCGTTTAATTATAAAGGAAATCCTAAGCCTTGTTTGGCTTTAAATTTGAACTATGGAAGTGGTAACATTTACGTTAAATTGCCTTAGGTGTTTGGTATTGGACGAAGCAGATCGCTTACTAGACATGGGTTACGAGAAAGACGTAGCAGCTATCGTTAAAGCAATTGAAGATCATAAAAAAGCCGCAACGTACAATCCCATGGCTCTAATGAAACAGACTATTATAAAGAAAATATCAAGTGATGATGAAGCTGAAAAGACAGAAGGAAATGATGCTGAAAATGTTGAAGAAAAGACGCAAGTGAAACATCATTTGACTGAAGTGTTTATGTCTAAAGAGAAGCAAACTATATTGCTATCTGCTACACTTACAAAGGTAAGTCTTTTTGTAAAGCACTATACTCAAGTTGACTAAATCATCGTAATTTCTTGGAAAGATAAAGTAAAAAGATTACATCATAGTGTTTTCAATTTTAATCCTACAATAGTCGCTCCTAAGAAAAACCATCAGAAGTTATAGTAGGTACATATGTATGTTAATAGATTTAATAAAGTTTATTCATGCTATTGAATGTTTTCAACTGAATTATTTTTCTTTTTTCTATTAAGGCGGTCGAAAATTTAGCGGGCATCACTCTGCTGAGTCCTGTGTTTGTAGATACGTCTGAGGGTAGAGCTTTGATAGCTGATTCATTGAAAACTGACCAATCCAATGAAAGTCCTAAGAAAGATAAGGTTAAAAAGAGTAGGAAAGAAGAAAAACCTGATGAGGAAACATCTACACCAGTTGAAGTAAGTGTTGAAGATGTTGACACAGAAGCGAAGAACGAAGTTAAGAGAGGTGAGTGCAAAGAATACCATAATCATTAAAAAGAAATTGCAAATCTTAAAAACAATTTGCTGAGAACATTCAAACAGTAAGATAACAATTGTTTTTCTCTTCTATTGCTTTAGGGTTAAAGGCATTTTCTGGCCTAAAGCACAGTGATCTCTTCAAAGAAGAAGATTCCATAGAACCTTCCAATACAAAGACAGTCACTGCCCCAACCAATGTTGACGACAGTGACAGTGATTCTGACTATGAATATTTCAAAGTCCAAAAACAATTGGAAGCTAAGAATCCTAAACCAGCTACTGTAGAGGAAGAGGGGGAAACAGAAGACGATTCAACACCGTCTGAATCTGGCGACACTTTCGCCGATGCATTAAAATCAGCGATCGGTGAAGACGAATTAGTGTTGCCATCTACAGTGAACCAATCATTCCTTGTTGTCCCAATGAAGCTTAGATTAGTAACATTGTGCTCGCTTATTGTGGAACATTGCGTTTTGAACAAGAAAGGCGGGAAAATGATCGTTTTCATGGCGACGTTAGAAATGGTGGAATATCATTCGGATCTTATAGAGACTGTGCTCACAGGGAAGGAATTTAAAGTTAAGAAAAAAGGTCAAGGGAAAGCAAAGATTACGAAAGGAAAGAAAAGAAAAGCGGATGGAAGTGATGAAGAAGACGAGGTAAGAAAAAAACGTTCAGTTTCTTGATAGACAACTTCATGCTTTTTTGTATCATTCATAAAATATTTAAATAATTGTCTGGATCTATTCCAGGCGCATGCCGCACCTGAGCACTCAGTTTTGAAGTCGGAACGCATAGACATAATGCCATAATATGAGTGCTTATGCGTGGTATGCCAGGCATTCGGATGCACCAATTCAATTTTCTCTTTTCGTTTTTGATTGTATGAAGGCTACTTTTTATGTGCTTTGATTCTGGAAAGACTTAGGACTAAACTTAATTGCAATGTATAACGCCTTAACCGTGTACCTTAAAACTGCAAGTTCTAAAGCTATACACAGCTGAAGTCGTAATACTTATAACACCTCTTTGCCTTGCATCGGTGTTTGAAAAGGAAAGACTTCAGATATTATTTTTGTTTATTAGGACGATTCAGCAGGATCGGACGGCTCCGACGAATACCAAGTGGATTACCAGAACCCGGCGGAAGGTACTCTAGTACCAGTTGACATAGAAATGTTCAGTCTCCATGGGTCCATGCCTCACGAGCGCAGGATGGAGGTGTTCAAGCAGTTCAGAGCAGCTAGGAACGGGGTTATGATTTGCACCGTAAGTTACTATGTACTATAGATGTACTTATCCACTTTTTTCCTGTACAATCCCACAGGTTAATGTGGCCCGCTGAGCGTCGTTAGACGATACAAAACTGTCTAAATGTACCTCTCTTTTGGAAGATTTAGTTCCTCTTTTAAGGCGGCTATTCACGATGCAATATCCTATTCAATCCGTCGATTCAATTTGTTGAAGTAGTAGTACAAGAAAGTAGGCGTCAATTTGCCTCCTCACCTCGCAATCTGTCAAATCAACTCAAGTTGAATCAACGGATTGAATACAACAATTTCGGAAATTTCGCGTATTTCTTACTACGTTTCTCATTCATTACGACATTTCTTAAGAACGAAAATTGTTTGACGTTTAGATTCGATGACGACGAAGACGTCAAACAATTTTCGTTAGTAACAAATGTCGGAATGAATGAGAAACGTAGTAGGAAATACGCGAAATTTCGTTTTCGTTTGTAAAAGAGTAGTCTCTCAGATAACTTTGTGGCACTGTACCTACCTCTTTCTTTGTCCCTATTATTTTTTCATATCTATGATATTTAGTTTTGAGCAGTGATATTTTAAATGCAGACTTGTAAGATACCTAATAGTATATGTATCCTTTAAAGATAGCCTTTGTTTTGTTTTTCTAAGTTAATTAGGACGCTTAGATCATTAATATTAATGCAGGATATGTAGGTGTTTTGGCAAAACGTTTTTACGTGCGATTTTAACAGTTTCAATTTACGATCGACTAAAAAACATTGACCGACAGATTAATCATCACATTCTTAATTCAACAACGGCGGTAGATGCTGGCCCCGCTCACCTTTGTCGCGGGTCCATTGTGCCTCGGTGCCTATTAGCTGGTCATTCATCCAGCCCCGCCGCCGCGGCTCCCACACCGCACACAATACGCGTCGATTATGTACTATTATCGTATTTATTACATCTATCACCGCCGACGCCGCGTACATTACTGTTACGGTAGGAATTATAATTATATTTTTATTGTGAAAAATTGTTCATCATTCGTGGTCACGCTCGTTGCCTGGATACTGTAAAAACATCGTGGAATCAGACGTAGCTTCACATTTTTTGTCATCGATTCGATGTGTTAACGTTTATATAATACGGTCCACCTAATGCACTTTTGGTTATGATTGCACTTATGGACATAGTTTTTGTAGAATCGATTAAGTTTTTCTACCATTCGATATTATTGTAATTAATCTTTACCCTCTTCAAGTTTTTGTCTAGTGTTCGGGCAGACCAATTGCGAGAATTAATACCTACTCTATTCATTAGGTGCAAAAAATTAGGATAAAGCTTAATTGATATTTTAAGGTTCATAGATCTATAGACTACTATGTAGATACGATCTGAGTAGGTAGGTATAACATTAACTTTGTGTAAGCAGAAACTAGATTCTCCACAGGCTAAACTATCAGTGATCAAAATAAACATTTACTAACATAAAATAGCAAAGAATTTATAAACAACAAATGAGCGGATTTATTCGTGGTTAATTTGAATTTCTAAATTATGTTTCCACGTATCTAGGCTATCTATTTATCTTATCATTTTAACGTTTTGCTGCCGCTCGCTAGTACTCCCGTTGAAGCGTAAAATAATTTTCTAATCGTGTAATTATCCACGACGAATAGGTTGTACTCGTGTAGTATGTTTTTAATTGCACTAATACGGCGATAGGCGCTGCGTAATGTGCTCCATAGTAATATAACGACGAGGAACTCCGAGATGGTATCGCGTTTAATCTCGCTCGCAGCGGGCGGTGGCTACTGCGGGCAAGCTCACCCGCTTACGCGCTAAGGCTTCCGTGTTTTCGACGAATCGGGCACGTGTTGGTGAACAGTGCGAAAACAATGATTGGAAGTTCTACGTACATACGTAGCCGCGCGATGATTCGGGAAGTTAGGAGGAAAATGTATCAAAGGTATAGGCTGAGAATAGTTACACAAGCCTTCATACATGAGAATGGCTATACAAGAGATCGCACTTCCTTTCAGGTCGGCAAAATGCGAGCGATGCCTTAGGTATTGCAAGCATTTATAGGCTACCAACTGCTTAAAATCATGCGGGCCGCACACTTGTTTGTCGCCTTAGTTGTATAAAAAACTTTGGTGTCATAGCTAGTGTTGTCTATATCTGCTTGTATATCATAATCTATACTCAAAGCTGTTAATTATATCCATGCACTTCTCAAGCATTTTAATTAGGCAACTCTTTGTAAAAGGATGACTGATGACCGCATAAAATTAATTTGTATGCGCTATGAAATTATTCCATTTAGTATGTTTGTTCTATCGACGCAACTATTTCGTTAAAATTGTGTTCTTATCTATTTGTGTTAGGATGTCGCCGCGAGGGGAATAGATGTGCCGAGAGTGGATCTCGTGCTGCAGTACTGCGCGCCAGCCACTGCTACCGACTATGTGCACAGGTATGAGGCTAGGCGCAGTATTGGATAGGCCTTTGATAAGTGGACCTTTGTGGCCATGACACTTTTTTTTATTGAAAATCTAGCGCTGTGGCAATCAGCCTATTAGCCTCGCTTTGCAATTGAGGGAAGTGTATAATTTTCTTCAAAATCCTCCTTTCTTTTGTTGAAATTCGTGCGGGTTCAAAGTGATTACCACGACATTTACAAGTCCTCGGGGGAGGCTTATGTTCAGCTTTAGATGTCTTCTGTTTGGTTAGTAAGGAAAATTACTTTGCTTGGCTTTCCTTTATGAATTTAGGACCAGAACAATAGTCGACCAAAACAAAAAACTAGTTTTCACAGATCAGACTGCGTTGTACTGGAGAAAAAAAAACATGTATTATTATATCTCCAGAAGATATGGTTGGTTGAGAATGAATGTGTTTATGTAGGGTTGGCCGGACGGGCCGCGCGGCTGCGGTAGGCGCCGCTGTGATGTTCCTGCTGCCCAGCGAGACCCAGTTCATCAGGCACCTCGAGCAGAAGCGGATCAGGTGCGTGCCTGTTCCATTCCACTGGTTTATTTGAACCTATATTATTCACGTAACGGTAACGGGGACATTGGCTATTTCTTTTGCCATCAACTGTCTCCCTATAAGAACGGTTTAAATCGCTACGTCAGCGTTTTATTGGCTAATCTCGGTGTCAAATATGTTGATGGATAACGCAAATTTCTTATGCCTTTCTTTCCTTCCTTTCATAAAAGTTTTCTGTCATACCTTCACCCAAATCTCTTGTATATTCCATGTTGGTTTCCAGTCATCCACTGCGTGACCATTCTCGCCAGTTTTTTTTTAATAGTGTTGTATTAATAGTAAGATATGCCGTAGGTTGCGTCAAACGGACGAGTCTAAAGCGCTGGAGGCGCTGCGCAGCGTGGCGCCGAGCGCGGCCAACGCGTCGCGCGCTGCCGTCGCGGTGCAGGCGCGGCTGGAGCGCGTCGCGCACGGCAACCGCGACTGGCTGCTCAGAGCCAGCAGAGGTCAGTGCCCATACACCACTGTTTACTTTTAACCAACATATGTAATAAAGGAGAAGGTTCTCAATTCGGTCCATTTTTTTTTCTAACGTTTTACATGTAACTACTTGTTACCCAAAACACCGTTCTTGTGTCATTTCTGATATGAATTATTTTTTTGGGTCGTTTGTAGATTACTGACAGATTTTATTTTTAGGAGTTCGTATGCGACTTCAGAATAAATATCAGCTTTCCGTATTAAAACTGTGTATAAGCCTAACCTTTTACCCGGGTTTCAATAAAATCTTGTCGAGATATTTGAATAGCTAAAGAAACGGAGAAACTCCGGAGTACGGTCAGCAACATAACTCGCTGAACATTCGTAGTTTTTCAAATCGTTTGCATTCTTTTGTTCTACCTTAAATCCATTATTTTTCTTCATCTAAAGAACATTTCAATAGTTTGCTTTGGTTTATTGGTTTTGACCAAATTGCTAACAGCCCGGCCACGACTTCGCGCGACGGCGACGGGCGGCAGCGTTTTTTGCTAAAATGTTGCATTGCGCACGTTTCCGCTGACAGCGACAGCACGTGGCGTCATGCAACATTTTAACAAAAAACGCTGTCGCCGGGCCGTAAGGACTCTGCTAGAAAATCAGAAAAATAAATTGCATTGGCAATGTTGCATAGCGTCGCTATTAGCCTCGCTGGTGTCTTGACAAGCGTATTTACCGGTAGCGTACACATCGTGGGTGCGTTTCTACTCGGGGTACCCGCGCGAGGTGCGCTCGCTGCTGGACGCGAGCCAGCTGCACCTGGGCCACGCGGCCAAGGCGTTCGCGCTGCGCGACACGCCCGCCGCGCTCGCGCGCCGCGTCAAGCACGACCCCGCCGGCGGTAACAAGGACAAGCCCGTCAACAGGCTCACGATACACGACGACGAGGAGAGGAAACGACCTGGGTGAGTGACAAGACATAACGCGAGATAAATAAATAAATATAAATAATAAAAAACCAAAAACTTGGTTATTTGAATTTTTCATATAAATATTGAGGCTACGTAAAAAAAGTGTAAATACAAAAGTTGTAGATCTTTTTATTACCTACAACTTTGCCATTTCACTTTTTTCCATAGGACTTGTAGTTTTGCCGGAAATTGAGATAAACCGTTTTTTACCCTTAAAATCTCACCCCATCCACTTCCCGACCTCAGATCGCCCGTAAATTATTTTCCTTTAATTTTTGTTATATTCTCTTCCTTTTCCAATGGGTTTCATCCTACTATTATATTTTTCACTTTTTACCATTGTCTAAGGCTTCGGCACTGGTCAATTTGTCTCATTCTCTCTTATGCATTAAGAAAGAGAGAGTGACTCGCGACACAATGCGTGACAAAAGTCTTGTCTTGACGTGTGCGCTCCACTGAGCTTTATTGGTGGTAGAGCCAAGCTGTAGCCGATTGACAGCAGCTCATATACGGGCTGGCTCGACTGGGGTACTACCACCCACTCACAGAAGATCGGCGTAAAGTAGCTATTACAACTGCGTTTCGTGTGATGAGTGAGAGAGCCGGTAGCCCAGCTTTCAATATATTGGCTCGGTCGCACCATAGATGGGTAACCAGATAAAATCTAAAAATTTCATGTTTCGGAGGGCATGTTCAGCTGGTGAGAAATTCTGATGGTAAAAGCAGTCTTGCAAATAATAAAGTGGTGATAGCCATGCTAGAACTGGTGATGCGGTCCGTAACACCATTTGAACATCTGGAGCTAATACCCAAGATAATAATTTCGTCTATTTCGTGTCTGAAAACACGATGAAATAAATACCACTTAAATGCATTGTACATTTGGAGATGCTTTTAAGTTTACACAAGATATGTTATTACAGGTTCCCAAAAGTGAAAATTGGTGCATTCGGTCGCAACATAAAGAAACAAGCGTCCATGCACACCGCCAGCGAGTTCGACAGCGGCCTCGCCCCGCTGGACCACTCACAGCCCAAAAAGAAAAAGAAGAACAAATAATACTTAAGTAATGCGATTTTAACATTGAAAAGGACCTTATTGTAAATAAAAGCCATTAGCGAAGTGTATAGTTTTATTCGACCGCCGTAATTGATCAAAGCTTTTGTTTTATTTCTGAGGCAACGAATGAAAGATGGAGCTCGCCCAAAATTGTAATCGCGGCTAGAGTTAATGGGGCCCGATGCGGCTACCGTTTTCATATTTCTGACTCGCGAGTGACTCGAATGAAAAATGATTTTAAACCATTACCGTGCCCCGTCCGGCCTTTTGATATTTAAATTTTTTTCAAGCGGCCGTCATTATCGCGGAATGATTTGCGAATTTCGCCCCAGCCCGAGGTTTTTGTCAGACTTTGAACGAGTTTTTTGTCGTTCTCATTTACCATGTTTTTATTGCTGCATAATGACAAATTAAAAGAGTATTGTGGGGCTCTTTCATGCCGCATTCCCTGGCCTTTTCAAGGTTGAAGGGCTTTTCTTTGAGGCGGCAAGGATGGCTTAATCGTGACACATTTATCATTATTTTTAAAATACGCTTGGTAATTACGATGTCATTAAATATGAAGACGGTTAACAAAGTGCCTTATTTCGCATCAAAAGAGAATTTCATTTATATGAGTGATACTTACCAAGTTAAGTGTAAGGGTTGTATAAACCCTCCAGATACCTATTGGCAGCAGTTAATTGCATGGAGTTACAGTACTTTCAAATCTACCTTTATTCAACCCTCGCGTGGTTCAAAAGGCTTGTAACTTCGTCGTAGTGACTCGACGACGCACTATTTACCGCAGATCTCAATATATGGACTGTTTCCCAATAAACTGTAGTACATTATTTCGTCGTGTCAGTATAGTTGTATGGCCAGCTTCGCGCGTCATTAAGCACCACATTTGCATGGCGGGCGGCGCCAAACCTCGTGAAAATGCCTTTTCATTAGCATCAACTCTACTGAAAAATTGTTCTGGCAGCCATTGGGATGTATGTGAATCGTAATGTTGAATAACTTCAGTTAATGGTGTAATACTGATATTTCAGATGTTTATTTAATAGTGTGCTTATGTTATTTGTTAAATAGTCTAAAAATTTAACTGTGCACAAAAAATAAGTTTCAAACAATCTTCAAATAAAGCCTAAATTCCCGCTGTACTTACTTAATTCTCTACTGAACACCTTACACTTCCATGAATATGTACCATAAATATTTAAGTGGATATACACATATCACAATAGCAGATAACATTAATAGCATCTAATAATTCGCTACTGTTGTCGAGTGCGGCGGTGATTGATGTACGGGGAAATGTATCAGATTAAATAAAACGGCGGCATAGTAGCTGGCTACACGGCGGAGAGTTCTATTGAAGAGTCGGCGAGTCAATTCGGTAGTACAACGGCCCGCGGTGGGCCCCGCGGCTTGAGACAGAGGTGATACAATTTTGTATGTTGTTGCCTACGATTGGTATGACTTTTAGATGCTTAAATACCTACTAATGCGGGTGCGTACCCTGCTAGTATCCTAAATAGCTTCGCATTTTCTACTACCTACCTAGACGTCAAAAGCTTTAAAAATGTAGAGCTAGTCCTAAAGTCGGAACGTGGTGTGTGGAATGGAAATCCTGGGTATGTTCCGAGCGGAGGATTTGAAGCACAGCTGGATAAGGAAAAATACCATAGATTGACCATCTTATTGTACTCAACCAAGATATCCAATAAAGGACACGGATAGGTAAGCTATTCTTAAACGCTTTTTAGTAGATTATTTATTATTAGCATTCTGTTCTAAGATTCCTGAACTCTTAGGTCTGTAGGCTTATACCAATCAACTCAATCCAATATCAGTTCTACATTACTTGTGAGCAGCAGTTGGTCTATGCGTTTGTCGGCGTTGGTTCAAACGCGCCTCGTCATGACCCACCGAATTATGGGCACAAAGCGCCGTTGATACCGAATATTCCATATAAATATTGAGCTAATCGCCCTTTCAATGAAGCGGCCCGCTTTTTTATTAATAATTGATCGCGTAGCGCGAGTCATGCGCTGTATTGTGTAGACTGTAGAGGAACATATTTTTTGCTGTGGCAACTCATTAAGAGCCCGCCAGACTCGGCCGCTCACATCGCACATGACGCCAGAGGGCGTGCTCACTGCTCGCTGCTCCCGATAGCACAACTAATTTTCGATGACTCCAGGATATACGTCGAATAACGTGGAACGAATTTCTATTTGTGTTGCCGATAGGTTATTAATATTTTTTCCTAGTTGGATCAAAACTAAAATGCAAATAGCCCTTTACTACAAGAAAAGGTATAAGAGCCGTAAGATCAGCGTAGTTGTTCAATCCTGGAGAGTTTCAACTATCGATACTACATGGAAGACGAGAAATTAAACTTTCTGCCGTGGTTTAAGCTTCAATTGATCGTTCGACCCTAATTAAATTAGAGCACATATTTTTAACATTTAATGAAAATAAACCTATAGCCAGTCCACATTGCCTAATTAGCTTGTGAACTCCTTACAGGGAATTAGTATAATCTCATTATACTTTGTTTTCCACGATGTTTACTCGTATGTCGTCACTTTCATTGCTTATAACAACTGCTTAGTTCCGTTTATCCCACTTATTTAATTAAACATTCTCACAGATTTCATAAAACAATAACTTTTAATTTTTAACTATTATGTGTGCACCGCTTACAGGCAGTTGTTAACAGTAACAGCGCCGTGGGAACTCGGTTAAAAGCCTGCGAACTCCATCATTTTTAAACCGACTTCAAAAAGGAGGAGGGTTCTCAATTCGACCGTATATATATATTTTTTTTTTTATGTGTGTTCGCGGATAACTTCGTCGTTTATGAACCGATTATGATGATTCTTTTTTTGTTGGAAAGGAGATATCCCAGCGGTGGTACCATGATAAGGAAACCAGGATCTGATGATGGCATCCCAGAGAAATCGAGGGGAACCTTCGAAAATCGTAGGAGCGACTAGTGCGTTTGTAATTTTTTTCATTAAGTATTTTAAAGCACTACTATTTTTTGAAGGTCTGGAGTCGATCTGATGATGGAGCCGAAAGACAGTCGAGGGAACTCCTCAACGATTTACAACAATTACCTGGTGTTTGGGCTTGATTAATTTGTATTGATGAGAACTTTACACCTAGATGGGTTGTGACTATCATTAGGGGTCTGATGATGAAGACGAAGGACAGTCAAGGGAACTCCTCAACGTTTTACAGTAGCTACCTTGTGTTTGGGCTTGATTAATTTGTATTGATGAGAGCTTTACACCTAGATGGGTTGTGACTGTCATTGGGGGACTGATGATGAAGACGAGGGACAGTCAAGGGAACTCCTCAACGTTTTACAGAAGCTACCTTGTGTTTGGGCTTGATTAATTAGTATTGATGAGAACTTTACACCTAGATGGGTTGTGACTGTCATTAAGGGTCTGATGATGGAGTCAAAAGACAGTCGAGAGAACTCCTCAACGATTTACAGCAATTACCTGGTGTTTGGGCTTGATTCATTTGTATTGCAGAGAACTTTACACCCATATGGGTTATAAGTGCCATTACAGGTCTAATGATGGAGACCATAGACAGTCGAGGGAATTCCTCAAAGATTTACAGCAGTTACCTTTTGTTGGGCTTACTTCATACGGTTCAATATGCCAAAATGTTCATTGGTATGGTGCCACTAAAAATCGTGAAATAAAATTATTTTTATAAAAAAAAACAAACCGACTTCAAAAAAACCTGGATCACTAAAAAGCCTGAAATAATATTTCTATTACCACCTCTGCCTACCCCTTCGGGAAAACCAGACGTGATGGTGTGTTATCGAGTATTTGGGGTCGGTGCCAATCTATCTTCTTACTTTTATAGTAGGTAGACCAAGATTGGCACCGACTCCAAATACTCGATAACACACCATCACGTCTGGTTTTCCCGAAGGGGTAGGCAGAGGTGGTAATAGAAATATTATTTCAGGCTTTTTAGTGATCCAGGTTTTTTTGAAGTCGGTTTGTTTTTTTTTATCGTAGGTTCAAGTCTAAAAAATGGGTACCTATTTAGCAATACGTACCTACAGATTCAGTTTCCTATTTTATTTGAAAAAAAAAAATGATCTCGAAAAGAATTTATAAAATATTTTTCCAATTTCGAATTGAAAATTTGCTATAGGTAGGTAGATATGGAGCATATTATAAATGTAGGTAATCCGAGAGGGACACAACACTTACCTACCGTCCCTTATCACAAATAGAAACATTAATTTTGACTCCTTTAAAAAAAACATCGTGGCAGAGAAATACCAAGAGTATATAAGCTCCGTATAGAAGGTGAAAGAGACTGCCCCTATATAGAAAAAGATGGAAGGACCTCCATGAGCGATACCGACTAGTGTCTTGGTAAGTACCTATTATTCCAATTAGGTTATGTATCTATAGTAGGTAATGTCATGAAAGTATGGTCACCGTAGCGGGGGCGCAGTGTCATTGTTCGCGAGATGTTGCCATCTGATTATCGTTATTGTTTCAAACCGGGAAACGGCTAACATTCACTCCATTTAATATAATTGAGCGAATGAGAAACGTTATCAATTATAATTGTTACGACCTGCACTTTTAATAACAGAAACCCAATTAACTAAAGAGGTTTCTATTGACAAACGCCGGCGTAGGAACGGCGATATTTTTAACAATGATGTTTTAATTAAGATAAAAAGTGTGAAACCGCTAACAAAGCTTTATAATACAAATCATTATGTTAGTAACTAGGCAGGTTTTAGCTGTAGTAGGTACCATGTATGGTAGGTATTAACGTTAGTTCTTTGGTTAGATAGTTAAAAGGTTTTTTGTTCCTCAACTACTTTTGTAGAACACTATAATAGTGTTATGGGTTGCACTTATTCATAACTAGCTTCCGCCCGCGACTTCGTCCGCGCATAATTAAAAAAAGACGCGCATAAGAAAAAAAGACTATAATCTACCTCTGTGCCAAATTTCATCCAGATCCGTTCAGTCGTTCTGGCGTGATTGAGTAACAAACATCCATCCATCCATCCATCCGTCCATCTATCCATCTAAACTTTCACATTTATAATATTAGTTCCAGACTATAATCTATCTCTGTGCCAAATTTCATCCAGATCCGTTCAGTCGTTCTGGCGTGATTGAGTAACAAACATCCATCCATCCATCCATCCATCCGTCCATCTATCCATCGAAACTTTCACGTTTATAATATTAGTTCCAGACTATAATCTATCTCTGTGCCAAATTTCATCCAGATCCGTTCAGTCGTTCTGGCGTGATTGAGTAACAAACATCCATCCATCCATCCATCCATCCGTCCATCTATCCATCGAAACTTTCACGTTTATAATATTAGTGGGATGTTCATGTTAGATGGTTAATAATACTATTATTCCAAATTCTTTGATATTTTATTTTGCTATCTTTACCTAACTAATAGTAGTTGTAGTGTTTTAGCGAGCTCTATTATTTTGATTGTCTCTACCATCCTTTATCATGTTGCATAATTAGTAGGCAATTTTTATTATTAAGTAGACATATACTTTCAAATTTTAAGTAAAGTATCGCATAGCTACCTATCAAGTGTAAATTACAGTATTATCTATTCATTGCAATAATCTGCCATTAAAACTGCACCTTGTCGGAAAAACATCGGATGATAGCAAACGTATCGTGCAACGCAGTTTATAATCTACGTTTAAACAATGAATAATTAAATAGCAATTGCATGGCACCAATGATTCCAAGCGTCCGTAAGAACATGGACCAATATAAAACAAGACGTTGGGCCTATCTAAGCTCTTCTTTTGCTAGATAAACTAAAGCCAGCTTAATTAGCACATGGAAGGGGATTGTATTTAGGTGTGTCTTCAAAAAATGTGCAGAAAACTTATTGACTACTCCTAACTCAAATATCACATGATTGAGGGCTGTTTGAGAATCAACGGGTAACTTTTATCCAACAAATAAATTTGACGTTTTGACAGATATTCTATGGGAAAATTGACAAAACTCCAGATTCATCTGGTGAATAAAATTTACCTGACGATTTTGAAACAGGCCCTTAGGGGAAAATGATATAAAATGAACTCTACAGGTTATAGGTTACGTGGGTACCTAAGCATTTAGGTACCTACGTAACCGTATTTGAGTTTACATACCCAAGTAATAATGTTAAGTTTTAGTGGCAGATTATTTTCATTCATTGAGCATAGTGCAGTCTAATGATTCTTATTCGTCCACGGCGTAAACTAATGATGTGGAAACATACGTTCGTACGCAAGAAAAACCAAGACTCGGTTCGGGTCAAGACTCGAAGAGCAATCACTTTGTATAACACTGAATAATAGCAAGATACAACCGTTTTACTAGAAATAATCATAGTGTAGGTGGCAAAAACATGGTTATTAATGATTTGCGCGGCGGCGGCCCCCTCTTGTTACTATTCATGGGCGAATTAACGGCGATGCGCACATACGCAGCCAATGCATAAGGGGAAAACGTGTCGTAAAAACAGATAATATTGTGACTTTAGCTAATGTATTACTATTAGTACTTTTAGGATGCAAAAATATATAATTGCTGACACCCGTATTTATAAACAAGTCATTTCTAATTCTAAAGTAAATTCTATTAAAAAAACCATTTTGACGATGATATTTTGATAGATCTATAATCTTGACAATAGTCCGATTTTATAAGAACTAAGGCAACAAAACTAAGAATCCTGCCAAGTACCCATATCAGAAGCCAAAATGGTATTTTGCGGGGCGATTTCACCGTGGCGATGGTAACCGGAGCCGCGGATCACTCGAGTGGAGGCTGCGGTCGCGCGCCGATACGAACACTGCGAAATTGCGCGCGCGCACAGCCCGTAACACACATGCTCGCACGATGCCACGCCCGGGCCATGGGAGCTTTAGTAATAAAGAAATAAGATTTCACTTCCTCAAAACCAAATAGGACCTAGGAATAGTTTCAGTAGGTAGTAAGTACATATAATTTTAGGTAGGTATGTGTACGTAAGGTTCTACTTTTGATGCACTTAAATAAAATTTAAGGAGGTAAGGAATGCTTAGGTTTTATTCCGACGATGAAAAACAACGTTTTTACCTTTAGTTTTTGAAAGATTATTACCGTAATCGGCACCCCTGCACGGTAAAAATCGTAGTTGCGTTAACCTAGGAATAAGGCCTTATTTAGGTACCTATTGAAAGAAGCAAAATTATGTTGTCGCGGAATTAGTAGCAATCATTCTACGCATTTCAGTAACATGGTTATCTGTGAGGTACATGCAAAGAAAAATCGTAATTTATTGGAGTTTTCGGGAAATTATGGTATATTTTCGTCTTTAGGTCAGAAATATCATAAAAATCTGAAAATTTGCAGTATCTTAAAAATGGATCGTAGATCTACCTTCAACTTAGGATATGTGTTAGGTCTTAAGGTGGTCTACAAGAGGTTTCAGGATTATCCACGATTAATGGGACACCCTGTATACGTGTGTGCCCGAAACACGCGAGGGGATATAATAGATTACCTTTGGGTACTAAAAGACTCTTCCACACAATAGCTACCTACCTATACCTAAATAATAATACGATGCATAATCATATTACAGTTAAGATGCGCACATAGCTTCGATATATCCAGAGGTGCGAGCCGAGGTTGCACGCTGCACCATAAGCCCGTAAGTCGCGGGCTTAACCAATCGGCTATCGCTGCTATTACCTCCTTAATTAAAATGTAATTAGCACACATTAAAAAGTGCGTGGCACAATCAAGCAGAAAGACATCGGTCGGACAGTGTTTTCATTACAACTGCCAGCAGCCGCATACCGCGTGCTCATTAGGGTACTGAGTGGCAGCCTAGTGATGTGTGCGAGGTAGCAGCGCCCCGGCTCAGCTTACCCGTCACCGATACATTAACCAATAGTTTAACTTGATCATATCGATTTACAATTGGCCTGTTAATGTAGCTTCACTCAGATCGCCAATTGATGACCATTTATATTTTCATCAAAGTTGCCAATACGTAGGTGAATCGTAAAATGATTGTCAATGACAACATTAGTAGGAACTTTCTATCTCGTCTGATTGACTGATTTCTAAGTTTGAAATTTGTATTGAGGCGTCACCTTTTCTTTTTCCAAACTACCCTGATTTGATTAGGTACCTAAATCTTGAAATTTTCGTCTCGATTTGCCGCCTATGTAAAACAGAGGTAGGACCATCGTTAGACTTTTAAGGACTGTCGATAGATCACCACTATTCCGTGTTCATACATGTTAAATAGCCTGAATCGTTAGTAAGTGTTTTTCAAAGCACTCCTTACTACAACTACATACATAACTCCCAATAATTCAATCAAACAAGTAGACACTAACTAGCGGTATCGAAATAAAATTTACAAATTATTGGAAAATTTATGTGACGCAGTAATCGAACTCCAAATTACTTCAAGATCCTTGCAACCGCGGAGCCTACCAGGGTTGCAGCAGTTGATCAGTGTTTAGTCCAGATTACGTCCGTTTACCAAGCGAGCCGCGACAACCGCAACCAACCGAGCACAAGCACGCACACGCACGCTAATATAAGTACCTACACGCAATTGATACGACCACGACGACTCGACTGATTGGCTGGCATGTCGGTGTGCGTGTTGTAATGATGAAACTGAAATAAGGTATTCAGGAAATTATCTAGAGTTGGAATTGAAAAGGAAAAAAAATATAAGGAAAAGTCAGAGTGACAAATTTTAAAGATGCAGTACTTGCCTAAATACACATTTTGCTGGTACCAGCGAATAAAGTCTCAATCAATGAGCATATAATCACTTACGTTTGTGTCAATATCGCTCTATCACATACAGTTAAATAATTATGTCGAAAAAAAACAGAAGTTAGGTCATATTTGGGTCTCGTCTATCTAATTCTGAAAACACTGCACTTCCAACGATGTTATCACGTATGTCTTTTTGTAGAAGTCGTGGGCCAATTCTCTACAAATTACATGTATAGTTACGTGTAGAAAATTAATTCAAAAATTGCTTATCCGAGTGTGCCGATGTAAATGAATGAGTATCGTGTGTAAATACAAAGTGTGGTCAACACCGTCCGGATGGTTATCATGTGTAATAGGGTATGTGAACATGATACCGGCGCACACTCGCCACTGGTCTCTGACCGCTGCGGCGACGCGACGTGGACGCTGCTGCGACCTGACGTGAGCACGACGCCCTGCGGTTACACGTGAACTCTTGTAGAATGATTCTGTTTACTAAGTAAACATTCGCTGCTCAATCCTGAATCGTATGCTATATTAATTTCTATTTAAAGTCCTGAATACGGTTAGGCTAGATTATAGATGTAAAAAAAACGATTTAAAACGTTTAAAATAAAATTTTGCCGTTTTAAACCCCAAATATCCCATTTAAACCGGTTTAAAACTCGCGAGGCCGTATGTTACAGTAAAGCAGACGGAACGCGAAGAGTAACATAATAATAAACGATACCAGTAACATAGAAGTAAGGGGCCATCCATTAATTACGTCACACGAATTTAATGATTTGTAGACCCCTCCCCCCTTGTCACAGCTGGTCACATTTGCGAGACTCCCCCCCTCCCTGTGTGACGTCACATATTTTTTTAAAAATTTCGTTCAAAATTTAAATTTCGGTTTTAATACTTAGATATATTAGATTTTTAAATGCGACGTCACAAAATTTAGGACCCCTCTCACCCCCTTGTCACACAATGTCACATTTCGTCGACCCCTCCCCCCTTGAGACGTAATTTATGGATTGCCCCTAACCACAGAATAGATATGCATGCCCTAACGTACAAGTAGATAACGTACAAGCGGATTTTAGAGATTATAAAACGACTATAATTTAAAAAATCGACGTTTAATTATTCTTTACTCAGTTTATAGGTACTCCGTCATATCCCAACCTAAAAATGTAGTTATAATTAAGAAAAACATAGTCATCAACAACAACCGTTTTAAATCGGAAAAAATGTTTTTTTCCGTTTTAAACTGCTTTTTTCGTTTCAAACGGATTGGTTTAATTGGTTTTAAACCGGCCTTACATCTATAGGCTAGATACAGAGAACGCGGCCCAACTTTTTTCCATAGGTCTATAGGTACATTTGAGAGATAATTACTAGAAAGGTACCTACGTCGTCTTTTCAATGTATTAGAAGCATATTAGGTGCAACCAAGTTCAAAACACTAGAAAGGTACCTACTTTTCAATGTATTAGAAGCATATTAGGTGCAACCAAGTTCAAAACTTTTTACAAAACGTTTAAGACATTTTTTTCGAGTGTACCTTTTTGGTGAAGCGCTCCCAAAATGTTTGTGTTACCTATCGGTGTACCTATGTGCAATTCAAATTCAAAATGTTTATTTTGTTTAGGCCTACGGGGGCACTTACAAATTGTAAAGCAGATAGAAAACAGGAATGTATATTATGAAGCTCTTAGGTTTCTTGTGAATGTTTTCCAGGTAAACAGGAAGGAAAAAAATATGTGCTGTTACCATTAATGCGAACATCACACATTTTTAAAAGTAAGTGACTCTCAAGTATAATTTATTGAATTAAAGGCGCCATAAAAATAATTAGAGATATAAAAGTGTAATTGTATAGTTTGTCGATATCGCCACATAGGCATGGTGCGTGACGCGTTTCCCGCGCCACTGCCCCGCCGAGGTTAAACGGACGAAAAATCTGGCATTCTGTAATCAACACCTCTGCACAACGAGATACATGATACCAGAATGATTTGAAAACTAATGTTATTGATACCGTGATAAAAAATATAAATGTCTGAATTAAGAAATAAGCAGCATCCAGACGTTAAAACCTGAATTACCAAATGCGTTAGGTAGGTATCTATTTTTGGAGGATATTTTTCCATGTTTTGCCTTCTTCATAAGCTCTCTATAACTAGCTGTTAACGAACATTGATAGGGACATTTTTCTTGGTTAGCCTAATAGGTACTTAATTGTTAAAGTGTCAGATAATAATCATATTTTGTCTCTTCTCCATAAGATTCTCTTTTCCCTACCTATTCCTTTCACCACTTCCTCTCAACATTGTTTATTTTTTTTGTAGTATCTATTTATCTTTATCTATCTCTTATTTAGCTGACCAACGGACTGGCTTCGGCGTACCTACCTAACAGACAATTTAAAGCACTATTAGTTTACATGACCATATGTGACCCGCGAGAATTAAGGGGCATGAGATTACACAGATAATATCGGCAGCTAATTGTCGATAATATTCTCACAGCGCATACATTCTCCAAGGATAGTCCGCATTGCGGGTAACCCGATCAGCTGAGAGCGAGCGGCGCGCGCGCACCGGACCGAGCGACGCCGTCTTCCTATTCCTACTTCTCACTTTACAGGTAAACGGAGATCGACCAAAACATAATGAGAGTTGTTTGTCGTTATTGCGTAATTTGTGCAGGCAAGGAAGTTAAATAATTTTATTTCAAGTAAGATTATTTTGATAAGTTTAGTCGATTAAATAATAAGGATTGATCTAGTACTCAGTACCTAATCATCCTATTAGCTTTATTTACTAGATTAAGGGCATGTTTCGAAATCATCCGAAAACTATTATCCAACAAATAAAATGTCGTTTGCAAATACCTTTTATATGAAAAACTGACAGAACGTCATATTTATTTGGTGAATAAAAGCAATCCGTCGATTTTGAAACAGGCCCCTTATTTTGATGTACCTAACTAGCAGCCACATATAGGTACCTATAAGTGAGTTTGTTTCATACAATCAAAACAAAGTTTAACGCACAACACTCATCACGTTTAACATAATAGGTACCTACCGCAGTAGCGTAGCCTAAAAGCGTAGTTATATGAAAATTGATTCTGAATATTTCAGCGAGTTTTACACCGAAACGGCCGTGTACCCAATGTTTGTCGCGCTAAAGTCAAATGAACGCTTTCATTTACAAGATTTGTAAACATAAAAGGGTAAATTTACATTTTGATATTCGCAAGTGCTTCAGGGACTAAAGTGGCGTTCTCTCCCTAAAATTTTAAAACATCCATTTGCATATGCTTTGAGTACATAAACGACACTTTCTGGAGCACTTTCAACGGTCGGCGGGGGGCGTGAGGTGCGGGGAGGGGAGGGGGATTAACGTTTTAATCTGAACAAACTGACTGTTAATGTAAATATCGCGAAATGTACCTATGTACGAGTTAAGAGGTAATCTTGAAAATCTTATGGTTTTCATAAAGTGCTTTGAAATATGATAGGTAGGTAGAATAATACTTATTATATAGTATATAGCGTAGTTTAAAAGCAGCTTACCTACTACTCAATCTAGAAAAAAACCTCTTATAGTTCAATGCCTTACTCGCGGTCAAGTTGCAGTCCTTTCATAAAAGTAGATCTTTTGAATCGCACTCTTATTCCAAAACTTCAATTTAATGACTCTAGGTGCCAACTTACGCTATCAGAACTAGTTGGCTAGTAGGTAGGTTAAAACTAACACTAATACCGTTAAAGGCTTAACACTAATACTATTTTGCATGAAACCTCCTATGATGTTGGTACCTACTACCCCACACAAGATCGGGGGAAGTGTGAAGAAAGAAACGCCGGGCGACGAGGCGAGGGGCGAGGATAATCAGCGTAATACCAATCATGCAAATGCCGAGATCCAACTGAAAGCCTCAACCGGCTTGTTTCAGGAGTTAAAATGGAGATCCATTTAGCGGGTTACGCAGCTCACATACGCAATTGATGGCGGCTGCAAAGATTATAGCAGAGTTCAGACTAGTCATAAAAAAAATAAGGTATTTATAAAAATAATAAATAAAATAAAATAAATATAACGTCACGACTTTTATCCCCATTCGGGGGTAGTCAGAGGCTTGAGTGGCCATACACCACCACATTGTGGAGGTATTAAGCCAACTCAAAGCCGATATTCACCAGATAGTCAGAACCCAACGTGACAGGTGGTGAACCTTGTCGCCGTGTATACAGGAACTGACTATTACCTAATCCCGGGGGATAGGTAGGTTTCCTCACGGTTTTATTTATAACTCTATCTTTTCTTAAACTCTACCTACCTATCTACCTGGACCTCGGCAATTTTGAGTGAATATCCAACACGGAGATACACTTAAGATGTCTCTTTAAAATGATGAGCCATAGACCGCCAAGTGACCTCTAATTGAACTCATTATAATTCCTTTAAACGTTGAATTAATTTGTTGTAATTAAATAAAATCTCGAATAAACAAATCTAAATAAAAGTGGTCGTAGGTTTTTGCCCCGTAGGTAGGTAATTACCATACAACATATACGAGCTATAGAGAAATTAAACGATTTACAAAATACGATGTGACACCTCTGTGTGTTGATCTATGTGATACGTGCGGCGAACATACCTCAGGCCGCTCTAACGAATTTAAACGCCGGCTTAAACTGAGCTGTGTGCCCGTAATTGAGGATTTGTAACCACGCACTCGGCTCGCCTACTTTGCTTTCAAGAAATCGCTGCTCAACGTTAGTATAAATATATTTATAGTAGCGGCATTCTACGAAGGCCCGTTTGACATGTGGGGGGGGGGGGAAGAAAATGAATCTTATTATAACGGATAAGACTGGTCGTTTAAAAAAGTAAGAATGTCAAAAAATGAATGCGAAAATGAATTTTATTCCATTATAATAAGGTTCATCCTTTCCCCCTCCCACATGTCAAACCGGCCATCATATTGTGCCGCTACTATAAGTGGACATCTTCGTATGGAGATAATAACTAATCAATTTATGCAGTAAAAAATACATACATTGTTAGAATTATAATTGAATAATTAATTTCGTTGGATGGTAGGTACTCTTTCTTTGCAACAGCTGTCCATAACTAACTAAGAGAGACTTCCCTGACACTTCAGAACGTAGATATTATTTACAATTCAGATGACATGTCGCAAATTTCCTATTTACTTACCTATTTTATATTTACTTACTTTACATATAAAATTTGGTAGCATTAAAAAGATACGTGTCACTGGCAACACCGAACAGCTTTTTAGAAATAAAAAGCATCTCGTGTTTAATATTAAAGCACAATCGTCGTCTCGTAAAGCATCCACAAACACTCGCTAAAATATCAATTCACTTTCATTTACACATTAATCAGGACGGTTCGTTTTATTCTCAAAATATTTTCCATTAAAGGGTGCTAAAAGCAATATGGCCGCCTTTTCGCGCGCTTCCCGTTTACATTTCGTATTCAGAACATGGAATCAGAGAAGAGCGAGCGTGGGTTTAATGTTGCCACTTTTAAATATTAAAATTAGATTACTGTGTCGCGAGAGAAGTGTCGCAAATTGATTCTAAGTAACTACTTACCTATAATATGATTGAATGAAGAGGTTGTGTTTGATACATTTGGATAAACGTGGGTAGCGGTAGTAGATAGGATAGATAGCGTGGTAGTAGATAGGTATATACAGGGTGAATTTGAAATCACGGGCATCCTTTTAAACGGTGATTCTACACATGTTTCAGATTTTTTATAATATTAATCAACAAATCAATTGATAAAAAATTATTGCCCAGGTAAGGTATAACAGTTAACATACCTACTCGAGCAATATTTTTATCAATAGATTGTTTTATTTGTTTTTCTAAAATATTCTGAATCATGTGTAGAGTCATAGTTTAAAAGGATGCCCATGATTTCAAATTCATCCTGTATAGGTACCTACTTTATACTTTATTTCGTTAAACAGGCGATATCATAGTTAGCTTGCCTTGTTAACGATAGTAGTAGTAGTAGTTGCTAGTAGGATAGATACCTATCTCATATAAGGATAATATGAGACACACAAATATGCTGATTAATATTTATATGTTCTAGTTAATACATTATCATAATATACCTAATAGGAACGACATAGAGGGAAGTTAATTTACATTAATGGATATATTCGCTCGAAGAACATACTGCAACAGCTTATAAAAGCAGTGAAAAGCTACGAATTATATAAATTAACATATCAAACGCGCCTTCGTTACTCGCTACACCACCCAGTTGTAGCGCGATGCTACTCTTTTGATACTTGTAGAGATTAAGGTACCTAACTATATTAGGAACACTTAAGTAAACACTTACTAAATACTTGATGATTTTTATAAATATGTTTTTAAAGAACTGTAAAATAATTGGTAAGAGTAGAGATAATGGGGCTCATATAGGTAAATGGAAGGAGATAAATGGATAGGCTCAAGCTTAATATCTATAGATTATGTGTATCATCCACGTAGATATGTTAAAAAAAGTGACAGACAAGACAGATAGAGGCCATCTTATAAGGTTTCAGTTTCCTCTTTTGAGGTACGGAACCCTGTAAAAGTGCGTAGGTATAAAGAGAAATTCAAAGAAGCGTAGACAACAGCTTATTACTGCGGTTGACACATTGTTTGCTTGCGGTGATGTGTATCAAATTTCCACCCAGATAGAGGCTAATGGGCCAACGATCAAGACAGCTCAGACTATAATGCTACGGTAAGTATGACAAGCATTCGCAGAAATAAATAACATTTTAAATTGGAACGAGTGTACCCTGCGCGCAGGGTGCCGCTCTTTGGCTGTTGCCACCTGAATTATTCACCACTTATGTGCTAATACATGTTCAGGACTTCAGTCAGGCAAACTACGGTTCTGGAGAGCCATGTGAAACTTTCGAGGGCATCTTAAAGCGTTCCTATCAAAAGAAAGATTATACGAGATGGCTTTACCCAAGAAATTATAATATAATTTCTTTGGCTCTAATATTATGAAGGTGCGAGGTACCTTTGGCCCTAAGATTCAATCAGGGAGATCATGTATTGAAAAGATAACTAAGTCTTTTGTTATCATTTCACTTAAAATCTTGTTGCGTGAGGTATTGTTGTGTGTAGTTGAACTAAAATTGTTATGGATAACTCTATGTAAATAGTAGGTAGGTATGTACTAACATCAGAAATTTCGTAGTACATAAATAATAAAAACCCATCTAATCTACTCTACTTACCTTTGGGGAAGTAGCCTGATTTAATAAAATAGTCTTTATTCTTTACATAATATGAAATATGAATGAATGTAGACATCGCCCTCGTGGGTGTGTCCCGGCACCCACCTCGAGCCTCCGTTAAACGTTTGCTAAACGTTTGGGCGGCCCGCCCTACGCACTTCAATACGACACAGACGCTCTTTAACCCATCATTATTAAAATAAACCTTATCATTATAGTTTAAGGTTCATATTTGTGTTCATTGAAACTAAATAGAACCATGGTAAAGTAAAGGGTGGTTAATATCTCTACGTATAGTTTAAACGGTTTGTTCTACCTATTACTAGGTAGGGCGGTGCTGTTTTCCCTTATATACTTGGTTCGTGGGCTTTGGTTATATTTTCATGCACATTACCTACTTGATTCATCTGGATTAGGATAATAAATATAGTATCTACTTAGGTTACAGATTCCGAGACAACTTTTAGAAAGAAAATACATACATTTAAAAGTTAACGACAAAACAAATGGTCAACATTTCCCTATTTACACCTATTAACCTATAAACCTCTAGTTAGAACTGAAAAATAAATGCGATTCTAATTGCATTATTCGAATTAGATTTAAATTCTATGGTCCAATATCATTAACCGTTTTAGGTTTCCTAAAATAACCCTAGATGCAAGATCAAAAATTAGACTTTGAATCATAAAAGCTCTTTTAATCTGTTTGTAATTACTGCGTAGCTGATCGTCTAAACATCATTGACTGGTATTTGGCGTCGGCGGCTGTGTGTCGGCTCTCTCTTCCCCACATTTAATACCGCTCGCTAAAGTTGTGGACGCAGGGCCGTATCGTATTGGGGGTTCTCATAGAGATTTTAATTAGAAGAGACGTTCTTAGTAGATATCTCTATGAAACAACGCGTGGTCATTTTCCCGGGATGCGTGGCATCTATCTACCGGTAAATAGCTGAACTACTCGCTTCGTTTTATGTCGATGTTAGTACTCGGCCGAGTTCCTTAGACCCAGTCCCCTTAGTAATTGGTCCATGGGGGTCCTAGACTTGTTTGTTATTTGGTTAGGTAGGTATAGGGTGAATGATCTTGATCTAAAGCTATGTCTGTTATGAATTGCTGCCAGTTTTTTTATGCAACCTATAAAATTGTTTGCAAAGAAAGTTATAATCGAACCATAATTGTATTCAAACACTTTCTATCTGAAAAATGCTTTTGTCAATCCATTTTAAAATGTACTACAATTTCTATAATTTTGGGGGATACATTGTGATTTTTGTAATATAGCCAATAGTCTAATATGGCTCTTTGATTAGAACACATTACGCAAAAATGTATTAGTTAAATAAGGTTTAGGTTGTTTACGTTCCACTCCGCCTCTGTTATTCCCCGCCCAGTAATACTCCGGTCGCCGACTAGATACGACTTTTTGCATTAGTCAGATGTGCGGCACATTTTTATGCAAAGCGAACTAACTTTACTAACATTTTATACGCTTAAAACTTTCATCTAAGGTACTGTACTCAGTTTATAACAGGTAAATTTAAAACAAAGCATCTCCTTACAATGTGCCAAAAGTTATACACTTAGGTATGACATTAGCACGCCGCGTACCCTACGCAAGCAGTATTGAGGAGATTTCAGAATTTTTTTACCCAAACAATGTTTCCCTGAATAATTGCTCCCAAAGGTTGCGCAGCGCTGCGGCGTCGATTTTTTGCACGCCTGTTAATAAGCGTCTACTGGCTCGTGAAATATTACAAATTGCGCCCCCACCCGCCCCGCTCGTCTGCACCCCCTGTTATTTTTTACACCGGCTTTTCACATCGGGGGTGAGATCACTTAGTACTAAATATTCGTATGTATCTGTTTACATTGATCGTTTGATGAGTTTTTACTTTTTTATATAATGTAGAGTATTAGATATAATGTTGAGTTGGTGACCATTCAAGTGGAATATGAATGTATAATATGATGCTTCGGAGGGCACGTAAAAAGTCGGTCCCGGTTGTTGCCATCTAGGCAGTCGTTAAGTCAGGTTGGCCACTAACCGTACGAGAAGAAGAAGAATGTAGAGTTTGTAGGTATAAACAACGGTTCATGTCTATTAATTCTGTCGTAAATGTATTAACGTCATAACAAAATTTTCTCTTAATTAAGTAATTTCGCCTCGTTATTCACGCTTCGATCGCTACATTCGGCAATAGTAATTGAATTGAATTAGAAAATCAGTTATAACGCGGTATAACCAATCAATTTCCTTAAAGGATAACTTTATAAAAGCGAGCGGGGACTTAGGAATTGGGAAAGTGAATTAAGCGCCCCGCAAACTGGTTATATCAATCATAAACTTATTCGATTAATTACGTTTTGCGGAGTTAATAGCGACATCTAATATCGGACGTAGGGACGGGGCTAGTATGGGGTCTGTATCGATGCACAGAATTATCGGGTTTCCAGATTATTTTAGGTACATATTAAAATATTAAATTTCAAAATATATAACACGGTGTCAAACCTATTAGGAACTTATAGGTTTCAGGTAAAAAAAAATAGGTACCAGAACTTCTAGCCTATTCTTACACCGAGTTCTACAGCTATTTTATATAAAACTACCGTTAGGTAGGTACTATTTTAAACTGTTTCTAAACAAAAAGTTTTAAATCTTTGTAACTCTACACATACTCGACACATCGGAACTCTCGAATCATCATCAATAGTACAAATTCCCATCACTAGTCGTCCCATTTCGGCGGTGTCATTAGGCAGGCTGTTAATGATTAATGCGGCTCCGGGCTCACACGTCACCCCTCCCTAACCCCTCCCGGCCCTCCCTCCGCCGCAAATAAAGCTCAAACCGACACTTAATCGAGCTACCCCTTTTGATGGAGAGCGCTGTCCTTCGAATAAGGTATCACTATATTTGGAGTCCCGGGTCCCGGGAGCGATTGGGCGATCTTATGATGATTTGGAATATAGAGAACTTTAAATTAATGTACTGGAAGTAAATATAAGTACACAAGTCAAAGTTTATGATAAAATTCAGTTATTTACTAAACAGTGAAACATAAATCGAACTTCATTACATAATTGAAATTAACTTTGTGCTTAAATAGGGCCTGTTTTAGAATCGTTGGATAACGTTTTCTTAAATACATTTCGCGTTTTGACAGTTATTAATATAATAATATATAATAATAACTTCTGGCGATTCTGTAACCGGCCCTAAAATATGTTTTACCTACATTAGTATGATGATTTCTAGAAAACATTAGCATACCTACTCTCCTAAATAAAATCAACGATACAATGTCTTTATTCCCGCGAGTTTGGCACTGCCAAAACATTTTTACTGATTTCAATTTAAGTATTTCTTGTTGTCCTTATTTTTGTCACCATACCTGGATCAAAACGATGGATTGTATACCGAGTTTTTTTATAGGAGTAGGAGCAAAAAAGCGTACGGCCCGCTTGATGATAAGCAGTTACCGTAGCCTATAGATGCTTACAATACCAAAGGTATTGCTCGCACATTGCCCACCTGAAGGGGGGTGGGCTCTCGGCTCTCTCATCGTACGAAACACCGCTGCAATAGCTGCTTTACGCCGATCTTCTGCGAGAGGGTGGTCCTACCCCGGTCGAGCCAGCCCGTTTATGAGCTGCAGTCAATTGGCTACCGCTTGGCTCTAACCACCTTGAGTTCTCGATTCTTAATCGAGACTCCCGGTTTTCTTAACGCTCTTGAAAATGGTTGCCCTATCTCCTATTATTTTTTATTAGGTTCGTATTCCCGGGTCGTGACTGCCCGCCGCCACTAGCGCCAGTGATCGAGTGGGTGCTCGGAATCGGCGGAGCACGATTCCCGTCCAGCATTAAGAGCCATCCGTTGATGTATGGGATTGAGGGTGACGGCTTTATGATATTCGGAACTCGTATTGTTTCCTGATAGGCTGCAAGACGGTGTCGAGATAAGTTTGGTAGCTAATGGAGATGTTTGTATGACAGTTTTAATAAAATGATAATTGTATTGTTTTCTGTAAATAACGAAAGTGGCAGACAAGCGCACGGCCCCCTTGATGTTAAGCAGTTAACGTAACCTATAGATGCTTTGGAATACCAAAGAATTAAATGGATTAAATAGATGAAAGGGGTGATACTACCTCGCCTCGGTCGAGGGCATATACCTAAAAGCACATGAAAGTATATCAACGTACTACTAAATACAAAACATACCTACTATTTTAACAACAACTAATGCATCGCACTTTTTGTTCGCACATTTTAATGCTGCAATCAAGCCAGCCTTCGGATCAAGCAATTACCTTTAACAGCTCACCTCTCGTCCTATAGGCGTTCAGGAGATGAATTAAAAGTGTAAAAGCGTCCGCAGACGATAGAAAAAATATCCGCAGTATCCATTAATGCTCACAGTGGAAGAAAGTCCACATGTTGGCGTACATGTGCGTCAATGTATAAGAACAAAAAAAAATGGTCGATGTTCTACCTCTGGCGTCTGCGGATGCCCTAAGAGAGCCGAAGCAAGGTAGCAGGCAATTAGTCGCAGCGGATGATGGATGGACCCATCGCCGATACTCGGTGATGGCCACAAAAGGAGCACGGAGACGCCATAACTCATTATACGGCGATGATAACGCGATAGTGATGCGCCCAATCTAAAATTCAAATTTACACAAAAAGTATTCCATGCGCACAAAAAGCAGAATCTAATTTGAATTAAGAAATATTGGTGTATAAATATAAAACTTATGAATATAAATAAATATGATGACACAACCCTAGAAATGCATGCAAATTTTACAGTGAATTCTTGAGTCAGCACCTGTTTTCCAATTTGTGTGGGTTTCAAAGGACAAACCTTAATTGAATTTTACACTTAGGTCCTTCCTTAAAAATAATAGTTAATTTAATAAACTTTGGTTTCGAGTGGTACATCACTATATGGCGCGGTATAAAGTTGTAGTTAGATACGGAATATTTGATGATTATGCCGCGCTCAGGACTCGGGATTACGCTTTTAAAAGGGAGATACTACGTTTTTTTGTCTATAGTTCGTTTCGGATGATGTGTTATGTCGTGTAATGGCGGTTTAATATGGTTAATGTAATAATAGAGCCTACTGGTTTCTTGTGTGAATGGAATCAGAAGGAATTTATTTACCTATATTACTGTTCTTATAAGATAGAACTACCTAACAAGAAATTTAATAATCCTATAAGGTTTACCTTATAAACTGACTATATTACCTGAAAAAACATTTGCAAACCCTTACTTTGACAAAACCTTAGCAAACTATAACAAGGTTTTAAAAAAAAACAAAAAAATACCTATTGAAAATACAACACAGCAGACCCATCTAATGCAACTTGAAAATATCCATACCTATTACTCACAGCCACAAGAGCAAATTCTGATAATAAATATGCTTAAAGAACGTGATAGCATTCTTATCACATTAGTACAGTCAACGACAGGGTGATGGGCGCTCTGGGGCCGCGTAAGCGCGGTGGTGGCATGCCTCGCATCCGACACGGCAGCAGCGACCAGCGACCAGCCGCCATTACAGCCCATTAGAGGCAAAGCGCAGGTGTCCGACATTTAGACACGCACTGTGACAGCGGTTAGCGAACAACTGTGGACTGTGGATCGAGGCTACATTTGTGGTAAACTGTTTAAGTGGTCGGGGGAAATTGTATGCAAATTGCGTTTAATTTAAAGATAAGAGAAATTATGTTTGTACACAACGAAACTTAACTAAACTAAATCGATAGCCTTCTTTGTCAAGATCGTAACGTATGGGCAAAACAGAAATACCTACTTTAAGATGTGTTTAATTTTGTTTAGTTGAAATGTGTAGCCAACATAATAAACACCAATGTGTGGATCAAGATTGTTACAATATTGTTGTATAGGCAGTCAACTTAATTGATTTAAAATGGTGACTTAGGCTAGGTAGAATGGCGATATCGACCCGAATGTCGTAGAAGAGACTGTGATGTGCGGACGTCGTTGTAGAAGGCAGAGTTGGGCAAAATTTAATTGCAATTAATTAATTGCTAATTGCATGTGATGTCACAATTAACAATTAATTGTGATTTGTTCGCGATTGACGAACAAATCAAAATTAATTGTTAATTGTGACACCACATGCAATTAGCAATTAATTAATCGCAATTAAATTTTGCCCAACTCTGGTAGAAGGATTATGTGCAGCAGACATCCTCCAGTTAATGGATGGGTGTACTCTTATGTTATTCCTCAGATATTTCTTTTATTTTCTCACCAGTAGGACTCCACCAACCAATAAGTTTCCGTAGGCATCCAAGACAATCATGCAAGTCCATCAAAGTCAATCAACACTTACTGACAGATTATAAAAATTAAATGGGTACTTCACATAAAGATATGCGTAACATTAAATAGTAATAAAACTGTCCACAGTCCAGTAGCCGTTTGATCGGACCATTCATTTCGTCTTACGTCTTCTACGATGATGACGCGTGAACAACTGATACGTTACGAGTGTTACGATTCACCCATCGGTTACGCGTCTCTACGGAAATAATGCATGCTTGGAATATGAAGTTTGCACTTCGAAATACGTATTGCGATTTTGAGTTGTCTAAACTCTCAAGGGTTGGAAAGTTTTAGGATTTCACTTTAATAGCTCTATCATATCTAGAGTCTCTCTGGCGTCTATTTAAACATATTCGCTACCGACTAGCGACTCTACCCGGACGTAAAATCATAGTCATGCTAGAGTTATAGGGGGGCTAAGAATGCCACATAGCAATTCTGCATACTTAATTATTTTTTTTGATTTTCTAGTAGAATCCTTAGCAATTCGCTAAATTTCCGTAAAATAGTTACACATTAGCGGAATTGCTAAATTTTCTGCAAGACAATCACAAAAATGAATTGCGCTTGCCGAATTGCTACGTGGCCGTTAGAGACCCCCAGAGCTTTACTTTATTCTACAGTGTTTTCAATATCTACCTAACTACTTTCTAAAATTGAAATGTTCATTACAAATGTGTAGTACCTGCCCACACAAATGTCTCATAATTAACACCATTGTGCATTTTATGTTTTCCCATAAAAATATGTTTAGCAGTGGAGAAACATTTACACTCAATGAAGCAATTATCTTTTGTCAGTTTAATAACACGAACCAACTGACCTTTAAAATAAAAGAATTGTTCTAATGCCATCCAATATATGCCCTTCAGTTTTTTTTTATAGGACTGAGGTGGCAAACAAGCCTACAGATGCTTGCAATATCAAAGGCATTGCTCGCACGTTGTCGATCTGAAGGGGAGTAGGCCGTAGGGAGGGCAAGGAGGGGGGGGGTAGGCTTCCGGCTCTCTCACTCATCGTACGATACGCAGCTATAAAAGCTGCTTTACGCCGATATTCTGTGAGAGGGTGGTACTACCCCGGTCAAGCCAGCCTGTAAGCTGCAGTCAATTGGCTACAGCTTGGCTCTCCAAGCTGTAATTACTGCCATTTGCTTGAACTTATTGGTGGTAGAGACCATCAATAAGTTCAGTGTGTTTAATCCGGTTAAGTTGTATTAAATTAACAGTAAATAGCTCAATAACTTTTGTCGATAAAGCGCTGGCACAACCTCTGGCCTATCAGTCGCCATAAAACGTGAGCACCGAGCTATTTATCAGACATTTACACATTTAATTGTGTGTAAAGTTAACGTTATCCATCATTTAACGATAAAGAGAAACAATATTTATGTAGCCGCTTGAGGCGTCTTCTGATATTCTTCTTTCGTTTTTACGTTATTTAAAGGGCAGACATTATCAATAGAATCCTTAATTAATAATAATATCCTGGGACATTACTTACACACGGCTACCTGATCCCAAACTAAGGAAAGCTTGTACTATGGAAACCAGATAACTGATATTACTACATATACTACTTTTTTATTTGTAAATACATACTTAATATACATATACACCCAGACTCGGGACATAAAAACATGTTCATGCACACAAATGCATGTCCCGGGTAGGAATCGAACCTACGACCTGCAGCGTGAAAGTCGCCATCGTGCCAACCACGCCAACGGGCCCGTCTTGGAAATTGGAAGTTTATCATTGGATTTCCTCGTGTGTCGTAAATTGTCTTGATCATTTAGCAGGATCATTTAGTAAGGTTATTGAGCTAAGCTCTAGCTAATATACTGCAAATCATATAGGCACCTATGGGTTGGCTGGATCGGGGTAGTGCCACCCTCTCACAGAAGATCGGTATAAAGTAGCTATTTTAGCTGCGATTCCTATGATGACTGAGAGAGCCGGAAGCCCAAACCCCTCCTATACTCCTTACCCCTCTATACGGAGGATAGATCCCACTGCCCTTCAGGTTGGCAACGTGTGAACGATGCCTTTGGAATTGCAAGCATCTATAGGCTACGGTAACTGCTTGACATCAGGCGGGTATGCTTGTTTGTCGCCTTAGTTGCATAAAAAAGGTTTTTGTTTTGTTTCCATTTGAGAGGTGCGCGTGGGCCGGCCCACTGCGTCTGATAATGCGTCCAAACACGCACCTCCATGATGAAACATGTCACATGCGAATTACGCGCGTTCACCGTTTGATTCCGTCTCATTATTCTCGGCTCCCGCAAGACGGCAGCCATTTGTCATGTGTACGAATATTAACGTCACACTTTCGCCCAATTTGTTCGTGGTTTTGTAACTCGACGTTTTGATTGCCCTGTCGCTGAAATTACTGTAATTCTTTTATTTACAAGTATTAATGCTGTTGTAGTAATAACAGAAAATTCGTTATTAAGTGTAATTTGATTACGACAAAGCAGACAGACTAATGTATTGTAGTAAGTGTTCGTGTTGATAGGTAGGTATATGTTCGCAGCGCCCGTTTCTATAGTTATTAATTTAAGGCGCCTTTACAAACTTTTTATAACGCAAAGGTTATCTGTGGATGGATTAATACGCATTGAATACTAATAATAATCTTTGAGTCTCATTAATCGCTGGTACTTTACAATGCTTCGTTGGCACCTTTTTTGCACATTCAATTTGACTCACGAAGGTATTGCTCAAGTGAAAATAAGCGAAGGTTCAATTACATTATTGTTTAAGTTTAATCAGAGCCAAACGTTGTACTTAGCGAAGCAGTAAATTGATAAAAGAGAGAAAAACTGTCTAGATTTAACATAATTCACACGTGTTATCTCGGGCCGGGCTGAGTGCACACGACGGTCGGGCTGGCCGCGATACCAAGCCACGGAACACGCGGCTACGGGCGCTATAGGCGCTATAGGCACTATAGGCAGTATAAGCAGTGGGTAGAGCGCGCACGGCGAGTTCGCTCCGAGGGTAGATTGTGTTCTGCGGTAAAGCGATAATTCAGCTCAATCTATGTCGTGAGCGCTCGCGCTTTGTTTTATCCGCTGGCTTCTGTGCGCCTTTATTTAGAAAATTGATGAGAAATGGTTTCCATTACGATCTACCGCCTTTAAAAGATATTGCTACGCGCTGGATTCGATGTTCGTTTGTTACGAGGGAGAGGAAATGAACGCAAATTTGTTTTCGTGATTGCGAGCTTTGGAATATCGAATTGATATCGATATCATTTTCTTGCGCAATCGTATTTCTCATTAGATATTTATGTGTGACCCCGTGTGAGCCCTTCTCTTCCTCCACGTTCCGTACGGTTTATACGATAATGGAGGTATCTACTAGTAAAATGCGGATATTGGTTGAATCTAATCTATGTAGTATATGAATCTACAGGTTGTTACAAAATTGTTTGAGTTCAATTTATCCCATTGCTGACATCAAATATAATTTACACAAATCCTATTAGATAACATTAACGAATTCCATCACCTATTGTAATGTGCAATGAGCATCTCGTTGTAAACGTGGCGGCGCGGGGTTCAATTTGCGTGTGTTCGCATCGGGCTCGCACGGACAATCGCGCGCAAATTGCCCGCCACTGATTGCTCCGTTTATCAATATTGCAGCTACCATGCCGCCGTGCGTGCCCTATGATGCATCCCTATTGTCTTCGAAACATTGGCTGAACTACTTCATTATTTCAAGGAACGAGGTGATAGAAACACACGTTAGCATGGTGGGGGCCAGTTGTCGCGTCGTAGACATTATCTCGAAGTCGATGAAAAAGTAGGTACCTAATTTTCGTATTCTCGGTTTTTCACGTTAAAGATATGTAAAAGAGTATGACTACGTCTAGTGCTAGTCATACCTACAACATATGGTGCATAGCAGTCGACATTTTTCGTAGTGATTTAAAATAAGAGATTATATCGAATCAGATATTGATCTCTATGACGCAAGAATTGGCCCCCTGTAGCTCTACTTACCGTGAGTTTTATGCGTGTCGCTATTCGCGTCGTAGTAGCGCTACGTAATGTTTGTGTAGGCAAATTGCAAAGCGTCTCTATCGGCCACGGGAGGTCGGCCTTATTAATATTTTACGTAGACGCTATAATAGCGACTCTTTGTCTGCTCTACATTTGCTCACCATTTTACTGTTCTCAAGCAATCCATGTATTGCGCTGTATTTATTGTTAATAACATTAACCGTATACGAAATTGTGCGACAGATGAAAAATTTGCAGCACGTCACGTCCCTGTCGCCGCTTTTGTTATTGATAATTAAACCAATCATATCCCAACAAAGAACTCTCTATCATTAATTAAGTCGGCCCGTTTTATAAACGGTATTCACCGATATCCGTGACCTGTTATAATCAATAATTACAATATTATTACGTAGACGCGGAACTAATGATGGTTCCTACTTTCTGTTCGGCGGGAGTCGGCGCTCGGCGGCCGATGCCTGCTGCGCGGTGACAATGGCGGGGTCATCTCCACAATAGCACCGGCGTTTACCGACGTGTCGAAATCGAGCATTCAAAATCGATACCGAAAAAAATATCGATTTCCGTAAATAAGCGAGTGTGGCACATTTATAATAATGATGAATGGAGCGTAGGGTGTTCGTGTCGATTGCGTGGCGAATCGTGCAACCGCTCGAACGCCACTCGACTGCGATGCTCATTGAGTGCTAATTGAAAAGGTATATTATCGTGTCCTGCTATAAATCTAATATAAATTGGGGCGTACTCGCGTTTCTATACGTTTTATTCGGTTTACTTTAATAAATCAACGCTCCATTCTTGGCGCGTCTAGTAAATCTTTGGACGGCTCTTGGCGGCTTCGGTAGAATACCCATTGAGTAGAAATTACATAAATAACTTCGTTATTACTGACAGCTAGCATAATAAGTGGTTACTTAGGTATAAAATATATTTAAGTTCGTGGATATTTTTGCCAACCTCAACGTTTTTTCAATTACTCCGTTTACGCAGAGTTAACGGTAGGTAGATCGCCTGCACGGCTATAGTAAAATTTCCAATATACGTAAGCTGAGCCCTCTTTGATATTGACACACTTATTTCAGGGAGTTCAGCTTATGATACGTGCATACTACTTTTGTATATTTTGTACGGTAGGTATCCTGATGTTAATTAGTTACTTTAGTCTATAGATGATTGCACTACCAAAGGCATTGCTCGCATGTTGCTAACCTGAAGAGGAAGGGTTGGGAGTTAGCTCTCTGTACGAAACACAGCTGTAACAGCTACTTTAAGCCGATCTTCTGTGACTTACAGTTCCTATAATACTTATAATGATTGTGGGTAAAACAGTCATATTATAGCCAATGTAAGGGATAAGTTTAAAGTTACTGTATTGCGCAGCCCATATCCATATCGTTTGCTGCAACAATGTAGTATTAGGAGCGCCGATCGACTCTGCGGCCAGTGTTGCCAGATAACCATGTGAGTTTCCCCCCATTGTTTTTCAAAAACCCCCCGAAAATTAGCTTTTTGAGAAAAAAATCCCCCGAAACAGTTTTTACTAATTTGAAATTTCAATTAGTATTTTTTTTTAAATTTCAATTTTCATTTTTTATACAAAAACAAAAATAGGTACTCTTTCCTAATAACTTCGTCACAAAACGATAACGATCTAATTGAATAAATAGATATAAAATGAAAATGAAATGTAATGTAACGTCACGACTTTTATCCCCATTCGGGGGTAGTCAGAGACTTGAGTGGCCATACACCACCACATTGTGGAGGTATTAACCAACTCAAAACCCACGTTTCACCAGATAGTCATAACCCAACGTGACAGGTGGTGAACCTTGTCGCCGTGTATACAGGAACTGACTATTACCTAATCCCGAGGGATAGGTAGGTTTCCTCACGATGTTTTCCCTCACCGTCAGCGAACTGTAAATTATGCACATAGATGAAAATTCATCCATTGGTGCATGCCCCACCGGGCATCGAACCTGGGACCTTCTGATTGCTAACCCAACCTGTTCGCCCCTAGGCTACAGTCGCTATAGTAGCAGTAGATATAATTTATTACTGAAAAATGAAAATAAGTAGGTATTGATGATCCTCCGTGTTTATTTCCCCCCCTAAAATCCCCCAAGGAATCCGTCCCCCCAAAGGCGAAAAAAGCCCCCGAATTTTCAGGGAATCCCCCTCATCTGGCAACACTGTCTGCGGCAGCCGACCAACGTCCAACCCTCCGAGTGAGCGTGCCCAATTGCTCATTGAGCGACTATTGCGTTTACAATGGAAGTGCTTGTCAATGTGGTTCAATAAACGTATTCTATCGTATGTTTACACTATGAGGGTAATGGTTTCAAATGGTTTTTTGAGTTGTTACATAACGTATTAGTAGAGCTTCAGATTAAAGATACATCTACGAGAAGGAAGAAAGAGTGGGCATTTTAGTAAGCGCCGCCATACACGCGACTGCAAAAATGCAGTCCGTGTGCAGTCGCGTGCCGTCGACTGCAACCGACTGCAATAGAGCTGTCACTTCCGACTGCAAAAATGCAGTCCGTGTGCAGTCGCGTGCCGTCGACTGCAATCAAACTGCAAAATTGCAGTCCGTGTATGTTAGCGCTAAGACATAGCAACACCAGTCTTCCCGTGACATTTGGGTCACGTGATGGATCCAAGATAACGTTATCGACTGTGGTGCAGTTAATAATGAACCTTATTTGTCTTAATGTCGATCATTTAGTGCATTTCGATGCCTTGCATGAGCACTCATGCTATGACATTATGTCTTGGCGTTCCGCCTGATGTAGACGCAGCCCCGAGCACTCAGTTTAAATGTTGGAACGCATAGACATAACATAAATGCTCGGGCGAGGCATGCGAGGCATCTGCGGTGCGATTGCGTAATTTTTTCGACAATGTTTCAATTGGTTTCGTTCATCCTGTGTTGTTTTATCAATTGAAATTTATTGAAATCGGGAAGAGTGAACTCCAGACTCATCCGGATTTAAATTAATTTCAACTGAAAAAGCAATACGGGATGAACGAAACCAAGTGAAACATTGACGAAAAAATTACGCAATCGCCCCGCAGGGACGCACCATATCACGCACTGATCGTGACGTAGACTTGGGAAATCGTGGGAAGAGATGCCTGGTTTTATTGTAAGTACGATCATCTGCACGTCTAAAGTAACATTTATCCAACATACCTACCTAAGCTGTCTCTTTGTTATTGACACCCGTAATTAAGAGAGCCCAACTTACTACCATGAATAACTCATGTATGGACACTTCATAGCTACGCTTTTATTCCAACAATGTAACATTTGCGTAAGAATTTACCTACATTATACAAGTTTTCGTACCATATGAGTAGGTAAGCAATAAGTACCTTCAAGATGGTTCAACCATTCCGCTATTAAGCTCAATCATCAACAACATTACATTACCCTTAAAAAAAGTTCAATAGTCAAACGAGAAAGTTGCAGAAGTCAACCGACGCGAACAGCTGTTGAGTTCGGCGCGGGCGGCGCAGGCGCAGGCAGGCGCACCGCGAGCCCGAACAAAAGGACCCACAACAAACGCAAACCAATTCGCATCGCCACTAATTACGTAATTATGGGGGAGGAAAAAAAAAACAAAATGGCGCGCATTCCCGGCGCCCGTTCATCACATTAGCTCACGACATTTCTTCATTTTTTTTCCACCACAAATTGAAAGTCATGCATGGTTTGAAATATGAGTTTGACGACTAAAATGCTTAATTACGTAGGTAGGTACTAATGTAATTGTCCATTCGGATAGATTGATGCTTGCCGTATGCTAATGAGTTATATCTCTACGTAAAATGGCAATTACCTTGTTATGGTAGTGGAAAAAGGATTGCTAACCATACCTTAATATCAACGTGTGTGTAATTTGTCTTGTAACAATTACCTGTATTTGCTAGAGCTTTTTATTAGGGTTCCGTACTTTGGAACGAAACCTAAAACCATTGCAAGAGTCTGGTGCGGACGTACCTACCTTCACAATTTTCTTAAATTTGTATTTTTTATGCTTGCGAAAAAGCAGAGTGGATCAGCAAAAATGATCTAGGCTTGCATGGGGAAACGTTTGAAAGAGTTATAAGGCTAATTGGAAATATTTTTGTACGGAACATCGACTCGCGAGCCCGACTCGCATTAGACCAGTTTAATTCTCGCTAATGTCTCTTTGATATGGTAGAGTGAGTGCTTGAGTAGGTAAGCATCCTTTATTCTCAGGAAATTAGAACAAAAGAACACTAACCTTAAATAACACATACCTATTATTCATCTCCATAAAAATGGCATTCTAATAGAGTGGTGCAAGATCTTATCATTACATCATGTTGAAACATTTCGTCCCTTTACTTTCCTAATCGTATTAAAAGGCATAGATTTATGATTAGTCGAAAGCGATCCTAAGTCTATGTAAAAAGGTTAATTTAACCTTTAAATATTTTTTATTTCATATTAGGTAGGTATAGGTGTCAATTAGATTATAGTATGGAATTTCCATACGATACATTTTGACGATTCACAAAAACTTAAATGGTTCACTTATATTATTTTAATTATGTACTTACAAACTATGTATTTAAAAAACCTTAGCATTACATAGTTCAATAAAATATATATTATGGTAGTGTAATGTAGTGTTATGAAAGCAACATTGAAATTTTATCATAAACGTTATTATTTTCAACATTATTAGTAACAAAAGTTAATTGCGGCGCTTATCTTCACATCGACGAATAGCTAATTAGATGAACACAAGTACAGTTGTGTACGCGACGTGTTGGTAACGCACACACGGGTACATTTTATGGTCAATTCCTGGGGTGCACTGTGTCCACTGTAGATTATAGATACCGTTATAAAAAGCTAAGTAACATATACTAGTATTATAATAACAGTACAGAAGGGTACTTATTGTAGAGTTACACACTAGATCGTTGTTGTTTTAAATGTTTTAGCTGCAAAACTTTCAATAACTAAATATGTCAAATCTGTGTCTCCATTTTATTTATAATATCCAAATACATAGGTATTTCTGCCTCGCTACATTTGAGTTGATCAATACTCCTTTTAATGAATGGTTTAGTAAAATTCTTACTTAATATAATCTATCTATCCATCACCGAATATGTGAAAAAGTATCATGTATAGGTAGTAATGGGATGTTCTCGAGAACATTCTCACCCTTAGAAACTTACTCGTGAGATTTTTTGAGAATCTTATATTTTGGGTGACGTTATCCTAACGTTAAATATTAAAAACAATTAAAACCACCATACTTGCATGTTTAATAAGGCTTATGCCAAGTTTAACATGCTACAGAAGATAAATTCTCGAAAATTCTCACGAGTAAGTTTCCGAGGGTGAGAATGTTCTCGAGAACATCCCATCACTAGTAGGTACTTAATCTAATAAGTGAATCTTCTATGTTTTGTAATGCGCGTTCCAATCCAGTTGTACCCTACCATAGATTTGTTTATTTAGTCTACCTAGTAGAGTAAAAAAATGTCAATTACTAAGGTGCACCCTATAGGTACTAATATAAAACAATTTGAATTCAAGCCTACTTTCACTTACCTTACTATAACACTCTCAATAATCTAGGTGGAAAACAAAACTACGTGTGTTGAACACAGCGACGCACACAGGTGGGCCCCGTCACCTGACACCACCTCGGAACCGGCCACTTCCGGCGGACGCGACGATTAGTGACACACAACGCACGGACACACACACACACACACACCCTCTTGTTCATGCCTTAGTGAGTTAAGGAGTTTAAGCCTAGCCATTCTACTATAGATAGGCTTAGAATCATTGACTTGATGCCGAGAACGGGAAATCGAATTAATAATACAGAGCATAACATATGTTATTGCAATTTAATAACGTACTTGTCGAGTGTTAGTTCCTTGCATATATAGCATAACTGGACATACACTTAATACATTGCAGGTAGTTCATCTAAGAACTTAAGTCCATCATAGTCTTAATTGTAAGGAGAACTTTTTTAGATGCGTAATCTAATTGAGTCGATGGATTAATTCTACTTAACGCGATATGGACTCGCCGTTACGATTTTAAAACATAAAGTAATTAATTACACCTTTTTTTCAGAGGGCTTTAAAAATCCTTAAATATAATTAAAAATCTGACATTTATTTTTAAATCCATAACACGAAGTCTCAATTAAAATTCAGTCTAGAGCTAATTTAAATGAGCGTTTTTAATTTGTGTGTTGACATAAACTCACTTATAAATTTATTGCTTTTAGCTTTAAAATTTCTAGAATGCTAACTTATGAATAATTTTATTTATTCAACCCATACTTAACATAATACTTAATACGTATTCACTTTTCTGTTATACAATGAATTTTCCTGTTTTCATACAATGCAATGAATGATGCGGAATGTAATCGGTCATAACCTTATGTATGCATTTTTATTAATTTAGGATATCAGACTCCTATCACGGTACTCATATAGCGATAGAAATTAAAAAAATTGTCTATCAAATTGATACTAACACACTGATCACAACGCCTACGTCTCTACCGATCCCGTCCAAAAACCGGGCGTGATACAGATACACGCATAAGTATGTACATAATTTAAAGCCCACTCAAACAAGAGTAACGAAGCTTAAAATCCAAGTTCATTATTCATAATTTCGATGCGTTAAAGTGAAGTTAAAATTTAAACCTGTTTGTATGATAATTAAACCGCCTTTTATGGTAGAGTCATTGTTCTTGTTAAATTTTTTTATATCGATTATGAACGAAACAGTGAGTTCGCACGGGGGTTAATACTCTATCAATTTTGACAGCTTATTTAATTGTACGCGTTTCAAGAGTTATAACTGTATTTTTATAGAACATCACTTGGTTGGTAGAAATGTAGAGTTCTTACAGAAATTGGCATAACTACTTTATAACCAGACTACATATGCGAGGCAGAAGTACATAGGATGCATGTCGATTGGTTGTATGATCAACTTTATAACCAGCCTTTAATCTTGATGATGTCCGTTTCGAAAATGTAGACTCATTCTATTGATTCTTCTTACTCTAAGGTTAAACTAGCGGCCATAGCGTCTATAGCCGTTATAGTAACGGCGGCTTCGTAACATATCGTTATGTTAACGTTGCCTGTGAAAAAAATGTAAGTGCAACCAATTATCCCTATACCTACATGATTGATAAACCACTGATTATCTCACCTCTAAATAGATATAAAAAGTCGTTTAGTAATAGCACAGTGGCCAGGGTTCCGGTCCGCTGCAGTCCGATGGGGTGGGGGTGGGTAGGGGGCGCTGATAGTATCGCGATTACGCGCTACAAAACGGCCGATATAGGCCGCTCATTACCACCACGGCTCGCCGCATAATGGATATTTACAGGCCATCTCGCCTCTATATCTAGAATAACTGCACCGGTACAAATTGCTTTGAATTGTTCGCTCGGCTTTTTGATAAACGTGTTTGAATTTTCATTGTTGCACGATATTTTTTTTGTATTGGTCATAATGTTCGATGAGTTTATTATGGACGTTGACTCACTGCGCGGTGTAGCGCAGGTATCGACATTTACCTACATTACCTAATAGAAGGTGAAATAATGTTAAGCGATGTCAGATTAAAATAATAACTTAGTACCAAGTTCACCCACATACTATCGGATTGTTAAAGTAGTAAACGACCGTTACCGCGGACGTCGGATCAGTGATCAGACGGATCAGTGGATTGGTGAACTCAGCTCTTCGATATTTACCCATTTGATAAAATAACGATGACCGAATATAAAAATAAGATCATACATAAAGTGGCCATAAACATATCATAACTTAAGTATTGTACTTAATTAGATAGGCCATTGATTTTTTTCTGCCTACGTAATCTCTTTGGGTCCAAGGACAGACAGAACCAGAGACTTAGAATAAAATGCTGTAGTCAGGGCAATGATTGAATGCGAAAACAATGAAATGACAAAATGGCGCCACGCACCGACGAGGTGGCGCGGCCAGCTAACCGCGAAACGACCATTTTCATTTCCATAATTCCACAAATGCCAGATTAAAATTCGTAAAGAGCGCTGACAACCGCACAAAATGTCACCAAACAATGCATTTCCCGCGCATTATCCAATTTGTCTGTCAAAGTGCGCGCGCGCAACGCGATATCTAGGAAAATGAAAATAATAAAAGGCTTTAATGGCTCGCCCATTGTATATAAATGTAACGAAACTAATTGGTCTTGTAATAACTTGATGTGTTACCGACCCCGCCGGAATAACTGTACGGTAAACTGTAGGCAATCACTGGATTGTACGCGCGTAAGTGTGCGCTCTCATCTTTTGTGTTGAGCAGAATTGGCCAAATGTGTGATTAGAACTGAATTTATTCATCAACTTATTTCTATAAAACCACTAACGGCCCGATTCAAAATCGCCAGACAACTTCGATCCGAAACGCCACATATCTTTGGTGGACACTACAGCGTAGGGGCTGTATCTATTAACATGTCGTTAAACTAGGATTAAACAGCACTGTTACTACGTTTTATTATCATTTTTGAAGTGTATTAAACCATCACCAATTTGAATAAAATAGAGTCCCGTTATCCTGCACGGAGAAACAATTACACCCGAGCGCACGTTAAACAAATACATAACACATTGAATAAATCGATACAAAGAAAATTAATAACAAAAAGTGCAGCTTAGCTCGACGCGACGCGAACGAAACGACTAATTACAAGCGGTCGCACGATACCATCTGATAGCCGCCGCGCCGCCTGTGTTCACCGGCTTTTTAAACAGAACACTTTGTTAATCATTTCGATTGAAATGAAAGGACACAGACTGACGATAAATAAAAATACAGTGTTGATGTAAGTGCAGTGGCGTTGATATAAAAAACCTTGAAATATTGTTATCATCTGTAAAAACCGTATAAGTCTATGTAGTTTTTAATTAGGTAACAGGTATGTACCTTAAAAGAGACGGTCAATCAGTAGTTAAATAATGGAATAGGTACCATATGTAGGGAAATTTTAAACTTGGACCTGTCACCTTAGGATGATTCCATTGAACGTACATACTAACAATAGCCTTTGCTATTGTTAGTATTCTTTAATATGTGCTAGTGGCGTCCCACTATGTTATTTCCGTATCGGGCTTGTGTCCATTCCTAAATAAATGTAGATGCTACCTACTCCGTAATTGTAACTGATCCTTTCTTCTAACTGTCGATAGGTATTAAGGCGCATTAAGGTCATGTTTCACTCTTAATTAAAAATTCACGGATACAGTTTGAACAAAAGAGCTTTTATATATTCAAAAGTTTCAATTAATTTCCAACACGAGTGTTATTATAAACGGTAGCTACATTCATAATTAACTAGCTTTTGCCCGCGACTTCGTCCGCGCAGAATTGAAATTAAAATAAATCGGACCCCGGATCCCGTATCCCGGACCCGGATTTTGTATCCCGGATCTCGTTACTCAGGTTCCGTTGCCCGGATCCTGGATCCCGTTTTCCGGATCCCGAATCCCGTATTCCGAATATCCCGGATCCCGTTCCCAGATTCCGTTAGCTAAATCCCGGATCCCGTATCCCGGATATCACGGATCCCGTATCTCGTATCCCATATCCCGGATCTCGTTTCCTGGATCCCGTATCCCGGAACTCGTTACCCGGATTCCGTATCCCTGATATCACGAATCTCATATCAAATATCCTGAATTTCTTATCCTGGATCTTGTTTCCCGGGTTCCGTATCCCAGATCTCGTTTCCCGGATCCCAGATTCCGTTTGCCGGATCCCGGTTCCGGTACCCCGGATATCACGGGTCCCGTATCCCATATCCCGGATTTCATACCCCAGATTTCCTATCCCGGATCCCGTATCCCGGATCTCATTTTCTTAATCCCGGATCCCGTTTTTTCAGATCCCAGCTTCCGTTTGCCGGATCCCGGATATTTTTTTATTATAGGACTGCGGTGGCAAAAAGCGTACGGCCCGCCTGATGTTAAGCAGTTACCGTAGCCTATAGATGCTTACTATATAAATATTTTCCTTAAAGTATAACCAGATTTTTTTTATTATAGGACTGCGGTTGCAAAAATACGTACGGCCCGCCTGACGTTAAGCGGTTACCGTAGCCTATAGATGCTTAGTATATAAATATTCTCCTTAAAGTATCGACCTATATTTTTTTATTATAGGACTGCGGTGGCAAAAAATCGTGCGGCCCGCCTGATGTTAAGCAGTTACCGTAGCCTATAGATGCTTACTATATAAATATTTTCCTTAAAGTATTAACCAGATTTTTTTATTATAGGACTGCGGTTGCAAAAATGCGTACGGCCCGCCTGACGTTAAGCGGTTACCGTAGCCTATAGATGCTTACTATATAAATATTCTCCTTAAAGTATCGACCTATATTTTTTTATTATAGGACTGCGGTGGCAAAAAAGCGTACGGCCCGCCTGATGTTAAGCAGTTACCGTAGCCTATAGATGCTTACTATATAAATATTCTCTTTAAAGTATCAACCTATATTTTTTATTATAGGAATGCGGTGGCAAAAAAGCGTACGGCCCGCCTGATGTTAAGCAGTTACCGTAGCCTATTGATGCTTACTATATATATTTTTTCCTTAAAGCATCAATCTATATTATTTTTATAGGACTGCGGTACCAAAAAAGCGTACGGCCCACCTGATGTTAAGCAGTTACCGTAGCCTATAGATGCTTACTATATAAATATTTTCATTAAAGTATCAACCTGTTTTTTTTGTTATTATAGGACTGGGGTGACAATAAAGCGTACGGCCCGCCCGATGTTAAGCAGTTACCGTATATGATGATAGATGCTTACTATATAAATATTTTCCTTAAAGGATCAACCTACATTTTTTTATAGGACTGCGTTGGCAAAAAAGCTTACGGCCCGCTTGATGTTAAGCAGTGACCGTAGCCTATAGATGCTTACAATACCAAAGGCATTGCTCGCAAATTGCCGACCTGAAGGGGAGTGGGATGGAGCTTTTGGCTCCCTCACTCATCGTGCGAAACGCAGCTGTAATAGCTGCTTTACGCCGATCTTCTGTGAGAGGGTGGTACTACCCCGGTCGAGCCAGCCCATATAATATGAGCTGCAGTCAATTGGCTACATAAAAAAAGTTGAAATCCATATTTTTTGATACGTAAAAAGAAACCTAAACTCAATTATTCATTCGTGTTATTTATTTTCCTCGGAAATGACGAATTTCCATATGAACTTTCATCCCCTATTTTACCACCTTAGGAGTTGAATATTAAAAAACGCCGAAACCCATATTTTTTATTTTTAAAAAGTCACCTAAAACCAATTTTCATAATTTTAACTTGAAAAATGACGAATTTGCATACATACAAACTTTCATCCCCTATTTAATCCTCATAGGGGTTGAATTTTAAAAAAACGCCGAAACATTTTTTTTAAAAAGATACCTAAACACAAATTTTCATTATTCTAACCTCAGAAATGACGAACTTCCATACAAACTTTCGTCCCCTATTTTACCCCCTTAGGGGTTGAATTTTAAAACACGCCCAAACCCATATTTTTTTATTTTTAAAAAGACACCTAAACACTAATTTTCATAGTTCTAACTTGAAAAATGACGAATTTGTATACAAACTTTCATCCCCTATTTAATCCCCTTAGGGGTTGAATTTTCAAAAACGCCGAGACCCATAATTTTTTATTTTTAAAAAGACACTTAAACCCCAATTTTCATAATTCTAACTTGAAAAATGACAAACTTGCATACAAACTTTCATCCCCTATTTAATCCCCTTAGGGGTTGAAAGTTCAAAAATGCAGATTTTTTTTTATTTATAATACGTAAAAAGAAACCTAAACACAAATTTTCATTATTCTAACCTCAGAAATGACGAACTTCCATACAAACTTTCGTCCCCTATTTTACCCCCTCAGGGGTTGAATTTTCAAAAACGCAGCAATTCAAGTTTTTTATTTGTAAAAAGGAACCTATTCACCAATTTTCATAATTCTATCATCAAAAATGACGAACATCTATACTCACTTCCCAACTAACTTTCATCCCCTATTTTACCACCTTAGGGGTTGAATTTTTCAAAAAGCTGAAAACCATATTTTTTATTTTTAAAACTTCACCTCCACACCAATTTTTATAATTCTAACTTGAAAAATGACGAACTTGCATACAAACTTTCATCCCCTATTTAACCCCCTTAGGGGTTGAATTTTCAAAAATCGCTTCTTATTGCTTGCCTACGTCACAAAATATATCTACTGTCTAAATTTCATGTCTCTAACTTCAGTAGTTTCGGCTCGGCGTTGATGAGTCAGTCAGTCAGTCAGTCAGTCAGTCAGTCAGTCAGCATTTCCCTCTTTATATATTAGTATAGAAGTATAGATAGTATAGATTAGTATAGATAACGAATTACTGTAACAGTAGTTTATAATAAGCATTAATAATATATTATTATTCATGGCGATTTTATTCGTGTACGAACGCGAGGTTCGACCGTTTACATGTGCAGGTATGAAATTCTATCAGATCGACTTTGTTGTATTGTTATGTACCTATTTTACATAATATCGTGTTAGCCTTAAGTGAGGAAATGTTCGACTGAGTCTGAAAGTTATAAACGTACGTTACGGCAAAATAATTGGTTAGGCATTTTTGTTAAAACTTGTCACCCCTCAAAAATTATATGAATATTAATCTCGTCACATTTCCATATCATTTAAATTATCACCCATATCCGGATACGTTAAACAATTAACATTAAAAAAAACGCAATTTCAAATCTAATTATAATTTTCGTCCAACACTGGTCGGCTAAACGGTACGTTTAATTACGCGATGTTATCGCTCCCGCGTAAACTAAAAATCGTTTCGCTTTGCTATTCAAATCGCAGTGTCTGCGCAATTACGTATCTTAATGGGTATATATTAACTAGAACGATACTATGCGGGATACCGCCACGCGAGAGTATCGCGTGCGAATAAAATGACTTCATAATCAATTAATTATGCGTTTAAGTGCGCTGCATCCAATCACAGGGATGTATTGGGTAAGCATAACTTGAAACCCACCGCGGTGTACGGAGAGGCCACGCACACGGCCACGGCTACGTTTTGCAAAAAAAATATGGATGACGTCATTTCGTGCGTGCGCCGCGGTGGACACTGTGATACCTATAGTACGTTTTTTATACTTGTCCTATTTGGTAAGCAAAGATGGCGTCCAGCGGGGCGATTGCGTATCTTTTTGTCAATGTTTCAATTGGTTTCGTATTTAATTGACACAGGATGGACTAAACCAATTGAATATTGATAAAAAAGTTACGCAATCGCCCCGCTGGACGCCATCTTTGCTTACCAAATAGGACAAGTATAAAAAAACGTACTATATACATTTTCGTGCAAAGCGAAGCTTGACCCACGTACGTAGCGTGTGCGTGGCCTCTCCGTGCACAGCGGTGAGGTCTCCCCCTTAGGATTACAATAGTATTTACTAGTGTTGTGGGCGTCAGTGTAATACAATATATTAGCATTGATTACACTACAACCCAGTCCCAGTATACTTTGTGAAATGAGAAATAACACAGTCAACGTTTTTCTCGATTACGCATTGCCCATTAATTGTTCAAGTTTTAAGTTTTTACTGTTTCAGAATAATGAATTCATGCAATCATATGATTTTTTTTCATTGCCTATCTGAGACCAGCTGCTTATCTACAAACTACTGTTATTGTATCCGTAGTTGTGTTTTATAAAATCGTGTAAAAATTATTTAAAATAAAACACTAACCCCCTTATTCATAGAGATTTTAGCCAGTTTACAATGGGTTTGAAAAGCATTTTTAGGAACAAATGTGCTCTGTAATTCCACTGCAAGTCGATCATAATTTTCTATGAATAAGGGGGTAAACCTACTATAGATAAACCTATAACATCTAAAGATCGTATATGTGTTTATTCTTCTCTACACAACAAAAACATGTGAGAAAAACATTATTTCTTAACAAAGTTTATTTTTTAAACCCTGTATATGATAATTTTTGTTATGGATCATTGACTACATCTCTGTATTCAGCATTTTAGATGCATTATAGAACATTGCTTTGTAACAATACATTAAGTGCATACAATATGCACAGTTCAGCTGTTTTAACTGCGGCCATTAGCTGCGTTTACCGAGCCGATCTGATTAATATGCAAATGCATATTAATATTTTAATAGCGCTATGTGGCAACTGAAATGCACCGCCAACGCTTACGAACTGCGTTGCATTTTATTACCTGCGTTAATATGGTGTTAGTAAGTTTAGTAGTTAAAAGTTTATGCTTTGATAGGTAGGTACTTCTTCACATGAGGAGCACCGGTACGTTCCGTTTGGGACGTGCTGGATGCGGACACCAGGGTGATAATATTGCGTAAGAATCCCATATACACCCACACCCAAGAGGTCTGAGCATCTTTCGAAGATTTCTTCCCCGGCAACAAAAAGGTAGGTGACAGGAAGTACTTCTTGCCAGCGAATACTCAAATGAAACTGAAACTTGAGGGTGTCATTTGAAATCTTGGCCATGAATGCTTAACCACCCCATTGACTATGTGTGTTCAAGGATATTCCAGTGTATGTGGGCAGGTATAGGTTTGAAAACTTGTGCATGTGTGCGTTGTATGTTCGCATGACATTGTGCATGTAGAGATATGGCTGTGTGTGTGGGTGTTGGTTTGAAAACTTGTTCGTGTGTGCGTATGTTGTCGGCTCGGTGGACAAAAAGCCTAAAATCGCCTGTAATGAGTAATTACGAGACTGGCAGCGCCGACGGAAGCAGATACAGATCTACAACGCATAGCGGGTGTGGGGAACAAGGGGGGGTGCGGGGTGGGCCGCGGAGCTTGTTGACCATTGATTTAGTGCTAAACACTAGTTAAATAGTTCACAATGATTATCATTCAATGTACCTATAGCGGCAGCGGCAACGTATCCGCCGACTAGATTTAACTTAATTAGCTAATTAGCATTGCTCTTCAGTACGATTTGCGCTTATTTGTGGCTGAAAATGGGTGCTCACGGCAGTTATAGGTAATATTTACAGTTCGCACGGCTTAATTCGGTTGAGTGCTTATTATTAGGTATCATACCCACGTGTGCATATGACATGAGAGATCTAGATACGATGAGTTCTAAACATCATTAGTATTCAAGCTTACTTGATATTGTTTACATTTAACTTCTCATACACTTTACATATATTAGTGAATACTTTACAATATATTAAGAAAACCCTGTCCGACCCGAAAACGTATTGTTGGGTATCGAGATTAGATTCAATTTTTTTCTTATTTTTTTGTCGAAAAAATTTTTTTTTTTACTTTTTTTAGCATAGTAAGTGTCCCACTGCTGGGCAAAGGCCTCCCCATTTTTTTTTGGAAAACAATTACCCCGTTTACATAACTATATATTTTTCATAAAATGACGTCATTACGTACTTTGTCGTCAGAGGTGCCGCCACACGATCTAACAGAATTACTGCCGGTAACGGTGTTGTCATATTTTTTAAATTTGCTTCATTTTGGTGGAAAATGGAAAAAAATGCCATTTTAAATTTTCATTAATATGTTTACTATCATGAAATTTTTTTAAATTATTTTATATGGGCATGTGATTGGGAAACCTAATTACCGGTTTCGGCTCGGACAGGGTTTTCTTAACATATTGTATATAGTATACCGTTAAAAGTGCTTGGCAATAGCAATTTTCCGTTGCTATTGGTAGACAGGAGACTTCGAAATCCGTCATAATTCAACCACTTTCATCATATTCTGCACCATTGATAAGCGAATTGTCACCCGTGTATGTACGACTCGTCACAGGTTAAATTAGAACGTCGTGTTCAGATTACGGTAACGCATTTCATTTACTTAGGAGTTATTAGTGCACTTAATGGTTCGGTAATACAGGATTACTAAAAATTTGCGTTCAACATTAATGTCTAGTTAAGTGGGACAAAGTAGTCGTTTGACTGACTAAATTGCGATCGTGTTCAGTAAATGTTCGAGTGGTCATTCATTACTGTGCATTGTAGTTAACATCGCATCGCAATACGTCTTGCAATAATCCATTCCGGTTTAGGTTTGTTGTCCAGTGGCACTAAGGCGAGGCGAATATGAATTTAATATTTATTACAATAAAGTGTACATTCTAAGTAATTTATTGGTAAAGCTACTATTTAGTATAGGTAAAAATATAAGTGAGATGAAAAATCATCAGCTCTGTTGATCTAAAATAAACTCTTTTGAAAGATTCATCTCAGTTTTTTTCAGGTTATAAGAGTACAGTACCTCAAAAGGAAAATACGGATCCCTTATACGAACACTTTGTTCAACTTTGTTGTCCGTTTGTCTGTGTCTGTCTATATGTCCGTCTGTCAAGACATACACAGTCCAAACCGCTGGTGTTAGAAGCATTTTTTTTTAATTTATCCAGGGTATTTTTATATCATAAGTTCTTTATAACCTGTTATCTCTTTTAATTGTAAATATTGGACAGCATATGCTATGCATATTGTACTGCCTAAATACATATCTGGATTTTATACATATCTCCTAGCTATTATTACGACGCACTCCATATTTCATCTCCAGTTCGGTGGATTCTCAGTTTTACGCCGGCCACTTACCTAAAGCGCAGGAAACATTAGTAGGTGAAGAGCAATAAAATGTAAAATATTACGCGAATCGCGGAAACATCGGCACATAACTCACTCAATTAAACAATCTTTTTAACAATGCAACGCGAGGAAGTCGTTTAAGTAAACTGACCATGTCTTTGTTTTAATTGCTTACATATTCGTAATATAGATACAGTGGATAGATATGCGTGAATTAAATGCCTATTAACTTGGTTGTTTCACGATATTAACGTTTCACTATTCCTGTTAATGTTTAACGTTAGTTTTGAATAATTATTAATTACCAACGGCTCATTAGTGTTCACATGGGAGACAACTTTCCATGCGGTATTTTCATGTGAAATCTTTCTGTTACCGTCATTAACAATTGTTGGTGGTAGAGCCAAGCTGTAGCTAAATAGATGTGTCCATATGGCGCGCATGCCTCACCCGAGCACTCATATTATGACTTTACGTCTATGCGTTCCGACGTCAAAACTGAGTGCTCGCGCGAGGCATGCGCCTGATGAAGATGCCGCCATTAACTGGAGCTCATATACGGGCTGGCTCGACCGGGGTAGTACCACCCTCTCACAGAAGATCGGCGTAAAGCAGCTGCATTTCGTACGCTGAGAGCCGGAAGCCCAACACCCGCCTTCCCCTCCCTCCGTCCCAGGTCGGCAACGTGCGAGCAATGCTTTTGGTATTGCAAACATCTGTAGGCTACGGTAACTGCTTAACATCAGGCGGGCCGTATGCTTGTTTGCCACCTAAGTCCTATAAAAAAAGCAAGCCGTAGTCCGTGTCTATGAAGCGGCACGCGTCATGCTTTAGATGCTTCAGTATTCTATATCAATCGGAAAATATTCTTTGCATAGTGTACGTAACGTTCCCCGTTCGTGTATGTTGTGATTAAGCATCGCTTAAGCGGCATAAATATTAACACTGTATTGGCTGGCGTGTTTACCCGCCGTTTAGTTTTTATATAACGGCTTGTTCCTACAAATAATTATATATCAAATTAACTACACATCGTGTTGTAAGTATGTGCATGACGGTATTGTAACAGTTTTGTAATGTTCTTGTTCAAAATTGGGTAAACAATTAAACGTAACATAAGATTCATTCGTGATTAAAAAATTAGGGCAATAAATTATCATTCAGAAATCTAACGTTTAAGTTCTCTGATTCTTTGACACTCCGTTTACTGCTGTAACTGTCCGTCGGTGTGTTGGTGAACTCGGGCCTAAATCGATATGTAGTTATCGTTCCAAATATGTTTTTATCAGCCGTAGCGGATGTGGTTTTTTCTTTAGGAGGAAGTTTTCTTGTCAATAGTCCAAACGTTTATAGCGTAACCAATGGAACAGCTAGCTTTGGATAAGCGGCCTCCTAGCCAATAGACACGTCCACATGTTCCGAGCAATCAGTACCTATTTACATCTGACCACGTAGACAACGTCGCGCCTACTAGATATATTTGGACGGGCCTAATGACAAATAAATCTGTTTTAGTAGTAAAACTTTTATAGTACAGCTTGGCTACCGCCGTGCTACCCCAACGCGTTGAAACACGCAATAGTTTGTAGAGGCGATTCTAGAAAACGGTCGTTTTGCGATTAGATCTGTGCAGGCGGCGAGCAGGGGGTGCGCGGCGGGGGCGGCGGAGGGTGGCGGGGGAGGCCGTTAATTGCTCCGTTTTGTGAACACGGTGGCGTGCCCCGTGGGCAATCAGCGGCCACTGACTGATTGCTTTTTAAATAGGTTTTATGCCCGCTAAAAATGTTTCTAAGGAAATCAAAGAGAAGTTTTCGTGAGGCTCGATTGTGTAAACGCGATCGAGGACAAGGTGTTTTCCAAAACGCGACTCGTGACGTGACGACCGTGACGTATACTGTTCCGCGGAGAGTAGGTATTAAGGGAGTTGAAATTAGTTTTGATACCTGAATGACGTGTCTGAGCTGGAACTCGTTTAGGAAACTATTACTGTACTGTAGCCCTACCACCACCTCTTATAGCAGTATTGTTTTAACGTTTCAGCGACTTTTTGTGCAATGACGTACCTTATTGTCATGACAATAAGAAACGTCATTAAAACAATACTGCTATAAGAGATGGTGGTAGGGCCCCTGTACTACTGAAAAAAAGGAAATTGAACAAAAGACAATCTTTTTTTAATCAATGAAAATATTTTGTATGATGCCTTTATTACCTCATGCAATAATATACCTAACATGATACAGAGGCCGAGCGAGAATTTTAAGCTTTCAATGCACAGGGCTAAAGCTCGTACAACCCTAGCAGGTGCAATAGTTACAAATAGATAAAGCAATTCGGAATGAAACTCCAAGCCACTACGTTTCTAGTCATGGCATGACAAAACGGAGTTAGGATCTGACTTACTTACTGGTTCATTACACCTTTTAAATATTGCACATTGGATTACGAGTGCACTTTTTAGTTCCGATTGGGGCGTGCACCCATTGCGAGAAGTTATAAGAAAATATGATACTTGTATACGAAAATATATGACTTCGGGTAGGTACTTAACCGAATTATAGTTTTATCTTTAGGCTAGTTAAAGATGGAGGTAGCTTTTGTCCAAAAATGTAACCTTTTAAAATAGGAGAATAGAGAAAGAAAGTCATTAGAAAGTTACATTTACGTACAAATTTTCTGTAAATAGGTAGGTACTCATAGAATCCTTAAGTGGTAGAGTCGCTGATTCCTATATACTAGACAAAGCTGACTAAAGTCAGAAACACCAATGCTTACGACATCAATGTGCGATCCCTACCCAATAATGGTGACATGGAGAATTAGCTAATAGTCACGGAATGAGCTTATAGCTGGTATGTTACATCTGTAAGGCCGTGGTCTCCTATTAAATGCCAACGGCCGCTTACAGCGTCACGCGTACGCCGCGTCACAATTTTACTATAGTGACGTCGGCGTGTGATGGAGACCACAACAGTACATTTCTATAGTAAGCATTGTGACGCGGCGTACGCGTGACGCTGTAAGCGGCCGATGGCATTTAATAGGAGACCACTGCCTAAATAAAATCATTGCGACGGTGCTTAACAGTACATTGTCCTGTGTCGCAGCCCTACACTGCATTGTAAATGGAGATAGCACACACAATTTAACACGGAGCTATTATGGCAGTAGCGGACGCCGCGGCCGCCGGTGGCGTGACAGAGCGGAGTTAGCCGCGGCGGATTGCTCGCTAGGTGTTCGTTACAACTGTTAAACTGCCCGATGAACGCATTAAATATGTTTTATTTAGTGCGTCTAATTAATCTTTGGCCCAAGTCCGTTACCTTAACATTATTTGTTCGGTAATGTTAAGTAGGAGGTATTTTAAATACTTCCTGTTTACTCGGTAGGTATTTTTTTATTTATGTTACTGGGTGCGTTCTAAAATATTGAAAACAATTGATTGAGTGCATTTTTCTTTAATTTTGTCAATAATTTATTCCTGCCGAATATAAACACGTCATAGTCTTACAAAAAATAAGCAAACATCTATGACAGTTGGTGTGACAAATGGAGAAAAACAATTGCTATTTTAATTGACAACATTTTAATTACAAAACACCACAAAATCTATGGGACATGAATGCCACATCTCGGATTGCTTAAGTACACTGCCATTTATAACTATTAGCATTAGGTACTTTATTACATACATTTAATACTTTAAGTTGTGTATTTTATACTAACAATACATACATCGTATATGAATAATAATATATTTATATTATAATATACAATATCTTTGCACAATGTTGCGTCGATGTGGTCGACAGGTTCCAAATCACTAAATATTGTACAGCTTCAGTGCCGCACCATTCAGCGACAGTTCAATATTTTATTTAAGTTTGTATTTAGATTGTTAAAATAATATATTATATTATCTACCTAAATTGCAGGCAAGATAACTTTTGTGCGCATGTATAAAAAATAAAATGCAAACAATAGCACCTACGAGAAAAACGTTTCGTACTAAGTTAAAACTTTCTCTAGCTATGAGAGTAATATTTAATTTATTGAATTTATTTACAGATCGCTTTATGATGCACCACTGAAGTGATTTCCACAAGAAACGTTTCTTAAACTATCAAATAATAACGGAATGCGTCAAATTCCAATCTATTTAGTATCTACCGTAACTTACGAAGCTGGTTCTAATCACTAATTATGAATAAGTAGTTAACACGACATCAATTATATTTTACACGTTCTTAATCCAATCTGGGCATATAATATCACATATTTTGGACGAGGATCGTCCATCTCAAGGGAAAATCATCGGGAATGTGAAACAACGGAGTGCAAAATAATAATAGCGAGTACCGAACAGAAACCATAACCGTAGAAGGTAACTAATTACCAAAATATCATGGCTTCCTCTAATGTAATAAAAATTACATTGACGTGTCAATGTCACAGAATAGAGTTTCAACGTGTCACTGGGATTGTCAATTGTTTTTGAACTGTCAAAATCACATCGCAACATTTTAACACTTTTTAGAACGTCTCTGGTCACGAAATATTTGTTCATATTAGACGTGTATGGGCTCATCATCATCTTCATCGTCTGAGCGCCGGTCGGCGGGTGTCTCGGGGGGTGAGCCACGGTGAGGGGGCGCGGGGCTACCTGGGTCTAAGTCTGGTGAGGGCGACCGGCGCGCGTGCGCGTAGTAGCCCAGCGCGCCTAGCGCCGGCGCACCCAGGGAGCCGAGGTGCGCCGAGGGACCCGGCAGGCCCAAGCCCAGTGGTGGGACACCACCCAGCGACGCGCCAGGGTATAGCCTGGTGGTGATAAAAAGGTTATTTGTTTATTTCCATCTCTGATGAACTTATATAGAAGATCTCGAAGCTCAAGGGTGATGATCACATTTAGAATTCTGGTGGCATTGGGTGCGTCTAAAAGAGGCGAGCGGTGCGCTCCAGCAATCATTTTATGATATTGTCTTCTTGGTCAGGCGTCAAAACTGATTGCTCGACCGCATCTCTCTTTTTTTTTAGACGCGCCCCACAAAAAAAACTGCAAACTCTGTCATTGGACCGAGGTCTGACTAACAAAATAATTGGACCAGCTACAAATATTAGTTTATGTGGAATCAGCCATGAATCAAAGGTAGGTTCACTCACCGATAAGGTAGCGGCTTCTGTAACGTGTTAGCCGACGCGGATGCCGCAGCTGCGGCCGTCGCTGCGGCTTGTCGGTAGTACAGGTCTGCGGCGGCGGGCGCGGGCTGCGCTGGGTACGCCGGCACGCCCGGCCAGTACCCGCCGTAGAGCCGCTGGAAAGCAGCGTAGTTACCAGCCTCAGCCAGCAGTTCTAGTCCTACTGCGGTTTGGCGCTTCCATTTTGTTCTGTTGACAAGAAGAGAAATTGTGATGATAGGTTTTAAAACTTGTCTACTTGAGAAAATGTCCATCTCTACATAAATAATTGCATGCCCGAATTGAGTCAGAGATATTTCAAAAAGTACTAGTATTCATTTAATAAAAAGTAAGTTTAATATAGCTTTTACAATCCTGTCATTGTAAAAAATACCCTTTCAATTACAAAAATATACAAAGCGTTCACAGTCCATTTGTAACTCAAATAATTCGTAATAAATCGTCATGCGGATCCCACAAGAAACTACAAAAACTATTTGTGCCACATTACAAACTTAAATCGAGTCTAAAATTCTCTAAACTATCGTTTACGTCCCTACAGCCATACATCACAGGCCCCGCAGCTTGTGACCCCAATCGTCATCAAATTTGTCACAGTGCACTTGAAAACACAATGAAGATACCGCAATGGTAGTAAAAAACAAGCTAATAAAAATATAAATAAAATAATAAATTTGACAAAACGTCTTGGGCACTCGTGAGCTCGCCGGAGCGTGGCCGAGTGCTTTAATTTGATTTATTTGATTCGTTTGGGAAAGGGTGAGTCGTATAAATTACGCTATATTGCTGCTACTGGTTTTTAACTGCTCTATCTGTGGCCGCTTCGTTGTATTGCAAAAAAGTTATGACAAAATGGGTCTCTTGCTATGTCGCTCCCGTAAAGTAATTACCGCCAAATTTATAGAGATTTTTAGCCAGCTTACAAAGCATTTCTAAGAACATACCTAAGTGATTTGTAATGCTAGTGTAAGTCCGTCATAACTTCCTATAAATTTGAATTAAAAATAATAATTTCAATTTGTTTGTAAATTTATTATTTGACTTTTCCTAATAATAATTCAAACCTCATTACGTAGAGGGTAATCACTAATTTAGGTAGACTTATAAAACATTTTTAAATTTTCGTTATTATGGAGTCCGGGTCTTTAAAAGGTTGGCTATATACATGTAGACGCAGGTATGAAGAGTACACCAAATAGTCAATCTCTTATTTTTACAGTAACACAGTCGGGTTGCACAAGCATACCTAAACAGCTAATTTGACTGCACTGCACTTTGTGGTTGGTAAAAATACCTACTTAATATTTTATCTTAAGGCATCAAACAACACTAAAATAGTGAAACAATATTCAGTTTGGTACGGTTGTCAATTTCCTACTTACATCCACAAATAAACATTCGCCCCCGTTTTCAAATTTAATTTAATTTCGCCGAGCGGTACTCGATTAGTTCCGAAGTGCTCTGTTATTGTCGTCGAGTGACCTTTTTATTAATTCGTAGGGAGTTATTATTGCGTCGCATCATCATTGATATTATTATTGTACGCCGTGGCGGCATTGTGTGCGGCCGGGGGCTGCGGCTGCTAGCAGACGCTTCACTGACTACCTCGTTAATTAATTTCTATAAATGGATCATTTAATTTTATTAATGCAAATGAGGGGGAGGTCGCGCGTTTTGTTGTTCGTCCTTCGTAAAATATTTATGTTCCCTCATTTATCATTCCTAGAATTTAAAACAATTTTACTTCCCACGTAACATTAATAAGCTCACCACCCGAGCCTCCGAGTAACGTTAAGTCTTTAAGTCGCATTAAACTCGATCCTAATTTAAATACTACACTTTAATTATCAGTAGCTGACAAATGATCGATAGAAAGCCTCTGCGCTCTCATTAATCATGTTATTATGACGGCTAGCTCTTAGAGTACGTCACTCGAGAGCACTTATTTAATTGTCAAGTGGTGAATGAGAGGCAATCTGCTCAGTGACACTATTCTTTTTATTGCCGCCGCGGGCCACGGACAAAAAGCTCTCGGAGGCACTTAAATTCGGGCTGCCAGCTCAAGACGAGACCTCTCGACAGACAATACGCTTCTCTCTCTCTAACCCGAACGGACCGCAACGAGAGCGGGTTTCCTCCGTCCCTGTTCCACCGTCCCCCGGTGGAGTCTGAGTACGCTCCGCCCAGTGGTTTAGTGATTTGATGCTGCGTGAACTGATTCAATTGTTGTTCGAGGTGGCCCGTCCGAAAACGCGCCTTAACAGCTCACGTTAAAGACGAAAATTGTCCGGTAAAACGATACCGCTTACGACCTCTCCGGGGGGGGGAGGTTGTTTATCTCGGTTTGCGTTTTTCGGCGACGTGACGCGAATTCGGCTTGTATATCCGGCAAACAAAGAGTGCTCTCATCGATCGGCGGCTCGCGACCGGCGTTTACGCCACTCCGTCACTGGCGCGGTGCGGGAATAATGTGAGCTTTATTGAGCTTTGAGTAACATTGTACGCTGACTGCTTAGAAAGTTTTCTGAACACGCAAACACCAGAGGCACGGGTATTCTTATGGGAACTGAGTTAGAATAGAACTCTTCAATGTTATAATCGAAACAAATGCCTCTATCACAATTTTTTTGTGAGTTTCATTTTGTGCAGAGTTTCTAGAATTCACATTGAGACCAAAACCTACCTAACTATATGCCATACATATCGATTAGTTTTAGGTGGCCTTACTTAGCCTATCAGAACGATCTCTACATCAATAGCTACGTCCAGAAGTGTCACATGCCGCGCGAGGCTGCTCACCCACATGCCTCGCGAAGCACGACGTTTGCCTCAGTCGCATGCCGCGCGAGGCAAATGGCGAGGCAACTGACACTCTAGACAGGGAAAGGTATACCCGATCAATCAGTGTGACACGTTTGAAATCGTTCTGTCTCACGACTGCCAAACTAGGCGACGCAAATGTGAGTGCTCAGGTGAGGCAGGGCGCGCATTTGCCTCACGTGAGGCAAGTCAAACACCGCGAGGAAAATTTTCCTCGCGCGGCATGTGACACTTCTGGACGTAGCTATTGAAAATACAATTTCATGTCTATAGTCTACCATATTTGGAAAACATTAGCTTTTTTATGTTCTATATAATTTGTAATATTAAATGGCAAAACTCACTTAACAAAATACTCCGTTATCCATGTTACAAATAAGTATTAATTTATTGACAGGTTCATTTACGCCCACATGTTTTATTTCCTCTGGCTTATTTGAGTGTGGTTGAAACGGTAGTAGGTATATTATAAGGTGGCTTAAGGTAATAATATACTACTTGATAGTTTAATTATTTTGAGATTATTAATATTGTATTGTGATTGCTTCTCCAATGTTCTTCACAGACATTGGGTTTGTTTGGCTGCGAGTTGCATATATTTCATTTAGACTATACATTTTATGCGACCAGCACAGGACCGGATAGTGCTAAAAACCTTGGGAAAGACCTATGTCCAACAGTATTTTGGCTAGCATTGCAATGATGATCATAAATTCCTTTTGCGAAATTAAGAGAGACAGCCGTCTGAGTTCAGCCGAATGTGGTACCTACTTAAATACCTAAGTTAATTTGCATAACTTGGTAATCAACTTCGAGGCAGTTATAATAGTTTTCTGATGTAAGTTGGAACCGACATTACTGTAACATAAACACGACTCAAATGAATTGCGGAAAACACGAGCATTTACCCCACAGTAAAATTCTTATCGATGCTGCAAACCACACTAATACCAGCGAATTAGATGCCAAATATTTCCACAAAAACTGACGTGCGTTAATACCAGATTGCATCACGATCCGAAGTTGGAACAGCGAAATTGGCGCACGAGGCATAATCCGGCCCAAGATCCGCTTATTAAAACCCGACCAAAACCGAAATGGCATTCGCAGCACGATGATTAGTCTTTAAATGATAAGCCAGCCGACCCGAGCGTCCTTGCCTCGCATCGAATCCTGTGTCTCTGACGTGTAATTTAGTCTTCAGCATAACCGATTAGGTTGGTTCTCGGTAGCTAGCCAGAACCCCGCGAACCCGGCATTATGTCATTAGAGATGTGTGAGCACACGGACGGAATTTTAATATCAACAGACTAGCCAATAAATAGAGCTATTGTTTTTATTAAAATTTTGAACGCGTCGTTCGAATTAATTTATGATGTGCGACCCGCTGTTAATCATTAACCGTTTTTAAATTCTTTTAATTCCCCATTTATATTATCAGCGAAAACAAACGAACAGGAGCGCGATTAGGAAAACCAAATTATCCGCGACTGAATTATTCGATAACACACGTGTGGTAATACCTACATTTTATGCGTATTGTTCTGAAAAATATAATTAAATACCCACCATTTTGTTACCTTATTTACATAATAATAATATCGCCCGACTTACACACCAATTGTATGATCCCAAACTAAGCAACGCTTGTATTGGCTACTATACAATGGACTGGAGGCAATCCCAGTGATACCCAGACCAGGGCAAATTACGAAAAGGCCGTTTCCGGGAATCGAAAACGCAACCACCCGATACAGTGAGCTGAGCGGCCTACGCTCGAACCCCTGCGCCAAGCGTACGACATCCTATTGGCTTATATGATGTATCAACAATCAACGTCACTAGAGCAACACAAAAACCTGGGTATATAGGTATTAGTTACTAGAGTGTATTCCTTTTTGAGGAATTTACAGAATAATGAGGAAAATCTTCATAATTCTGTAAATATGACGTATAGTGTGAGCCGGCTCCATGCATGAGCATTGGCTCCGGTAGGTGAATCGTTCACACAAATGATACGAATTTACAGTAACGCTAACTGTTTAGTCACTAGCGATTATTTCACCTTACGTGCAAGTTTTCGTTTAGCCACTCACTGCATAAATATGCAATTCAAAAATTGTAGAGTATTCACATTCTGTAATTATCCGCGAACACACATAAAAAAAAAAAAAATATACGGTCGAATTGAGAAACCTCCTCCTTTTTTGAAGTCGGTTTAAAAAAAAACCTTATTTAGGGCCACCGCAGACTTGCTACTTTTAGCATCGGCGATCGGCGACTTAGTCGCTTTTCAGAAGCTCGATGCAGCGACTGAATGCTACACCCCGCACACTTAAAATCGCCGAATGCAGCGACTGAGTCGCTTTTCGGAAGCTCGATGCAGCGACTGAACGCTACACCCCGCACACTTGCGGATGCCAGTCGCAGCGATTTTTCATGTTGACTACAGGCTACCGGATCAGCATCGGAGCAGTCGCTGCGTCCGATCGCAGGAAGTCGCAAAATCGCGATGCTGCATCGATGCAGTCGCAAAATCGCGCGACTTTGATACTGCGATCAAACGCAGAGAGTCGCCAAAACGCGATGTAGCATTGATGCGGTCGCAAAATCGCCGATCGCCGATGCTAAAAGTAGCAAGTCTGCGGAGGCCCTTAGGTTGAGTCTGCGCTAAATCAGTATTGAGATTATCATATATTCATATACCTACCCACCACTTAACCCATTTCCCATTACTCCTTGTGCTAAGAAACATCAGCTAGGTAGTATCTATTCACAATGCGTCGAGCGTGACAGACATTAAACTCCACTGTTATGACAAATAATTCGGCGATGAATTACCAAACAGGCGAAGTCGCCAGGCGGAACGATAGCGCAAGTAGGGTTGCCAAAAACGAACTGTAATAGGCGTTAATGGCATGGGAAGAATCGGCATATCTATGTGTGACCTTATCCAATAGTAGGTATGTACGTGAATGTTACAGTGTTTAAATCATTCTGTAAATTGGTAGTTGTAAGCATCAATTCTAGGGCACGTCCTACACATTGAAACAAGCCATAAAGAGATTCTAAGTTACTTAAACTGACTATTAATGTATAACAGTTAATTTTTGAGTAATGTTATTCTATTAATTCTGATTTTATTGACCATTTACAAATGCAATTGTTATGATTATATTGGTCATGTGCCTGAAATAATAGTACCTACATTACTGCCGCGGTCTCTAATGAGTGTGTTGTTGACCGCGTTGTTGATGGCCGAAAGCGTGGCGCAGCGCAGCTCCAGGCCTTCACAGCGCGGTCAGCATTGCAACCCTTGATGGACAAGCTAAAATAAAGGCCGAGACCAAAGGTCGAGGCCTTTATAGCGCGGCCAGCAAGGGTAGCTATGATGACCAAGCTTGAAGGCCGTGAGCGTAGCGAAGCTTAGCTTGAGACCATTATAGCGTGGTCAGCAGTACACTCATTAGAGACCAAGGCTTGTATAGTGCTTTACTCAAAAATGCGACTATTAGTTTAAACAAAACTAGCTAAGTGGGTATAAAAATTAATATAATTATATTTATATTTTACGAACTATATCTATAGTTGTGTATTTTCTCTGTTTACGTTTCCATGGCAACGGCACGACCAACTCGTTTTTAACCTTCAATCAGTTTTTTTACGAACCAGAAACATACCTGTTTGTTACGTTTCCATAGCAACTCTCAAATAACAAATATAATGACGATAATACCGGGTAATAATACATTGTATGTCTAGTAGCTCTTGGAGTACGACAAATCCGATTTTGCTCGAAGAAGGTTTGTGAAATAATGACAACATTATAAACTTTTTTGAGTAAATTATTTTATTTATTTATTAGAAATTTTTCTCAAGTGTTACAACTAAAGTCACGAAAGCATTATTCTATTAAACTTCAAAAGTAGAATGGTTGGTTGGTAATGATGCTTTTGACAGCCCTATTCCACATAGGTACATGTGTAGTTCGCATCATTACAAAATGCGTCATTAGCTACGTCCAGAAGTGTCACATGCCGCGCGAGGCTGCTCACCCACATGCCTCGCGAAGCACGACGTTTGCCTCAGTCGCATGCCGCGCGAGGCAAATGGTGAGGCAACTGACACTCTAGACAGGGAAAGGTATACCCGATCAATCAGTTTGACACGTTTGACATCGTTCTGTCTCACGACTGCCAAACTAGGCGACGCAAATGTGAGTGCTCAGGTGAGGCAGGGCGCGCATTTGCCTCACGTGAGGCAAGTCAAACACCGCGAGGAAAATTTTCCTCGCGCGGCATGTGACACTTCTGGACGTAGCTATTAGGTAATCGCGATGGATTACACGTTGCGGCCAACTAAACGCCGATAAACGGCTACGAGCGTCGTCGTATCGGCGCATTCGCCGCTCCGAACACTTCGGAATCGCATTGCGAATTCATGATGGTCCTATCATGGATATTTAAAGTTGAATTATTGAGCAATGTGATTCGTGGTGACTCAGTTTTGGATTAACATGTGTTTTATGTCTTTGGTAGAGTTACGGATAATATTCGTAGGTTAGTAGAGTAGGAGAACGTTGAACAGCATTTAAAAAGATTTGTGGCCGTTAGATAATATACAAATGTTTTTGATGTATGTGGTCCAGAGATATGATTGTTAACTAATAGAAATATACATTTCAGAACATAGAACTATGACTGTTCTATGGCTTAGTGCTGCTTTTTTCCAATAGCTCATATGAGAGAGACCTATTCCGACTTTACAATATTTACCAAATTAGTATTATTTTTTAGGATAAACTTTAGTCAGCCGTTTTTACATTTTTATCAAATAATAAATGGAAAATTTTAAAATAAACATCCCTTATTATTTTCCAACAAAAGACTCTACATAAAAAATATATTAGTATCCTTTTAAGTTACACGCGTAATCGCTTTCGATTGTAAAACAATTAAGAAAACACACATCTGTTGGGCTGTGGAAGGCTCTGGTCGGCGTTTAGTCGTGTAATGAGCGGCTTGGATCGGCGCCGATGACTTGCGGGCCCTTTGTGACCAACCTACCGCCGACGTTCACACGTCGGGTGGAACTATAGGCTATGGCGTAGCGGAACAGATATCAGTTTAATGCGATTGCAAGACTCGTGAACAGCCGAGAAAAATGTCAAGGCAAAGTCAAAGGAAAATGTAGAGCTCAGCTCAATAGAGTTTACTTTGAGTTAGTTAGTTTCTTAAAGAGTTTTCAGATATCAAAGTAAGCATAATGGTAGTTAATAATATTTTGTTTCATTATGTAAAGTTATACATTAAATAAAGTAACACCAATTAAAAGTGATCAAATTAATATTAAGAATGCTAATGTTTCCCATTTAAATTGTTTGTAAAAAATACTAAGCAGGTAACATAAGTTATGTAGGTGTGTAATTAAAATAATTTATAATTAGCCAAAATGCAAACGGCGTGTCTTGTACAGTTAATTAAAATTAATTGCTTCGGGTGAGATTTATAAAAACTGTGTTTAAATTGAGAATAATAATTTCTTATACAAACGCATAAATTTAAAACAATCAGAGATGTCTTGGCACCAGTAAAACGGTGTCTATTATTAGTCGGTGAGTGCCACTAGCCGTGCGCCCGCGCCGCCGCCGCCGACACAAAAACCAAAGGAAAGTGACCGCACACAAAAGCCATTACATCCTTCAATTAAGTCCGATTTCACACCCTTTCACGAACCGAAAAATCGAAGCCCAAACATTAGTTTAACCGAAATTATAGAAAATCAACAAAAAGCGCGACAAAAAGCCGCAGACGCGGCGGCGAGGGCGGTCGGCGCCTGCGCACCGAACGACACGTCACGCGTGTTAACTAACTCCTATCATGGAAAGTTAATCCGTAACTAAAATCTATACGTATCGGACCAAGCGAGAGAATCAGATTTTATATTATTAGCAGAATCTTTGAGACATAAAACAATAACTAATAACTACTACTTTTGTAGGTATGACATTATTATACAATCTACTTATTTTAGGTAGTTTTGTTTCGTCTACATTATAACCTACGAGAGCATAGTATGGAGTATCTACAGTCTAGGTCCGTTCCTAATTAATTAATTATTAATTTGTGTATAATCACCACATCATTTAATGTCGGGAAAACCGCAGAATCTATTGTTTATGGAGATAATAAAATTTTATTATCGCCAAATAGCGGTGTAAGACGCTATCAAAGACCTCTATAAAATTATAAAAAATAACTAAATAAAATAGAGATGACGAGGTTAAAGTTATTCGGCGTCTTTGTTCACCTGCCCGCTAATAAAAAAATCCGCATGTCTATTGAAAAAAAAAACTATAGAAAGGGGTATTAGTTCAAACTCATCGAATCTACGTATACATACTGAAATACATTATTAAAAGAAATCCATAATATTGTCTAGAAAGACGGTATTCAATCAATACAAAATTAGTATAGTTTGTATTAGCTACCGTAGTTTTTGTAGCGGTGGTGCATCGGACGGTGGCGGTCGAGGGCTAATTACAAACGTTTGTTTTTGAAACAGCCGCCTTGGGTAGGGTACAGTCGACGACTAAATATGTTTCTTCAAAGTTTTTTTTTTTTTTTTCAAGAAAAAATCAACAGATTCAGCTTTTATTGTAATTATTGGGCTAAACTTAGGTACTCAATAATTCCGAATTCAGTTTTTTATATCATCGTTGGTTCCACAAATAAAATAATCGTTTATAGGTATAAACGATTATTTTATTTTTGGTCTACCTACTCGTTATTTACAACAGATAAGTGTATATAAAAAATCAGAATTACTTATTGAAACATTATTTTTCATATTTTCCATAACAAAAATTTAAAAATCCATCAAGCAGCGTAATAGCGTTGAAGGCATAATCTTTTGAAAATAAACCATCAAGTATTGAATAGGGTCCGGTAGCTATAACATCTCGTCGATCCCGCTGACTCAGCATTGTTTTTGAGTCGTCGTCTATCTGGCGCTACTAGTTGGCTTTGCATGTATCAAGCTGTTAGCGATTTTAACAACTACGACGACGAACTACGAGCAATGCTTATATTAACACAACTTAGCGGCTTGATCTGATTCCGAACGTAGAGACAACTACACGAAGCAAAGAAATGAGACTAATTAATTTAAGTACTACTTTTTTCTGCTGCGTCCCTTTCAGGCGTCGTCGTTTGTAGCGACTAGAAGAGTAGAAGCTAACCCGGAATGTATATGTATTTTTCATTTGACTTCTTAACGTCGATCTTCTGTGAGAGGGTGGTACTCTTCGGTCTAGCGAGCCCAAATATGAGCTGTAGTCTATTGGCTACAACTTGGCTCTACCACTTATAGAGGCATGAGTGTACTACCATGAAAGCAATCCAAAAGACTCTTGTCACTTGGACCAAACACAAAATGTTACTTAATTGTTTTCCTCACTCCATGTCGCTTTCGAACGTATTATTTTTAATACCATTATAATGTAGGTTAGCGTTGACAGTAAGACGATTTTCAGAAGAATGTAGGTACTTACATTACTAAAATAGATCTTCAAATGTTTGGTTTATATATTTGTTTATAGTTTGGTTTTGATGTTTATTTTGGGTGACCACACAATGATTATGGCTCTTTTTCCTATAATGTATCGAAAATTAAATACATGACTAAATTGTCAAATAGCTAGCTCGTAGACTATTAAATTGCAGCGATGGGCTCACCTCTCATGTATGCTGACAGACCAAGAATTGGAACAGAGATAAAGATTAGAAGAATTATCAATTAATCTTCTTGAGCTAGATGCAGAAGGAATCTACAAAAAACCAAAAGATGACAGTGCATATTGTTTTCGTTAGCTCTGTCCCGATCTTCTTTTTTGCGTTCAGTAAATATCACGTCGCTTGACTTTTTAGATAGACTCTACATATCCAAAGGTAGAAGAACTTTCAACTATTATGTCAATCCAAAATGAGCTTATTTTGGTTAAAAGTAGTTCAAAGAGCACCTCTTCAGGCATTGCAGTGCGTTATTATATCGTTAGAACTAAAAAATCTGAGCACTCACCTTCGATTCTGATACCAGGTCTTAACCTGTGTATCCGTGAGTCCAAGCTTGGCTGCCAGCTCCATCCGGTCCTGCACGCTGAGGTACTTCTGTCTCTCGAAGGACTTCTCCAGGGTTTGGAGCTGGTGGTCGGTGAAGGCTGTCCTCGCCTTGCGCTGCTTCTTGGCCAGGCTTGAGGAGTCGCCCCCGCAACTCTTGCTTGACACGTCATCTGAGTCGTCTTTTACACCTGTTGGAGATAAGAACAACAATGTTTAACATTTCAATTGGCAAACCATCCTGGTAATTCACTTTTAAATACTGCAAGGTAACTTTTAAACAGTGACAAGTACCTTACTAGTGCTTAAACTAAACAAATATGCAACTAAAATTGCCTCAGTACCTATTCCTGAGAATTGCACGGAAAACATTTTTTTTTTTTCAAATAAAGATAGGTATATTATTATTATTTTTAAATAGTCTACTATACTATACCTATAATTTATTGAAGATTTAAAACTATGAGGTGTATAAAAAATTCTTCGCTTGTCCAGTACCTAGATCACCTTAAGGACGTTCCAATATTCATTAAAGTCATTTGAAAGACTTATTCGACAATTTATATACCCAGATACTTATAGGATCAACAACTCGTATATTAATCGTATGTATATTTTTTCTTATAGGTCTGTCACTCTCTGATCCGACCGTTTAAGAAGGGATTTAACCTATTTGCTAATACATTAGGACAATAGTGACAACAGACAGTGTATAGGCCAGAATATGGACAAATAGTGAAACCTCCTTGAATATAGGTGTGAACGTAATCACGCTTCAGTCATTGACCTCACTGAAACGTGTTTTATGAATCACTGAAGCTGGCAAGTCCCGGCGAGGGCGAAGCCTCAGCTCGTGGGGCTTCTTGCGGTCGTCTCCGCTTCCTTACATACTTGCCTTACACTTTCGTATAAGGTAAACTGCTCATTCTAAGTTGTTGTGATCGATATCGAAACACAAGTTTGAAAATCCACAGAAACCACCAATTACGTACCTATTTATTCACCTTTTCTGTATTTCTACGTATTTATTACGTTACGTATTTTTACGTTTATTGCATTATGCATGAACAAAACATCCGAGATTTTTCCTTGTACAGGAGCATGGAGATATTTTATTAGCCTTATTCTCTCTCTAAGGTCATTAAAAAAAAAAAACTATTTTTATTGTGTCCAGTTATTTCTAGAAAATTTTCTGTATTTACAAAACGTTTAGTAAAAATACTTAGAGGTTGCAAAAATATGTATGTAATTAAAAAAAAAAATGTAGGTATTGTTCAGAAACTCTACGAGCTCTATTATAAGTTTTTAAGCTAGTCGTCTACGTTTTTCGTAAAAAATTATGTAACATCGATTATCCGAGGCACTACCAATTTGCCATACGAGACGCTAGCGACACCGACTTTAGCGAAGGTATACTCAGGTAGAGCTACATTGTAGCGAACTATTCTCGACGCAAAGTCAAAAGACATTTAGTTTGAACACGTAAAGCCTGTGTTTAGCGCAGTTAGTGGGGGGACAAAGGATTAAGTGCATAATACACGAGGAATTAGCGCAGCCGAGTGAAGAGTGGCCGCGCTTGCGGTTTGCCACCCGCGCCGCGCTCGAGCCTCGGGCTGCCCGCCGCCGCCGCCGGCGCTACTGCCCATACCGGTCACGTGTCACTTCCATTCTGACATTGCCGGTATACTAAACGTGTGACCGATGAGATTTCAAATGTCGAATTTCCATGTAAACTTTATTCTCAAAAATCTGCTTCACATTTGTAGGTTATATTAGGAACTTAGCTGAAAATTTCATGCTTTGACCCACCTATTGTAGGATTAAAGGTACCTATTCACTTTTATCACGAATACCTATTCCATTGATACTTTCTATACCAGAATTCACATACTAAATACCCAGACCAAATCCTACGAACGAATTCTGTACGAATTATATCGTATAGGTACCTATATTTTTCGAAGCCAGAACTCTACGTATCGATATGCGATCACAACTTTTTATCGCCTGATTGATCTAATTGACAAAACCTATTAATTATAAATAGTAATAAATAAAATGAAAAAAGAACCGATGACATTATCGATACCCTTGCAATGACGTTATGCACTATTTATAACAGTAAGTCAAAAAAGTGTACAATGAATTTGCAAAACAAAAAGATCAGTTTTCGAATGCGGTTAAAATATTTATGAATACAGCCGTTTTCCGATGTAGCCTTTAGTATAAATCGCAGGAGGTACGAACCATTTTTTTCCACCGACCCTTTAGCAGTTTGTAATATTGAGTGTAATTATGTACGGGAAGCCCATTAGGGTACACCGCCGTTAATTTATTATAATAAGGTCCAACTGCCGTGCGCGCTTACTCGACCGTGAAAATTATTATCATTAGTGCACAGTAATGTTCGTACGCAGTACACAAGTTAGCTGCTGTGCTGCTACGTGTAGAGTTGTGTCTGGAATTTCCCGAATTGACCGCTATTAGAGGCCAAGCTAAGCTAAGGTAGGTAGGTACGACCACTTCCGTAAATGTGGTAAGTTCCAAATATATAGGTATCAAATCTATTTATTACAAAAAAATCTAAAATAAATGCTTTCGTCTTGAAAACCGTTCGTTTCCGGTAATACCGGCAAGCGTATTAACTTTTTGCGGAAAAAGTAATTTATTGCAATACTAGCTTTTGCCCGCGACTTCGTCCGCGCAGAATATAAAATTAAAAAAAAATCCGTTTTCTGGAACCCAAATCCCATATCCCATATCCGTATCCGTATCCTGTATCACGCATCCCACATCCCATATCCCGTATCCCGTATCCCGTATCCCGATCCCGTATTCCATATCCCGTATCCCGTATCCGTATCCCGTATCACGCATCCCACATTCCGTATCCCATATCCCGTATCCACTATCCCGTATCCCGTATCCCGTATCCTGTATCCCGTATCCCGTATCCTTTACCCCGTATCCCGTATCCGTATCCGTATCCCGTATCCCGTATCCCGTATCCCGTATCCGTATCCGTATCCCGTATCCCGTATCATGCATACCACATCCCGTATGCCGCATCCCGCATCCCGCATCCCGCATCCCATATCCCGTAACCCGTATCCCGTATCACGTATCCCATATACAAAATCCCGTATCCCATATCGCGTATCCCGTATCCCATACCCCGTATAATTTTCAAAAACGTTTTTTTTTTTTTTTATAAGACACTTAATCACCAATTTTCTTAATTCTAACTACAAAAATGACGAACTTCCATACAAACTTTCATCCCCTATTTTACCCCCTTAGGGGATGTATTTTCAAAAACCCTGAAATTAATATTGTTTATCTTTTAAAAGTCACCTAATCACCAATTTTTCTAATTCCAACTTCAAAAAATGACGAACTTCCATACAAACTTTCACCCCCTATTTTAACCCCTTAGGGTTTAAATTTTCAAAAAAGATGAAATTATTATTTATAATACGTAAAAAGAAACCTAAACACAAATTTTCATTATGCTAACCTCAGAAATGACGAACTTCCATACAAACTTTCGTCCCCTATTTTACCCCCTTAGGGGTTGAATTTTCAAAAACGCAGCAATTCAAGTTTTTTATTTTTAAAAAGGAACCTAAACACCAATTTTCATAACTCTAACTTCAAAAATGACGAACATCTATACAAACTTCCCAACTAACTTTCATCCCCTATTTTACCACCTTAGGGGTTGAATATTCAAAAACGCCGAAAACCATATTTTTTATTTTTTAAAAGACACCTCAACACAAATTTTCATAATTCTAACTTGAAAAATGACGAACTTGCATACAAACTTTCATCCCCTATTTAACCCCCTTAGGGGTTGAATTTTCCAAAATCGCTTCTTATTGCTTGTCTACGTCACAAAATATATCTACTATCCAAATTTCATGTCTCTAACTTCAGTAGTTTCGGCTCGGCGTTGATGAGTCAGTCAGTCAGTCAGTCAGTCAGTCAGTCAGTCAGCATTTCCCTCTTTATATATTAGTATAGAAGTATAGATATAGATATTGATAATCGTTTTGAATGGGGCAGCGATCTGTATTAATATAGATTTGAATCGTCGGTTAATTGAGAAATCGGTAGGTATAGTGATGTGACGCAAATGCTAAATGGTTCAGTTGGCCGCAGACATTGGAGCTCGGAGACAAGACACTTGATCCGAATCGCTGTGCATGTCGTAACAGTCACAACTAGAGATTATGATCACAGGTTATTGAAAGATCAAAATTTAATTAATTTGTTGGAAACAATGATTGTTGCAGATACAATTTTATAAACATTACATGGTGGCTCATAATGTATTATTTCATCAGTAATGTTAAATAACTAATTATCTAATTGATGACGTCATTCCTAAGGGACGACATATCATTTTGTAATTATACCTACCGTATGTATGACTTTCAGACGGTTGTATGATGGGCACTGAATGATGGCAAAGCAGTTAAATTCAACTGATTGATATTAGCGTCACCATTAATATATAACTATCGCAGCAATTATTTGATACATATATTGCATTTACGACGTAATGTAGCTAACGATATTACGTCGTATTTTCTTCGTGACACACAGGTACTCTGTCCACCTACTTATATTATTATGCAAAACAAGAGCTATATTTTATTTCCGACCTTTGAGGTAGTTCGCAAAACAGTTCAGCTCAAAAATCATCATATTATTAACTACTTCATAAAATAACAGTTTTCAGCGAACTAAAACAAATCCGTTCAACGCGGGCTATAATTGTGTTTTTTGTCGTCGGCAAAATAATCACTGGGGCGACCTCTGTCGTGCATGCGAAACAACGCGTAGGAGCTCCTAATGTTTTTATAATTGAAATTATGCCTTAAGCGGCCTCATTAATTGTACTATACCACTGCATTAAAGGACACTCGCATACAGCGCTTGCAATCACGCATGACAGCTGTTCAGTAGACACTCACAGTCAATATAGAGATTTTAAGCCAGTGTACAATGGCTTTACAAAGTATTTCTAGGAACAAAAGTGATTTGTAATGCCAGCGTAAGTCCATCATAACTCGCTATACGTTTGGGGTTCAAGGTGTTACACATTATTTCTTCCCAATTCCTATATTATACCGTAATCCACGAAAAATACTATCAGTAAAACATTATTATCGTCGCGTCGTCTTAATAGGAACGCATTTTCGATGATGACTATAAGTAACACTATTCGTTGCGATATAGGAACCAGATATTAGCTGACCAAAAACTCGACATAGAATGTTTAATACGATCTATCACGACATTTTCCTTCCCGTGACACGTCAAATCAATTCCATTCTACACGAATCAACAAGATTTTAGAATAGTTTGTCGATAACTGTACACATCTCAACTTAGCGCTAATTGAATATTAAATTACTTAAGTCCGCGCGGTTGATTTCAAACTAGTTTTAATTACTCAATAATTACTTGACGATAGGTTGATTAACGAATTTGATAATGAAGGCCATTGTTCGTTCTTGTCAAATGGTAATGACATGCAAATTTGATATTAAATATCATAAGTACCTATCTCAAGTACCTACCTATGGACATTAGTAAAAGTACAGTGTACCTACTACATACTAAGTACTCGTATATTAGTGGTAGAGCTGCAGCTCATAAGGACTGCCTCAACTAGAGTAGTACCACCCATTCACAGAAGATCGGCGTAAAGTAGCTATTACAGTTGCGTTTCGTACGGTGAGTGAGAGAGCCGTAAGCCCAACTCCCCACCCCTTCCCCTCCCCTTTTCCCACTCTCCTTCAGGTCGTCAACATGCAAGCGATGCCTTTGGTATTGCAAGCGTCTATAGGCTACGGTAACTGCTTAACATCAGGCGGGCCGTACGCTTGTTTGTCACCTCAGTCACATAAAAAACTAAAGTTTTACAGTTAATAAGATGTTTTGTTCTTAAATTTGTATTTTATTATGTTTGTGATAGGTATCATGAGGATGGCATTGGATTTATAAAATGATAATTGTAATAATCAGCGTTTATAGCGAGGTTGGGTGTACGGAAACGATTGTGTTTGCAATTTGCATTTCAATTGTTTTCGATTGGAAGTCTATTACCAACTATTATAACATTTGCATTGCCGCAAGAAATAACCAGAGTGACCATCAGTACCCAATCAGTAACATTGTTTACATTGTTGTGCAGTCAGCGACATAAGTCGCTAGATATTCTCTTTTCAAATCAGTAACGATTACGGAGGTAGCAGTACCTACTACATAGTCAAAATCTATAATAGCAGCACTTGTAAATATTGTTTCCATCAAGAAAAATAATGGATTTGATGCAAAACATATGAGCCACTTATTTCGCTGACTGTACCTTATTACTAATATTGGTAATTATTATATTATTATTAATTAATTATTATATTAGTAATTGTACTTTATTATTAGTAATTAAGACCCTCAGGTTAGGATCACAGATGGCGGCTACGAATAAACTTAGGTATACAAGTAGAGTTAGGTCAAATAAAGTAATGAAATCAAATCAAAATGCGTGTTTTGCTTCGTAAAAAAGCTTTCGAGCATTATCAAGAGTACTTGGAATGACAAAATTATATTCGCATTAAGCGGATGAGATCACCACGCCGCAACTAAACCTGCCATCAATTAAACATTATTTAAATTAGAATGACTCTGTTAATAAAAATTGCCCAATAAATCACGATTCAGTGATACGAATAAAGACAAAAAACTCAATAAATATCGCCAGACACACCAACTGTACCTACCTATGGTCCCAAAGTAAGCAACGCTTGTACTTTGTCTACCATACAATAGACTGGGGGCGATCACAGTGACACCCAGACTAAGGCAAATTACGAAAAGGCCGTTTCCAAAATTTACCTCTGACGGGAACCCGCAACCACCCGATACAGTGAGCCGAGCGACCTACGCTCGAACCAGTGGGCCAAGCGGTCGTGATTTTTTTTATATTTTTATTTATAGGACTGCGGTGGCAAAAAAGCGTACGGCCCGCCTGATGTTAAGCAGTTACCGTAGCCTAGAGATGCTTACAATACGAAAGGCATTTCTCGCACATTGCCGACCTGAAGGGGAGTGGGATGGAGGGAGAGGGAGGGGGGTAGACTTTCGGCTCTCTCACTCATCGTACGAAACGCAGCTGTAATAGCTGCTTAACGCCGATCTTCTGTGAGAGGGTGGTACTACCCCGGTCGAGCCAGCCCGTTTATGAGCTGCAGTCAATTGGCTACAGCTTGGCTCTACCACCTTGAAAATAATTAATATCAATAGTTTTCAAGAAAATTGATCACAATCACTTGACATAGCCTAGGGAAATAACGAAAGATTTATAGGCTTGTCGGCCGTTTAATCAACCGTAATCTTCTATAGGAAATTCATTTAACAATAGACCGTCTTATAAACACAATATAGGTTCCCCACTCCCGACTCGGTAATTAATATAATTGTTCGATTAGTGGGAATTGTCTATTCATTGCTGTCTCTAATAGGAACGTTAATCAAACATGGAATACATTACGTTAGAAGTAAGCGTTTTTGTTATAATGTTCTTAGATAACCATACATCGGAAGCGATGGTTTCAAAAACAGGAAAAAAAGTAATTAATCGCTCAACAGTTGTATGAAGGATTGCAAAAGTGTATTTATTTTGGTTAGCGTTACATAAATATGGAACGGAACGTTAGTTGCACTATGTTTGGTATCTAATCTGATGGCAATTAAAATCTAAACCGGTAGTGAGCAACAAATAATAGTGTATGCCGTTTATACAATTTGCCTAATTGCTGCATGCTTTCCGCGGTGGCGATGTAAGAATAAACTAGTGGACTTGCTACTGGGGCGGTAGCGATTAAATACCATTCGATTTATACAGCGATAGGTAGATAGGTAGGTATGTAAGTAAATACTAATATGATGTAATGATTCTATATTGCAGGAAATGGCCAAGGAAAAGGGAATTCAGGAGACAAATATATATTTTCTCATGTTTTTCATATTTAAGTTAGTCTACATATCTTTGTTAAGATGATTCGAATAAAATAAGTTACAATCCATTGTCGTCTCTATAGGTACTTAAAAGTACCGATTACTAATTTTAAAATTTTTCTTAAATGAAAAAAAAATAAGTTCGTATAGGTGCGCACTTAATTCCGCGTCGCTTTTGCTCATCCACTGTGTCTATGTTCTTAATGAATTGATGCACAATCGCTGCGGAACCCGTGTGAGCGGCGCGGGCGCAGACGACAATGCACCGCGCACTCCGGCGCACGTTATGTCATCGTGTGCCATAACACGTCTCGATCACGCACGCTACCCATAACTAGGGTTGAACATACTCTTGTAAATCATTAAGATTCGAACAAAAAAAAATGGATATTTTCCTACAAGTTTCTTGTAGAAAGAACTACTTCAGAACCTTCTGGAAACATTATCAGTGTTATTACAATAATGTTAAACTGGTTTTTAACGCGTGTCTAGTCAAATTTCCCCTGTAAAACTTGACATAACTCGTCTTTATCTCGTATTTTACTTTTTAGTAATCTATTTCCTACAAATAAATATTTATATGTCTGAGCCAATGGGCAGATATTGGAAGCATTTGAAATTATGGCTTCAACTTCAACTTCAACAACAACTTCAACTTAAACTAGGGCTGTGGGGACTAATATTGAAGAGAGTACCTACAATAGGAAAAGGATGAGGGAAGATGAAGGCCACTACATAACACTTTAATAAAGACTATCTGACAAGGGGAGGTAACAGGAAAGCGTGAAACAGAAAGGCTAAGATAAAGCTATATGAGCCAAATAATAGATCTGCAGGCCGATTGCGTAACTTTTTCGACAATGTTTCAATTGGTTTCGTTCATCCTGTGATGCTTTATCAATTGAAATTAATTGAAATCGGGAAGAGTGAAGTCCAAACCCGTCCCGATTTCAATTAATTTCAATTGATAAAGCATCACAGGATGAACAAAACCAATTGAAACATTGTCGAAAAAGTTACGCAATCGGCCTGCTGATCGGTGTCGCATATAACTGAAACAGTTCTAGCTAGAAAAAAATTGACAGAGCTTGCAACTTCGTACGTAATCGCCAACCTTAAAATTAGAGGTTCTTCTTATTTCAAATTAACGAAAAATATTGTCGACACTATCGATACAGCAAATACTTATACTATCGATACGTTATTATCGTTGTAAGTAACACTATTTAGTTCTCAGTCGGCGCACTCGTGAACAATAGCGATTTTGCGGCAGCAATTACTTGGATGTGTGATTAATGTAATTGTCCGCTCGCAAGTACTCGCAACATGCATACCTTTAAATGGTTTTCTTTGTAAAACGCTGCGCGACCTTTAACCGATTTGCTTTAACTTGTTTATAAATGGCAATCGTAAGCAATTATTGTGGCAATTGTTATTATGTGCATTTAAGTTATTTTTAATCCAGTTGATCACGGCGTATTCTTCACCATTATTGAAATAATGTGCTATTTGCTCAAGCAAATCACGCATCAGTTGAATATAACAGGCAGGCTCTCTAAGGCTTTCAAGGCTTGACTATAAAATGATGTGGCATATGAAACATTTAAGTCTTAGTAACATTTAAGTCGAGTTCACCAACACATTAACGGACCGTTGGAGAAGTAACAATCGTTTACTGCTCCGTTAGTATGTATGAGCTCGGCCCGTAAAAGAACAAGTGTCTTATCAGTTTTAATCGTAGTATATGGGGTGGTAACCCATGCGATATAGGCGCCCTATTTATTTGCGTCTCGCTTGTTCGCGCTCGAAGAAACGCGACGCAGCATCGATACGTCACAAAATCGCCGGTCTCCGATGCTAAAAGTAGCAAGTCTGTGGAGGCCCTAAATATCTAGGTAGGTACATGAGTTTCATTCATTATTATGGTTTTTTTAACAACTCACAATACCTACTTAGATAAATAGGTCACCCACAAAAACGTCGTTCCACTTGTCCCACGTGCCAAACAACCGAACCCAAAGAGAAGCAACACTATTACCAGTTTTATATCGATATCAAATGTATCGAATATAAATCGCGTAGTGTATCAAAGCGGTATCGTTTCGCAGCGTATTTGGGCCTGTCGGCGCGTAATCGGATGAAAAATTATGCATTTTCCTATAACTCCCGCGGTTGTCGTTCAAGTGGCCGGTGAGAGCCTATTACACGCCGAGCACACACAGCCCGTCTCTACTAAATGTGAATTGAGATCGAGGTAGAGTTCAATAACTTGTTATAATATATATCTGTTTATGATAATACCTTTGCTTTGGGATGAGGAAATGTTATAGTTTTGTTATAGTAAGTCCAAGAGTTTCACTTACCTAGTAGGTACCTATAATTTAGTTATTGCATGTAAAATACCGAATTAGATCGCTCGTTTTATTATCGTATATATTAAGGACTCTATTCGACTTGGTTTATCAAATAACATGACAATACATTTAAAAAAAAAAAAACTTTTATTGATAATATTCCCACAGTAATTAATACTGTACATCTAACTATTAGGTACAGGCCACCGAGTCATAAACTTTACATAGCTGTCATTTATTGTTTTGCTTACTATACAAACATGTCCGTCACAGATTATTATTACCAGCTGAGGTTACATAAAGTTCTGTATTGGGCTACATTTCTAGATCTTGACATTTGATATTGTGACATTTAAATAAATAGGCAACTGCTTGTCAGGTGGAGAGAGTAACATAAAAAGTCTTATATTTTCTCTACAGGTGCGGTATTGGTGTTTCTATTAATCTATTTGATAACCTATGACTTTTCGTCTAGACCAATTTGTAAATGCATTTCTAATTCAATCCATTCATTTTACGGCTATGTTATTTATGATAACGATAGCACTTATCACAGTATATCGACAGTTTTAATTAACATTCAAAAAGTCTCTCGCAGATCATGGATCGTTTCTCTCATTTAACCTACTAATAGCACGTTGACAGATTGAACAACTACAACTAAACAAACTTTAAATAATCCGTCGTGGAAAAAAAACTAATCACAAAATCTTGAGACGAACCTTTATATTTTAAATCGGACCCAATTTCACAGCTCGCATCGCCTGTCAGATGTGACACAAAGCCGCGAATAGGGGCCGCATTATGAGTGAACTCCAACTATTTATATCAATGATAATCTATTTATCGTCACAATAAAAAGTTTTGATTTTATCAACTCGGAGCGATGAAAGAATCGTCACCTTCCTCTCGCCCTTATCGCGATGCCAAAAGTCACGTTATAATTTTTAATTTAAACCATTATCAACGTTATTCGAATCTCTACAGAAACTGTTTTACGGTGACGAGGTGCCTCATGGAAGGTATGCTAAGCAGCTTACTGGAGCGGTGCGCCCGAGGTTAGGTTTGACGTTTCAAATGAGTGACGAGTCGATCCGGTGGCATCGGTTACCCACTACGAGTACAATCAATGACAAAAAGCAATTAAAATTAATTCTAATGTAATGACTCGATATCAATTAACGGTTCTGAACAAGGACTCAGATATCTATCAATCATTGGAGTCCTCATTTCGAACGTATTTTTATGACTCACGAAGACTTAAAACAAACCATCGCTTGGCGATTAAACGTTATTCAGTTCACGTGATAACTGTTAATAAATAACTTTTATGATCAACTAATCGGTTCACTCGCTCCGTTCAGATAAATAACATAGATATTAATTAAGTTATGTCAAGGAAATCATGATTTCTCCTCAGTAAAATTCCAATAGTCATCCTATTACCACCTACTATAGGTATTATAGTAACGCTGTATATTTATAATAGGTTCAGAGGTACTACTAGTTTCCACAAACTTTATAAGATACCTACACTTAGATTTTTTTTATTCGTAGACACCATAACCATCTACGTTTAATTTGATCATGTGACTGAGCACTCTGCCATTACTCATAGATTAATTACTTAGTTAAATCGTCTTGGTTTGTATGGGCACTAATTGCTATAAACGTTGTTTTTTCACATTCTTAGTAACTGGGTTTTTCAAATAATGATGCCAGAGGTTTTATATTTACAGTTGCATGAAACGTTTAATTGCTGCCAACGGATGTTAAATACAGTAATTGGGAGGTAAATTCGTAAGATAACAAATGAAGAAAAATAATAATCATTGTGTCCTTAGCCCAAAGGAGATAAGTTCGAATAGAAAATGATTTAAAAATATAAATTTGTAATTTATTACTCTGCACTCGACTGTACATTGGTTGAACAGATCTTTAGGATTCCGGTGAGCTATTTTAAAATTTAAAAAGCGAACGTAGCTTGACATTTGACAAAAGCTGATTATGACGTCAGTTTTTTTCTTTTTCCCCGTGTGACACCGAGTCCTTTGAGCCAGGATTAATATCGCCCGTTTTATAAGGGCTTAGTTATCTCGGGCCGGAGTGTTACGGACTGGTTGTATTTATCGCAACCCATTATACGTTTTATTATTTAATTTATTTAACGCCTCGGGTTTAGTCGCTTGACTATTAAATCGTCGATCGGATAATGCGATCTAAACTCGAATATTACTTAGTCTTAAATGCCTTGTTTTGTTAATTTATTTACATTGAAATTTCGAAGTTTGTTAGCGATTAAGAGAGTTAAGATCATTACGAGCGGCAGTATATTATAAACATTTCGTATGCTACAAAATAAGAGCCTACATTCAATAATATAATTAATTTTGAAGCTTTTATGCTAATGCTTGTGTTGTAAATATAAAATCTTGATAACGAGCATTTGTCTTAGAATACATTAATTAGTTCTGAACCGAGTCGAATTAAACTTTTATGAGGAATTATAATGAAGCCCGGATTACACGGTCGCAGCTTTGAATTAATCAATTATAATCATATGCAAGTGCCCTTAATACGCCGACATATTAGTGAGTACCAGTTATTGAATACATCTAACTTTCTAGAAAATTAACACATTATCTTAAAGTGGAACAATATTCCTTATTTTACTGAAGAAGTGGTGGAGTACTTTGATAACAATCATTTCCAGTCCTAAACATTCTTTTTTTAAAGTGACTAAGGTGGCAAATAACCATACGGTCCGCCTGATGTTAAGCAGTTACCATAGCCTAAAGATGCTTGGGACAGAAGGAGGAGAAGTGGGTGTTAGGCTTCCGGCTCTCTCATTCTTCGTTACGAAATGCAGCTGTTATAGCTACTTACTTTACTCCGATCTTCTCTGAGAGAGTGATACTAGCCCAGTCGAGCCAGCCCATATATGAACTGTAGTCAATTGGCTACAGCTTGGGTCTACCACCAATAAGGTACATCAGCAATCACAAAAAAAGGTATCTTATTTTTATTTAATAAGTAAGTAGGTCCATAAGGGCCACTACAGACATCCTACTTTTTGCATCGGCGATTTTGCGACTGCATCGCGTTTTGGCGACTCTCTGCGTTCGATCGCAGTATCAAAATCGCGCGATTTTGCGACTGGTTGCTGCATTTAGCTTCTAAAAAGCGAGTAAATTGTCGATCGCCGATGCTAAAAGTAGCGTGTTTGCAGTGGCCCTAATAGGTTACATTCTGAAATCGGTGAAACATAGTTACCTACATTTCATCTTCAACAGATAAACTGGACTTTGATCTAACAGGTAGGTATGGATATCCTGTGATAATTATGATAATATGAACGATGATAGGCGAGATAAGATCCTGCTTTTGGTCAACATTCCGCTCTCGGTTCGATTTAAAACACAATATTATCTATGATATAATCTATTCATCTTAACGTAAAGATGTTATTTTAATTGAGAATATTTATTGCAATTATAAAAACAAATTAATTATCTTTGAAATTCCACTGTTTTATAATTTGATTGACGTATTTTTTGCGTGTTTAAGCAATTGTTTTGTTGTGCGATAATAACTTTTAAGAACATTTACCTTAATTATTATGAATAGGTAGAGTAGAGCTATTAAAACTCTGCTTGCCAACAAAAACTTTAATAGTTAATTTTAATTAAGGACTAAGTTTATTTATACTCACGTTTATGTTCCCTTTGTTAAAGAATTAATTGGATATATACCTACATACATAATTGAATTATTTATACGTTAAAAAACCTACCTAATAAAGTCTCTAAAAAAATAATAATATTCAATGCTCATCAAAAACTTTTCAATTATTTTCAGTTTCTTTAAATAAATCATAACATTTACAAACTCTAAAAGCTCACAAAGCTAATTGACATTTAAAAACCAATCAAAACAATAAAAAGTTGTAGTCACACAGCATTTGTGCCGGTCGGCCGCGTCGGAAGAGGTTGTGACAAAACCCTCTGTCCGGATCGGGTTGCACCGCCCCCTCCGGCTCGGACACCCGCCCTCACCCCCTGACACACCCGCACCTGCATCGTGACGTTTGACCCTAACAAGGTCGAAAAATAACATCGTAAACGATACTTTTGATCAGGTTTCTATGCTTGACACTGCACGTACACACTGATTTGTGAAATATTAGCCCAAAAAAATTCTTGATGTTTATTCTTAGCACTACTCTTGCAAGTTTTATAACAAACTGTAGGTAATGTATGTTTACAACAAATATCGAGACTGAGCTTCTAATTCTATAATAAGAATACGGAAAAAATAATAAAAATACAATTTAAATTGCATTGTATTAACCTATTGCCAACTACTAGCAACTTCAATTTAAAAACAGATGTTTCTTTTTATATTCGTCGGATACCACACATAAGATATTACGTCCATAAATTGCAGCACTTATTTTTTAGTATTTATCAATTTGACAACTAATAAATTAACGTTACCAAAGCTCCTATTTATCAAATAAATTAGGTATACCACAAAGACATTTCCAAGAAAGAGGGAGATATGTTACTGCCCAAAATAGTTTGTTCTAATATCTAAACATACACTGTACGACTCGGAAAAAATTGAAAACCTGTCGGTATTGCCAAGTTAATTTTTCGGTGAATGATGCCTTCTTATGTATTTAATAAGTTAATTGTCAAATTGCGAGTGAAATAACAGTTGTATAAATTTCGCTGCATGTAGTGGTGCGCTAAATCCAAGTGATTGCGATATTCAAAGGTACCATATCTGCTAAAATAATATATCAATGGTATATTTTTGAGGACCTGCATGTACCTACCAAATATTTTAGACACATTTGCACATAAAATCTCACGTGGCATTGTCCTAGTTATTGCATGGATTTTATTTGAACTCAATTACCTAACTATGTACATACTCAAAAATTAATAATGAAAAAAAATGCATCGGCGGTAATACCTATGTATAATCATCTATGTGTAGAGTCACCCTTTAATACCTTACAATTGCAATAAATAATTAGGTTCAACCTTGGTTTTAAATAAATGTAGGTACTTAATGTATCTTCCTACCTATATTTTTAATAAAGCCAAATGGAATGCTGTGCTTCCCCATAACGGACTCAACTCAAAACCGCTTACGTCTGTACACGGAAATCCCTCACAAGCATTGCATAAGTTGACATTATCGCAGCGATCGTTTCTGAGTAAATCTTACTAATAGTACCCAACGGCGGCGGCGCGTCGCGTGACTCTACCTACCCACCGGTCTTATTGTCGTTCCCAGCTCTCGATCTATATCAAATTATCATATCGTGCTCTATTACACTCTCATAATGAGGTAAGTATCGATACAATGTTGGAAAACGTTTATAAATCGACGCTAGGCACGGTGGGAATTAAATGGTGTGTGGTGAAAAGTCGTTGATGTCTTTTCTTAGGTGCTACGAAAGATTTTCTAAGAGTAATGTAGTCTTTGTGCCTCGTTGGATTTCAATTATTGATAAGGTAATTAGTTTTGTTTTTAAGAAGTGTGCCTACCCTATGTCACTATGCCTATAATAGGCATTATTTAAAGGTTGCCATCGTAGGCACAAATGTTAATTTGGATTTTAATAGTATAAATCTTTGATTAGCAATTGTAAGCTTACTTACTACAAAACTTATTAGGCACATCGTGTAAACTTATCCAGGGAAGGTTATAGGACAGGTTTCGAGCAGTTATGAAATGTGCCTAGCTCGCATAATACTTATCACAATCGCAGTTAATCAGAATGTTTTTCGTAGCTACACTTTTTAAGGTAGAAATAATTCGGTGAATAGGTGCGTCTACATGAGCCGAGCAGCGGTGCACCCGAGCAATCAGTTTTGACGTCTGATCACGTAGGCATAAAGTACCTATCTGATTGCTCGGGCGTATCTAGTCGGGGCTTATGGATGCGAAGAATGAAAAGAAAGCAATAAGTTGTTACCTGGTGAATCCGTCGCGGACCTATCCGAGTCGGAGTCGCGATGCGCGCTGAGGTCCCTCGGCGGTGCATCCAATATGTCCGTGATCATGAACCGGGTCCGCGGCGCGCGCGCGTCGCGCTCGTCCCGCTGCACCGTCATCGCCAGGGCGCCGCCGGCGGGGCCCGCGCCGCCGCCCGCAGCCGCGCCTACCGCGTCCAGCGCGGGGCGCCACCCCCGCCCCACGCTCAACACCTCGCTCGCACCCAGCTCGCCACCTGGACCCGTCACCGCGACCGGCACATCACCGACACCATCGGCGAACGGGATACCCACGGACCGTCTATCAACAGCACACTCTATGCGACTCTACCACGCGAGCTAGCCTCTTCCGTGCGCGCATCGCCGCGCAAAAATGATTGTTCCTTATTCTGGAGCGTGGAACCTTCAGATAAGTTTTTGCACTTGTCTATCGATCGAACAGTTTTTTATTTATGGTAAGTTTATTTTGTTAATCAATTTAACACACAGGATAATTCAAAGTTTTTCTGATGAATTTAGTTCTCAATAAGCACCACAGCAAAGATCACTTGCGTGAATCGTAATAATGTATTGGTAGTGAACTTGATAAAACGTAGATCGCGTACGATGCGCGTGCGCCTGATACGCGTCGCACCCGGCGAGTTCTCGACAGCGACTGCCGCCGGGCGCCGTGTGGGTAGGAGGCGGTGCCGTCCAATGGCGGCGCGGGCGGGCGGCGCCGCGCCGGCCAATGCTGCGCGCCGCGCCGGGGGCGTGCCCCGGCCATGTTGCCGGAGCCCCGCGCTAATGCTCTTTTTGCCGACTCGCCGCCGGGAGAAAGCTCCGTGCGGATTTAAGCTTTTATACGTGGATAAAACGCTTTATAGGAAAATAAAGCGTTCTCGCGGCGGGATATCGCACTTTATGACGGCGTTTTACTGAAAGTTGGCGACGCTATACTCTGGTAATTGGTTCACGCCCGCGGAATTGGGGCTAGCATGTCGCAGAGCTTTGTGCACTCTAATATGTATGAGTTTATTTTATCATACAACGTACCTAAGTACTAAGTGATTTATTAGTGCGATGAAAACTAGCTAGACATACCTACCTATACACATGTAGTAGTAAGTGCATAATATCTATTTTGGTAGAGACAACTTTTAGGAACTTCGTAGGGCCTCCTTATACAGTCCGAATGAGTTGACTTTTCAGTTGATATACCTACGTACCTATCTAGGTACTGTATAGGAACTGATCTATGTATTAAGTACTTATAGCAGTAATTGGTAAGCAGGTAGGTATATAAAAGACAAATTCCTATAGGTATAAGGTACTTAGGTACTTGAGTTTGATTTAGGCAGAGCCCAACTTCGACAGGCGACTCCTTGGCTATTATGCTTCAAAACTAATTTTGTACATTCAGAAATTCAGAAATCAGCATGTAAAAATCGGATGTTTATAGATGATGACAGATGTACCTAGCAATCTTCTGGCCTATAACAGAGTACGAAAATTGTATTAGGTATTTTGTTTAGCTTAGTTTATTGATTTAGAAATCGAACCGTTTTCAGTATAAAAAAGTACCCCAGAGTGCCTACTGGATAGAGGTAGGTACCTATTCGATTTTGTCGGTCGAATGTAGTAGCAAAATGCGGTTTGTTTGATATAAGATCGCTCGTTTAAAAGAATAACAAGCAAAGTGGTCGCCTCTTTAAACTGACAACAGCAACATTGTATCCCCCTCTATTGAGGCACAGTAGGTAGGTATAACCCGCAATTAGGCATTTGCAATCTAATTTAATCTGCAACAATTAGCGTTACGAATGTTGTAGACGTGGCATCCGTTCCGTTTTTTTTTACACAACTTAGGCGGAAAACAAGCATAAGTACTACGGCTCGCTTTATATTAAAATGCCACCGCAGCCCATAAATACCAAAGACTTGCCAACCTAAAGGGGAGAGGGATATAGGGAGGGGGAAGGATTTTGGGATTTGGGCTTCTGGCTTTCTGGCTTTCTCACTCATCGTACGAAACGCAGCTAAAAATAGCTATTTACACCGATCTTCCGTGAGACGGTGTGGACGGTACTACCTCGGTCAAACGAAACCACATGTAAGCTAGTCTATTAGCAACAGCTTGGCTCTACTAACTTAAACCTTAAGTTTTGGATCATTAGATTGCATATAAACTTTATTCTAACTAAATTCTAACAGTTTTTATAATTTAACCTACGTACAGAGTTATTGGAAATTCTAATAGGATCCAATTATCACCATGAATGTAAGTAACTAAAACCAGTCAATAATCACTCAAAGCTAACTTAGTAGGGTCATTCTATACATCCTCTTGTCTGAACCTATAACTATTAATCTACATTATACCTAATGGATAGCAAAATATCAACAAGTGGCTTTCAATATCAAGCATTTTGTAATATTCTAAACATTAACATGATTAGGCTGGTATACAGATCATTTATAATAATAAGAACAATTTATTATACATTAGGTAGCGAAAATTAAAACGTAATTTTAGCGATTTCAGTGTAGGCACACGATTTTTTTTATTCATAGGTATATTATAACAACATCGGGGTCGCTTGTAGGTATTACGCCTAAAACTACCTAACATTATCTTATGTAGTATAATATGTGTTATGTAATAGCCACACTAAAACGAGCGAGCTCTAATTATATTATAGATTTGTGTGGTTAAACTTTGATGTTATTGTTATCTTGACTCTACCACATTATTGATTTCAATATTTTTACAGAATCACAATAACAGGTAGGTGCCGTGCGATTCGCGCATGCTCCATGCAACCAGTAAATATCACTAATGGCTCAAGAAAAAAACAGCATAAGTGCTGCAATTACTGTTAGGTCACAGTAGAGCGACTCCCGCGCACCCGACGCGATTTTATAGACAATTAAAACAACATACACATGCAGACGTTTCGTGTGCTTAGGTAGAGTAGGTTCGTGATGTATTACCTACGTCATCTGATCATGTGTGTTTGTTGAAAGTAAATTTCTTTGAAAGTTGGCAGGTGTGACTCTATTATTCTTCCAAGCCTTCTTCCTTTGTGATCGATTAGTTGAGATGTGACTCTACATGACACATTAGTTACCTACATTTTATAAATATTCATAGTGGCCATTTTTTATATATGTAATTTTCTTTGTGACAAAATACCTACTTTAGGTAGTTGTTCGCGGCACGACAAAGTCGAAATAAATAAGGTAGTATATATACTATAAATGCGAAAGTTTGTGTGTGTGAATGTTTGTTACCACGTATCTCCATAAATACTAAATCGATTTTAATGTAATTTGAAACGTAGATAGTGTAGACTCTGGAATAAGACATAGACTAATCCAATTTCCACGCGGGCGAAGCCACGGGGCACAGCTAGTATTCTATACAATCGTTACCTACCCACCTACACCTATTGTACGTACTATATTTCGCATAGCTTTTTCCCGCGACTTCGTCCGCGTAGAATTTAAATTTAAAAAAATCGGATCTCTGATCCCGGATTCCGTATCTCGGATCCCGTTTCCTGTTTTTACCAGTTCCCGGATCCCGTTTACTAGATCCCGTAGCCCGAATATCCCGGGTCTCGTATCCCGTATCCCGGATATCCCGGATCCCAAAAATATAGCCTATGTTACTGAGGGATAAAGTAGCATTGTAAAGGTGAAAGAATTTTTGAAATCGGTCCAGTAGTTTCTGAGTTTACTCATTACAAACATCCAAACATACAAATCTTTTCTCTTTATAATATCAGTATAGATATAGATTATACATGCTACACCTAAGCAATCACAAATCATAGTATTCAGTACCTAGTGGAAATACATAATCTTTGAATGTTGAATAGGTACGTCCAGAAGTGTCACATGCCGCGCGAGGAAAATTTTCCTCGCCAAGTTTGACTTGCCTCACGTGAGGCAAATGCGCGCCCTGCCTCACCTGAGCACTCACATTTGCCTCGCCTAGTTTGGCAGTCGTGAGACAGAACGATGTCAAACGTGTCAAACTGATTGATCGGGTATACATTTCCCTGTCTAGAGTGTCAGTTGCCTCGCCATTTGCCTCGCGCGGCATGCGACTGAGGCAAACGTTGTGCTTCGCGAGGCATGTGGGTGAGCAGCCTCGCGCGGCATGTGCATGTTGTAGACACGTCTATTAAAACATATGTTCATAGATATGTTCATAGGTATGTACCTACATATTTGGTAGATCTACTGCTAATGAAGCGGTTACCAACATATTTTACAGTCACCACTTCCAACTCAATGCCTAGGTCAAGAGAACCATTAAATATTAATGGTGACAAAAAAATCGCTTCCAGCGAATTCCATCTGTATGCAGCAGCACTTAGAATTTTCATTTCACGGTCGCGTGCCTCTTTAATCGCATGTAAGGCTATTTAATAGTACAAATGTTCCTAAGCGTTTATTGAAACCAGCGAATGTGTGCAGTAGCACTCGGCCAGAGCAAATACGTAAAAAGTTTGCGCTATAAGCAATGTTGTAAGCGAGGAAGATGCGCGATAGCGATAGTATAACGATATTTTATTCCGCGCTTGTTTTTATCATGAGTGCAAATTGTGTAATTACCTACAGTTTCACAAACTTAGGTATCAAGCCCGGGGGCCAGTAGAGGAACTCATTTTTTTAAGAAGAAAATATATTGTTTGTTTTCTATATAAGCTGGTTTAAAACATCACAACGTGATATAAACCCACAATAGTTAACGATTGTCATTTAGTTATAGGTAATAAGGGTACTGACTTATTTTTATAGGTACATATACCTCTAATATTATATTATTTATTTATTTAACTGGTATATTAACTTCAATTATTTTAGCAACTCAACATCGCCTCGCCTTGCGTAAAAAAAACTTATACCGTTATAAATTCCACGTAGTCTCCTGCTTATTTTTATTATATTCAGTGCGGTTTTTGATCGCTCGACATCGCCTCACTGTGCTGTGGTGCAAGCAGACAATACTCCGAGCTCGTCGTCGCCGTCGCCTGGCGAGTGTGTGCTCGGTAATTTCACGCTTCCCGCCGCCACACCGCACCTGAAAAACTCTAATCATACCACTTTTATGGCCAATACTCGCAATTTATATTACAAATATGATAATTTCAAATGATAATAAATTTATTAGCTGCCCGCTACTCGGCAAACTGGAGCGTTTATCGACCGTTTCCGTTCTCCGTATCGAGTCTCGCGGCATTTTTTTTTTTGCTATCGATTCCAAGGAATTGTGACTATTTAATTACAATTGTAACGCTCCTGTAGGTATCCGGTGCGGCAGCTCTTTCATGCCCTTTGTTTGTTAAAAATCTTCCGAAATATCCATTAGTGCGGTACGAGGAACGGAAGTAAGTACCGGAAAACGTTATCGAATGGACTTCTAATAGGTACAAAATATGTTTTTTGTAAGAGGTAGGTAGGTTTTGCAAGTAAACATGCAGTCAGACGTTTGCGTAAATATAAGCGATAAGTGTTTTAATGAAACTATAATACCTACCTATCCGTCATTAGTAACACATTGTTATTTTAATACCTCTTACTCAATCTAAAGGTACACAGACATACTTAATGAAACAAAAGAAAATAAAATTTAAAAAAAAACAATCCCGCTGCTAGCGTACTTAAACTAAAACCTAATAGTTTGCTTGTAGAATAGATTGTTTATGGTATTAGAAACTCTATTAATTAGGCCTATATGTGGTAGAGCTAAGCTGTCTGCAGTCTGAAGAAATAAACCACAAAAATGATCAAACATGCGATTTGACACATACTCAATTATAATTCATAGTGAGCCCCGATCTTATTTATTCCCACGTAATCGATGTGCTGGGATGACATAATTGTGTCGTGCATTGCACGCCGCGCAGCGCACCCGCACCACACCACACCTGCGTTAGCTCACATAGGTAAGTACTGTGTACCGACAGCATATAACAAAACATTTACCCCCAAAATATCAAAATAATATTTACTTACACTGGCATTACAAATCACTTTTGTTCCTAGAAATGGTTTTTAAAGCCATTGTAAACTGACTAAAATCTCTTTGAATTCGGCGGATAGTCTAATCTGGATCATCGTCTTCCTATTAGCATAACTTCACTAGAGTTCACAAAAAAGTAATTCACATTTTAGCAGGAATAAAGTTGGTAAGTTACGTAGGTAGGTAGGTACTTTGTCATATAAAAAAACAGTTACGCTTAGGTACCTGGGGGCTTACCACGACCTCTTATCGCGATTCAATTATAGGAACATTTTAACGTTTCAGCGACTTTTTGTGCAATGACGTACCTTATTGTCATGACAATAAGAAACGTCATTGCACAAAAAGTCGCTGAAACGTTAAAACAATACTGCTATAAGAGGTGGTGGTAAGGCCCCTGTATCCTAAAATTATAAAACAATATTAATTATTTAAAACATATACATTTACTGAGCAGAAACTAAACTCACCTAGGCATGTCTTCTACATAATTAGTCCAAAACAATATTTCCGACACTGCCTCGCCCACTTGACATGCGCTAATTAAATATTCTAATTAATAAAACAAAGCGCGTTCCTAAAATAGTTGACAGCTAACACGCTGACCGTACACTAATTGATATAATTACTCATTATCAGGAAGTTAATTTAACTAGCGTTTTTGCGCGGCGCAAACTTAACTAACACTTATTTAATTGCTCAGCTCTTTGTTTTGCTATCAGATGGTTGACGCAACAGAGTTACACTATGCATCATCTCATGACGTGGCTGGTGTTGCTAGGTTTGTGTACAAGAGACCGTCCGGGGTAAAAGACGAGGATTTATAATTTCTAAATCTAGCCATCCAGCACGAGTGCGATATGCGAGTCTGTAGGATTCACCTCCAAGTATACAGTATTCACAATGTAATCCTAATATCTGTGAGTTTTTTTTGCAACTAAGGTGGCAATCAAGCGTACAGCCCGCCTGATGTTAAGCAGTTACAGTAGCCCATAGATGCTTGCAATACCAAAGGCATCGCTCGCACGTTGCCGACCTGAACGGGAGTGGGAGAGAAGAAGGGGAAGTGGGGTTGGGCTTCCGGCTCTTTCACTCATCGCACGAAACGCAGCTGAATAGCTACTTTATGCTGATCTTCTGTGAGAGGGTGGTACTAGTCACAAACAATTGCCTACATCTTGGCTCTACCACCAGTGATACACAAATAAATTTGTTATTAAGTTCTCAAATAACGTTCAACTTCTTGGTTTCACTTTAAGTGTTTCGAATTAATTGAGTCCAAGGAGTCCCTATGCCGATTTGCCATATACTTTTAAAGATTCACTTAAGGGCCTCCGCAGACTTGCTGCTTTTAGCATCGGCGATCGGCGATTTTGCGACTGTATCGATGCTGCGTCGCGTTTCTTTGAGCGAGAACGAGCGAGACGCAGCATCAAAATCGCCGATCGCCGATGCTGAAAGTAGCAAGACTGCGATGGCCCTAAGATCATTCCATAACATTTTTATATGATCTCTAAGCGTGAGTATATGTATGTATATATTTCTCACAACACATGTAGCAACACTTTCCATAGATATCTACGAATAAAAACACATACGCGATTCTAATGCGCCTTCGCGTGTTAGATTAACTTTTAATCTTACCTTTGTTATCTGTGGAGCTGTGATGTGACAATACCACGGTAAACGTCGACAAAAGTACCTGCTATAAGGTGTACGTATTAGATAACCCATCATTAATATGTTTTTATGGGTATCCATTGATTATTTCCCTGACAGCTTAATAGATGCATGCGTGTGACCTACATAATTACAATAGCTAATGCAAAACTTTTCCAGTTGCACCTTTTCAATCACTTTTCGCACAGATATATTATTGGTATTAGCGACTGTAGCCTAGGGGTGAACAGGTTGGGCTAGCAATCAGAAGGTCCCAGGTTCGATCCCCGGTGGGGCATGCACCAATGGATGAATTTTCATCTATGTGCATAATTTACAGTTCGCTGACGGTGAGGGAAAACATCGTGAGGAAACCTACCTATCCCTCGGGATTAGGTAATAGTCAGTTCCTGTATACACGGCGGCAAGGTTCACCACCTGTCACGTTGGGTTCTGACTATCTGGTGAAACGTGGGTTTGAGTTGGTTAATACCTCCACAATGTGGTGGTGTATGGCCACTCCAGCCTCTGACTACCCCCGAATGGGGATGAAAGTCGTGACGTTATATTATTATTATTATTATTGGTCGAGCACGATAAGTCTATCACTTTTCGCTTTGTTTTTGCGGGACACGTGTTTTGTATGCTTGAGAAGCTTTTAAATTAAAGTAGGTATGTTAGTAAGTTACTTACAAACTAGGTACCCCCCTAAAATTTATAAAACGTAATGATGGACTTACACTGGCATTACGAATCACTTTTGTTCCTAGAAATGCTCTGTATAACCATTGTAAGTAAACTGGGTAAAAATCTCCATAAATTGGACGGTGCATTTGTAGGCAATAGATAAATGCGGGGATAGCCACCTGGAAATATTTTATGCACTATCGTACCTACCTACTTAGCTGAAATTCATGAAAACTTGTAGTTAGTAAGTATCAGCTGAAACTCTTATAAGAATTTTTAAAATAATAACATCGTTCCAACAGTCTATCAAACTTACACCAATTCAATTAATTTCAGTAAGAAACGAAAGAGTGCACAAAATTAAAAATAACACCCTGCAGTGAAATTAATAAATTTATATAGACTTACTAGGTATATTGACTTTTTATATTGAGTAATAACGGGTCGCATAATACACTAACAAAGCTGGTGTTAAGCAACGTACGCATCAGTGCGTAAAAATGTATGACGTAGACACTGCGATGCATGTCACAGTAGGTACCTGCTGGCGCCTGCGCATGCACCACTGATTGTTATAGTTTGCGTTGATTGTATAGGTCACAATGATATATACCTATACCTGTATTAGGTACACCTACATACTTTAGGACCTAGGTAAATAAAAATGAAATTGTGACCCTATTTAAATATTATCTTCATATAAAACAAAGAGCAGATAAAAACCCGCTTTGATATGAAAATATACGTTTAAAATAACAGGTATGAAAAACAACCGAATAAAGGAAACGAATAAAAAGCCACAATTAAATGCATTCACTCTGAATTCCACTCGTTCACTAACAAAGCAAAGATCACACAGCTCTATATTTACGAGCGAACGTAACAATTACACTAATTACACCTAAACCTACCTAAATCCTACTTTCCACGCGATCTTATCTAACAGTCTTATGTTTTATGACTGAAAATTAATTAAACCGATTCTAAAATTGAAACTAAAACGTGCGCATATGAAATCAAACAGTCACATAAGCATAAAATTGGTGTTTAGAAGCACCGCGCGACCGGAAACGGCTCAGACACGTAGAGCGCGCAACAAAATAATGAACAAAAGTCATTATAAGTGGCGAGATGGGCGCGATAACGCGGCGGTTAGAGTAAACGCGCTTTTTTACGTTAATTAAACTTACTTCTGTAAACGATGATGGTCTCATTATCTGCATTAAGCTGCGGCCGCGCCGCACCGCCCGGCTTGCTGCTTTTTACGCAACGTTGCGCAAGCGCACCGCGTCGGGTTTATGGTTATTTTGATTGTTTATGTGTGCTTACATCGTCAACATTATGCTCATATTGTTCGATTGCTGACCTGTCCACGTGTCATATGACATATGTGCCAACGGCGTCACCTGCCACTAAAGAACAGAATACGCTAATGGTACCTAAATATAGTACCTATAGCTTCTGTACTAAACGCCATTGATCATTATTTCAGTGATCGCCAGTGATCATTATTTCCTCAATATTAGTATATTATGTACCTATACGTACCTACCGGTTGCAAAAAAAGCAGGATTTCCACACTCTACCTATTTTTGGCAGCTGCGGGACCAGAACCCTCTCTAACCAGATGGAATTAATAAAAACAATGTTTCTATATACCAGTAAAAAGACAAGGCCAACTAATATAATGCTTTCTCTAGTGTATACTTACGATGATTTCAGACAATGAACCGCCCAAAATACCATTTTGTGTGTCGGCGTCGGCGGGCAGTTAATAGCCACGGACGGCAAAGGACACATGACAAAAACCCTCCTCATTATCCGCTCTATGACAATTCATATCCATTTATAATGCTATTAATAAAATAATGGCCAACTACCACAATAAGAATTTAATTCAGCATCAAACGCACATTAAATGTCATTTTATCGACAAAAAAGCCAAGTTTTGTCGTTAATAATAATCGTTTTGTTATTTTTTTAATGACAATATTTATTTCAGCATTAGGGTGTCACATAGTAGGTAGAATATTCGTTTTGCGATTTTTATATTCTATTGTTAGATTATTTATTGTATGAATATTACTGTGGCTCAATCATTTATATTTTTAATTAATTCCTTATTTATTAATAAGTTACCTTTTCGTATTTGGCAGGTAGTTTAAATCAGAAAAAGTAATATAGAACTTGACATATATTTCCGTGTTATATTATATTATAACTGAGTACAGTATGTACTTTAGTACATAATTGCCTGACCTAATATAGAGTTGGATGTTAACGATAAGTCATGGTATGGGCTATAAGGTCTGACTCCAAGCGTGCATTACTGCCTGTATCACATAAAATCGAAGGTTACCTATGATAACAATAATAATTGAAATAATTATTATGTTGCAGTTATTTTCTCAGTGTGTTTGCGATTAAATTCTGAGAATTATTCAAGTGATGACTGAATCTTGAGTTCTGATCGCCGTAAGTACAAATGATTTTCCTGTTTTTACTAAAAATTACAAGGAATATCGACAACAAACCATTGAATTGAGTGCGATAATTTTTTCAACCATTTGCGAAACGAGCAATACTCGTAAAATGCAATGAAGATTTCTAAAATTTAGCAAATTCGAGTTACAACAGTAGCGCCATCGAGATTCGCCACATCTATCCGGGGAAGCGAAGCGAAGGGAAGGGAAGGGAAGGGAAGGCCGGCAGACGGAGGTGACGGGTAAACATGGAATCAGGCTACTTATTACCAAACGCGTTAGTATGCATGGGCTGGGAGCCGGCGCGGGCGGCGGGCGCCCAGCGCGCCCTACGGGCTACGACTATCCGCCACGCCGAGCCACTCCGCACATAAACGATGCCCCCATTTACACCTAACTAGATTCACAGAGCACACCCTTCAATGCAGACAGACTCAATTTAGATTTTATTACGTGACGTCATGTTTTCGTGTTGTTTCCCTTTGTAGCGGGAGCGAGGTTTTCGAATTATTGTTTGTTTGCACAAATGAGCACAATGAAGTCGAGGCTAGATCTGATAAGGATAAAAGTTTCGTCGAAATTAGTTCAACAATTTCTATGAAAAGGTAGGTATATCTCTCTGATGTCGACACTTTCTAACATGTGATAGATAATAACCCCTTCTTCAAAGAGAAAATGTAGTAGGTATTATATAGTAATTATGTTTATGAAAAGTCGATTTAAAACATAGTTTCTTACGATCAAAACACATTTGCGGCCTAATGATACATAACATGTTTATGTGCTATAGAACGGACATTACTAAAAAATTGTATCCGTAAATACCATAATTCAGACCTAACATTTTGTAATGAGCCATTTTATAAATAGAAAACAAAAAACTCTAGAAAAAGGTTGACATTCCGTCATTTTCTCAGGGACATTTCTTCGAATTAGACTATTATTAGTCGCCGATCACGTTGGAGGATGCTTTTAATATTGAATTAGGGGAACCTGTGGTTATTTAGCCCTTAATCGGCTCCGCGGACGCGACGTGCGTGTATTAACCTTATATCCACAGTCGAGTAATGGCGTAAGTAATAATAAAGCCCAAATGACACAAAATATTGTCAAATTATAGGCTCTGGAAGTATGGGCATCCACTTACAATGTCTGCTGTTGATCCCGGGTACCGTCGGCATGCACACTCAGACCTGGCGAACAAAATAAAAAACATTTATTTTTTTACTGAAAATGCTGAAAATGTTTTGAACTTGTCATACAGATAGGGTATGTTATGCATGGCATTAAAATTACTGTAGGTAATTGCAGTAGTAATATTTTTCGCAAAACACAAATCTATGAGATTATTTTGTTTACTATCCCGTGTCTTTACACCGAAAATAAAGAAAACTGGTTAGGTTTACCTAGTGTGTAAGGAGAACCAAATTTTATATCAGGATTCCATTTTTCTATCTTTTTTGGGGTTAGTACTGACCTATACTTAATTATGGCCATATCAATAGTTTTCCTTTTTGGGTGCGCGAAGGAGATACAGAAATGGCTGTGTCATATTATTTTAGTGGATGACGCCGATCGCATAACTAACAGCTGCAACTCGTCCTCTGATTGTAGTGTTTAGCCTCGATATGAATCGATTTCATACGATTTGAATCGAATGATCCGATCGTAAGCTAATAGGAGCGATTCTGGTATATTTTTCGGCTCCCCGACCGATGATTTAGTTCGTACGTGACGTGCTTATACGGAAAATAAAGCGTTTGAACCGCATTATATCCATTCGTATTATTAAATGTTCGTTTCTGTGAGAATTTTCGACTCGGCCTACGCGTCGGAATGTACGGCGAGCTAATAAAAAATAAATAGCGAAACCATTGAACGGATAAATTGCTTTGAAATTGTTATTTCTTTGAATGTGGCTATTAAAAAGTTAATAACTAAATATGTAAATGACAATGTGGAACCATTAACATCTATTATTTGCCATTCAACCGGATAGCAACGAAATTGGCGTGTCATTACTTTGTACGTACGTGCAAGTCAATGTAATGTAATCCTCAATATAACCGTTTACTCAAAACTTTCATTCATGTCGTCCGCATTTGAATGAGGTCATTCTTTATGAAACAACAAAAAGTTAAACCTTTTAGAATAAAACATGCAAATGAACACCATTAATTATCTAATCGGTATCTTTTGTAAGAATGAGAGTTGAACGTAAGCTGATTTGTATCGGATCTTTATTGGGCCGATTTTAATCGGATTTGTTTATTCAGTGGATCTACCGTGGCACCGGCGAAGTGACGCGGGCTGCACGTTAATTAGTTAATTAGAGACATAATTAGTATTATAACAAATTAATTCAAATTGATTATGAGGTGGGCATCTAATCTGGCGCCTCTTCACGACTCGTCCGTGTTCAAACACGAATACTCACTTAGACTAGACGACAAAAGTAGTTCAACAAAGGTCCTTCACTGTCGTCGCGATGTCGAGAGATATGTTACGTATCAATTTGACAACAATACGCACCGAGTACTAAATGCTTGTTTGCTTCTGAAGTATTTTCCTTGAGAGAACGGTCTCACTAACATTTATTTAGAACTGTAATCACTACCTTTCTATTTTAAAAATTGCGTACCTAAATGTATTTGTCTTCTAAAAAGTTTCTAATACATGCAATAGTAGACATTACAAAAAACCCCAGTCTCCTAGTTGGGTATCACTCCATCCGTCGGTCCAGCCGAGGTGTCACAAGTCAGGATGCAGATAAGAAATACCAACATTCTATGCTATCGATAAAACATTTGCTATTCCAACCTGAACTCTACATATTGATATTAAGACTGAAATGTTGTAGGGTCGCTACAAATGTAATTTTGTCGAGTTAAAGGTACTTAATGATACCTCGCCGGGCCGCGATGACATCACAACCAGAATTGTAAGTGAAGAGATAAGAATAATTCAATGGGTACCAAGGATTTCGGTGATACAACATCAGAAGTGGTGGTTTTCATTGATTCAGCCTCGTGCGGGCGGACACGGCACATAAACTATTGTTATTGATACTATAAAATACGGGAACATTTTATGACTGTCGGTGTTAAAGGGATTTAAAAAAAATTGGAGATTTTGTGGGATGATAGACGGATAGATAGGATAAGGCAATCATTTACAATTTAAGATGATGAATTAGTTAAACTCTATGTTAGTTATGTTTTAAGCAACGGAAACGGAAGGCAGAAAGACACAGTAGGTACTCTAGCTAGTCTATATTATTTTATGATAACGTGTTACGGCAGGTTATCATTCATTCATTAGTAATTTCGTATTAGTAGTTTTGGTTACCACACCTTGAACAAATCGATTCATAGCTGGATAAAAAATAGTGTTGGTAAAAGATAACCTAAGTATATTAAAAAGTACCTAGTGTACCTAATGGATCCTATTCTCAATTCTGACCAAACCAATTTCTAGTTTTTAGTTATTTTAATAACACAGTGTGTAACTGACTTCACAATATTAGCATATTCCAATATTCTACTCTATTGAACCCTTTTAATATCACTATCTCGACAACATTTGTCAATCCATTAGCTGCGTCCAAATGTGCAGTTAGCCTCGAAATACTGCGAACAAGTGTCAAAGTTACTGGGAACTCGAGCGCAAACAACGCTAACCTGCCGATTGATCGTCAGCTTTGACAAAACAAAAGCTAATGTGTTTGCGGGCGCTGGTTGATCAAATACAGAACCGTCCTGTGTCAATAGGGAGGTAAATATCAACGATAGCTGCAGGAGTCAGGAGACACTTAATGTGAATATGACCCTGGTATAGTTTACTTTGTTATGCCATAAAATAATAAATTGGATTTAAAATAGTCTTTATTTATCCATATACGTACATACTCACACCTGTAATTCACAAGGACACAGAGTATTTACAGAGTACTAGAGTAATTTTAGTGTAGATTAGTGGAAAGGTGGTAGGCAGAGAGCACTGTTGGCCACATGCATAGAAACTTCTTGAAGTAAAGTTTTAAAATAATGGTGCTCTATTATAGAGTTTTTTTTTTTCAAAGGAATTACTTTCTCATGGTATCAACTACTTGCTTTTATTTGTAATCTTTGAATGAAATACATCAAAACTCTTGGACAAACTGCCTTATATATCTAGGTCCATATAGAATTAACATTTCATTCCATAAGTAGGTACTTATTATGTTAGCTAGAAGTATATTGGGCACATTTAAACGTATTTTTATCTCTATCTTGTCCATTTACAATTCGTTTAGTCAAATTTAGTTGTGTATCAACATAATCAGCACTAATTGACTGACGGTCAGGTCCGGCTACCCATATTATAGGATGTGGGCTCCTGTACCCATTTATCTAAGTATTACAATACCTAGTCACGATACAAAAATGATTTCGATATGGAAAATTACATCTCAAGTATTCCACAAGTTGTGGTCGAGTTGATTCCTAATAACCAATAATGGACTGTGAGGCCAAAGCAATCATGCGAAAATCATTACAAACAACATTATATTGCTGGCAATTTATAAAATGTGGTTACATTGGTAATTATGTATAAGAGTGTCTGTTTGTGTATGCAATATTGTGAATTATGTGCGCGTTTGTTGTTACGTTGTAGCACAGTAGATAATTAAGCTAATGAGGTTTGTTACAAATTAAAACAAAACACTGGGGGCTTACCACGAACTCATATTGTGATTCAATTACAGGAACGTTTTAACGTTTCAGCGACTTTTTGTACAATGACGTTTCTTATTGTCATGACAATAAGAAACGTCATTGCACAAAAAGTCGCTGAAACGTTAAAACAAAACTGCTATAAGAGGTGGTGGTAAGCCCCCTGTTTCCGAAAGAGTTAGGCCATCTACATGATTCTAATTTATTTAGGTTAAGCTAAGTGGAACAGAACTCCCTATAATTCGAAAACTGTTCGGAAGTCTAAAAAGATAGGTGTCCTCTTTTACTTCCCTATATATATTTTTGCCATCTGTACTTCAGGTAGGTACTTGTATAACATTAACGGTCAGTAGGTACATAAATATGGCGGTAGGTATAATGTCTCTAACCTAATTATACGAATGACTAAAAATTAAAAAAAAGCCATGTGGTTTCCATGTTGTAATTTAAAATTTTCAAAGACACAAACCGCAATTTAATATTCATTCTGCACTCATTCATTTCAAAAATAATTTGGCCATCTCAACATAAAAACCCATGAATGAACGATAAACTATCTGAAATCGTCATTTAGTGCCGGAAACGATCCCTTTGCTAAATAAATCAAAATTGCACTAGGAACTTAAACGCAGCTATTAGCCAAACGACTTCGGCCTTTGCAAAGGAGCCGATGACGGCGCTCGCCTATATATTAATTTCACGAGAAGTAAGAGGCGGCAACAAACAACACTAATTGTGCCTAATTTTGGTACACGGACCGCCGGAGACCTCTGGAGTAGTCGGGCCCTGAGGGCACCGTCAGCGTCATAACGAAATTCTCGGATAAAATAATCTTCCGAAGTTAGTGACACGGTATCTTTCTTACTAAGTTAACACAACATAATATAGCGAGAGAAAGTATCCGTTGCATGTTGAATAAACAGTTCGGTAATAAAGGTAAACATTTCGACAACTTAAAGGCCCTAGCTGAATATTCTTGTCACCAAAAACCCATATTGAAATTCCTCGGCGTTCGTTAGACGCGGAAATACAAGGCTCTACCATTGTCGACCATTAAATTTTATGTTCCAAAATGTAATTCCCTAATTAATTATGGGCTAAACCATGTATCGCATCGATGTCAGCGACCCCAGCTGTCCATCACGGCCGGCGGCCGCGGCCATCACAACTTTCAAATATTTGTCACACGTTTTAAACCCATTCATAAAATGCTAATGCGATTAGTTCCGCATTGTTTTTTGCTAAATTTATAGCCGGAGCAAGCTCGCCGGCCAGTCAGGCCTGTGCTATTAATTTTATAATTAACACCTGGCAAAAACATTTAATACGAACACATTAATGCTAATTGAAGTACCTACGTCTCGGGGCGCGACAACAGAATATCACCGTGTATTTTTATTTATATTGGTCTCGTACATTTATAACTTAACGTTCGTAGCGAGGTGCTAATGGACATGGTTTAGCTCAATCAAATAAGTGAGCTCGACCGTCATCGGGTCGCTGCAATATCTGTGAGTGAAATGAAAACGGATATTCAAAATTGGTACAATAAAACGCTTAGGCCCAATAGGTTTATCGCGTCCACTTCCTACAGCCGCTCTAATAACCAAAACAAACAACAGTGCCTTACACAAAGGGAGGCAAAAAGTCCAAAAAGTGCTAATATAAAAAAGTGTGCCCGTTTTTATAAGGCAACGAGTAAGTGTGAGGTCGGAGCGAGGAATGTTGGCGCCTGTCTGAGTACGTATACCTGTCCGTTTATCAATGGACCATGGACAATAAGATGAAAAAAAAGTGAAAAGTATCAAAAAAGCGCTTCATCAAACCGATGCGTCCGGCAAGGGTTGTCGCCTCGCTATCGATGATTATCCGACCATTATTGTCACTTTGGTAATGGACTTATGGTTATGAAAACGTCTATATTTAAGATGACAATATTTACATTTTGTGGGTCACGTTTCAGTACTAAATGGATAAACAAATAAACTGTTTATTTCGGTATTCAGTCGTCGTCCCGAAAATATTAAAGACACTGTATCTAAGTTATGTATTGGCAGATAGGTACATAGGTATTTCTATGTTCATATGAAAACAAAATTGAGGTGAACATTCCGCGTGCGCCGTCAACAATAAGTTTCCGACATTGTCGCGTGTAGGCTCGCCACTCGCCACCCCGGCGTCGCCCGACGTAAATATCCCAAGTAAAGCCTAACACAACTCAAGATGAACACGACAAAACTGATAAGAGCCGCCACGGCTCGCCGAGACATCCCAATTTAGTGCCGGCCCTAAGATAACGCTATTATACAGCTTTTAACTATACGAACGATACGCTAAATGTGTTAAAATCACCTTATTGTATGTGTTTTTACGGCGAAAGAATGTGTTCGGCAGATTGGTCACCTGCGCGGCCCGCCGATTACTTATTAATGGTAATGGTAATTGGTTTTTATTTATATTTAAGTATATGTGAATATTTTTAAACGCCGTTTAAGTATTGGAGTTATGTGCTTGGAATCTGAAAATGAAGGAATAGTGCGTGGGTGTCTGTGCTTGCAGATAACAATACTTGATGGCCATCCTACATAAACATGACGAAAAGTAAACGGTAAATAATGTAGAGTCCTTGTTTATGAATTGAATAAGATATACAAGTATCTATTAGATGACCGCTTAGCGCAGTGGTTCGAGCATAGGCCGCTCGGCTCACTGCATCGGGTGATTGTGAATTCGATTCCCGCCAGAGGCAAATTTCCGAAACAGCCTTTTCGTAATTTGCCCTGGTTTGGGTGTCACTGGGATAGCCCCCAGTCCATTTAATGGTAGGCATAGTTCAAGCGTTGCTTAGTTTGGGACCATACAGTTCGTGTGACAGTCAGGCGGTATCTTAGCTTAATGTAGAATTGCTCTCCTACCTTTATTCCAAATAACAGTTTTAAACGGACTGTCATGTCCGAGTTTAAACAGCATGTTACGACACAATTAGGAGAGCGCGTGAAAGTGGTATACCTACATATTTTTTGTATGTTAGCGAATAGCCCCATGTGTTGTAATGTAGACGTAGAAAGTTAAGTATGCAAATAATCAAATCATTAGGACCAATTTATCGAGCTTGGGATTTCCCGAAAAACTTACGATAACTCGAGAGAGAGACAGTATAATACCTAGTATGGGTGAATGTTTCTTACCCTAATCTAGGTTAAGGGGTTATTACACTTAACTAAATTTAGGCAACTTAATTTAGTCGTTACTGAATTTAGGCAAGCTATTCAGAAGCTAGAATGGTTTAAATATTTAGAAGCTTCTGAATTTAGGCTTCTAAATTTAGTCAAGTGTAATAAGCTCTAGGCACCTATCTTGATAATCAACACACTAACTCTACTACGCCCTCCCTCCAGTAGGTAATCAATTTACCTAAAAAAATGCTTTTAACTCTAGGTACGAAATTTTCTAATGACTAACTGAAACAAAACGAAGCGATTAATAGTATTTTTGTCACCATATACGTACCTAAATAAACGCTTAAAATAAAAATAAATATTTCATAAGTATCAAACAAAACACGAAATTGAGTGGGTTGATTTGGGTACCTGCCTGACTGAATTCTTAATTCAATTACGGTACAGCTATCCACCTTTTAAAACCCAAACATATTTGCATAAATTTAATCTTTACGAGGTGACAAATTATGTTTACATAGTTTATTTGAATTTAGTATATTCATAATGATTATGGCAACACTTAAAACGTCGTAATATTTCAAAAGGTCGGCTCGGCTGGCATCGGCTCCGTGTGCGAGCGAGCCTCTCCGATTTCCGTTTAACTAATTGAGCGAAAACGACACCACCAGCGCCATTCAGCGTCCAGCTAATGAATGGCCCTCGAAAAAAGCCAATTTGTAGTTTTTTTAACACTTCAATTTGTGCCGTAAACCCCAAAAAAGGCTCGACCAAAACCACAATCGAATTAGTGTCCCTTGTTCCGGAGATTAGAGGACTGTCCACCTCTTATCTCGGTCGTTCGTTATTTTATTGGCTTGTATAGAGTAAGTCGATAAACACGACGCATAATGGCCCATAATGAATCGTCCTCGCCAGCGGTTTGACTAATCATAAAGGTTTTATGGGTGTCGTTTCGGAATACTCGCTTTATGACGCGGACCGCGGAGCGGAGCTAGCTCGCTCTCGCCTCTCCGGAATATCGCATTTGTTGTATAAACAGCCAATAAAACTATCACTGACATATTTCTCAATCTAAATTATTGGTACCTAAAAATATGGATAAGTGCTTTATTGAACATTTATAATTTGAAATATACACTAGATAGGTATCTATTATATACAAGTTAGATACGTTTTGAACGCGTGCTTAGTCAAATTTTGCAAGAGCAATTTGACTAGACACGCGTTCCAAATCTGTTTAACATTTTTGTTATAGGTACCACCTATCATGATAAGGCAGAAATGCAGAAATAATATTTTAAACTTTGAATTTTAAGTATCTAGATAAGTAAGTACTTCAGTAGAATTACTGAATTAATCCAATGTAGGTACTCAGGCTCTAAGGTATTCATAGTAATGTAGTCTCAAGAACAAAAATTAGCATTGCCAACCACTACGTGTTATACTACGTGTTATATAAACTAACGGCGTGTAATTAAATAATACTGTTGTGAGCAATTATCTTCGCATAAATAATGGACCATAATACAACGCATTAACATCTAAATCTTATATAGACACTGAAAAATATTACAGAAGACACGAATTACCGTATCTGCGATCGAGAAATTGATAAAAATAATGTTTAAAATACGAAATTAGATACGCTCTAAATGCTGTTTATTACTACAAATTGCTCTAACCGTTTTCCGTACACTCAGTCGGTACATTAATATACGTACCTACAAGAGATTTGTACCGAAAATGATCGGAAGAACCGGGACAATGGTTGACACCGCTCTAACGGCCGTCCCACTGGCTGCCCACATATAACGAGACGCATTATTGTCCTATTAATGAACACAAAATGATGTACAAACCGCGTAAAAGAGCTATTCATAAGGCGAATTAAAAGTGAATTAAAATGTCTGAAATGTCAAATTGCGAGGACGCATGGCTTATTAGCGACGACTATCCCTCGCCCGCGCCGCTTGTTACATAGATGAGTAACACGGCCTCAAGTTACGCATCTTTCGGCCGAATACTCGTACGCAACTCAAATTTTAAGTGACGCGCCAAACGATAAATTACACATTACGTCTCACCCTGCTAAGTGGGATTAAATATTTGAGTGACTTTTTAGTTTGAGTAAGTATTCGGCTGTTAGTGACATGAAACATTTGCAAATTTAGTCAGTATTGAATAGGCAAAATACTGACTAACTACATTCATGTTTTATCTCATAATATAATCATCTACCTATTCTAAACGATTAGTGTAATGTTTTATTTATTCACGAATCATGACGCTATCCTTGATTTCCACGATCGTATGTTCCTACTAATTGCAGTATTGTTTTGTTTTTTTTACTTTGATAATTATAAACACACTATTCATTTATATCATGCATTTTATCAGATTAAACTAATATGGCTTTTTCATAGAAAGCAGGTATAACTACGGTATTACGTGACGGTGTGACGCGCATCCAGTCCCAATGGAACGACCGTTCTCGTAAAATAGAGCCGCTCGCCACTAATGACTTCCTGTATTTTTTCATACGCCAATTATTTCCCGTGGGCGAGCAAGACAAGACAACGCGTTTTTTTACTAACGTTTGCGTCTCGAATCCATTTCGATTTAAGGGGTTAGCATTATGTCTCATACATGATTTCTACACAGTATGGCAAACTTTAAAAATCTATACTTATTAATATAAATGCGAAGGTAACTCTGTCCGTCTGTTACGTTTTCAAGCTAAACCGTTAAACCAATTTTGATAAGTTTTGGTATAGAGATAGACAGGGCCTTGGAGAAGAACATAGGCTACTTTTTGTTGCGAAAATAAAACTTGAAAGGCGTGAAATAGGGGATGAAAGTTTGTATGGCAGACCAATCATTTCTCGAAGTACAAATTCTACGCAGATGAAGTCGCGGGCTCAAGCTAGTTAATTGTAAACAACGCGTTTTTTACAACGCATAAAGAAATGGGCAAGCAGATTTTTTTTTTTTGTAAACCTAACATTTTGAACCTTGTTTACCCCTTAATGTACTTATCAATCTGAGTCTTATTATAACGTGATTGGGATTCGATTGTGAGAACCTTGCGAATTATAGAGTCCGATATGTGGAACATCAACAACAGTTATAAGTGAGAACTAAGCTTTGTACAAATCTTTAATAGGTAGAATTATGTAGAGCTTCCGCTTCTTATCGTATATGTACTCGTTATTGTAGCAAGAGTAATAATTCTCTATACTAGGTACCTTACGGCCGAATACTCAAAGGCTACTCAAAAGTTTAAGTCCCATTTAGCAGTTTGAGACGGTCGTCATCTGTCATTCAAATATTCAAATAATATTCAAATATTCAAATAACTTTATTGCGTTAATTGTGGTAATACAATAATTTGTGGTGTTAAAAGTAATGGTAGGTACAGCACAATTTACCTAAATAGGCATGCAATAGTATTTATAATATTAAGGTACTTAAGTAATAGGTAAATATGAATTAACTTAGTTAGGTTTTATAAAATCAAAGTATTCTTTTAAACTATAAAAACAATTATCAATTACAAATTTTTTGAGAGACGTTTTAAAAAGTGGCAATTCTAATGACTTAATGTTATATGGTAAATTATTATATATCTTTATACATGTGTAGTACATATTTCTTTTATACATTTCATTATGAGTCTGAGGTAGAACCAAATTATTTTTATTACGTAATCTTTTCTTATAGTCTAATGAATTATTGTCAGGAAAAAAAGTACTGTTTGTTTTCATTTTTCATTTTGTATGACGCGTCAAAGTAAGCAGCTTTCAAGAAATTGAGTAGTGTATTCGTTACGTGTTCGTCACGTTGTCGACGTGTATACGTGTACTATGTATATGAGATTTCTAAAGATAATCGAAAATGACTTGATGCGAAAATATAGGTAATACCTATAACCGAATAGCAAGGCTCTACCTACCAACTTCCTTAAAAAATACTAGACAAAGTTTTTTTATTATGATTTCCCGTTGTTAGGTACATTGAAGAGAGCTGTGTGTGGGTGTATATCAGTGAATCTTAAATTTTATTGCTTGTAAGATCTACTCTAGATAAAGTTTCAAAATATTATATGCCCTTATGCATGTATTGCATTGAAATGAAAATATTTGAAATAGGTGGTCCCCGTTTTATGTCGCTGGCTATCTTAACAATTGAACGTAGAAAGAGATTGTCTAATACTATATATTTTAAAGAACACGGTAAATGAATTATAATAAAATCGGCTCGGTCGTCATCCGAACAAATGTGTTGTACATGTAGCCGCCCACGCGGTCGGCGGCGACGCGGTGCGGCCGGGGCAGGCGCACAGAGCACGGCGCGCGCGCAAGCTTTCTATAGTTTCAGTTCAAAACTTTCTGAACTAAATCATAACAAAAAGGACGTAAGTTCGTAAGTTACACTTACGGTGGAAGAGCCAAGCTCAATACACGGGCTGGCTTGACTGGGGAAGTACCATCCTCTCACAGAAGTTCGAGGTAAAGTAGTTATTTTTGCTGCGATTCCTACGATGAGTGAGAGTGCCGGGAGGCCGAACCTTCCCCTATCTCTACGCCTCTCTCTGTCCCAGTCCAGTCCTCTTCAGGCCGGCAACGTGCAAGCGATTCCTTTGGCTTAACATCTGGCACGCCTATTCATTATAGAAAAAATATATTTGAACGGATCATATTCAAAACGTCAAATATATGTACACGTAAAGTGATTGAGTCAATGTATTTACAAAAACTCAGTGTTGTCCACAGGTCTACTATAATGTGGATGTCTGTCGAGAACGCACGGTGATATGATTCTAATAAAGTTAACCTACCTATGTTCTGAAGGCATCGATCCTAAAGCTGTAGGTAAATAATATGTTTTTTATGTATTAGTAAGTAGGTACAATAATATCAGCGTATGATTGCACCAATACATAAATTACTTTCCGAAACGGGCGTAGCTGCTACCGTAGGCCTGAGGCAACGGAAGATGACATTGAAAAAAATTAAAGTAATTTAATGCAACGAATAATAAATAACTATTCGAATTATGGTAATTGTATGGTATGTAGGTATGGGTAACGACTACCTACTTTGTGAAATTTGCGCAAGTTTCGAACATTTACTTAAATGGGAAACGACCACAAGAAAATTATGCCTTGTTCGGGCTTCATGCGACTGACGCCTGCGCCGCCGGTCTTGTTAATAAACACTCGCAATTATCCGCCATTTGGTGCCATAACATAACCATTTAAGAAAGAAGAAGAAGAATCTCATAGCTAGGTACCTACTTAACTTTACTGTGGAAATAAGTCATCTATTTGCTAGAGATCTTTTATACCAGGGATCACCAAATGGCGGATCGCGGTCCGCATCCGGACCGCCGACCCATTTTGTGCGGACCGCGAGAACACAGCATCTTGCACTACAGAGTACGTAATTTAATAAAAATGTATACCCCGCATTATCTTCGTTGACGTCAATTCGAAAACAGCCGGGCGAAGTAACGAGCTTACTGATGATTTCGATCTCGACTTACTGATGAACATCTCCAGGATTTAACGTCAATAGCTTGCACAAATTTTACTCCAAACTTCAGACAGATAATCCGCAACAAAAAAAAACATTTTTCTCATTGAATATGTAAAAAATACCTTTGCTATTTCCGTAATTACATTTGTTTAATAAATATATTTTTTCTATAAAATGTTGTGCGGACCGCGATGGTCATTTCATTTCTTAAAACGGACCCCGGGCGAAAATAATTGGTGACCCCTGTTTTATACTATAAAACAAAATACATAAATATCACCAGATGCATCGTCACAAACTAAGCAACTATGGCTACAGTACTGGGGTGCGATCCCAGTGCAACCCCGACCAGAGTAAATTAAAAAGGTAGTTTTTTGCCTCTGGCGGGAATCGAACCCGCAACCACCCGATGCCGAGCGGCCTACGTATGAACCACTACGTCAAGCGATCGTCAACTGTTTTTCGACTGCGTTCTTAACAGGAGAACGGAAGATACGGTCCACAGAGTAAAGACTAAAGAAAGAGGTGCCCTTATTAGATATATGTATGAAAAAAAACGTGGTCATTGTTTTTTCATTTTCATTGTTCTATCTACCGGTAAATAGTTGAACTACTCGCTTCGTTTAATGTCGATGTTAGTACTAGGCCGACCACTCGGCCGAGTTGCTTAGGGCCAGTCCCCTTAGTAATTGGTCCATGATACGGTCGGTGGAAAAAAGTTCACTATCATTAAAACATGTTGGTTATCTATCCTTTCTCTAAGAATATAGTGTAAAGTCCCCTTTAAACAACATTTGACACGAGCACATGGTCATTATGTACAGCGTTCACATAATGACGGCGCGTTTAATTCGCGCCCACGACACAGCGCCGGCGCGGCACGTACCCGCAAATGAAGAGAACCCAGCGCAGGCGCAGCGCACGGCCAATAGCTCCTACGTGACCGACCGGCGTAATACTAGACTAAGCACATTGCCGGTGTTTTTAAATAAATACTCATATAAAATATTAATGTTGGTCTATGATTTCCATAGAGGAAGACATAGTATTTCAAGGTAAAAGAACAGACGAAAACCCGATCGTCTGAAGAACAAATTGGGGTCAAGTGTTCTTCAAGGCTGTCCTTACTCTGGATAGTTTCAAGTACTTAATAGCTTTCGGTTGCCAATCTTCTTTAAATATGACGTTACCATTAGTACCTATAGTACGTTTTTTTTATACTTGTCCTATTTGGTAAGCAAAGATGGCGTCCAGAGGGGCGAATGCGTAACTTTTTTGTCTTAGTTTCAATTTGTTTCGTTCATCCTGTGTCAATTACTTATATTTGAAACCATTGAAACATTGACAAAAAAGTTACGCAATCGCCCCGCTGGACGCCATCTTTGCTTACGAAATAGGACAAGTATAGAAAAACGTACTATACCCAAGTTACCCTTAACAAATAGCGGTGTTTGTGTACCCTTTCCGAACAGTTAACATAAGTTTAATACGGACAAACACAGGCACTACGCTAAACAGAAATGACACAAAACAAGGATGGCTTGATAAAGAGATTGGTTTCATTCAGTCAATGCATCCGCGCCTAATAACCGCGTGATTTCAGGAGGTCGTTGTGAATTATGTTATTATTTTGATTGGGATCCGATTCAATTTAATATCATTAGGTGTAAGAAATACAATGTTAACAGAAGGTGTTTAATCTTGCATTGTATATAGGTAGATAGAGAATAATATTTTTAACGCTTTATGAATAATCTATTAATAGAATGGGTTTCATTTGAATTGCAAATAGGTACCTACAAAACGCTCCAGAAATGTTTCTATCGTAGGTACTAACCAGTATTTTATTTATTTCTATCGTAGTCGATAGAAATAAATAAAATACTGGTTAGTACCTACGATAGAAACATTTCCTGCCTTAGTAGGCAGGGATTCCCAAACTGGGTTCCGCGGAACCTAGGGGTTCCGTAGAATAGTCATCGGGGTTCCGCTAAAATTATTTATTAGGTATTAGCTATTAAATAATACCACGGTTACATATATTATTTTGAAATAGTTTTGGGTTGGTGTTAAGAATGAATACCCTGAAATAGTAAAAAAGGCTATCTTACTATGCTCCCATTCGTCACAACGTATCGTTGTGAAACATGCTTTTCAGCCTACGTTTATACAAAAAACAAATACATGTCAAGACTGGATGCTACCCCAGATATACGCATACAATTTTATTGTCGGACATAATACCAAACTATAAAACAATTATTCATAAAACAGTAAAACACTTTCATTTACATCACATTAAAACTTTAAGTTAAGAATAATGTTTTTCAATTAATTACACATTTCTTAAAAAATATGTTCTTATATAAATTTCAGTGTTGATTTATAATCATTTGATATGGGGTTCCATAAAATAAAAGGTATTTGGTTGGTGTTCCGTTATCTTTTAAAGTTTAGGAACCCCGGGACTAAGGTATCGATTACCTACTATCAAGTGAAGTTTGCATAAGCGTTAAGTATTTCTGAATCCACTCTTTACTCAAAAATAAAAGCAGGTACCTATATAATTGCATGAAGTTGTATGTTTTGTATTGAAAGTTCTGTTAGATAGGCTATGTAATTTCAAATAATAGAAACACGAGGCGAGTTGCCCTCGTCGTTTTCCTTGCAGGCCCCGTTTTAATATCCATAATGGCTTTCGCCGGTGGTCCATTCAATCGTTAATGATTAGACGATTCGTACAATAATAACGTGTTTCGCTTTCATATCGACATTTTAATAACAACGTCCAACTTTCCGTGTACGCACTCCGATTAATGCTTCGAAAGCTTAACATCTGAAAAATAAAGGAGAATAGTAAAATAACAATCAACGTCCGCCGTTGTTGTATAATTAGCTTATCTCGTGTAGATCGGGTAACGACGAGCGTTCGTGCGCGCGCGCATTGGTGTTCGCAGCGCCAATGGCCGCGCGCCGATCGAAGATCGTTAGGCCATCGATTCTTTTTGGTTATTACAATAATTCCGACACGATTGCATCTAATTGCGCCGGTTTCCGACGATCGTGGACTGAAGACAAGGAATTACCTACGGGTTTATCTCGTACCTCTTACATGACTCTATGAAATTACGGCAGGCGAGTCCTCCTTCAGCCGCGCTGTTGAGAAATCGTACCTCGTTGAGGATCGGTATCACGTCGTTAATCTTAATGTTGCGTTATTAGATATTATTCTGCGGAACGTGTTTTCCTTGTCTTCATTTATTTGTAGTTAATGTCCGCGATGCGATGATGCTGCGAGGTAAAATTGCTGTGATTGAATCTTTAGGTCATTATCTACTAAGTCGTAATGATAAGTACATTATGATAACATAGTATACCTCCTTCAGTATCACATGAATAGCATTCATGCGAGTAGCTAGCTATGTAGACCTACTTACAGCTTATATTCTATTTAATTTGATACTTAGGTGTATTAGCTTCTAAATTTGCTAATCCGCTGGACTGACTTGTGAGCGAAGTCAGAACTGCGTGGCTAATAGCACCACTATGCAACATTGCAGCAATTCCGACCCCGAGCAGAATCGGCTAAATTTCCGTAAAACGGTCACGAATGGCGTAAAGTGTGACCATTTTACAGAAATTTAGCAGAATTACTAAGGCCGTGGTCTCCTATTAAATGCCATCGGCCGCTTACAGCGTCACGCGTACGCCGCGTCACAATGCTTACTATAGAAATGTACTGTTGTGGTCTCCTTCACACTCCGACGTCACTATATTAAAATAGTGACGCGGCGTACGCGTGACGCTGTAAGCGGCCGATGGCATTTAATAGGAGACCACGGCCTTAGGGTTCCTCAGAAAGTCGGGAAAATGAATAGCATTGGCAATGTTGCATAGCGTCGCTATTAGCCTCCCTGGACAGGATCACTGGACTGCCACATCTCTCACATCACATCAAAATTCGTTCACCAACCTATCAATTTTCTTTGCTATTAAGAGTGCCTGGTGCCTTAATAACATGCATGTGCAGAGCTTAGTTTGTTCTAGTAAACTAACTTAGGTACCTACCAAAGCTCTCCCATACCCGGCGTCAAAGAAGCTTAACTGTCAACAAACTGCTAATTAGACGTGTCTACAACATACACATGCCGCGCGAGGCTGCTCACCCACATGCCTCGCGAAGCACGACATTTGCCTCAGTCGCATGCCGCGCGAGGCAAATGGCGAGGCAACTGACACTCTAGACAGAGAAAGGTATAGCCGAGCAATCAGTTTGACACGTTTGACATCGTTCTGTCTGATGACTATGCCAAACTATAGTCTGATTTTTAATTAGACGAAGCAAACTGACAGCTAAAAATGTCACTGTTCTATGAATTTGAACCTTATTTGTTCTATTTATAACGAAAAGTGACATTAGCACCTGTCAGTTTACTTCGTCTAATTAAAAATCAGACTATAGGCGAAGCAAATGACAGCGCTCAGGTGAGGTAGGACGCGCATTTGCCTCGCGCGTGGCAAGTCAAACTTCGTGAGGCAATTTGCCTCGCGCGGCATGTGATACATTTGGACGTAGCTAATTAGCAACTTCTCTGCACAAACTAGTATCAGCGTAATGTGCTCTAAATCAGACCAAACCACAGACTACGCTAAAACCAGTGACCGACCGCAATCTTAATCTACTTACTTATACGTTAGAGCACATAAAAAATAAGCGGCATCAATTTAGCAACGGAAGCTCAAAAACTACCATCGGCAAAGGTTTTAGTAGTGTTTTTACCGGCGTTTTGTAGCCGTCGCAAGATGGAATGGGCCGACGTACATAATCAAACCACATGCGGAGCCGTAATTGCCTCCATATTCAAAGACCCGCTCACATCACGCCGTATAATGACAAAAATAGTCCAAAAAATACCTCCGCATATGAGATGTTTTTTTCAGAGTTCGCGCTCTCGCACGGAGCTAAATTACGAAATAAAAGATTAAGTTAAAAGATCAATAAACTTAATAAATGATCTCAATAATTGTTGTATTACGGACACAATGGAGCGGCGTCGTGAAACGTCATTAAGGCGCGAACATCATTAATTTTATTCGCGGCTTTCTGACGTAAAGGCAATGGCGTCTGTCAGATTTGAAAAGGCGCGCTGCTGCCACCTGTTGGTAGCGCGGTGAATTAGACGTAAACCCCGCGGCGCGCGTTCCACTTGATACTGCCACTGGAATGACTTGCCACTAAATTGAAGGACCATTCAATCGTAGAGACCCTACAAAACATTCCTTTTATATCGTATTAAGAGTATAAAACTTACCTACCTATCTGTATACAAGATACAGGTAGATCTATCTTACGTTTTCTATAATTAACTTTTAAAAATAACTATCGTATGATTCTTGACATCATTGACAAACTACGATATCAAACGTTTTATAAGGATCCTTTTCCATAATTTTCATTAAAACGTTTATTCTTTCGAAGCGTCAGTGTGAAACACGCCTAACGAACATGGCCGCCGAAAAAAGTTGAACCCGCCTCATAAGATTAGATTTCTTTTTGGTAGCTAATTGCATTTTATCAAATTAAAGCCATTCTGCCCGCGGCCGCCGCGCAAATGATTGATAATGTTTGACGAGGCTCACGGTCCCACTAGTTTTACAGAATAAACTGTTTTGATTCATTCTAATTCTTGCCATTTGTCTTTACACTTCCCCGTAGGCGACGGAATTTTGATTTGTCTTTAATATAATTGGTGGAAATTATTTGAATTTAGAACGATGAAGTGATTAATAGGTAAATAAACTTTGGTACCTACCTATTAGTAAGTCAACATAATACCACAGTTTATTGGGTATAACAAAAAACATACAATCGTCCGACGAATGCTACTAACACTCAAAGTCTGTAGGTATGTAGGTAATAATCACAAACGGTAGTAGAGTAGGTAGGTACCTAGATATACATCTATGGTAATAATACCAAGACCTACATTACCAAGAAGACACGTGACTGTCCAAAAACGACAGTCGCTCGCGGAAAATCAAATTTTCAATAAAGGTCACCTATCGCTTGCTAAACGGTGAAGATAAACATTGTGAGGAAACCTATAGATCTTTGTAAAGACATGTGAAGATCGCCAACCCACACTCGGCCAGCTTGGTGGGCGGTGGTTCGAATCCCTCAGGATTGAGGAGGAGTATGTCTTCTCGACCTCTATAGCATTGGGGCCAAAATACCATTGGTGCTTTGCGCCGTGTACCTCTCCGTAGGTACGCGTGGCAAACAAGCTAACGGCCCGCCTGAGGTTAAGCAATTACCGTCGCCTATAGATGCTTGCAATACCAAGGTATCGCTCTCACGCTGCCAACCTGAAGAGCAATGAGACAGAGGGAGGGGAAGGGGGGTTCCGGCTCTCTCACCCATCGTACGAAACGCTAATTTACGCCGATCTACCGCGAGAATGTGGTACTACCCCAGCCGAGCTAGCCTATATATGAGCTCTACCACGTATAAATGTGTAATGGTGTATTTAATTAGGTTTTTGTAGCGGTTTTCTTACTTATCAACATGTTGCGTGGGTATGCCTACACGTTAACGTTTTCCTCGACAAATCTAATTGTTTGTGCCGATATCTGAGGGTTTTTCCAAGAGTAAAGAATCCAGTTACTTAATATTAGTTAGTATATTTTAATTAAGCAGCAACAATTAACGACTAAAAATTTTCCTTCCCCGACTATAATGTACGTAACTCACTTGCATTATACAGGTACCTATAGGTAAATATAAAGGTATAATAAGAAGTAGCACCTACTGAAATCTTGTTTTTTTAAACGATCTGTACTAACTAACTAGCTAACTACCTACCTACCTACTACTTCCTTCCTTTCCTCCTTCCTTTCCTTATTTTCCTTCCCGTTCCTTTGTTCTGGATTCCGCCATGACCAAAAATACTTATGTTTCCCGAAAATAGTCGATTTGGCACCCGCGTTCTCAGTGTTCAATTAATCCTAGGACCCACCCCGGTCAAAGTGCAGCTCGGACCCGCGTCCCGACCCCAGACGCAGCCGTCATTTCAATCATTAAGAAATTCGGCGGCGGGCTCAAAGCGGTGATTGATGCGCCCGTTTACCGGCCTCGGTGGCACCGTGCACCGCCCGGTAAAAAACGAACGCTTAATTAACTCGTTTGGCACCGACACTCATTAGAATTATTAATCAAACCGAGGCGGAGCGATAGTGCGAGTATGATGTATCGAGCTTTGATTACATTAACGCATTCGGTCGGCAGTAATTAAAACCACGCCGGGAAGTCCGCGAACGGCTGACGAACAAAAGCATAGCCCGGTTTAGGCAACGGCAATTAAAGAACGCTCTAATGGAACTCGAGAAAAATGGTTCGCTAATATAAGGCAGGTGCCGGAGCTTATATCTGAGCCACCACCTGCGGACAGAAGGATAATTGTTATTTAAAATAAGAAAACATACACATTGCTTTTAGGTAGTTAAATCATTTTATACGTAGCAAACTTTATGTTTTCCACAACCAACATAATATTTCTTTAGAATAACCTCTTTTATTATTGCGTTAATGATAACACTGGCAATAAACACCACAAACAATTTGCAAATACCATTAAAGATTATAAAAAAGATAATACTATTTGTTTTTAATTTAAACAAAACTTTTATATGGCATCAATATTTTTTATGCAATAATGGCCAGTGTTCACCATAAAATGCAATGCGAGTTTGACTATAAAGTTTATGACAAACAGAAAAAAACCTAGATCCTAAACCACAGAATTATAATAGCGAAGCGAATAATTCTGCTAAATCCAAAGAATCTAGCTAGTCAAAAAATCTGAATGGTTTTATCACCATCGCACGTCTGTCTATACAGAGTGTTTTTCACAGGGTTGATAAAGGTGTTGCTGCAGTGCACCCATATTTTACTGATTGTGTATTTTTGTAGCAGTTAACGTTGGTACCTACCATCGTATGTACGGTCGCCTGCTCGTCTATGGTAACATTTCCAACAGAAGCTTAGCTCTCTCTATTATTGACATCCGTAATTAAGAGAGCTAAGCTCTCTTAAAAGGATCAATAATAGATAGAGCCCACTACTAAATTTATCGTCGGCAGTGTACCCACTACATTTATGTTTTGAATATACCTAAGTAAGACTTAATTTGCATTTGACTCTGTTTTTTAAATGTTGCACAATAATATAGCCCTATGAAGGTGAAGTTATTATGCTTTAGTGTTAGTACGCGCGGTGGTCCAGCAGTGGGCGTGCGCCGCGCCACACCACGCTCCAATCTCCCCGAGATAATCCGCGCTCATAAACTAGTGGCGATGCACGCTGCTCGCGAAACAACACGTTACACTGTGACGTTACTCTACTGATACCTACCCTACACTGTATACAGAAGTATTTTTTATAACAATTGAATTATTTCTTACCACATTAGGTGGAGGGCGAACTTTGAGTTTGAGAGTGCAATTTTGAGAACAATGGTTTTTGAGCGCAGTGGAATAACCCCTTATAAAGTAATCACCGTTTAGGTACCTATGTGCATAATACCTTGCACATAATACTTACCTATGTACAATGCAGCTTATGGCATGTAACCATTATTGAACACGACCACGAACACGACCAATTTGTATGTAACTAAATAAATAAATATCGCCAGACAAACACACCAACTGTATTGTCCCGAACTAAGCAAAGCTTGTATGGGTACCGTAGAATGGACTGGAGGCGATCCCAGTGACACCCAAACCAGGGCAAATTCCGAAAAGGCCATTTCCGATATTTGCCTCTGGCGGAAATCGAACCTGCAACTATGCGAAGCAGAGAATCGACCGAGCGGCCGACGCTCGAGCCACTGCACCATGCAGTCGTCAAACTATTTAGTAAGAATAAAGTAAGAGTAGCCAGTCTACTAGATGTCCAAAAGGTAAATATACAGGGTTATTGAAGAAACATTAACAACCTTGCAGGATTGTATTACTGACATCAAAAACAGCAACTTTTGTTCTATGATTTCTTACATAACCAAAAATCACACTCTAAAATGTATGAAACAAGAAAATATGCTCATCTAGAGGATAACCGTGGTCCGTTTAGGTACTTTAGGGCAAAGTGGAATACAACCACGTACCATGGCTTTCCTCTAGCTGACAATATTTTCTTGTTTCATACATTTTAGAAAGAATTTTTTTGTTATATGTAGGTATTATGTTTTGTAAAACGTCATAGAACAAAAGTTGTTGCTTATGATGTCAGTAATACAGTGCTGAAAGGTTGTTTTAGTGTTTTTTCAATAACCCTGTATTTCATACATTCAACGTTGATTAATTGTCCAAGATAACTGGGCTACGCAATACGAAACATTCATGTAGGTAATTGGTTAAACGTGCGGTGTAACCGACTGTAACTAATTTCGATTGCCCGCCAGGCTCTATTTACCAAATTCGAAGGCAAATTCTGTTGCACAGATATTGAGGACCAGCCTGTAATATCACGATGAAATTCCAATAAGTATAAGGTATTTAACGTGTGAAGTATAAGTCAAATATCGAAAGGTAATCTTGGCCTTTGTTGACGTCAAAGAAATTGAAATAAATGGAGGTTAACCTACATACCGTAATTGGGTAGGTACTAGATGAGGCTTATTTATTTATTTATGAAGGTTTGCCAATAATTGTTACACCAAAAAAAAACACAAAACTTACAATACAGTTTCCTTAACTAAGTGTAAAAAAAAATAAGGTAAACACAGCATGCAAGAAAATAATTTAGCAAATTAGGTATGCCGGAGAGAGTATAAGAGAGTAGGTTACTTATAAAATAAAATAAAGTTACAGTAATTAATAAACAGAAAAGTAACGTGCCGACTAAAAGTGAAAAAAACAAAGGAACTACTGAAACTGGCTACTACTACTACTGGCTTACATTTTTTAAAGTTGGTTTAGATACACTCCCATTACCTTTTTAGACTCTATAAAGGCATGACAGGTGTTACAACGTTCGGAGTAACAAAAGACGCTATCGAACACTGTCAATACGAGATGCGCGTGCACCTAACCACAACCCCACTACGCCCCTATCGATTTCAAAGAAAAATAACTCGAATGTCAAGCCAGATAGAGTGCTATATCAGTTGCAAGGGTAATAGGAACAATTTGCACACAGTTAATGGTTAATGGCAGAACAAAAGACACACGCTCGCCTTTGTCTTTAACCACACAGGACGTTTTGAAAACCCTGCGGTGCAACGGTAATGTGATATTTAAATGGTCCTTGCTCGATTTCCTTCCTCACCATACGAAAAAACACCAACCATAGGGAACTATGGAAATCGGCAAATGTGTTTATTGCCTCTTCCTCGCTACATTAAGTCTGTGCTTACGGTGGCCAATGGACGCCACTAGTAGTCTAGAATCTGACTACCTACTTGACTACAGAAAATACAAATATTTTATTATAAACATAAGATAAATCAAGCAGCTGTAGCCTAGGGGCGAACAGTTTGGGCTAGCAAGCCGAAGGTTCCAGGTTCGATCCCCGGTGGGGCATGCACCAATGGATGAATTTTCATCTATGCGCATAATTTACAGTTCGCTTACGGTGAAGGAAAACATCGTGAGGAAACCTACCTATCCCTCGGGATTAGGTAATAGTCAGTTCCTGTATACACGGCGACAAGGTTCACCACCTGTCACGTTGGGTTCTGAGTATCCGGCGAAACGTGGGCTTCGAGTTGGCTTAATACCTCCACAATGTGGTGGTGTATGGCCACTCAAGCCTCTGACTACTCCCGCATGGGGATACAAGTCGTGACGTATATTTTTTTTATTTCAAGATAAATCAACTAAATATAACTACAACATGTAGTTATCGCAAAAGACCTCCTGAAGCTATTGTGCAACAGTATGAAAACTGATTGTCCATAGTGAAACCACTGGCTTCTAATAATATTTTTTTCATTGCATGTCGGACATGTTGACCGCCAAGAATTTACGATTTATCTATATCTATACTATAATAATATTATAAAGAGAGAAGGTTTTTGTGTATGGATGTTTGTGTTGAGTAAACTCGAAAACTACTGAACCGATTTCAAAAATTCTTTCACCATTAGAATGCTACATTATCCCTGAGTAACATAGGCTATATTTTTGGGATCCGGGATACGGGATACGGGATCCGGGATCAGAAATCGGATTTTTATTAAATTTAAATTCTACGCGGACGAAGTCGCGGGGAAAGCTAGTAATGAATAATTAGACTCGAGGCCTAGATGAAATGCAGGCCGCGTCAAGACTTCGCCCACTAGTTTGCCCCCCCCCCCCCTCAAGATTACCTACCTTCAATTGATTAGTGTCATCGCATTACTGGGAATTGACTGGTCAACCCGTAAGGACGCCGCGACGGGAAGTCGATGTTTATTCTGTTTAGTGCTGACTTGTACACCGAGCTACTTGCTGTGGAGCAGTCATACCTATAATACCTACTTACGATCTTAAGTCCATTTTTTCCATTATCATTAGGTGGATGGACTCATAAAGTCTGACATTTACAAAGACTAACTTGGTAGATGGGGAGGCGAGCGTGCAATTCGTGGATTTGCACGAGCGTCGTCCAAACCTAGTAGATTCGGTAGATGAGACGATAGGAAGAATACATTGTTCTAGATGTTTCCACTTTCAGCGGTGAGGAAGCGTATACAAAAAAAAAAAATTTTGTATAAAAAGCAATGACATAAAAATACTCAAGCGTGTCAGATATTGATACTTTTCATGCTCCAACATGATGAATTGAAAAAAAAAAAATTACTCGAGCGCGTCAGAATTTGTAAGCATCTATAGGCTACGGTAACTGCTTAAAATCAGGCGGGCCGTACGTTTGTTTGCCACCGCAGTCCTATATTAAAAAAAAAAACTGAGGGGGTGTAAAAGTGAAACTTCCAGATGCTCCCATTTCTTAGACTGACGATCAAATTAGCAAAATTGACACTTCTTAACTAGTAATGAATCCCCCTTATCTTAATCTGACGAGTTAGAGTATTTTAAGATGGTCTATTTTTTTTTTTGGTTCTCCTGAGCAAACCCACCTATATTAAAGGCTCATAATTTCTTGAGGTACTTATCTTTATGTAAGCTATCTCCCTTATCTTAATCTGACGCGCTCGTGCAAATCCAGAAACCCCTACTAGGGCTCCCCATCTATGGGTAGTAGGTATATGTTCGATCTCTGAAACCAAAATACATACCTACATAAGATGACCAGCCGTTGTTTAGAGTTTTTAAGCCGACTTTCTGTATCCGACGACGTCCAAACGTGCGTGCTGCCTGTTATGCCGGCTACAGACTCACGCGAGAAGTCTTGACGCGAGAACCGAGAAGGTATTACAGGTATTAGGTACACATGCGACCTTCTGATTTGTATTCTCTCATTCCTTTAAAGGAGGCAAAAAACCGACACCGATCGGACAACAGACGAGCGCGAGAACGAGACGACGAGAAACCGATCACATTCACGCTTCTCGGGTGTTCTCGGCGTGAGTCTGTAGGGGGTTTTACAAACAAGGCTCAGTATAGTAGGCAGCCGTAAGCAGTAGGTAATCCAAAGAATTAGGATGATAATTGAAGTGGTAAAAATTGCCGTATCCATTTTAAATTTTTATTCGAAAGTGGACAGATTCTGCTAATCCACGTCGTCAGAGAGCAATCAAGTCATTCAGTTCATTACCGCGACTGCTCCGAAGCAAGCCTGTCCCGACTCCCGAGACATGCCGCCCACGATAACACTCATCGTTACAGGTATTTAAATAATACATAATATACATACATACACCTACACGTACCTACTACTTGCACTAACTAACATAGATTATGAACATTCTTGGAGCCCCCGGGAACAAATGCATGGAAAATCAATAGATTTAGAGCGGGTGGGAATAAACTCATTTTCCCAATGCAGGTAAATAAGCTGATAGTCTCTATTGTATACTTAAAGAAAAATCAAAGGTTTGCACTCCGGGAGTGCCGGCAGAAGTGAAAACTTGAACATTAACGTTGTGATTTTTTAATATTTTGGAATGGTAGGGAATAATTTCGCACGAATTGCTTTATTTATCAGTATAAAAGTACTATCATTTATGTGGTTAAATACAAGTTGGGGAACCAACACAATAAGAAGGTTTGACATCATTTCTCAATGTATCTGCGGGTCCGAGCGAGCGCACTGTGTGACCTCATAGTAATGTTTGTGAATATAGTCCTTTATCTGTCCAGTGCTCGCACTATCAGCTGTGCGAGCGGCGCCGAAACACGACAAGCACGAGAAGAGCGATAAGCACCCCTCTTGCCAGGAGTTCACGCAGGGGCTGAGCTTCAATGACTCGCAGGCCGTCGGCACCTGGCACCTGCTGCACTACAGAACAGAGAAGTCCAACGGATCGGGCGACTCGCACTGTGTGCAGTTCACTCCAGTTAATGATCAGGTAACTAGGCTCCCAACCACTGTTACTCCTGTAAGTCAGGATCGACAATGGTGTCCAACGATGACACCACCCTCAACGATGATGACGACCCTCGACGAGTTCGGGGAAGAAAAGCTAACCTACCGTAGTCTTATAGGTACTAAATGATAAAAACTTGTGAATCAAATTAATGGCTTGTAAAATCGCCCCAAAAAATATTATATCGAAAAAAGGAGAGACCACTCAACTAGATTTTATACATTTTTGTATATGCCATTATACCTACGATAGGTATATAATAAGATGTAAACTTTGTTGCTTATGTTTCTACAAGGTATTACCAACTATTATTAATGTGGACTAGATAATCGCGTCTCTTCATTGGATGCGTCTTCATCAAGCGCATGCCTCGCGCGAGCACTCAGTTTTAACGATGAAACGCATAGACGTAATGTCATAATATGAGTGCTCGAGTGAGGCATGCGCGTCATATGGACACATCTATTCAGGAACGTAAGGACTTGCAAGAGCTGATCGGCAAATACGTTGAAAACCTGAAGTGGGAGAGGCTGTCGCTCAAGATGCAGATACCTTGTGCGACCGGCGGCTCCAACAAGACCCGAGACTACTACTTGGAGAAGCTGGAGGGCGACGGCTCTTACAGAACTGTACAGATGCCCCCACCCAGTGGTATGCACACACTACTTATTGATTAGAATTAGGAGAGCACTACTTATTAGATGTGTCCATATGGCGCGCATGCCTCACCCGAGCAATCATATTATGATATTACGTCTATGCGTTCCGACGTCAAAACTGAGTGCTCGCGCGAGGCATGCGCCTGATGAAGACGCCGCCATTAGATGTGTCCATATGGCGCGCATGCCTCACCCGAGCACTCATATTATTACATTACGTCTATGCGTTCCGACGTCAAAAGTGAGTGCACGCGCGAGGCATGCGCCTGATGAAGACGCCGCCATTAGATGTGTCCATATGGCGCGCATGCCTCACCCGAGCACTCATATTATTACATTACGTCTATGCGTTCCGACGTCAAAAGTGAGTGCACGCGCGAGGCATGCGCTTGATGAAGACGCAGCCTGATGAGAAATCGGAGCGCACTACTGATTGATTAGAATTAGGAGAATTTAATTAACCGTTCTATAGATTAGATTAGCTGCTGGAGGTTAGCAGTGATAGCCGATTGGTAAAGCCCGCGTCATGCGGGCATAGGTACGGTCCAAGGTTCAAACCCCGGCTCGCACCTCTGGATTCCTCGCAATCTATGTGCGAATCATAACTTTAATACGATTATCACTTGCTTACGGCGAAGGAATACATAGTGAGGAAAGCTGCATGTCTAAGAAAATTTAACAAATTTTGATAAGCATGTGAAATCCAACCAATCCGAAATGGGCCAGTGTGGTGGATTATGGCCTGAATACCCCTCGCATTGAGGGGAGGCCCGTGCCCAGGAGTAGATGTTAAAAAGGCAAAACTAATATTATTATTATTATGTACCTAAACCTTGCAGTTCACAGTGCGAAGAATATCTACCTATAGGTATTATTTACTTGGCTGCCCTATAGTACCTCTAGTTACGTTTTGGTAAGGTTTTTGAACTAGCCTAGCCTAGCCTTGAGAACTCACTCATGCCCTTTATATAAATAATCTATTTACAATTGCTTTACAAAGCATTTTTATAGATTGCCATTGATAGGCTTATCTTATATGGGGGATAATCTTACCAATTAGCTACTTCTGGATTACCTGTAAGTTACAGTTAGGTAATCCAGACGTTACAGGCTGTAACTAACAATTAGTAGTGATCAATCTGCTTTTGCTTACCAATCTTGCCATACATTAAATACTTACATTCTTCTGTATCAGCTAAACTCGACCTGGCGGAATTCCACCGCTACCCCATGCGGCTGAAGGTCATCGAAGGTCACTACCTCGGCATGATGGACTGCCACGAGAAGTTTGTGTTCATCCTCGGCAAGCAGCCGCCCGCGGGCAAGGACGTCGACGAAAGACTCAAGAAAATGATCGAAGTCTACTGGCCGGAAGATAATTGAATCAATCAACGAACACGTATTTAGATGTAGATTTTTATACTTTCTTCATGTAGGTAGGCAGGGCCGGATTAACCCTTAGGCAGAGAAGGCAACTAGGTGCACCAACCCCGTGCACGCACCAAGAAAAAAAAACGTTTTATCGAACGAAAATTTTACTACAAAATTTGTATCCTTCCTCAATAACAATATTATTGCTTTTTTCGACGCATGTTGTCAGTTGATACCTACTTCATTCATTCTACATTAGGATCGGGGGCTCAACGGCACAAACCCCGTGCGATTAATATTTAAAAAAAATCTCTCCTGTTCCTAGTGTGGTGTAGGTAGGTATAGGTCGTTAATAGTGTCACCTACAGTCAGTCTAGTCTAGATTTGGGGAGAGGGGCCCCTAAAGGGTAAAAAAGGGGCCCCGAGAATTGTAGGTATTGCCTAGGGGCCCTGACAGGTTTAAACCGGCCCTGTAGGTAGGTAAGTAGATTTGTGGGTAAGTAGATGTACCAATAATTTTGTTTCATAATAAAGGCTAAATAAAATGTGTTTTTTGTAGACTACCTAAGTTTTATATCAGCTGTCGAACAATACACGTATACAAATACTAATAACATTAATTGCGACGCTATTTCCGGCAGGTTTACAGAATTAGTATCAAAATAATCACAAAGCCAACGGGGCCATTACGGCACCCCACCGGCCGCGCAGCCCCTGTACAACCACTAAGCACCACTCAAATTAAGTGTGGCTCGATCAACAGTCATTTTCGGTTACAATTAACCACACATTTGAGTGAAAAGTCAACCACCTACTCCAATTGATTTATTGTGTACGAGTTCCGCCATTTTGTGTGGCAATTGTATTGTGGGAGAAACGGAACATGATTCCCTGGAAGTGATAATTTTACTGGTTTCACTTCAAGTGTGTTTACGCAGTTGTTACTTGCTTATAGATGTTTGTCAGGCCCACATTAGGTACTTACCTAAAATATTATGTGCAATTAACTTTAATGTAGGTAGGTACTTAAGGTAGGCATCTAAAAATACTATCTGAACCAGAGATATCTAAGTATTGATCAATAAAGTTGGAAAAGTGGTAGTGAGGATTTAAGACGTCCGCCACGGTCCAACACGACATTGGTAATCACCTAGGTATTGGAACTCTACCAATCCGTAAGTACATTTAATTGTATTGTACCTATTATCCTCGGTTGACTAACGACAATCTAGGTTAGCATGTATAACTTGGTTGACCCAAGTGGGCCTCAGGAGATAGAGACCTACCTACTACATTTACCTAAATTAAAATAGAGTGTAGATACCGTTCAATCGGTATCCACCGGTAGTTGACTAGTAAAGTCCAATTGACTACACATCCCTATCACTACCCACGCTCATCATCTCTACAAAACTACACCCGTCGTATCCATAGCAGAGTGCATCCGTAGTCGCGTGTCGTGCCGCGAGGGTGCAACGCTGTTCATTTGTCTAAACGCAGCGGCTGTGGAGGGCCCTCGCACCGCACGCGCTGGGAAAGTGTTGCACTTTACAAAAAGTTAAATCGCTACTTGAATTTTCGAGTACTGCTGCCCATTTCGTGAATGATTGATTGCACTTAAATGTAACAGACAAATAATGTGAATAGTACCTAAGGTAACTAACAAAAAGTTCCACTAATATTTTTTAGTACCTACTTCTATTGAGTCAGAACAGTATTTGATAAGTAAATCGAGGCTACTACATTACCTACCCACTTATCACTTTCATTACATCTAAACCAAGATATTCTTGGGAAATTATACACGAAATCCATGTAGGTAGGTCACATTACTCACATTATGAAACCTTCATCACGTTACATTATTAAAAGTTCAAATAGTAATAGTAACTGGCAAATATAGCCGATATGAATCAGCACTAAAGAAATAATAAAAGAAATCATAATTCTGGGCTATTCGGCGACCATATCGATGGCAAAGTTTTTCAATTACTGTGGAAAAGCCATAATTAACGTAACAGCAAAATAATAAATGTAATGACATGCCGACCTACAGTAATAGTAGGCAACTTAAGTAGTAACTCATCCAAATGGGATATTAATGAGTTTTATACAATGAATGTTCAAAATGAATGACCCAATTTAGAATAGTTTTTATTTACATTAAGAGCTTTCGATTTATGTTTAGAGAACTGTGTATCTACCGACTGTATGTAAGAACCTGCGTACTTACATATGGTGCGTTCCATTCACTGTTAATTTTGTAATTTTCGTTATTTTCGATCATAAATGTCGTTCCACTCGAACCAACTTGTACTGAAAGTGATCATTATTATCGTTTTTAACAGTTTTTGTGGACGAAAATAACAAAAATTACGGTGAATGGAACGCAGCAATAGGTACCTATAGGCATGTTTAGATGTGACTGGAATAATCAGTAATGGATTTTTAGCAGACTTGCTACAAATCTTCTCCCTACAACTATATTACAAATTAGGTTAAACACTAACCGCCAAAATAGAGATTGTTTGCCAGGTTACAATCGTTTTACAAAGCATTTTAGGAACACAAGTTATTTGTAATGCCCATGTAAGTCCATCATAAGTTTATATTAATAATAATTCGGTAATTATTTCCCCTATGTTCACCTGCCTCATATCACCTGGGTGATTCCGAGGTTATAACATAGACGACTTATAATTCCACTTTGATCACCCACATGATATCACCCAGTGTAAGAGGCATAAACTACTGAAGCGCTATCGATAGACTGCTCACATGAGCCCATCCCTGCTACAAGCAAGCTTCGTTGCAAATTCAAAGACCAACGGAGTATTGGGATAACCTCACATTGCTGGTAAAAACTACAAATAATTTTATCAAAAACATGAGCAACTTATTCCCGGCGAGTGGCGTGATTGAACCGCCGTTTACCGCGCAAACCCACACCTGTAATTACTACACTCGGACCTCGCATGTTAATCGTTGGGAAAATTCGGTATCAACTAGCGAGGGTGACTTTCTGACTTGTGGGAACTCGCCTATTGCCAATTAGACAACTGTTTAATTATATCTACGCAATGATTCCTGTCTGTGCCGGCTAATGCGAGGGCCGCGGACCTGTCACTCGCTCTAGCTCCTAATTAGAGATATTTATCTACGAATTATAAGATACTTTTTTCGTAGGGGAGTGATTTAATGAGCTCAAATTGTTACGTGAAATGAACTAGTTTTCTTGTAGGTAATTAAAGACATTTTGATAGGCAAGTAATACCTACTTTACTTATCGACTCCACTAAAATGTCGACCCTACCTACAATTTTAGTAGACACTTTAAAATCGAATAGTTAATTAAATATTTAAGTAAATATTATATAGGTACCCACCTATCTCTCTAAACTGAATGAATTAGGCCTACCAACAGTGTTTTCTCATATAGAAGGGCTAGTAATAGGGGAAGAAACTTTAAGCTCAATCTCTAGAAGGAAGGTAAATGAAAAATCCGTTTATAACTAAACATGACTATGTTTAGAAACTATCAAATTTACCTAAGTGTTTTAACGAGTTGACCTAATATCCACAGTGCTACCTACGGCAGCGTTTTGTTACGTTATGCAAAGCTCCTTCAGCGTAGGATCGTTTAGCAGTCGGAGCAAATTCCCCGGATTTGCATAGCTAATCGACTGGTTACACGCACGCCGCGATAAGGGAAATATGCTGCTCAATGATTTACGTTCACTACTGCGTATTATGTACATTTATCACACCTAAACGAGGCGGTTTATAACATTCGGTCTACTAAATAACTAATAGGTATGAATCATAACATTACATGCTAAAAACTCTACTTACGACTACCACAGCTATTACAATAACTTGAACTTATAAAGTACTAGATAGTTAAGTTTACATAGACCATGACATAGAAAAAACCTAATCGTAGAAAAACAAGGCAGTTCCGTCGACTTCGGAAACATTAGGTAGCTACCTAGTGTTGCACCTAGTGTTGTTTGTTGTAAAAAACACCTACCAACCACCTACCTACCTGTATTACCAATACGGACATGAGTCCAAGATGGTGTTACGTAGATACTGATATCGAGCCCATGGACTCCATTTAGTATTTTGGACAATCACATGTCTCTCCTTTCTTAGTACCTAATATCATTGATACCTACCTATTTTCTGACTTAAATGAGCATTCGTTTGTATTTAAAGTGCAGTATCATTCACATCATTCTGGGAATAGACGGATCTCCAGCAAATGACATCGTCAATTTCTTCCTAATTTTCATCACTAATAGCATATGAGTCCATAGCGTAACAAACCATGACCAAGTGCGGGGAACGCTTCCGCCGGTGCCATTACGGAGAGGCGACGCCGATACAATTACCGACCACTGAATAATTTGATAGGGAAAATGATTGATACAACAATCACACGTAATCAGAATCGTGTCGGTGCGATTAGGCCCCCGCGGGACGCGACAGGGCGCCGCCGAGCCGACAATTGCTCCGACGATTTAATCAAGTCCCCGTTCCTAATGGCTTTCTCTCTTCATTAAATTGTAATAATGGTCAGTGTTTTTGTCTTTGCGGCTGCGATGGGCGTGGTTATACAGTAATGCAGCCGAGGAGAATGCTTACCTAACTATACTACGTACCTACTAAGGATATATTTTTGAGAGTGGAAAGCGGGTCGTCAAAGATTTAGGTACCTATTGACCCATAGCGAACTCTACTCAAGGGTAGGTAGAAATAGGCACCTAAGTATAGGTATCTAATCTACTGTTAGGTTTAGACCTAAAATCTGAACTTTCATCATTAACATCATGTCAATTATAAAGGGACTAAGCCCGCCACACATACCCACCACTGTTACTCCTGTAAGCCAGGATCGACAATGGTGTCCAACGATGACACCAAGGTTTGACCCTCGACGAGTCCCGGGGAAAAGCTAAGTTATCATCATTTCAGCCGAAAGGCGTCCATTGTTGGACATAGGCCTCCCTTGAGCGCGCGGTGAGCGGGTGGTCATGAGCTACTTGGACTCAACAGTTGCCCGCGACCTTCACTATTAAGGTATAGGTATTTTTTTTCTCAGAAGACAAAGTTATTTTCATGGAATTTAACATTGGGTAACTACCCACTTAGGCACTATTACGTAAAACATCAATCTTATTTTCCTACCTAGATATTTAACGACCAAATCAGCCTAAAAAGTTCGGCGAGTCAACAACATCGATGCCTATCTGAATCACATTAGCACCTGAATCACAATCGTTATCGAAGTTAACTTTTTCAAAGTTGCCTAATTTATATAGAAGAACTAGCTTGTTTTCGGAAACGTTTTCACGTAGTTAAAAGCACTCGCCGACATGCTATTCGACAATTAGCGATCGCCATTTGGGGGACGTTGAAATAAAGTTTGTAAGTAAAATTAATCGGCCGCACAAATCCGTGGCTCAAAGGATTGTACCTACCTTGTGGCTAAAGCTATGGTTTACTCCGATAGCGGTGCCGTCATATAGCGGCCGTCACTAGAACATTGGCTATGTAAACAACGGTATCCAATACCGCTCTCTAGGAAACCGCGCCATTTAGTTTACATAGCCAACTTTCTAGTGACGGCCGCTATATGACGGCACCGTTATCGGAGGAAACCATAGCTTAACTGAAGTTACGTTATAAAAATATTTCATACGTTATTCAACTTTTTTCTGTATAAAAAGCAAGTTCAGTGGACAGTAACTATGTATAGTTACTTAATACCTACTGGCCTAAATAGTGTTTGAAGCGAGTTAAGAACACCCCTTTACGATCAAGCATTCAAAGAAAATTCAGCCCCATTCAAGAACCAATCTACCTATATAATCATACAAATAATTTTAGCGATCATTCAAATAGGTACTTATGAATACTTAAATTGATATATGTTTATGCTCTCTATCATAAATGTTATTTATAACATCTATCCTGTCCCAATCTATACACATTTATAGCCCAACTTAAGCCATTAGTGATTCTAACAACCCTTTCCTAAGCCTCCTAGAATGGAAGCAATAACCATGATTTGTGTAAGGAAAATAAACAACAATGTTTTATTTACACATTTATTACAGTTGCATACAACAGTACACAAAGTATAAACAGGTCTTAATATTTTTTACATTTATATACATGTAAACAACCTGGCTCGGGACCATGTAGGGCAAAGGGAATGTATAAAAAGAAATAATTTCGTACACAATATTGGACACGCGTGAATCGATGAGAACAATCAATTTCATAATGTAAATTTGACTAGGCTTTAGGTAAGCACAGACGTGACCAACAATCCTTTGTAGTTTTAGGGGGGTGATCCATTGGCGAGCAAAACCGCCGTTACGCCAACGAAATCGCGAGCCAAAGGTTTAAACCGCCAATGGAGCACTAAAAAGTCTGCGGGCTTAAAAACCGGCGGATTTGCTCGCTGGCTCTTTGAGCATGCTTGAAATCCTGAGTCCGCGGTGCAAAAAACTTCGCCAACGATGAGAGTAGACTGTTTTGCTCGCCAATGGATCACCAACGAAAGCCAACGAGCCGGCGAGCCAACGATTTAAGCCGTTGGCTCGCCGGTTCGCAAATGGATCACCCTCTTTAGATCTACATAAGGTGTCCTGTAGTCTGCGCTCTAATCTCTATTCAATCGACACTAACACGCCCCAATGTTCACGCGCCAGGCATTAATACTAAATGCCACGATAACACGATTAATGTGAAACGGTAGGTACATCTCTACATGGATACGCGGCCACTACGCCGTCGTAGCCTCCTCTATCACAAACATACCAATATCCTAAATATTAATATCAGTCGCAAATCCGACACCTAACGTCCCGTTCTTCACTGAGGATATTTTTGAGTAAAAACATGTAAACAGCTACCACTTTCATAAGGAAAGATAACATTTATTGTCATTTCAAGATACTTAATTTGTTATCTCATTAAAACCAAAAATAAGTGCTGCTTTAAGCGTTAAAAGATTTTTGAATTTGTCAATAAGCTTAGATAAGATTACTTTGCGTTTCTTATACTTTAGGTTAGGTACCTACCTAGTCCCCGTTCCCTTCATCTTACATTTTTATACATTACAAGGCACAAACACTGACATCGTCAGTGTTCTTCTTAGGTACATGAAATCAGGTGAAACTCCTCACCATAACATAAATACATAACGCTCAAGCGTACGCTTATTATGGACACTAAGAAAATTGGACTAACTTGTATTAAATTCAAATATTTATCAGATTTCATCGACTTACAGTCATTAGTCAATGCTAAGCATTAAATAGTTGAAAGCGATACATACTAGAGAACATATTTACAGTGATGCTTATATCACAAGATGGCGGCGATTGGCGCGTTCAAAATGGCCGCCCGTTCTGCGGCCGCTCGGGCAGCTTCGGCGGCATGTTCGGCATCGGTCGGCTATAGACATAGAAACGAATATTAAAACTCGGTCAACAAATACAAATAATGTTCGAATATACAGTGATAACTAAATACATTGTAAATCTGTAGATAATAAACTGACATATAAGTAGATATCGTATACATATAGGAATATTAAGAGTGAATGGAAATACTGATTTAGTATGCACTAACATTAAAAAGCACAGAAGCAAATTAACCCATAAGATACAAACGTGCGTTCTCACAACATAAAGTGGCAAGTCCTAAAACCAAGTTTAGCGTCGCGTAGGTACCTAATAAACGCATATAGCATGCTACCTACCGTTGAAGAATGATAACCTAACGAGCAATGCTTACTTACAGGCTATATCCTACATCCAATCACATGCAATAATTCATAATATAATTTCTATACGCAAGCATAATATTACCTATTATGATATCTAGATGATTATTACATCTAGAAAATTGTTTAATATTCCAATAAGAACCAATGTGAACTAATAAAAATGGTCTAGTACTAGTACACTTTTCAAAATGTTCCTATTAAAATATCTCTACTAAAATCCAAAATCAGCTTACCTAATGCTACATCCTGTAGGTAATTATCCGAAACTGTTAGTAAGATAATGAAGCCAATATTGTTTGCCATTAACTACTGGAATAAATCAAACATCTTCATTACACATATAGCATTTAATTATTCTATTTATACAGCATAAGATTAACAATATTCATAAACTATATCAAATCCAACAATCACTGTCTATACCTTTTTCGATGGTACTAACGCTATTAACAAGATAGAGAGAGCAAAACGTTAGATTATCGATTACTTCTGTATAAGAATGCAGCTAATATCGATAGCGCAATGTAGCGTTAAACACTCGGAACGTACGTGAAGGAGCTCGGGTGGCGAGCGGCGCCGGCCACCGGCCACCGGCTACCGGCTACCGGCTACCGGCTACCGGCTACCGGCTACCGGCTACCGGCTACCGGCTACCGGCCACCGGCCACCGGCCACCGGCCACCGGCCACCGGCCACCGGCGCAGTGCTCCCGCAGCTGGCGTCGCCGTCGGAACGCGACTCACATTCCACAACTATATCTTAAATCGGTTAATTTTATCATATATCTGAATAGTTCACAATCATTTGCGACGCGCCTCTGCGAACTATCACGCAGTCGCACTTCCGTTCAGGATGCGGGATCACGATGAGTTCAAGATTAAAATACCCATGAGCTTTAATTTAATATTTTTAATAACGAATTCATATTGCACCACCATCAATAAAACTTTCTAATAATTGACCAAAGGTATTGCTAACAGCAACAATATATGGGACAACTGCTTTGGTCTTATCCATTATAAGTACAATTTTACATACAATCTTTAATTAATAGGTATCTCGTTATGAGTTCATAAGTAACGTGTTACGTCAGTGTTAGCTAGTAACCAGAATATACCGATACAGTTGTAAACAACAGCAAACAAGCCGGGTTATAATTTAGAGTAAATGCATTAACGTTAGAAACGCGTCGTCGCTACGGAGACGGAAAGAGATCGACGAGCGTGTCAAAGTCTAATCTACAGTAACACCTAGACACTGACGTGAGTAAAGTTGTAACGACTGTAACTACATAGCTAGTTCTACGCGACGTAATGTCGGGTGCTCCAACAACAGGTAGACCCTCGTGTTCACACGTGCGACTCTAGCACATTTACAAAACAATATCATGATATGCCGGCCCCGTGGGCCCGTGACGCTAGCTCCCCGCGAAACAACTCTACATATTCCCAATATACACCTATATTAAGCCACTGAATGTAACATTTACAATTAATAGTAACATAAATTTAATTACATCGTAATTATAATAATTAAAAGTAATACGTAACGCGCGCTCTCGCACTTCATTGTACGTATACATCATTACATAACCGCGAGGCGCACTGGAATAACGCTTCAATCACATTAATACTGAATACATTTTAGTAATTTTATAACTCTTGACGCTATACACTGTTTCGTCGTTTTGGTTTTGCTACCTAACTACAAGCCCCGTAAATAATAGTTACAATAAGGATTACATTACATAAGGTAACATTTACATAAAATGTAAGTGATTTCGTAAATAGCCAACGCATTGGTTGTTCCAATAGCTGATCGGGCATTGGTCACTGTTGGTACATCACGCGACGTACCTACTCGTATAAATCTTAACGTAAAGTAGGCTTTGGAATGTACACATTAAACTGCACTGCACTGCATATAAATAACTAATAATACACCTACGCAATACGTTTTTTTCTGCTAATTAATTTTTCTGGCTGCGATCTTCGTGATTTTCATTTGTGATGTTTGAGCAAAACCTACTCGTTTGACCCTGATTGTTATTTTGATTCGTAAATGTATCAAATAACTAACATTAATTATAATTCAAATGATATAACACTACGGTAACATTGGTTATGTATCACAAGCAGTGTTTGTGTTACATGAGCGCTGACGGCACTGTGTTAAACAGGCACATTGATTACATCCGAGGACAGGAAGCAACGTAACACGCGACCCGCCCGTCTCCCCGTTATCGGGAAATTTAGTTCACACCAAGCTTAAACAATGTGCTCTGAGAAACATCTCGACAAATTCAGTAATATATTGTAAGATTGTAAGCAACAGGAAACATCAAAAGATGTAAAACATTGTTTGCAGAACAAACACTGTGCAATGCAATGTTTAAAACTCTCCACAACACTGTTATTGATCATTATGTAACAAATGTTATAGAGATTACATTAGTACATCGAGACAGTCGGGTTACAAGAAACAAAACTCATTTGTCACGAACACAGTCACTTCTTATGTTTTGCAGTTTCAGAATCGTTACCTAATCAAATACTCTATTTTACATACATACATTGAAAAAAGTCATGTATAAATCCATACACACAGCTAAACATCTATCATCACAGTTGATATGTGTCAAACTATGTTGATGAACGGATGAGACGTCAATGTTGATATGTCGGCCAGTGTGCGTGGTCGCAACGGGCGAAGTGACTGTATTGGGGACAAACGCGTTGCGTACAAACATTCGTGTTATGGGCACAGACCTGCCCAACGAAGACCAACGAACGAGACTCGACATTGAGTAGGTAAACTGTTGACATCGCTGTAACAACCAACTTCTATTCAAGTCACTGTCTTCAAAACGGTCAAGTTACATTTTATAGTGACAACAATAGTTCCAGTTTTAGACACCAGAACATGGCAGGAAAACTGGAAATCTCTAACCTTTGAAAATGATATTATCTTCGTGAATCTTTGGCGTAAATCGAAAATTCTTTATTTCCATTGACTGCGTCTATGTCAACGAGCAATCTGATCTGAGCATTTTGACGTCTGACCACGTAGACAATGTCATAAAATGATCGCTCGGGTGCTCTCGACTCTTTTAAACGCACTGATTGGTAAAATATTGGAACTTAGGGCTCAGAGGACTGCTGATGGCCGACAACATGTCAACCGCCAAGAATTTACGACGAACCACGAAGATAATGTTAATAACCGAACGATTTAAACTGGTTGGAAATTGACAGACTTGAACCCTAGATAAGTTAGTGGCACTACATGCGTCATTTCTCCTTGCTTGGTCTCCGTTGGTCGGGTGTACAACAGTTATGGTCACGTTGTGCGTGTCAGGCGGGTGATTACTTGAATCTGGCGAACGCGGAGGAGAGCTCGTTGATGGCGGCGTTGGTGACGGCCTGGCCCACCGCCTGGTTGACCTGCTGCCGCATGTGCGGCGGCATCTGGTTGTACGCGCCGGCGACCGCGCCCGCGCTCCCGCCAGGCCTCCTATTTCATTCACTTACATATAATACTGACGCGCTTATCACTGATCGGTTAATAGGGTCCGACCGAGATCTCAGCCTCGGTCTCGGCGAAAATGTATGTCTAACGGCCGAATACTCAAAGGCTACTTAAATATTTAAGTCCCGCTTAGCAGTTTGAAACGTCGTTATCTGTCATTTTTGTATGGCGCGTCAAAGTTAAGCAGCTCTCAATTTTAAGTTGCGTACAAGTATTCGGCCGTTAGTCTCGTACTCAGCGTAAATGTTGGGAAAATCTCCGTGGCCGAGACTGCTCATAGCTGAGGAATTAGTGTATTTTAAAGTTGGCGCGCGGTCTTGCTCGGTCGGCTGGTAGTATTTTTTTTAGATTGTTCTATGTTATGTTCTTGATCTCGATCGTGGCCAAGACAAAAAAATCCTACGGTCGGACCTTATCGATTAACGATCAGAGGTTAAGCAACGCTTGGCACGTTAAGTGGGAGATGCGTGACCACTTAGTGTCATTACAAACTGAGCGTCTCCGTGCTTTTGAGGGCTCGTATAAAGTCGGTCCCGTTTGTCATCTAGACAGCAGTTGCCAAGTCAAGTCAGGGGTATTCGAGCGGCTTGAACAATGACACCAGGTTATCAACTAACCATACGACAAGGGAAGAATATAATACTGAAATAAACGACCCGTCGAGAATTGCTGTTGAAGTCGCGTTTCAATTCAGTTGACTATTTTCAAAGTGATTTTACTTTGACAAAGATTCATTATAGTACACTCGTCGGTGAATATACTGAGAAAGACAATGTACGTTCAAGAAAATAAAGTGAGTAACTTTAAAGTTCTCACAGCTTCTCTGTAAGACATTTCGGAGTGACGCAACCGCCATAATATTGCATTAAATCTTATTAAAAAGCGCAAAGCAAGAATATTCGACCTCTTACAGGGCAACTGTGAATAGTATTGTATAACTAAGTTGTGACTGATGTTATAATAATTATAATAGTGCTAAAAGTAAATAAATAGTTATGTGGTGTAACATAGAACACATAATAAACCTATCGCCTAAATATTTGCCATGAGCATAAACAGTATTTTTTTACTGCCGAGAAATAAGTTTTATTTCGTAATAAACAGATTTATTTTCAATCCAACAATACCCTGTAAAACATTTAGTTAACACATTAACAATCAGAGTGGATCGAGAAAAAGTATTTATTGACGAGATATAGAAGGCGTTTAAAATCACGAAGATCACACACAATTCATTGATAGTCATGCGGTGCGTCGGTATGCAGTCCAATTGAAAGCAAGATTAGAACCCTTTGTTAGTCACACCCAAAATGAAGCGAAACTAAGTTTTAACCTTCCTGTTAGTAGTCTCACACTTAACACAAAGATATAATAGAACTAGACCTGCATAGAAGTCTGATATACAGTATACCATAATTCTATGTATATTTTCTGTCTGTAGGCAGCCGACAATGTTCGATGAGTACACAACCTGTTTCATCAAAAATATAACCATTCGGGAACTTCGTTAGAGTTTATAGAATAAAAATATATTTCTAAACAAATTGTCAACGGATATAAAATTGTACGTTAAACGATTGGCTGCCCACAGAAGACATAAGCAGATAAATATTATTATTAATTTGTATTCTACCAAAAGGTAATAAATTCCACTATTATTTTTAATAACTTTATGGAAGCAACATTCTTTCAGACGTATCATAAGTATTGATCATTTACATGACTAATAATATTGTATATAACATATGTATATTTTATTTATAAATTTTCCGATATTGCTAACTTAGTACAAGGAATCGTTTCACTGATAGGACGAACATTTAAGAAGAATAAAGCTACTATACTGTGTAACACGCAGATTGATTAAAATAACACTTTTGAGTTTTATTAATTGTTTTGTGCATGTTTAATTATTTTTTAAACTTATCTCATTAATGGGTGCATTTCATACACATTGTATCTTGTTTAAAAAGATAATATAAATACTCAGATGCATAGGTTAATAATTCTTTTTGCCTGAGTATAAATAGTAGGCAATCGCAGTTAGTTTTCAGATTAGTAGATATTGGTCATTTTAATTAAGCTACATTTCCCAGAATTTTATAGATTAATATAATAATGTTAATTGAACTAAAGTTAGAAAATCGCTACGTGTGTGATGTCGACGTGTAATAAGTTAACAAGACCGTCGCAATTAGTGCCTTACGTAAATACGTAACTTATGTTAGTTAGTTAGAGGCGCGCCGTGGCCTCTTAGCGCCGCCTGCGAACACAACCACACACACACTTAGGACACAGAGTAAGGATAAATACAGAGGTACGACGAAGCCGTCTAGACAGAGCATTCGCGCGGTGAGTGCGGGGCGAGGAGGCGACCCATACTGGGCCTCTGTAGTATGGGTCGTCCTACACCCCGCATCCACCGCGCGATTGCTCTTTCGACGTACCTCTGTATTTATCCTTATTCTGTGCTTAGGTCTACTTGTAACCCTAACTAATATTCTTAGCTCAAAAGATGTTAGCACGACCTACAGCTTCACAGAATATACCTATCATTAATATATTTAAAAAATGTATAAAGGTATATAGCACGCTAAATATGATTAAATCTTGTATAAATAGATAAATGTTAATGTGGATATTAAGCACAACTAATATTAAGTTTATTGCAAATTATGGCCGTCACATCACCCGCGCAATGGCTCCTATTGTACATACTAAGCGAAGCTCACACCGAGGCGAGAGAAAGCGCGCACGCTTATTGTTAAACCTTAACAATCAAACGTAAAATACCAGATCCACTCATTTTGGTCAATTTTGCTGTTGCTGCATAACATTAGATATTATTATCTATGTAGATGCGGGAAAACCACCCTCCATCCCATGAACTTACGTCTTTCAAATCCATATTTTAATATCGGGCATGCAGACTTCATCATCAACACTGGAGATACGTTATGCGATCCAAGAGCTATTAAGGATGATCGATGTTGAAATCTCATAAATCTGCTTAAGTGCAATATACCGAGTAATGGTCGACATTCTTTACTTTTTTTTTTTTTTTTTTGAGGTTGGTAATGCCCCGGTCGAGCCAGCCCGTATAAGCGCTGCAGTCGAGTGACTACAGCTTGGCTCCACCACCAATAAATAAATGAGTAATCTGTATAGTAGGGGTGTATACTCACGTGGGTATGAGCGGCGCGGGCAGGCCGGGCTGCGGCGCGGGGCGGCCGGCGGGCGGCGGCGGCGCGGCGCCCCCGGGCCGCGACGGCAGCGGCGGCGCCGGCCGCCCCGCGCCGCCCGCGCCCGGCACCGGCGGCGCCCCGCGGCTACCCAGCGACCCTGCACACAATTACCACTCGTTATTTTTTTTTTTTTTTATAGGACTGCGGTGGCAAAAAAGCGTACGGCCCGCCTGATGTTAAGCAGTTACCGAAGCCTATAGATGCTTACAATACCAAAGGTATTGCCCGCACATTGCCGACCTGAAGGGGAGTGGGATGGAGGGAGGGGGAGGGGGGTGGCCTTACGGCTCTCTCACTCATCGTACGAAACGCAGCTGTAATAGCTGCTTTACGCCGATCTTCTGTGAGAGGGTGGTACTACCCCGGTCGAGCCAGCCCGTTTATGAGCTGCAGTCAATTGGCTACAGCTTGGCTCTACCACCTTCAACTCGTATACAGTGTAATGTACAGTGTAGTGTCACTCGTATACAGTGACACTACACTCCGAAATGAAATGACAAAACAATCGACCGAGATTAATCTGGAAGGAATTTGTGGAAATTTATGACAGACCTGAATAATTTATTAACAATGAATGTTAAATGGCTCAACGATCCCTAGCAGTTCGACTGTCATCCAAAATAATTCCAACGAAGCACAGAGCTAACAAATTACATTTCACACTTTATTTGAACGATTGTCGAATAACGACGAACGTCAGCATTACACTCCGGTACTTCAAAGAAGCGCGTATATCTAGGTCGACTGATTGTGTATATGCTTATATGAAAACCACTTAAAACTAAAATAATTAAAAATATATAATCTTGAACTCTTCGTTATCCATCTTCAAATAAACAATGCTGCTTTAAAAATAAACATGTACATAGCGTTCTTACCGACCTTATCATAAAATTCAATTTTATTTTAAAAAAAATTCAAACTGTCCACAATTTAGTATTCAACCAAAATTCAATACAGGATCGGTCTTCGATGACATCGCGATGTTGGCACGTCTCCATTTTATCTTGCTTATGACTCTTTAAGGAATGCCTTTCCCCAACAACAGGACATTACGAGCTTAAATCGTGTAGATCTGTCCATCTGAGCCTGCAATGTCCCACTGCTGGTTGAGGGCCTTTTCTGGTCTCGTCTGCAGTTGTCCGCTGCCAAACTCGATTCGAATTATTATTATTCGAATTATCCCAGTGAAGTATATTTCATGGTACATTTCATAGTAGCAACACCAATCCATGCGTCGCGGTTCTGTCCAAAGGGCACGCAACTGCGCTGTCCGATCATTGACGAAATGGTTTATCATTTACGCAACGCAAAACATTGGATGGTCCATTAAGTATTTTATTTATATTTCGTCTTCAATTTCTATGAACCCTCAATTCTGTCTTCGCTTAGCACGATGACGTAGTTACGTTTTGTTGACGTTTTACATGGCTTCACATAAGTAGTCGTGGAAGTAAGCTTTGACATCCATAAGTTTCACTATTTTAAACATCACATGCAAAACATATTTTTGTTTCAAAATATTGTATACAAATAGACTACATACATTTTTGTACATACAATTTAAAAAAAATACTTAACAATACATAGGTAAATAAATATAGCCAGGCAAATACACTTCTTAACGAGTTGTAAACTAAACATCACTTATCCTACAGTAGGGCTATTCACAGTAAGGGGCTATGCACATGGAGCAACTTTAGTTGAAGAAACTATGAACTTAGTTGCGGAAACTATCAACTTTTTAATGGGTATTTGTTAAAGATTGCCAGTTGCAGCAACAGTTGCTGCGATTGTTTTATATGAAAACAGCTAATTGCGAGTTGCCAGTTGTTGCAAAACTTGCCCGTGTGCATAGCCCCTAACATTCGGATCAAACTACCCACCTAAATTAGTACGAAAAAACATTTTGTATTTTTCACCCAGCTCAAGTGAGCCTTTATATTCAGCCGACCCTCTGATTGGTCGGTCAGAATCAACCGGCCAACCAGCGAGTCGGTGTTTTAAATGTATGAGTAATGTATATGTGTGTGCATGTGTGTGTGTGTGTGTGTGTGTGTGTGTACCTTGTTGCTGCGGCGCGGCGCGGCGCGGTCCGCCGGGCGAGGGCGGCGAGAGGCGCGGGTTGGCGTCGAGCCGCGACTCCAGCCAGTCGTTCTTGACGGGCGGCGGCACGGGCGTGCTCACCGTGGCCATGGACACGTCGCCGATGATGCGCAGCGCCTCCTTGCACGCGTGGTACATGCGCAGCATCTCCTCGCGCTTCAGCGCCTCCTCGGGCGCCTCCTCCATCATTTGAGACTGCGACAACATACAAACGACTTCGTTACCATACGTACTAGATACACACACCTACTATGAATACTTGCGGAGTTCGTTCACGCGTTCTCTACCTCTCTCTCTTTCGTTGCAACGAAATGAACGCAAGACACTTGTAAATGACACAAACAGAAGATCGAAATTGAATTAAAATCTGAATTCGCTAAGGGTCACAATTTATATGATCAAGGGTAGTTGATCGATCGTGGAGAGTTTAAATTATAGATTTATCTATGGAAGACGGGAGTTTAAACACTCTCCCATGGTGTAAGCTACAATTAACATGAATTGCGAAGTTCGGCATCTTTTACCATACTTTGCCTTCGGCACCTTGTACCTCTAATCCTACTAATTTTATAAATACGAAAATGCGTGTGTGTGCCTGTGAATGTTTGTTACCACGTATCTCCATAACTACTAAACCGATTTCAAAGAAATTTGATTTGTAGATAGTGTAGGCTCTGTAATGTGACATAGGCTAATCTTACACATCAATTTCCATAGAAAATAATGGTATCAACAAGAAACCGTGATCCTCTCACCTGATCACCGGAAGCGTACAAGTGTGCTAGCAGCTCCCCGTTAATAAAATCTTTGGCGTTGTTGATGATCATCATCATGATGGTCTTGGGCACGAGGTCGCGCGTGGTCTTGGTGACGATGCGCATGTACGAGTCCACCAGGTTGCGGATGGTCTCCACCTGCCGCTCCAGCTGCGGGTCCATGCTGCTCGTGCCGCTGCTGTCCGAGCTCTGCAACCATTCATCGCAATATTACTCTGTGATGCTATTCTGGATTTTATGTATACAGTGTGTCCATAGAGCAATAACGAAAATGGGTGAGACCCCAAAATTTAACGATAGAAAATGGGTAAAATGTATGCGATCCTTATTGAAAAATCACGCAAAAAATTCCGTGTTCAATAAAATGGTTTAAGCTGATGACTGGTTTTTATTGACTGTTTGCTATGCAGTATTCATAAATAAACGAAGTGAATAAAAAATATAAATGTTTCAAAGGAGTTCTAAAAGAGATAAATCATCGATCGTTTAACTAGGCGAATGTTTTAAGATTTTTCTATGTTTTATAAAGAAATTGGTCTAGTTTCACTTTTCGTTTGCGCGCTCTATTCAGGAACACACTGTAAATTTCGTATAGTATTGTTGTAGGTGCCGATGGTCCCATTGAATCGTAACGTTCTATACTAACAGTTTATTTTCACTAGTTTATAACGACAATAGCCACCACGCTGTCAATTTTAACCTGCCGTGCTATAAGTTATTCGAATACTATGTGCCCGATCGGATTTTCCATACAAACTTTCATCTCCTATCGAACCAAGAATGAATTTTTAAAAAACACTTTTGCTCACCTATGACTAAGAAACATCTATTCAGAAATTCATGCTTCCTAAACCCACCGGTTTAGGCTATGCGTGGTCTGTCAGTCAGTTAATTATTTTTAAATTAAGTAGAAGACACCATGAATCTATGGAAGTTTTACTAATAATAGTCACGACAATCTGCCATCTTGGGTCCATAGGAATGTGCTTACAACTTACAATACATTAGGTACTTATTACATTGTTTATCTACATGGTCTAAGATACACTGAAGAGCGACCTTCACCCATCGACTTACCGGATCAACCCTAGATTTTATCAAATAAAATATGTGTCTGAACATATACGAATAGGGTTGCCATAAAGAATATGCGCAAGGATATTTTTTTTTATTAAAATGCAAACAGCTAAAAGCATGCACGGCTTCGTCGCGCGCAGCTGTTGTACTGCGTCCTCCTCTATCGCATCAAATAGAAGACGGATGCGCAATGCTTCTCTGTCATACATTTTTGTTGCTCCAATTTTTTTATTTCAAAGCCCGGCTACCGTTATTCTTGACTGGATTTTCACAAGCAACACACACATACACTGTATTCGCAATAAAATTGCCTTCATTTTGATATAATTTTCATTTGGCAAGCAAGTCGGTGAAAATAGTTAAATAATGGTTTTTATAATTTTAATTAATCATAGCCATGAGCATATTTTTACGGCAACCCTATTGGTATATGTTCAGAAACATATTTTATTTGATAAAATATAGGGTTGATCCGGTAAGTCGATGGGTGAAAGCTGTCCTTAAACGTATCTCGTACTACCAGTAGTTTAAACATGTCTTTAATTGAAAGTATAAGAACTTGTGTTATTGTAGTTCGGAGCGCTGTTTTTCCGTAGTTTCAAAGCAAAGCTCGGATTGCCAGCAAAGGCTTGAGGCGAAGCGGAAAAGTTGAAAAAATGTTTAGCCCAGACGCAAGAGCATCTGCTCAGAGTCTTGCTTCAGGGTTGAACTTCCCATAATTATCATCGCATCATACTTTATACAGCAAAATAAGGTTTTCTTTCGTACAGTATTGTGTTATCTCGCCTATAAGTGTCCCTTTAAGTAAGTGAGTTATAAAAGTTGTCGCCACACCCCTGTAAAATCGCCGTAAAAACCAAATTGCTAACTCCATTGAGACAAGGACAAAAACATGAGAACGTTTTAGAACAAAAATACTGTATCATACGCGGCCAGTTTCGACACGAATTCAACGCTAATGAAAGTAGACGTTTTCTACACATGCATTTAATGAAAATAACGTATAATAATAAGGGCTTGTTTCATAATAGTCAGATAATTTTTATCCATCAAATAAATATGGCCTTTTCCATTGAATATCTGTCAAAACGCCATATTTATCTGGTGGTTAAAACTCACCTAATGATTCTGAAACAGACCCGTGTATGTATTTGAAAACAAAATTAAAAAAAAAAACAGAATTTACCATCCAACCAAACTCGTGCTATGAACAAATCACAACCATAACCAAAACCATGTTAATAGTTTACATTATGATGCAATGATCGTGATTATTATTCCGAGGCAAATATTTCTTACCATTAGTAACACATGCATTGTTCATAATACATATTAAGACTACCTCCTAAAATTTTCGCATATCACCTCTATAACAACTCAAAAATCCAGCGGGCAAGCTGTAAAATACGGGGGACTTACTCTTCCTTTATTTTCACCCAACCCCATGGAAGGCGGAAATAACTAAAAATAAAAAAACATAAACATGCTAAAACAAAACTGAATCATACTTTTGCAATAACGTATATTCAATATGTTCAATGTCCTCTGTGCTGAAAAATAACGAACAAACAAACGAGCCACAGGTCGGATTCCAAATTGATGGAATAATGATAAGTGGAAAGTTAATACAACATCATTTGTTTGGTTTAAAAATTAGAATGTGAACAAAAAGTGCATTTTCTATATAACTAACAAAGTCGAAATAGCACAATAGCACTCTACATGCCTCATGCTAAACTGGCAGGAATATAATTTCAAGGAAACATAGGATCTACAAAAATAACAAGATATAATATAACGCCTTAAAGTAATTGTTGAAACTCCTACTGAAATATAACATGTTAGATGTGAGTCAGTGATGACGGCACGTCATTGGTGCGCTGTGAGTGTGTAATGTTTTATAAAGCCTACGTACACAAACCTCATTTCCTTCATTCTGTATAGCATGGCAAAATAACAGATCGTATAACAAAACTGACATATTTAATATATTTAAGTTATAGAATACACACCATTTTCGTATTACCAGAAAGCAATATATTAAATTAAATAAGCTTGTATGAAATTAAAATTTTGGAATAATATGAAGGTGAGAAATATAGTTGTAGGGGAAGAATAGAATGAGAATAGTAAGACAGGCAAGTGCGAATGATCAGTAGCTTGGCGCTCACCTCATCTCCGTTGGCAGCCTCTGACGTTTTCTCTGGATACACTCCTGCGCGGAGGAACGACGCCTTCCACGAGTCGACGTCGTCTTGTGTTTCACAGGATAATTCAAGCTGCTTGTAGTCCTGTAGACAACAATTTTATATCAAATTCACTACCTGTTGCCCGCGGCTTCGCCCACGTGGATGTCGGTTATCGCGACAAAAAGTAATCATGAAATTTTGATCCCGTTCCCGCAACCCAATTTTTTTGCGATTACTCCTAAGATATTATTTTAAATTATATGGTGTAAAAAAGTAAAATGATGTGCATGAAATGCTTAAACCCTCTAACTTATTTAAAATGATAAGTATTGATACCGTATTTGTGTAAATAGCTTTCCAATTACCGCTTTATAATTGCCCATTTTTTAAAGTATTAAAATGGATATAGTATGTTATCCTTAAGAGATAGACATATGCCATCGCGGACTTTTCTGTAGACCTATATAAGATACACAATTCCACCATACATCATTTTGTTATATCTCAAAGTGTTTAGGCAGCGTTTTCGTTGAAAGCTCCCAGACGGCTTATTTTTTTTCGACACCCCCAACAAATATAATTATATTTTAGCTAATGTATACAAAAACTTGACGAATTATATACTAAAACCTTCCTCGAGAACCACTCTATCCATTGGTGAAAACAGCATGAAAATCGGTGCAGTAGTTTTTGAGTTTATCGCGAACAGACAGACAGACAGACGCGGCGGAGGACTTTGTTTTATAATATGTAGTGATAGCGCTAGATTACCCCAAATGAAATAAACAAACAATAGATTCTTAAGCCCTGTTTCACTTATATCCACCAAAAAATAATTAGACGATTTGACGGTTTTCCCACAGAATATCAGTCCAAACGTCAAATTTATTAAGTGGATAAAAGTGTTAGGCTCTATCATAGGCTCTTATTATAGCTCTGGTGGTCCGAAATTCAACCCCATCAAGCACCTACCAACTACGTTTCTGTTATTCACATATACCTGTTTATATGGAAGTAATTTTCCTTCCATTGCATAAAAACGACAGTATTATATTGATCTCGGAAAGTTTATTTCGAGTATTTCGATGAAATGTAAACCAAAATACACGCACCAATGCTTCTTATGCTAAGGATACACGCGACACTAGAAACTCAGTGAATCTTAGTATACCGACACCGCCACTACAACTGTAACAAGGTGTCGCGGGTGGACACATGTAGACACTGAAAGTTTTATTGTATAGTGTCGTCGTGTATCCTTAGCATTAGTCGCTGTCATACTAACAAGAAGCGTGAAAAAAAACATGTCTTAAGTACGATGCACATCGTGCGGAACGCAGTACTTTTGTCGGTTTCGGAAAAAAAATATGTTGACATTCCATCAACATACGCCGAGGCGCTCATAGCCAGCTGCAATCACTGATCGGTAAATGATGGGAGGTTAAGCAACGCTTGGCAAGGTCAAGCAGAGATGGGTGACCGTTTAGTGACATTTGCACCGAGCGTCTCCGTGCTTCGGAGGGCACGTAAAAAGTCGATCCCGGTTGTTGTCACCTAGGCAGCAGTCGTTAAGCCTTGTCAGAGGTCTTCGGGCGGCTTGAACAACTCTGACACCAGGTTGGCCACTAACCATACGATAAGAAAAAGATCAACGTACCTTGTAGACGTTCCTGCCCTCCGGATTGAAGAGCGCGAACATGTGCCTGCGCGACATGAACCCCTGCTCCAGGTCGCGCAGCTTGAGGCTGTCGAGCGGCAGCATGTACTTCTTCTCGCGCTCCTCCTCGTCCTTGAACCACGAGATGCTCTCCGCAGTCAGCACGAACCAGTAGTCGCGGGAACCGCCTAAACCGTTACATTACGTTACATACGTATGAGGGCTGGCGCACATCTGAGCGGGTCGCGCCGGATCGCAACAATCCTCCTGAATCCAAACCACCAAACCATCGCATAATACAGACGGGCCGTATCGCACCACACTCGCGAGTTGCTACCGAGCGAATTTATGTTTTAGGTACATACCGAATTCCGTTACGGAATTCCGGAATTCCGTATGTATGTGGCGGCCCTTACACGAAATTCCGTTCCGAAATATCGAATCGGGATTCCGTAAGCTTATCACACACATACGTTTATTTCCATTCGGAATAATTCCGGACGCACAGGCCACCATTCGCAATTTTTTATTAGTCCTTTTCTCTTGGGTAGCCAGTGGCCTTTTCTCTTGGGTTTGGCTGAAAATCAGCGCATGAGAGTCTCGCTGGAGTCTCGTACCCCCCCAGCACATGCTGAGCCAAATACCTTTTCGGCTCAATTCGCGCTGACCCCTTTTTTTCTGTTTCCTCTGTCTATGTGTTGCGAGTGTGTCGAATAAATATTTCATTCTTTCTTTCTATTTTTTCTTTCAATTCCGAAACGGAAAAAATTAAAACGGAAAAAATCCGTACGTATGTGATACGTCCATACATTTGGATGGATTTACTACGTCCGGAATCCAGATTCGATATTTCGAAACGGAATTCCGTATTTACGTGACGGCCCTTACACTCGTTTTGTAATAAAATGCAGTGCGGTGCGGCCCGCCCAGATGTGCGCAAAGCTTTACGCTACGGATGCCGAATTACGGGAGGATAGTTCTGTAGAAGCGGCTGATTCGCGCTGGCTCTAAGGAACAAGCGTCTTACTCATAAGTCATGCTTTGTGAACCATTTGAACACGTTCATCTAGAATGGAATCACCACTGACCGATGTAGTTTTGTCATCGCGAGTATGATGCTGCAGGCTTGGTGATTGACAATGAGAAGGGAAGTACCTTTCATAATGCCCAAATTGTGTATGCACATGTATCCTTTCCTGATGACTTGGTTTCCTAGTGCACGGTGTCCAGATTTTGCGGCGCTCTCCGATTGATTTTGGGCACTTTAACAAAGCAAAACATTATATTAAACTTAAAATAATCAAGTTCGAAGACCGTTCGATCGTGATAAGCACAGCCCTCTCATTACTATGGGGGAGAGAACGATACGAACAGCCACCCAGCTCCGTAGTCAGGAAGAACAGGAAGGTACCTGGAAGTTACTGAAAGCTTCAGTCCTTACAAGGCTTTAGGAGAGCGAGCTTATGGCGCTAGTGAAGCAATGTAAGGGACTGTTTGTTAGAACGGCCCTCTACCCAACACGCTATAATATTGTCGCTTAAATTGTTAAGTGGAAGCATGTACATGCTGTTCGTGCTCGTAATTGAGAAGTTCCTATTAACCTGGCCTGCACACAGGTATACTGGGCGTATATGTATAGTATGTCTACTTATGGTCGTTCGTTAGGTTAATTTGAGGGGTACACAAGACTACTCGTGTAATCAATCTCATCTACTATCACAATTGTTTTCTTAAAAAATATAATTGAAAATACAACTGGTATTGGTATATGTTAATAGTAGGGTAGGTTAGGGTAGTATACTTGGCAAATCCGATGAAGTCCTCGTGGTTGGTGTTCATGTAGGCGAGCTCGCAGTCGATGAGCAGCACGAGCTGGTCCTTGCACATCTGCTCGCGCGAGCGCACGTACGACATGATGATGCGCTCCGTCTCCTCGCGCAGCCGCGGGTACCGCGACATCTACACACACACACACACACACACACTTGTATCAACTGGGGGTCTAATAGCGCAGAATCCTTAGCAATTCCGCTAAATTTCTATAAAAAAAAATAGTCGGACAGTAAACTGTGTGACCTTTTACGGAATTTTAGCGGATTCTGCTAGAAAATCAGAAAAATTAAATTGCATTGGCAATGTTGCATAGTGGCGCTATTAGACCCCCTGGATCTAGTTACAATGTGACCACCCAGGGCCAACCTTACTATACGCGCATTACGGTTGATTTTGTTTACACAATACATGTGGGTTGGTTCCAGTTTGCATAACATTCCATTAAGTCATGTAGACAAAAATAACTAGTAGTAGTCGATATACCACTGTTTAGGGTAATTGATTCCATTGAGAAGAACCGACATGAAACTCTATGTTTACTCTATTAAAGCTCCTCAAATACTCCACATTGTGGAATAGCAATAGTGTTAAACTCCATAACCCAAGTGTTAAAGAAGTCGTAAATCGATGTTGACCATTGTCATTAAAAACAACCGCTAAAGTGAAGTAAATAAGACGCAATAATAAGAGTATACAGATTTTAAAAAAGTTTTTCTTACCCTTTCGGTGCAAAAACGGACGACATTCGACAACTCCTGTACCACTAAATCGACGCATTTGAGACTTGGTTCCTTTAGTCGTGCGATTTGTTTCTTTACTATAGCTTCAAACGCCATGTCGGGGGTGAATAAGCCCACCTACAAAAACAATTATAAAGTCTCAGACATAATAGAAGGTAAACAAAGCCATTGTGAACCTTGGGAGCTGAAGTCGATGGAAGGATATTCTGTTTGATGGTATTTTTCAGATACCGCCGATCGGTGCAGGTGCAGATCAGAGAGAGTTGTTCAATGTGGTTAATTTCCAAACTAGTGAAGGTCGTGGAAAACCGCTGGATGCAAGCAGCACATAACCGTTCGTTGTGGAAAACCTTGGGGTAGGCTTATGTCCAACAGTGGACGTCATTTGGGCGACATGATGATTATGATGATGAATTAATAAATTATGTCACGGAGGATTAAGGCACTGCGTATACGTAGAAACTTCTGAAGCAAAACTTTTTACAAGTTAGATGCAAAATAAGATAACCGAAACTCGCGGCTAGAGTTGCTTGTCTGTTGTATTTTAAATAGCTACTTGCGAGTAGTCAGCAGTCGACACTCGGAGATCAAATTGCTACGTCTAGACACCGCCTAACAGTCTTCATACTAAGCATATAATTCATGACGTCACTCACCCTAATACCGTGAATGTTTCTAATCGCGAAGGCAATCTCTCTGCGCAGCTCTTTCTCATCGAACTCCATCTTGACGATCTCGAACGGGAACCGTTCGTGGAAGAGCCGGTTGATCTTGGCGCCGCCGGAGAGCTCGTTCGTGTTGATCTGCGCTGAACCAGACCCTTCGATCGTGCGCTCGAAGTCCGTCTGCAGTGTTTGTATCATTCTAAAATCAACATTATTGTTAGTTAATACTCTTTATAAACTGGGGGGTTAATCCCGTCACAAAAATGAATCACTTTATGATCATAATATGATTCACCGAAAGTAAGATGTTCACTTACAAGCAATTCTTATTATGAATCGCGATTCATCTATTTGACAGTTTAAGAAAATTGGTAATATGGTCCACGAAGAAAGATGAATTGCAGTGTTGCAAATTGTCAATGTCAATGTAATGACAAATAGGCACCATGTTTATTTATCATACCTACAATGAAACTGGTTCCCGCAACCCAGTGCTAGCTTTCAGTGGCAACCTCAAGTGAATCTACACGTACTCCATCTCGCTCCTACAAATTTCAAAGAGTAATGCGTCGTATTGTTACTAACTGCAGCATAGCCTTGGTCTTGATGGAGGGGTCGTCGGGGCGGAAGTGCTTGTACTGGTCGACGTCCTTCTCGAGCGTGAGCAGCTGCTTCTGCAGCTTGTCGCGCAGGCCGGGCAGCGTGTCGCGGATGTGGTTGGTGAGCTGCTGGTTCAGCACGCGCTGCAGGTACGGCGTGCCCAGCCGGTCCGCCAGGTGACGGTACGACTGGTGGCTGACCGACACAAATTAAACATATCACTATAATTGCGGCACGCTATGATTGCCGTTTTGACGTGTGGGAGGGTGGAGAGGATGAACCTTATTATAACGGAATAAGATTCATTTTCGCATAAATTTTTTGACATTCTTAAATTTTAAAATGGCCAATCTTATTCCGTTATAATAAACGGCCATCATAGCATGTCGCAATTAAAACTGGCCTAGCACAGCACTGCCAGCTAGTACTGGCAGTACAGCCGGCTATGACAAGATAGAACGCGACATTGTTTTGTTCTCATTCTCGTCATAGTATTTGTATTGTCTATAAACACCATGGGCATTTTCGTTGCGATTTTTATAAGGCATGTCGTGCATCTTGAGAAATATATTGATTGCGTGAATTGTCTACGCGGAAAATCCGTGGTACTATAAGAACCAATTATCCCATTGACAAGTAGCCTTATGTATTTCCTTATCGATGATTCTGAAATATGTAGAAAGCTTCCTTAACTTTGCATCAATAGCTTATAATGAAAATCAACTCTAGTCAATGGTCAGTTGTTACCGACCTTTGTTCATCTTATTCTTTATAACCTCGCGGTTATAAGTTTACTTTGCGAATGAATAGGAGGGGTATGAGGTTGATGCTCCGCAGTTACGACAAAACGAAACACCTTGAGATTCCATTAACTAGAGTTGAGTTTCAATATAAGCTATTACAGACTAAAAAGCTATAGACACGGCAGCCGGGCACGCCAGATCGCCTCACATACACATGACCATATGTGCGCACCTGACATTTTTATTGGTCGTAAGTGGTGTCTTAGCTTACTGATCTGTGTGGTCAGTCTACCTGAGGAAGAACTTCCTCTCGGCGGCGAGCGCCGCGGAGATATCCTTGCGGCCATCGATGTCCTTCTGCGAGCGGTTGACGACGCCGATGTACCCGCGCCGCAGCGGCAGCAGCTTGTTCTCGAGCACGTCGCGCGCGTCCGTGCCTTCGTCCATCAGATCCAACTTCGTGATCACACCGATTGTGCGAAGACCTGCGTAACAATCACCGGAGATTCAGGATATAATTTAACTTCTTCGTCTTATCGTATGGTCAGTGGCCAACTTAGTGTCAGTTGTTCAAGCTGCCCAAAGGCCTCTCACAAGGCTTAACGACTGCTGCCTAAGTGACAACAACCGGGACAGATTTTTTACGTGCCCTCCGAAGCACGGAGACGCTCAGTTCAAATGCCACTAAACGGTCACCAATCTATGCTTGACCTTGACAAGCGTTGCTTGACGTCCGATCGTTTACCGATCAGTGATTGCAGCTGGCTATGAGCGCCTCAATAAATTTACGAAAATGATTTAAACCAATTAAATTAAATAAACGATTTAAACCAACAATAAATTATGAAGAAGCACCTAAGTATGGTCATAATGGAATGTAACGCTACAGTCGGACCGACAGTTTTTAAAAGCCGGTACACATCGCATATGAGCGATTTCCAATGACGTGGGGTACGTTGGTGATCCATAAGTTATTTTCTAGGTTTTATTTCATCATCTTACGTGAAATAAAAACTCAAATATTTTTTCCAAAATTCCCACTCCCAACAATTCACTGTAGGATTTTTCATGTGGACTTCCAATTTAACTCTCACCAAGGTAGAACAATATTTCTACGCAAAACCTTGAATTATAATACCTAATACCTAATACCTACCCTGGGGGTCGACTTCCTTGGCAAGTTTGAGGGCATCGCTGTTAGCCAAGTCGGTGTTGGCGGGTGTGACCGCGAGGATGAGGCACGACTCTCGCTTAATGAACTGGAAGATCATCCCTTTGATCTGCTGCTCGATGTCGACGGGCTGGTCGCCGATCGGCACCTTCGTAAGCCCCGGCAAGTCGATAAGCGTCAAGTTGAGCACTGTAAACAATACATCGTGAGTCAAAAACTATAACATAATATTCTTAATGTCAATGACGAATAGCATTGATATAAGTTTTAAGGAAATCAGAACAGAGTCATTCATAGTATTATGAGTCAATATCCATAGCCACTGTACACCATACAAGGACAATTTGACTTTTACCTAATAAGGAATCATGAGTCCATTCATCAATTAATATGTAAACATTTCGTAACAAATACCCCACATAGGTACTCCACAGCGTAACTTCTTATTGAGTGACCTATATACCTGTATCGCGTGCAAAAATATTGTCAGATCTTTAACAACAAGTGAGTAAGCGTGTATACGTAATGCGGAGCGGTATGTTTGGTGGAAGAAGAATACAAGGTCATTGTAATCCAATAATAATGAGCGATGTTGTTTAAACAACAAATCAAATGTTTGTAACGAAATGTATTATGGTTGAACTTTGATTAAAAAAACCCTCTACAACTACATTGCGACTCTTTTAAAAAAAGATAATTTTAAATTAATAAGTAAATAAATAGTTACTACTTTCTATAGATATAGATAGCTATAATTTTCTGCCCAGATCTAGGGAGACCTCCAATCGATTCAGAAGTCTTCAGGCTATCTGTTTAATAAACCCCGCTAGTAATCAACATCGACGAATGAATCAAACAGGATGTTACAAGAATAGCTGTGTTAAAGAAATAAACCAGAAAGTTTACACTACATATTCCACAGTATGTGCAAGATAATAGGTTATGATCAACCTAGCAAGACGATAGAAAAAACGGACAAGTACAAAAGGTTAAAATCCGTCACGTTAAAGATAAAAATGCACGGATATTGATACAATCTACTTCGACGGATGGCAATCAGACTATTGTAAAAACACAAGGGACTCGAAAAAGTGTGTATCATACAGAGCTGTGTAGTCGACCGCTTGCCCTATATGGCCCTTGAATTTCTCGACATTAACGAATTACAGATGACCGCCACCACACCGCCATCCGCCAACTATGTTTGCTGGGCCCTTCACTAACGTAGGCGTGACGTAATGCATCTGAATAATAGTCTTCTTTGCAGGATATCTACGCTTAAGCTTGGCTTTCGGTAGAGGTAAGACTTAGGTCTTATTCCATACGTGTAATTGAATCAGATAGTAAACAATACGAGTGTTTCACACGATCTGTAAATCGGTAACATAGATAAGGTATTATGCACATGATAAGAGATAAGGTAAGATTTGTGGGACGTTTAGATTCAGACAAGCTATAGACGTCAACTCTAAAATATGCCTAGGAAGGTATTGAGTTTAGCCATAGAAAGATTAAGTGAATGACGTAGGCACTTATCACCCTATCTTCAACGTAATAAACATGTTATGCTATGCTGCACTGCTATATTGGTGTCCCTAGACATATTTATGTATGTGCATCGGTCAGTGCAAATTAACTATCTCACATTTTACATCACTGATCGTGTGACGTCAACAAACTGAACGTTTGACCGTGGTTTAACCGACCACGATACCATTAGAATCTTCATTTAGTTTCTTGATCACTGACTCATAAACCGAAACATCAACTTGAGTTCTCAAAGGAAAATAAGCTTTAGTTCTACAACTTGCTAAGAAAATCAAAACTCATTAGTAGGAAACTAGAAGAAAAAACCGGCCAAGTGCGTGTCGGACTCGCACTTAAAGGGTTCCGTACCACCGTAGAATATAAACAAACATCCCAAAATGGTGATATTTAGCGTCACACGTTGAAGTCGGATGGAAACCGACCATAAGACAAAATAAGTTTAATATATTACGTTTTTTTTGTATGGGGACCCCCTTTCTTTCTAAGTTATAGTTTATTTTTAGTATTTGTTGTTGTAGCGGCAACAGAAATAAAATTTCAAGTCTCTACCTATTACGGTTCGTGAGATACAGCCCGCTGACAGACAGACAGACGGACGGACAGCGTAGGCTTAGTAATAGGGTCCCGTTGGCACCCTTTGGGTAAGGAACACCTAATAGCAAAGCCATTAAAGAAATGGAGTGATACCAGGGAAACAGACGTTCAGAAGGGTATAGATTTAGGAAAGGATAAAATGTACGTACAGGCAACTTATAAAACATTGTCAAAGCCTATTCGATTGGAATATTAAACAACTATCATAACCATATTGCATAATTAAGGCTACCCAGTGTAGTACACGGACACATACCCATACATATCCCCATGTTTACGTAACAAAACAGTTCTAATTTACAGCAGATAAATAAAAGTTCCAGGTTCGATCCCCGGTGGGGCATGCACCAATGGATGAATTTTCATCTATGTGCATAATTTACAGTTCGCTGACGGTGAGGGAAAACATCGTGAGGAAACCTACCTATCCCTCGGGATTAGGTAATAGTCAGTTCCTGTATACACGGCAACAAGGTTCAACACCTGTCACGTTGGGCTCTGACTATCTGGTGAAACATGGGCTTTGAGTTGGTTAATACCTCCACAATGTGGTGGTGTATGGCCACTCAAGCCTCTGACTACCCCCGAATGAGGATAAAAGTCGTGACGTTACATTTCATTACATTACAAATAGAAGTACTTATAATAAGTACTTATAATAATAATATTTACCCTTTTTCCACTCTTGGGCAGAGGCTTCTCCTCAATACGAGGGGAATAGGGGCCTTTACCTATCACGAACCCAGTGCGGGGTGGTCGATTTCAAAATAAGTGAATATCTTTCGAAAATCGGTTAGATAACTACCGATTTAAATAAGAAATTAAGATTCTAATAACAGTTAGTAAGTGCAAAATAAACTAACTCTAGCTTATATTTTAATGGCTTAACGGACGTTTATGCACGCTATAGTCGTCATGACAATTTATATAATAATGTTAGGAAGTCGTCAATTAGGCACGATTGAGGTACGATTGAGGCACGATTTTAAAAAAAACCCACCTGCTGGTGTTTATATCATGGCGCATAACAAGATTACAACAATAAGTATCACATAGGCATGGACATTTCGTTTTTAGTCAATAATTAGCGTAACTGGCCATTTTCATTAAGACGATACAAGAAAAAAATGAATTTTAGTTTCGGGGTGTGGCTAGCGTCGCGTGAGCTGCCGAAGGATATATCCCTCTCGCTTAGCTAGGACAGAACAGCTATGGAGTAGACTATAGTATAGTTATTTTTTTAAGGAACAATATTGTTTAATTCGTACAATTAAAATAATATGTCCCAGTGCACCTTTTAAAATAGATGAAATGGATGAAAATATTCAAATATATTTTTTTCGTTTTATATGGGATTTTTATGTCGAGTGTATTTGAAAAAAATAATTTAATTTCTATGTTGTTTTTATTGCTGAAGACAAAGTAAGTCAAAAGAAGACAAACGATACCTACAATATGCTGATAGATACGTATAACAATATTTCGATCGTATTATAGCCTATAACCAGCGGACGATCCAGACGCGTCCAACGATATCTCATTAGTCAAATTATTATGATAAAAATAGTTTGGACGTTATACGGGAGCAGATGAACATACATACATATCGGTCAAAATCATAACCCTCCGCCCACCGTAGTCGGGTAAAAATGTACATACTCTGTGTCAGTGACTGACTGCCGGATATGAGTATCTTTTTCATGTTTCGTAGACAAAGGAATACTTTGGTACTTAACTTCGATGCCGATCATGAAGTCATCAGCGGTGTCATAATATTTATTTTTACCATATTTAATTTATTTTTTAATTTAATTTTCAGTTTTTATTAATTTTATTGATTTAACCATGCATTTATTTATTGTTTATCTTTTTATCTTTATTTTTTTATCTATCAAAATCACCCTTAGACTGGTTACCGCCACAGGTGACAAGAGGGCTGGCTCTTTCCTTGCTCAAAAAATTCGCTTGACAACAGGAACAGCTTGAATACAGGGAGGACATGCAGCCAGTATCCCACGCGGACGGTATTTGTTTAATTAGGGGTAGGTTTTTATTTTATTGTATTTTATTTTAATTTATGTTATATTATATTGTATTTTAATGATAAAACATGAAAAATAAAAAATATTTTTTTATTTTTTTTAATTTAATTTTACTTTTATTTATTGTTTTATATTTATTGTGAAATTATAATAATTTTAATAATCAATATTGGACTATGTCTGAAACAAATACATTGAATTGAATAATTTAAATACAAAAATTATCACATTAACTCGTTAAATCACGGTTTACACCCGCTAGAACGAAAAAGATCCTAACATGGTAGGTAGGACCTGAGGGTTGGCCAGTTAATTACTTAAAATACACTATATTTATTTCAAGAAAACATTCATAAGATCTGAAGGCGTCGGACTCGCACATAAAGGGTTCCGTACCACCGTAGAATAAACACATCAAAAATATCAAGTTTGAGACTTGATATTTATTTTTAAATGTTATTATATTTTTAGTATTTGTTCTGCACCGGCAACAGAAATACACATTCAGTGAAAATTTCAACTCTCTACCTGTTACGGTTCGTGAGATACAGCCCGCGCTGACAGACGGACAGACAGACAGACGGACAGCGTAGGCCTAGTAATAGGGTCCCGTTAGCACCCTTTGGAACCCTAAAAAGTAGCCTATGTTCTCCGCCAAGACCCAGTCTATCTCCATACCAAAATTCATCAACATTGGTTCAGCGGTTTAGCCGTGAAAAGGTAACAGACAGAGTTACTTTCGTTTATAATATAATAGATTGAATAGGACGGACAAACATTTTCCTATCCATATCTGTAATGTTATTTTTTACGATAATTTATTGATGTATGATATATTTATTACTTGCCCATCCATACCTACAACAAACGCAATAAAGCGACTCCATTGTTTTGACAAGCAATGTATTCCCACTGTCGGCCCAAGACCATGCTGCAAGTATATAACAGTAAGCGAAATAGGGAGTTTTTACAGAAATGACACGAATAACTATGAAATGACAAGAGATGACACTAAATGACAAGAGATGACACAAAATGACAAGAGATGAAAAGAAATTACACAAGACAAGGAAAAGCAAACGAAAATTACGCTGCAGTGCAGGTCGTAGGTTCGATTCCTGCCCAGGACATGCATTTGTGTGCATGAACATGTCCGCATGTCCCGAGTCTAGGTGTAATTAAGTGTATATTTAGTTTGTATTTACAAACAAAAAGTAGTATATGTAGTAATATCAGTTATCTGGTTTCCATAGTACAAGCTCTGCTTAGTTTGGGATCAGGTAGTCATGTGTAAAAGAATTTCCAAGGATATTTATTTATTTATCATAGGCGTCGGCGGACTGTAAATACTGTACTGTACCTGTAATGTGGCACGACCGTAATATTTTTTCGTAATATTTTTTAAAAAATCCTTCACAGGTCCGACGTCGAACAAGTCCGAGCGGACACTGACAATACAAAGTTAGAGAGAGACATGGTTAGTTCAAGTACTTAAAATGTGAGATGGCGATATTGTGCGCGCGCTCGGAAATAAACAACGTAAGCGCCAAACCACATTTACTTGAATTAAAAAAAAACTACTTCATGAATTAAAATATGGTTGAAGGGTAGTTTAGATATCATTATTTGCTATGTTTTAGAAATAATTTCGTGATCTAAATCGTAAAAACATCGTGGTAGCAAGGAAAATTGTAAATAATTAGAGCTCATTTCATAAATTTTTTTTATCGAGAAAATTTCATCAAATCGTGATTTGGATTTAAAGATACTCAAGATAATATAGTCAAAAATCATACATCTAAATATAAGATTCCTAGTCCACATACTTACTTAAAGAAAAAGTAGAATAGAAAATCAACCAAATTTCGAACCCTCCTCTTAACTAGCCACTGCCTGTTTTAACAGTCTTAAATAAGAGTTATACACAAAAAAAACCGGCCAAGTGCGTGTACGACTCGCAACCTGAGGGTTCCGTACAAATTGGGACCCCCATACAAACTTCCACCCCTTATTTTACCCCCTTAGGGGTGGAATTTTCGTAATCGCTCAAATTACTATTTTTTATTTGTAATTGGTAGCCTAAATACAAATTCCCAGGTCTCTAGCTACAAAAAAATTTGAACTCCCATACAAACTTCCACCCCTTATTTTACCCTCTTATGAGTGGAATTTTCGAAATCGCTGAAATTACTATTTCTTATTTGTAATTAATAGCTTAAATACATATTTTCATGTTTCTAACTTCAGAAATGAGGGACTTTCATACAAACTTCCACCCCTTATTTTACCCCCTAAGGGGTGGAATTTTCGAAAATCCTTCCCATGCTCTTCTTCTACGCTGTAAAATGTATCTAATCTACTGTTTAAATGTCATGTTTCTAACACCAGCGGTTTGGGCCGTGCAAGTCTTGACAGACGGACAGACAGACAGACGGACAACAAAGTGATCATATTAGTGTTCCGTTTTTTTCCTTTTGAGGTACGTAACCCTAAAAACACCATTAATAATTTAAAGATTAAAATATGTAGTGGCTAGTTGGTGAAATTAGCCAGTACACCTAGCTTTCACCCTACATCAAAGATTTATGACCATTGACTATTGACCATCAAGTGTCTCAAAACGAGAGCATAAACCTAGTAATTAACAACATACCCCATTATCAATTCACTGAGTACCCATTACCTTATCTAAAGCGCACGATAAACACTGACTCACTATTATTTATTACTCGAATCATGAAGTCAGTATTTCATATATGTGATAAATTAGTCACTAGAACGTAATTGATTCGAGTAATTTGAGTAACGCTTACCCGAACGTATACCTACCTTTAAAACACCCCCTTAGTTAGTTTAGTACCTTTAAAACAAACCCTCTATCACATTTAAAATGGCAAAGAAAAGATGGAAAAATTAAGGCACGGTTTTTTATTAGTTCGAATTGAATTACAAAAGTGGTTTACAAGGTGGTAGAGCCAAGCTGTAGCAAATTGACTGCAGCTCATAAACGGGCTGGCTCGACCGGGGTAGTACCACCCCCTCACAGAAGATCGGCGTAAAGCAGCTATTACAGCTGCGTTTCGTACGATGAGTGAGAGAGCCGTAAGCCCACCCTCCCTCCCCCTCCCTCCATCCCACTCCCCTTCAGGTCGGCAACGTGCGAGCAATGGCTTTGGTATTGTAAGCATCTATAGGCTACGGTAACTGCTTAACATCAGGCGGGCCGTACGCTTTTTTGCCACCGCAGCTAATAAAAAAAGATAAAAAAAGATGTGTATGCGTGTAGAATGGGACATAAAGCATTACTGTCCTCGTGTTAATTGAAGCATACCTCAGATCCTACCTAATTTCAGAGGTTAACGACTGTAACCTTATTATCCAACCATTGATCTATTAGTTGATTTTCCTTTAGTTAGACTACGTTAAAATGTAATGCTCGGTAAGATAATTTAAAGACTCATTTAAAATGCGGAATCATAACACTGTGAATGACATTTACATGATAACAATGTTACAAACTCGGCGGGCAATGACTTATTCCGTAAAATCGACAATTTCGTAACGCATGCGCGTACGAGACCGGAGATGCTACTGCGAGTACCTCGTCGGAGATATCGAGGTACTAACAATAATTAAAATCGTATTCAAGACTCAAGGAGTAGGTAATCAATCAAAATCTGAAGAAATTGTGTCTATGTTTTTAATTTTTTACATATTAATCGACCCAACTTTCCTATGATAAAGAAATATCGCCAGACCAACACCAAACTGGTCCCAAACTATAAGCAATGCTTGTTCAGTCGCCTGCGTGTCTAAGGTAAGATTACCATCATAAGCTGACCTCTCTTAGCTACTAGTTTCAATGATAAAGAGAGAGTACAGTACAGTTACAGTACAATGCAACGTCTGACGGGCCCGTTGGCGTGGTTGGCTAAGATTCGGCCTTTCACGCTGCAGGTCGTAGGTTCGATTCCTACCCGGGACATGCATTTGTGTGCAAGAACAAGTCTGTATGTCCCGAGTCTGGGTGTAATTATGTATACTACGTATGTATTTACAAACAAAAAGTAGTATACGTAGTAATATCAGTTATCTGGTTTCCATAGTACAAGCTTTGCTTAGTTTTGGGATCAGGTAGCCGTGTGTAAAAGAATGTCCCAGGATATATTATTATATTATCAACTAGCTGTGCCCGCGACTCCGTCCGCGTCCAGTCGGTGAAGCCCTTAAATATAATTTTGTCTATCGTCTAATCTGTATTACGTCAGTCTGCATCAGTCTGAGTTCGTCCGTCCGTGGCTGTCTATCTGTACCAGTCTATACCAGTAAGGTGGAGATCGGCATTCAAGTAGCTAATTTACTTTCGTTTCGTATGATGAGGGAGAGAGCCGGAAGCGCAACCCAGCCACCTCCCCGTATCCCAGTATCTGTCTGTCTGAATCGGTCTGTCTGTAATCTATCGGTAGGTGAGTATCTCTGTCTGTACCAGTCTATCTGTATCCGTCTATCTGTATCCGTCTATCTATATCTGTAGTTACTCACAGTATCACGACTGAGCGGTTGGACTCCAGAGCTCAATGTTTAAGTTTGTACTTGATACCCATGTTCCTTATTTAAAATGAGTGAGTGCTCCAGACTCACGGCTTAGGTAAGAGTCACTTCGCAACATCGTGCTTAAAAAGTTAGAGTCCGGAGTTTATCGTCTAAGTCAATAGTCAAAGCGTTTATTATGTTTAGGCCTAGGAGGGCACTAACAAGTAGTCATTTTAAATGTTTTCCTTAAATTCTAGCGCCGGATCGGAAACGCGACCTCGCCTGAGAAGTTTCTATTTGATACCCACATTGCTAATTCAAAGTTAGCAGGTCCTCCAGATTTATGGTTTAAGCAGGCAGCATCATTCCTGCGGGGTTGGAGTTCAGAGTTCAATGTCTATGTTTCTATTACTACTTAATTCAAAATCAGTAGGTCCTCTAGACTTACTTCTTAGGTAGGTAGCTTCCCTACGGCTTTAGTACTGTGGAGATGAATTCCAGAGTTAACGTCTTTTATACGTAATTAGGAATAAAAAAACTAAATTTCTTGAAGCAAGGAAGATATTAAATTTTGACATGTGGTGCAAGGCAGGTATTGTCTGATTTTAAGTATAGCGACATCTAGTTAAGAAAAACGAAACTTACGCAGCAATAAAATATTTATTATTATTATTAAAAATAAGATTATGTATTCCAAATAGGGTCGGATCACACACACCGTAGGGCTCCGTAGGGCTCCGCTCTAAATATACGTATTTCAATAACTAAAACTTATTTTTGGCTAGAATTTCTGTGTGGTCATAAAAATTTACAATCTAATATTTTAGAAAAAAATATCCTAGATGTTAAGTTGGACTATTAGTCATATCCATGCCAAATTTCATTGAAATCAATCCATTGGATTCGAAGTTGTGCGTGTTCGAATATTTAGGTAGTTTTTGAATGTTTTGTGGCAACCCTAAACTTTACCGAAAAAAAATAGGTATATGCTAGATGTTAAGTTAGACTATTAGTCATATCCATGCCAAATTTCATTGAAATTAATCCGGTGGATTCAAAGTTGTGCTCTTTCAAACATTTAGAATTGTTAAGTATTTTTTTGAATTTTCTGTGGCAACCCTAAACATTTTCGAGAAAAAAAGTATCCTAGATGTTAAGTTAGACTATTAGTCATATCCATGCCAAATTTCATTGAAATCCATCCGGTGGATTCGAAGTTGTGCTCTTTCGAAAATCTGAGCAAACATACAAACATACAAACATACACACAGACAAAAATTCTAAAAATGATAAAAATGAATTTTGCTGGTCCATCTAAGTCCCCCCCACTATTTTTTTCCCAAATATTTCGAATGTACAGACGCGACCAAATTTTACATTCTTATTATATGTATAGATAGATAGATAGGGGCCTAGTGACACTACGAACATTCATACATTCAGGGCATGTTATAAACACGAATCCCTTACCATTTGGCGAGTAGACGCGCAGATTGATCGGCACAGGGGATATGCCCTTGTTGGACCCGGTGACGCGATCCGTCTCCGCTTCGATCTCACTACGCACTTCATTGAAGTCCGTGAACTTCTTGCCTTTGCAATGCAGGAACTCGGCACACTCTAAGGAAAAGAACAAAAGAACAAAACATTTTTTTTTAATTTAAATAACACTTTAATCGATATCGATCGATTGGTGTCGTAAAGCCCTAACAGCCTTTATACATGAAATAATATTTTTTTCCCATTAAACTCTAAGGTTTAATCACAAATCATGCAGAGCGGAAGGCTAGTGACCTATACGTAACGGGACAATTTATCACACAGTATAAACAATACCTATTTATCGTTACGCTTTGGGAAATAATACGAAATATTAATAATATTATGAATGTACTCTCTAATCTACAACTTATTTCCTAAAGAACAGCACTGTGTTACTATTTAAAAATGGTTACGCAATGAGGATTTCCAAACAGTACATACACCCGGTAAATAGCTTGTATTAGTGAGCCAATTAGTTGTTTTAACATTCAGAATACAGCTGAAGGTTAATGATCATATTTTGCACAATAATCAACTACATCAGTGTTAAAAGGCTTCAAGCAAAATTACGTAGTTCACATTTCTTTCCGACAATAACTCTATTAGGAACGCTACGTTAATATGGCGAGAATATTCAGAAGGAACGCTTCTACTCGATTTTGTAAAGCTATATTCAGGATACCAAAGTCTGCAAGCTGAGTGGACATTTCTTTAATATTATCGCCATACCATCCCCAGACTAAACAAAATTCAGTTTAAATAAATCATCTCATCCACAACCATAGTCTTAGGATCCTGGCGTCCTTACCTTACTTACTTACTCCTTACCTATACTTACATCGGTAATATTATAATTTATGTGATCCATAGAAGAAAAGAAACCCAGATTCTAAGGGTCAATTCACTCAGCAAAAGTGTGTCTTTTGCAATGTATATTCTCCTAAGTGTAAAATCCTATGTAATTTTCGCCTTATTGGGAGCTCTCATTTAAAAGTGAATTGACCCTAAATAGATAAGAAATATTGTGCAGATGTGAATTAGAAATAAGACATTACCTGCGTTTCCATGAATGAGCTGCAAAATCAATGGCCGTCGAGTTACTATTCCAGAACCTCGGGGCAAGAAGTCCCTATAACAAAACAATATTTCATGTAATTGATGCTATCATAAACGTCGTATATTATGGCTACCATCGTCTCGTACCCCATTACCTTAGGGCCTCAGCAGACATGTTACTTTTAGCATCGGCAATCGGCGATTTAGCCGCTTTTTACAGGACAGTAGGTACAGTCGATACAGTCGCAAAATCGCCGATCGCAGATGCTAAAAGTAGCGTGTCATCTGTGGGCCTTTAGATGTACGAGTATTCGGCGCTAAGTTTTCTTAAACGGTGGACAATTAAAAATAAGCAAGAAAGACAGTGTTACTCTCATAATATAAGTGCATCATGGACCTACATTATGATCTATTATCTTGGTACCTTGGTACCTACTATACTACTTCTGCCATGAAAAAAATATTTGTCATTGTTTAAACACTGATTTGTGGTATTAGTCAAAAACCTTGAGTAGGTACCTAATGTTCATTTCAAACAACTTAAGCAGATGTAATCACAATGACTCCTTCATGATAATAACTCATGATGTGGTTATTATGTCAATTTTACACAAAGGCAAATTTCTAAATGTCAGCTGATGTAAATCTGAATGAAATTATAATTCTAGACTTCATGATGTTTTCAGCCTGAGACTGCAGATTTTTCAGGGAACCAAAACATTTTAATTTACGAAAGAAGTATGTATAGCAAATTGAGTTTCTCCTATTACATTCGGATTTAGCCCCTTGCATACCGGAATCTACATGCGACACTATTGATTTTCTGTTGTATCTGGAATTACTTAATTAATTAAGGTGCACTGACAGACGGTCCTACTGATGATAAGTGGCAACTACTGACCAGGACATCTTCAACTTAAGGGAAGCAGACATAGCACCAACCTTTTAGAGATCTGTTAAGATGGCCTTTGAGAACCCCATATTGTAGTAGAAAGGAAAGACTTCAGGAGATAAGCCATTGAATTCTTATTTACCGACCTTAACTATAATTTTGTTAACGCTCTACCTACTAGTTTGCTAACATTTTTACAATTTTAATAAACAGTATATCTTTACCATTCACCAATAATAAGGGAAGTGTAGATTACAAAAAGAGTAAGTCTAAATAGGCACAATTGATATCTTTTTAGGTGACTGATAAGTGAAGTATTTTAAACATTCTGATAATGATTTATCATTACTATTTACAAAACATATTAATATGATAAATTCAGTTTTATTTCAACTTTTTACTATTAAGAGATGACCAAATAAAAAGATTATCTTAATCTAGCGCGAGATCTAAGAGAATATAAATGAATGCATAAAGCATACTGATAACAATTCAGGTCATCCATTTGCCAATGATACAACAATATCAAAGAATTCATATCCTGTAAAATTATGTCTCAAACATTATGAATTACCTATTGTTTGATTAAATGCCTCAAACAACCTATATTATTGGTATAGACATAGTTTAGTATTTCTCTTTTACAATACCTATATTTTTAAATGTATGAATTCAGAAGTTTATATTGAAACACTTTAAAGTAGGTAATCTAACAGAGAAATGTATAAACGAAGTTTATGTTATACAAAGACTAGGTACATTTAAACACTTTTAAGTATGTAAGGAATAACATTGATTAGGTTTTTTTATAATCAATGAGATTCAAAAGTTGTTGATGTTTCTCTCTACACTCTTTTCTTTGTTCAGGAATCATAAAGAACATTATTCAAAGAATCCTGTTCTGTATGAATATACATTCCTAGAGAAGATATTCTGTACCAAAAGGTAGTTCCATTTCTAAGGTTACATATGACTCATCATCATGGTAAATTACACTGTGCCTTTATTACCTTAAAATGTTTGTAGTTTCCTACACTAAGGAAGTGCCTAATTTATTTTTACAGGTAAATTTCATCCGGTAAACAAGCTGTCTTTGTAATAAACAAAGGTGATTTAGATCCAGCCCTGACGGGTCTGCGATAATCTCCCCACAGTGCCATTGGTAGGGTTCCCTACGGGATGCAAGAATCTTACCTGCCGACAAAGTTTTCTAATACCGAACTCTTCCCCGCAGACTGACCACCCACAACTGCAATTTGGGGAAGATCTAAGGACATGTGAACGCCCATTTGCACAAATGCATCTTGCAATTTGTTTACAATAGGGATTAGCTGTTGCATTCCAAAATTTCCAGCCATTTTTCTTGAGATACATTAAACTTTTATCACTGTAAAACACTAATAACACTTGCTCATCATCAATTCATCATTGATAAACTAATTTATTTTTCAATATGGTGGGTGGTTACGTTACGTTTCGATTCAGCTACTGTCAGTCAATGTGACAGCATTTTGGTTATGACAGCCATAAGAAATAAAGCGTAGTGTATAACAACGGTGAGGGGTCTCATCAAATCCAACCAATGGTGCGTTCCATTCACTGTTAATTTGGTTATTTTCGTCCACAAAAACTGTTAAAAACGTTAATAATGATCACTTTCAGTACAAGTTGGTCGAGTGGAACGACATTTATGAACGAAAATTACAAAATTAACAATGAATGGAACGCTCCACAAAATGAAACTCAGTTATTGGCAAAATCATCGACTACTACGACTGCCGTAATTAAAAAAAAAAATATTATTTATACAAATGCTGTAGGTACTACTTTTCGAATCGAATCATTCCAAACATTTTTCTTCTCTATCTGTACCACTGTTTTGAAAGCAAACAATATAGTTACCTATATTGTTGGAGATGTAACATTATGTTATAAAGTAATGTAACCAAATAAACGTATAATTAAAAAGTTTTATCAATGAGGAATGAATAAGTAAATAAATAGGTATATCGACGACCGTTGACATTTTTGTAAATCAATACATTTTGTCATGCGCACTGAATCTAGGCCAGCAGCACCCAGTAACATTTTACAAAAATAAAGGTTTAATAATAATACCCTTCACCATGAGAAGATCTTTTCTGATATTCTTTCTCTGAGCGATTATCTATGTTGTTAAAGTAATATCACATAAGAAAGTCAATCAATATGTTTTTATAAGTATCAGCTAATATGACCTGTATAATGTACATTCAGCTTTACTATACTTATGTATTTTTAATATTAGTTTTTTTATCTAGTTAGGTCATTAGGATATGATAAAGTGATCAAATGTAGGTATTTTTTAAAATAGAGCTATTACGTAATTAGTCGATTATTGGCAAAAATGTTAGTAATAAAAGCCCAAGCAGAGTATTAAGAACGATTATTGTTTCAATATCATCGTCGGAAAAATCTAAATTATGATCACAACTTTTCGACGTTATTTTCCCCTACCTAATAATTACTACTGCTGAAACGCCTAAATACATTTTAAAGTATGGACTATGGTTTGGTTATAATAATGGGTTTAATTTATAAATCTAAACAAAATAGAATAAGTACTTACCTGCCTACAAAATTTTCCAGTACAGAGCTTTTTCCTGCAGATTGGCCACCCACAACAGCAATTTGTGGTAAATCTAGTTGCATATGCACACCCAACTGCGTAAAAGCATCTTGAAGTTTATTGACGATTGGAATCAATTGTTCCATTCCTATGTTCCCGGACATGGCTGCCGGTTTACGTTAACACTCCTCGTTTTATGAACTTCTCCGCAGATCCTCGCCTACTGATTTTTCTCTCATCAATATAGTACCAAGACTTTTAAAGCGCAGGCGTAAATGAAGGGATTGGAAAATATGCTGCTATCTCGCCATACGTATTTTTTAGTAGTAATGGGACATCTATGGCATCTATAGGCTACGTTAACATATTAACATCAGGCTGTACGTTTGTTGCGCCTTAGCTATTATAAAATTCGACACATTTTCACTTGTTGTCGGTTTTATAACTAACGCAAACACAGCTGCTTCACCTACCACTCACTATTTAATTGTTATAGTATTGTTTTTATTTTATGAATCATGCATGCATGAAGTGTGCATGAATGTATTAAAATTACTATTTTGTTGCAGTTATAAAGAAAGTACATACTTCACCTTCGACAGATCATTCTTATTCCTATCCTAATCACAAGTTAGTCTAAACTAAACTAATACGTAACTAAACTGTAAAATTTTATTCACGTCTTTCGAATCGACTAAAATACCTATAGTAGATTAGTAAATTTAGCGTAGTCACAGCTCTACAATATGAAATGAAACTCCCTTTTTTTCAATAGAGTGCGCTGCGTCGCGTCATTGTGACGTCACACTATTGATTGTAAAAAAGGAAGGAGATCGTCTTTTGGAGACGCCATCTTCTTAAAATAAAGTGATATAAGTTTTTGGTAGCGTAGATTATAGTTAAAATCTAAAGTAATCTTGAATAAGAAGTTAGTAATCGAGCTTAGATAATTTTCATTCCGTGATACCAAGTGTAACGGACCAAGGTACTTATTTATTTTACTTTTATTGTTTTATAGAAAGATAAAAATTAGTTTATTTACCGTTCTTTTACTTTGATCTTGTTAGTACCGTTAAGTTGAGCTAGATTGTGAAAACTTAAAAAATCGTGACGGTTTTGGAAAGTGTATTGAGCCCAGTAAGTGTAATTAGAAGTCATCGATCCAGCGTTCATCAGACGGATGTAACACGTCAATAAACCTTTCGAGGGCAGGGCTTCCATTATATTGTTCTATCAGTGTCGTGAAAGTGTTATGTGTCCTAAGTGAATACTGCTGAACTGTGTGCACCGTGTAACATAGTGCTCAATGATTGTATGAGTGTTACTCGTTTACAAAGGACAGATTGACGGATTACATTGTGAAGGACAGTCGTCTTTGCGTTCGGAAGTCGCTCGTAATTTCAGTGCTGTGAGTGGCTCGTTTCAAGTGCGGGTTGCTGATTGCAGTTGGTGGTCGGTGCGAGGGTGACCTCCTGATGGTGTGTACATCGCAGCATGTCTGCACTCTCGACGCCGGGCGGTGGAGGCACTACGGCGCAGAGCAAGCCGACGTCCGGCAAGCAAAAATATCAGAAGTTGGACATCAATAGCTTGTACTGCGCTAACAAGGTGAGTATTCCTCGTCCATCTGTATTTTGTGTCAATGTCAAGGCGGTACACGCCCACCCAGTATATTTTCGTGGTACTAGACACTATAATATGAATGAACATTCCATTAAAGTAATAGTATCATCAATGTGAAATTGTAATCTATGAAAGTTTTCCCTTTGTAACTATAGTTCTATCGGCAAGTGTAAGAGTGCAAGTAGTGATGGCAATGACAAAGCCTAGCTCAACAGTACAGCAGGCTTCACAGTTGAATAAGTTGACCTTCACTTGCCTTGTACATTATCTAGTTGCAACATTCAAGCAGATAGTGTCGGCCTTGCTTCCTTGTTCATAAATGCAGAAATAGAGTTTATAGCATTTACCTAAAGTTATTAAATGGTAGGAAATTGCTGCTAACATTTATCTATTAGTAGAACAAAGGATTAGTACAAAGGTTCTACTCTTTCTCAACACTTGTTGTAACAATGACCTAGATTTAAATGAAAGTCTTATTATGTGTGTCCTATTACAGCTAGAGTCTGGTTAAAATTGCAAGCAGCTTTATAATTGAAAAGAAAAAGAGTGTCTGAGCTGTGAAAAACTGCCAATTGACAGTGCATCTTGTTCCTACATTATAGCACTGTGTGTGTTTTTATTTCTGTTTAGAAATACCAAGGCTCATGACATTTTTTGGCAGACTACTGTTATTTAAAAAATGATTTTAGAACGAGAACTCGGAACCGTCCTCAGTAAAGTCTCAACTAAGCCGCAAACATGGAATGCAAAGTCTTGGAAAAGTACCTTCAGCAAGGCGTCCTCCTGCCAACTTGCCTTCTCTGAAAACTGAAACTGGGCAAGATCCAAACGCTAAGTAAGTATGCCTTATGCTCACATTTTAAATTAATGACTGTTTACAGACAAAAACTTGTCATTCATACTAAAAAGTGTTAATGCAAGTGTTGTTTGACAATACAAAACATCAGTGCTAGTAGCACAGCTGACCGTGACAAGACAAAACGTGAGACAAATTGATTGCCTTTTTCTATACATAAGGAAAGCGAGAGAGTGACACAATGCGTGACAAATGTCTTGTCTTGGCATTTGTGCTAGCCCCACAGCTTGTTATACATATACTCTAGATTGCCAGAGGCAAAAAGGCATAATGGATACTTCTACTTACAATTGCCAAACAATCGATTTTTATTGTTTTCAAATAGCCAGGTGCTCCCTACAACTTGTGATCAAAACATTCACCCAGTAATTTCCTTTACTTTTTATTCAAGTAATTCGGATTTCATTGTTTCTGTACTATTTTCAGCACTGTCTCTGCTGTTGCTACAACTGTATCTACACCATCAACATGTACCTCACAAACTGTAGTAAGTGATGTTTATTGTTCCACATAAGCTTGTGTTTCTAAAGCAAACATTGTAACTACATGCATGTTTAGTTTGTTGTGTATTACAATGTGTTAGTTATGTTATTATTGTGTGAGCTAAAGTTCATTAAACTTACTGTCTTGCCTTTGTAAAGTTCAATCCACCTTAGGCACCTTTTTATGTATGATAAATCAGACTGTATTTAAATAATAGTCTTAACCGATCATGTGTCACGGGCACCAACCCATGTGCATCAAAACGAAAAAAGATCTAGTGTTTTTTTGGGGTAATTTCACAGGTCAATATTCGCAATTTAAATTAAAATCATAGATGAACAAAATTAAACATAAATAAATGAAGCATATGGTATAGTGAAGTGATCATTCTCAGTGTACGACATCGAGCAGCAATGCGGTTGCGGGCGGGTGGGTGTCGCTGCCGCCGCCCTCGTCGCCGCACTTCCGCACAGAGTTCCCCTCGCTGGAGGCGGCTGCGCAGCCGCCGCACCGCACAGAACACTCGCCACCACAGCCACAACTCAGACCACAAAGTGAGGCTCATAAATTACTCTTCAAGGGTCACCTAAATTATAGAACTTCGAAACTTTTTATAGTGGTTCAGTCCTTAAAATTATTCTGTCCTGTTACTACATTATAGTTGGTGAATTACCTGCTTCTAATGAATGGAATAGTTGAGAGGCTTATGAAATCCTTTTCTAGCGGAAGGCAGCTGGACGTGCGGTGGCACGGCGGGCGCCCGCCCGGAGCCCGCGCCGGCGGCCGCCGCCGCCGCGCCCGCCCCCGCGACTGTCGCGCAACAGACCCCCGCCTTCCGCGCCATACTACCATCATTCGTGAGTATCGTGCTCGAAGACCCTTCAAATCCGTCGATATTTACAATCGAATAGACTCGTGAGGCGGCAGTGCCAGTCGATGCTCACACGTTCTTTGTCGATCAATTCGACCGTCGAATAAAAATTCCAAGGGTCTTCGTCGTTCACTAATTCGTGTGTAAAATTTGTTCGGTCGCCTAGTTGATGAAAGGTAGCAGCGGCGGCGGGCTCGGGCTGGGCGCGCTGGGCGCGCTGCGCGAGGCGCGTGAGGGGCGGGAGGGGCGCGGCGCGGCGGGCGGCGGGGGCGGCGGCGGGCGCGGCGCGCGCGCGCCCCCCGCGCCGCCGCGCGCCGTGGAGGTGCTGACGGCGCGCCCCATCCTCCGGGACGACCAGATCTCCTCGCTCGACGACATGTCGCGCGACGCCGGCTGGGCGCAGCAGGACGACATCGATTACGAGTGAGTAGTGCCCTTACCGTGTGCGCTCGACTTCACGTTCTATCGATGGAATTAGAATCGGAAGTTCAAGCTCGTAAATCAGTCTATCGAAGATCGTAACGCTAAACGGTACGAGCGTGTTCGACGATGGGTATACAGATGAGAAAATATTTTTCTCCGACGGTTCTACATAATATTTTTACAGTTCGCTCGAACTTGGATTTCATGTAATCTCGATTGTCACTAGAGACGGACGCGCGTACGGTACGGGACGGCTCCAGCGTACAGCGGAGCCGCGCTCGCTCGCCACGACCGCTAATCTCAATCTCATTTTTACAGTCAAAAGTTGGACTTCTCCGACGGCGAGTCGTCCGGGCCTAGCAAAGGCGGCGCGCGGAGCGGCGCTCGAGCCGCCGAGACCAAGCCGCCGGAGCCGGGCGACGAGGAGCAGCTGTGGGCCGAGCGCCGCCAGAAGCAGAGCGACGAGGTGGCGCAGGCCGTGGCGCGCGCGCGACAGCGCAAGGAGGAGGAGCAGCGCCGCCGCGACGCGCCGCGCCCGGACCACGCGCACCCGCACCCCCACCCCGCGCCCGCCGCCGCCGCCCCGCCCGACCACCGGGACAAGGACCGCGCCGACAACAGGGATCGCATGGACAATCGGGACCGATTCGATAATCGCGACCGTGACCGAGACGTCAGGGATCGCGATCGTGATCGAGAACGCGACCGTGATCGTGAGCGTGACCGAATGGACAATAGGGGCCGCGTCGATAATAGAGACCGCGCCGATAATAGAGAGCGCGCCGATAATAGAGACCGCGCCGATAATAGAGACCGCGCCGATAATAGGGACCGCGCCGATAATAGAGACCGCGCCGATAATAGGGACCGAGCCGATAATAGAGACCGCGCCGATAATAGGGACCGCGCCGAGAGTGACAAAGAGAGAACGGAGCCGCGAGACAGGGACCGCAACGATAACAGGGATCGCAACGACACCAGGGACCGCAACGACACCAGGGACCGCAACGACACCAGGGACCGCATAGATCGCGATCGGTTCGATAGAGATCGCGACAGAGGCGACAGGGAGCGCGAGCGTGACCGTGACCGCAATGATAGAGAACGAAACGATCGCGATCGTGATTTCAGGGATAGAGATCGCGACTACGGGCGCGATCGAGATCAATCGAACCCGGCATTCTCTAAAGCTTTTCAAGCAAATATACCACCGCGATTTTTGAAGCAACAGCAAAGCAGGCAGCAAGATGATCATAAAGGATGGGCGTTCTCTGGGAAACCAGCTCCCAGGCGTCAAGAACCGCCGTCATATAATCCACCACGACATGCACCAAATAATGGGCGTCGTTCCTATTCACGGTAAGTTCCTATTTAAGAAATTAATTTGTCGAATTGTTTCATTGAAATGAGCGCTGTAACATTGAATCCATTTTTTATTATTATAGGGACTACTCCGACCGTGAAGATGACTTTAGAAGAGAAAAGGAGGGACCTGGGCCGCAGTGGCGGTCTGAAATGCAAGATTATGAACGATCTGGCCGAGAATTGGACAGATCGAACTCTAAAGATTCATATAAAGATTACAATGATTACAAAGATAGGCGACCTGAATCTGAGAGAAAATCAATAGAAAATACTATTGAACCCAGCAGCCGCACCGCCGCTGACAAATTGACAGAAGTATTTGAACGTAAAAGCATAGGTATTGCAGAGCCTATTGCTTCATCTGAATCGTCATCTCAGACCCAAGTCTCCGAGCGGCGTAATTCACCACCATCAAATATAGCTCAACGAGAATCATTAGAGAGAGATTTTGGGAGGACTTCTTGGGCTGAAGTCACTTCAGAGGAACCGAATAACGCAGCTCCTCTGAAGCCTGTGATAGACAAGGCTGCAGTGTCAAAAGACAATGAAACTACTGTAAAGGAAACGGACCGTGAAAATGTTAAAGACGAAGCTAAACGTAATTCTCAGCCATCAATATCACAGACTACAACTCCATCCATTAATATGTCTATGCAATCCACACCCCAAACTCAAATTCATAACACTCAAGTCAATCAACAAGTATCTCAGACAAATACTTTTGGAAATGTTCCGCCACAATTAGTTCCTGCTGTTATTCAATCTCAATCTTTCCCTGATAATAATCAATCTAATTCTAAACCTATAACCTCCCAATCTCTCACCAAACAACATAAGCAGCTCGACACTGCTGTGACAAATCCTCAAATACAAAAACTCGTGTCATCTGAACTGACGCAACAAAACATGAAACCAATGTTCTCATCTCAAAAGTCTGAAAAGGAACTTTCAGAGTCTGAATCAATAGCTTCTAAGTCTAGTACTGATCCATCAAACTTAGTGGGAACAAAAGTTAATGAAGCACATTCAGCTGAATCTCTCCATGCCAGCAACGCTTCTCTAAAAAGATCCGGCGATGATAAAAAACCTGAAAAGGTCAGCAATGAGCAACTTAATAAAATTACATCTAAAGAACCTATTGAACGAAAATCAAGTGGATCAGGATCTGAAAAGAAAACTAGAGGGTACGGTGGAGGTAGCGGGTATGCCGTTTACACGAGAGGCTGGGGCCCGCGGCGGCGGTCGAACCGCAGCTCCCGGTCCAACAACAGAGCCAGCGAGTCCGACGGCTCCACAGACGGTGCACCCACTGCAGACCGTAAGGAAAGACGAAGGGCGCCCCGTAGCCCGCGCGGACCTAAACATTCGCAGGATAAACCTGATGACGTCAATCGACACCTACCGGCAGATCAAGCCGCTCCTTCCACAGACGGTATCGACAACAGAACTGAACCTTTTGCGCCACGCGGACAGCCGTCGCGCCGCGGACGAGGAGGGTTTCAAGGCACTACACGTCCTCCTGCGCCCGCTAAAAGAGTGGCCGGATACGGTCCTCCTAACACTAAAAGTCCTTTTAGTCAAGCTTCTAGAGTAAAAGATAATGAAGATGTTAAAGATGGTTCTCAGGTCGATGACAAATTAAGAGGAAACAATAAACCTCGTGCCGGTTCGTCCACGGGCAGGGGTCGCGATCGACGCCCCAAAGGAGCGGGTGCCCCGCACAGCGGCGAGGATGAAAATTGGGAAACTACGTCTGAACATTCCGAAGGTGGTGGCACGTCCGGCCGCCGTCGTTCTGTGGCCGATAGGCAAGGTGGGCAATCTCAGAAAGGTTTGGGAGGTCGCAATCAAAATTCTGGCAACCGTCAGAATATTGGGCGAAACACTCAAGGTGTTAAAAAAGATGCTACCGGTGATAATAAAACCACTGATATTACAGAGGCTATGACTGATCTTAAGTTATCGACTGTTAAGAAAGACGACGATATTGTGGACGATGGATTCCAAGAAGTCCGAAACAAAAAGAATTCGAAAGATGCGAGGGGTCCTACGAAGGAAGAGAATCAACATCCTAAACAACCCAGATCTCATTCGAATCAAGGTGGTGGCAGAAATGGGTCGTCCACGAGAAATCCAAACGACAAATCAAATGCGCGAGGTTCAGCCCCGGTTTCTAATAAATCTGGTTCACAATATGATCGACCTCGCCAGGCTAATTTGGCACCACGTTTTGTCAAACAGAGACAAAAGCAGCAGATGGGTTTGGTTTCCAGCTTTGGGCCAGATACTGGGGCGGCGCCACCCCCACCACCTGTAAATGCTTGGGATAAGCCTATATCACAGACACTACGTGGAAACGTGGAGGAACCAGTGGAAACAGTCGAAGCTAAAACGACTCCATCGAGTCAGCGGAGCACACCGGGTGACGCTCCGGCCGAAACGAAACCTGCCCAGCCCGCAACATGCGCTCCTGCAGCTGACATAACTGGTGTTCTTGACGGGACAACACCTCCTGTTGAAACAATTATATTTGAGAATACCAATTATAAGACTACGACACCTGAGGAAACTATACAACAAAAGTATCAACTCCCAACCAGTATTCCTAAAACTCCATCTGAGGAAATCAATGCTGAAATGGAGAATCGGCCGCTAACATTCAATGGCGAAGTGAGGCCGCGACCAAGATCAATCCAAGAGCTTATATCTGATAGACCGGTGACCGACGGAGATGGTTCTGGTTTAGGACTTCAGATGCCCTTCGATACATCACAAAAGCCGGAGGATTCCTCCGACATGAAACTCGATTTCGCTTTTGATTCCGATCTCGGACAACTAACAGAAGATAAATCCGCGAAATCTCTTGGCTTACCGCGCGGCGTGCACATGAGCACATCGAATACAATCTCCCCGCTGGCGGCCGATCTCAATTTAAAAATCGCCAGTGTCAAAAAAGTTTGGGAGATGCCCGCCGTGGCCGAGGGAGGCGAGGATATACAGTTCGCCGGATTCGAAGAGAACAATACGGAGACCGCGCCTCCGAACGTTTGTAAGGTGAAGCCGACGCAGCAGCTGCAGTCGCCGCCGCCGCAGCACTACAACCACGTGGGCTACCAGGGCGGCTACGGCGGCCTGTCGGTGCCGTCGCCGCCCGCCGTCATGTTCAACTCGTCGCAGCAGCTGCTGGGCTCGTCGCAGCAGCTGCCGCAGCAGGGCGGCCTGTACGGCGCCTTCCTGGACCAGAGCCGCGGACAGTTTGGAGGCTTCCCCGGCACCCCCTACGGCGCCGGCTCCGGTGGGCCCTACAATTATCAACCGCCGCCCGATATGTTCCAAAGTCTACCTAATCAGTATCGCATGGTAAGTTACTATTTCAAATAACATAAAACCAATTGTGTCGTATATTTGTGTAATCAATAACATTAAACTTTTGTTACTCGTTCAGGCCGCAGCCGCAGGCGGTGGTGCAGCGTTCGGACAGTCGGGCCAACTGGGTAATAGTCCCAGTACTGTTCTAATCTCGAGCACTTCTAATTCTCTCATGTCAGCCACTGTCAAGCCTTCCACTCAACAGATAGGCGCTATTGGTGCGTATAACCATGTCACAGATGAGAAAACAATTTAGGAAAGATTAACCCAATAAAATAGTTCGGTGGAATGTATAATTCGATTAATTGGAATAGGTTTAACAATTTCATTAGTCCCAATATGGCTGAATATTGACATCGAATCTCTTGGATTTTTGGATGATCTTCACCGTCATGCAGATTCTGTCTCTACAGATATTATTATTATGTTGATTTCAAAGGCAGACAAAAATAATCCGTAACGTCATGTTAAGTACCCCCGTTATTAGTATTTGTCGAACATTTTTAAACCGCCCCGTGATTCACAGGCAGCAAAGGCGGCGGCGTCGGTGGCGTGGGAGGCGTGGGCGGCGTGAGCCAGTACCAGCAGCAGTACCTGGGCTACTCGACGCCCGTGGGCGACGCGCCCTACTCGCTGCCCGGCCTGCTGCCGCGGCCCGCGCCGCCCGCCAGCTCCTACTACTCGCCCTACCAGCCGCCCGCCGCGCCCGCGCCCACCTACCCGCTGCAGTTCACGCAGCCCGCGCAGTCCGGCGCCTTCGGCTCGCAGTTCCTGTCCTCGCAGCTGCAGGTCGCCGCCGCCGTGCAGCAGATGCAGGTACGATCACTATCCTACCCATATACTATATAAACATACACGCACGCTGCTCATCGGAACTACCTATTATTGAGCCGAAATTTGGAAGAAGTAGTTAGAGGATGCCTTTTCTCCTTACAGCAACAATACCGAGCGCCCCTCCAACAACAATACGCGCCGCCACAACAGCGGCCCCCGCCCCAGCAACTCAAGAGTCCTCTACACGAGCACGCCAATGGATTCGCTCCGCTGTGCGACGCCGCTTCGCCCACGCCCAAGGGAGTCAGCAAGCCGCAGAAGCCGCCGCACTCCCCACCGCAGCACAAGTACCACGCGCCGCCCCCGCATCCGCCGCCCTCTCACACGCCGCACCAGCACCATCAGCAACAGGTGAGTGCCCACACGGGAAACCGGAAGCGATCGATGTGACACGCACATCATCCACAATTGCCGGTCGCGTTCGACTTAACCGATCGTTATACTCGTGTTGCATCGAAAATATCTCTTCGGTGTCTTAAGATCGTATAATTGTTGGGACAGATGGTGAGCGGCGGCAACAACGGTCGGTGTGGCGGCGGTGGCGGCGGCGGCATGGCGCGCGGCGGCATGGTGGCGCCGCGCTACCCCGCGCCCATCGGGCAGCGGCCCCACGCGCCCGCGCTGCCGCTGTACCGCGCGCCGCCCGCGCCCGCGCCCGCCCCGCCGCCCGCGCAGCGCCACCACGCGCACGCGCCGCGCGCCGCGCTCTACTACCAGCAGCAGCCGCGCAGTGAGTATCGCGCCGCCTAGTGCCGCGACCCGCGACCCGCCCCCGTCGACTACGCGCGGACCGCCCGCACCGGCCGGCCGGTGGGCGCGAGAGGTGGCGAGTGATTGATCGTTGCACTTGCAGACGGCGGCGCGGGCATGGCGGGCATGGCGGGCATGGCGGGCGGCGCGGGCGGCGAGCGCGCCGCGGCGAGCGGCGAGGCGGGCGGCGGCGAGGAGGGCGGCGAGGGCGCGGCGGAGGCGGCCGACGCGAAGCCCGAGTGAGGGGCGCCGCCCCCGGACCCGCCGCCGGACCGGCGTCCAGACGTCGACTTTACATTTTCGGTATTATGATTAGGACGTAAATTATGGAAGTGATTCTGAGCCGCTCCGATCGACGCGCCGGCCGCGGGCCGTCGAGGCGGCCGCGGACACGCGGCGCGCGCCGTTCGTACGTGAACGTGGCGGTCGGACGGCCATCCGGCTCCTCGACTGTTAAGATTAAGTATATAAAATATAGACGCGGCCGGTCGCCGCGCGCCATGCCCGCCATGCCCGCGGCGGCCGGACTATACTGCGAGGACGACGCGTCCTCGACCGATGCTGCCTCGAGACCTCTCATTAGTGAATATGTAGCTGCGGTTTTGCAGAGCGAATGTCGATGCGATGTAACCGAGTAATAAATGTAATTTGGAGCGCGGACGACCGAGTTGCCCTCGGCGCGTCTGCCGATCGACGCGGATTGACGCTCCATGTATCATAATCAATTATTATTATATGCGAATAAAATTACATAATATGACCGACTCAGTTTTTTATTTCGTATTGCCTACTTCACAAAGCCTGCCTCACCACTGAATAAAAAAGGCAGCTACGCACAAATTAAATGTTTGGTACACAACTATAGATGTAAAAAAACCGATTTAAAACGTTTAAAATAATTTTTTGCCGTTTTAAACCCCAAATATCCCATTTAAACCGGTTTAAAACTCGCGAGGCCGTATGTTACAGTAACGCAGACGGAACGCGAAGAGTATAATAATAAACGAGAAGAGTATAATAAGAAAATAATAATAAACGATACCAGTAACATAGAGTTGAGTTGACTTAATACCTCCACAATGTGGTGGTGTATGGCCACTGAAGCCTCTGACTACCCCCAAATGGGGATAAAAGTCGTGACTATATTTTTTATTTCTAATAACAAAAACACATTTTTTAAATTTGTTGTCTGTTGTCTGGATGTTTGTTTCGGATAATCACCGAAACGGCTGCACTGATTTTGACAGGAGTTTCACTGGCAGATAGCTGATGTTATAAGGCTACTTTTATTTTAGAAAAAATACTTAGGGTTCCGCGTGAACGAACTGGACCCACCAAGATACTGACATTGCTGACCGCATTTCCTACGTAAATGGAAAGTGTCATTTGATAAAGGTATACAGTGATGTTTCAATGATATAATTGAATGTACTAAATAAAGAATAGATTAATAAATTAAAGATCATCAGTGGCATAACTCGATGACATCTTTTATTACAAGTACTATGTGGGTACTAAAGTATAATTAACCCAAACTGTACCGGGCCCGAGCGCGTTTTCAAGGTGACTTTAACTAACTGAAATAAATAAAACTACTGCCTTATAATTATATTTTTTAACATGTACCCAGCATACAGCACTTGTACATTAATCTGCACCAGAACATAGTTGCCAATATCATTACTAAGTACGAGTACAATGTGGCGTCTCTAGGGACTGTACGGATGTTTTTGGGGAATTTTAATTAACTGAAATAAATGAAACTACTGTCTTATAATAATATTTTTTGGCATGTACATAGCATACAGCATTAGTACATTAATTTACAACAGAATATAGTTGCCGATATCATTACTAAGTACGAGTACACCGTGGCGTCGCCAGGGAGTATGCTACCCAGCGGCGCCACCTAAAATGTCAAATATCTCGTTACCTCGTGAAGGTACATCTATAAACGATATAAGTACATTATGGACATTAAGGGTACATCATTTTCTACTATGATTGGTCACTATTTATCATGGTGGCGCCGCTGCAGAGTATCACACAAAATCAGTAAAAAAATATGCAGACAAGGCCGCTATTAAATACATATACAGATGGATTTGAAATCACGCACATACTTTTAAACTATGACTCTACACATGATTCAGAATATTTTGGAATAATAAATAAAATAAAAAATCCACTGAAAAAAAAATTATTGCTCTTGTAAGCAAACCAGTTAACTGGGCAATATTTTTTTATCAATTGATTTGTTAATTAATATTCCCAAAATATTCCGAATCATGTGTAGAATCACCGTTTAAAATAATGCCCATGTTTGCAGGCGTGTTTCTAGCGAGGCGATCGATCAACGCGCTCACAAATCGTCAGTCGGATAGCGCCCTAAAGCGTGGATAAGAACAAAATTGCTTCACGAGTCACGACAAAAAGCAATACGTATTTGGCCGCGGGCCAAAATAACTTTGCCCCCAACTGAGGAATACATGCAGAGTGTAGTAGTAGGTAATTCGTCCACCCCGACGGCGCCACACTCCATTAATGAAGGGGCATCGCTACGACACCATTTTATATCTCATTGTATTTCCTGTAAAGATGGGGATGGATAAGAGAATTGACTGGAAAAATATTACTATGAGAGTACTTTCGCCTAGGTTCTCCCGTGCTTGTAGGAAGTATCTGTTCTGTAGGCAATACTTAGAGGTGTGCTCACGTGCCCCTCGTGCGGGCGGTTCTTCAATAAGAAAATCGGATACGTCGGCCACACGAGAGCACACCTTCGTCAGGATAGCACTTAAAGCGGTCGCCTTAACCGAAATCGGTTGGATTGGCATCATATCATCATCATCACCCAGCTAAACTATACTAATCTGCACACACCATTGAATTTGATACGAAACGAAACGCTTATAAAATTGCTAATCATAAAATATCTAGCATAGTCTTAAAATATGTAACAATGAATAAAGTTATGTTACGAAAAATAAAATTCCCCATTTTTAGAACCACCTACACACAACCAATTTGAAATCCCCGCAATTTGGGGAATTCCCTGCGCAACACTGCTGCTCCACCCCGGTTATCAGCCCCAGCCGGAAGACGTTGCTGATTGACCCTGCTGAATAACTTCCGTACATCACGGATTACTTTATTCTATGCAACACGGTCACCCGAGATCCGCCTCCAGTGACCACAGCCACCGAGCATAATAACGCTACGCCCACTGCAGCATCCTACCCAGTCCAGAGTCATTTATGTACCAAGAGCTGGCTGATATACTGGGTGAAATCGAAATCGTGGACAATATTTTAAACGGTGATTCTACACACGATTCAGAATAATTAGGAAATATTAATCAACAAATAAATTGATAAAAAATTATTGCCCAGGTAAGGTATAACAGTAAAATGGTCTGCTTATTTGCTTACCTGAGCAATATTTTTTATCAATAGATTTTTTTATTTATTTTCCCTAAATATTCTGAATCATATGTAGAGTCATAGTTTAAAATATTGCCCACGATTTCGATTTCACCCAATATAAATAACGACTCCATGATTGTATTCTCGTAAGGGTAATAAGGTTATAAAGGTGTTGTAGGTAAATACCTACATCTACCGCCGGCGTATTATCCATCCTGCAAACAGCAATCTGCTGACCTCATACGTAAGTTCCATAGGCCGTGTAATATATTATTATCATCGAATGCATCGATGCTATGCGATAACGAATCGATAAATTAATCATAAATAATAAATAGTTACTTATCGCTTGTTATGGTTCGTATGATAGATTAACGATAATAATTAATTGCTATATATCCTGATACCTACCTTTTTTATAAGACTTCGGTGGCAAAAAAGCGTACGGCCCGCCTGATGTAAAGCAGTTACCGAAAACCTACCAAAAAAGAAAAGTACCAATAAATGGATAAGTGTTTCTATGTAACTGACTGAGCATCAGGGTAACACGTGATAGCTATAGCTCCGTGCAAAAAACGCTTATAAAACTTGCCAAATGCATCTCTTTCCAAGCGGGGAAGCACGGGTAAATCTAGTAAAGTCAACAGCTTTTCGTTGTAAAGGAGATACCTAGAATGGGTATAATAAGTATAACCCACTGCTATAATAACCTTCGATAAGTATAATCAATTATTGACTCCGGAGATAACAGTAGGTAGTTCTTTGAAACATAAGCACCGAATTCAACAACAACTACCTATTTGACAAGAGGAATTATTATGGGTAGATACCTAGCTACATTTGCATAGCAGAGTTTAAAATAATCTATACTCTATACGTACCTACTAATATTATAAATGCGAAAGTAACTGTCTGTCTGTCTGTTACGCTTTCACAACTAACGCTGAATCAATTTTGATGAAATTTGGTATGGATATAGATATGATATGACCTTCAAGCAGAACATAGGCTACTTTTTATCCCGGAAAAATGTTAGGTTCCTGTGGGATTTTAAACTTAACGCGGACGAAGTCGCGGGCAGAAGCTAGTTCTAAATACGTCAATAGACGTGTCTACAACATGCACATGCCGCGCGAGGCTGCTCATCCACATGCCTCGCGAAGCACGACGTTTGCCTCAGTCGCATGCCGCGCGAGGCAAGCGGCGAGGCAACTGACACTCTAGACAGGGAAAGGTATACCCGATCAATCAGTTTGACACGTTTGACATCGTTCTGTCTCACGACTGCCAAACTAGGCGAGGCAAATGTGAGTGCTCAGGTGAGGCAGGGCGCGCATTTGCCTCACGTGAGGCAAGTCAAACTTGGCGAGGAAAATTTTCCTCGCGCGGCATGTGACACTTCTGGACGTAGCTAATGGCGGCGTCTTCACCAGGCGCATGCCTCGCGCGAGCACTCACTTTTGACGTCGGAACGCATAGACGTAATGTCATAATATGAGTGCTCGGGTGAGGCATGCGCGCCATATGGACACATCTAATTAGATGTGTCCATATCGCGCGCATCGTCGCGCGAGGCATGCGCGGCATGCGCCTGATGAAGACGCCGCCAATGAATTTTAAACTAGGTACTTTAAAATGGTGAGTACCTATTAGAATTATTAAGAGGACAGTTCATGACGGGTCAACAGCCAGACAGGGATGCAGTGCAAGCATCCCCGTCTGGTTGTGGCTTTGTTCCACTCCTGCTAGCGGCGGCGCGGCGCGGCGCGGCGGGCGGCGGATGGCGCGGCGCGGCTGGCCGTTTACCCCGACGCGACAGACAATGCTACAAATTCACTTTGTTTTCAATCTGTCGCTGAATTCCTAGGTATAACAAAAACAATTAAGATGTCTTAAGTTACATTTTTTAAATGAAGGCTTAAGGCGCTACTCATCCTCCGAGCGTTTTGGCTCTATTTATTCCAATTTCTTTGGTCTACACCAGGGGTCGGCAACCTGCGGCTCGCGAGCCACATGCCTCTTTGGATGTGATGCTGCGGCTCTTTATAATTCCATACGCAAATATTATTTATTTTATAAAAAAAAACATTTAAAAATAGTTTTGAATCGATTAACGAGGTTTAGGCACTATTTCTATCTCTCAGCCACTTGTACTCGCTTTTCACTGCACTCCTCCCCTGTGACACGCGTCGTCACTGTCGTCAGTCCGTGAAAAACCAGTTGAAAGAGTTGGAGGTCCAGAAATGTTTTTACGTAACGCAACAAAAGTGGTCAGCTTTAAAAGAAATGCCGCGAATTGAGGCATTTATATTCGACGTATGGAATAGTCTTCCAGATTGCTACAGCGAGGTGAAGAAGTTGGCATTTGGAGGGCTGACTATCTTCGGACCGACTTATTAGTGCGAGCAAGCGTTCTCTTGCATGAATATAAAATATAATTTAAAGTAAAGTAAGAAACATTTTTTGTGGCTCTTTAAAAACTTTGTGTAAATGTAAATTGTAATTTTTGGCTCTTCCGACTCAAAAGGTTGCCGACCCCTGGTCTACACTGTACCTACCGAGCATAATAATAATAATAATTAAGTAGATATATTACTCACACACAATATTAATATTCACATACAGTGATACTGCCGATAGTGTCTTCAATTTCCTCTTGTTTATTTACTAATGTGCAACATTTTGATTACTGGGAAAACACATTCGCTAATGAAATCCGTTATCGTTCGCATTACCCGTGGGTGGATTTTATGTAGGTACTTGGTCAGAAGAGCCAAGTGCGTGGGAATATTTAGGTATTTATCTATCTTCTTTCTTTTCAATAATACTTACCATAGGTACCTATGTACAATAAGTTAGAACTAAGTACCTACACCTAGTAGGTATGTTAGCATATTATTCATTAACTCTGTCTGTTTATGTAGGTATGTACTTGAAACGATAAATGCATGAAATTGTTAAAGACGTTTCACGAAGGTCCATTTAATTAACGTTGCTAACGAGACCAGCCGTCAGCCTGCATAGGTACTATGTACTAAGTAATTTGTTATGTAGGTACCTTACCACATACATTGACGTATTATTTTAGCAGATATGGTACATTCTAACATCGCAATCACAAAATCGTGCTCAGTGCACATGCAGCGAAATTCACACATCTGCGTTGTTACAATTAACTTATTAAAGCCGTCAGCATTATTTACCAGAAGATGAGCCGTATTGGCAATACCTACTTGTTACACGACTGCCCAAAAAAAGGAGTGTATATGTGTTTAGGGTTCATGTATATATGTATGTATGTACATATGTATGTGAGATTCTTTATTCCACCATAACTTATTAATGCCTGAACTGAATTGGATGTATGGGGTATCGTTAGAATCCTTACATCATTCCGGGTAACACTGGGTATATTATTTTTGAAAAAAATCAATGTGGTGGCATTATGGCCCAAAATTCAAATGTGAATAAAAAATTGTTTTCTTCCATTATTACAATATGGGTATCAAATTGAAGGCCTTGATGTGCACATTTCAAAAATATATAATTTATTGGCATAACTTAACATAGGTAGGGTGTACATGTAAAACGAACTTTTCATTTTTGGCTGCTGTCACTAAAATGCATAATATAAAAATATTTTTTTTTTTTTTTTTTTAATAGCCTATTTCGTTTCCCACTGCTGGGCAAAGGCCTCCCCTTTTTTCCTCCACGCATCCCTATCTTGGGCTTGTTGTGGCCACGTTTTACCCGCAAAGGTGTTTAGATCGTCGCACCATCTGCGCCTCGGTCTGCCACGACGACGGCGACCATCTTCTGGCGTCCAGGTGTTAATGCGATTTACCCACCTTTGCGGGTCCATTCGTGCCACATGGCCGGCCCAATCCCACTTCAGCTTTGCTGTTTTCTCGCCCACGTCAGTAATTCGGGTAATGGAGCGCAGGGTGGTGTTTCTGACGCGGTCCGTCCGTTTAACACCTAATATGCTATAAATAATTTAAAAAAAATTAAAACACGACTGCCCTGCCAAAAACGAACTAAAAAGTATAAAACAAGTGCAGTGTCATTGCAGTCGGGGGAACTCTTAAATTAAAAAGTGTTCCACACAACGGTCCCCCGACTGCAATGACACTGCACTTGTTTTATACTTTTTGGTTCGTTTTTGGCAGGGCAGTCGTATTTTAGCCGGTTCGATTCCCGAGTGTGGCAACCGAGTTTTCAAAAATATTTGAATGCAGTTCGTATTGTTTTTAAAATAAAAATGAAGTCTTCATTCAGTAAAATTCTCTATCTACAATATTTAAGGTACTTCCCCTCCATGTGGCAAAGTTTTGGGACACCCTGTATATATATTATTTTTTTATGTGTGTTCGCGGATTACTTCGTCGTTTATGAACCGATTTTGATGATTATTTTTTTGTTGGAAAAGAGATATCCCAGCGGTGGTACCATGATAAGGAAACCAGGATCTGATGATGGCATCCCAGAGAAATCGAGGGGAACCTTCGAAAATGGTAGTGTCGACTAGTGCGTTTGTTAATTTTTTCCTTAAGTATTCTAAAGCACTACTATTTAATGAAGGTCTGGAGTCGATCTGATGCTGGGGCCGAAAGACAATCGAGGGAACTCCTCAACGATTTACAGCAATTACCTGGTGTTTGGGCTTGATTAATTTGTATTGATGAGAACTTTACACCTAGATGGGTTGTGACTGTCATTAGGGGTCTGATGATGAAGACGAAGGATAGTCAAGGGAACTCCTCAACGTTTTACAGTAGCTACCTTGTGTTTGGACTTAATTCATTTCTAATGATGAGAACTTTGCACTCATATGGGTTATAAGTGCCATTACAGGTCTGATGATGGAGACCATAGAGTCGAGGGTATTCCTCAACGATTTACAGCAGTTACCTTTTGTTGGGCTTACTGCATACGGTTCAATATGCCAAAATGTTCACTGGTATGGCGCCACTAAAAATCGTGAAATAAAATAATTTTTATAAAAAAAAACAACCGACTTCAAAAAAAAACCTGGAGCACTAAAAAGCCTAAAATAATATTTCTATCACCACCTCTGCCTACCCCTTCGGGAAAACCAGACGTGATGGTGTGTTATCGAGTATTTGGAGTCGGTGCCAATCTATCTTCTTACTTTTATAGTAGGTAGACTTGGCATACTAAGATTGGCACCGACTCCAAATACTCGATAACACACCATCACGTCTGGTTTTCCCGAAGGGGTAGGCAGAGGTGGTGATAGAAATATTATTTCAGGCTTTTTAGTGCTCCAGGTTTTTTTTATGTTTTTTATTCAACATTATTTTCCGCGAGCGACTGAGTCTCACTGTGTCCATGGACTCCGTTAGTCACGTGTCTCCCTCTTTCTTGGTAATGTCTTTGTCTATGTAGCTATCCTATCCCGACTAGGTATTTGTTTGATCCATATTTTATAGTATTTTTGATGGATAGCTCTATAGTGTTTAGGACAAAGGTGAATTGTCGCTCATAACATTAGGACGCATTTAGGTACTTGTCTACTGCTATTATGCGCTTTATTTTTAATGTCAATCTTCTCAGTGAGAACTTGCAACAACAAAGCGTATTGTTTACCACGTATTTTAGGCTGCGGATTTAGGTAGGTATGTAGGTAGTTTTTCTTTTTAGGCTCTGTTGCAAAATCATCAGATAACTTTTATCCACCAAATAAATGGCGTTTTGTAATGTTTTCCATAGAATACCGATCTGTAGAAAACGCCATATACCTATTTATTTGGCGCATAAAATTTATCTGTATAACGCTATTGAAAAATATTTCTATTTCTCTGTGATTTCCACTTACCTATATCTATGTACTACCTACCTAATATGTATTCCTCTGTAAGTAGGTATGTATTATACATACTACTACTGTTCAGAAACTGTGTACTGTGTGTACTGTACAGAAATATGCTAGTTTATTTCGATGAAGGCAAAACTAAAAATAAGAATGATTATACCTACTAATGCCTTTAGTGAGAACCTTATCATAATGTTAATTAGGTATATTTATTTTAGATTAGAAAAACCGCAAATGACTAGCTATTATATTTGCCTCTACGTAAATGAAGTAAATGAACCTACCTAAGAATACCTACTACAGTGGTATGCATAACCCTTGGTACAAAATGACAGTAGGTAGGTAGGTACCTCAAACCAAAAGTACATAGACACAATCTTACTTAAGTATTCGTAATTACTTAAATCCCAATTAGCTGAATAGGTTTAATTGAGCTTATTGCTGCTCCAGATTAGCAGTACAAAATAGGTACCAGCAGTGCAGCGATGAACGCCGCAGCCCGCAACCGGCCAAACAACCCGACGACAAAGCAAAGCCCAGCCTTTGTGTTGGGTGAGAGTGATTCAGAGGCAGAGGCCACTGTACCGGAATATCTAGCTAGAGTACGCTGGGTACGACCGACGACCAACGACGACAAGTCAACAAGTCGCTCTGATGCACTCGCACGCACGCACGGGCACGACACTCGAGTGAGTCTCGCTCGACAGTCGACAGTGCTCGACAGTCAGTTCGCCGCGCGACACACGCGAGCGCGAGGTCCATTCCTCCAACGGTTGCTCAACGCGAACTCACGTACGATAGGTACTTTCACTTCGTTAGTAAATAAACAATAAAAAAACACAACTCTAAAATTTCAACAAATTTTCGTAACTTTATGGTTATTCACGTTGAAATTACCCAGTTGTAGTGTTTATTGAAGTAATAGCATCGGTTAAATAGATGATGGTGTGTTTTTTACAGAACAATGAGTTGCAATTGAAAATATCACAGTAACAGCGCATATTGAAGGAGATTTGTCTGCCGTGAGTTATTATTACGTGGAATCGGGGTGTGTTAAGCATTAAATTAGCTGAATGGTGGGCACGGTGCGGAGAATAACAACTTGATTATACTCAATACACACAATGGGGAAAGATTATGGTAAGTACCTACGTCTGTCTCTTGAAATTTTCAGAAATATTTTTCTTATTCTCCAAATTAAAACTGATACTTATTTATATACTTTCTTACGATTAGTGATTTTGAAATACATGTTTTAGTATGAATCGTAAAGTAGGTATATCTATAATAGGTATATCTTTGATACGGTTAAAACTTGTAACTACCCACTAAAGTTACCGGAAGTTAGAACTTAGTTAGGTTTGTGGGAGAACACATAAACAATTTTTGCTCATTTATGTGGTTTGTTTTCATCTATTTGTAATCCTCAATCATCTAAGAAAAGGCTATTCTGAATTTGGTCCCCTTGCCTTGAAGTGAATTTCAATCGGATAGAACCCGCGACTATTCGGTGCAGAATTCCGAGCGGCCTGCCTATAGGTACGCACAAACCACAAAATAATTCTTCAAATAATTTCGGAATAGGTAGTAATAAGTACCTAATTGGATGATTTGTACTTAATATCTAAAATTCTGTATTTAATACTTACGTCTTTCTAAACAAACCTAACCTAAAGGTACCTACAACTTGCTTGAAAGTAGGTAGGTACCTACTTACCTATTTATTGTGTTGTTAGGTATTTCGAAATTTATATTAGTGAACTAGTACAGTCATTTGGGTTCCCAAAATAATACAAGTCAAATAAAGTTGAGGGAAATCTTTAGAATCCAACCTTGACATAGATAGCCTCTAATAAAAATATCAATAGGCATTTTTAAAAGTGGTTTAAAAACAGGATTTTACATAGATATCCTAACATAGTATATCTGCAAAACACAATGTAAATTAGTAAATAATTAACAAAGAATTTGTAAAAACTACCTACTTACTTGCGAAAGCATGTAACAAACGACATACCTAAGTAACGACACACAAATCTATTATGATTTTGGAGCAAATACCTATTATTATGTTGACTTTATGATTAGAACCCTGACGTCAAATGATATTTAACACCATGTGATATCAGCGATAACTTAATGTACCTACCTATCTGCCCCATCCTAAGTGCCTACACCACTGGCTACTTGTCTAGTAAGTAAGTACATATATATATATATATATATATATATATATATATATATATATATATATATATATATATAACGTCACGACTTTTATCCCCATTCGGGGGTAGTCAGAGGCTTGAGTGGCCATACACCACCACATTGTGGAGGTATTAAGCCAACTCAAAGCCCACGTTTCACCAGATAGTCAGAACCCAACGTGACAGGTGGTGAACCTTGTCGCCGTGTAAACAGGAACTGACTATTACCTAATCCCGGGGGATAGGTAGGTTTCCTCACGATGTTTTCCCTCACCGTAAGCGAACTGTAAATTATGCACATTGATGAAAATTCATCCATTGGTGCATGCGCCACCGGGGATCGAACCTGGGACCTTCTGATTGATAGCCCAACGTGTTCGCCCCTAGGCTACAGTCGCTTCAAACATAAGCACATTATTACATTTAGTTGTAAGTAAGTACATTAGGTTTAGATTTTCGGTGAAATTTTATACCTATGGCTGGCTACATACAAAAAACTTGTTCCTCATTCGCGTAAGTTATACCTATCTACTTGCCTACAAGTTTGGTGAAATTGTAAAGGTGTGTTCGTTTTAATGAATATACTGGAAGGTCCAAGTAATCATGTCGATTAAAATTTACTAATTTGAATAATAAGCTAAGTGTTCGTTATTCCGCTATTATTTTTAACCTCTACCTACTAAGTTAATAGTGTGCAGTGGAATTAAGATTTCTAATCAGTCAAGTTGGAACTATGTGAGCGTTAAACGTATTGCTAGAATATTATTGCTCGAAATACAGTGTAAATTGTTTTTAAATAAGAGTAATGGGTACGTATAACATTATGGTGATCATTTTCTTTCATTTGTGTGGTGTGATTCCACCATTAGCTGAAGTAGGTACCTACCTACCTAATTACGTTTTTATTATTTTTTCGTAATTCTAGGTAGGTAAAATAAAATCACCATGCTTATCAATGCACGTTAGTACCTATATAGTACGTCTTTTTATACTTGTCCTATTTGGTAAGCAAATATGGCGTCCAGCGGGGCGATTGCGTAACTTTTTGTCAATGTTTCAATTGGTTTCGTATATAATTGACACAGGATGAACGAAACCAATTGAAACATTGACAAAAAAGTTACGCAATCGCCCCGCTGGACGCCATCTTTGCTTACCAAATAGGACAAGTATAAAAAAACGTACTATACCTATTTAATTGTTTTGTAAAATATTTTCTCTGGAACAGTCGAGCATTCTTTCCCCTCCCTCTGTTCCACTCCCCTTTACGTCGGAATCGTGCGGGCGATGCCTTTGGTATTTCAAGCATCTATAGGCTACGGTAAAATCAGGCGGGACGTACGCTTGTTTGCGACCTTAGTAACATAAAAAACATAGATATCCTTTTTTTTCGTCTGACATATGGTTCCACCCATGTACCTACCCAGAGTTCGGCAAACATTATTTACAATTTATTAATTGCAATTGTATTTAATTGCTTGTGGAAGTCACAATTAACAACTAATTGTGATTTGTTTGAGATTGACAAACAAATTGCCCAACTCTGCTAGGTCCTATGTTCATCTGCATCGAATGAGACTCGCATAAGGGGGCGTCCATAAATTACGTGAGGCATTTATGGGGGGGAGGGGGTCGAGCAAAATCTCACCAAATCTCACGTGGGGGAGAGGGGAGGTCTCGGCAAATCTCACGTATTTATATTTTATTTTTCCGCATGAACCAGTGTAAAATTGCAAGAAATCTGGTTTAAATTAAGTTTCTTTTTTAACTTTAACTTTTTTTTGTTAAATTATTACGTAAAACATTTTTCTCCTCTAGAATATAGCTTTCCAAAAATCTCACGTGAGGTTAGAGGGGGAGGGAGGGGGTCGAGCAATATCTCACGAAATCTCACCAAGGGGGGGGGGGGTCGAAAAATCTCAAAAATCACCTCACGTAATTTATGGACGCCCCCTAACCTACGGACGTCACAGACAATTCGTGCGTTAGTGCTATACAAGGGTATGGTTTCTGTTCCATTCCATAATATAGCCTGCCTTAATGATTCTGCGTTTTAATCGATTGCTTATCAGAGTCAGGTACATAGGTATTAGCTGTAGGCTAGTAACAACAACTTAACCTACTACAGGCCACTTTTACCCCTATGGCAGCTAAACTAAGAACCAACAAAATAAAAGAGAAAACGTTAAAAATACCTTCATTACCAATATAGGTATTACACAATAATATAACCAGCTACTTTACCTTTTTACTTACGACTACCTTATTATTTTGTTTTTGCTATGAAATTCCGAGTCTATCTGGGTCTGTCAATTTTACTTACGTCTACAGGTGTAGACGAACTTGCAGCAAGTATCGCTTCTAAAATACACAACACACATCGATTGAACAGTTAAATCGATTAGCATTCGCGTTTTGTTCGCAATGATCGTGATCATGATGACTCATTGGGAGATTCTCCGTACGTGTGGAGGTTGGAAGGTTATTGTTGCGTTCACGTGTGCACTTACACGAATGTGTGTTAGTATGTACATAGAGTACCACTATCTTACCAGAGGGCCTACTCTTTTTACAAACTAAAACTAAATTTCGGACGAAATTCGCGTATTTCGTACTACGTTTCGTTTAGATTCGACGACGACGAAGACGTCAAACAATTTTCGTTCGTAAGAAATGTCGAAATCAATGAGAAATGTAGTAGGATATACGCAAATTTCGGACGAAATTTCGTTTTCGTTTGTAAAAGAGTAGGCCCTCAGTATCGGACCACCAGTAGGTATTGTACCTACTTGTACCCAGTCGAGTGCGCGTGAACCTATTCCGCCGAGAAGATTATGTAGGAAGGAACTTATGCGATGCGGTTCGATGTTTTAGCCTGGTTAGGTACTGCAAACTCGCACTTACTAAACAATACTACAACGAGTTCTCCTCTTTCAGAAACCTCAAAAAAAGGATAATGAATAAATTAGCTGGAATACCTATTATCTACACTGCTTTTTTCTTCTGAGCCTTACTTTAACCTTTCTTTGATTTTATAACTGCGATAAAGATTATATTTACCTCTATATAGGTATATCTATCTTACCCCCGTTCTATACGGCAAGTAATTACTACCTATTTGTTAAGTCAATTCAATTCTAAACAAAAAGCCTGTCTCACAATCTCGTTTTAAAAAGATTTTCCATGTGTACAGTACCTATGACAATATTCTATAGAGAGTAGGTCAGAGTAGGTCAAAGCAGGATTGTGAGATAGGTTTTGTTGCGTAGAAATTACTTACCGCGGCTACAGACTCTCTAGGAGGCATGAGGAGGCGACGCGAGCACGAGAGTGTAGATTGCGCGCTCGCCTCCTCTTGTATGTCTCGCCTCGCCTCCGGCGTGCTCCGCTCCGTGTCGGTTTTTTTGACCGGAGTCAAAGGACGCGTGGCGGGAGGCGGGCGAACCAAGTGTTGGGAAAATTAAATTTCAGAACAATTAAAAATTTACAATTAATAATTGTTAATTTTTGGAAGTCACAATTAGTTAATTGTAATTGTGGCTTCCAGAATTTCCAATTTCCAATTAATTAATTGTAATTATGACTTCCAGAATTCCCAATTAACAATTGATTAACACGTTAACTGCCATTAAAAAAGTGCACTTTTCCATTCGGGCCATGGGGGACAATGTTGGGCGACACAGAAGCTTTCTGTTCAAGCCGTGTCTGACAACGTTGACCGCGCGTCAGGCCTGTATTCAAACCTCTCTGTTGCGCCGACGGACAGCGGTACCGAGATAATTCGCTTATAAGCTGACCCGCGCGGCCCCCTAGTTTATCCTACATAGCTTGGTTTTTGCAAGAGGCTTTGACTTAGAAATAAAGTGTTGATTTTTGAGACGCTATTATAAAATATTCTGGTTTCTTGGAATTACAATAAAATAAATTAACTTTTTATAGAAAAAGTAACTGTTTATTGAACTACATAATTAAAAAAAAACACAATTATAGCCTCTCTAGGGCAGTGAAACATATTATAAACCAAATTAAAACTTAAAAAAAAAACTTAACGTTTATGTAGGTACGTATAATTTTTTTACTCAAATAAAGGTTATAATGTTGTCATTATTTTGCAAACCTTCTTCAAGCAAAGTCGATTTTGCCGTCATGCAAAAGCCAGCAGGGAGCCAAAATATTACGTCCCTATTATCTAGGGAGACAAAATATAACGTGCCTATTATCTGAACACCATCGTGCCGTTGCCATGGAAACATCAGAAACAAGTATAGTTATAGTTCGTAAAAATAAAAATATAATTGTATTCATTTTTATACCTACTTAGCTAGTTTTGTTTAAACTAATAGACGCATTTTTTAGCAAAGCACTATACAAGCCTTGGTCCGCAATGACTACCGCTGGCCACGCTATGACGGCCTCAAGCTCAGCTTAGCTACGCTCTCGGCCTTTAAGCTTGGTCATCATTGCAACCCTTGCTGGCCGCGCTATAAAGCGCAAATTTTAGCTTGTCCATCAAGGGTTGCAATACTGACCGTGCTGTGGAAGCCTGGAGCTGCGCGGCGCCGCGCTTTCGGCCATCAACAACGCGGTCAGCAACACACTCATTACAGACCGTGGCAGTAATTTTTGGTTTTGCTCTTAGCTAGGTATTAAACATCCTAGGGTAGCCACCATGTTCTTGTAACACTGTTGGCACGAACGGCGGGTTTTACTTGAAGGGCCGTCTTTATTTCTACTGGGTGCTTTACTCTCGTTGATATAAACGTCATGTGCACGTCACTCATCGGGAATGACGACCACAGAGTACTATAATAATATAATATATTGTCAAAGAGATATATTGTGATCAAGACTGGAGCGCGCGGGCGATGAACAGGCGCGCGGGAGTCGCGGACGGGGGTGGGCGACAACGTGACCGCGCGGCCCTATTAAACGGATTTTCGATTTTTCGTCCGCTGAGGCCATGGGGGTCAATATTGTCCGATGCTTAATAACTCATAATAGAGGGTCAAAAATCATTCTGCGTCAACTAAGACATATTATTTACGTAATTATAACCATTATATAATAAAAAAACTATATAACAAAATTGAAAAAATTCGGGTATTTTTACTTAGCTTGGTGGGATAATTAAGCATCGCCCAACATTGACCGCGTTGGCGGTCAACGTGTTAATTGTATTTTTACAATTAACAATTAATTAATTGCATTTTTTACAATTAATCAATTGTATTTTTTACAATTAACAATTAATTAATTGTATTTTTTACAATTAACAATTAATTAATTGTAATTCTCCCAATTAACAATTTTTATTTACGTGGAGGGGGGGAATAGGAATGGGGTTGAGGGGGTAGAGGAAGAGTAGGGGGGATTTGGGATTCTGGCTCCATATACCTACCTACCTAAACACGCATTCACCGAAGTAGTATCTAATTCTATATGCCTATTTATCTATACATGCATCCACCTAAATAGATATCTGTGTACATGTACCTATTGTACGAGGCTAATAATTGTTAGATGTAATAGATTTTTTCACAGTTAAAAAAAATAATTGCAATTGATTTTAATTGAACCTCACAATTAATGTACTTTAATCTAAATAAATTAATTGCAGAGTGCAACAATTACGATTAAAAGTTTAATTGATTGAAAATTTAATCAATAATTAGTGCCCAACTCTGTCACTGAATAAAACGAGAGTGTGGATGGGTAGCACTCGTGTAGCCTCCGAGTGGCGCGTCTCACGCGAGGCCCTCCACAAGGCGTACTCGCGAGAGTGTATTTGCCCCATTAGATGTAATAGATTTTTTCACAGTTAAAAAAAATAATTGCAATTGATTTTAATTGAACCTCACAATTAATGTACTTTAATCTAAATAAATTAATTGCAGAGTGCAACAATTACGATTAAAAGTTTAATTGATTGAAAATTTAATCAATAATTAGTGCCCAACTCTGTCACTGAATAAAACGAGAGTGTGGATGGGTAGCACTCGTGTAGCCTCCGAGTGGCGCGTCTCGTGCGAGGCCCTCCACAAGGCGTACTCGCGAGAGTGTATTTGCCCCATTAAGAACAAGTATAAGTCACTTGCCTGTATTTACGGGGGTTATAATTCCAAAAAATTTGGAAACCGAGTAGTCAGTCAGTCCGACACACGCTAGACTCGAATAGAGATCGATATTTAAATCCCTAACGTAATATACATATACCTAGCACAGAATATAATATGTCCCTACCTACCGAGCTAGTTTACTAGGTACTTACTTATCGATTAATTTATTAAACCTACAAGGAAAATTAACGTTTTGTATTGTTTTATTAACGCAATAGAAATAGCGTGATGTTTATTTAACTACTTAAACGAACTTTGTTCTTGAAAATGAAAGATAACCCTGGCCTTTATAGGCCAAGCGGCCACACAGCTTGGGACCCTGTAAGAAAAATAAATTATTGTCACTGTAGTAGGTACCTACCTCCCTACTGGGTTCAACCCCCATTACATCATCCAATTTGCAGTACGCTAAATTAGTGCTGCAGTCTGAGATAAAAAAGAGCGTCCTGATTACACTATACTAACTAGCTAGCTAATTAGTTTCACTTCTTCATTTTGGGAGTGATCGTCGTCGTCCGACCCGCACCATCCGAAGAGCGCTTACATACTTGCCTAAAAAAAATCAAAACACCAGAAAGTTGGTATTTCTTTAGCATTGGTGTCGACTTCAATAATGACGATTAAAAAAAACATAATTTCTCATGTCTTTGTTATTATAATGTTTATGTTTTTATCCCATAAAAATGGCATGTCCTAATATAGTTCTATTACAATCAATAGAACTTCTTACTCTTTAGTCTGCGGTTGCGTCATTGTGATTTCACGACAAATACGTCATCCCGTTCGAACGCGCACTGACAGACTGACCGTGCACAGTCACGCTAAACGTAATTACACCATCCAATCTGGTTGTCTAATTAGCTAGCTAGATGAGCAAGAGCGGCAGAGTCCATACGATCACTCTAAATTGGATGACTAGCTGTCTAACTGCCATTACACCATCCAATTTTAGCATACGAGCTCACTTAGTGTACTGCAAATTGGATGGTGTAATGGACGTTTTCCGATTTACGTTCAAACTATACCTAATTGCTTAGTAAAATTACACAAAAAATTGAGCTTCAAATTTTCTGTGTAAACGACGACGATTTTTGGCTTTTACCCTGTGCCCTTATGAAAAAAACGCTACTGGCTCTTCGCGGGGCGTGGGCATGCCAGGCTGCTACGCATTTAAAACTGATCACATTGCATACACATTTTTTTTATAGAATTGAGGATGTACATATACAAAAACAAGGACAGCTCATTATCAGTGTGTCATGGTTTGGTTTTTCCGCGAAGCGCAGTGGAACTGGAACAGTTCACAAAACTATAAAAGTGAATGTACCGAAAGTGCTCTATTTCGAATTAGAACATTCACACTGCCATCTAAAAACTGATTTTAATTTAAACAGTAGCTGTGACATTCCGTGGACTAAACGACAGATACCCAGATACCTATAAAGCTACAGTAAAAAAACTTACTTTACCCTAAGGTACCCTACCTAAAGTCGCGGTGCATGCTAGACACTAGTGCGATCCTATGGCGTTCTTCTAAAGGCGAAAGATGGTACCACGACCACCGTTAGCTAGGCCGCACATATGTAGGTACCCCGCCCGCTTCCCCTTAGTAATAACTAATAATGTACTGATAATTACTCTTCCATGACCATAACAAATATTTAAATATAAGTTACCTACTGGTGTTGTTATGAACAGTTAACAATAACTTAACTACCTACCTACTAAACCACGTCAGGTCAGTATGTTATATCATAATATAACTATGTACGTACATGATGTAGATATGTGCCTACCTAAATAACTAGAAGATTATTTATCCTGTTGAACTCAAATACCTACTACCTAAATAGAGGATAGCCGTGGAGACAAAGTACCACTTGAGTCGCTAAACCGCTTCGAGATCAAGTCAAGTCCCATTATCGAATGCTAGTCACCCAATTGAGAATCTGGTTCAAACCCCACGTGTTTATACGTAATAAATCTCTCTTCCAGTCGCGCGCGACAGAGCGCAGCGTTTCAAATATAGCAAAGCCATAAAAATTGTGTAATACCGTGTGTTTGCGGGCGGCCCGCAGCGTCCGATGCGATGATCACTGCTCCCGTATGAGACGCAAATAAAGCTATCGTCACCGCCATTCACGCTGTTGCCATAAGGCGATGTGTACACCGACCATAAACCACAATTACCCACACTAAAACGAAGATAATTTTGTTATCGAAACAAAAATACTCGTTATCTAGGTTATTCCCGTACAGCGGTCATTAACAAAAGAAAGTACGTAGGTACAATACCTATACAATAATTATATTTATAAAATTATTCAATCAAATAATAAACCAAAGCTTTAGCGCGATATCGCAATAAACATTCATATATGTAATATAATTATATTACCTGGTTTTAGTTTTTTTAGTTGTTTTGTGGCGAAATAAATAGATAAGTACTATCTATAAATTAACTTACCTACATGACAAGGCTCAAAATAAATAAATCTGTTATATCGCATAGGCACATGAAAATTAATTAGTACCCACTCAGGTATTTTAAATTCAACAAAAAATAGGATAAGTACTTACTAAGACTTATGAAATGATAAAAAAAAACATCTTGAATAAAAGCGTGCTGAAAGAGGGAGATTGTAAGCAACACGATAAAATAAAATATAAGTGTCATGCCGTGAGAAGTTGAAAGATTAAAGAACCTTTATAGGAACCTACGGAAAAGGGTACTTACGCAAGAAAAAGTTCTAAAAGGCAAAACAAATAGGTATGATAAGATAATAGTATTGTGCTAAAAACAAGTTGTAACAACTACGATCGATACGAGTAGGTATAAAAAAAAACAATAAAAAATGTGGAAACAGGTATGGAACCAAAAGGTCAAAACTGGAATTTGAACCGTACGCAAATTGATTCGGTGACAGAGTTATCTGGCCCGTTGATAGATTCGCTAGTGTCGTTGTTACACGACTATCAAAACATTACCATTTTCTCTACTTTCTAGAAATTTTAATTATGTTTTGGTCCCCGGGTCAAATTAATTTGTGACAGTGCACTTACATTTGGTTGATCCTTATACAGTGATGTTTTATAATGACGTAGCTACAAAAACTTATACTACCTTTCATTGTGTATTAATTAACCAAGTAGGTAACTGTGAACCGATCCTTATGTAAATGAACATCATGGTGTAAGATTCACACAAGGTAATAACAGTGTTCTGTGTGACGCTACCGAGGTGATACAGTATCGGTGTTTATAAAGATTTCTCAACTTCCTCTCAAAATATCTTACTCAAATATAACTTTATCAACTTAATCGTACAGATTGATATAAACAAATATTTAAGTTAACCTTGTCTTAGTGTTTAGTAACAACTGTAAGTAGTTTTTTTTTTGTTAAACGTAGTAGGTATTCGGTTTTCGCATAAGTGGCATAAGTACCTTTACTTAATGATATCAATTACTTTGTATATACAAATTACGCGACGAAACCAATTTGAACACAAAAGTACCCAAGTATTGCTATCTTGGTCGTATGTTAGAAAGGGCGACGGTAGAAAATTGTTTAGTCAAAGTTTATCTACAATCACAATTAGGTGCGAATATCGATTAAATATGCTATTAGATGCTAGATTGATGATGGTTTATAACGACGACTTTTGTGATAAGTATAACACAAGCACGTGTAACTAGCATCAATATAATATAGGTATTAGGTACAATTTGTTTTTATAACCGCCGTTTATCAAAGTCCTTAGTGACTGACAAAAGAACTCATCAGCAGTTATGTAGCTTGTAGTGTATAGGTATGACGTAGAATATCACAACACAACCACATAGGTTAAGTAAATGTTACCTTTGGATCGTGCTCTCGCCATGCGAGATCGGAGCGCGGTGGATCGTCCGGTGTGGACACGGCTATTCATACATCATACCGACCGGAGATACCGATTACCGACTGCTAAGTCTTTCTATCTCTTTGGCTAAGTCCTTACCATATTAACGTTATCCTACCCAATACCTAAATGGATGGAATAGGATCCACTGGTGGGACAAAATAGTGGGCGTACAAGAAAACAGCAATAATTTCTTGTCTGTCTGTGGCTTCATCCTCAAGGAAATTCTAATATCGTCAAGTTATTATCCTGCCAACTATAATTCTATTGTTAGTTTAATTTACTCAATTGGTTGTTCAAGGCAAGCGTTAACTAATTGAATATCCGGATCATTGTTATTAATATAGGTATACTTTACCTAATATGAATCAAAGACTACACCCGTACCTATCTAAGAACAAGTAATTACTTTTAAATCGAATAAATAAAACCTGTTTAAGAATCCTGTGTTCACGAATTCTATATAGAATATTATATCATAATTATTATTGTATAGATCTGTCAAAACCGACCGACTGTCTTAACGACCGCTTGGGGCAGTGGTTTAAACGTTGGCCGCTCGGTTCACTGCATCGGGTGGTAGCGGGTTCGATTCCCGACAGAGGCAAATTTCGGAAACCTTTTCGTAATTTGCCCTGGTCTGGGTGACACTTGGATCGCCCCCGGTCCATTGTACAGTACCCATAGTAGGTTTGCTTAGTTTGGTAAGATGTTTTAGAGTTTGTCGAAGTATCCGTAGGTAGCAAAGGGACGGAAAATATAAAGCGACATTAGCCGGGACGAACGGCTTAGTACCTACACCCCAACATCTTACTATAAATAGATATGTATGTCACTGTTACCTACACCTAATTCAGTGCGCATTCCTCTCAGTGCAATTGAGGATGAGCTCGCACAGAGGAAGACTGATCTAATATTAGTCCTTGGCGTACTTGTACTAAAGAACGGACACCGTTATTAGCACTGTGTTATTTTGATATTGAGCCACTTTATTGTATGCCACGTCACGGACTCGTATCATCTGTCTGACCTTAGTTGTCTCTATCTGTCTTTTAAAGATAGAGCCAAGCTGTAGCTAATTGACTTCAGCTCATATACGGGCTGGCTCGACCGGGGTAGTACCACCCTCTCACAGAAGATCGGCGTAAAGCAGCTATTACAGCCGCGTTTCGTACGATGAGTGAGAGAGCCGAAAGCCCAACCCCTTCCCCTCCCTCCATTCCACTCCCCTTCAGGTCGGCAATGTGCGAGCAATGCCTTTGGTATTTCAAACATCTATAAGCTACTGTAACTGCTTAACATCATGCGGGCCGTATGCTTTTTTGCCAACGCAGTCCTATTAAAAAAAACTCCTCTGTGTTTGTGTGTCTACCACTGATATCTACTAGAAACTTCACGTCTCTAGGTATTATAGGTACAAGTATTTATTATTCTGTCTCTACCGTGCTTTAATTATTAGTGCCTCAAGCTTGCACAGACTTTAGTATAATTAGAGATGAGTCGTATTTACTAGAACAGGTCCGAAGAACAGGTATTTTACGAGACTAGGCGGCACCTCTTCCAATTTTGACAGTACTTAGTCCACCTAGTATTAGCGCTCACGCGTAAGCGGAGATCGCGTATTATTATGAGTATTACGAATTGCTCTATCTACATAGTATGGTAGCTAACTAGTCTTCTAGTCCAAGTATAGTATGATATTTTTGTGTTAAATGGCTCCAAAAGGAAGGAATCATCATCATCATTATCATCGTCATCATCATCATCATCGTCATCATCATCATCATCATCGTCGTCAGAATCGTCATCATCATCACCATCATCGTCGTCGTCTTCGTCGTCGTCGTCATCATCATCATCGTCGTCATCATCATCAGTAAGCAGTAGCGTGACGACATCTGACTGAAGTGAGCAAAAGTCAGTTTTTGTCCCCATTTGATCTCATATATCGAGTCCTATTACGGATCTAAGGACTAAGTACGCGAACCATAGCCGATAAGTACTTGAAACTAGGTGGACTAGGTGAAACAGGTGTTTGGATCACGCATTTTTAAATACTAGGAATAGGTGCACCTAGTCCCAAATTTACCTAGTACAATCCATCTCTAAGTATAATACCCTTGTTTAGAAATTCCATATCCACAAATCAAACTATAAAACGATAGCATAGGTACCTATTGCAGAAATATGTAACACCTGATGAGTAAACTTATTAATAAATTTCCCGGGTTTTTACATCTTATCTGTTATCAGAAGTATTGACTCATTAATCAGTGACATAGTTCCAAGTAGGTAATTATCACAATAACAAATAATCGCGTATCTATAACATCATATTATACAAGTAAAAAAACCACATACAAAACGCCCCTCCCCTCAAAAGTCAAAACTGTGGTTACCAGTAAACTGGGCCCTAAACCCTAAACCTTGACAATAAACCTATTTTTATTATTTATGAATAGGTCGTCGCCATGCGAGACTTTTACACTAGTCCGTAATAGTGATTAAAATTGCTATTTTACTTAGTGAATGCTTTTCCTTTGTTGTGGTCGATATGGCTCGCTAAGTATCCTCATATCAACATAATCCGATACAATAAGTCTCACTTGCGTCATCCAGTTTTCCCCACAGTTACTAAAGTTGTCGGAAGTGGACTGAAGTTTGTTTGCCCATACCACCCCATTCTTCTATTTCTATGCAATATTGTATACCTAACAAAGTAGAGATTGACAATTAAGTATCTAGGATTGAATTGGAACCAACCAAATTTTCAAACACTTGATACATTTGCGACGTGCGTCATTACATTGGCCGATGAAAAGAACGGCAATATTTCTGTACCTATCGCTGAATCCGCCTCTCCTATCTCCAACAGGAAAAAAACATAGACATGCAAGAGAATTATTTCATAAACATGAGAATTACAAACGGTCGGATTTCATAGCTAACAAGTAGGTTCATTGAGAAATAAGATGCTTCAGTTATTTGCCTAGTCGGTAACGTCATAGTTATTAACTTCAGCAATGATATCACCGAATTAACTGATTGCATGAGCACTTACCACTTGCCTAAATTGGACTCTATGAAAGCGCATGGCGAAATGATGTTTGAGTTAGTAGGTATACCAAAATAAAATATTTTCTAAAAAATAGGTATTTCCGAAAACTGAAACGTATCTACGTAAACGTAAAAATCGAGTAGGTCCCAACTTAAATTTGCAATTTTTTTACTAGAACTTCCATGTACATTTACAATAAAAAATTCAAATTAAATCTATTGGTTGAAGATTCGTTATCAAAACTGCTCGCGATAAGCGCCACACCAGCTGTGTTACTTTAATAAAATATCTGATAGTGCGTATTAATACGAGCAAAACTGCATGAAATTGGATATACTTAACAATGATTTTAACTGTACCTACTTACACAGGAAATAAAATATGATAAAGTGGTATAAAAATGGGGTGTTGTGATTGCTGCGTGCCGCCAAAGGAGTCGAGTAAGTTTCATGTGTTCATAACATAATTCTGCATACACTCATGCCAAATTTCGGGTTAAGTATATGCGTTATCTATTCTGTGGTATATGTAACAAATAGAATCGGCTTCACTTAACTCCATGGACAGGTACTTAGACCGCTCCTGGTATAACAAATAATTATTGTATGGGTTGTTACCAACTAATAAACATTTTACTAACAGCTAATAATCCTGGTATTTTTAAATGTAGGTTCAGTTTTAACACGCTTTTTGGGTCATTTACCTTAAGGAAAATGTATTATGTATTCCGCGACATGTTTATCCATTTGTTCCCTAGTGTATCGTGTAGGTATCCAAGGCTTATTATTATTACACAAATGCCCAGAAAAGGGATAGGTAGTTATTATTATATTTTTTATATGTATGTGTTAAGTTATTCATGTAGGTATGTATGAATGTTTTCCACTCTTGTGGCGCTCATTGCCAGTTGTAATTACTGATCGGTAAATCGATCGGAGGTTAAGCAACGCTTGGCAAGGTCAGTCAAAGATGGGATTAGTGACAATTTGAACTGAGCGTCTTCGTACCTTGGAGAGCACATAAAGCCGTCGGTCCTACGCCTGACTTCTTCCCGGTCGTATCGGATTGCCGTCCCATCGGAACAATGAAAGTAAAGGAAGAGAGCGCCTGTGTTTGCGCACAAACTAGTATCAGTAGAGAATAGCCGCCGTGGGCGAAATTCGGTCAGGAGCTAGTCCTCCTTAATCAATTTAGATGAGTGAGGTATCGTTAGTAGCCTTGCATTACCGCGAGTGATATAAGCTAGGTTTTTATAACACGCGTCGCTCTTAACTGTTTGCTTCACTCGCGCCATCTGTGTTCATTAAGAAAAGAACTACGTCATGAAAACGTAGAAAATTGATTGTAGTAAGGGTACAAAAAAAATTAAAAACATGCAGCTTACATGTTTTGTTTTAATTTTGTAAGTAAAAAAAAAAAAAAAAAAATATATACGGTCTAATAGAGAAACCTCTTCCTTTTTTGAAGTCGGTTTAAAACAAGCTCTGCTTTGACTTCTTGCCGCAGTGCAACATGTGCTTAACTGTATCGTTCTAAATTTCGCCTAATTAATTGCCTACTAATCATATCAGTAAAACTATACAACTGCTCGTCTTACTGCACCGGGTGTTTGCGGGTTCGTTTCCCGTCGGGCCAAATTTCGGTAATTGCTTTTTCCTTACTTCGGTCTGTGTGTCACCGGGATCGCCCCCAGTTCATTGTACGGTACCCATAGTAAAAGCGTTGCTTATTTTGGGACTATCAGTTGGTGTGATAGTTTGGCGATATTTATAACTTACCGATGTCGATGTGGGCACCAGTGAGACACACAAAGATACCACAATTATCTCAGTCTGTAAACAAAAACCATAACTGATTACGAATGAATACATCTTCTATTTACCGGTCGTCGTAAGAAGAAGAACACTTTTGTTCAGTAGTGCTATTACGTAACTGTTGCAACTATTTTTCAATTGAGTTCGATGACCCCGTGTAGTCTTGACGATTAAAATTGGGAAGAGTCAACTCTTCATTACAACCAATGGACTATACTGGACAAATTAGTATTATAATTATTAATTTCTGTTGGCAAAGGGGAGATTGAAACAGGCTTCCAATATTTGCGTCAAGACAAGACTTTTGTCACGCATTATAGCGCACCGATTTGCTCTCACTTTTTTAATGCCTAGGAGAGAAAGAGACAAAATCAATTTATCTCATGTTTTGTCGTGTCGGCTGTGCTACTTGTGATGATATAGGGTAACCTTTTCTAATGAATGTTAATGGTACTTACAGGGGAACCTCTCCGGCACGACCCTGACTTCAATGGCCCGATACACAATCGTTCCTGCACGGACATCGTGTGGCTGATAGCGTTCATACTGTTCCTCGGCGTGTGGGGTTACGTTGGCTATTATGGTGAGTTGAAAACGGGTTGTAATGGCTGAAATCCTCTTCGCAGTTTGGGGAAATGTACCTGGTATAGTGGGAACATGCTCGCCACCTCCTAGTATAGGGCTTTTTCGGCTATGACGTATGTAATTGTACAAACGAGTTCACACACGCGACAATATTCCGGATCCGGTGTTCGATTAAATTTGTTAGCAGCGGATTCGTTAAAAACGGATCTTCTGTGTGAATGAGCCCTTAAGTACATTGGGACAAAAATACGATCGCACACCCACCTAGCCCTTCGAGGTATACAGGCGCGATGGTGTATTTTATGGAAACATAATCATCCAATATGTACTTAAATAAAAAGATGAACTTAGCGTACCTATTTGTCTTATGTAACTAGTAACTAAAGTAATTATCGCATATTTCAGGCATGATGAACGGAGATGTGCAAAGACTCCTGGCTCCAATCGACTCCGAAGGAAGGCGATGCGGCCTCGACGCCGGGCTAGAAGACAAAAAATACCTTGTATTTTTTAACATTTTAAATTGCCTTTCGCCAACCACACCTATAATTGGCTGTCCCACTACACAGGCAAGTCTCCGTCCCTAGTCTCGTCAAGTCTAGTCCTTACAGCATGACCCTGAGTCTTCTAAAGTCCCTGTGACCTTCGTATAAGACTGCTATATTATAACCTTTACTTGCACTTAATTCTCTTTGGAATCAAGGTTTGCTACCGCCGTAATTACGACAGGCCGCGATAACAGGCTTATAGTCTATCCGCCAAAATAGAGATTGTAAGTCAGTTTACAATGGTTTTACAAAGCATTTCTGGAAACAAAAGTGTTTGTAATGCTAGTTTAAGTCCATCATAACTTTCTGTATATTTTGGAGTAATAGTTATGGGCGGAGAGACTTTATTAGTTTTCTAATTATTACAGGTTTGCGTGAAAGAATGCCCCTCTGAAACGATAAATTTCAAAAACACACTGACGGCGACTAACTTTAACCAATTCAGAGAGAAAATGGTATGTGTTAACAATGTCACCACAGAGTCGTTGACTTACACCGAGGCGAGACAACATCTAGACAATGAAAATTGCGCCGAGTTAGTTGTGCAAAGTCAACCAGGTAATACCCCGTTTTTTAAATTATTATTGCATATTGTGTATCACTTTTTGTTGTGCAAAATTAAATGTGTTTGATTGATTTGCCACTAATAGTGACGCTTAGCATTCAGTCCGCGTGGTTAAAGAGTAGCATGTCTCCCAAGTTATGCTAACTCCCACCTAACTTCCCACATAGACAATTCAAAAATGATTTAGTGTTATCGCGGTGCATCGGCGATCTGTCGACGCTGCGATGCAAGGACGACAAGCAGACTCCTAAACAGCAGATAAACGGCGAGTGCGTGCGGAACCCTAGCGAGGCGCGGAGCACGCTGGTGAACAGCGCGTCGGCCCTCGATTCCTACGTGGGCTGGATCGCGGCCAGCTGGGTCACGTTCTTCACGAGGAACGAGCGCGACACCCACGTAGTACGTAGCCGTGCCGTGCCGGGCCGCCTACCGGCCGCACGCTTGCTGCACGCACACTGCCTCGTCTCGATTACTTATAACGCATGTGCACGTGCACCTCCCTCCCAGAGCCGTGTCTCAACGGGACGCCACGAGGCGACGCCGCCAGTAACATAACAAAATGATTTAATATATTGAAAGGCAACATAGCTAAGTCATGCCAGGTCGGCTACTAGCACGGACAAACCACCCTTTGGACTCCGCACGAAATAACTTGCATCAAATAATGGTTATTGGATAATCGCCATATAAGTTAATCCGTGTTAAAAAAGTTAACTACGAGATAAACACGAGTTATGACAAAATTTACGAAGGAAATTTGACTAGACACGCGTTCAAAACGACTTACTTTTTTGTAATAACACCGTGTATGTGGCTATACCTACTGCTGGCGGACGTTACCACTGGCGTCCTGGTGATACAGGCCTTCCTGGAGGTTATGTTCCGTCGCACTCGTACGATCTGCCTTGTACTAATGACTGTGTAGTGAGCCAATAACATCAGCACACTGCTTCGTAAGATAGTATTAATCAATAACAAATTGTTCACACACTAACGTGGTCTGGTGGTGCATGTCCGGCGCGGCGCAGTGCTGGGGCGGTGCTTTCCGAACGTCACGGCGCTCTTTGAAAATGCAACGGAACCGATACAGATGGACATAAACGAAGCGGTATCGGAAATCACTAATGTGGTGAAAATTGATCAGGTAGATAGATTTCGTAGTGAAATAGTTATGTTACCAAGAGAACCGAATTTGAGCATGTTCAATGGAATAAAAAGTACCTAATATTAAAATGTATGTCGAGTAGACGTAGTGTAGTTCCAAACATTCTATAGTTACCGTATTTTGTTTCTTTAAAATCTCACAATCATTGTCGTTAATAACTTCATAACTTACGGTACTTCGGTATTAAACAATAGTATTTACATAAATAATAATTTGGACTAACACTCTACCCACTAACTTACACTTTATGTGATGGGAATAAGGCAGCCATAATCATTATGATTTGTATTGGCAAGACCTAAGAATTTATCTCTTACGGTGCCAAAACTATTGTTGTAACCTTTAACCCAGTGTTGGCTACCTAACCAGAAAAGTTGTTACGATTACTAAAATTGTTGAGTCATGTATATGTTGTCGCCAACTGGTTTAATAGGCCATTCAATTGGGCAGCTAGCCCGTTCATTAAACGCCGGCACTCAATACAATGGCTAAAGGACGCCTAGGCAAATTGTTGAATGCAACGTTTGATAAAGGGGCTAAACGTTGCTTAGCCGCTTGGGTGAATTACATTTGTGAATATTGTTAGGGTGACCATGACGTCTATGACAATGTCGACGGAGCCCCGCTTCGCGAGGCTCCTATTTCTGCGTTCGGGGTCACCAGTAACCTAACACGAAGGGAATGATGGGGGTTTAGCTCGCTCGCTCCGCTCGCTCGCTAACCCCCATCATTCTCTTCGAACCTAACCCAGCCAAGTCGAGTGCCCCAAAGTCCCGAGCTCGCTTCGCTCGCTCACGCGTGCAATATGTAAAACGTTTTAATTCTAAACATTGTTTTACTAAGGTATCCAGATGACGAAATGACATCCAGTAATTGTGTAATTCATGGTCACCTTAGCCTTTCGAACATTGTCGATAACCTCAATTAGTTTAAAATTCGGTTCCGTCTCATTATTCGTAGTTTAATCCATGTTATGGTCTTGTTTACTATTAATAATTATCAATTGAACTTTTTAACACACTATAAAATCACTAAACACGGTAATTCGAAAAAACAATACACATTTAATCAGCTGTTGACAAAATAGGGACGCCATATTCGTTAGATGACTACTGGCGCTGCAGTGGCGGAAAAAGGAATTAAATTTAAATGACCCGGCGGCTTTTGTTTCAGCCTTCTCCAAAAGGCTAGCTTTCAACCAGCCAAGTCGTTGGACGTTTTGCTATATGTGTCAATTCAACGAACGGCCTAGGCGTCCAATTGAGTGTCGACGTTTAATGAACGGCCTAGCCGCCCAATTGAATAGCGTATTAAACCAGTTGGCGGCGACATATACAAGTCCGCATTTTTACGAATTTCCTGTTCCGTTTCCGTGTAGTAGCCGCAATGGGCATGCGAAATAACAGTGCTAACTATTAACCACTGTGCAAAATATTATTATCTTCGTACTTTTTCATTGTAAATCGTAAAAGTCGTAACTCTTGTCTATTACCAAATTGCCAGATAGCAGTCCTCTGGCCGATATTTACACCGCCAAGAATTTACGATGAAGAATTCACGAAAACAATATTAATCAGTGTGGTAAAAAAATTGCAGTCACAAATTAGACTGATTTTAACAAAATCTAAAGAAGTTTAAGTATAGTATGTAATGAAGTGTTCTGTGTGCGCAGATGTCGCAGCAGATTGTGCAGGACCTAGTCCAGTCCCGGTGGTACCTGTTGGGCGCGCTGGGGGGCGTGGTGGTCCTCTGCTTCGTGTACATCTTGCTGATGCGGTGGATCGTGGGGCCTGTGGTGTGGGCATCCATCGCTGGACTCATAGCACTTCTCGGATATTGTAAGCTTCCTCTCTTGCCTATGAAATTGGAATATCGAAGATCTACTCCAACAATCTATAGACGATAGCACAGACGAAGCTAAAGCTTTCACATGGGGGCCAACAATGCACAAAAGTAAACCAATTTTTGGCAGTATCTTCACATCAGTAAATGCCCAGAGTATTTACTGAAGTGCGTTTTTGCGTAGACTAACGCTTAAGGTGGGAGTTCGATCAACGCGGCAAGACAGCAGACTTCAGTCGGTCCATAGAAATTGTGACGATGACATGTGCCGCGACGGCAGACGGCTATCAATTTCTATGGACCGACTGACGTCTGCTGTCTTGCCGCGTTGACCGAACTCCCACCTTTAAGTCTACGCCCACCGCCGCTTACCTAATGCCCTACGTATAAGCACAATTGTGGACGATTTACATGTACCTATTGAAATTCAAACAAATAAAAAAAAATATATACTGACAAATGTCATAAACGACCATGGTCGGTAGTTGAGTTAGTATAGTTAGTGACAGAAATTAAGTGTTTTGTTAATGTGAAGGCTTCACCCTTAAACTACCTACAGTAATCAGCACAACCAGAAGCACTAGTTGCTACTGCAACCGGGCTGGACAAGACAAAAAGCGAGATAAATCAATTATGTCCCATTCTTTCCCAAGCATTAAGTAAGGGAGTACTGCACTAGTAGCACATCCGGACCGCGACAAGACAAAACACCATTTTGTCTCATTCTCTCCTATGCATTAAGGTAGAGAGAGAGAGAGAGAGAGCAATTCGGTGCAACATAAGTCTTGTCGTGGCTCGCGTGCTAGTGTGCCGTTCGCCACGAGTATCTAATAGAATGTTAGATAGATGACGATATGGTAAAAACTTCTTACGCGTTTTAATTTATTCCAGCCTGTTACCTATGCTACGGTATGTACCAGTATTACCGCGCGCATCCGGTGACACTTCATCAGACCACTAACCTGAAGGGCTACTTGGAGTCACTTTTCAGCAAGGCGGGGACCTGGCTGACCATACTGATAGTGGTTGCCATCATACTGGTCGTGCTCTTGGTGATAGTCATATTCTTAAGAGCACGGATCACCATCGCTATAGCGCTCATCAAGGAAGGAAGCAAGTAAGTGTCAACTCTTGTAGATGGGTGGCAAGTAAGCTTGAAATTAATAAAATTGATGTGTCTGTTTGTAATGTCAAAATAACAGCTTTTCACTAAATGCTTATGAAAGTACATACGGTACTTATAACAAAAACGCAATTAAAAAAAGTCTGTCCGTCTGTATGTTTGTTCCGGGTAATCTCCGAAACGGCTGGACCGATTTTGACGGGCCTTCACTGGCAGATAGCTGATGTTACAAGGAGTAACTTATGCTACTTTTATTTTCGAAGAAAATAATTAGGGTTCCGCGAGAAACATAAAAAACTGCGGGAAATGTCTCGCGGGGTTAACGCGAATAATATTTTTCTGAAATTTACGCGTACGAAGTCGCGGGCACAGCTAGTTAATAACTAAATTCTAACATTAATTTCAGGGCTGTCATCTCGATAAAATCGACGGTATTCTTCCCAATATTCCCATGGGCCATCCAGTGCTGCGTGATCGCGTACGGCGTGGTCGTTCTCATGTACCTGCTCTCCATCGGCGACCCCGCTTTCAAGGTCGTCAACTTAACCAACGACACGTCATGCAACTGCAATGGCGCTTACACGCAGGTACAAATGAAAAATAAACAGTTTTAATAGTTGCCGTAGACAGATGGCGCTTAACGCAACGCCCAGTGCGAACGACGTGTCTCCTTTGTTAAGGTAGGAGTTCGTTCAACGCGGCAGACAGCAGACGTCAGCCGGTCTCATAGAAATTGCAATGCCGTCTGCCGTCGCGGCACATGTCAACGCTACAATTTGTATGAGATCGACTGATCGACTGGCCGCCTGCATCGAACTCCTACCTTGAGACCGACTGACGTCTGCTGTCTGCCGCGTTGAGCGAAATGCACGTTTCAACTCTGAAGCCTTCCAATTTGCCTTTTTTGTATCCAGGATTATGTGGCTTGCGATCCGGTGCTTTTCATGACATCCTGTCGGGATGGTGTCAGAGCGTGTAGCCGGGCCATGTGCCACTTCGACGGCATCGACAATCCGCACAGCGTCATCTATTTACACTGTAAGTTCTTATTGTTAATACCGATCCCAACTTATAAAATCTCCGATTTAAAACATGGGTAGAGCCAATAGCCACAATATTAACTACCTATAACAGCGTTTCCCATTTCGTGGTTCGCGACCCGGTACCGGGCCTTCACAATAAAATACCGGGTCGCTAACCAAGCAGCTAATCAAGCAATAACTGTTTCAATGCCTTTTGTCACAACCTATAAATGTGAAGCTGGGTTTCAACACTAGTTTACCTTAAAAATAAATATAGAAATCGACTTGAAGTGGAACCAGACCTCAGGGTAAAACTTTCATCATTTGAGGCGGACTTGGATTCTTTGGTAAAAAATGAAAATTACCGGGCCATGGCAGAACAATGTGTGGGAAACACTGACCTATTACACGCAACAGTAATTGTTGTATAACTATGTGCCCGTTTGTTCCAGTGGTAAATTTGTTAGGGTTCTTCTGGGCGATGTTCTTCATCAGCGGCGTCGCCGACATGATGCTCGCCAGCACGTTCTCCACGTGGTACTGGACGTACCACAAGAGAGACCTCCCATTCTTCACCCTCACCGCTGGTATATTTAGAATTATTCGGTAAGTCACGTTTTCTAAAATCCTCTAACTGACCTTTATTTACTTTTTTTTATTTAAACCGCTGGATGGAAGTGGCACAGGACCGGTTGTTGTGGAAAATCTTGGGGAGGCCTATGTTCAACTGTGGACGTCTATTGGTTGAAATAATGATGGTTATGATGAATTTGACTTTGAATTTGACTTTGCTTCAATCTTGCAATGGATTTGTTTCAGATACCACTTGGGTACAGTCGCATTTGGTTCTTTAATCATAGCGATAGTGAGAGTGATCCGAGTGATTTTGGAGTACATAGATCACAAGCTGAAGAAGTTCGACAACCCGTTCACGCGCTGCGTAATGTGCTTCTGTAAGTGCTTCTGCTGGTGCCTGGAGAACTTCCTCAAGTTCATCAACAAGAACGCCTACATCATGTGCGCTGTGCACGGCACTAGCTTCTGCAAGAGCGCCAGAGAAGCCTTCTCGTTACTTATGAGGAATATCATCAGAGTTGTCGTCATAGATAAGGTAATCATCAAACGATGATAGCTTCGGCCTCTATGCGCGTATCTTCCGACTCCTGGTTGATTTTCTAGAATCTAGAAATAACAATCAAGAACCTTGCTTCTGCCCTAACGGCTACATCAATCACTGCATTTTTTATGTAGGTATTTACTGCGGCACCTTACAAGCTCCTCATAAAAAATGAACGGTAGCGTTAATTAAATTAAAGGTAGGAGTTCTTTGCAAGCGGCAAATACCAGACGTCAGTCGGCCTCATACAAATTGTGGCGATGACATGTGCTGCGACGGCAGACGTCATTACAATTTCTATGAGACCGACTGACGTCTGCTGTCTGCCGCTTTCAACGAACTCCTACCTTAAGAATCAAAATCATTGCCGCTTACAAAATTATTTGCCGTCACGTGGGGCTTACTGAGCGCCGACCTACACGTATTGGCTTTTTAATTTGATTTCTTATTTTTGTTTGTATAATTATAGGAATGTCTGTATTACATCAACAGGTCACAAACTTCCTGTTCTTCCTATCGAAGTTGTTGATTTCGATCGGCGTGGGTTTCGCCGTTTACTACCTGCTGGAGTGGAACTTCCTGTACGACGTGACGAACGGAGCGCGACTGCATTACAACTACATACCCGCCATCATACTGAGCATAGCCACCTACCTAGTCTGCAAGATATTCTTCAACGTGTACGAAATGGCGGTCGACACCTTGTTCCTTTGCTTCCGTAAGTGCAATGTTCTATGAATTGTAAATTTAATTATACCTACGTATTCCTTATTGAATGATATCAATTATTTCTAGCTAATCCTACTTATGTCCACCAAACATAATATATTAAATGTAACATCACGTCATTTATCCCCATTCGGGGGTGGTCAGAGGCTTGAGTGGCCATACATCACCACATTGTGGAGGTATTAAGCCAACTCGAAGCCCTCGTTTCACCAGATAGTCAGAACCCAACGTGACAGATGGTGAACCTTGACGACCTGTATTTAGGACTGACTTATTACCTAACCCCGAATAATCCTAATATATTATTTACCTAAAATAATTGTTTTCAGTTGAAGACTGCGAAAGGAACGATGGCTCACAGGAGAAACCGTATTTCATGTCAAAGAATCTTATGAAGATACTTGGAAAGAGAAACAAGAAATTATAATGTGCCAACTGCCAAAAAAGAAGTTGAAGGCAAGGTTGTGAAGAATTATAATAATCGACCGGTCTCATACGGAGCTCGGTACAAGTTCAATGGTTAACAAAACGATGTCAAACAATAATATTACGAATACAGAGTTCTTTATCAATACATTTCAGGGAACAACGCTTTTGGATTTGGACAAACTCTGGCGTTGTTAAATGTCTGTCCAAGTAAAGTGCTACCTCAGGAACCTAGTTTTGGTATTATATCTGTAGATATAGGCTGTTTGAGACTGGACAATAAACTAACCAACTTTTGAACTTTTTCTATGTCACAATATTACTTACATAATATTGCCTACTCTATACTTTTTATAAATCTTTTAATGATATTCCTATTTGTTAAGATTTTTATAGATTACCACTGTACAGTATTTGTGCATTAGTTTATAATAGTTATTATGAAACCAAAAATCTAATAATTTTGTTATGATAAGTTTATACATAAATACGTAATCGCCAGATTTGTACCTATAGAAATACCAAAAGCAACTTTCAAACACAATATTGAACATTTTGTGGATTAATCAAATTGTGATATTTCTAATAAATTAATATATAAATTGACGGGGTACATTTTATTATCGAACTTTTATTACTAACTATAGTATTGGTGTCAGGAATTGGACATGAAAAAAGATAAAAAAAAACAAACCTCTACTCTTCCATAACATTGTTTATTCTGTGTTGTGCTAGGAATGCCACATCGAGCATGGCCTCGGGGTCGAGCAGGTCCTTCACATCGTCATACTTCAGGCTCTCCTCATATGCAAACATGATACTAGTGTCGTCCAGCATCATCTTGGACGCCACTAGAGCTGCGACACAGTTCTTCACCCTCGCCATTGTCTCACTGTCTGCTCTGCTCACTGGCTGGTTACAAAAAAGACAAGATTTTGAATCACATACACTGACTTACCAACCTATTTTTTTTAAGGAACTAAGTCCGCCACATACTCCCACCACTGTTACTCCTGTAAACCAGGATCGACAATGGTGTCCAACGATGACGCCAAGGTTTGACCCTCGACGAGTCCCGGGGAAAAGCTAAGTTGTTTTGGAACCCGCACGAATTTAATCAAAAGAAAGGATAGGAGGAGTTGGAAGAACCAACCTATTGTAAAAATCTTTTTGATGAACCTTGTTAATTTTTTTTTATCATAAAGTTTTCCATCATAAAATTACCCAACAATAGGTAAGTACCAGACTCATTACTATAAACTACATACCTGAGTACCAATGTCTTCAATTTCATCTTTGTTCTCTTCGATAATGTTTGTCCTTTCCTGGGGACTGATCCATATGTAGCCATTATTACCAATAATCACAGAAATTCCACACGGCAAATTGTGAAAATGATTCTTTCTTCGCTTGATTAAAGAAGGAAATACTTTGATCAGAACACCTTGTGACAACTGAAAATTAATTAATTAATTAATCTAAAGGCAGTGTTTATATTGTCCACAATAATAGTCCTCATACTTGCATGTCAATTTATACTGTTTCTTTGGGAGGTTTGGGAGCTTGTGATCTGCCAAGGTAGGTAAATCACATTTAATACCTGGTCACCCCAAAATGGTCACCAACATTGTAGCAGACTGAGGCAAATACCTATGGTGCGACGATTTCAAAACCTTCGTGGGTAAAATGTGGCCACCACTAACCCAAGCACAGGATGCACAGAGAAAAAAATGGGTAGTTCTTTGTCCAGCAGTGGGAAACAAAATAAGCTATAAAAAATATAAGATAAAAATTTCAGAAATATCACAGAATATTGTGGACCCACCTTGCCATATTTCAAACTCCTTGTGTGCAATGACAATGAGCCATCAGAGAATACACTTTGCACCTCGGCGCTGATGAGGTCACCCTCTTGCAAGTGCTTCCTCATCATCTGTTCATCTTCTGCTGATCTCCTTCTCTGTAAAATAAAAAAAAAACATTCATCATCATTTTAATAAATTAATTTTATTGATTACCTTACCCTTGTCCAGCAGTGGGACAACAGGTTGACAAAAAAAAAATAGATTTAGGTTGCTACAATTCATATTCTTATTAAGTTAATAGTACAGATCCTATAAATGTTATAACATTGTTTGCTTCTGGAGAGGTGGGCATTGGCTTTGCAACACAGTTTTTTTAAAAACGTTTGCATCCAGTCAACAAATTTTATTTATGTTCCATTGTTTGTTCCAAATAAATTTTATTTTATTTTTATTTCCAAACAATGGAATTTTAATTCTGAATTATACATACCAGTTCCCCGCCTGGCAAATTCACAGATGACAACTGAAGTATGGAATCCAGACGTGAATTAGTTTCCACCTTCCATCTGCGCTGTTGCACCTCGAGAACTCTGCCAACCACTACATCGCCTATTTCACCAACATATCGACTCTTCAATGGTCGTATGCATATCAACTTGTTTACTTTTTGCATAACACCCGCTACAGATGCTTTTAAACTATCATCTTCTGTGTAAGTACCATGACCACTGAAATAAGCGTAAAATTAATTTTATGTAAAACTAAGGTGGGTGCATGGGACCTAGCAGAATTTTAGGTCGAATTTCTTTTCTGCATGATTTCGATGGACGGTGTTTTAAACTTTTTACATTTTGACATTTAGGTATGACGGAACTGTGACGAAACGCCAGATTTTTTTTGTTATTTTGGGCAAAATTTTTTGAAGTCCTAGATCCCCTAAATGTATATGCTGACCGAAGGTAGACCCCAGTATCAATACTTCCAATAACTGAATGAAACTTACCGCATAAAGTCCTGCATGCCCGTAATAACCTCACCAGGCGTGTAAAATCGTGGCAATTCATTATTGAAAGATACAGAATGATTTACCCTTTCAGAGGCTAATCGTATTTTAACGTGGCTCGACATTTTTGTTTAGGACTTGAAAATATGACCCACTAATATTAAAATTATCCCATAAAACAAATAACAACACAAACAAGCAACCAACCAAGTTTTATTTTATTAATTTTTTTAAAGATTAGTTTTACGGCCCCTGGGAACTAGCCCTTTGGAGCCTAACATCAGTATACTTTTATTACATTTTTTTCTTAATTCTACCTTATAACTACCTTAAATCTACCTTATAACTACCTTATTTCTACCCCCCCAAACCCTATCAGTAAAGTGGCGGATACTTTACTGACAAATTACTAGACTTCTTGTGAGAAGCCGAAAATCATGTTTCATCACTTTTGTTCCAATTGCCCACACTCACGCACATTTATGACCATATAATGGTTAATATTCCACCAATATTAAACACTATAATACACGAAAACACAAGTTTTAGAAATTAAAACAAAAATGACAACATGACTTTTCCACTTCCCGCCAAAAAGCCGCAACCATCCAAGTTTATTATTTTTTAAAGATTAGTTTTACGGCCCCTGGGAACTAGCCCTTTGGAGCCTAACATCAGTATACTTTTATTACATTTTTTTCTTAATTCTACCTTATAACTACCTTAAATCTACCGTATAACTACCTTATTTCTACCCCCCCAAACCCTATCAGTAAAGTGGCGGATACTTTACTGACAAATTACTAGACTTCTAGTGAGAAGCCGAAAATCATGAAAATCACTTTTGTTTCAATTACCCACACTCACGCACATTTATGACCATATAATGGTTAATATTCCACCAATATTACACACTATAATACACGAAAACACACGTTTTAGAAATTAAAACAAAAATGACAACATGACTTTTCCACTTCCCGCCAAAAAGCCCAACCAACCAAGTTTTTTTTTTATAAGATTAGTTTTACGGCCCCTGGGAACTAGCCCTTTGGAGCCTAACATCAGTATACTTTTATTACATTTTTTTCTTAATTCTACCTTATAACTACCTTATTTCTACCCCCCCAAACCCTATCAGTAAAGTGGCGGATACTTTACTGACAAATTACTAGACTTCTTGTGAGAAGCCGAAAATCATGTTTCATCACTTTTGTTCCAATTGCCCACACTCACGCACATTTATGACCATATAATGGTTAATATTCCACCAATATTACACACTATAATACACGAAAACACAAGTTTTGGAAATTAAAACAAAAATGACAACATGACTTTTCCACTTCCCGCCAAAAAGCCCCCAACCAACCAAGCGAACCGCAGGGTTGCAGAAGTGTAAAACTAAAAATCGGTAGATTTGTCAGCTAAAAATAGGGAGAAATCGGGAGATTATAAATAAACTCTATTTTAACAGTTCAAGCCACCTCAGTACAAAAAAATCCCACGATTAATTTAACATTTTTCACTTTCCATAAATCAACTTGTTTTCTCTTTCGCACATGCAATAAATAAAGTAAGTAATTGCCGTGCGAATATATTGCCCTTGCACCTGTCAAATTATTGGCGCGCTTCATTGTCATTCTTAAAATGTCACTATTAAAAAAATAAATCCTCTGTGTTCTTGGGTAGTGATAATAATATTATAATATTATTATAAAATAAAATGTTTGCTTTGTGGTCACCCCGAGATGACCGCGCGACCCAACATGTACCTAGGTGTTTCAGTGCAATTTTGCTTTAGCATACCGTGAAATTGAATGGTCGTATTGGACGTGGTGCGTATTGGATGGATGGATATGGTGGTATATGAATATTATTTTACATTCGTTGAAAATGCAAAAGTCGGGAGTCAGGATTGCTAAATCGGGATATCGGGAGATAATTACGAAAATCAGTAGATTTCCTGATAAATCGGGAACTTTTGCAACCCTGGCGAAGCGTAGCGAAGCAAAACCGTCTGTCAGTGTCAAGACTGTCAAGCAGTCAAGTACGCACAGTTTTCTGCCACATGTCTTCTGTCACTGTCACCAACTTTGACATTTTAAATTTATTTTTCGTCGACTAACTGGCAGGGTTACCACATGTGGCAAGTTCCTGCCATTTTGGCAGGATTAGCTTCTTATTTTAGCCAGAGTGGCATGATCGATTGACGTTTTATAAAATCGGCAGTTTTTGGCAGTATTGGGCATTGGGTTATTGAAAATAAATTTCATGATGACAACTCAAAATACTTAAAACTCATATTTTATGGGATTTTATACCAAATACTTATTTATGCTGCGTTCCATTCACCGTAATTTTTGTTATTTTCGTCCACAAAAACTGTTAAAAACGTTAATAATTATCACTTTCAGTAGTTTCAGTACAAGTTAGTGCGAGTGGAACGAGATTTGTTAACAAAAATAACGAAATTAACGATCACAATAACATCCAACCGTCAAAAATAAACATAAACCAACCATTGGTGCGTTCCATTCACTGTTAATTTTGTTATTTTCGTCCACAAAAACTGTTAAAAACGATAATAATGATCACTTTCAGTACAAGTTGGTGCGAGTGGAACGAGATTTGTGATCGAAAATAACGAAATTAACAAAATTAACAGTGAATGGAACGCACCACATATATTTTGTCGCTCCGTTCTTCGAACAAAAAAAAGTGTACTTGTGGTATTATTTTTAAGTTAAAAATAATATTTTGCATATAAAGCTTGTATTTCAGCATTCTCTTTACAAGAAAATGAAGAATATGGTGATTATTGCAATGATCAATTAAAATTTTATAAAAATATAGCATATAATATATGCGTATTTTTACTTTTTTTGGTTAAATACACCGGTAAATAAAGTTGGCAAGATTTTGGAATTTTTCACTACAGAGTTTGGCAGGATTTGGCAGGTTTTTAGGCAAAGTAAGGCAGAAACAGAATCTGTAATTTAAAGATAGTCACACTGCTGACTGATTGGGTTGACTGACTTTGCCACAAACAACAACACAACAAATATTAATTATTTGTAGTTTGTGATATTTGGCTAATTTATTCGAAATGTCTTCTATAAATGCAGCTCCTATTACTGCAACCGACAGTTTATCGCAAGCGCTAAAAGCTAACATAATTCCGAATCAAGAATATTTGCTACAGGTAAGGTTAGGAAAATATTCCTTATAATATACAAAGTATTAACAAAAATAAGTCAACGCATTCTACTCATTTCCAAAGTTAAACGAAATAAGAGTTAGTAGTTCAGTTTAATAATCTGCATGTTTTCACCTCAATTTCAGGGATCGGTATTAGATTCAGCTGTGGAAGTATTGCTCCACCGACTACGTGGTTTGTGTGATAATGTGGACGCTGGACCAGAAACCTTTGATGATCAAGAAGTTTGTTTCAGTTTACGGGATCCTAATCAACAGGTATGTATAATTTTTTATACAACATCTTTTATACATGATAGATTTATACTTTTTAGGGTTCCGTACCCAATGGGTGCCAACAGGACCCTATTACTAAGCCTACGCTGTCCGTCCGTCCGTCTGTCTGTCAGCAGGCTGTATCTCACGGACTAATATTTTAAACTTATTTGTCTTATGGTCGGTTTCCATACAAAAGACTTCAATGTGTGATTCTAAATATCACCATTTTGGGGATGTTTGTTTATATTCTACGGTGATACGGAACCCTTTAAGTGCGAGACTGACACGCACTTGGCCAGTTTTTGTAACTAGTCTGTAGATTTAGATCTATGAATAAAATATTTTGAATATCTTGAGGTTTGAAACCATTTTTCCCACATTTTAGTATTCTATTAATAAAATCTAGGAAAAATACCTACCTCTCACAGGAGAGGTAGGTATTTTTAAGATCGAAACAAAGCAGAGTTGCAAAAAAACTGGAAATTTAAAATGAAAACTGTTTAAATCATTGTTTAAAACATTGATTCAAAACAGAACAAATAAATCACCGTGTTAAAAACATGTTTTAAATGTTTAAAACATGTTTTAAACACGGCGTTTAAACCTCATAAGATTATAATTGACCTTAGGGGCCATCCATTAATCCAACCTCCCCCCCCCCCCTTGTCACAGCTGGTCACATTTGCGAGACTCCCCCCCCCCTCGCTGTGTGACGTCACATATTTTTTATAATTTTCAGAAATTTTTCGTAAAAAATCAAATTAAGGTTTTAATACTTGGATATATTATAGTTTTAAATGTGACGTCACAAAACTTAGGACCCCTCCCACCCCCTTGTCACACAATGTCACATTTCGTCGACCCCCTTCCCCCCCCTTTACGTGTGACGTAATTAATGGATGGCCCCTAAGAAAGCTTACCTATACAAACCTTTTTAATGTTCCAGGCTGCACCATTAATGTTGCGAGTGCGGAAAGCATTGGATGCTCGAGACATGCCATTCCAACTGCGGTACATCGGCCAGCCGGACCTAGGAGACAAGAACAGGCCCACTGTGGTCCGCTCCAGCCTGGACATCGCCTGCAGTGGGATGCTCATTGAATTCCTCAATGAACTTGGCTGCAGAATAGAATTTGAATATAGTGTTAAAGGTAAACAATACATAAATAAATATTGCCAGACTAACACACCAACCATATAGTCCAAACCATGGACCTAATACTTAGAGTACTGGGTCTAAGCACCCGGGCCCGAACACTCCACTAGGCCTATGACGTCATCACAGTAGGCGTGGCCTAAGTTAGTGTGCTGTCGGCGTTTCGTCCTGTGCAGACCACTTGCAAACGTTCGCATCCCAAATATAATTCTATATCGACACTCGATGGCAACCCTTTGTACGTCCCTTTTACCATCCTACACTTAGTGACATCTATCTAGTGCAAAAAGTTAAACTACGTACTAACATCGACATAAAACGGAGCGTACTTGCTCTGCTTTTGACCGGTAGATAGAAATAATCGGGTGGGCGGTATCTTATTAGATCCCACCCATTTCTTAACCCCCACCACCCGCGCCATCCCGCGCAAATTTCCACGCGTTGTTTCATAGAGAAATCTACTAAGAACATCTCTTCTGTCTATTATCTCTATGGTCCAAACTATGGAATGCTTATACTATGACTGGCGTACAATGGACTGGAGGTGTGTGTGTGTGATTATGTAATGGCTGCTTTAAATATTTGCCTCTAGTAGGAATTCAACCCACAAACATTTGATGCAGTGAGCCAATAAGCCTAGGCTCGAACCAAGTAGTTATCACTTTCAAGACAAATGTAATAGAAGATATCTAACCTATCTTCATATGAACCATGCCAGCTATCCTTATAACCAACAATAGAAATATGAAGAACTACCTTCCTCCACATTCCCATTAATGTCATTAACCTATTTGTTTATGAAATTGTCACAATATTTACTACCAATAGCAATGTGCCATGTGCAATGCAATACATATGTGGTTGTGCATTTACAGCCACCCATTTAAAACTTCATAATCTATAGCTAGGATTACTAGGAGAGTATAGAGAGTGACTTGATGCGACGTGATGCGTCACAATAGACTGTACTAGCCCTGCAGTGTATTACTTCTTCTACGGGCAGTGTCATAAACAAAAATGTAACGTCTCGACTTTTATCCCCATTCGGGGGTAGTCAGAGGCTAGTGTGGCCATACACCACCACATTGTGGAGGTATTAACCCACTCAAAGCCCACTTTCATTTGATGGTCAGAACACAACGTGACAGGTGGTGAACCTTGTTGCCCTGTATACAGGAACTGACTATTACCTAATCTCGAGGGATAGATAGGTTTCCTCACGATGTTTTTCCTCACCGTCAGCGAACTGTTAATTATGCACATAGATGAAAATTCATCCATTGGTGCATGCCCCACCGGGGATCGAACCCTCTGATTGCTAGCCTAACCTGTTCACCCCTAGGCTACAGTCGCTTTTACTTACATTTAAAAAAAATCAAATTTTATTTCATAATTCAATTTTCCCGGAAATATGACATTTTACGCTTCATTCCACAGGCTACATGTTCAGAAAAGGGCGTATGAAGATAACAGTGGCGAAAGTGTTCAAGATATCGCAGGGTTCGATGCCCCCGGAGCCGATATCGCAGAGTTATCTGGTGGAATTATCTGTGAGTACCCGCCTCTGATAGCTGCAGTATCTAGGTTGATACTGACATCTCGTGTGTATCCTTTTGTGCTGATTGTTAGAGCGAAATCGGAAACTTTGAACATAACAATAATAACAATTGTATAAGCGTGAGTTTGCTCTGGCGAAACATTTAGGCCACATCCACGGCGCTACCCAAAAGAAACTGGCTAGTAACTTAAATAACTAATGAGTTGCAAAATTGTTATAGCACTGCACTGGTATTTCTATGGCGGCTCATACACGACGCTACTCAAAAGAAAAACTATAACTAGTTTTTTTAGTAATCAGTAGCGCACGATTCGACATGCTGGTCGCGCGCGACTGGTTTCGAATAACTTTTCTGGACCGAGTACTTGAATGCTTGTGTTTTGTTTATTCTTGGAGCTTGGGCAGTTACTAACCAGTTACATTTCTTTTAGTAGCTACGAGGACGAAGGCTGGTTTGAGACAATTAACATCTGCTTATCACTAAATCATAAAGGTCATAATTGGTATCAATTCATTATGTCGCCTTTTATGTCCTTAGAAAAGCTGCTATTTACTAACCCGGTACGAAAACAATAATCCGTTTCGGTTCGGACTTTGAATTTTGACACATTTCCGTAGTAAATTAGTGTCAAAGTCACGAACGAACGAAACAGATGGTCTGGGTTCGTAATACTTTTCATTTGTGAACGTAATGTTTCCTTTGAATATAGAATAGGATTAATGCTCTACGGGTCTACGGAATGTTCTACCTAAAGCCCGCGACATGCATACGGAATTTTCCGTACGGAATTGCGTTTCGAAATATCGAATCGGTGTTTCCGAACGCAGTAAATCCATCCAAATGTATGGACTATGGACGTATCGCGTTCGGAAACCCCGATTCGATATTTCGAAACGGAATTCCGTACGGAAATTCCGTATGTATGTGGCGGGCCTTAGTGTTATCTAAAAACAATAAAAGGTGCAATACCTTCATATATTTGTGTAGGCTTTTTGTTAAACTACTCAGTCAATACTTACTGTTTTGTTGTAGGTATTGGCGCCGCAGGGGCAAGATGCCATCGCTGAAGACATGCGCGCCTTCGCCGACCAGCTGCGGCCGCTGGTGCAACTCGACAAAATCGACTACAAGAGGCTCGGCCACATGGCGGTCACATAGCCCATGTTTCACACATAGGCTGTCTTCAAACTACACGACGTGAACTCTAATCGGACACCCGGTGAGTATGAAGACAGCCTTTGTAACACAAAAGTTCCACAAGATGTTGAATAGCTAGTGTATGTACCGACGCATATGTTTACTGTGTATTATCAGCTATCATATGCAAATAACTGCTAATTAGTAAGTGTACATCGTAATATGTAAGGTTGCGAGATAGCAATGACTTGTACTTACGCCTATTTTCAATAATATTGTAAATAAACATGTCATAATAATCCCTATATTGTAAAAACTGGACTTTGGATGAATGGATTTTACTCAATAACAATTGTAAACGCTGCGAGTGTAGTGATGTATTTGGTTTGTATTGGGTAAGTACCTATAACTGTCTATAACTGGCCGAAAATAATCTTCCGAATATCCACAAAAAGTAAGATAAGTTCAAATAACTTCATAAGTATACTACATCTAATTAAACTAAACACTCCAGAATTGTTTAATTAGCAAGTTATTGTTACTTAAGTACATTTACTTGTATTCGGGGAATAAAAACAATTGCTATCATAAAAAGTCTGGGTTCTTTTTGGACTGTTTCACGATGATGTGGTCTTCCCCGTAGTCGAGGTCCTCATACTTGTAGCCGTGGACATACGCGAAGTTGCCGAAGAACACGCATTTGTCGTACCTTATCGGGAAGAACTCTGAAAACACAATAGGTGCGTCGATATGAGCTGAACGGCGCACCCGAACAATCAGTTTTGCCGTCTGACTACCTACACATAACGTCATATATGATTGCTTGGGCGCGGCAGCTCAGAACTTGTAGGCACTGCCATTACTTACAACAGGGGAAAGAGAAAAACTAGAAGAGCACAACAGGATAGAGGCGCATATCAGTTGAATATACTGCCTGTCTAATTAATATTAATAGAATAATTTGGAATATAACACCAGTTAGACTATGCGAAGACCCCACTATGTGACCAATCTTTTGAAGTAATTACCTACTTTTCTTAATAAAGAAAAGTAGGTAATTACTTCAAACGAACAGTTTCTACAAACTTGAAATGTAAGCATAAGTTTACTTTAGTTTTCTAATAGCATTTTCAGCTTTGTTTTGCCGCTTAACTGCACAATGTTAGCAGACCGCAAACGAGCTAGATTTATTACAGGCCATAAGGCGCAACATACGATATACGATCGGTTCATGGAAACATTAATTATCGTAGTAACAAACCGGTGTCTTCAAGGCAGTTGTACAAATCCATAACGCAGTGATTGTCGAATATGAAGGTGGTGTTCGTTACGAAATTGAACGCGCAGATCTTCTGGAAGTATGTGGGGCATACACCGCATCTGTACACAAATAACATAAGTATACACAAGTATAGTTTTTACTAAAAGTTATGGCAGAGGAATAAGAATAATAATCATCATAACGTTGGTATTATTGTCAGAGAACCTGTCCACGCTTTGATGGAAAAAGAAGCATGCCAAATGATATGAGGATTGTATATCATGCTGAAGTAAATTCTAGGCTGTAGTCACAATATGTTAATAGTTACTCACATGACAATGGCATCGCGTGGTTGATTGAATCCACGATTTTTTGGATGGGTGACTAATCTGTGACTTCTGAGCCTTCATCGCGCTTCGTTAAACAGTTTATTACGTCTCGGCTGATAAGATTGAATGGCATTGGCCGCTGCATGACATAGACCAAAGCGACCCGAAAATTGACGCAGAGAATGTGAACGTGGGAGTTGGTAATGACATCAGGTGTAGACCAAAATAGAACATGTAACTATCTTCTCACGACCATAGCTACGTCAAAGAACACTTAATTGGCTTCGACTTCTACTTATTTATGATTAAATAGCTGAAATTGATACGAGAATATAAGGAAAAAAGTAATAAATTGTTAGGAACCTGTGGCCGTCCGGTGCTGGGTTTTTTTTGAAATGTATTTGATTTAGAGCATCATAGTCCATAGTCCCGCTGACATAACCTACAAAAGAATATAGTTATTCAATAATTGGCTGCTGATTACTATAAACCTCGGAGGAGATCCTTCTCCGTGCGACAAACCTATGTTTTACGGAGTCGGTTCCGGGGGCCTGTGCGATGCGGATAGGGTGGTGGATGACGAAACGGTTCGCTTCGAATACGCGATAATAACTTAGCAGGAATAGGTATCAGGATGACGAACGCACATGTCCCACACCAAGCTATTTCCCTTGGGAAGTGACTTAATCGATAAGCCTGCAGAAAAAATATCACATGAACACTTACTAAATACAAAGAGAAGAAACCGCAGCGTCAAACTTCCGTGCATAATTTCTGATGCAAGTCAACTGTTAGTTTCAGTTATCAACATCTATTCAATTAAATGCATAAATGAAATTAAATTAATTTTCCGTCCATGAAGTATCAAACGACGTTATTGTGACGTCGCATTTGCAATCATTGGCTCAGGAAAAGGTAAGTTTGCGGCTTGCGGTCGCACCGATGATATTTCAATGACACGAATTAGGTAGGTATCTGTATACACTTAGGAATAAGAATTTTAGTACATATTACATTTTTGAACCTAATAGCATCGGCTAACGAGAGTGTCAACCAACATTCTGTGAACTGTGAAGTGTACAACTACTGCCCATACCTTCTCCTCTGAGGAACAGGCGTTTTAGTACGCCGCAAGTCAAAGTAGGTAATTCTAATTTATTAGGTAACATTTAAAACTGGTTGGAAGAGACGCATACGACTGTTTTCTAAGTCATAACGGCTATACAAGAAGCAGAAAGGTAGGTAGTGATCGCAGCGACGGACGTGAGCCGTATCACGATTGTGGTGATGACTCACTGCGGCGAGCCAGTTCCATCGCGGATCCGCTACACAAACAATTATTATTATAATGTTATGGACACCCCCTGACCTCAAGGTGCAGATATCAAGTGCAGACTCCTTTAATTGCCATTTTAGTTATTGAGTGACGTTTTTGAAATAACTGACTATGCAGCGCGAGAGTTGCATGCAACGTGATTTTTGTTTATGTTAACAACGTCTCATGATTAGTCATCATGTTATTCCGAAAGTGCACGCTGAGGCTAGATTACATTTTCAACATGTAGGTGTCCTAGCGAATAGAAATTTGGACCTATTAGTAGTCTGGCTGGGTATATTCAGTCGCAGTTTTCCAAACTGCTAACGTCTAAACTGGAATTACAACTAAACGCAAAAACGGTGGCTGTCAACATCGATAAGACATCCTCTACGCTCGAATCACGATTACTCATTATTATGCATCATGCGTAGACACTTATGAACATAGCAAAGGCGCGCGTAGGCCGATCGGTTGCGTGGGCAGCATGACAGGTAGGTGGTTCGGAGGAGAGCGAGGCGCGGGCCGCGGGGGCGGGGCGGGCACTGTCCGCGCCAGACTCGGTGGCGCGGTGCAGCCGTCAGCCGTGCCGGTTCACCTTGACGCTCACACAACCTGAAGGGCCCTTAATATCGTAGGTACTTCAGATAACTGTGCCTCAAATTAATGTTGAATTGCCAGATTTTCATTTGCCACATTAGCAGCGAGCATCTGCATATTAGGTTACTTTCGGGGTCTATCTATGCTTCTTACATAAAAACTTGTAAGAAATGTATGTTTTCAAAACGCACACACAAATAGAGCATTTTTTATTGTAATAAGTACCTGCTTACTATACTTACAAGAAATAAACTTCTGTCGAAAATGTTAGTAGAAGTACTAGAAGTAGCGGCACTCAGACCGGTACGGACGGACGAACTGGATAATTCAGAGGAACCCTAAAAAACTAAGTACCTATTAACAGACAGTACTACTAACTACAGTTAGAATGAATGCGCTACGTCGAATCACTAAATACCTATTTCATCGCATTGGAAATTGGAATTACCTAGTCATTAGACACACTTGTTCAAGTTTACTTCGAACGTTGAATTATTTATTTATTACTGTCAACCTAAATACCTGTACACTCCAGCGGGTTTTCCAGTGTTTCGCTATGTATGAAGTTAACATTGATAACTACTAACAAGCAAGACTTAGTTTAATTTCACCAGGTTATTTGCCTGTTTCTCCCGGGTGAAGCCAGGTCACGCAGTCAGTAAAAACATAATTAACAGGGGCGGATTTGATACACTGGCTGCTATGGCCTATGGAAGATTGCCGCCCCCTGCTTTCTGTAAAGCGCAAAAAATTGAATGATAATAAGAATTACAATTAAAAAATAAAGAAAGTATGTCAATGATAAAATTATCTCAATAGTGGACGAATGAGTTCACAGAGGGCGCCACAAAAAAAAATACCTAATTCCGTCGCCCCCGAAATTTTGCCACCCTAGGCCCTGGAGTACTCGGCCGATATGGCAATCCGCCCCTGTCAATTAATAAGGAAACTTTATTCATGTGTATTATGCACGGCAATGTAACTTGAGTATTTAACCTTCAACGGTTCGCTGGCTTCGTGTCTCTGAACTTAATAGCTCGAGTATGCCCGTGATAATCATTTGCCCTTAATCATACCTATGCAAGATTAGCCATCTTATGGAATTTTCCGCAACTGATGTTGGCATCAGATATCACCTCATCACCTCATCACCATCATACTGAACATAGTGGAACTCGTACATCTCTCTTTCTGGGCCTACCTCTCTCTCTCCTAAGGCATACCTATTTCATGAGTGAACAAAGGTGCAAAGATAGTTTCCGTTGTTTCATTCACCTCGGACTTCAATCACCTGTGCGAACAAACAATGGAAATGAGGTATCCGTTGTGTTTCTTTCAGCCCTATCTAGCATTTTGTGCGCTTGATGCCAGTTTCTACATTGTTACGCGCTGTAGAAAACTTTGGTACTGGTTAATTAACACCTTAAGTTCTCATCCCGGTCAACAATTAGGTCATCTATGTACATGTGCCGGTGCCGATGTATCGCTGGTACCATTCCAGTTAACAGCAATAAGCATCATTAGGTGCTCCATAGCCTCCAGTTTGTCTGCATCCTGTCTTTATCAATCCTACGAAAAACAGCTAACTGAAAGCAATGTTCTCAACTGACGAGACTGTATTGTATTGTTACCGCCATATAAATAAATAAAATCAATTTTAACCGCAAAGAATGATAAGTTATACAAGCGAGTGCAGCCAGACACCAAACCGGCATTGAGCCGCATGCGTTATGGGCGGGTAAAAGCGGCGGCCGCGCCGGGCTAGCGGTTAGAGTACCGTGCTATGAAAAGGAACGCAAGCGCCAGATAGCGCCACTTTCATTGCGCCCGCGCTGCTGGCTTACCAGTCTGTATCTCGTGCCAACAGAATCAAATATATATCAGATACACAGTAGTAGGTACCTTTTGATCAGGCATGTACCTACTTGATTAAATCCACGCAGAAACCATTTTGATGTTTTATTGTAGGTTTATGCTAGTGGTTTTAAAGACTGCCAATTGACCAACGTAACTGTTGTTCCCTTTTCTATACAAATATCTTGCCGAGACTTGTTAGTCGTTTGTTAGATTATTTCAATTCAGTATGGAGTGGAAGTACTAATCTATCATGGTTTCTTTTTGGCGTTAACTTTCGTGTCATTAATTCACCACAATTCTTAATGACGAATTAGGTATAATGGTACCTAATTTTCATAAGAATTTGTGGCTAGTAGATACATATACCTTTCTATAAAATAAACTTTTAAGTTGTGGAGCATTACATGTAAGTATAGAAATTGGAAAGTGTGTAGCACTCGCATTGAGCTAATTCTTTAAATGCCCATTAGTCATTCAGGAGAAACCTAGGCCCAGTGGTAATTTATTCAGTGGATTAGACAACTCTCCATATAAAGTGCGACCCACCTCGCCAAGTAGTCGCGGCGAGCGGAGCTCACTTCACTACTCGATAAATTATCAACTTACTCACACCGACGCAGATAGAACACAACACACCTACCTACTATGAACATATCTATTTATATATTACGCCAATACATATATATTTTATCTGTGTAGGAGTGCTGCATGATGCGTCCGCAGAGAATGAGCATACCACTCATTTCCTTTGTGTTGATGATTACGCTTACGAGCCGATGCAATACATGATGTACCCTACGCCCTACATAGTACTATTGAACTAGGCACGTCGTATGATAGGAACATACGCTAAATCGACATGGTCACACATATTTTGGACTAGCTTTTACCCACAGTATAACTACAAGGCTAGCATACGCGGGCCAAAACAACACCTAAATGAGCACACATAGCCACATCCGCCCATACCTTTGCCTACTATCGCTCTCTGGTTCAAATTACAAGTTTAAGAAGGTATGTACTTACTGTAAGGAACTAATACTATCCATAGCGCATTCATCCATCACTATTACTATTGTATTATGCAGGCACGGCTCTTTACCTCTATAGGTACACATGTTCTGCTGTAATTAAATTAATCACACCAAAAACCTCATCGCGTTGGACGTGATAAATAAATTTTCCTGTCGTAGAAGAAACTGTGTCGTATCAACTGCCAAATGTCAGTGTGTGCGTCACCTCACCATATCGCCGGATTCGTATTCTGAGAAGCTGTGGCGCGGGCGCAGCGTTGTGAGTTGAGGCGGGTCGGTGTGTGGGGGGGGAGCGTGGGCCATCGCGGGGAGTCAGGCCCACATAATATGCCGCGGGGAGGGGGCGCGGGCCGCGGCCCGGGCGCCGGCCCTGCCAGACAAGTTGTCGCTGAACCCCGGAACCGCCAGTCGCCGGCCTCCCCTGCCCCCCTCGTGCCCTCGCAGCAAATTACTTGGCGCACCCAACTTCTTAACTACCTAACCAGTTTAATACTCATATGAAATTAGGTAGTGATAACATCGCTATGGATAAATTTCTTTCGTTTTATTCGTTAGGTACTATGTATTTAAAATTGGAATTAACTTTGAGTTTAAAATTGCTTGTCGTCTTTGTTTCACATTTAACTAAGGCACAGATGGTTGGCACGCACGACTTCAGAGTCCAGATTTCAAGATAAACCCTAGGATTCTTCTAAATGAGAATTTTCAGCAAGATCGTATGACAGGTATATCTACCTGTAACAAGTGATCGTTAAATTTTAAACTTAGAAATACGTTCCAAATTCCAATGCAAGTGCATTTTTTCTGCACAGTCATGTTAGGTATAATGGTAACCAAGAGCGCCTCATTCTTCAAAGTTATGATTGATAAATAGATTGATAACTTAGTATTTCAACCAAAAAACTGATTTCCCGTTTACCTATTACGATGTGGTTTACAAAATCGGGTGAACATTCATGCATAATTCCACAATGACACCGAGCCTGACTCATTCTTTGTTTCAAAATGTAGGTCATCTACTATACTCCATATGGATTTGCCAGTAATTGATAACGACAGCTATTTTGAAACCATTACATTATACCTAATGTATAATATCTTTCCAATTCTGGATTGTGAACGCTAAATGATTTGCCTTATATTTTATAATATGACGCAAGCTCTGGATTAATTTGAAATGAGTTTAATCCTCCATCTAAAAAGATTACCTAAACCAAACAGATATAGTAGAGTTACGGTATCAAGAAGTATATTAGGTAAGCCCTGATAAGTCCGGGCTCAGCGTGGACGTCGCGGATGATCCTCATTGCGCCACGGATATTTATGACATCGGCCACAGTGGGTACCCACGCTCGGGTGGTCCTGCTCGGGTGGCGGCTGGCGGCCGCGCAATCAACAGGAGTTATCGTGAGGGCAACCTTTAAAACTCATGGAAACTGATATGAACCCGCTTAATGATCTCGACACGTAACGCGCGCGCTCTACGAACACAAAAATAAGTTTGGTGCCGTCATCGTTGCCCACTATTTGGGTATTTCCAGGAATTCGGGAGTTTAGAGCTTATTGGAAATTAAAATAATATGGTAATATTTAGTAGGTGAAACAATTTTTAAATTATAATCACGCCATCTTATGTCATGTCTAGTTGATATACCAGTTTCATTTTAGTAAATCTATGTTCGTGTTTCATTTTAGTTCTTGTATAAATGAACACACCCATTTCTGATCATGCTGGCTTCTGAGTAAAGGGCCAAAAAGTAGGTACTGTAGTGGATTCTGCACTGACGTGCTGACGTTACACTTACACCAGTTTGCTATAAGTAACATAACGATGACTAAGCATCGTTTGTATACGACATCCGACCGGTTTTATTCCGTGAAATATACAAATTAACAAATTGGAAATGTACCTATCATGGTAATGGCATTATGAGGAGTTTTGAAATTTGGTCTGGTAACGTTGACGCCTGCTAAATATATAAATATCTTGGCACGTTGACATTTGGTAGGTAGCAACTAACAATACCTACAAGAAGAAATGTGGTAAGTGATGTAGCTTTCATTAGCATGAACGTATTTGCGTCACGGCCGGTCGATGTTCCTGAAACTGAAAAGTTCTCACTGTCACACCGTTGACCCAGCGGTGAAGGTAAAGTTCACCGCGACGACAGTCACGTCCGGGACAGAATTAAATCACTTTAGAATGTATCAATAATGTTTAATACTAATAGTGAGCAAATTACGACGCGTCAGTTATTCAACCATTGTTGAAAAAAGTGTAACACCGGTAAGCGTTGTTTTGTCACACATGATTGTTGTCTATAAGATGAAACTTCTGACTCATGCTAGCATCTGACGCAATAGCAATTGCCATAGGTTATTCCCTTTTTTCCTGCGTGTACCTATAGGGAACTGTGAGATGTTTGAAATCCATAACAGCTAGGTACTTTCTCATTGACTAGCCTAGGATACATGCTGTGGTTAATTCATGTTAAGTTTACTTAAAGAAGAATAAGTTTATGATATGCTACCTCAAGCTAATATCAGCATTTGCCGTTGAAAATTATGTTCTTACCATTAGGTAGGATTCCGGGAATCAACAATACCATTATTTATTGTATTTTCTTTCAGTGTTCTATTGATAGCGTTACTGTTTGTGTGTGTTGTGTGTTTTTTTTATTGCAGACCCTATATGAGGTAAAGGCTTTCTTATTTCTTATATTCGTTTAATTACATACATATAAGCTGTTTGTTATCCCAAAAACAAACAAAGTAATAGCTTATTACCTTAGTCGGTTACTAATAAAGGTTCAAGCAAATACATTATGGTTATTATAATTATAAGATATAATAAAGAGCATTTATTAAACACGTTACTTTAGTATACAATCCAATATTGCTAACAATATCGCAAAAATAATATGTACTTGGAGAAAACAAACTTATGGAATGACAACTCATACATTTATTATTTTGGCACCGGTTTCACATACGTCATGGCCGGTCATCGGTATTGAAAAAATCTCATCTCATTGACAAACCACCTTCTATTCAAGGTAATCGTTAGCTGTAATTTACCTACGTCCTACTGTCTCTTCGGTAAGTAGGAAACAACCAGTGGGCTCATCTGAATTAACAATCTAATTATTTGATTTTGCTGAACCTAACCTAACGTATTATTTTTTTATTTATTTTAGTAACTAGGTACTTCTGGTAGCTACATTTACTAACTACAAAAATACAAAACCTCTGTACTGATAATAACCTGAACATAGGGCATATTTTGCGGTGCGGAAAACATATAGTTACGTTTCTAAAAAAATATAATATACTTAGTGCCTATTTCAGAATCGTCAGATACATTTTATCTACGTGTTTTCCATACAATCCGCCAAACCGCCATATTTATTTGGTGGATTAAAGTTATCTGACAATTATGAACCAAGCCCTTAGGTACATAGGCATTCTAGACAGCAGAAGATGTTTACAATTTTAATGAGGTTAACGTTGCTATTAATTTGCCAAATGGAACGAAGAGCTCAGAGTCGGGCCATTTTATCAGAGCAGCGAGGCTGGTGTCAAGGGGCGAGCTGATTGCGACACGACACACAGGCACACGCGTATTTACAGAGAAGACCGTTTCAACGTGGCCGACACCTCTGTGATCTCACCGAACGACCGCTATCAAAGCTTGACGACATCAATTAACAGAACAGGCGGTACTATCAGGAATGTGGTGTTTTAAACGATCATACCATGCGATATTATCATTTTCTGTCTTAATCTTTAGAAACAGTATGAATATAATGGAAAACAGAAAATGACTGAAAAATGTCTCCGAACTCCAAACCAAAATTATATTTATTTACAAGAATACACATCGGTTGTGCAGGATAATGTGAACGGACTTGGCGGACAGTCGGCCGATGTGAGCCCGCTGAATATTATAATTAGTCGAAGCCGGTGTGAGTAATGGCGTCGGAAATAACACGCGGGCGGCGCGGCGGCGTTGGCGCCAAGCGGAGCGGCCATCGCGGGCATCGGGCACCGCACACGAGCGCAAGCGCATCCCCCCTTGCGCGCGCGTCGCGACCGCGCGGCTGCCTTGCGCCGCGCCGCCTCGTCTGTCTTGTGACTTGAGCTATTTATGTGCTAAGAAGTGACGCGACTCCGAGCTGATTTATTTAGGAGATGGGCTCACGGAGATTTAAAGGTTGCTCTATTATTGTAAATCTGGACCTACGATCCTCACCTTGTTTAAAGAAAACAAGCTTTTAGCGTTCAAGACAACAAAAGATAGTCCTAAAGAAGTGCCTAGTAATAAACATTATCCACTACTAAGCAGATTTTAGGAGCAAGAGAGAGTTGGGTCAACTTGCTATTTGGAATTTCAATAAAGCCAGCGTATGTTTTCTTAAGTGAGTACGTAAGTAAATAGATGTTGAAGATCGTCATTTGCATTGCTATAATGTGCGCATTGCAATGTATATGGTTTCTCAGAAGCGAGTAGCGAGCCTCAGCACCTACCTACATCTACAATTAGCAGTTATAACAAAGCGTTTACTGTTCGCTTAATTTTATTGCAAGGGCTATTACATCAACTTGCGTAGATCATCAAGTAGATCTATTAGAATGTTATAAAATACGATGGGTTATGCATAAGGCTGTTACCATTACATGTTACTATGATGATGACTTATGACCTTTGAATAGATAGATGAACACAAATGGTCGAAACGTTGATAACAATCAAAGTTTAAAGTGAAATAATAAAGGTAGAAGGACCACATTCCATTCATCTGACTCGAACGACGAGGCTGTAGAGAGCTTAGATGATTGTGTGTGATTACAACTAGCTGGACTGGACACTGACATCAAAGCCGACTATATTAGAAATCGGGGCGGTGCGGGTACCAACGTAAACATCTTAACATTTAAAGCAATTTCTGGAAGAGGCAAACAAAGGCACCGCGGCTAATTAGTTTCTGTTTGCGCTGAGGAAACAACCCGCTCTGAAGACAGACACACACCGAAACGTTTAGACAAGACTTAATGCCGACAGAAACCTGCCCAATTCTTATAAGACTTCCTGTCATATATTTTAGATAGGTAATCAAATTATTTTTAGATAGGCACATTCTGTGTGTTTTTGGATTTGTGCTTGTAAGCTTCTTATTGTGAACTTTTAAAAGTTTAATTCATATTTTGTTTAAAATCTTTAAAATTGAGTAAATTTTTATGATAGGTACTTAGTTTTTATTACAGTCTGAATTTCGTCCACGAACTAGAAGGTAATGCTTGTATACATATAAACTTGATATTCCATGGCTTCTTATGTGGTAAAAATAAAATAGATAATTTTGTATTAAAGTAAATCATTTATTCTTACGACAACAGAGCGCAAAATGATTGGAGTAAACCCAAAATAGGTAACGCATTTTCTTAAAAACCCAACGCATGTAAGACAATTGTTTAATGAGCCGTGGTTTTAACGCGGAGTGTATCCTGTGCCGCTGCATGAGCCAAAAATATCCTTGACATCATAGTTGATGCTACAACTTGTGCTTTATGGGCCATCTCGCTCGTCCGGCGGAGCGTCGTAAACGACTGGAAGCCGACATCTGCAAATGCAAAACTACAATACGCTAGGTGGATTGTGCTATGCGACACGCTTGGCGGGTTGAGCTATGCGACATGCTAAGCAGATTGTGTTATGCGACACGGTAATTTTTGTACACGATAATGTGCGTTTGAAAACATGGCGAAATATTTCAAGACGTCAAAGACACGTCAGTGGGCAGTCGTCAGCGTCCGGCCGAGCCACAGAAATACTTGCACGTGCTTGCACTGGACCTAAAGCATATTTATAATGCGAGGTGAAAAAGGGGGTGCTTGAACTGCCTGCAATGTAAATAGGCGCATTAGTCTCGACTTCAAGTTATCCAACCTCATTCTGCAATTAGTACCTGCTTAATAAGGTTATTTAATTATTAGTAAGTACTTACAAATAAGGATCCGTGGGTTCGCCTGTGCCTATTTATTCCAATTTCTTTGGCCTGTGCTGCCTGTAAAAGTCATTAGTCCCGTATACATTTAACATTATTATGTATTTTTCTATCTTTAAAGGTATTTCATTACCAACGATCCAAGCTCCATTTGAGGCTCTACCTAAATTCGAAGATTTTTATTAATGTTATTTAAATGACGAAGTTAATAAATCTCTAAACGGCCCTATAACCACGATGCGCAAACATGCACATGTGTTTTGAAGAAGGTAGCCATATCATCATAAAAACACATGTGGCAGAGTCATGCGACTCTGCATCCCCGCGATTGTCGGTCGCGGCCGCGTGCCGCGCGCCCGAGCCGCCAGACTGCTCGACGCCGTTACCCCACACCGCAAAAGTGCTCAATAAAACAACAGCTTTATTGTTTCAGCCTTTACTCTCACTCAATGCGCACATTTAGAAAGAAAAGCCTCTTCGCATAGGCATCGTACCTTAGTTCCTACATGTTATTCTAATCAGAATGATAATTGATAGGTAATGTATGTGATATGAACACCTATAAATTGTTTCTTTTAATTTATTTACTTATAGCTTAGCGATTTTCTTAAATAAAAATGCAACTGTAACCTTTTCGTGGTCCTGCAGGCTGCAACATTTTATAGGGGGTGGGAAATTTCTGCGTGCGCGGGTGGATGGCAGTTACCCGAGTTATGCCACTGTTCTTATCGCGAACATTTTGTGGGTCATTGGTACTACTATAGTCCGATTTTTAATTAAACTAAGTGAACTGACAGCTGAAAATGTCATTGTTCTATGAATTTGAACCTTATTTGTTCTATTTATATCGAAACGTGACATTTGCACCTGTAAATTTACTTCGTCTAATTAAAAATCAGACTATAATACCTAAAGCAATAATCTATGTAAATTTAACCGACTTTATAACTGAAAAGGCTGTAGCGTCCAGTAACTTTTATTTGAAGTTGCGTCAAAGCCCAGTGGACGCTATGTTGTTTTGTTTGGCAGTTTTTTATTGAATTCAGAATTGTTTAAATAATAATAACAAAGTAAATGCTGATCAACGGTTTTAAGTGTTATTTTAAGTTTGGTAGCGGGCATTAGCGCATAGGTACTTTGTGATCTTTGCAATTTTATTGACCTATCCTAGACCGTTGTTGAATGGTAGGTAGGTTAGTAAAAAATACAAAATGCTTTTCAATTGTTCGCTGTTAAGACTTTAATATTCCCTTATGTAGGTAGAATAAATAAAGTGCAGGATTACATCAGGTAGGCCGAGAAACGGATGGCGCCGGCGCTACCTGCTCTGCTCGTGCAAGGGATAACAATCTCAATAAATTAAAATGCGTTTTAGTAAACAATTTTCTTTATTAATGTAATAATAGTTATTCTTATAGTTTTTAATCTTTATAAATGTAGGTAAGCTTCATAAACCCCATATATAAAAATACATTCTTATACTTTTACAAAATATCTGTCGTCTCAAAACGACTGAATAATGCACTATGGCGGCGTGAACATTAAGGCACGATGATAGGGCTACGCCCCAGGCGGCGCCAGGCGGGCGTCGGCGACTAGATCACAGGAGTTTCGGGGCAGAACCCCGGCGGCGTCTTCTCATCTGAGCGGCGCCGGGTAGGAAGGCACGGGCGTGCACCAGCGTGGGGCCGAACACGCGGTCAGCGCGCAACCACCCGCACTTTGAACGGGCACGAATGCTGATACATGCACGCCATGGGAAACAGGCAGTGATGCGACCGCTGGTCGTCTGTCCTCTTCATCCTCAAGAAGGTATGGCCGAAAAAGTTTAAAAGGCTTGCGTGGTGGTTCTGGCATCGTGGGTGGTGCGTACGCAGGTTGTAGCGCGGGTGGCGGTGTAGGCCGGCGAACTGATAAATCTATTGGTTCCATAACTGGTATTGGCACAGGAATGGGGACCCTCGCGGGCAGAGACGTTTGCACCTGCATCGGTGTGGGAACCTGCAGAGGTGTGAGCCCTTGGAGCGGTGTGGGCACTTGGAGAGGTACGGGCACTTGCAGTGGTGTGGGCACTTGCACTGGTGTGGGCGCCATTGCTGGCGGTGGAGATGGCAACCGCGCGCTCTCCGGTGAACCGGCAGAGTAAGGCGGGGGTGACGGTGCTGGCTGAGGTGCTCGTCTCAGCAGTGCTGCTCTGAGAGCAGGTTCCGCTTGTAGCCACTTTTGGATCTGACGACGATGAATGCCAAACTTTCTGGCTGTTGCGCGTTGATTTCCGCGACACTGCGCGTCGCGCCTGTACGCTTCGAGAACTTGCAGCTTGAATTGTGGTGGGAATATACGGCGGGAACCGGCGCGGCCCTCTGAGCGACGGTCTGAGGGCGCGGGGGCCGGGTGCGTGTGGGCGGCAGCCATTCTGCAGTGAATACGTGTTCGCGTGGCGGTTGGCGGCGCCGGACTGACTGTGCCGCTCGCTCGCCGCGCCGCGGATGTTGGTGGCGCGCCGCTGCCTGTCCGACGTGCGTGAGTGTGCGAAGCGAGCCTCGTACCTATATGTTAAGTCACTGTTCACTCTGTCGGTATATTTTATTTTATATAGGTAGGTACCTACTTATTTAATTCCATTTTCAATTCAACTAGACAAATGTTTGTGTCTCCTGTAATAAATATAAATGTTTACATTGACGATTGTCTAGTTGAGATGGGTAATATTTATACACAGTAATAATTAAGTAGATCTTAAGAAACAAAAGTACTTGTTGTTGTCTCTAGATTTAAGTCACAGATAGGGGTATGGTTAAAATAAAATACTAAATTCACCCATGTATGTACGCTGCTTTAGGCAGTAATCTCGCCTCATTCTCGGCGTGAAAAAATGCCGCAAGTGGGAGCCGATAGCACGTAGCGCCACTGTTTCCATCTTCCTCGTGTACACAGAATTTCACATAATAGAACGAGACAGATAAACGTGCCCTGCCCCGGTCGCTGCCACATCCGTTTACGAAACAAGTTTGCATGCGATGTTGCCGTTTCGTGCGCGCGGGCGGTGCACGAACATCGAGGGGTGCGGGCGGATAGGAATGCGCACGGAACGGCAACAAAGCCGACCGTGGCAGACAGGGTGTCGCCGACTTGCCGCCGTAGACATGCCGTCGCTCGGCGGCGCTAGCTCCCCCTGGCACCCGCGCACACCCGCCCCACCCGCAACGCACATCAACAAGTTATTTCGGCCCAGCCGTTAGCGGAGCTATAATATCTTAAGCGACACGGTTCAAACAGGCGGTTAAGGCATTTTTGATCGCGCGGCAAACTTAGCGCCATCGCCGTTTCGAGGAAAGTTGTTTTTTTTGTTGAGCGACGGCCGCCTGCCGCGCCTGCTTCGCTTGCGTCCGGCGACCGTGAAAACAGCGATCCAACTCAAAGAGGGACAGCACATTTATTTTATTAAGATAGAATTTTATGCACAGCTCCCAAAAGGTTTTGGTTTTATTAATAAAAGGTGGTGGGCAAAATAAAAGGTGCTGTATCTAAATTCAAACTTAAAACTAGGTAGGTAAGTAAAATCTTAATGTAGGTATTAAGATTTTATTAATCACTAAAAATAGCTTAATACCTACCTACTTACGGTGAAAAAAGAAACTGACACTTCGTTCGGCATTGAGAATTCAGTTTCGGCATTCAGTTGGACAGCTTTGTTCTCCTAATCTACGTAGGTACGGATTTTGATGCGGTTCTCAGATTTATAAATTTTCTTCCGAAACGTTTATAATAAGTAATATGTAATCATCGCTATAATTCTCATTAAATTTATAAATTGTAGAGAAAATCTTTGCGAAGCCAGGGCGGATCCCTACTAAAATATATAAGAAAAAATTAATTAAAAAAAGTTAAACTAGTAGTAGTAGTAGTTAAAATAGTTAGTTCGTTTATAGTAAAATTCTAAATTATTAAGTCAGCATATTTATTATCCCGTATTTAATTCTTGAGAACTAAAGAGTGATATTACCAAGCAACTTGGTCCTTGGAGCTTTGGTTTATTTTTTGTATGCTTGAGCTAAGAGGAAATCTGTGGGATTTTCCTATTCACAAGTTATGTTAGATTATTCCTTCTCGTAAGAGTTTCTTTCAGTGCTTATGAAGGCAAAAAATATAAGCTACCCATATGTCGCTTGATTGGACTGAGCTGATCCATCATGATTATTATCAAAAATTCATGTATAGGCTATACTTACGGCCACTTGCACCATCCATCTTAAATATGTTTAAGTTTTGATTAAACGGCGCATGTTTCTTGCACCATAATACCTATGTAGTGCGCTAAATACGTTTATCCCGCATATTTTGGTGCAAGAAATGTGTTTGATTTAAGTCAGAAATGCATTATTAAGATACATGGTGCAAGTGGCCCTCAATGTAGAGATGGTAATTTTTAAAATAGTGCCGTTTTTAAATCAATGTTCAGCATCAGAGATCGGCAGCCTACTAAGAACACCTAGGTAGTTTTTTTAAGCTTTGCATTAATATTATATTATTAACAAGTTCGTCCGTCTGTTCAAATGTACCGTGGGTTGTTTTTCTCCGTGTAATGTCCACAACAAAAACTATATGAGCAAAAAGTTAAATGGCACAAGACATAGTACCTACTCACTGTAGTTTTTTCATGGGGTTCTTATTAGGAAACTTGTTGAGGCGAGTTAACTCATGGTCATGATGGTGTGTTCAATTACTGTAGTGCTTAGTGATTATTTGGAGTATAATAATGATAATGTTCGAACTAAGAATCTTATAGCTCTTCGAAGTTGCTGAAAAACCTTTGAATGAAGCTTGATTCTTAGACTAAAAACGAGGTCCAATGAAAGTTTTTTAGCGGCAAAAAGCAAGGACTGGACTAGGGTATAGTAAGTTTTTTTATACTTGTCCTATTTGGTAAGTAAAGATGGCGTCCAGCGGGGCGATTGCGTAACTTTTTGCCAATGTTTCAATTGATTTCGTATATAATTGACACAGGATGTACGAAACCAATTGAAACATTGACAAAAACGCCCCGCTGGACGCCATCTTTGCTTACCAAATAGGACAAGTATAAAAAAACGTACTTATAGGTAGGATAGAGTAGGGTGGGTAGGGTAGATAGATGACTACCTAGTATTTTTATAATTGCGTTATTATTTTTATTTTATAGACAAAATAGATTTATTTATACAAATTATACAATTGTAGAGACGTTGAAGTGTTGACAGAACTCGTTTTCTGGGATAAGTATGAATAAGAAAGTAGGTATGGTCTAAGCATAGCTCGTTGGGTGTAAGCATAGAGCAAAGTTGAAGATCGTTGGGTCTAAGAGATAAGAAGGTAGGTACATAGTTACCTAAGCATGATGGGAAACTGAAGCAGTTTTAATTTCTAGGATTCCGTATTCTATGTTATTTGGTAAACGTGACCTAACCCGCCTATTCTACAAAAAAAAGTGTTTTGAAGATTAGAAGCTCATCAATTTGCATGCAACCTACAATAGAACAGTGGACTTATATTCCTCGCAAGGCAGGTTGGGTACCTATAATTTGAGTGTTGGCGTGAGCTCCCACCAAACCGGTGCGCCAACATGGGCGAGCGGCGCGGGCGCGGCGGCGGCGCGGCCGACCGATGGCGCGCCCGCGCCCGCCTCGACACCGCACCGCACCGCTCATTCAACCGCGGACCAAATACACTTGATTGAAATTAATCCATGCTAATATGGGGCCCCTCCAGGCGACAGCGGCGATGCCAAACGAGTTTCACACTCGTAAAATATCATCAACATAATCTCGGGCGATAAAAATAATCGAGCTTATAAAATGAAACGAATACCTATTAATTCTAGTCGGACGGGTCTAGAAACTTGTGCAACTCATAAAATGGAGATTGGGGAAATTAATTTTGAAGACAAAATTTAGACTTCTGTTCGTTCGTTCGTGAATTTTCTACTAAATGAGCACGGAAATGTGTCATAATTCGAATCCGAACATATTGTACCGGGTTTGTAATAGCAGCCCATGGTCTGAGCTACGCACATGCAGGATTGTACTTACAGATTCAACATTAAGTACACGCAGAAATCATATTCGTTAAAGCATTGAGGTACAAAAAGTGACAAGCGAGGTCATAGTACTCAGTTATTTAATTCACCATGACATCATGGTGTACGCAAAATATTCCATCAAACCAACATGAGTTTTTGCACGGTGCCGATCGCGCGACTCTACATAGAGACAAGACAGCTAGTTCAGCGAGGCCATCATCAATTGGACAATTTATCATCACCATGGCAACAACATTTCTACCACTTAATAAGGCTGGTGCTGCCCGTGGCATAAAAATCATTAGACAATTTCGCATGTGACGGAAACACCCTCAATAAGTTATAGCGTGATATTATGCATTATGAACACAGCCTGTTAGGTTAGAAAAATTCATAGTCAAGCTTAAAAAAAATGAATTAAAAAATACACTAATAAACGATAGAGGAAACGTAGAAACCTTAACAACAATGTTGCAAGTAGTTTCTCAACGTGGGCTTACCCATTCGCTAGCGACCGACTATGAGCTGTCTTATCGAAGGGAATTTACTCGTATAAATGACCTTAATTCGTTTTCCCTTTTACTTAACCTTTTCATGAATTACTTAGTATTTAAAATCTTATTTTTTCATACCATAGGCTTAATATAATAGTGAAAACCCCGTTGAAATCGGTACAGCCGTTTTCGCACGATGCTCGAACATACAGAACAGATATACCTACAGACAAACATACAAGAAACCCAGGAACACTTGATTTGGACTCGAACACCTTCAAATAGCCTAGTGCACCTATTTTTTATGAAATGTTTTATACTTAAAAGATACCTAGATTGTACAATCTGTATATTTAATGTTGGTTTTTACTCATTCTCATTTGATTTTAGAAAATTTCAGCGCTCTATCAGAACTAGAGACAAGACAAACGGTCGCCGCACATAAAATCAGCTAATCAAACCGACAGACACATCGACGCCGCTGCCTGCCCGCCATACCAATGAGACCTTCGCGATAATAGAATACCTTATCCGCTGCAACAGAACAATGGAATATGTACCTTATATCACAGACATAATATAGGAAATCCCGCTAAATACACTGAAACTATAAAATACTTCAGTCGTAAACATTTGCCTGTATCAATAACGACGCAAAAGGGAATATTTACATTGTAATCTAACTCTTGCAGCTTATGTAACAAAGTAGTCTTTCTTTTATCTTTACACAGGAGAGTTGGTGAAGGCTAAAGTGTCAAGCGCACGTGTGTTTCAAGCGTCACCCAAATGGGGACCAGTTCGAGTCCCATAATATATCTCCTGAGATCGTAGCATTGATAACTGTATCAATACTGGCCTCTGTCGGATCTTAATGGGCTGTTTCTTGCTTCGTTAAGTATCGGAGGGACTTGTGAGACACATCCTGTGGGAGATCGTGTTAAAAGTTCGAATTGGAACCGTCTCCATGAGAACGTAGCGTAGGTAGCAAGTTGACATACTAAGCAGTTTAATGATAATTCTCTAGAGAAGGTCGGTAAGTATAATAGATTTAACTAAACAACCTACGCAATTTACATTATAGGTATTGGTACATTATGGGTATTTATAGGTTAAATATACATTGCGATTTATTTTGAACAACTTATATACTTATACATTTTGCTTTAGTAGGAAATTACAGAAATCTAACTGAGAGAACGCTACGATTTCGTACATATGCTGTTGGACTTCGGTTATAAGACTTCGACATATTTTTTCAGAACTAGGTAGGTATATGTGGTGGAATTTTCAGTATTTTTTCATCTTATAGATACTTTAACATACCTACAAAGATACAAGTCATGTTTAACTAGAGAGGATTTAAGAAGTCTGTAGTATCTACGTCGGAAAACAGCCACGGGACACGCAGGAGCTCTCACTCATGTAATAAGCTGCGCTTGCGCCGATCAGTTTGCTCTCCCCATTAGAGTCAATTTGATAAGCACCATCAGCTAAACGAAGAATTTAGCTTTGGCTGAGTGTTAAATCATTATTTGTGATTTGGTAGGAAACACTTGTTTAGCTCAGGCTGCCTCATCTTTTTAACTAAGAATAATGGGGTAACTCTACATCTTATATTCTCAGTTAAAGCGATGTGCTAACCTAAGCCTGAGCTACATAACATATTATGCATAATATGTAGAGTTAACCCAACTGACAATGCAGGAGCAAATTAGTGTAACGATAATAGAGCACCAAATCCGTTTAGAGAATTCCAAAAGACATAAATGCAGTGATGCCATTGTAAAAAACAATTATAAGGTTGATTAAAACATCCAGTTATATCCTCGTATCTATCAACCAAACAATCTAGTACCTACGTGTCCGTAGACTGCGTGCCTTTGTTGGACTTCTACAAACAATTTATCTTCGACGACGCCGTCTTCTTCATTGGGACAATATCCATTATTATGGTTGTCGATATTATTCAGTCATGTGACCGTATTATGTAAGCATAGACAATTGGCTATGATTGTAGGCTGAATGCTAACTGTGGTGTGGATAGTTTAGACTTGTCGTTTGTATTCTATAATTTCAATTACTGTTATGAATCAAGATTCGAGCTTCTCGAGGAAGTATAGGTACGATCTCTATTTATTCAAATTTCTTTGGGTACGATGAATGCAGCTGTTTGAAGCTAGTCTAGATAGATGGGGAGATAGAGGGATATGATAAGAACCTCAAAAAATTATGAGCCCTTAATATTGGTGGGTTGCTCAGGGAAACAAAAAAAAATAGACCATCTTAAAATACTCGAACTCGTCAGATTAAGATAAGGGCCTTACTAGCTAAGAATGGTCAAAAGTGTCAATTTTGCTAATTTGATCGTCAGTCTAAGAAATGGGAGCATCTGGAAGTTTCACTTTTTCACCCCCTCAGTTTTTTTTTTTAAATATAGTACTGTAGTGCCAAAAAACGTACGGCACGCCTGATTTTAAGCAGTTACCGTATATAGATGCTTACAAATTCTGACGCGCTCGAGTAATTTTTTTTTTTCAGTTTATCATGTTGGAGCATGAAAAGCTAAGATTACTGAAGAAGTCTGTGATGAAAAGTATCAATATCTGACACGCTTGAGTATTTTTATGTCATTGCTTATTAAACAAAAATTATTTTTTTCATGTATACGCTTCCCCCATCGCTGAAAGTGGAAACATCTAGAACAATGTATTCTTCCTATCATCTCATCTACCGAATCTACTAGGTTTGGACGACGCTCGTGCAAATCCACGAATTGCACGCTCGCCTCCCCATCTAAAATGCCTGTTTCAGAGTCGTCGGATAACTTTTATCCACTAAATTGATTTGACGTTTTTCAATATATTCTATGCGAAAACTGTCAAAGTTACCGAAGATTCTAAAACAAGCCCTTATAGAATCTTGAAGAAATACCTACAAGACATTGGTGCCGATTATGTGGATACACAACTAAACTTGACGAAACTAAGGCCCTTCTCACACGGCGTCGTAACGTAAGCGTATCGTAATACGCGCGTAGGACGAGAGCAATACGAACATTTTCTAACAAGTCCGCACACGAAGCGTAGTTCCATACGATTGGCTGCAACACTGCTACCGGGGTAACTGTATATCCAACCTTCTTGTCAGCATAACGTATGAGCAAAACAGAATTACTTTTGGGCATTTTAAATGTAGTTTAGTCGTAATTTGTAGCAATTGTAGTCAACATATTAAGTACCACCATAGATTTATATTTCAAAATATCGGTATATATATATATATATATATATATATATATATATATATATATATATATATATATATTATATTTCAAAATATAGCTTACAGTCCCATGAACTTTATCTGGCCCGCTGACAGCATCGCTAGTGTGGATACAAGACTGTGAAAATATAACTGTTCTTTTATTTGAAAATTATTGTTTATTGGCGATAAGGCCCGACAAGGTTGTGGCTATGGAGTTCAACAACTACCGGGAGTAGGACGCGAAATGGAGTATGATGAAATCGGAAGAAATAGAATAGGTACCTATTAAATCTATAATTTGAATGTGTTGGATGTTGAGTCGGGGCCAGTGTATCGCGACGGTTAAGCAGTTGTCCGGCACCGGCAACCGGTTTGCGGTGATCATCTCACGCGCCTCACCTGCGCCAGCGCGGCTACCTCCGGCACACGTCGCAGGTACCAACACACGAGGCGAGGCCCGCTCGCCTCATTCACGACCATGTCAGCTTTCTACGCATAAGGAAAATCGACGGAAATGTTTAATTACCTACTTAAATTCTGCGTAAAGCTTTTTAAAAAAGCATTTTTACCTAATAACGATGATGATGTACCAATATGGAAATCTACAATCAATAAATCTATTATGGAAACATTGTCGTGAGCAGATATGTGGTTTAGAAGCTTGACTGACAATTAATGTGATATGTAATTAACTAACTACGATTTATTAATTTATTATGAGAGTTGCGGTTCACAGATAGGTCAAGTCCTTGTTTTTCTGCATGCTAATAATGCTTATCCAGTAATTTTATCAGAAACTTCTAATTATACGTTGGTGTTTTTGTTCTGTAGTTGTTATTATATTGCATATATAGTTATTAATATTTTAATGAACGCGTGTGGGTCGCGGTCCGGCGCAGGCGCAACATGCGGAGAGCAATCACGCTTAGCGCCCGCCTACAAGTACCAGCTAATCATAGTTTATGCTAGAATAACTCATTCTATAGAAACAAACCGTTACCCTCACGAAGATTACATTATGTTTAGTGCGCATTTTTTAATTACAGTGAAGACATCCTTTCAAATCTTCATTCTTACCTATGTAACCAATCATCATTGTAGCACATTTCTGCATTAGGCTTCTTGCCGCATGTATTTTTCCAACTAGTAAGTAGTACTTAAACCACAATGTACCTACCTACCTATAAGCGGATGATTCGCACTTGCTTTGGACTTCGGAAATTATAATGTCGAGACGTGTCATCACCCGCGTAGCGGCTTCTAGGCACGTATCGCTAACTAGACAGGGTGGTGCGACGAATGTTTGCGATACAATTTCGCAGTCATTCACCGCGCCCGCGCCCGCGCCTGTGTCGATCACAGCGATTGCATCACCTCCAAATATAGCATCGGACGTGTGGAGTGCGGACCGAGCGCCAGTCACCTCATCTGAGTGCCGCATGTCGTGGCGATTAGCAGCGATTATTTTGATCACAAATTTGACTACGTGGGGGATATAGGTAGGGTATACAAATATGTACATGTACTTTACTGTGTAGAAGTCAATATTTTGTGTTACCTACTAACAGTACATCCTACCTTTTCAATGCTTAATTCTAAATGAGACGGCTATATACCCTCACTTAGTCGAGTCTGAGGACCCAGAGAGTTGAGTAAGATGCATCTCCTTTCTCTATATCTAATCTACCTTTACGTAGCTAATTCCACTTAAACATAATAATTACTTACTATGTAAATAGGTAGGTATTAAGAATTCATTTCGAATCATAAAATTTATGGAGAGTGTTTTTCCTACCTATATCTGATCATTTAGTGCACGCACAATGCTACTCGTCTATGACAAATACTAATGTAAGTATGTAGGTACTTACTTATCTTTGCATATTGAATTACTTATTGAAACTAATGTATGTGTGCGTTCAATATGATATCGGCACGAGTGGAGGCGCCTACGTGCGCCAATTCGCGTTGCCAATTACTATTACGTAGCATACAATTGTACATCAATATTATAATCTATGAACCGATAAGACCGCGCTTGTTGGTAGTAGATGACTGTATACTGTAATGCAGTTAATGTACCTACTTATCATAAATTGCGTTGTTCATTTTTTTTATAGCTGTGCTCGCAAATCAAGTGGTATTTGCAAAGTTTCTAAACCAACACAGAAGATAGGAAAAGGCTTTAGGTGAGGGTGAGACTATACCTACATTAGTTCTAGATATTCCTGGGTGAGAGTGAGTCAGTCACTGGTCAACTTACATACCTACTCTCTGATAGGTAGATCAAGTACCTAAGGAAACACCAATGATGCTGCAACTTGCAAAGGATTTCACAGATCCCTAGAACATAGAAATCAATTAGATACTTCCTTAGTTATACCTACGTTATAAACATAGCATGCTTACTTACACATTCATGTATAACATTTTGGTTAAAATATTAGATATTTGAAGACTTGTCGGGAAGCCGCATGTTTGTAATCCACTGCATCATTACCTACATATCTAATTAACTGATGATGTCAGTCAATAAATGAATGGAAAATATTATCTTTATTGGTTTTATTGATAACTGTTTCATACTTGTATTATACCTACATCTTGTACTTACCTGCTCCAAATAATCGTTTTGTTGAGTGAACATATAAAGTAATAATCAACGGTAATTATTATTTTAATAGAACATGCAATCGAAGTGCGTCGTGGGCTCGTGGTCTCGTTCGGGTGGGCGTCGTGTCGTGTCGTGTCGGTCGTGTTGTGGGCGAGCGGCGCGCGGCGGCTACACGTCATCTCCTGACGAGGCCGGTTCACACTCCTCACGCCACCATGCCGCTTGGCGCCACGCAACGCGAAATGCAAGTGGCAATGGATGGCGATTGCTCATAGCGGCTAATACCAATCCAATATAAACTTTATAAAAATTTGAATAGGAGGTTTGTTTCAGGATTTCCCGTCTTTCTTGTTTTCCTCTCTTATTCTTATATCCTCCTTATTTTTTACTGGATGGTCTGTTTAGTCACATTTTCAACTCTACAATACCCTTAGAAGATAAATTACTCAGGTTGGTACTCTAGACAATAACCGTAACTAGTGATGGGATGTTCTCGAGAACATTCTCACCCTCGGAAACTTACTCGTGAGATTTTTTTATTTTGGGTGACGTTATCCTAACTTTCAATCTTAAAAACAATTAAAACCACCAGTGACGTGCCTTTAGGAAGACACCGCACGTCATATGAAATAAAGCTCCTTGAATGCGGCAATCTCAATATTGTAATGTGTGTAACTAATTGTGTCAACGCACACAAGCATGAGTAAATAGTGTGGTCAACTTCTAAACTTTTACCCCATGAATCAAAGACTACCAAACTTAAGTGGAGATGGGCAGGCCATAGAATAGAATGGATCCTGACAAGTGGGCTAAAATTTCAAGCGAGTGGGTTCCGGAAGATGGAAGACGGCGTTGCGGCAGGCCTAGAAAGAGATGGTGCGATAATCTTGACGCCTTAGAGAAGGACTGACAAAGAGTCGTTGAGGACAGAGATAGGTGGAGGAGGATGGGAGAGACCTATGCCCAGCAGTGGGACGAAAAAGGTAAATAAAAAATGGGAAACGTTTTTTTATACAGTCTACAAGTAAGTAGATACTTAGTTGCTGTTTTGATGTAAGTAGCTTATAAAATACATAATGTAAGTGAACAGTCAAATAAATGTCAAATGGTGAATGAATGTATATGAAGGTAGAGATAAAAATGTACGCCCCTCCAGTAACTAACCTGATTATTTAAATGTGGGAAAATAAATATTTTCATATACATTCATTCACCATTTGACATTTATTTGACTGTTCACTTATGTATTTTATAAGCTACTTACTAGTAGACTGTATAAAAAAAAGTTTCCCATTTTTTATTTACCTATTTCGTCCCACTGCTGGGCATAGGTCTCTCCCATCCTCCTCCACCTATCTCTGTCCTCAACGACCCCTTCACCCGCGCAAATTGTTACACGTTGTTTCTTAGGTAAATCTAATAAGACGTTGACATTGGCAGAATCACATTGGGTCCGAATGGAAAGAGGCCATTAATTAAAAAATAAAAGTTTTAAAAAAGAACAACTCTTCCCTCTATGTTCTCTGTGATACTTACCACAAAAAGAAATATGTTGGGTTCCTTTGACTGAATCACTCGTTACCAAGGAATTTTTAATGCTCGTTACTAACCAGCTGAACCAAGCGATCGAAAATATTTATACCAAGCGATTATTTTTTTATGGTAGGGTGGATACATCATCTTCAGCGTTTAGTAAGGTGCCTTGCAAAATATCTATTTATAACTTACGACCTTATATAAAAATAATTATTTATTTGCAGAACAATAAAAATCGCAACCTTGGGGAAATTAAGTTTTATTACGCGGTATCACTGAACGGTGTAATTTATATTCTTTGACATTTTAATGGTTGGTGTTATTTTTCGTTGAAATTATGATATTATGCAATACTTACTGATGGTATGTGATCCCAGTGTCTTTCTTATTGTTTGATTGATTGTTTCTGCATAATTTTACGGTGCAGGCCGGCATTTTACTATCTAAATATAATTAAAGAAAAATGTCAACACGGCAGATCAGTGTGACAGAGTGGTTGCTACGAGATTACGTCAAGTTGGACTCGTATGCTCATTTATATGAGCATTATTCGTTGCCGCATTTTACAACTAAACCGAATCCATCTAGACCAATATATATCTATGATGTCAAGTTTAACATGCTCCAAAAGATAAATTCTCGAAAATTCTCACGAGTAAGTTTCCGTAAGTTTACGAGGGTGAGAATGTTCTCGAGAACATCCCATCACTAACCGTAACCGTACCGACAGAACTTGCCTTGATTATTCTAAATTAAAGCAAACAAAACGTCAAAGCAGTAATATAGTGATTATTATAAAAATATAAATAAATATCTGATTATAATTAAAATTACGAGGAATAGATAGATAAGTGAGTAAACAATACACGAGGGACCTTGGCTGCAGGTACCTACTTAAACCGGGTCTTACAGTTTTGATTAAGTAAAGATTACAGTATCGTAATCTAGTCGATCTAGATCATTTCAATCTAGATAAATAGGCACCTACCGAGCTATTATAAGTGTGGAAATAGTTCTAAGAACTGCTGTAGGTAAATTTTCTACCTATTGTGCAACGGTGCGCGGGCGCAGCGCAGCGGTGGCGCCTAGCCAACGCCGGATCACGGCCATCTAATGCAACTAGCTATTCGTAGCTGCAACCTAATCTGTATAATGACGCAATATTTAAAACCTCTCCAATGCAAGCGCAGCACCATTGCCTTATCCTTTGAGCAACTAATCTAATCTCAGTGCAACCGATAAATCGAATTGAAGATTGTGAATACATTTTGCTCGACTTTTAGACGTCATGCAAGTGCAGTAGTGAGCATACGTGGCGCGTATCACAAATTCACAATAACACGTTACGATGGACCCCAAAGGCGGATGTAGATAACATTTCGCCGCGTTGACATCACACTCGGCCAAAGTTGTGAAGCCGATATATTAACATCAACTCCAGATAACGAAAACGCCGAGGAAAACGAAACGCTAATGTTGTGCGCAGTAACACTCTTACATAATTTTCACATTTGCGTTCGTCATTTGGAAACACGTTAGGTAGCTGGGTACCCCTAATGGGTACTTGAACTTACACTACTTATACTTATTATTTTATTACTTGCTACTACCTAATAGATGTGTAGTTCTCAGCACTTTTGAAACGACTTACCTAATAATTACCTCAGAATTAGTTAATAAAAGGAGCATTAATGAAACAACTCACAAGTATTTAAGAAAAGCCTTCAAGCTATGGTAGAGTAGATAATTAGGGTTCCGTAGTCCCTACGAGGAACCCTTATAATATTATCCAGTCAGTCTGTCTGTCTGTCCCAGTCTGTCACACTACCATAACTTCTATTTTTTTATTTTCGCGCGTTTCTGGCGGGATATGAAGGCGGCAGCGTGTGAACGTTGCGCGATGGCGTTGTGGCGGTGAGAGGAAACCTGTTTGGAGAGGAGTGCCGGCGCTTGTGGGCGTCTTCTGCTTACCATAGACCGGCGCGGCGCGGGCGCACCGACCGGGGCCACACCTAGGTAATATTGTGGAACTTAGGCAATAACTCACAACTGACTTATCTGGTCTAGATCCATCTACTTAATGGTAACATCTGGTTATGTAGTAAGTATACCTAGGCACCTACGTAAGTATTCCATAAAAGAAATCCAATTTCACCTTCAACAATTAAACAGAAATACTTATTGCCGAACAATGAAAAAAGCAATCGAGGTCGGCGGCGACATCCTTCAATGACATTAGAACAGGTTGTGATTTTGTTTAGAACTTAGGCCGGTCCATTTAAGGTGTGACAAAAAATAAGGTGCCAATAAAGGGACGGAAACCCATTGTTTGACTGTTATTCTGGTATCAGGAATTTCGAGGAAAAAAATGAAGGAGCTAAGGGGTCCCTTCTATAGAATTGGCCGGCGAGGAATACAATGAATCCTTTGTGAACGCAGGCGCCGAACGGTCTGGCGCGGCGGCGCTGCACTGGCGGCGCGCGGCGCGGCGGGCGCGGCGCGACGACGATAGCGCCCGCGCCGTGTAGTCTGGTTCGCTTGCGCTCGCTCGCCTGATAGGCATGGCCGAGACTGTGCCGGTGTAATGTGTTCGTGTTCGTTCTATAGGACGCTTAAACGCATATCCATATCCCGATATACGGGCAGGCGAGTGGAGCAGAATAGGTAATAGGTAACCATGGTTATTCATAATGCCTCTTCTATGGGACACTATTTTTTCGTGGCTTATGCCGCATCACACCACTTCTCCGATTCTCCAAACATTAGCATTATAGGTATGGGGCCATTTAAAAGCCTAGCCTAGCCTACCAACTGAAGAATTCTCGTGTCTCGTAAATTTCAGTAAAATAATCAGCAATCGTGCATAGACTTACATTTTATTAATACCAGCAACATAAATTTACTAACATGGACGTGTTTCCTGGATTAGGGAAATAGGTAGGTACCTAACTGAAAATTAACAGACACGTGATGGGGTACCTATAATAACTAAGAAAAAAAATTATATCGTACTCACACTGCTAGCGTATTTAATATAGGTATGAACTACTTATATTATAGCGTATTAGCGTGATACTTAAAAGAAATTAGTCACACAAACACACCACCAGAACTTGGAATATGAAAATATTCTGTCTCTGTGTTCTGAGTCAACGAAGGACGTGCAGTCTTGACGCAACAAATACCTACACCGCGCCGCATTCCATTCAGTTCCTGTCGATTGCTGCTTTATGATAACACGGCGGTATCAAATTATGAGACTTATCTTTCTCATAAGTTTGGAATGTGTTAGTAGAACTACACCTAAAGGTTAATGTACCATATACGCCTGACATTTCTAAAATAGCAGTACAGTACATAAGTAATTACTTAACTAAGTATGTACCAACCTAATTACTTATGTCTAAGATTTTTTTAGTTTACACAGAACGTTTGAATAGAGGAAGGGGTAGAAGGAAATGAAAGCCAAGAAGAAGCTGCGATAAAGGGAAACGTCTGTATTAGGTATATCAAATAGGCTGTCCCAGATAGATAGGAAGAGCTTCAATAGATTAGTTACATCGACTGGCCACCCATAACATTTAAAACAAAAATGAAAAAGAAGAAACGATTCATACAAATATTGCCAAAGTCGAAGACATCAGTTATTTCCAATACTACCATCATGCAGAACGGTTTCTAGAGCAAAATCCCCGTTGCCTAGTGCATGTACCTAATCAAGCGATTCCAAGTCCAACTGATGTAGGTATTCGCCAGTGATATGAAAGAGCAGAGTCAAGAACTCATTATTATGTCTCCCTGCATTTCACAGAAGAGGAAGTAAGTAGGTAAGTACTAGTACTTGTTTAGTTAGTACAGTGGTACAGTTATGTTATGTATCGTACAAGATAAATCCCCATCTAACAAGTGTTTTTTTGCTGCCTGTACTTTGGTTAAGTACTTGTAGCATCGAAGAATGAGATAACACCATTGTCGCATGCGTTGTAACAATGCAATGCAATTTTTCTGCACATTGTAAAGAAGTCTTTCCATGCTGTGGGGAGGGGGGATTCATTCATCGTTTACCGGTAAGTAATGTGGTACTCATAACAAAAAAAGCAGGTGAATGAAATTGTATGTAACTACAAATAATAAAATAATTAGGTAGTATTTGTCTCATTTAGACCATTTCCTGTGAGAAACGTAGTAGGAAATAAGGGAAATTTCGTCCGCAATTTCGTTTTCGTTTGTAAAAGAGTAGGCCCTGATTTTAATGTTTAAGTATATTTACTTCAGCATAATTATATTCCCCTAATATAGAAGGTTATTATGGACTTACACTGGCATTACAAATCACTTTTGTTTCTAGAAGTGCTTTGTAAAACCATTGTAAACTGGCTAGAAATCTCTATGGCAGATTGTGTTTTACCGCGAACTTTATCTTAAGCAAGTCCGCGTCCTCTAGCACGTCTAGTACGTACTGTAGTGCTTAAAACTATGCCAACCGTCCAAATTCAAGGAATTCTATAGGTAATCAGACACTTATGCGGTTACAAGTGATACATAATACTTTATCCTTAAGTAAATAGATGTACTTACTCAGACAACAGATACTTAGCTCGGTTGTTAGTTACTGTAGGCATTTGCTAGTCGATTAGGTATTTGTGTCGTACGAGATGACGTGTTTATTACATAGTTTATAAATTTAAATGGGTATATAAGTTGTGTGAGCTCGTAACAGACCATTCCAAGAATTCCAAGAAATTATGGTTGGCCTTGAAGCAAGCGGCGTTTGTGATCCTTTATGAAACTCGTTGTGGTCACCACGGTTGATTGCATTTCGTACGAATTGTAGGTAAGTACGACTATTTCTACTGTATTAATTAATAACTAATATAGGTAGGTACCTATTAGATCTTAGTTTAGCCATGCGTTGAAATAGGTGTTCATGAAGATATTGTTTGATGTGGGCTCAGTCAGACCAACAAAAGAGGATGGTTGGTTTTAAGATGCGGATTTATGCAGTAGCAATAGCCAGACACATGATTGTCTCTTGGCACATAATGTCTTCGCTTGGCACCAACAACCATGGATATAATAGCTCATTGCCTACAACTTTACTGAACATCATAGGTAGGTACTACCTACTTATTTTATTAATTATAAATCAAACCTCTGTGTAGCAGCCCAGTACGCATTTCGGCATTTCACAATTGGCACGCTAGTAAAGTCTTGGTACTTACTTACTTAGTCCGAAGTAGGTGGTGCTACTACCTACTAGGTACATGCTAGTAAGTACCTAGGTAGTTGTCTACATTATTCTGAAGTTAATTGGCCCACAGAGTCAGACCATACACCATTTATGGCAAGTTGCCGAGAATCTAGTCCCACGAGTACGCACGGCGCGCGCCACCCGCTTTCATCACGCCACGACTAGGTGCATACCTACCTACAAAGTACGTCAAGCATTATCCTTTAATAGGTGTAGGTAGGTACCTATGTCGCACGTAGGTAACAATTTACCTACGCAAGACATCATCCCATAATAATACTATCCTTAGGAACTATGAATTAATCTTATGTACCTATGCCTTAGTTAAGTACCCACAGAATAACGTCACACTTAATTCAACATCAAGATTAGGTGAGGGCAGTGCTTCATATGTCCACAATAGGGAACGGACGGTTAACTTTTGTTTCGACTAAAAACAGAACAAAACTTGTTGAACGCATTCCATAGCGATTGGCTTCCCGCCCCGCCCTCGCATTCCATCGAGATACTTGAAGATAGTTCACCAAGGATCAAAGCTCAACAAAAAAAAGATCGATGTGCTCTCAAATATTTTATGATGATCCCTTCGGGATTGCGATTCCTCAAACTGTTACGACTGATATTGTTGTAACAAACATTTCAAAGGGTATTATTTTGTGACTAACTGAGGTGCCTACTGGGAGGCAGAATGAACCTCTACTCACCTAATAGCTCAACTAGAATACTAGATAAATTACCTATTATTGTTGTTAGTCAACAATATCATAGGTACATCATAAGTGCACGGTATAGTGTATCTCCAGGACCTTTAAATATAGGCACCTAGACTTAGAGAAAAAAGTGGTAGATATGGGCCACGTGTGCAGGTACCTATGTGATAACTATAACAAAGCGGTTTATGTTCATTACAACCCATGGATTAAGTTAGATGGTCTAAGTTACAACCAAATTATCTCCGTAACGTTATTTTTTACAAAAAATAATTCGTCAACCGTTTTACGCCTAACGCCATCTAGTGTTAAAAGTAGCAAAACTTTAAGTTTAGTTGTATAATTTACTGAAGATGGCGCTACCATTCCCAACGTGCGCATCAAAAATGTCCAAATATTTGGGAAATTAAAAATGCACGGAAATACAATATAGAAATAATTAATTTATTCATACAACATCCCAGACTTCTTCGAATGCGGTGCACAATTTTGCACAAGTTAATGCACCTGACAATGGATAATTGCTGATTGATATGACTTCTTCTGAGTAGTCGACTTCCACCTTACCGTGTGCCATTGCACCAACGACCATGACAATTGGCTCATCCTTTGGAACTAGTTCCCTGCAGTTCTTCACCACTTTGGAACTAAACGACATGGACACTTTTCTTACACCAACTGGTAAATGCGAAGTGATCGGATTTTTTATAACTTTCAACAATTTCATTGGCCCATCGGATGCTCTTATTGCGAACTTGTGGAGAAGTTGAACTGAAAATGAATACACAGACACTGTTATTTATTTTATTTTTACCTACTTTATTACAACAAGAGAAAAACTTGACATCACATATTGCAACTTTAATACCTACCTACCTATTAAAATTAGATCAGAGATTAGGATTCTCAATTTTTATGATAGAGAGAGAGTATTCAATGGAACAGCTCTTACAACAACATCTTTTTGGTAGCATACAGTCAGATTATGGCTATGAGATCGGATTGCAGATCCAACAATACAAAAGAGTACTAATCTACCAACCAACAATTTGTTTGTTATGAGAGTCAATATCAATCGTGCAAAATCTCAATAAACTATTTCAGTAAACACCTTATTTTTACTGCTAAACAGCTATGGTAATAGTACTTTTTACTACCTAGACTACACATTATTATGTAGGTAAATGAATAAAGGTCAACTTACAACCCAATCAAGTTAACTCCACACCTGGAGGGAGGGACACCACATTACAGCGAGGTGCGGAGTTAACTTGATCAGATTGAAACTTCAATAGTTTGTTCTACAGTAAACAAATCTATACAATTGCTTACCCATTAAACCAGCAAATCTTTTGAATGTCCTCGGTATCCTAGTTTGGGGATTTATTTCAATGAGAACATTTTTCTCAGTGTGTATGTACACTTGCAGCAGCCCAGCCCTGTTCAGGGGCGAGTCCATTAGCATGAGCAATGATTGATGGGTAATGTCCGGCCGGCACGACCCTGGATCCCTGTCATTCTTTCTCAGTATGTTTGCATGATCATCGCAATTCAATAACTCAAAACTGTTTCCCGTCTACAACAAAAGCAACACTGATACGATAAATAAACATTACTTGGTTCTTTCAAAACATATCATTGTAGGTAATTCAATAAGGAATATTTTTAGGTAGGAACTTACCTTTACTGTTTCTAACTGCGCATTTTCCAAAACCACTATTAGGCGCTTTTCTTGCTTCTTGATGTGAGATGTAACCAAATGTCTGGGTATGGGATCATATTCAAATTCTTCGTCTTTTGATGCTAATTTCCTTTTCTTACCCATGTTGGCTTATACAAATGATTTAAAGTTTATCTTAGGTTATAATCGTAAGGTCAATACATGCTCGTGAAAACATAAAAAACACCGTAAATTATAACTTATTATAAGTAGACTATGAAAATTCACACAGCACCAATTGATTGAAATTGAAAGTTATCCTTTTTCCTTTTATACTTTCAATTCAATCAATTATAGTTTCATTTGCATTTGTGCGAGTGAGGTATTTTGTGATTAGAAGTGGGTGCTTAAACGAAAAGCCGTTTGTAAAGTTCGCTTTTTTAAGTAAGCGCCTAAGCGCGCTTACTAACATTAAGCGTGTTGCTTTTAAGCAAAGACGGCAAGAAAGAGAAAGCTATTACAAAAAATTACAAAAAGTAACCTTATTTGTATGACAATACAGTTCAAATCAATATTTAATTAAATTTAACCTTATTTCTTTACCCATAAAAAGCAATACATAGATAATAATTTATATTAGATTAACAACCATAGTTCCATGCACATAAGACTCACTATTAATTTTTCAGCGCGTAAGTTTTTGGCTTTTTGCTTGAACTTATGTTTAGTAAGCATTTTGCTTTTGCTGTCCTTTTATTGACGGACGAATTTTTGTTTAAATTAAAAAAGCAGAAAAGCAGAAAAGCTCTTTTTACAACGACTTTTAAAAACAAGCACAAGCGTAACAACGTGCTTTTAATATTAAGCCGTTTATCACATCTTTATTTGTGATACCTATTTTTTTACCGCGGCTACAGACTCTCTAGAAGGCATGAGGAGGCGATGCGAGCACGAGAGTGTAGATTGCGCGCTCGCCTCCTCTTGTATGTCTCGCCTCGCCTCCAGCGTGCTCCGCTCCGTGTCGGTTTTTTTGACCGGAGTCAAAGGACGCGTGGCGGGAGGCGGGCGAACCAAGTGTTGGGAAAATTAAATTTCAGAACAATTAAAAATTTACAATTAATAATTGTTAATTTTTGGAAGTCACAATTAGTTAATTGTAATTGTGACTTCCAGAATTTCCAATTTCCAATTAATTAATTGTAATTATGACTTCCAGAATTCCCAATTAACAATTAATTAATTGTATTTTTACAATTAACAATTAATAATTGCATTATTTACAATTAAAAATTAATTAATTGTATTTTTTACAATTAAAATTTTATTAATTGTATTTTTACAATTAAAAATTAAGTAATTGTATTTTTACAATTAACAATTAATTAATTGTAATTCTCCCAATTAACAATTTTTATTTACGTGGAGGGGGGAATAGGAATGGGGTTGAGGGGGTAGAGGAAGAGTAGGGGGGATTTGGGATTCTGGCTCTATATACCTACATACCTAAACACGCATTCACCGAAGTAGTATCTAATTCTATATGCCTATTTATCTATACATGCATCCACCTAAATAGATATCTGTGTACATGTACCCATTGTACGAGGCTAATAATTGTTAGTTGTAATAGATTTTTCCACAGTTAAAAAAAAAATGCAATTGATTTTAATTGAACCTCACAATTAATGTACTTTAATCTAAATAAATTAATTGCAGAGTGCAACAATTACGATTAAAAGTTTAATTGATTGAAAATTTAATCAATAATTAGTGCCCAACTCTGTCACTGAATAAAACGAGAGTGTGGATGGGTAGCACTCCTGTAGCCTCCGAGTGGTGCGTCCACATATAACTATCTAATCTGTGGGTGCGTCTCGCGCGAGGCCCTCCACAAGGCGTAGGTACTCGCGAGAGTGTATTTGCCCCATAACATGCTATAATTTTTCTTTCGTTTGGCTTCGGTTTTCGCATATAGCCAGTGTCAAGTAAAATATTATATATTTTCAAGTTTTTGAATGTGTCAAGAACAGAAAGGCATTTGGCTAGACCTAAAATAGGTAGCCCCCCAAAGTAGAGTAAAAGAAACACAAGTTTTGAAAATTAAAATAAAAATAACACCATCACCTTTTCTTGCTTTGTTTTAATTTTCAAAACTTGTCCCTGGCTGTATGAGGGAAGCGAAGCCAAACAAAATAAAATAATATATGCTGCGTTCCATTCACCGTAATTTTTGTTATTTTCGTTCACAAAAACTGTTAAAAATAACCGTGCGTTTCCACTGCAGTAAAACATGTTGACCAACATATTGTTGTCTTTATTAAATGACAGTAAAAAAACAGAGACAACAGTATGTTATGTCAACATGTTTTAGTGCAGTGGAAACGCACGGTAATGATCACTTTCAGTACAAGAGTACAAGTTGGTTCGTTCGAGTGGAACGACATTTATGAACCAAAATTACAAAATTAACATTGAATGGAACGCACCAATAGCATGCAAAAAATCACAAATCTGAAAATCTCCCTCCCACAAATGCAAAATGCACTAAAATGAAACTAATTTATTGAATTGAAAAGATAAAAGGATATTTTCTGGCTATATGCGAAAAAGCGAAACCGAATGAAAAAAGAAGTGAGTGACATTGACACTAACTGTGCGTTTCCACTGCGCAATAACATGTTGTCACACCATATGTTTGTCGCTATTTAATGACAGCAAAAAAATAGAGACAGCAATATGTTGTGTCAACATGTTTTTGTGCAGTGGAAACGCGCGGTTAAATCAATCCATCGAATAAAAAAACGCATAAACAGTGATGTTAGATCTGAGGGAATCCCCAAAATTTAGGGGATTTTATAACTACGAGAGGATAAATTGGGGGACAACATTTTTGGAGGGATAAAATATTGGTCATTCACACTGCTAAATCTATATTATGTATTACTGCAATTGTATATTTATTACAATCAAGTAGTTAGCTTATTGGAGGGGCTAACAGAACGTGATAACGTTACATTGCTAGTTTTCTATATTAAATAATCAATTGGGATTGTTGGCTTATGGGAGTTTTCTCTTCATAACCTGAATTTTAGAGGGATTATGGCTTCAGTTTGGGGGTACGCGAGACAGTCATCTGGCAACACTGTGCAAGAAATAAGCAAGTGCTTCCTTCATTGCTTTGTTTACGTTGTCTGAGAACCGCAATTAATAATTTCGTTCATTTATTCATTAATTAGTCACGTTATATTAGGTAGCCACCTTCGTTGTGTATCAAATATAAACACTTATTATGGCTAACGACAGAGAAGTATTACGAGAAATATGGGACGGAAAATTGCCAATATGTTTTCAACTGGCCCAAGAAGAAATAATGGAAATACAACAGCCTGATCCCTTCTATGTGATGGTTCCAAGACTTAGTTACTTCCCTCTAGTAACAGACAAGGTTAGATAGCATTATTTCAGTACAAGTTTTATTTCCATGCCTGATTCTTATTAGAATAAACTTTTCATATTTCAGATGAAAAGGCATTTTTTACGTTTTATATCTCAAGAAAATGCTGATAGTGAGATGTGGTTGGATTATAATGGACAGCCACTGAAATGGCACTACCCTATTGGCTTTCTTTACGATCTTTTCTGTGGAAATGACCCTCAGTTGCCTTGGAATTTGACTGTGCACTTCACGAGATTTCCTGAAGAGATCCTGCTTCATTGCCCTAATAAGTACTTGGTTAAGTTATACCTACCTATCCTATGTAATAATACCATTGATCAATTTTGTTTTCCGCAAGGGTGCTCCAACTAGATGAAGCATGCACACTAATAAAATGCAACAATTGATACACAGAAGTCAGTGTATCTCATTATATTAGACAGCAACCATCGTATGAAACTGACATGCAGTTTTTTCTTAGTAGGGTACAAAACATACTATCTAGTTAAAGTGCATGCGGAAAACTTTTATAAATCAATACCTAATTAATATTATATGACAACAACTTATTAGAGTATTACACTAGAAGTAGACCACTAATTTTATTATTAGCATTATATAGGTACATGAGGATTCTATAATCTTGTGTACCTCTGTCATAAAGTTTAAAACTTGATGAAATATGTACACCCATTTCAGAGATATTGTTGAAGCACATTTCATGTCCACAATAAAAGAGGCAGATGTGCTCAAGCACCGAGGCCAGGTTATGTCTGCGATGCAGAAAAAAGATCACAATCAATTATGGCTTGGATTACAAAATGGTAAGGAACTTGAATTCTTAGCAGACATGAAAATTGTGTGTAAATAGAAATGAAACAAAGTGATTTATCTTGCCCGTCTAGGCCAGCAAAAATGTGGTTTTGATAATATTAGGATGGAAAACAGTGTGCCAGTGAGGGTACATAATATGTTACAACTTATAAGACCAAACTAAATAAAAGATAGTGACCCTATATCTTTAAAGAAAAATAAATCACATGTTTTGTCATGATTTTTTTGTATAATCTTATTCACAGATAAGTTTGATCAATTTTGGGCCATAAATAGAAGATTGATGGAATCACATGGAGAGAATGAAGGCTTCAAAAATATTCCAATTAAAATATATTCTGATGATGGCGCCTGCAGTCAACGTCTAGTCAGTCCAAAGAACAGTGATGGCAGTAGAAAGACCTTGCAACAAATGGTATCAGAAATCTACCAAGATAAAACAAATGGTTGGTGTGATATTGGTATCTATTCAGTTGATGTTTGTTAATAATAATAATAAGGCCCTACAGCTAGTTATTGACCTACCTGAGCAATAATCCACCACACTGACCCACAATGCAGTTTGGCAGATTTTACACCTTCCAAACTGCAGGGACAGCACATGATTATGACTTCCTAAATCATTCTCTCTTTCTTAATGCATAGAAGAACAAGATAGCCTATGTATCTCATGTTTTGATCATAGCTGGCTGTGCCAGGCTGCTGAGAGTTGAAATTACATGAAATCTATAAATTGCTGAGGTGCAGGCAGTTTTTAACTATTTTCTTATCATTTCAGTAACATTGAGGACACATGGGATAGTTATTCCACCAGATACACCTCTCCAATGGCTCTCTGAACACTTAAGTTACCCAGACAACTTTCTTCACTTGTGCTCTTCTTAAAAGGATTGGTGAAATGTAATAAAGGCGACATATTTTATAGGCATGTACAACATGACTTATTTATTATAAAATAACTTATCAATGCATTCCATTTAAAAAAGTAAATTTAATAATCACTTTGTGATCATAAAAATACAATGTAGATATAGAGAGAACATTCCTTTTTAAATTTACATTTAAATAAATATTTACAGACTATTTATACTAAGCTATTTATATTTACAATTATTATGATTTTAATTAAAGACACAAAGTGGTATTTTATGATACTATGTAATGAATTCAATATTATACAATGAACATTATTACATTTACAGGAAATGACGAATAGCTGCAAGACAGTCACACAGTCCTAGATTAAGTTGTGGGTCATATAAGCCATCTAAACAAGATTCAACTTCAATTCACCAGAAGCATGGTTCAGATGGAGCAAAATAATATTATTACTTGCCTTGTTTATGTGTGTGTTGTGCAATGAAATAATGGCACACTGAATTTGCCAAAGGAGTAAAGAAACAAAACTTTGATTTGACTAAAATCTGGCTTTATGAATATAAGTTTTAATTGTATGATTATTTACCTGTGTATTGTATATTACCTGTATTTTTGTACAAAATAAGACTTGAATAAACTAACCCCCAAATTCATAGAAAGTTTTGATTGACTTGCAGTGGAATTACAAATCACATTTGATCCTAAAAATGCTTTTCAAAACCATTGTAAACTAGCTAAAATCTCTATGAATTTGGGGGGTAAAACTTCAGATTTAAATAATATCACAATATTAACTTAAATCTATGAAATAACAGTTATTCACAATTCCGATTTTTGTTTATACTTATGTATGATATAAGGAATGTGTCTCGTAAATCGTTTGCATCCATTATTTGCGAAAATCGGTTGATCTTCATTTGGGCCGTATGTTATAACAGATAGTGCTTCCCTGGAAAATAAATTGTATTTTAGTTCGGAGGATCAGCATGTTACAGATAAAGATTTTCCGATCTTCTATCTGCTCTAGTAATATTCTGTGGGTTACATTGCCTCTTATATCAGATTAATGTGCTTGATGAAAGATTCATTATGTTTATAGATCATTAAATTGTTCTACTATACTATTAAGTCTTTTTTTTCTAACAAACAGTCCGCCTAATTTAAAACTTACGCCATCATCTCTTCCGACGGATTAAGCACAGAATGGGAACGGAACTCGGCCAGTGCGCACATTTCCACATGCCGCTGCTCCAATGGCAGGAATGGTACATAATGGTCGATCAAATGATTTGCAATAGCAGCTGCCTTTTCAAAGCCTCCTGAGAAAATCGAAATATTCATTTTAATAACATTATCAAATAAATAAATATATGTAGGTAATGCGTATAGGACACAAACCTTGAAAGTATGCAGTCCTTCTAATAATAGGTTCAAAATCGTGAAACTCGACATCATTTCTCTTTGCACCATCGCCATTCAATTCCAATAGTTTCGATGATATTTCTTTACCTCCAATATTAGATATGAATAAGAAAATAGTGTTTCTGCAAAAAAACATCCGATATGAAAATGTAACCGTGTAAACTAGAAACCCACCTTGACTGTATAAATGGGGAGATAACACTTTCACTGCATACAGCATATGCTTTTACTGGAAGGTTTGGATGAAGATGGGTTCCGGAAGATGGAAGACGTTGCCGCGGCAGGCCTACAAATCAATGGCATGGCGATATTGAGGGCTTCGAGCGAGAAGGACTGACCAAAAGTCACATTCAATGCAGGCGGATGGAAGAAACCTTTGTCTCGCTGTGGGGTGAAATAGGTTAATAAAAAAAGGGCATGCATGTGCTGTTTTTTGACCCATGCATGATGACTATCCCAAGAAATTACTTAATTAAGTACGTATTTTAATTTTCATCTCTAAATAATATGCTATCTAAGCCTGTTTAGTTTTTTAAACTATCCAACAGAATTAGATGCGGTTTTCACTATCATTTAGAGAATTTATTTTCGAAGTTTGGGACATGTAATTTAAAATATGTCCTAATTTAATTTAAGTCGAAAAAGCCACTTCGGCGGTTTGCCAGTAATACCTACAACAAAATTAATTAATCTCAACTAAGCAGGTTGAGATTAATTAATTATTAAAGAAAATACTGTAATCAATTTGGTACAGATCTGATTTTGCAAGTGATGATTAATATTTTTTATCTACTACTAATGGTAAAATATGGGTACTAGACATAAGTCATAAAAATTGTGTATTACCTATAGTCCACTCCATCCACAGCATGGTGATGATCGAGCATTGGTTTGATTGCGTCCAATACAGAGGGACACATGTCATGGATCTCATCAAATATTATAAGAGATTTTGGACATTTTTTGACCATTTTATTCAATGTGTTTATTAAATCCTCCTGTAAAAAATAAAGCATTTTTAAATTCACTTCAAAGCATACTGTAGTATATCAACGACCAAGAGGATATTGGGAGTCCACTAGTATACAGTATGGTACCAAATCTGAATGTTGGTTGTTCAAATGACTGGTCTACCAAACAGGTGGGATCATTTTATTGCTCTATGCATTCAGTGAAAATACTTCAGTATGATTTAAAGCAGCTATGCTCCCAGACAACTGACTTAAAAAAACTGGAACTGCATTTATGACGGGCCCGTTAGCGTGGTTGGCGCGGAGGCGACTTTCACGCTGCAGGTTGTAGGTTCGATTCCTACCCGTGACATGCATTTGTGTGCATGAACATGTCTGTATGTCCGGAGTCTGGGTGTATATGTATATTAAGTATGTATTTACAAATAAAAAAAGTAGTATATGTAGTAATATCAGTTATCTGGTTTCCATAGTACAAGCTCTGCTTAGTTTGGATCAGGTAGCCATGTGTAATAAATGTCCCAGGATATTATTATTATTATATGTAATTGATTCCAAAATAAAACTGTTTCAAATCTTGGAGTCTTTATTGCTTTTGAATTCTTCTCTCCCGAGAGCCACACTAATTCATTTCAGTGTAGCCATGTCGATAATGAGTGGATCCCACTTATCGGTGAGTCTCCTCACAATTTTAGTGCATTTTGATTTTTGGAAAAAATATCAATTAATAATGCCAACATCAGATTCCTTTTGCAGCACTTCGGTTGTGAATTGGCATTTTACCTATATGTTCATAATAATATGGTAGTACTCACTTTCTTCTGTTGCAAATTTGTGCAGTCAAAATCTTTTCTCCCCATATACATCTTTACGAAGTTGCTCTGCATACCTTTTTTATAAATTGCCTCTGCTATCATAGTTGCTGCATAGTTCTTGCCGACACCTGGCCAACCGTGCAGGCTGATCACTAACGCCTTCTTGTTACCACGGTTTACATCATGAACTGCCTCCTTGTGAGCATGCAGTATGTTAACTAACTCATTCACTAACGGTTGGCCAAACATCTTTTGAGATAGTAATAACTTCAGTTCTGCATTAACAAAAACAATTATTATTATTGTAAGAATATACTATACTGTTTTTACATTTTTATATTGAGTAGACTTTATATTCCGACAGTACATATTTAAATATTACTTACTGTTTACGTCATAAGGCACATATTCATCATTGCAGCATTCCTTAAACCGGCAATATGTATTGTCTTTTAAGGTGTCCCACATATACCAACCGCCACAACCGCCAATAAGGGCAGAGGAGATTAGTGAAATTGTAACGAATTCGGACACAACACATTGGAATGTAGCTATTAACGATAAAGCAACGAGGTACTTTAAATAATACATTTTGTAGAAGAAAATTTGAAATTATAACCAAGTTTTGACTATAAAGTCCGTGCAAAAACAACCTTGACAAAGTTTGAACAGATGTGCTTACTATTACAATACAACGCTAGTGTTTATATGAAGATATAAACCATATTTTCAATATCACTTTTAGGATATCTCAAATTTATAGTCCTTTATTAATAAATCATAAATCTTGTAATAATTCAACCATTTATTTTCAAAATTTGACGCATGAATGCGATGATCCATCCACTCCTGGTGCGTTCCATTCAATGATAATTTTGTAATTTTCGTTCATAAATGTCGTTCCACTCAAACCAACTTGTACTGAAAGTGATCATTATTAACGTTTTTAACAGTTTTTGTGAACAAAATCAACAGTGAATGGAACGCACCATCACTCGGCACTTTTCTTTTTTAATTTGTTTAACGGCTCTGGCTACCAGCCCTTTGGAGACTCAACAGCAATAGGGATGAGTCTAAATTAAATAAGCTGCTAAATTAACACTGCAAAATTTATTTAGTGTCAACACCTGTTAAATATAGCAGTCACAAATACCTATATTTACGTGTTACGTTAACTGGGTAATGAGTGCTGTGAGTGAAATTTCAATTGTTTGTGTAGTAAAAAGTACTCAAAAATGGAAATTGAACGGCACAAAAAATGAAATATGGAACTTTTTTTTATCGTTCGCGATACCGTTTTTTTTTTAAATGAATTAATAATGTTAACAATATGTATGTGTTTAAAATGTGTTTAAAATTTGTTTAAAATGTAAGTTTATGTAAGTACACCCCCGTATTATTTTTTCTTTAGATCCTCTCCATCCAAAGGTTGCCTGGTAGAGATCACTATTAGTGATAAGGCCGCCCATTTTCCACTTTCTGTGTAAATTGTGTAATTATTTATAAATGTTTAATTTTCTAATGGTGGATTAATAAAGAGTTATTTATCTATCTATCTATCTAAAATTAGCAGTTGCTAACAATAGCTATTCATTTTAAGTGTTAATTATGATTACCATTTAGCAGTGTTTTTTTTAAACGTTTAAGCTCATCCCTAAACAGCAACAGCATTTCTCTATGCTCTCAATACTTAGATAAAGAATGTAGGTACCTGTAGATTCGACAAGCGCGTACACCCGTAAGGGACATTAACCGCGAACACACATAAAAAAAAAAATTTATATATACGGTCGAATTGAGAAACCTCGTCCTTTTTTGAAGTCGGTTTAAAAATATGTATAATCCTGCTAAATTACGCTTAACCCTAATGTCTATGGAACGTGATCTGACGTATACTACTTCTAAATTTGGTTGGGTGATGCTTTGTATGGCCGTTTTCACATTACACGGCACGGCAGCGGCGACGGCTGTCACTGAGATATTTGCGGGGTTTTCATTGGTCAGTGACCAGTTGTCATTGGTTACTAACCAATGAAAACCCCGAAAATATCTCAGTGACAGCCGTCGCCGCTGCCGTGCCGTGTAATGTGAAAACGGCCTATGGCTCATCCTGGACCAAAGACCTACCAAAAGTTTGTGCCCAACAAACTTAGGGCGACACGCAGAAAGTGACAAAAGATAGTACGTCTATCTCTTTCACTCTTAGGATATCGGGCGTAAGCATGTCTCGCTCAATCACGTTATTGTTATTACCGTGTCATCTCTATTGATGCTTTCTCTATGGCTCAATAGCAGCCTCCCACTTTTTTTGTTTTACGGCCCTGGGTACAAGCCCTTTGGAGCCTAATATCAGTATAGGTACTCATGGTAATTTTACCTAATTCCACCATAAAACTACCTTAATTTTACCTTATTTCTACCCCCGAAACCCTATCAGTAAAGTGGCGGATACTTTACTGACAAATTAATATAGGTAGGTAATTACTTTTCCACTTGCCGCCAAAAAGCCTAGCCAAGCCAAGCCACTCACTGCCACCCAGTGTTGCCAGAGAACGTTAAGGCCTAGCCCGCATTGCGGTTAAAAACCGCGCGGATTTTGCCCCGCAGTTCTGCAACCCATTCACAGAGAAAATACGAAGAAAGAGATGTTCTTATTAGATTTCCCTATGAAACGACGCTTGACAATTTGCGCGGGTGAAGGGGTGTAGATAACGCCATTTCAATCAACCGGTCAATAGCAAAACTATTCGCTTCGTTCTATGTCGATGTTAGTACGTAGTTTAACTTTTTCACACTAGATGTCACTTAGTGTATCGTGATGAAAATGACGTACAAAGGGACGCCATCACACTGACTTAGACACGCCTACTGTGATGACGTGAGGGGGTTAGTTGAACTACGCGGCCGAGTTGCTTAGACACAGTTCTCTTCGTATTTGGTTCGTGCATGGAATCATATCAATGTATCCGCACTTGCGGTTTTAAAACCGCGCGGTAAGAAAATATGTGGTTTGTGTGGATTGACTGCGAGGGAGCGGGTGGCGGAGGGACAGTCAGTGTTGCCAACTTACGGGTTACCCTCCCAAATTTAGGGGGAAAATAAGTGGGACGGTGGTAACGCTCAAAAGAATTGTATTTTTTTTTAACAATTCTTAAACAATATAATATTACAGAATACTATTTACTATTTATATTTTTTAAATATTATTTTCTAGTAATTATTGCAGAGATTTTAAGGGTTTTTTTTTTAGATTTAGGGACAACCATTTTTGAGAGTTGGTATCATTGCGGAAACAGACAGAGTAATTTATATATCAAAGCAAGCCATGAAGACTAGAAGTGGGTGCTTAAACGAAAAGCCGTTTGAAAAGTTCGCTTTTTTAAGTAAGCGCCTAAGCGCGCTTACAAATTTAAGCGTGTTGCTTTTAAGCAATGACGGCAAGAAGAGAAAGAAATTCCAAAAAATTCCAAAAAGTAACCTTATTTGTATGGCTATATAGTTCAAATCAATATTTAATTAAGTTTAACCTTATTTCTTTGCCCATAAAAAGCAATAATTTATAATACATTATATTAGATTAAAACCATATTTCCATGCACATAAGACTCACTATAAATTTTACAGCGCGTAAGTTTTTGGCTTTTTTTGCTTGAACTTATGTTTAGTAAGCATTTTGCTTTTGTTGTCCGTTTATTAACGGACGAATTTTTGTTTAATTTAAAAAAGCAGAAAAGCCGAAAAGCACATTTACAACGACTTTTAAAAACAAGCACAAGCGTAACAACGTGCTTTTAATATAAAGCCGTTTATCACATCTTTAATGAAGACCATGAACTTAATAATTCCTTGATCAAGACCGACCGATATAACCTGGATCAGAATAAAATGGAGAGCGCTAAATTCAAAATTGAATCAGGGGTGCAACTATTTACGAGACTAACAAAGAAATCTATTGAAAAGTTTTATCCTATGCTGTTCTCGACTGGACCCAAACAAGGTGATATAATTGAAGTGTTTGGTGGTGATTCCAGTTCATCATTGTTATTAATTGATATAATTTGTGAAGCATTAATTCCAAGTAATTTGAATGGAGTGGGTGCAGGCGTTCTTATTTTCAAAACTGATGGAAAACTCAATTTTGAAGAACTTGTAAACATTCTAAGAGAGAAGCTCATCTCACATATTGGTATGAATTACAATATTGAGCCAGATAGTTTACTTGACAATGTTCTCAATAATTTATTTATACTTGATGTGTATGATGCAACACAGTTTTATACAACTATACATGATCTTGATAATATTTTGCTGGAGAATCGGAACATTTCACTAGTCATCTTTGATACACTAACAGCATTCTATTGGTCAGAACAAGGTTTCAAAATAACCAAAATGGATAATTATATAAAAAATTTACTGAGAATAATTAATAACATTACTAAAGAATATAAAGTAATATGTATTTATACAAGACCAGAATATTTCAGTTCAAATAAAGATTCAGATAATCTAGTAACAAATGAGCTTCACAACAGTGAAGCAGTGAACTACAGGATTCAAATTCTAGACAAGAACAGTACAGGAGATTACCAAGTAAATGTGAGGACAAGAGACACATACTTTGAAAAATATTTTCATATCACTACCCAGCAAATAAAATGGCTGTAAAGTTTTAGATTTTTTTACTAAGCCCTTTCCCCTATTTATACTTAACTACATAATAGTTATTAAATAATAATATCATCTTAAGCACTAAATACTTCCTATAAAAACAAATCAATATCATAAATTGTGCATAAGTAGTAGGTATTCATAGTACTTTACAATATAAGTATAGTTTGAAGGATTTCATGCACTAATGTTAGGTATGTACATTATCTTGGCTAACAATGAGGTTTTAATCAATTGATAGATAGTAATAATAAAATTATACTTATCATTAGGTAATAATACAATACTGCAAGAGATCACAAGAGATTCAGAAATACTTAAATGTTATATTGAAATATCACATCATCAAGTAAATAATATACATAAATGCAACAAAACCGTGACTAAAGTAATTGAGGTTTTCCCATTTGCTTATTGTGTGATAATATGAATATCCCGATTCTTGTACAGAGAATGAGGCTTCAAACATCACCCCTAAGTAAGCAAGGTGTATAATTGTAATGACTGAGAACAATGTATTAGTGAATATGGCAAGTGCACTATTTCTCTTATATTTATGATCACATTGTTTAGTGCAAGGATTGGCCAAACAACACACTTCAAGAGCCAATGCTACCTTGTACCGCAAATTGTATTCAACATAGGAGAAGGTACCAATACTGAGCAAAACTGCAGAGAATTGGAAATTTAAACCATGAAGAAGTGATGACACTGCATATGTAACAAATATGGCTGTAAACTGGCCATATGGTTGGCATGTTTTGAATACATAGTTTTTTAACCACTGATGCATTGGAATGTTCCAATAGATCACCACCTGGACTAAAGATCTCGGTAGTTCAATAAAATATGGTTTAGTGACTTGAAGCTCAGAGTGGCAATCATTTGTTAGTCCAAACCCTGCACTTATCATTGACACAATAGACATTGATGACACAAAATAGTGTGACATACGGAATGCCTGAGCATCTCTAAAAGCTATCAACCATTTTGGCATTTCATCATCAATATACCATGGCACAATACAACTAGACATAACTAAGAAAATCATGGATAAAAAGAGATTCACCACTATGATCTTTATCCATCTTCTGGTTAAGAATTTTACTTCAAGGTAATGGGTATAAGTATGAAAAGATATCCATGGCCCTAAAAGACAGTTGGCCGGGCAAAGTATGTATCCTCCAAACTCAACTGGATTCAGCATCCGCTTGAATAAATCCCTATCAAGTTCAATAGCCACAGATATTATTTTCATTGCTGCTATCATTTGGACACCTCTTATTTGCTGCCACATTTTTGGATTTAATACATACACCTCACATAATAACAAAAATGAGATAATAGTAATTGATACAATCAATCCTCTCCATTTTCTTGTGACAAATGATAATAATATCATGAGTACATAGGCACCAGATGCAAGTCCTACAGTCCATATGAAGGGTGGCCCAATGTTGAGATATAAAAGAAAACTTCCTATAACTAAACATAAACTGTGGCGAACATTGTGAGGCAAGGGTACAACCTGTATTATGATGCGGAGTATAATATTGGCAAGTATCAAATCCTTGGCGAATCGGAGACCTTCGTAAAGAGTGGGTTCACCACACAATGTGATATAACTCCAAGTAGTTTCACCGTAATCCTCTTCGTCATCCATTATTGCAGTTCAAAAGTACCGGTATTCAAACCGGCTTGCAGACAGGCGGACTTGTATTGTAGAGATAGGTGTTTTATTTAGATACCCTAAATCTTTATGATGTTACTACACTACATCATAATAAATCAATACAACTATCGTTTCCACACTTTGCTCTGATGTTTTGTACAGAAAGTATATATTATTTTCTAACCTACTCCACAAAGAAGAAAGAAACGGAAATGTCTGAAATAATAAATAAATTATTATTTCGATTTTCCAGTAAGTTTGATTGATTAGGTATTAGTTTGACTTTTATGACAATGACATATATGTAGGGGTACCAACTTTTCAGTTCCAACTAATAGTGCGTTCCAGATACCGTAATTTTTGTTAATTTAGTTTTCATTAATAAATGTCGTTCCACTCGAACCAACTTGTACTGAAGAAATTACGATGAGTGGAACGCAGCATAAGTGTTCAGTGGTTTAGTTGGCAACACCATAAAAAATATGGCAACACTCACTGGCAGGGTTGCAAAAGTTCCCGGTTTATCGGGAGATCTACTGATTTTGGTCATTGTCTCCCGATATCCCGATTTAGCAATCCTATCTCCCGACTTTTTGCCTTTTCAACGAATGTAAAATAATATTCATATACCACCACATCCATCCATCCAATACACACCACGTCCAATACGGCCATTCAATTTCGCGGTACGCTAAAGCAAATTGCACTGAAACACCAACACGTTCGGCCGCGCGGTCACCCCAGCCGGGGTGACCACAAAGCAAAAAAAATATAACATTAACAAGAACACAGAGGACTAAAAAATATTTTTGGTAGGTACCTAGTGTGATTTTGAGAATGACATTGAAGCGCGCCAATAAGTTGCCACGTGAAAGGGCAATATATTCGCATGGCAATTACTTTATTGCATGCGCGAAAGAGAAAACAAGTTGATTTATGGAAAGTGAAAAATTTAAAATTAATCGTGGGTTTTTTTTGTACTGAGGTGGCTTAAACTGTTAAAATAGATAATATAATATAGATGTATTTATAATCTCCCGATTTCTCCCGATTTTTAGCTGAAAAATCTACCGATTTTTGATTTTACACTTTTGCAACCCTGCTCACTGGTGAATCGTGAAGGGGCTTTTTGGCGGGAAGTGGAAAAGTCATGTTGTCATTTTTGTTTTAATTTCTAAAACTTGTGTTTTCGTGTATTATAGTGTGTAATATTGGTGGAATATTAACCATTATATGGTCATAAATGTGCGTGAGTGTGGGCAATTGGAACAAAAGTGATGAAACATGATTTTCGGCTTCTCACAAGAAGTCTAGTAATTTGTCAGTAAAGTATCCGCCACTTTACTGATAGGGTTTGGGGGGGTAGAAATAAGGTAGTTATAAGGTAGATTTAAGGTAGTTATAAGGTAGAATTAAGAAAAAAATGTAATAAAAGTATACTGATGTTAGGCTCCAAAGGGCTAGTTCCCAGGGGCCGTAAAACTAATCTTTAAAAAAAAAAAAAAAAAAGTGAATCGTGAACAATCGTGGATTTGCGAATGAATAATTTTCATTTATTGCTATTTTTTCATGGTTTTCTTCTAATTCAGAACAACTAGACAATATAAATATCTTATAAATTCGTTTTCAAAAGTGAGCAAATATAATATCGTATAAGAAAAAGTTGTGGCAATCATTGAGACAACAGACGCTTTCGTCTGTAGCTATTTGTGTGTGTGATAAAAAAAACAGATAAAAACGGAGTTTGATATGTACATTTAGTGTAAATCGGGTGTGAAAGATGGCTAGTCCGTCGCCTCAAAACAGCCCAATGCCCCCGCCTCAGGCGCCGAGCCCGATGGGGCCTCCGATCCAAAGCCCGGCGCCGCCGCAGTCGCCGCACAGTCCGTACAGCCAGCAACATGTCAACGGGCCGCCGCCGTCGCATCCTCCTGGATCTGGACAACCACCGATGCCTAATCACATGTCCCCGTCGGGTCCGCCCAATTCCAACGGGCCTCCTGGCATACCTCAACAACACCCCGGTATGCCGCCGAGTGGGCATCAGATGCCGCCACATATGGTCGGACCGCACATGGCGGGTCCCCCTGGACATCCAATAGGACCGGGTGGGCAGCACCCACCGGGCCCCAACGGCCATCCAAACATGCCTGGAGCTCCTCAACATCCCATGGGTGGGCAGGGACCTCCACATGGATACATGCAGCATCAGATTGGGCACATGCCTCCCGGGCAGGTAATTTAGTTCTTCCTGCACAATTAATTCCTATTTTTATGTTTAAATAAGTTTATTTGTTCCGTTCAGAATCTTTCAAAAGTTAATTTCCTATATATTTTATTAAGATGAAACAACTTGGAAGTAATTGTTTTTATTATTTTACTTTAATAATCAATACATTTTCCTTGTCTACCATGAAGTTTGCACTGAAATCATGAAATCAATATGAATAAACTGAATATACTCATGATGAATGTGATTAGTATATTATTGTGGTAAGTTGTATGGCTATTAAATATTGGACCATAGATACTGTTAGCTAGCAATAAAATCTCCTTCATCATGGTTGAAAACTGTTCAGTCAGGGGTTGTATATGTTCAACTTGGGGTAAAAGTGAACCAGGAATTTTCATTTGAATGGTGTATACCACTGGAGTGTTCAACATCTTCTTTACCCAATCAGCACTATTTCCAGAAAAGTTGTCTGAAAATTATACATTGCTTAATTCCTGTTGTCCATGGAATAAGCACTATCATTCACTATCACTATCAACAATGTCGCTTCCCTCTGTCTGTCTGTCCCTATGTATGCTTAGATCTTTAACTACGCAACAGATTTTGATGCGGTTTTTTTAATAGATAGAGTGATTCAAGAGGAAGGTTTTAGTATATAATTTGTCAAGTTTTGGACGCGATAACCAACATCCACGCAGGCGAAGCTGCAGGCATCACCTAGTAATTGATAAAGATACAAAAAGATTATAGAATATTTTATTATTGATCAATATCCTGTATTGCATTAATCAACTGAAATACTAACCACCAAATTTATAGACACTTTTAGACAATTTACAATGGTTTTACCAAGCATTTCTAGGAATATAAGTGATTTGTAATGTTTTTCGTAATTTGCCCTGGTCTGGGTGTTATTGGGATCCGGTGTACAGTAGCCAGAGCTTGTCGCTTAATGAATTAGCTTGCTTAGTTTGGGACCATACAGTTTATGTGTTAGTATGGCGATATTAATTTATTTTTAGGTATTCAGTTCCATTATTAATAGGAGAAAAGCATGAAGCATGTATTTAGGTAACTAAGGCCTGTATTAATAAATCGATCTCTAAGTTATGATCGATCTTAAGATGCAGTTTTGACGTTTAACATATGGAACATCTGTCAAAAACAGCATCTCGAGTATCTCAATCTTGAGATTGATTTATTAATATGGGCCTAAATAAGTATGCACATATTAATTACTGTAAGTTCTACATACAAAGATAGTTTGAACCAGTGCCATAGTAAAATGTGTTGTTATGGTCTTCTAGCACCTTATCTTGAACTGCTGACATTATATCCATCTGTTAACAAGAAGTTGACCAATACTACATATTTCCTCCCCATGTATAAAAAAGTGGGTAACAACTTAGACTTGTAAAACATAGAAATTTAACCTATAAGCTGTGATTGTAATTTGTAACCACTGGACCAAAGTCTTTAAGGGTGCGTTTCCACTGACGCGGAGCTGGGCGGAGTGGAGCGGAGCGGCGGACTGTGATGAGCCAAGAGCGGAGTGGAGTTAACGAGCACTGTGATTGGCCAATTCATGGTCCGCTCCGCCCAGCTCCGCGTCAGTGGAAACGCACCCTAAGGCAGCATATTCTTTAATTAAAAACACATCACCTTATAATATAACTCACTAGAATGGCAAAATTATTTGCAGTTTCCAAATTTGTATATCCATAAGGTATAGTCACAAGTTGCTCGAACCCTTTCAAATTGATGAACACCATCATTTTCAGTGCAATACGGTTCAGGAACTGAGATAAGGCTCCTGTCTCCTCTTCAGATAATGATATGGAGCCAGTATATATTGAATTGCACTGCTCATCTTTCACTAAATGTTTGAATGGTTTATTATTTACACCTTGAACATTTTGTTCTACTTTATAAGACAGTCGGTCGGGGTTTTGCGTTACTGGTTAGCGGGCGTTCATAAATTACATGAGGTGATTTTTTAGATTTTTCGACCCACCCCTCCCCCCTTGGTGAGATTTCGTGGGATTTTGCTCGACCCCCTCCCTCTCCCTCTAATCTCACGTGAGATTCTTCAAAAGCTATATTCTTGAGGAGCAACATGTTTTACTTAATTTAACCAATTTATACCTTTCTTGTGGTAAAAAAAAAAGTGAGATTTGCCGAAACCCCCCCTCTGTCCCACATGAGATTTGGTGAGATTTTGCTCGACCCCCTCCCCCTCTTAAATGCCTCACGTAATTTATGGACGCCCTCTTATAGATATAAATAATTTTAAGAAACATAAAATGGTATACTCACCTAATGAAGATTTGCGAAAAAACCAATTTCTATCCAAATTTATTCCCACAGCAGGCTCTTTGTTGGAGCATATCTTTTGTGGAAAGATAACTTTCCGGTTTTTTGCCCAGTACCTGTCCTAAACCAAATATTTCAAACATGATGTTTGTGAATCACAAGTGGCTATGATAATATTATTGAACAATTAAAATAAGTTTTTAAGAACACTGGCTTAAAAGATGGTTATGATAATCCTTTAATAAAGGTTAAAACAAAGACTATACTACATCAAGAAACAAGGAATTTTAGTTTACCTTTGACATACTGTACTGATATCCATCAGGATTAAAAACTGGAAGTACATAGAAGTCATAGTACTCCAACAACAATTCCACATTGAGAGTGTGTTCTAACATACTATTCACAAAATTGAGCAACACAGCTGGAGACATCCAGTCTTTACCATCTTCACCACCCAATAAGAATACTGCTATATTCCTTTTCCCTGTTGATACTTTGAGTATGAAAATCTCTCTCTTTTCATATGTATTCCCAATCACTATTTCTTTTAGGACTGAATATTTTTTCTCCCTATAATGAACCCACGTTCGTATTGCTTCCCAATCATGAAAATCTGACGTAATGTTGGGCACATTATCATAAGTATCATAAAGAAATTCAGTATGTAAAACTCTACTGGGAGCATTTACGTGATTGAATCTGTCAATATAAAATTACTTACTAATTGTAAAAGAACCAAAAATGAAAGTTTACAGAATCGTACTTACACCCCCTCAATTGGAATTTTGCGGTATTCTATATCATTCTCCCGCAATTTCTTTTCAAATGCTTCCGTACAGCATGCATCGACGAGCACGTCCATCGGTATAGCGGCCTCGTTCGAGATGCCGTTCACGAATATTATCAAATCGTTCCTGACGTGGAGGTAGTAGAGAACGGCGCGTTCTCGACTATTGAACGCCGTCACCTCGTACAAAGTATAATTTTGGAGCCTTTGGATAGCATAAGCGAAATCTAACAATATCAGGGAAAAATAAATAATGCTAACAGATATCATGTCTACCCCAAGTCAAATTTCAAGTTGGCTAAGGTTGTCAAAAGACGATCATAACTTGTTGATAAGGAAAAAGAATCGGTTTCTATTGACTTCCTAAATTTCAGGCGCCTCTACCTATGGGCGGGGGTCCACCACCGGGCAACGGGCCGCAGGGTCCCCCCGGGCCGCCGCCGCACGGCGTGCACCCGCAGGGCATGCCGCCGCACCACGCCATGATGGCGGGCCAGGCGCCGCCGCCGCACGGGTCGTCGCCCGCGTACGGCCACGCGCCGCCGGGCTCCGCCGCCGGCGGCGCCCCGCCCTCCAACGCGCCGCCGCAGCCCGGCGGCCCGCCGCATCCCCAGCACCCGCCCCACCCGCCCGCCGCGCAGACCCCACCCCACGCGCAACCTCCCCCCACTTCCTCCGCTAACGGTCCGCCGCCCGCCTCCTCCCCGATGCAGGGCTCCCTGCCGGCGCAGGGGCCGGACAACTTGAACGCGATCCAGAGGACCATCGACTCCATGGAGGAGAAGGGCCTGCAGGAGGACCCGAGGTTCTCGCAGCTGCTCGCGCTGCGGGCCAGGTCCAACCCGGGCCAGGATCCCAGCAAGGGGTTGTTCAGCAACAATCAGCTGTGTCAGCTCAAGTGAGTGCGACGCACTACTCGTCTGTCGAACGATCACGTTCGCCGTTGAAAAGAAACTCTAATATAATTTTGATCGTAGGGCGCAGATATCGGCGTATCGCAGTCTCGCGCGCAACCAGCCCCTGTCGCCGCAGATCATGCAGATGTCCGCCGGCAAGCGCGCGGGCGACGCGCCGCCGGAGTGCCCGACGCCGCCCGCGCAGCCGCCCTACGGCGAGGGGCAGGGCGGCGCGGGCGGCGGCGTGGGCGCCACGGGCGGCAAGGCGGGCGCGGGCGGCGGCGGCGGGGGCGGCGCGCCGCCCACGCCGCTGCCGATGACGGGCCAGATGGCGCCGCCGACGCAGCTCACCCCGCCGCTGGTTAATCCGGTACGATCACGTTCATTATACTGGGTGAATTTTTCAAGTGTGCGTGGATGGCCAAATCCGAAACTATGAGGAATAGCGAAAAGTACTCAAAGGGGTCTCGGGGCCGATTTTGATGAAAACTAAAACTGCGTCATTGGATTTTTGATTTTATGTTGTTTAAGAAGTGTAGTATAGTGACGTTGTGTTCGTTGTTCCGCAGCCGCCGGGCGCTCCGGGCGCAGTGCCGCGGGGCCAAGCGCCGCGCGCGCCCGGCCCGGCCGCGCCCGCCGCGCCGCATCACCACCAGGTACGCTTCCACTATCTAATTATATGTATTTCTAAGCCTATAGAATAATTTTATAGAAAAATGCTCCTTGAATGGGAATCATTTCTAGCTCGACAAATCAACTCGAAACCAACACTATAGTTAACACTAAGCTTTCTCATCTCTTATTTTGAAATGATTGAAATTGGTCCATCCGTTGCGATTTTATAACACATTCTATATTATGTGTGGCCAGCACATGGGACGACACAGGTCCCGATCAGCTTGAAGGCGCGCTGGGTGCCCGCGCCGCCATTCACTACAAAGCGCGAATGGGCCTGTGACGTCACAGCAATCGCGCGAGAACTTCGTTTGTAATTTCGTCATAACTTCGTCAACTTTTGTCGAGAACAATAATTATTGCACTTATGGATTTCTTAGCTCTATAAATTTGCATTCTCAAGTAAATTCGTTACGAATCCTCATTATATTTTTAAGCCTACACAATAATTTTATAGAAAAATGCTCCTTGTATTGAAAACATGATTTTATTTAAGCCCGGCGTACCTATGCCGGGAGGCAAGCAGAACCGAGTCACCAGCATGCCGAAGCCGGTTGGCATTGACCCTCTGCAAATCCTGAATGAGAGAGAGAATAGGTAAATATTAAAATTTACGATAAAATTTATAAAATTAGTTATGTATTTAAGAGTTGATTTTTGAAGACATATTTTTTCCCTTTGTACAGAATAGCAGCTCGAATCGCGCATCGCATAGAAATGTTGTCAAACTTGCCGGCCAACATGCCCGACGACCTCCGCCTACAGGCACAAATCGAGCTGAGGGCTCTACGCGTTCTTAATTTCCAGAAACAATTACGAGCAGAGGTTTGTTCCACTTTACACCTTTACCATGTCTCTTACTTTTCACGACAATTCCATATTGATGCAACTAAATGTATTCTAGATATTGGGGCAAGTGCGACGGGACACGACCCTAGAGACGGCCGTGAACATAAAAGCGTATAAACGCACAAAACGGCAAGGGTTGCGCGAGGCCCGTGCTACTGAGAAGCTGGAGAAACAGCAGAAACTCGAAGCCGAGAGGAAGCGGCGCCAGAAGCACCAGGAGTTCCTGCAGACCGTGCTGCAACACGGTGAGACACGTCTTATGTCACGATACTAGTTTTAACAGTTAAACGTAGTAGTTGTAATTAGCTAGTTCCTTGCAGCTAAAATTGTCCTATCAAACAATTATAGAGAGGGACCCACCACTCACCCTCGGAATTGTCAACCTCCAAAATTATAAACCAAATGAATTGATCGATAATAGAAGAGGCCAACAAGACCTAACTCCCTGTCAGTCGAGAGTCTGTCATTAAAGCAAGTCTCCGCAGACAAAGCGAATCCAAAATAAATTCGACCCGTGTTTCGCCTTTAACGAGGCATCCTCAGGATGGCTGGGCTGCGACTGAGCTGTTACAATGGATTTCCGCAAAGTATCATTTTCTAAACAGGTTTTAATCCTTGGATTTAGGTTGGGTCCTTAAATTGGGCATTACGTCTAATGACATATCACACCCTCCTAACATTTTAGCCAAGGACTTCAAGGAGTACCACCGGAACAACGTTGCGAAGCTGTCGCGCATGAACAAGGCCATCATGAACTACCACGCGAACGCCGAGCGCGAGCAGAAGAAGGAACAGGAACGTATAGAGAAGGAGCGTATGCGGCGGTATGTTTATTTCCTTACAAAAGTGTACGGCTCGACTGATGTTAAGCAGTTATTCTAGCCTATAGATGCTTATAATACCAAAGGCATTGCTCGCACATTGCTTACCTGAAGGGGAGTGGGGTGGAGGGAGGGGAAGGGGGGTTGGACTTTCCGCTCTCTCAAATCTTCTTTACGCCGATCTTCTGTGAGGGGGTGGTACTACCCCGGTCGAGCTAGCCCGTATATGAGCTGCAGACGACTGGCTACAGCTTGGCTCTAACACCTTAAAAACCTCCACCAGCACCACCTTAAAACTCCTTTCACCTTGACTTTAGGTGGCAATACGGATTTAAGCAATACGCGATAAATAGAAGTTTCATTCAGCTATTATCCGTCTTCATAATCCCTTTCATATATTATGTTCTTTATCCTGTTTTTTTCTGTCTAGGTTGATGGCAGAGGACGAGGAAGGTTACCGCAAGCTCATCGATCAGAAGAAAGACAAACGACTGGCGTTCCTGCTGTCGCAGACCGACGAGTACATCGCCAGCCTCACGGAGATGGTCAAGCAGCACAAGCAGGAGCAGCGCAAGAAGCAACAGGAAGAGGAAAGGAGGAAACGGGTATGCTTCGTCTTCTTATCGTATCGTCAGTGGAAAGGTAAAAACACTAAAACGCCAAAATGGTACTTTTGGAAAACGAGGTTTAAAGTAATTTACTTTAAAACTCATTTTCCAAAAGTACCATTTTGGCGTTTTAGCGTTTTTTCCTTTCCACTGACGATATGGTTAGTGGCCAACCTGGTGTCAGAGTTGTTCAAGCCGCCCGAAGGCCTCTGCCAAGGCTTAACGACTGCTGCCTTGATGACAATAACCGGGACCGACTTTTTACGTGCCCTCCGAAGCACGGAGACGCTCAGTTCCAAACCACTAAATGGTCACCCATCTCTGAGTGACCTTGTAAAGCGTTGCTTAACTTCCGATCGTGTACCGATCAGTTTATACGGTGGTACGGAACCCTTTATGTGCGAGTCCGACACGCACTTGGCCGGTTTTTTATTTTCTACTTGTAATCATACAGAATTTTAAATTATGCCAATAGAAAACAAGGAAGAAGAAGCTTCTGGAGGGCGGCGAGATCGACGCTATGGACGATAGTTCCCAGACTTCCGATTCGCGGGTCAGCGTCATGGACCCTAAGTCAGGCGAGGTGAGCACTCTTATGCAGTTATCTGTAACGTAGTTATTTACTAAATTAGGACGTTAAATCTGAAGACTACCCCCAAAACGGGACGGGCCCGTTGGCGTGGTTGGTAAGATTCCGCCTATCACACTGCAGGTCCTAGGTTCGATTTCTACCCGGGACATGCATTTGTGTGCATGAACATGTCTGTATGTCCCGAGTCTGGGTGTAATTATGTATATTAAGTATGTATTTATAAACCAAAAAGTACTATATGTAGTAATATCAGTTACCTGGTTTCCATAGTACAAGCTCTGCTTAGTTTGGGATCAGGTAGCCGTGTTTAAAACAATGTCCCAGGTTACTTTTTTTAATATTAAAATAGAGAGTTATAATGGCTTGACTTACACTGGCATTACAAATCACTTTTGTTCCTAGAAATGCTTTTTAAAACCATTGCAAACTAGCGAAAATGTCTATAAAGGCGGTTAAAGTTCTGCCAATAACCAAAATCACATTAATTTGAAACCAAGATATAATGAGTCAAATGTCGATGCACTGAATGCAGTGCATCTGTGCCTACCCATTCAAGCTAGCCAGGCGTGATGGTGTACATTTTGGTTCAGGTACTGAAAGGGGAAGAGGCGCCGTTGTTGTCTCAGCTGAAGGACTGGATGGAGACGCACCCCGGCTGGGAGGTGCTGTCCGACTCGGACGACTCCGGCGACGACAGCCAAGATGACGACGGTCAGTTCACTTATTAATTACACAAGAACGTCGATAATAAGCGACTGTAGCCTAGGGGTGAACAGGTTGGGCTAGCAATCCGAAGGTCCCAGGTTCGATCCCCGGTAGGGCATGCACCAATGGATGAAATTTCATCTATGTGCATAATTTACAGTTCGCTGACGGTGAGGGAAAACATCGTGAGGTAACCTACCTATCCCTCGGGATTAGGTAATAGTCAGTTCCTGTATACACGGCGACAAGGTTCACCACCGGTCACGTTGGGTTCTGACTATCTGGTGAAACGTGGGCTTTGAGTTGGTTAATACCTCCACAATGTGGTGGTGTATGGCCACTCAAGCCTCTGACTACCCCCGAATGGGGATAAAAGTCGTGACGATACACCACGTCGATAATCCGAACGTCGGTCAACCGACCGACCGCGTTACCGAACAAGGCCACTCCCCCTGCCTGGGGGTGCCTGGGTCTCCTCCGATAGCGGCCGTAATATAACGGTGAATGACGTCACTAGAACGTTGGCTATGTAAACTAAATTGAGCGGTTTCCTAGAGAGCGGTGTTTGACACCGTGTTTACATAGCCAACGTTCTAGTGACGTCATTCACTGCTATATTACAGCCGCTATATGACGGTACCGCTTTCCTAGGAAACCAGAGCTTTAGTATGTAACCCTTCTGTGTTACGATCGACGGTTTACATACAGTTCGATTATCCGAATAAATCTGTTTAACTAACACTCATGACCCCTAATTAGTTCGGATAATCGACGCTCTACTGTAATTAGCTTTCTGCATTTGCTGATCCTAGAAGCGTAGTAAGCCTTACCACTATTATGAACTCGTAACTATAAATGAATATCGCCAGACTAACATACCAACTATGGTAATATGGGTACCGGAGGGACTGCTATGGGTACCGAACTATGGACTGGGAGCGATCCCAGTGCATCCAGACCAGGGCAAGTTACAAAAAGCCGTTTTCGAAATTTGCCGCTTAATGGTGCGTTTTCACTCACGCGGAGCGGAGCGGACCGTGAATTGGCCAATCACAGTGCTCGAAATCTCCACTCCGCTCTTGGCCCATCAAAGTTGGCCTATCACAGTCCGCCGCTCCGCCCAGCTCCGCATCAAAGGAAACGCACCCTAATGGAATCTGACCGATGCCGATGCTCAGCTCTCCCGATGCGGTGAGCTGAGCGGCATCTGAAATTTGTCAATTTGACACTATTTTAGGCTGTTAAGAGTTACAACATTTGGTATTGCAGAAAGGAGAGACCGGCACAGACATGGTCACGAGAAGACTGACAAAGAGAAGTCGGACGAAGAGAAGGCGCGAGAGATGATCAAGAAAGCTAAGGTTGAAGATGACGAGTACAAAACCGAAGAACAGACCTATTACAGGTATTACAATCCTGAAACTCTTACAAGAGTGTAAATGTGGGCTCCTTGTCTATTTCTGTACTAACGATGTTCAAGATCTATACTAATATTATAAATGCGAAATTAACTCTGTCTGTTAACCGCTAAATCAATTTCGTTTAATTTGGTATGGAAATAGATAGGACCATGGCGTAGAACAAAGGCTACTTTTTGTTGCGAAAATAAAACATGTAGGTGGTGAAATACGGGGATGAAAGTTTGTATAGGAAACCAATATTTTCTCAGTTTTCAAGTTTTTTTTATTTATCTAATTAGAATGGAGATAAATGAAAGCTTAGAGAAAGTATAGGCTACTCCAAGTACAAATTGTTCGCAGACAAAGTCGCGGGCACCAGCTAGCAGTATTTTATTCCGCACCGTATAGGTCCTATAGTATTGTTTTAAATTTTGCAGCATTGCTCACACGGTCCACGAGTCTGTCACGGAACAGGCCAGCATTCTGGTTAACGGGAAATTAAAGGAATATCAAATAAAGGTATGAAACGAAAATGTCCTAACAAGTGACCGTTGTAACTTGAACTTATTTAATATAAACTTTATTCAATCTGCAGGGTCTGGAATGGTTGGTATCGCTGTTCAATAATAACTTGAACGGCATCCTGGCAGACGAGATGGGTCTCGGCAAGACCATCCAGACGATCGCATTGGTCACTACTTTGATGGAAAAGAAGAAAGTTAACGGACCGTTTCTTATTATTGTGCCGCTCAGGTAAGTTTTAGACTGAAATAGCGAAATCGTAAAAAATTGGTGTACATAAACAATAGTAGCTTAAACCACGAGAGAGAGTTGAAACTCCCATGTAAATTGTTTTGCAGCAATGCAGTTAAATTGCAGCAATTCTGCAAATGCCATTATTTTTTTCTGATTTTCCAGCAGAATCCGCAAAATTTCCGTGACATGGTCAGGAATGGCGTAAAATGTGTTACTATTTTACAGAAATTTAGCGGAATGAGAATCAATACTAGGTCAACAAATCAACTCATAAGCAACACTATAGTTAAAACCAAGCTTTCTTATCAATATAATTTTGAAATCATCGAAATCGGTCCATCCGTTGCGATTTTTTAACACATTTTATTTAATGTGCGGCATGTGGCATTTCTTAGCTCTATAAATCTGCATTCTCAACTAAATTCGTTACGGGACTCCAATGCTAAGGATTTTGATAGAACATCATGAAAATGAATTGCATTGGCAATGTTGCATAGCGTCGCTATTAGCGGCCCAGGTGTTACCCACTCCAAATGTAATAATGAATGTGCAGCACGCTCTCGAACTGGGTGCTGGAGTTCGAGAAGTGGGCGCCGACGGTGATCGTGGTGTCGTACAAGGGCTCGCCGCAGTCGCGGCGGCTGGTGCAGACGCAGATGCGCTCCACCAAGTTCAACGTGCTGCTCACCACCTATGAGTACGTCATCAAGGACAAGGGCGTGCTCGCTAAGGTTCGTCAATCATTCATTTTATTTTAGAATAGAAAACAATACAAGCAAAATTATCAATTTCATAAAATTCAATGGTATTCTTTTTCTTTCTTCTTCTTTTATTCTTTGGGTTTATACTTCAATTAAAGTTTTTTTTTTTATATTGGACAGTCTCCCTAATTCGCCAGTATTTGACTGGTCCGTTTGCTCATGGACAGTTCATGCAATTTGCTAGTTTCTTGGTAAAGTATTTGGTATTTGACGGTGATAGCACAATCTTCTTTTAAGTGACGTCACTGTAAAGGCGTTGCTAAAGGCGGGATTCCGAGCAACGCGGCAGACGGCATTCAATTTCTATGAGATCGAGTGACGTCTGTCGTCTGCCGCGTTGCTCGGAATCGTACGTTAAATCATTATATCAGCGTGACGCCACGACTCATTTGTCCCATGTCTCTCAGCTTTTCATCCATTCTAGGTTATTCACTTATTTGTGACTATTATTTAAATGTGGGATTTTATTTTCGTGTGAAACTTACTATACCTTGTGTCTTACTAGAGCTTTTTACGGTATCATTTTTATAGATTACTATGAAGAAGCGTGCAATCATTAACACTATCCAGTTTTATTTATGCTTTTTGTCATCAGCGTTCAGATGCAAGTGTGAGTGTTTAAATATTTGAGCTATGACTAAATATTAAAGAGAAGAGGGCCAAGATGAGAGCCTTGAGGAACGCCTGATGTTATTATGACAAAACGGGATGTATAACCTTTCACTATTACTGCTTGGCTTTTATTTTTATGATAACACTCCAGTCATCTCATGAGATTGCCAAGAACATCGATACTCCTTAATTTCTTGACTAGGATAGAATGTAAAAATGTATCGAATGCTTTAGAAATTACTAATTAAATAGTATTGTAAACATAACTAAAGACAGATAAAATTTATTTACTCACTTATTTTTTCCAGTGATAATTATTTTAGTTACGGTTTGATTGCCATTCCGAGAAACCCACATTATAGTTAGAAACGGAAATCGAAATCCCATTATTATGTATTAAAATCTATTTGTATTATCACGACACGACTAAAACTATTGCTACCTTGCCATATTACAACCATAAGAAGTTCGGCGGTACATTTAGTTAGAGTACTAACTGTAGACTAGTATACTAGGGCGATATTAATAAATGAATCTCAAGTCTGGGAGCGAGCTTGAGACATTCGTATGTCATTCCAGTTCAATATTACATCTCAAAAGTACAGTGCTCGGCAGTTTGGTTTACATATCGGGCTTATAAAGGGTCATCAGTTGCAAAGAGCGTCGTCTCTAGGGTTCCCTTCATGACGTCCAGTATTTCCCAGGATACCTTGTATTTCAGGCATCATTTGAAATGTCCCGTCGGTACAAGCTGGTGTCTTATTACTACTAAACTCATCGTTTTTAATTTGTTCCAGATAAATAAATTGTGAAATTCAGCATTTTTCCAATAAAAACTAAAAAAAAAAACCTCCAAATCTTAGTCGTCCTCGCCTGTCACTCATAGATCATGCTCTCTTTCTAAGGCCGGCTGCACATAATCGAAAACTTACTAATATAAATTTTATGTACGACCATATGCAGAATACTATCAGAAATTTGCCGGAACCGTGGGTGCCTTATGAGGACTGCATAAAGTCGTCCATAAAAATTTATATCAGAAAGTGTCTGATGATGTGCGGCCGGGCTAAAGCTCGATGTGTAAACTAAACTGCCGATTAAGTACTCAAGTTTCGTTTCAGCGTAGAGATCGGTTTATTAATACCAGCCCAGTAATATTAACTTTAAAGTACCAACAGTATGTGAGTGCCGGTGTCCGTTCCCCAGGTGCAATGGAAGTACATGATAATAGACGAGGGCCACCGCATGAAGAACCACCACTGCAAGCTGACGCAGGTGCTGAACACGCACTACATCGCGCCGCACCGGCTGCTGCTGACGGGCACGCCGCTGCAGAACAAGCTGCCCGAGCTCTGGGCGCTGCTCAACTTCCTGTTGCCCTCGATATTCAAGAGCTGTTCCACATTCGAACAGTGGTTCAATGCACCCTTCGCGACTACTGGTGAAAAGGTAAGCAATTGCTTTGCGTGTATGGGGTAAACTCTTTTCAGACAATATACGCCGTGAAGGGAAGTTTTATGAACTGCACCAAAACCGCAATTTTGCAGCCGGCTTGCAGTGCGGATGCAACTAGTTTGAATAGACGCTAACTGAACTGCTGAGAGATTCCGTATTATTAACATAATTTTTCTCCTTTTGTTTCTTAACCACGTGGGTAGAAATCAGTCGAGAAAAAAAAGGCCTCCCCTTTTCGTCTACAAAGGTCACCTTGGCTCGTTTCGGCCACATTATAAGACACATGTAGATCAAACCCGGAATTGGTTACATCATCAATAGTTTACTTCACTCCAGAAATGTGTTTATGGATCTTTGTAATGTATGAAAAGATGGAATTTCGTCAATCAGTGGTCACGGGCTAATATATTTTTAGGTGGAGTTGAACGAGGAGGAGACGATTCTCATCATCCGTCGTCTGCACAAAGTGCTGCGACCTTTCCTGCTGCGGCGGCTCAAGAAGGAGGTGGAGAGCCAGCTGCCCGACAAAGTTGAATACATCGTCAAATGCGACATGAGCGGCCTGCAGCGCGTGCTTTACAAGTTAGTCGGATTATTGTTAAGACAGGGCAAACTGCCGGAAATAAGGGAAGACTACGGACTGTGTGCTACTGTTAACTGTATTACCATATGGATAAGAATTAAAGTGTACATCCAGCCAATGATCGTCGTGAAAACCAAACATGTATAGCGAGTATTGGAAGCGAACACGATAATATATTGGATATCAGACTGGAATAGATTCGCCGCCAAATTTATAGAGATTTCAAGCCAGTTTACAATGGTTTTATCAACATTTGTAAAAAAAAGTGATTTGCAATGCCAGTCTAACGGCCGAATACTCAAAGGCTACTTAAATATTTAAGTCCCGCTTAGCAGTTTGAGACGTCGTTAGCAGTCATTTTTTGTATGGCGCGTCAAAGTTAAGCAGCTCTCAAATTTAAGTTGCGTACGAGTATTCGGTCGTAAGTCCACTGATAAGTGGTCGTAAGACCATAACTGTCTATAAAGTTGGGGGTTAATTTTTAATTAAATCTAAAGTAAAATCGCGCGTATAGTTAAACTTTGCGTTTGGTAATTTTTTAGAAAATGGGGCAAAATGTAGAATTGAATGAAGTCGATAGGAGCCTATATCATATTTGTGTGTTGGTAAAGGCACATGCAGTCGAAGGGCGTGTTGCTGACGGACGGGTCGGAGAAGGGCAACAAGGGCAAGGGCGGCGCGAAGGCGCTCATGAACACGATCGTGCAGCTGCGCAAGCTGTGCAACCACCCCTTCATGTTCCAGCACATCGAGGAGAAGTTCTGCGACCACGTCGGCACCGGCGGCGGCGTTGTCTCCGGGTATGATACAAATATTTTATTTATTTTATTTTATTATATTTGGGGAGCTTACGGCTATTTTTACAGAGTGAATATGATAATATATAAGCAAATGCCAATTACAAGCTTCCACATATAGAAGAAAAACATAACTAAATAGAACAATAAAGCAGACATAAATATTAGATATAAATTTTTCAATTTATTTAAATATACTACATACTTTGTATGATTATAATGTTGACAGAGAATTTGAGAATTGCATATTGAAAGAGATGCTTCAGCTCCTACGAAGACGAAATGATTCAAAATAATTTCCGCTTACAAAATCCTTCTTCTTCTTATCGTATGGTTGGTGGCCGACCTGGTGCCGGTTGTTCAAGCCGCCCGTAGGCCTCTGACAAGGCTTAACAACTGCTGTCTAGATGACAACCGGGACCGACTTTTAACGTATCCTCCGAAGCACGGAGACGCTCAGTTGAAATGCCACTAAATGGTCACCCATCTCTGAGTGACCTTGCCGAGCATTGCTTGACCTCCGATCGTTTACCAATTAGAGATTGCAACTGGCTACGAGCGCCTCAAAATCAACAAAATCCTTTGCGGTGCCATCCCGCTAGCGGGCCGTTAACGTAAAGAAGAGAAATTCACCACCATCTCCCACAATGTAGCAAATAGTTCTTCTCCGTCGTTACACTTCTGCCAGAGTGATCGTGATCTTCATTTGACTGTAGCAGGTGTTTAAATCGGTATTACGTGGCTATTAGCGTAAAGTTTGACGATATTTTGACACTTGGACATTCGTTTTTTTCGGTGTCCTATGTGCTTGCTAAGATATAATTTCAATCTGCGTGCACGCAGTCTTGCAACAGCTCGTGATAAATACATTAGAAATAAATAGTTTCTGGTACTCTGTAGGCCTGATCTGTACCGCGTGTCCGGTAAATTCGAGCTGCTGGACCGCATCCTGCCGAAGCTGAAGCAAACTGGACACAGAGTGCTGGTGTTCTGTCAGATGACCCAGTGCATGACCATCATTGAAGACTACCTCTCCTGGAGGGGTTTCCAATATCTGAGGTAATTTATCATTGTTAGGTTAAAGCAGTAAATTTAACTTTTTATTCAATTTTTTTTTTTCAGTAATTTTATAAAGACTCGAGCTAATATAGCTCATCATCATGAGTTTAATATCGCCCGACTGACACTTAGGGTGCGTTTCCTTTGAAGCGGAGCTGGGCGGAGTGGAGCGGCGGACTGTGATTGGCCAATTGTGATGGGCCAAGAGCAGAGTGGAGATTTCGAGCACTGCGATTGACCAATTCACGGTCCGCCCCGCCCAGCTTCGCGTCAGTGGAAACGCACCCTTACTGTATGGTTCCAAACTAAACAACGCCTAGAATGCACTGGGGACAATTACAATGGCACCCAAACCGGGGCAATATACGAAAACGCCATTTCCTAAATTTACTCGACGTGAATAGAACGCGTTTGTCACGTTTGAGGCCCGTATTCATAAATCGATCTCAATTGAGATCGAACTGCTGCTTTTGACAGATGTTCCATACCTTAAACGTCAAAACTGCATCTTAAGATTGATATCAACTTGGTAGTAGAGCCAAGCTGTAGCCAATTGACTGCAGCTTATAAACGGGCTGGCTCGACCGGGGTAGTACCACAGAAGATCGGCGTAAAGCCGCTATTACTGCTAAGCTGTGTTTCGTACAATGAGTGAGAGTGCCGAAAGACCACCCCCCCTCCCCGTCCCTCCATCCCACTCCCCTTCAGGTCGGCAATGTGCGAGCAATGCCTTTGGTATTCTAAGCATCTATAGGCTACGGTAACTGCTTAACATCAGGCGGGCCGTAAGCTTTATTGCCACCGCAGTCCTATAAAAAAAAAACTGAGATGCATTTATTAATACGGGCCTAAGTACTGTTTGTTTCCCTTCGGCTGTGCTAACACTTCCTGTGTCGTGGTCCGCAGACTGGACGGCATGACGAAGGCCGAGGACCGCGGGGAGCTGCTGAAGAAGTTCAACGACGTCGGCTCCGAGTACTTCTTGTTCCTGTTGTCGACGCGCGCCGGCGGGCTCGGACTCAACCTGCAGAGCGCCGACACCGTCATCATATTCGACTCCGACTGGAATCCGCATCAGGTACACGCACTCACTTCTTATACCGATCCACCATTAGTCATTCTACTACATCGAACCATCGTGTTGTCCCACTGCTTGGCAAAGGTCTCCCTTTCCTTCCTCCACTCCTCCCTGTTTATGGCAATACTGGGCCAATCCTTCAAGTAGAAGTCTAACTCATCCCGCTATCTGTTATTTCTTTGTCTTGCCTCGCCTGGAAGGAGACTATTTGGCCAAAGTAGATGTACTCCTGGACATATGCAATCTCCTCGCCCTCCACTTCTAACTTATGTTGGATGCTATTCGCTATAAGTTGGGTCTTTGTCATGTTCAACTTGAGTCCAAACCTCGCGGCTCGCCGTGTTCAGCTTTTTTGCCCCAGTGCTGTCGCTGAGGAGAAGAGCACAATGTCATCGACGAACCGAAGATTCGTTAACCTTTTTTCGCCGACGGCAACGCCCAACCCTTACTTTTTATTTATACGCTAGGATCTGCAAGCGCAAGACCGAGCTCATCGTATCGGTCAGCGCAACGAGGTCCGCGTGTTGAGGCTTATGACCGTCAACTCGGTTGAAGAGAGAATTCTGGCCGCAGCCAGGTACGTTCTGTCTACATTGACGTCTACTGAAGTTACTTGCAAGTTTGATGTCGTGTTAATCATCTATTTTTTTTAAGGTACAAATTAAACATGGACGAAAAGGTCATCCAAGCTGGTATGTTCGATCAGAAATCGACTGGCTCTGAGCGACAGCAGTTCCTGCAGAGCATTTTGCATCAAGATGGCGATGATGAGGAGGTATGATAAGCTTTAGCCTTTTAAAAACATTTTGAATGTTGGAAAATTATATTCAAGTCAAAGGTAATCTTCTTATCGTATGGTTAGTGACCAATAGAGTTGGTCAAGCCGCCCGAAGACCTCTGGCATGGCTTAACGACTACTGCCTAGATGACAACACCGGGGACCGACTTTTTACGGGCCCTCCGAAGCACGGAGACGCTTAGTTCAAATGCCACTAAATGGTCACCCATCTCTGACTGACCTTGCCAAGCGTTGCTTGGGAAGTGGATAATCTTCTTCCAACTCCTTCTATCCTTTCTTCTGATTAAATTCGTGCGGGTTCCAAGACAACTTAGCTTTTCCCCGGGACTCGTCGAGGGTCAAACCTTGGCGTCATCGTTGGAGACCATTGTCGATCCTGGCTTACAGGAGTAACAGTGGTAGGAATGTGTGGCGGGCTTAGTCACAAATAAAAAAAAGCGTTGCTTAACGCCTCCCATCGTTTCGATCAATGTTAATACGACTGGTTATCATTTTAATTTAGGAAGAAAACGAGCTCCCCGACGATGACTTGATCAACGAGATGATAGCTCGCTCCGAGGAGGAGCTGGAGATCTTCAAGCAGGTGGACATCGAGCGCAAGAAGACCGAGACGCAGTCGCGGCTCATCGACGAGTCGGAGCTGCCGGAGTGGCTGGTCAAGAACGACGACGAAGTTGTTTGTAACAAGGTTTGTATCAAATTCTTAATTTTTCATGAAAATTTAATCCATCAGCTTTGTAAAGTATTTTTCAGAGCAACGACTTATTATGATTTTAATGATTATTAAAACTATCTAAAATGGGAGGCAAGAGTGCATGTCCTATATAACTGTGGTTGAACACTAACCTAGAAGCCGAGCTTGAGTTTTGATAATGGTATGAGATGAGTGCTATTGGCCTATCTGTAGTCTCTGAGCAGTGTAAATGGTGAAATTAATTTGCAATTAGTACCTTATTATATGTTAGCCCTTTTTAACTATGGTCCTTATTATCTAGGGTCAAGGTTGGAATTACCTCGATGAAGACGAGACGCTGGGGCGCGGGTCGCGGCAGCGCAAAGAAGTCGACTACACCGACTCGCTCACGGAGAAGGAGTGGCTCAAAGCTATCGACGAGGAGTTCGAAGAGGAGGAGGAGGAGGAGGATGATGACGACGAGGTGCTCGACAAGAAGAGAAAGAAGGGGAAGAAACGACGGTAAGGCGAACAACGCAATTTAATCTACAGCAACATACACTATTACTGAGGTTTTTAAGCCTTTATTATGGCTCTGTCGCAGAATGTGCACTTCGCAAAACGTGCACAGGACAAAAATGGGCACTTCGCAATTGGTGCACTTCTCAGAGGGAGCATTTCGCAAAATGAGCACTTGGCAAAATGTGCATATTTTTATTGAAAATGGTCTTAGAATAAAAATCGTTCGCTTTTTGGTAAATATTGTGCTTTTAATCATTTTAAAATAAAATTTACTATGTTATTTTTTTGTCACAGCCGCAACCAAGAGGATTCCGACGAAGAAGAAGTCCCCAGTTCATCGAAGAAGAAAAGCAAAACTGAAATAAACCTACTCAAGAAACGTTTGAAGAATATTATGAAGAAAGTCATCGACTATGCTGATGAGTAAGTAGACTTATAGTCGAGTAGGCACTAAGAATAATACGCATGTTATTCAATGTTGAAGCGCTTCCAGGGCCGGTCGTGTGTTATCGGAGCCGTTTATGAAGCTTCCTTCCCGACGCGAGCTGCCGGATTACTACGATGTCATCAAAAAACCACTGGACATCAAAAAGATTATGAACAGGATTGAGGATGGAAAGGTATGAAACCATATAACATTGTAATATAGACTCAAAAAGATGAAGAATGCAACAGTTCTGAGAATCAAGCGAAATCTTTCAATCATAGATTTATAAAAGTTTCGCGCGTGCGCTTTAACTAGATACTGACCTACTAAGAAAAATAATATCCAGAAATGCGGCAACTTATTATCGTTGCGTTGTCAGTTTCATACAGTGGGTGCTGTCAGTTGTACTGAAGTACTCGAAATTTCGTGTAGTATCAGTTGCCGCATTTTATTAGTGCGCATGCTCCATCTAGTTGGAGCGCCCTCGCGGAAACTAACATTAATCTATGCTGACAATAAATGTATTTATATTCTCCCACAGTACAATGATATAACGGACCTAGAGCGGGATTTCTTCACACTGTGCGCGAACGCTCAAACTTATAACGAGGAAGCGTCGCTGATCTACGAGGACTCGGTGCGCCTGCGCAACGTTTTCATCGAGATGCGGCGCCGGTACGAGAGCGGACAGAACTCTGACGAATCCGATGATAATGATAAAGGTGCACTCATAAACTTGAATTATTATTTATTAAAATTAAATGAAAAAAATATATACATCACGACTTTTATCCCAATTCGGGGGTAGTCAGAGGCTTGAGTGCCCATACACCACCACATTGTGGAGGTATTAAGTCAACTCAAAGCCCACGTTTTACCAGAAGTCAGAACCCAATGTGACAGGTGGTGAACCTTGTCGCCGTGTATACAGGAACTGACTATTACCAAATCCCGAGGGATAGGTAGGTTTCCTCACGATGTTTTCTCTCACTACACGACGTTTTCATTAAATCTGAACAGGGTTATCATATAGCTTGTTTACAGATGATGAAGATTCCGACGGCGAATCTAACCGCTCGGTGAAAATGAAGATCAAACTGAAGGGTAAGAGTAAAGGCACGCCATCCAGGAAGAAAAAGCAGAGGAAATACATCTCTGACGACGAGGACTATGAGGAAGACTAAACTCGTCGTGCCGCCCTTCTAATGCTATTCATTTTAACAACTTAACTATTTTAATAACATCCCGCGCTTTACCCAAATTTTCGAATTTATTCGTATACGAATTTGAAATGACTCAATATTACATACAATTCAGTTGTTTAGCTGCAAACTACATTGCCTATGCTTATGGTATTTTACGCATTGATTTGGTAGAGATCTTAGTTATTAGAAGGGTTCTAGGGTAATTTCAACATAGTTGCATTAATTGTAGTAAGGGCTTATAGAAATTAAGGATAATATTAATAAGTTCTACTTTTTTAAACAAATCTCAAACGCATGAAACTCCCAACAATGAGAGTGGAAGTATAATATTTTTAGAAGTTATAATAATATTTGTAGTTATTCTGTAATAGATAGAATTTTACATATTGAACATTATTCAAATTTAAATAATTTTATTTATGTGACATTTAATTCCAATAAACACATATTTTATCATTAAGACATTAGTGTTGTTTTGGATCTAAGTAGAATTAAATAATTATATGTATGTGCTTTGGCATCAATAAACTTTCTAAATGTATGCAGAACATTGTTTTATTTCCAGTCTTGACAGGATAGTTGACTTTTCTTCTTTAACTGTATGTTTAGTGATTTTATTATCTTTCCATTTGAAGTCTGCCCATTTATAGTCAACCCCGTGCACTGTTTTCATGTGTTTGTTGAGGCTGGGGCTGTACTTGTACCGCTGCGCGCACGCCGGGCAGGAGAAGGGTTTCTCCCGCGTGTGCACGCGTCGGTGCCGCAGCAGGTTGCTCTTTGTATAAAATGCCACTTTGCACAGGTCACATTTGAATGTTCTGTTACCAGCATGCCTGAAAATTATTAGGCCAAGTCAATATTCCGAAAATGGTTAAGTGGGATCTACAACTTCCGATTCTAGCAGATTTATTGGAAATCCTAAATCAGAATTGTTTTCTCCACACTTTCCAATGAATGATAACTATTTATAGATTGATAATATAAAGGGAACAGGCAGTGCATGGGGTGATTTTTATCACAGAAAGATGGCTCTATTACGTTATCAAACATTACCTACTCTAACAGTACAGTCTCTGTTCAAGTAATTAGATGCCACAGTAGCTCATAATGGTGCTTAAGGGCTTGCATGCTTTTTGGCACTACAAAATTGCAAAGTTTTTACAGCACACAGTTTTGACAGTAATATTGTGGTACTTATTAGAGATGAGTCGTATTTACTAGAACAGGTGCGAAGAACAGGTATTTTACGAGACTAGGCGGCACCTATTCCAATTTTGAAAGTACTTAGTCCACCTAGTATTTCACTCAACACGTCCCAGCGGACGTGTTGCTCTTTCGATTGCGTCAGGCGATCGCGTATTATTATGAGTATTACGGATTGCATAGTCTACATAGTATGGTAGCGAACTAGTATTCTAGTCCAAGTAGTACGATATTTTTGTGTAAAAATATTGAGATAACGTATTTTTGTCTTTATAACAAACACAATGGCTCCAAAGGGAAGTAGTTATCATCATCACCATCATCATCATCATCATCATCATCATCACCGTCATCGTCATCGTCATCATCATCATCATCATCATCATCATCATCATCGTAATCGTCATCATCATCATCATTGTCACCGTCATCATAGTCATCATCGTCATCATCATCATCATCATATCATCATCATCATTGTCACCGTCATCATAGTCATCATCGTCATCATCATCATCATCATCATCGTCATCGTCATCGTCATCATCGTCGTCATCATCGTCATCGTCATCATCATCATCATCATCGTCATCATCATTATCATCATCATCATCGTCATCGTCATCATCATCGTCATCATCGTCGTCATCGTCGTCATCGTCGTCATCATCGTCATCATCATCATCGTCATCATCATCATCATCATCATTATCATCGTCATCGTTATCATCGTCGTCATCGTCGTCATCATCGTCATCATCATCATCATCATCGTATTCATCATCAGTAAGCAGTAGCGTGGCGACATCTGACTGAAGTGAGCAAAAGTCATTTTTTGTCCCCATTTGATCTCATGCATCGAGTCCTATTATGGATCTAAGGACTAAGTACGCGATCCATACTGGATAAGTACTTCAGAATAGGTGGACTAGGTGGGACAGGTGTTTGGATCACATATTTTTAAATACTAGGAATAGGTGCACCTAGTCCCAAATTTACCTAGTACAACCCATCTCTAGTACTTATATTATTATGGATGTCCTAAATATATCTGGATACCTATGTGTGTTGACTGAAAATTCTTGAGCATAGTACACGAGAAGGGAATCATTTCAATGTCAAGAATCTGTTGTGTTGTGTAATTTAACTCACCGTTTAAGGTGTACAATTAAATTTTTCTTGGTGTGAGTTCTGTATCCACACAAATGACACTCGACTTTCTTGAGTACACTGTGTTTCTTCCTGTGGTTCAGTAACTCTGCTGATGTTACAAATGTGTCTCCACAATCTTCACAATTGTAATTGTGAATATTGTAATGTCTACGCATGTGAGCCTCCAAAGACTGTTTAGATTTTAAAGATTTAGTGCAGATATTGCAAGTAAAACTCCCGCTTTCATGAACACGCAGATGGTTCTTCATAGCAAATGCATGTTTGAATTGTTTCCCGCAAAGGGAGCAAGTAAAAAATGTTGTATCGCTGTGTGTTTTGCGATGGGCAGCCAGACTTGAGGCTTGAGTGAATGCTTTGCCACATTCACAGCAATACGGTCGCTCACCGTTGTGCCTCCTCATGTGGTTGACCAGGGTTTGGCTATGCGGTGTTGAGTACGAACAGGCTGTACAGTGGTACCTCCTGCCCGCACCAAACCCTGACACTCGACCAACATGTTTTCTTTTTTCATGCATAGACACATTGTGTTTTAATAGTGATGTCATCGTTTTCAGTACTTTGTTACAGAGAGTACACTTGAAACTATCATTAGTTTCAGTCAAGTTGCTATTCTTTACTGCAAAATTATCTTCAGAATTAAAATCCTCTAAGTTACTGGAATTGGAGTTGCTACATAACATGTCTGCCTCTATGATATCTAAATCTTCTGTTGCTGTACTAGCTTCATTTTTATTACAGTTATCTTTATCAAGGACTTGCTTACAGTGACTATTAAATCGCTCGTCAATCGTTAAGCATTTGATTCGAAAGTCATTGATGTTGTTTATCTCATTTATGCAGTGAACACAAATTACACACGGTTTTAACTTGACATAAGTTAAAGTTATTTGAAAGCATGTAAATATTTTGTTTATAATGTCCTTAGATTCATTACAATCTGAGAATATATCAGTGTTATCTTTAGTTATTTGTAAACAAATTTTACACATATTTTTTGTGTCAATCGGAACAGTTAAATAATCCATGGTTTTTATGAACTTGATCATTCTGCATTTCTTTGTATCACTCTGAGGTACTATATAAAATCACTTTGATTTCTATTCTGCAAACATATAACTCCACAAGTTTCGTAATTCGTTACGTTTCGTAATTTATATTTTCTTTTGTTTTCGTCGATTTTGTTTTTAGTTCTAATGGTGCGTTCCATTCCTTGTTAATTTTGTAATTTTCGTTCATAAACGTCCGTCGTTCCCACAGAGTAGACTAAAGAAAGAGGTGCCCTTGTTAGATATATGTATGAAAAAAAACGTGGTCATTGTTTTTTCATTTTCATTGTTCTATCTACCGGTAAATAGTTGAACTACTCGCTTCGGTTTATGTCGATGTACTAGGCCGACCACTCGGCCGAGTTGCTTAGGGCCAGTCCCCTTAGTAATTGGTCCATGGTCGTTCCACTCGAACCAACATGTACTGAAAGTAGAGTTGCCAACCATACTTTATAATAAAGTAGGTATACTACTTTATTTTTGATAAATATACTTTTAGATAAAAATAAAGTATGTGAAAATACTTTATTTCCATTCATTACTGTGGTGCGTAAAATGAAACAGTTGTATGGATAATTCCCTTATTAGATTCATGATGGATAATTACTGGACTATTATCGATATAAGGGTTTCCTTTATTGCATCACTATCGGCGAAATTGTATGAAAATACCTAGTTCTTGTTTGTTTATTTGTTTTCATTTAAATGATTTGTTCTAAAGTAAATCGAATCATTTCAATTGCTGAAAATGACGAGTAACTCTGATAGTGATACCAATCACTCCGCCAAAAAAAGATAAAATAATCAAATCAAAAATCTTACAAAAATATAAATCCGAATGGGAAAACAATACGACTGGTTTACAAGTAATTCTCAAAACAAAAAATATGTCTTCAAGATAAGAAATTAATAAAATTTTGAAAAATTCTTATTTTTTCTTCCAAATACTTTTTTTTGCCCTACTTACAGATGTGATACTTTATTTTTCTCAAAAATAGTTGGCAACCCTAACTGAAAGTGATCATTATTATCGTTTTTAACAGTTTTTGTGGACGAAAATAACAAAATTATCAGTGAATGGAACGCACCAGAAGTTTAGCTTTAGAATGTTGGTGTTGGTATGACTGAATTGGGTGTTGCCAATAAATGTAAAGGAATATACCCAAAATTAAGGGACAATATACATACATATACTCACGCCTGTAGCCCAAGGGGGTAGGCAGAGACTATTGATTGCCACGACCTACGATTCTGACACACCTCTTTTGCTTCATCCACATTCATACATCTTCTCATGCACTGCTATCGGTTGAGGGTGCTACGGACTTGACCTTTCTCGAAGAGACCATTGATTTGGCCGTGAAAAGTTCTCCTTGGGCGCCCTCTTCCGACGCATCCACTTACTTTCGCTCCGTATATCTCTTTCGTCAATCGACTTTCACTCGTCCTCTCTACATGGCTAAACCATCTTAGCATATTCCTTTCAATCTTAGTCACCACATCATCCTTCAACTTGCATCTCTCTCTTATCACACTATTCCTTATACGGTCAGCAATGGTGACACCACACATACTCCGTAAGGAGCGCATTTATTTTACTTTCATGCTTCTTTTGCCATACCCAACATTCACTCCCGTACATGAGTGTTGGCACTAACACACCATCGTGAATCGCCAACCGTGCCTTTTTTGAGACCGCCTGGCTACTCACTATGGAAAATATGTTAGGTAAATTTAGACCAAACGAGCGTATGCTCATGTGATAATATTCCCACTTATCTATGTATAAACAATGACAGAGCTTTCATTCAATAAACTATCTTTGTTCGCGGAGAGGGAATGTTCTAACTAAACACGTTCTAAGGGTAAACACATGGTAAAAATCAAAATTGCCTCGCAGTAGCGTTCGCAATATCTGTGTCTACATGGATGCCAGTGGCAACATATCGGTTGAGTCGCACCATTAAATATGTTTAAAAACCAAAACATATTAAATTATAATTTCGATTCCGTAAACTAATTTATTTGCTTGATTTAAAAACTAACAATCACTACCCAACGATAATATTATTTTGGCATGGCAACTCGAAATGAGAGGGACACGGTCCCAACTGGGGCCTCTCGCTCAGCTCGTTTTTTGTGCAGTAGTGAACAGTCCAGTATGTATTTACGTTCGTGGAAATTTCAACTTGGATCCTGGTAACATTGGACCTATCTGTCAAATGAAGTTCTACCAACATAACCACGAACTCGTGAAGTGCATTGCACTTCACGTCAGTTCGCACTTAGTGCATGAAACGCATTCAGTAGCCCGATTTAAGTAAAAACAAACAATCCAAATAACGCTGAAGTAAGAAAGTCTATCCAAAGATGGTTTTCACGTGTTCCTTGAACGCAGTTCGATAGGACTTCTAACTCAAACGTTTACTCAACAACGACTTGTAGCCATGACTTGTTATACTTTATGTCGCTACGATATCGTTACTGTTTTGATTACGGGAATGGGGCTACTGGTAGTGTGGGTCTCCTCAGTTTTTCGTTTGTTTTGGTAGCTTGTCAGTGAGGAGGGGACGTTAATAAAAAACATGGATAATAAAGTCCACAGGCATTTTAATGTTACGAGAAACATTAAGCTTCCGCCTGAGCTATGAGTTTCTTGATGAAGGACTCCTTCTTCTGCTTGATCCTGTTCTTCCTCTCGGCCAGGGTCAGCTTGCGCTTGTTCCAGCGCTTGTTCTTGGTGGCGTCCTTCTTGGCCTCCTTCTTCTTATGCGATGGGTCAGCGCGGATAGCTTCGTGGGCTTTTTTGTATGTGGCTTCAACCTATAACAAAAAGATACAAGTGTTCAATGCAAAGTGAAGGGATTATTGTTGGAGGCTGAAACATGTTATGTCGTAATCTGTAGCAACATTTGTTACATTTAAAACCATGCAAGATCTAAAACTGATAATAACATTGCATTCAATTTTGTCCAACTTCGACACTACTCCAATATAAGGACAGGAACAGTAATTTGGTTGGACGTCACAAGCTTGGAATATGTTCACCAAGTCAGTTCAGAGTCGCACCGGTAAGGTGATTGTTATGTGACAGTGATCAAAATGCACATTCCTTCACATAAGCAAACATTTGTCTAGGTTAAATTAGAAAGATACTTACAGAGTCAGCATTTACACCAAATTTGATGTATTTGCCAAACTGTCTCTTGAATGAGTCTTCATCATCCTGTTCAAGGCTGCGCATGTACTCTGCCACGTGTAAACCGAAGATGTGTGCTCTGTAAAGATATTCTTCCTCAATAACATGTTACATTGATACTAAAGAAAATATTGTCTCTGTAACTAAAATGTTATTACAACCGGTTTCAAACAGTCAATACAAACTATTTGTCACAACCAAAAAGTTATAATGCTGATGTTGCTCCAATAACGCTGCCCAAATAATATTTGAATTTATTTATCTGGAGGATGAATGGAGCACTCATGTTAAGGGATGGAAATTAATTGAAACCTTACCTGTGTACTTCTGCGTTGAATTTCTTGGCCTCAGCGTCATATCCAGGGAACCTCTTGATGGAATGTGGGACATTTAGACCACCATCGACTGCACCCTTCATGGCTCCGAACACGCGAGCACCAGTGGTGGTGCGTGCCAGACCGACATCCAGGTAACATCTAAGAAAAAATAATAATTAAACACCTGCATACTTAGGTTCTTTTTTGGACCTAAATAAATTATTAAAGATGTTTTTTTAAGTCAGAATATTACGATACAACATACTTTAAAAGCATTGTACGTGCTTTCAGTCCGCCCGTAATCATTTCATCATTATATAGGAAGATAATATCAATGCTTAGGTTTCAAATTTAATTGTGTAACCATAACTACTATCACAGTCCATAGAAATAAACATCTACAAAGTTACATGAGTTTAAAGGTAGTTAAATCTCACCTGAAAGCTCCAGGTCCATTGTCTACGGGTTCTACATTGTATTCGTCACCAGTGATTTCTGTGGCACCAGTGTATAAGGTGTCAAGGCCGAGCCTCTGCAGCAGTCTTCTGGCCAGCAGCAGTCCAGTGCAGTAGGCAGCAGCGTAGTTTGTCAGACCAACCTGAAACCAGTCTGTTTATGTTCATACCAATACATAACACTTCAAATGTTGGTGATGAGGAAACATGATCAGTGTTGAACATATAACAACAGGGTTTTGTGAGTTTGTACGTCTCTTCAGACCGCCCGTTCAAAATCATCATATAAAATTATTTGAAGGTTGGTTGGCCTCGCCCATACCATGCGTAGTAAAAAATAAGTTCAATGAACCATGCCATATTTCATTGAGAATGTTTTGTTAGAGCAAATAAGAAAAAAGTTTTTGATAACAGGTGCTAGAGAAATATCATGTAAAAGGTCTTGAATAGCAAAGTTAGTAAAAAATATACCTTAATTCCATAGCGGGGCAGTTCGTGGGAGTAGGCAGCGCACACAATGTGATCTCCCTCAATGCGTGAGTAAGCAACCTGGCAGGTGACATCCTTGTTAGATAGCCGGACAGTCAGACGGTACTTGGGTGTATTGTATTTGTTCTTGTCCTACAAATAAAAACACATGGATTAAAAATTGTACAACTTACAAGCATGATCAGCATGTAGTGACATTGAAGTGTTGTATAAACCCCTATTTTTAAAAATACACATTATGGCAAAATAAATTTTCAGTAAATTAATGCTTCTTCAATATAAAATCTGTGAAAGAGTTACTTACTTGAACAATGAGACGTTTGCGGGCATAGTAGTCAGTTTTTCCTTCACGACGCCTCTTGAATTTAACTTGGTACCGCTTGAAGTACTGCTTGTTCTTCACAACTTTCACGAAACCCTAAAAACATAGCTTGGGTGTAGAAAACTGAAGCTTTAGATCGGGTAAATGATATGATATTTATGTTATCAGAGACACTTTAAAATCACGAGTGTTACAGGGCGAAGACAAAACATAATATTGCAGCGCACATAGAACATGGCACCACATATCTGTTCCGCTTCTTCTGTAACCTCAGATGACGCGCATGTGTCGATGTTTCATCATTTAGGTTAGAAATTTTCGAAATAGCAAAAAATCTAGTAAAATACTACGAGCTAGAGCCCGAAATCTAACATTTAACATCGAAAAAGTAACTAGGGGTTACGTTACATACAACGACGAGGGCCGAGCGGTTAAAAATTACAACACAATTCTGAAAACAACGAAACCTTTCACGTCTCGCTGTCACATCAACTAATATTTTCACAATCTCTCAAATATTTTATGAATGTAATTTGAAATAAGCTTACAATGTCGACACATTTTGGATTTTTAAATAGATTTTCGGTACTATGCTCACCATTTTATACAAATAAAAGTTATTTTTGGGAATCCGGCATCCACGAAAGGACACCACGGGAAAAAGGAACTTTTTTTTACAAACGTCAAGCCACAAACTAAATAGAGTGTCAAGCAGTGACAACCATAAACTTAGTAGTGCTAGGCAAATGGTTCGGCTGTGTGTGGCAATTGTGGTGGCTATCTACTAAAATTTTGTATTGAAATTTGACATTTCACCAGCAAATTCGCGCATGAGAAATATGGTCGCTACATAAAAGCCTTTAAAATTGATGAGCTTCTGCTTCTACAAGTTCTAGGTAGGTACGTTCTTTATTCTACGTTCTACACGTACTTCATGTTCCCACAACATGTGCAGCAGCCCTTATTTTATAATGCTCTTCTATTTTACGTGCTAATAATTAAACAGTCTTTCGAACAAGTTTAGTGTTTTTCTCTTATTCGTGATCTCTTTAATTGTTTACTAAAAACCGATAAAAATATGTGTCTCGTGTACAGTGGTCAGCAGAAGATAGAGGTTTTTTTTATTCGTGTGGCAGCTTTGATTTCCTGTCAATCAATCTGTCAATCAATTCTTCGCTATGGCTTCCTCCTATTCATATCCTGAATTATTTTTGGCGGGTTTTATATTTACCTTGCCTTTTTTATATGAAAAAAGTAATGTTTTTCGATATTACTTGAAGTTTTTCCTCTATTACACATATGTGTTAATTACCTGTACTGTGCTGTTACCTGTTGTATTAATTTACCCTCGCGACGTTACAAACCTAATGTAAGATATCGATTTATTAAAATATTGTGCGATTTTCATGCTGTAACACATAATTAGATTATTTCGCAAGTATATGTGATGAGCTGACAAATGTTTATTTTCTTGTGACAGTGTTGCTTCCAGATTTTGCCGCTATGCCTCTTATATAGTTGGTATAGAATGGGAATTGCGGGGGATGGAACATTGGAGCAGTGAGCAGTGTTACATTGTGATATCAAATCATCAGAGCTCGTTAGATATACTAGGTAAATAAAATACAGGTCTTTTACAACCCACCTTACCAATAATTTATCATTCATGTACAATTTAATTCACAAAACCTACTTACAGGCATGTTTGAGATGTGGCCACGCATGAAACGCTGCACGGTGGTCGCAAAGAGGCCCTTGATGTTCACTGGTGCATTTGGGTTTGGAGCATGGCTCTCCGGCCTCGTGTTTATCGACAGATTAAGAACAGAAAAAGCTCGCCTACTTATGAAGGAAGCCACTCAACGAGTCATTAAAGAAAAAGTAAGATATTTTTTTTTTTATAATTATAAAATGTTACCTATACCACAGTGCCTATACCATAAGTACATAATGTAAAGACCTGGCATACATCCCTATTTTTTTTACTTAAAAAAAGTTTTTCATTATGTCTATTTTCAGACAAAGCTCTGGATATTCCCTGAGGGTGCTCGATATAACAAAGGCAGCATACAAACATTCAAAAAGGGTGCATTTTACTTAGCAATTGATGCCCAGATTCCAATAATGCCTGTTGTCTTTAGCCAATATTACTTCCTCGACAGTGAGACCAAAACATTTGAACCAGGTAAGAAATAAAATTATATGGAAATTAACTAATAAAATCAATATGTATTATGTGCCTGTGAGTCTATAATCAGCAAGAATAATAATTACAGTAATCACATGATTCCATATAGGGTTTTATAACTATTAAGGAAATGAATTAATATAATGGTTCCTTTAATATACAGGAAAAGTAGTAATCACCACATTGCCTCCCATACCTACCAGTGGAATGACACGTGACGATGTGGAGACCCTTTCTGAGATAGCACGCCAGCAAATGATAGATGCTTTCCATGACAGCTCCAAGGACCTTGTCATGCAGCAGAAAATCGTCATATAATTTGACATGATCTCATTCCCACTCACCCTTTACATTCAAGAAAGAAGTGTAATATTTCATAGAATCTCATCTCTTGTGAAACTCCCTTTATTGTTTTAAATATTTTTATCTAGTCACAATACTTTAGATTTTCTAGTTATTTAGTCAGTATTTTGTTTTAGTATTATAAGCTGTAACTATTCAACTAGTCACTTTTATATAATTTTACAAAGAACCTCTCATATAAGTTGTTTCCAATACAAAGTATTAATGATCTTCCTATTTTGCCCTTTACATTTTTTTGTACACAAATATGTTTAAGCTTTTCATTTAATTCTAATATAAAATTAGTTGTAAGTTTACCTAGTGTTTGTAAAGCAGTCAGTCACTATTATTAATCATTTGCATTTTTTATGTAACAAATTTCGTTATACATTCAAACCAGAGTACCTACATATTAAATGGATAAATAATTTGTAGTGGAAAAGAGTTGTATATTTATGTTGCAGAATGCATAAGTGTTGCTACAGGACAGTTGGGAATTAGTTTTACGATTAAATAATACAATAATTAAAATTGTAGATAAGTGTTTATTTGGCTAAGCCAAGATTATTATTGCCATTTATACATAGTTAGGGCTGTGTTTGTAAAGATATACAATAAGTGTCTTGAATAGTAAGGTTGTGAGTTTTTTTCACATATAGTCACACCAATGAAGCTTATAAAAATTAGGTAGAAATTACACAAAACATGTATCTAACATTTTACAGCAATCAATTACGTCAGCATGGTTAAAATGAGCTGTTATGGACCAAAATACATGCTTTCATTTTTGATCTTGTAAGTTTTCTAGGGACATTGATACCATTACTGCACTGCTGCATTAGCTCTATTTCACCATGGGACGAAACTTACATGTCTATTCTCATTTATCTAAATGTTGTAGGTATTGTTGACTATTTTGATGTTAGAAACGAAATAAATTAGCTTTTACACTAATTTTATTGTTTGGATAGTTGAAATATGTAATATGTTAAGTGAAAATGGGCACTTGTCACGAATTAGATGTGCAAGCAGTAAAATCTCTCTCTTACCTATTGATTATGTTATTGTATTCACTAAGCATCTGGATATCTTCCATACCCTGAATTTATTGTGATCGTAACGTAGTTTCATACAACATTTCCTGTTTTCGAAATACATAAAATATGTACAATTAATTGCGTGGTCTAGTCCAACCATAGGCTCTTCGCCTTAAAAGATTCGATGATCCCGGGTTCTCACGTTCGGGCGTAGTTACTTGAAATTGTCTTATCGTAAGTTTTATTGATGTTGTCGGAGTATTACTGACGTGGACCCCTGTCTACGTACCCATACATTTCATAATACAAGGATTGCTTAGTTTTATACCATTATCAGATTTATTTTTATTATATAAAAATAAAATAATTTTAGCTTGTAGAGATTTTGAGCATAATAAATACTCTAACAATATGCACGAAGCAATTCTTTTATTCATTCCAGCTCTCCCCCCATCCTTCATTTTCGTCGCCTTCATCGGGAATAAAATCTAATTTGCTACTTTGCGTTTTGTCTTGAGCAACGTTAATTGTGGCAGGTTTCTCTATTACCGGCTTCATGTCTGCAAAGAAATCGAATTCATCTGTACTCTTTTTAGAATAATCATATTTCTGATTCTTTATATCCAACTCTGATATATCAACTATATTCTTCTTTGCTTCTAAAGCGGCTTTTTGTAATAGTGATCTTCTTAAATCTGGATTGATTATAGCACTTTTTGCTATAGGAGAATTAACTGGCTGGATCAGTTCTTTATCAAATGATACCCTCTCAATATTAATGATTTCCTCATTTCCAATTTCGGATGTGTCTAATGTAGTTAGCTGGCGATTACTATTATCCCAGTCACTCCATTCATCTTCACTGTCTTCTTTGTGGATATTAGATTCTGTTACTAAAGTTTCAATTTCCAAAGACTCGCCGCCAACTGGAGAAGGCCTCTCATTTAATGTCATTGTTTCCTCAAACACAGCCAATTCATTATCGTTTTCAAATATATCTTCAGAACATGGTAATTCTCGTAATGTCTTATTTGGAGTGTATAGACTAGTTTCACTAGTGTCTTTAATTGTTAATAATGATTTTGGCTTTGAATTGGGCCTGCCATCTGTAAAGAATTTAGATCTCTTGCCTCCTACAACTGTGTTGGCTCCAAGTATTGGAACCAATTCACTTAAACATATTAAAGTTGCTGCTACCAAATTATCATCTGTGTCTTTAATACCAAGGAGTAACTGAAATGAAGGCAAAACACTGTTTTTTAAAAGTGTCTTAACTATTAATGATATTATAACCAGAAACTTCAAATTCCTTACCTCTGGCAGTATATGCTGTGAGAGTTCTTCGTGTGAAAATACATGAACAAATTTTGAAAAGTGAGTCAAAAGCAACATTCTAATTTGACTATCTCTTACTCCAAATAATTGCATTAATCTCGGTTTTATATGCTCTTTATATACACTTAGGTTAAAAAACCCTGAAACATCTCCATTCTGACTTCTGTCTAAAATAGTAAAATGGGATAAGTTGATATAAAGCATAATCAAATTGTGATTTAAGTTGGGAAATCCATTATGTTGAAAAAATTACCATTTTTTGGTTTGAGGATTGAAGGTATCACATCTTTTCTAGCCGTTTGGTCCAACATTGTGAGCCGTGACAGTAACAGGCCACTCAGTTGTTTCGCTACAGTTTCCTCATCATAACATTTCAGATTATCTAAAATATTAGTGAAAAACTCGCACTTTTCTTCTTCTGACTTCAAAGGAAGAAAGTTGAGGAATTTGTATATTGATATAAATTCATGATTGAAGAAATTATGTTGCAGTACTTCAGAAAGGTTTGGCCTTTTAGCAGGATTCTGATGTTGAAGAGTGTCTTTGCAATACTTCAAAAAACTCCTTAAATGGGGAACATCATCTGAAATATAAATAATAATAAGAACAAGGAAATATCAGACTTTATAACTAAAATTTTAGCACTATTGAAATAAGTACCATCTTTGCAACCCTTGAAGACATCTTCAACTAATACAGCAAAGCCGTACTGATCTACTTTAGCAGTAATCTCATATGAGTCCTCACTGGGATCAATTGCTTTATCATACCTGGAACATGATAATTTACAACTGTATCATAGGTACTTATGCTTTACAAACAGAATCATTATGTAGACTTGATTATTACAAATTAAATAAGAGAACACAATATAACAACAGCAAAGTTAGGTCATTCCAAAACTTACAATTTAATTACCTGTGTATTCTAGAGTGTTTCAAATAAGCAGAAGTGAGTTCATTGAAAGGGCACAAGTACTGTAACCCTCCAAGCTTCCACTGCCCATCTCCTGTGACATATATAGCTGATATACTCACATTATTGTGTGACATGCTGGCCTGAAAATATTGATTCTAATTAAAATGAGATACCTGCAACAGTACATCCTTGCCTACCCCTTCTTGGATGTAAAATAAGCATAGCAAGCATAAACATCACCATCAACAGCTTGATGGTACCCACTGCAGGTTGTAAGTCTCCTTTGATTATACCAACCATCTCTGTGAGAGGTTCGGATGAGTGGATAGGGTTTCCATTCTAAAATTTGCAGATATCTTACATAATAATTTTTTATTGTGAACTCATGTTGCTATTGGTTGGCCTACACTTATCCTACCAATTCTTTTACCACTTTTCTCAAAGCTTAAACATTGGACTTAATATTTAAGTGATGTTTGAGTATTCTGTAGGTAATAACCTTGATAATGTTAACTTTCACTTAATTAATAATGCTTACATAAGTAGGTGCCTATGTAGTAACAACTAAGAAATAAGTATTAAGTACATAATGAATGAAGATGAATGAATGATAATAATTGTTACCTGTTCATGTAGAAACACCAACGCCCTCAAGATATTGTTTAGCCCTATACATATTTGAAGCGGTGTCAGGGTACTGAGGGTATGTGACAGTGGCTGGATATATTCTGTCGCCAAATGAAGAGTGGAACGCTGTTGCCACGCAGATATGTATCTCACGATGCATGGGTGCCGGTATTTTAGAAGATTCTATAAAATATAAATCACGTAAATATTATTTCACCAACTTATACAAATAAAAATTGTTATAAACAACTCACATTTGAAAACTTCTCTAATGGTGTTGATATCGCCCAAAGAGGCCCTACTGCTGCTTCGCCCTTGAACACGGAGACGGAGCCATCACTCTTCAAGCTGAAGTACCTGCAGCTATCACTAATTGTAGCCTGATAGTGGCACCAGAAATCGGTTATCTCTATTGCTTTTTCTTCAATTTCTAATCCACTCAGCTGCGAACTTTCGTTACCCATCATTTATAGTCTTGTATCTATAAGTATTACCATTTCCAAGAAAAGGCCAAGAAGATATCCTATAATTTCATGTAATATCTACATAAAAATCCCCAAACCAATAAGAACCATACACACAAAACTGACACAACACAACCAATACGAATAGTGATGTGAACCGATTACAAATTCTCGAAACAGTTTTAACCGATTAAGATTTGAGAACATAATATCATTATGTGCGTTCCATTCACTGTTAATGTTGTAATTTTCGTTATTTTCGTTCATAAATGTCGTTCCACTCGAACCAACTTGTACTGAAAGTGATCATTATTATCGTTTTTTACAGTTTTTGTGAACGAAAATAACAAAAATTACGGTGAATGGAACGCAGCATTAGTAGCAGTAACAAATTCTAACAAATATCTATAAGTTAGTCAAATATAAGCCATGTAATTCTAATCGTTTCCGTATAACTGCAAAGGTGGGTACTGACCGGTGTTACGAGGCATAATGTAACATATTACATGCTCGCTGCGAATGGTACATTACGGCCCGTAACATCGGTCAGTATCCACCAGAAGGATGCTAATGGGATCATCTCATCACTATTTATACAGGGTTATTGGTAAAACACTAACAACTAGTCAACTATCATCCCCTCAAGGCTTTGCACCTTGCTTCCAAACACCCTATATATTTTTTTAGAACTATTTGGAACGAGCCCGATGTTTGCATACAAACCGAAGATTGAGATACGCTTTAAAATTCGAATAAATAGTTCACATTTTCATGTGCATGGGTAGGCCCTTGGTAGGCCCCCACCAAGTGGACCGACGATCTACTGAAGGTCACGGGAAACCGCTGGATGCAAGTGGCACAGGACCGGTGGTTGTGGAAAACGTTGGAGGAGGCTTATGTCTAACAGTGGATGTCTTTTGGCTGAAATAATGATGAGGATTATTATGTAAAAAAAAAACAATGTAATGTGTTTTATTTTAATGTAAACCGATTTATATCCGTTTTTTACCGGTCATGCGGAACCAGGCATCACTAGCATCCAACTTCCACACTTCACATTCTTTCACCCCACAGCATAAAAATTGGTATGACGTTATAGAATAGTTCCTTCCATCCTGTCAATGTCAGACTTGGCACTTTTGGTGCGTTCCATTCACTGTTAATTTTATTAATTTCGATCACAAATCTCGTTCCACTCGCACCAACTTGTACTGAAAGTGATCATTATTATCGTTTTTAACAGTTTTTGTGGACGAAAATAGCGAAAATTACGGTGAATGGAACGCAGCATTTGTCAATAGTTGTCAATCTAATAAAAAATAATTTATCCAAAAGCCTAAAAATGGCTTCGATATTGTTGAAAAAAGTTATTTTATCTAGCTCTCCATCTATAAAAAAGTCTCTAGGACTAATTTACGGTGCTTCCCGGAACCGTAAGCAATTGTTTACAAGCTTATTATACTATTTCATGTTTTTCGAATGTTGTGAATGTTACGTCACTTCATTTTAGATTGGAATTATCAATACAAGCCCGGTCCTTGGCCCAAGACCCCTGAGGAGCGTGCTGCTGCAGCCAAGAAGTATGGGATGAGCGTTGAAGAGTACCAGCCCTACGCCGAGAGCATGGGCTATGGCGATTATCCAAAACTGCCTGATGTGGGTGAGGACTCCAGGGACCCACACTACCCCTACGATTTTCCAGAGCTGAAAAGGAATTTCAATGAACCTGTGAGTTTTAAACTTTTGCAATATACTAATAGGTAACAAATTTAATTAATAATTTATGGAAATATCTGCATAACCTCTAATGAAGTGACTAAATAAAGATTTCCTCTAAATGTGCCTGACCTTAAGTGGAACTATGCCTCTCACTTTTTTGTGCTTTTCCCAATAATTTAAATCTATTTCTTCTAGATGCACGCATCATCTGAAATATTTGGTGGGGATCGTTATGATCCTGCCATGAGACGTAGGTTCTCATTGCCCTGGCAGTGGACATGGTTCTTGGGTACTATTGGAGGAATGTTTGCATTGTTCTTCTATCTGGAAGATCACAAATTTGGAAGACCAGTCACTATGAAACAGTACCCAAACAATGGACCGCACTACTTATTCCCTGAGTGATCAAGTTCACCATTGAATGTATTAGCACTTTTAGTTTTATTGTAATAAAAATTCTGGTCTGCATTATAGATTTTATTTTCATAATCACCACATTAATACCATACAGAATATACATATACCCCTGGATCTGCAGACAAGTGATCACTTGTCTTGTCTCACAATCCCATTTTAACAAGTTCCATACAATATGACAATGTTCTACAGAGAATCTGTCTAATGGGGATTCTCAAACAGGTTTTTTGATTAGGATTTACTCGTTTATACGGGTGATAGTTTGGTCTGCTTCACTGAGTCACAGACTTCACATATTTCTAAATGTAATATTTGCTATTCATTGGATTATATTATTGGGTGTTAATGTTTGAAAAAACAATTTAAAACTCGAATTTTGGAGTAAAACTTAAGTTTTCACTTATAAATACTAGTAAAATATTCATCTTCTAAATCATATAAATCAGCTGCAATATCATCTCTCAGTGACATCAGTTTCTGGTCGCACTCCTGCTGTTTAGTGCGGAACAATTTGGAGTTCTGTGTGATAGCTTCGTTCACTGATGGGAAGTCATTCAATATCAAGTATTGTTTTATATCTGATACTAGCTTCATCAGGGATTCACCAGCCCTTACTGAAAAAATAAGAAAATAACAGAACTGTATCAGTTTTCACTAACTGGGTAAACTAGTCACTGTAGCAAGTAGACCTTATTTTATTGTAGGTACATAGGTACTGTAAATTACCAAAGTATTGGATTTGATCAAACAAAATACAAAGTATATAAAAAAATTACCAATGTTTGCAGCTCTGACTTGCATTTCAAATGTGTCTTGTTCAATTTGGGTCATTCTGTTGAGCTGGGTTTCATTTTCTAGTTTTGAAAGCTTGATTATTTCTAGAAAGAGATGTAAATGATAGAAAGAAAAAAAAAGTGTACAATTGTTACAATAAGGTTATAACAGTATTTTTCAGTAAAATTTGTAGCATTATATTAAAATAACTATTGTAACTACTGTGATAATTAAACATAATACCTAGAAGTAAGTACACTTAATATTTTTTTGCCACACTTACCTTCAAAGTTTTCCAGCATACTTTTCACGTCTTCTTTTAACCGTGTGGTATAAGATTTTAGCAATGCTTCTTTATTCTGCGGTAAATTCCTTTGCATTTTACTAATATTTATAATAGAATCCAGTAAAGTATTTCATCCACAAATATAAAAAAACAGAGTGCAGTTTCAAAACAAAAACAGTGCTGACAGCTCCACTAAATTTTTTCCCCAAAAATATTTTTGAAAATTGCCAAAAAACCCTAAATGGGTTTAGAAAATAAAAACATTAGGTAAATGGCGACACTAATGTTTGATCATAAAAACCGATATACTATACGTTTTTTTGTTGATATTCGTATAAAGCTTAATCACAGAATAAATGATTAAAAGGTAAATAAATAACAATCAGAGATACCGACGCGACGCCCGGCCCCCTAAATAAAAACCGGTCCCTAAAAAGTCCCTTTAGGCACAAAAATTACCTATATGTAAGGACAAAGTCTCTAAGTTGGCAACATTGAATAAAATAAATCAGTAACGCATGCAGTAACGTCACACAAATGTCAAACATAATCAATCAAAACAATATGTCAATATCAAGGCATAGAGTTGGCATAGAGGCAGAAAAAACTGCTTTATGTTTATGCCTGTACCATAGAGTACATTTTATAAACCGAGATAGAGGCACCACTACCACTGGACTTTTTGGCGGGAAGTGGAAAAGTGATGTACTAGTAATTTTTGTTTTAATTTCCAAAACTTGTGTTTCCTTGTATTATAATGTGTAATATTGGTGGAATATTAACCATTATATGTTCATAAATGTGCGTGAGTGTGGGCAATTATAACAAAAGTGGTAAAACATGATTTTCGGGTTCCTCCAAAAATTAGTGATTTATCAGTAAAGTATCCGCCACTTTAATGATAGGGTTTGGGGTATTTTAGGCCTAGCCAAAGGTTTTCCTGTGCTTGACGCAGAAAACAAATTGTAATATTATATTTTACTTGACACTGGCGAAAAAGCCGACGACATAACGAAGAAAAAAAGGTACCTATCACTGTTGGGTACATGGACCATTACTAAGGGGACTGGCCCTAAGCAACTCGGCCGAGTGGTCGGCCTAGTACTAACAACGACATAAAACGAAGCGAGTAGTTCAACTATTTACCGGTAGATAGAACAATGAAAATGAAAAAACAATGACCACGTTTTTTTCATACATATATCTAATAAGGGCACCTCTTTCTTTAGTCTTTACTCTGTGGTTGGGTAGCAGCCTACAGCGCACCCTGGTGCTCTTAAATGCATCAATTTAGGAAAAAAGAAAGTTACAAAACGTGTGGGTAGGTAAAACAAATCGGTTCACCAAACTCGTTTGATATAAACGCGCCGCCGCACTGTGGGCGGAAAAACGGGGTTCCCTTTCATAGGATTTTTGAAAAATGAAATGTGTTTTTTGGTTTATTTGAGTATACAGTCTCGTTGGTAACATCGTAACATTAAATTATCTAGTAGTCACGGATTTTTTTGTAGTTAATAACACCATGAAATATGGATTTGTAGATTCCAAATGTATGGAAATGGAATTTGTTTTCCTCATAACTTTTTTGTGTTGCGAGTTGTAAAGCTGAAACTTTTACGTATTGTTAATGAGTTAGTAATAAAGCCGTATGACCTTTAACCTTGACCCCGAACGATCCCGTTTAAGAGATATGAATTTTTGAAAAATGACCGTTTGGGTGACATTCATAGAGGCAATTTACGTTAAAACAATGAGTGTAATAACCCTTCTAATGTGAATTATTGTTACCAGATCAACTTGACTATAACTAGATTGACCTTGACCAAGAAAATCCCCGCTAAAAACATAAAAATAAAATAAAAAACAGATATTATATTGAGTTACACGTAACTCGTACAAATCCTATACATTTTGACTAGCTAGGACTACCTACCTGGTCAAAATCACCTACAATAACAACACAATTATTAGACAATCCTTAATACCCCTAATTAGTGAAACAAACAATATACAATGGGGGCAGGTAGTTTCACTAATTAGGGGTACCTATTAAGGATTAAGGATTGTCTAATTATTGTAGATAAAACAATGTGTATTTGGATAAATTCGGGCCATTTGATTTCGGAATTCAACCAGTCAGCAAACTTCTTTGAAAAATTGTATCTAGTACTATTAGCAGATTAGGTACTCATATAATAATATGTTGCGCAAAACAAGTTAAGTTTGGTATTTTCTTCTTCAGGCAACAATGCAGGATTTATAGAAGTTAACACTTTTTGAATCAATGTGTTCGTTTCAAAAGAATTTTGCTTCATGAACACAAAAACAGCAAGATTTGAAACCAGACTTTCCATACTGAAACACGTCAACAACAACAACAACAAACAACAAAACCACAAAAAACACAACAGCAAACACGACACCAACAACAAGTTAAAATTATTTTAGGAGAACGTTGTGGGTACGAAGTAGTAATTATAAGTGAGACGAATAAAAATACTCTCTGCATTCATACTGCTTTCATTTCGAAACCCTATGTGATTTCCAGGAATCTTGTATGACAAACACACACCTACACTAACAACACAATACTTAGACAATCCTTAATCCTTAATACCCCTAATTAATGAAACAAACAAATAGACAAAGGGGGCAAGTCACTACCTTCCCCCATTGTCTATTGTTTGTTTCACTAATTAGAGGTATTAAGAATTGACTAATAATTGTGTTGTTATTGTAGGTAATTTTGACTAGATAGGTAGTACTAGCCAGTCAAAATGTATAGGATTTGTATGAGTTATGTGTAACTCAATATTAATACTGAGTACTAGTAATAAAAATCAGTTTTTTATTTTATTTGTATGTTTTTAGCGGGAATTTTCTTGGTCATAGTCAATTCTAGTTGTAGTCAGGTTGACCTGGTAACAATAATTCACATCAGAAGGGTTATTACACTCATTGTTTTAACGTAAATTGCCTCTATAAATGTCACCCAAACGGTCATTTTTCAAAAAATCATATCTCTTAAACGGGATCGTTCGGGGTCAAGGTCAAAGGTCATATGACTTTATTACTAACATCGTAACAATACGTAAAAGTTTCAGCTTTACATCTCGAAACACAAAAAAGTTATGAGGAAAATAAATTCCATTTCCATACATTTGGAATCTACAAATCCATATTTCATGGTGTTATTAGCTACAAAAAAATCCGTGACTACTAGATAATTTAATGTTACGATGTTACCAACAAGACTGTATACTCAAATTTACCAAAAAACACATTTCATTTTTCAAAAATCCTAGAAAGGGAACCCCGTTTTTCCGCCCACAGTGCGCCGCGCCGCCACCCCGTATCGTCGTCGTCAAGTAAGCGTCGGGCTCCACCTACGCAGGTGTCAGCGGGCGAGAGACGAAGCGGGGAGGGTGACGTGCCAGTAAAAAACTTGCGACGACGCGACGCAGCGCAATGCAGCGCAGCGCGTAGATGGGGCCCGGGTCTTAGTGTTGGTAAGTATTGCGAGTAGTAAGGTTGACAAAGGTAGGTAGGTAAGGTAGTAAGGTTAACGGTTATGTTCGGGTGTGTTATTGCAGGAGACATTGTATGGCAAAAGATTGGCTCAATTCAATACCAAGCTGTAGGAAACAAAAAGTAAAGTAATTAGGTTTTTAGTCAGATTCATTAGGAAATATTGTAAATTATTTGTGCATTTCTTTATTTCTGTATGTTGCTTTTACACAAATATTTAAGTAGATATAATGTCATTACTGTTTTGTTTGTTTAGTAAATCTGGCATATTCTTTTAGTCTCAATGCGTTTATGTTAATAAAACCAGTGCTGTCTTCGGGAGAGAATCCTCCAGCCACATCCATGGACACCAGGTCTTTATTGTAGAGACTGGTAGCACTCTTTCTGGCTAATATGGAGACTGAAAATAGATAATAAATGATCTAAAATTTCATAGCGAATTCATACTAAGTCTTACATAGGTAGGTACTTAATATAATATAAGTTAATGAATAAATAAAAAATATAATTACCATTTCCTTTGAAAATTTCGACAGTAACTGTGCCGCTGACAGATTCTTGCGACAAATCTAAACATTTCCTGGTATAAATAGCTTCAGGAGAAAACCAAAAGCCATTGTAGACATAGTCAGCCATTTTTTCCTGGAGATACTTTTTGACTCTGAAACATTATGTAGGTATATTATCGTACCGTAACCGTATTCCGGCATTTGGCTAAAAGTTCCAAAGCGATTTCATGCCTACTTACCTTAAAACCTCTCTATCAAGTGCAAATGCTTCTAAATCGACGTGTGCTATATGTAGAATTGTGCCTGCTGGGGTTTCGTATAATCCTCTAGACTAAAACAAAACAAATATTAAGTATTATGTCGTGCTAGAGGTAACACAGGACCCAGTGGAAAGAAAGTGAATGCCTTTACTACGTATTACTATTTGTATTTTTTACACAGATAACGGAGGTCCATTTTTTACCTTCAATCCCAGAAAACGATTTTCGACGATATCAATACGTCCAACACCGTGTTGTCCACCCAATTTGTTCAGGGTTTGCACCATAGTTAGAGGGTCAGTAAGAAGTAAAGCCTTCTCATGTCCACTAGGAATTCTGACAGATACTGGAATACCTAAAAAAACATAAGTATTTAGGAAGAGGTACAATCGCTCAACTCATTCGAGAGCCACTTCAAGAACAGTGAAAGCTACCTCTTTCAAAATTGATATCAATCATGCTCGGATAGTCTTCAGCTTGCTTCAAGTCTCGAGTTATCTTGAAAATGCCACTAGGAGGTATAGCAGCTGGATCTTCTAGCACGCCTGATTCGTAACTGATGTGCATAATATTTTCATCAGTGGACCAAGGTTCCTTAGGAGTCGCAGCTACTGGTATGTTCTCTTTCTTAGCGAACTCGATCAGATCACTGCGACCTTGAAATCTTTCAAAGAATTCGGGTAGGCGCCAAGGAGCTATAACCTATTGAACAAATAAAATATATTCCCAATTAATCGGCACTATTGTGACATCTATAAAAAAATTGAAAGATGAAATAGAAACCTACCTTCCCTTCGGGCCATAATGAGTAAACGCTGAGTTCAAATCTGACTTGATCATTGCCCTTTCCCGTAGCACCGTGAGAAACGTACCTATTAACAAAAAAAACAGAACTTTTACAAGCAAAAAGGCCTACTACTACGCCAATAATTTTAATAAAAAAAGTTTCCTATTTCTTACGTACTTTGCACCAAGCTTCTTAGCAGCATTTACAAGGCCGACAGAGATACACGGTCGTGCCAGTGAAGTTCCCAAGTAATACCGGCTCTCGTATATCAAGCCCATTTGAACAGCCGGCAGCATGTAGTTGGATATGAAATCCTTACGTAAATCTTCCACAATCACCTGTGCAGGTAAATAAATAATAGGTATCATCTATTTATTAAAGTTGTAGCTGCTAACAGTACCATATTTTTTTAGTTCTAGTTTTGACCACCAGAAATAACATTGAACTGAACTGAAAGAAACTGAGTAAGTACGTATAGGTACTGTGCCTATACTATACCCCAGTCTAGGATACAGTTAAATGTTCCTCGCTGAGATACCCCAAAACTTATGTAGGTAGGGGCCTATGTGGTAATGTTTACATACGTCCTTAGCTCCGATCCCTTTAGCTTTTTCCTTTGCTTTTGTGAAGTCTTCATTTTGACCAACGTCGGCCATGTAACACACCACATCGTAGTTTTTCTGGATCAACCTGAAATATTGTACTTAAGTCTTTCGGTTCGTCGGCTCTTCTCACATCATCGTTAAAAAACTTAGTAGGCATGTATGTTATCACGATTCACGACGATAGACTTACATACCTACGAAATGGTATGAAGATAGATTGGGTAGGTTGAATAATCTTAATATAAAAAAATACCTATCGCTTTTTTCTCTCGTCTACCTACCTCGTAGTGGACTTATCGATATGATAAGAAGTTACTGAGGTAGTCGTTAATAATAAGATAAAATATGCTAAGGCAGGCATGCAGATTTATTAATTTCTTTATTTTACCATTTTAAGATGCAGCTGGTATCCAAACCACCGGAGTAGGCGAGTATAACGAGGTCTTTTGCCATTGTGCACGATCCTCTGAGGCAGTTCCAGGCAAACTGAGTACTGATGAGTCCCCAGCGATAGCCATTCAATTGAACTCTAGATAACCCTTAGCTTATAACAATAAGTAACTTATGTAGTAACTGACGATATTAAAACTATCATTACACCATTTATAAAAATAGGTACCTAACGTTTGTCGCGGCGGGCATCGACCTCGCAACTACCGCAATTTCTGCTTGATTATACGCGTCTTCAAGAGAATTATTTCTATTTGTTCGTAGAAAACAATATACCTCCCTCTGTCAAGGAAGCTAGGAAATAAAATCTTGATTTTTAGATATTGGTCAGGGCAGGGATGTGCAGGAAGTCTTGTTATTGACCTGTGATCATATCAGTTTAGATTACAAACGCGATTATCGCGACAGATCTTTTTCGAACAAAATGACACACCAGGTTAAGTGATGATTAAATAATTTAATGAAATCTTTTAACAATTGAATACTGATATTTTAAAAATTAGGTTTATATAGGCTATGAAATATAAATATTTCCTACATAATTGCACGATCCATAGTAGCTACACAATGCACGCAAATTGCTATGGAACCATTTGTACGTTTTCTAATCACATACGGACCAGAAGTACCTTATAGCTTCATTTATATGATTGGTTAATGGTAAGTCATGTTACAAACCCCCCTTATTTCAACAATCTAGACAAACTACATATCTTATTCTTAAGTTCTAACACGAATTTTCATTATGTACCTATGTCAAACATTTTCATGCACTTATTGAAGTCTGTAACAATTAAAAGCTAAATCAAAATTTCGAGAGTAAAATGTAAAACTGCATATTGCTATTACACGTAGAAATAACCATGGAATGTACTGACTACACTAGATATACTTGACATACAGATTAACATCGATATTCAGATAAAATGCATAATGAGAAGGATAAATATCTAGCAAATTGTATCTAATTAATAATTATGTGATTTAGCTTCGCCGGTAGCGATGTTGGTGCAGTGATGGTCGCCAGGTGCAATTTACAAGCGAAAATGCCCAATTCTGCTAACAAAATGAGGTACATACAACTAGAGTTATAAAAGATCGCGGCATTTGGCATTAAACGGTTAGCGCAGTTATTAGGAAGCATGGTTACTTAGTGATGGTAGTAACACGTGATGAACCTAACATTAATGAAGTTGAATTATTAATAATTTCGTAAATTGATATTACATTACTGATATACAATTTAACAACAGCACTTCTGTCTGCTTCAGTCTATAATTAGTACTCAAACCCATCTAATTTTAACATCTCCATTAACAATAAATCAAATAATACAATTCAATCCTTATCAACTAATAATCTTACAATAAATTGTTTTAAAACTTTAGAAATAAAACGATAACAATATAAATATTTCGATCATACGATAAGTAACAATTGTTTGGGCAATCAAAACCACTGGCAATGGCCGTAACAAGTAGAAAAAAAAATCAAGGCGATTTTGTTTAAGGGAAAGTTATAATACAAAATGCACAGTAAATTATTTTTTATAATAATTTGAAACTCATTGCTCTAATGAAAGGACTGTCTCCTTTAACAATTGGACTTATGTTATGATAATTATATCACAACAAATAGTCAAATTAGGGCGATCTTATGCTAATATTTTATGTATTACTACATAGTTTCAATCGAACTTCGGCCTAACGCGGATTCTAAGCGTTAGCTAATTTCGACTTACGTGAAGTAATTTCGAGAACTCAAATTTTTTCAAGGCATGAAGATTGTGGAAGTTTATGCGGTGAGAGAGCTCAGGTCCGAGAGGAAGTTGTCCGGTGTTAATATGTGTGATGAGCCGATGATCACCTCCCAGTTCTTGGCCGCGGCGGTCACTTCGTAAGCGCAGCGGATTTCCGAGAAACAAACACCTGGTGAGGAATTATACATTACTAGTGAAATCTAAAGAAGGGTGATACCACACGTTGCTGTGGACCAACACCAATAATCGATCGATTGTGGTAGAATAAAAGGAGTCGACGTGGATCGACAGTTTATTTCTACCACTTGCATCAAATCGATTTGCTAAATTTTCATCGAATGTGGGTCGATTGATGGCAGAATGGCTATCGTATAGCGATTGCGCATACAGCCGCACTCCGTTCTGCGTCATCTATCGATATTAACCTACACCAGAGTATATTTAATAGTACTAATTACAACATGGCTACTATCAGTCAATCCGTCAATGATACGAGATACCTCACTCCGAGTCGGGATGCCTCATTTAATTGGCGCAACAGACATCATATTGCATATGTAGTAAAGTCCTTACCTCCGACAACAAAGACAATCAGACGGGGCACATTCTTGATGGTCTGCTGCGCTTTGTCCTTGTGCCAATGTCCATAACGAACGCTAAAATAAAAATATCGCATTGAATATCGTTATTTTCTAAGCCTTATTTACATTTTTAAAAGTGTTAAATATAAGAATGATTACCTGGTTGGTGCTTGATATGCCGATGTCTGCGCGCGACCAGCCAAGAATGGGTAGTGGCGTTGGTCTAATTTGTCTTCAATAGCGTCCTCCATCATGTCCTGCAAACAATTTAATTTGTTATAGAATCGCTTGTTAGGAAAAACAAAGGATTTTATATCACATCTATCTCTTAACACATCTTACCTTGATAACAGGCGTCCATCGCGACATTTGGTAGGTTTGTTCGGTGATTCTTTCCTTCCTGGGTATCTGGTACTGTTTCTTTCTATTACCCTGGACAAATAAAAAATAAGTCAGTTACTACAAATTCAATTATAAAGATATACAATTAAAGCTGAAATTGAAACATTACATCAACAACGACGTTGAGTCCCAAATTGGCGAGGTTCAGAAGCGTCTGCTTGTCGGAGGGCTCGAGTTGCGCGTGCGTCACCAGCTTGTTGAGGTTCTCCTCGGATATGCCGTTCTTAGACATTATGTACAGAGCGATGATTCGCATCTTATTGAAGTTTATTACGCCCTGAAATACAATACTAGTAATGAGATATACACAGACATAGGAGTGGTCCAATGGTAAGCGCTCATAGCCAGCTGCAATCACTGATCCGTAAACAATTAGAGGTTAACCATCGCTTGGCCAGGTCAGGCAGAGATGGGTGACCATTTAGTGGCATTTGAACTGAGTGTTTCCATGCTTCAAAGGGTACGTAAAAAGTCTGTCCCAGCTATTGTCAACTAGGCAGTAGTTATTAAGCCTTGTCAGAGGTCTTCGGGGGGCTTGAATGATTCTGACATCACACCAGGTTGGCCACTAACCATACGATATGAAGAAGAAGAATGGTAAGTAATTATAATATAAGCTAAAAAATAATCACCCATACCTGGTCAAGTAGTACAGGTACGATGCTCCTCATGTGGTCTTTGATCTTCTCGCCTTCGGCATCGGTACCCATAGCGAGGTCCTGAAATGCGTTCCGTATTTTGAAATTCGAACTTTACGGGCTCTTGCTTGACACCAAAGGATGCCAGATATAAAAAAAACTTTTTTGTTAAGGGCAACTCACCTGCTCCACTTTGCATAGTTTGTCGACGTAGCCCTGGTAGGATTTCATGCAGTCTTCGGCTAAACGCAGATGTGTCGCGTACTTAGAAAGTTCCTTTTGATATTGGGGCATCTTTTTGATCATCTGGGATAGATCTCTCATTGACTGCTTGTCACCTGTCAAAGAAATTTCGCCTTTAATTCTAGCACATTAAGCGCACTACACACCGAAGCCGCTCGGCTTCGGTGTGTAGTGCGCTTAATGTGCTAGTAAGCCGCCGACATGCGTTAGCGTGTGAGCACCCGCTAACGCATGTCAGCGGCTTACTTTGAAGGGCGGCGCTTCGCTGTGTAAAGTGGTAAAGCCGCTGACACCAACCAGCCGACATGGCGGCGGCTTCAGTATTTAGTGGGCTTTAACGTTTTTTCTCAAAGAACTCTGGCGGGAAGTGACAGCGTATTTCTTTAAGTATTTCGGTGTGACTATTGTGTTGTCATGTCGTACCTCCGCCCATGCGTTTGGAATCCGTGAACTTCTTCAGGTTCTTGGTGACGGATGTAGACACGATGGCGATGTGCTGGTGCCGCAGATCCACCCACAGCTCGTCGTTCTCGTCTAATAGCACTTCTTTCATGTGTCCTTGGGACGCGTCGTACCTGTTGAAAGGATAACATGATAAGTTTATAAAATAAGCTTCGACGCAAATCCACATTGGTGGAAAAGGAAAGTCGAAGGCAACCACAGTGGTCACTCCCTCATTTTGATGTCATTCCAATCGCCTACATTTTAAATCAGATGGTTAAGAACCCGTTTTGATAAACCGATCTCAACTTTATTTGAGACCGAACTCGAACTCGACTTGAGATGTCATACTAACAGATAAATCAACAAAGGGCTATAGCTGGATCAAGGGCATTCTTTTCGTCTCTTCTCTTTTTATTTTCGCGAACAATGATAAAAAGTGGAATACCGAATAATGCTGTCTCTGTTTACGCAAAGAGACTGATAGAGACTAAACCTACCTTTAGGTGCGCATATTGTAATGGTAACTCACTTGTAAACATCATTCTCAATCGGCAGAAGATCGTAAGCCATAGCTTGCAGAGTCAATTCGTGCAGCAATGGCGACACGCAGTCGAATCCACGGTCCAGGACCAGGAGTTGGGAGCGAGCCTTCTCAGGACCTTCTCCCATTGTCGGCTCGTCAGCCTTGATAAGGAAAACATGTTTAATAAGTAACAGTAACGTTCTTAATGCTATGCTATGAAATGGTGGATACTATACCTTGTAGGCGTCGAGTTTCTGTTGGATCAGTTGGGCGAGTTCCACATTTCGCTCCCAGTCACTGGAAAATGATGGTGGCATGTCATGTAAAACAATTTAATTAGGGGGACTATACACGATAGACGGTATGAGTTACGACTGCAACCCGGCGGCCATATTGCAAATTGAATGGTGCACCGTATGGCAATTAGCGTTACGTACGGCTAGGATGTATAGCATTTATTATAGCTCAATATCAGACAGAAAATCTAATAAAACGAGTACGTAACTTTAGAATGTCCAAATTCTAAAATGTCTGTGGGAAGAACACCGTTAAAGTGTAAGAATCTACTAAAAACATCCTGTGTTGTATCGTCATACTGATTAAATATCTGTGATGATCACAGACCAAGACGGCATTTGTGAATTTTTGACCAATCTAAATGTCAGGCGCGGTCATACATATTCTGCAGTGGTAGTGCGGAAGCTTGGCAAACGAGGGTGCCCGCTCTGGCTTACACCACCTTTGGCCCTCAAAGGACATTGGGTAATTTTGTATGGAACCTGTCCCCCAAACTACCAGCACTATAACTTTACTTCGATAATAGGGACACTTCACACTATTACCCTTTGTCTTAACTATGCTAACACGATGATAAGCAGGTAGGTAGGCAAACAAACCTGCGGTATCTCACAGACGGGTACTCGCCGAGCGTGGCGCACAGCGTGGCGATCTGCTCGGCGATGCGCTCCATGTTGGCGTTGCGCGTCTGCACCAGCGCGGGGTTGTACATGCACTGGAACGTCTCGGGCGAGTCCAGGGAGAACACCTGCATTGACAAGGTATTGTTGCAGGAACCATTTACTATTAAGGCTTACGTGACTTGAGATTTCACCTCACTATTCTAATCTGTCAAAACGGCCATCATAGCATGCCGACACTATAATGCCAATTCTAGGAAACTAAATTTGACATAACTAAAAATATTTGTCTCACTCATACATTATAAATTAGAGAAGGACATACACTTTTAGTTTAGTCTGTGTACCAATAGAATTAGAACCATTAGGGGCGGTTCAGATAGATCAGAAAAAACGCGACGTCGGGAGCAGGCGCAGTCACGGGCATGCGCGAGCCGACTTTAGGCTATGGTAATAGGTCTCGGAATTTTTCCGCTCAGTCTGAACTCACCCTTATTGTCATTTGTTCTAGGTTACAAACTGACCTGACTTTCATAAGGCAAAAAAGCAATGTTGATCTCCTTTAAAGTTTTGATTTTCCTTGCCGCTGAAGACTTGCATAGTTCATTGAACAATTCCTCGGGACATACTGATATAGCAGCGTGGAACAAGCACATATTATATTGTACAATAGGACAAAACTCACACAAGGTTAGGGTAGACCTATGGGCGAGTCCTCTCCTTGAAGATGAAGTAAAAATTAACAAACCTGTTGCTCATTTGGAATGAATGCTATGTTGATTTCTTTTAATGTTTTGATGTATTTAGCTACAGGTTGGCGCGATAACTCGTCAAAGAGAACATCGGGACAAGCTGTAAAAATAAAATAAAAATGCAACTCAAAAGTTCTAATAACAAATAAGTAATAATAAAGGGAAAGAAAAAAACATATTTTTCTGGAACCAATTAAAATTAAAACCAATAAAAAAAATGTATTTCTATTTAATAAAATATGGCTAATTATAATATTATCATGGTTTAAATTATCTGCTTCTTAGAGCTTGCAAACTCATATTTTTTCAATACCTAAAATTTTTATTAGGAACTAGATTTTATTAGGTACTAAATAATAAATAGATAGGCTTTGTGCAAGAGTCTAGTACAAAGCCATATACTTTTACACCAGATTATTATCCGATGCGAGAGCAATCCCCACACAACCATTGGATATCCACTAAATACGGTTATATCGGTGGTTCCCACTATGATGGTGCTCACTATTATTGGGAAACAACAATAGTTACGAAACCTCACCACATACCTTCAGTGAAGAACACATGTGCAGCCCGGTACATGATGCGGTTACCTACAGAGAAGTCATTGATGAGGGCGTGCACTGATTTTTCAGATGGCGTAATGAGGTAGATGCCATCCATGGTGCACAGCGGCTCCCTTTTCTTGTGGATGTCTTCAACCACTACAATAAGTAATATTAAGTGTAGCGTATTGTGTATAGTTGAGTCATAATTCGTAATATAATAAGCACTTTATAATACAGATAAAATACGTTAGTTAATTAGGGGAAGAAAAAGGGACTGTGCTGATGATATCTGTCATTTCACCCCAGACAGTGGAACTACAAACTATTAACATACAATAAAATATTGCAAGATTGGACCTCTCCAATCTCACAATATTTTATAGTCTCCCCTCCCAAGAGAGACTGTCATACGGTCAAGTGTCAGTGTCAGCCCACTCCAAAGTGGCACTAAGCCTGCCGCATACGCATGACATAAGTTGTTTTAAAAAATGTGTTTTCACAACTTACAAGTTATGCCCTCTGCCGAGATGTCGTGCATTTTGCAGCACGCAGACACCATCCGCATGGACAGCTGGTCCACGATGAGCACGCGCCATTCTATTTTATCTTTTCCTTTTGACCGATACCGGATCACCTCATTCATAATCTCTAAAATATAAATACATATTTATTAATAATTGCAGGTCAATTTGCTAGTAATAAATCGATCATAATCATAAACCTAATGACCAATCGTAAGAAAATGCAATAGGTAATCTATTGTTTGATACGACTGTGATATTGTGTTATATAACACATCATGGGTTAATAAATAGGATATAATGATTTATTTATAAATTACTGAAGACTAACAGAGTTCAGAAGAGTTTTTGCAGTTCAATGAACAACTGTCCATGAGCTCTAATTAGTATGTTCTCCCATTAAATCAATAATATCATGAAGAGATAAATAGTATTTTATGCCATTGGAGATACCTTATAGGACACTGCTACAAGAACTAAAACTTTTTCAAATATTATTGGAGATTTGAATTGCATCATTGTCTTGTAATCTTCACAATGGAAATACATTTTCAAAAGATTAAATTATGATAACTATTTATTTAGTTTATGAAAAATGATGTTCTTTCAATATCTAGAAATAGTTGTCGATAAAACAATGTGATCATGATTTTGCGGCGGCTTCGTGACGTAGTTTGCCACCCCACCCCCTAGCTCAGATGACACAAGAAAATCAATACACATGCGAACTGACCATTTTTCCTTTTAGGCTACTATTCTGGGATAACGTAGAACTTTTGTTCCATGAGCTATGTAACATTGATTGTAAGAAAGATTTAAGTAATACTTATTGGAATATTCCTGCACTGATATACATCAATATTATTGTTTACATTAGCAAGAAGGGGGAGCCTCCAGTTGATATTAAATTTACATTGTAAATACTCATATTTATTTAGGAACTTCAATGCAGGAATATCTGAGTAATACTAATAAAAATACATACAATATTATTAGTCATCGATAAGTGATAACTGTTGTCATAATGAAATCATCGATTACAACTTTAAAAATAGCAAGTAATTTAGTATAAAATACTTGGTATTAGATTTCCTATATAATAGATTCATTTTGAATGAATTTAACGATGAATATATGTCTAAAAATATATTTTTTCTAACTTACTTTGTCCGACAAGTGCTTTGAGAGCCATCTTGAACCGTAGACTAAAGCAGGGGGGTGAAAGATAGACTTATTAGGCTCATTGGAAAAGACAGTTACGCCACCTAAACTACTTAACATGAAACCAAACTGCTAAAATGTACGATAGATGTCTCTATACTCAATAGTCGTAATATATTATATTATTTTTAAAATATTTATTTTATTTTATAGATAAATTACTCCATAATTAATTAATAATCATTTATAATTGCTCTTGTAAATTATATTTAATATTATTTTTAAATTCTCACTAAGTGACAGTTATGACCTTATGTTGACAAGTACCAATGACAGCTTGTGAGAAGAAAATAGGGATGCCCGATTTTTTGCTTTGATCGGTCTTCTAGATCGTAACCTAAATCGATTCACGATTTAATCGTATTGCCTTGAAGATCTGGGAAGATCGTATCGTAATTTCATTAAAATAAATAAAAGCACAGTATGCGTGCAAAACTATTTTTTTTTTACATTATATTACCTATGCCTATTACGGTATCAAAGAACGAAAGATCAGAGAAAACTAAAATTACCTTATAAAATAAACAAAATATTATCATACCTACCTTCATATTTCATACATTATCGCTTTTGATGTAACTCGAAACTATACTCTTGATTTTTAATTTCGTGGACTAAAATGACAGCTTTTTATGTCAAACGTAAAATAGTGTTTTATCTGTTCATCATTATGTTATTTTTATGATTCTGGTTCAAATTTAAATTTTATTTACCAAAGAATAAAATAAACAAGATCACTCATAAAAATATTATTTAATTTAAATATAAATTGACATTAATTATAGCTGTCATTTTAGTCCATGAAATTAAAAATCAGTGTATAATCTCATTTAATGTGTAGTTAGGTAATCTTGCTTTGTCGTAGTTATTTTGTCCCCTTCCCGGCAATACGATAGGTATGCAAAGATCGGTTCGTACGTTCTTATGATACGTTTCGGTTGATGTTTAAGTTTTAGTTGAAACGTTTTTTTTTTTCAAACGATCTTATAGGCATATGATTAGATCTTAGGGACGATCGCATTCCCTTGAATTGATTAAAAAAATCGGGGATCGTATGGCCGTGAATCGATCTTCCGGAAAATCGATTAAGAGCGGGCATCCCTACAACTACAAGAAAAACGTTCGGTCGGCTGATTAGGTTATTTTTTTCCCGCAGCGTAGAAACTTTTGTTTGGTTGTTATTAATTGTGAGAATTGTTGGTTTTGAGTGCCTTCTCTGCTGCAGACGTCGTCGTCGTCGTTGCTTCGTCCTGTTGTTGTGATAACTTCCCAGTGACAGTAGTTATATTGCGAAAAAGTCGCTACTTTGTGTTGTGTTCGGTGTGGAATTTGGGTACCATACCGCATCGCTGTGCTTTTGGTTGCAGAAATTGGTGTTGTTGAATGTTATGTTTTGAAATGATTTAATAAAGAGTTGTACGCATCAATCCATCCATATTTTGTTTCATTGTACTAACAATGTTTCTCATTATAGAGCTATTTTTTTTTCTAGTTGAGTTATTGTTTCAATGTCAGATTATTCTAACATTGTCACAATATGCTTAATTGGAAAAAAAATAGCTCAATAATTGAGAAACTGTAGGTAGTTCAGCATCAATAAAAGTATACGTAATATATATATATACCTACCTATATATAGGTAGGTAGCTACAGCATTAGTTTTTTGTTAAGAAGTACAGAGGCGCTCGCGCTTTCATTGTCCTGCGCCTAAACGCCGCAAGATGTCACTCTTTACTACTTACTATACTCTTTGGACTAAAGAGGAGATGGAGAGACAGTATTGCCAGATGACCATGTGAGTTTCCCCCCAAATTTCGTCAAAATCCCCCCGAAAATTAGCTTTTTGAGAAAAAATCTCCCCCAACAATTTTTACTCATTTGAAATTCCAAATTGTTTTTTTTTAAATTTAAATTTTCATTTTTATACAAAAACAGAAATAGGTACTCTATCAATAACTTCGTCACAAAACGATATCGAACTAATTGAATTAATATATAGACTTTATTACTGAAAATAAGTAGGTATTGATGATCCTCCGTGTTTATTTTTACCCCCGAAAATCCCTCCCAAAGAATACGTCCCCCGAATCTCCCCAAAATCGAAAAAAGCCCCCGAATTTGCAGGGAATCCCCCCATTTGGCAACACTGGGGAGAGAAGCGGTGCTGCCAACTTTAATTTTCTATAATCACCAAAATTGAAGTGGTTTAATTTTCTATATTCATTTATAGAATTTGTATTAGGTCTTTAAAAAACATTTTTTTTGAATGAACATCAGTTAATTACCATAATAAAGGTACATTATGCACTACACTTCACATAAAGTAGTAAAACCATAATTGACCTGAAATTGTGTTGTCTGCACAGTGAACTCTCTCAAACCAAATGCGTAGCATAAACAAAAGATAATAATTATTATGAGAATCGTTTAGTGGTGGAGTGAGAGTGACTATTTTCTACTAACTGAAGTAAAGTTAAAAGTAAATCACCAGGGACCAGCCAAACACAAAATTTGTCCGCTAGGAGGTAGGTCTAAACCACCAGGTTTAGTGGATTTTCCACTGAGTTGGCAACACTGGATAGAGGTGCAAAACGTCAAGTCAAACAATTGAAACTGTGGACTTTTTGGCGGGATTTTGAAAAGGGCGGTAGTGTTTTTGTGTTTATTTGTTATATTTTATTGTTTTATCTTTCGTAGCTTAGTTCATTTGTTTATTTGGTAAGTTTAGTATATAAGTAGTAGTATTTGGTTAGCAGTAAGTGTTTGGTAAGTTTAGTTTTAGATTCTATAAAAATGGAAATTGAGCCTGAACCCCCTGATAAAATTAGAAGTAATTTATTTACTCTTATCGAGGCTAGCTCCATGTTAGATGACAACGAATCATTGGATAATGTCAAATCCTCTACAAAAACACACGAAAAAAGAATTAGTAAGCTTATTAAAACTCCAACTTTCAAAAACAAGATAGCTAGGTCTTCAGCTAAACAAGTTAAACTGAGTAAACCATCTGTTCCTTCCACAGCTACAGAATCGACCGAGGTCATTATGACTCCCGTTACTAATGCTCCAGTAGGTAATTTATTTAGGAATTCTTATACAGACGCGGACCCGGGTCCGTATTTAGTATACGTTGAGCTAATTTCATCTTCCCCGGAGAGTGGAACAACTCTGCACCCTATTAAATTTGGTCACTTTTTGTTTAAGAACAACCTAAAGAATATTTTGGAGGATGGCATAAAGCGAATCGGGCGTAACAGACTTGCTATTCATTTTAAATCTGCACTAGATGCTAATATATTTTTATCTAATACATTACTCATAGAAAATAACTATAAAGTGTAGGTATATTCCTTCATTTAATGTCGTTAAAATGGGTATTGTAAGGGGTATACCCACTGATTGGAGTCCTGAGGAAATTATGGGCAATATAAGAGTTCCACAAGGATTTGGTAAGATTATTAAAACCCGTCGGATGAGCAGAAAGTCTGTCAACCCCGAGGGCTCTGTTTGGATTCCAACTCAGACTGTAGTGGTAACATTTGATGGTCAAGCTTTGCCGTCACATGTGTATTCTTTTTACTCATCTATTCCGGTTGAATTATATATCTACCCAACCATCCAGTGTTTCCACTGCTGCCGCTTTGGGCACACCCGTACCCAATGTAGGAGTAATCCACGGTGCTTCAAGTGTGGCGGTGAACACGATGGCACCTCATGTGCCATTGAGGAGCACTGCTGTGTTAATTGTTCAGGTTCACATCTGGCAAGTAATAAAATCTGTCCAGAGTTTAGTAGACAAATCAGTATCAAACAACACATGTCATCTCACAGTACCTCATATCATGAAGCTGCAAAACTATTTCCTCTTTCTAAAAAACTATACTCTGAAGTTATCTCCCCTAGTCCACAAAGCCCTCCCCTGTCTTTTATTCCTTCCCAGTCATCTAACTTCATCCCTAACTCTAATACTGTATCCTATAAGAAAACTGTTATATCCAAACCAAGGTTACACAAACCTACCCAGAAGGGTTATGATCGGGCTGCTCATAATAATTTAGTATCAGACTACTCATCTCCTCCTACAGGTAATGGTAGTGTGTTTGTCTCCAATGCTGAATCTTCTCCAAAGAACGACAGTCAGGATATAGGTGATCTGATTTCCTTTTTAACCAACACTATTCTTAATTCTAATTTACCGGACCCCGTTGCTATTAAAATCATAAATGACATATCAGTGACTCTTTTTAAATATTTCAAAAATGGATTGTGTCCTACAGTGGAATGCTAGAAGTTTACACTCTAAAACATCGGATCTGATTTCCCTGTGTAATAAGTTTAATTTATCAATAATTGCTGTATCTGAGACTTGGTTGAAACCAGGTTATAATTATCGATTATCCAGCTTTAATATCATCAGGAGTGACAGGGTAGATGGATGGGGTGGCTCTGCTCTCCTTATTAGGAAAAACTGTTTATTTTCTACTATTCAATTACCACAGTATCAGAATGAAAACTTAAATGTTGTTGCTGCCCGGGTGGGTGATGTATCATATATCTCTGTTTACATATCACGTAAAGATCCTACAGTGATTCCAATTTTAAAAACGATCATTGAGACGGTTCCACCGCCTCTTGTACTGTTAGGTGATTTTAATGCCCACCATGGTTTATGGGGGGCTCCTAATGATGATTGCTTAGGTTTAAAATTGGTAGATCTTATAGATGACTTTAATTTGTGTGTCTTGAATGATGGGTCGCCTACGCGTCACGTTATTCCAGGCCAGTGTCCTAGTTTTGTAGATATTTCTATCTGTTCTTCTCAGTTATCACCCCTTCTTGATTGGAAACGGCTATCACTTTCATATGGTAGTGACCACTTCCCTATACTCATTTCCTCCCTTACCAATTCTAAAAATCGTATCCCTCCGCTTGCCCCCTTGTTAAAATATAAGTTATGTAATTGCGATTGGGATTCATACAGAATAACTCTAGATAGAAAAATAAGAAATCTTCCCAAAGTTTCCTCGGCCAACATTCAACTTTGTTTTGACAGCTTAGTAACTTCGATGTTGTCAGCAGCGGACGAATTTTTTCCCATTAAAAATTCTTCTAATGGGAAAATTCCATCTCCGCCGTGGTGGGATAAAAACTGTACGGAAGCAGTCAATAGAAGAAATACAGCGGAAAAAACATGCAACGATAATTTAAATCTGCAAACATTTTTAGGCTTTAAAAATTCCTCAGCGGCAACAAAAAGATTTTTAAGAAAAAAGAAATTAGATGGTTGGCGGCGTTTTTGTTCATCGCTTTCCCCTGAGACTTCACTGTCTTCTGTGTGGAATAACATCAAGCGATTTCGATCCTCTCGTGCTAATGTATCGTGCTCTTCTCATTCTCTAGAATGGGTTCCTTCCTTTATATGTAATCTTGCTCCGGATTTTGTTCCTAATTTTGATCAAATCCCTTATAATTATTCAAGCCAAGTTGATTCTTCTGATTTTAATTTCCTAAGCTCTCCATTTTCCATGAATGAGTTCAATTTTGTTTTAAACCATGTTTCTGATTCAGCTCCTGGGGCAGATGGTATCCCATGTTCATTTATAGTTAACTGTTTGCCATATACCAAAGAATTCATTCTTGATTTAATTAATTCCATTATTGAATCGGGTCACATTCCTAGTTCCTGGAAACATCATGTCTTAATTCCAATCTTAAAACCTCATAAGGATCCTTCTGATCCTGCTTCCTATAGACCAGTATCCCTTTCTTCTGTTTTTGCCAAATTATCTGAACATCTAATAAAAGTAAGGTTGGAATGGTTTGTGGAACACAACAATATTTTGCCTTCTTCTCAGTTTGGATTTAGGAAGGGTAAAGGTGTTTCCGATAACCTAAGTATTTTTTCCACAGACGTTTTGCTCTCGCTAAGTAAGAATGAATCTACAGTCGCTGCGTTCCTTGATATCTCTGCTGCATATGACAATGTTGACCTACCAACTCTTAGATCTAAGTTAATTGGCCTGCGCATTCCAATGAAGTATTCAGATTTTTTGTTTAATCTCTATTCAGGTAGATCTATTTCAGTCCGGGTTCCTGGTGTAGAATGTTCGGCTAGAGTTTTGTGGAAAGGCGTTCCTCAGGGCTCGGTTCTAAGTCCTTTGTTGTATGACTTGTATACCATGGATCTGGAATCAGTCATTTCTCCGTGTTCGATCCTTCAGTACGCTGATGACATAGTTATTTACTCATCTGATAATTCTGTAGAAACAGCGGCTACCACGGTCGAGAATTCTTTAAATAATTTAACAGCTTGGTTAAATAAGCATCGCCTGTCTTTATCAGTGAGCAAAAGTGTTGTTGTCCCCTTTTCCCGAAAAAGAAAGATTCCGAATTTCAGTCTTACAATTGGTGACTCCCTGTTACCATCTTCCAAAGAAGTAACGTTCCTTGGAAGGAGATTTAATAGTAAATTCAATGGTGCTTCGCATATTAAATTTGTTGTTGATAAGTGTGAAAAGAGCTTAAATATCATGAGGGCTCTTGCAGGCACTTGGTGGGGTGCCCATCCGGCAACAATGCGATTAGTGTTTAACGCTTTAGTTAGGAGTGTTTTGGATTTTGCCTCTTTTACTCTCTCATCTGTTAATAAAACTGATATTCACAAATTTGACCTCATTCAGTCTAAATGTCTGCGTTTAATTGTAGGTGCAATGAAAAGCACTCCTGTTAGTGCCCTTCAGGTAGAAAGTTCCGATCCTCCTCTTTATTTGAGACGCCAGTATTTATCAGATCGCTATTTTTACAAAGCCTGGCAATTTAGCTTGCACCCTCTCTTTCCAAAATTAGAAGGTCTCCATAATCTTATTAATAATAATAACCCTTATTGGAGAAATAAACCTTTACCTTATTTAATTCAAAGCTACAGGAATTTTGCAAAATTAAAAACTGATTTCGTCAAAAGATTTCCAACTCACCCAGTTTTCTTTTTTGACTACAGTTGCATTATGTTCAAACCAAATGTGTTACTTTCCATAGGTATTTCTAAAAATACTGCTGATGCTGATGTGAAACTTCGTAATTATGTTGAGCAGAGTGCTCCTAATGCAGAGGTGTTTTTCACCGACGCTTCCAAGTCTGTGGTTTCTGATGTTGAATCCTCAGATTTGGAAGTGTTGTCTGATCCAGAAAACAGGGAAGAGGCTCATGTGGGGGCTGCCTTTTTGCGTCATTCCACGGGCTATTTTAAATTATTTAAATATCCCTATATTGTTTCTAATTTTACCGGAGAATGCTTTGCTGTTTTAGAATGTCTTAATTACATAATATCTGTTCAAGTTAAAGAGTCACTCATTTTTACAGATTCTCTCAGTTGTCTATACTCTTTACTTTCAAACCCTTTAAATAAGCATATCAATCCTGTTTCTATGGAAATCAAGTGCAAACTTAAGATATGTCTGGATTTAAATCTGCAGGTTACGTTGGCTTGGATTCCTGGTCATTCTGGTATTCGGGGCAACGAATCTGTTGATTCCTTAGCCAAGCTGGCTGCCATTCAAGGTCACGTAATTAACACAGCTTATTGCCATGATCTCCTTCAGCTGCCGCGGCTATCCCTTGTTAAGAGCTGGAATTACAACTGGAGTAATAGTAACACGGACAAAGCGAAATTTTATCGTTCCTTACAACCCCTCATTCAATCTAAACCTTGGTTCACGAACCATATCCTTCCCAAAAAATCCACAACTGTGATTTCCCGCCTTAGATTTAATCATTGCTCGTCTCCTGCTCATCTATTTAGGTTAAAAATTTTAGAGTCTCCCTTGTGCCCCTGTGGCTTCGGGAATGGTGACGTCACCCATATTTTATTTCATTGTCCTGAATATAGTTCTCCTTCCTTATATGACTTTCTTATTAAATATAAAGCTCCTCTTCCTTGTAGTGTATCTTGTTTATTATCCTTGACTCACAATTTATATATCAAATCTCTTAATAAATTTATATTGCACTATAATATTTCTCTGTAGTTTAAATATTTTTTTTTTTGCTTATAATATATATTTATTATGTGTACTTATTTGTTGCCCTACTTTTATTAACCATATCCCATGCCTGTCCGTCCATCCGATTTCCCACGTCTCGTCTAGAATAGACGTGCGTAGGCAACACTAACTCTGAGGCTCAAAAAACTGGATAAATCAAGCACTCGACATTGGCAGCAGTGTCTTCGTTTGCAAGAAGACGATTGCCAAAAAGAAAAAAAGAAGAAGAAGAATTGAAACTGTGAAAAAAATAATTATAATCTATGGGCCCGGAGTCATAGAGAAATGAAACACAATGAAATGAAAGGAGCAAGAGGTCAACACGATAAAATACAGTCGCACAAAAAGAGAACCGAATGAGAGGCTCTGAGTGAATCCCTTTTTACTAGGTTGTTTATCCACCATCCACGAGAAGTATTCATTTATTTCAATTTATTTAAGCATAGCCATTGGGAGAGAGAGGGAAAAATCTCCAACAATAGCTATCTCCTTCGGCTCCACTGATGTTTCTGTCTTTAGAAGTGTTAAAGTAAAATATACCTTAAAATATGTCAATAAAGTACAATATCATTATCAAAAACACGCGTGCGCAAGGAATGTAAAATATTCTGCGCGCGCAAGTTCAAAATAGAAAGAAGAATCAACGGAATCAATAACGGTCAGACATGAACGAACGCAACTTTTATTGCTGTTTCATTCAACATGACTGGAAAACAGACAGAATAGAACAGAAAATAAAATATCATCCGTTCGCTTCGCTCGACGCTCAGTTTTTGTGTGATGTTGTAGAGTGTGGGAGTGTTGCTGGTTAGCGATATTGTGCGGTTATCACGTGCGCGTGAAATAATTCGTAAAGGATTCTTATTAGAACTCCATTAAGAACAAAAAGGTAAATGAAGATAAGTTACTTGTTTTATTTATTTTTGTAAAGAAAAGTGAATAGGTAGGTGCGTAAGATAAAATATAACAAATTCAGTGAATTTGAATTTATTTATTTACTTTGTAATAAAATTATTAAAATGTATTTTTTAATTATGTGGGTAGATGCCTACCTACATAAATTAAACTTAGAAAATTTAAAAATAATGAAACTGGTAAATACGGACGCCCAAAATAGTCTATTTAAATAAAGTTTTTGCGATATTTTTGTCTTTTGTATCGTAGCTATTTCTAATATTAACATAGTATGTTTCTACCGACAGCTGGTGAAAGTGGTGCGGCCGAAGAGCTGGGCTGGCCGTGCCGGAGCGGCTATCAGCCACACTGTGTACAGTCAAGCATAAAATTGCGATGTGTGTTGTGTCAGTTGCGGGACTTTTGGCTTTGTGTGTATTGATAAGTGATTGTGCACAAGATGCGGCGTGATGATATGGTGGTGATAGTGTACCCCTGCCGGGCCGAGGGCTGGCTCGATAGATGCGGTGAGTTAATTTTTTAAATCCCAATGTTTACAGTCCGTCGCCATGACGTTTGCGTGCACTTGCTATTTTTGCAGCTACATTATTGGCAAGTTATTTGGGTCGTTTTGCGTAATTGCTCAATCAATGGCACGTATGCCAGTTGGTAATAAAGGTTGCGTTCTTTGTAATAAATAATGGGCTTTTAGTTAACATTCTTTATTCAATTGTGAAGAAATTTTGCCACTCCACCCAACTATACCTACCTCAGTGTTTAAAAGAACTGATATGTTTTGAAGACTTGATTAATAATTAGACGAAATATACCGATATAATATCACTCACTTTATTGCGGATTTAAACCTTTCAGTAGTTTCGGTTACTTCAGCATCTGTCAGTTTACTTCGTCTAATTACTATAGAGCATAATAATGGACTAGTTATATTGTTTTCTAGGGTACCATTACCATTTATTGCCTGTATTTTATATGAATTGAATTTGATTCGTGGCCGCGATGTCGTGATTGTGTTTAATTCATGTATTGCACAACGGTGGGTGTTGGACAACCCACAGTCGTCGCCTCCAGCAGATAATTGTTTGTTTGTTTGATGCCAATTGCGGCTAATTGTATATAACAGTATTGAACATGTGCACAGCAGCTTAGCCAAGCCTAATTTATGACCAGAGACTCATCTCCTACCACAATGAGAAACGAAAATAATTTAAGAAGGAAATTCGGATTTTATTTTCATCAAGTCTCCATTAGGTAGGTATATTTTCGATAAGTAAGTAGGTAATCTTTATTCATACTACGTCCTTAATTGTTTTCTTATCATTAAATTATACTCACCTAAAATCAGTCTACCTATTGACCCTATTTTAAATGCATCGAAAGCAAAGAATTTGGAAAGGTCAAAAGGCAATTAGTAATATCTCTTTTTTGGTCGCTATTATTCTGCTCCATGTCAAACACAACTACTTGCCTAATGTAACGATAATCGATACCATTGGCATACAATTTAATTAGTAATTAGCACGATGTCGTACTTATCGTCGAGAGACCAGCAGGTCGTTCGCGTATGGCCCACTTACAGTGAAAACTATACGCCGCTGCTCTGCGGTTTTCTATCGGGTTTCGGTCCATCACACTGGGACTAATTTGCTCGCTTTCTAGACTCCATTAAGGGTCTTGTGAATGTGAAGCTTCAATGCAAATATCTCTTGGGTGGGATTTGATTTATGGATGAGAGAAGTCTTGGTTTGTAAATGCTCAGTTAAACTAACCTTTCTAGGACAAACAGATAGTTAGATATATCTATTAAATATACTTAGGTATTTCATTTACTAGATACTTAAAGGTAGGTGCGGGAAGGCTCAATGGTCCATAGAGGGACCACCAAATGGTAAAATGGTTAAGGGGGGAAGATGAGGTGCCAACCATAAAGCCAAGCCTAAAGCCATGGCAAAATACTTCAGGAGGGAGATCAATCTTATGGTCCCATATAGTGGAAGTACAAAGAGGAGTTCCATATTTAATGGGAAAATGTAAGGCAGATAATAATGACCTACCTACATGGTCTACATCAGGCCCATTATAGAAGTTGTGTTGATTTATTGGGTGTGGCCTGTTTCCCAACAAATGGTTGAAGTATTTCGTTAATTGGTAAGTACAAATAATGCATTACACGGGCCGCCGATCAATTGGCGGTGGGCAGGCACGCATGCCTAATCATTGTGCATAAACATTTCAGGTTCTTACTTTATTACAATTCTCGCCTATCGAGTTATTTACAATATCCGGATTTATAAATAGAATCACAATTAGGTACGTAGTAGACGAATTACTAAGGTAGTACCTACTTAGGGATCTACTAATGTTTTAAATTATGTCAATTGTCAAAGTTACCCAAACACCCACATCACGATATTAGGTAATTCAGTAAATGGAGGCACGGTCAGCGACAACATTCTTGGTTTTCCAAATCGCTTGCAAACTTTTGTTTTGTATCAAATCAATTTTTTTTTTGATCCAAACAATATTTCAGTATTTTGCTAATATTTGGTTTGGCAATGTTAACCAAGGTTTGTAAAATAAAGAGTAACTATAAACGATTTGTAAAATTGAGAACGTTCAGCGATTATGTCGATGAATGTACCTATTTGTGTAAACGTGATACCCTAACCCCAAACATTACCTATGCTATGCAATAATCGAATTAATTAAACTTAACTTCGGTTTAACGGCATTGAGTCACTGTATAAGGTAAGTAGTTTATTTTGTGTCAATCAATGGCACACTTGATGCTTTGAATTGTCACGAGTAAACGTAGGTACTTAGCACAAGTAGGTGTTATATTCTCTCTACGCTTTATAAGTTGTTGTTTTTGAATGACTGTGGAGTTTGAGCGTTTTGTTGAAATATGATAATATGATTTATAAAGTTTCAAACTTCACTGAATTACACGAATCCAATGACTTTTCAGACAAAGAAGCACTAATGAAAAAAACCGTTTCGTAAAGAATTAGCGGTCGTTTACATTGAGCGTGAGAAAAATAGAGAAGCTTAGTTTACTTAGAAGTACCTAGTATCTATTCATTGCAAGGTGATATTCATTTGCAGTTATAACGGTGATTTCAAATGATAAAATAAGTTCAGCTGAAAATGATATTGTTATTTAGCAAGTATCGAGACGATAAGGTCACTGTACGATTATTCATAGTGTCAAGATATAGTTTGTAAGAACTAACACCGGTAGTTTTGCGTTACGAGAAAAGCTCCGTTATTTTAATACTTGGATAGAGTCCCGACGCGTGCCGCGCCTGCAAATGAAATTAGGTAGAAAGTAAACTCTTACCTGCCTCACCTCGACGACGCCTCTGTTGGCTTGACACCGACTCGACCGGAGGCTATTGTTTTATTTTCCAAATCAGCATTTCTATCTCGCGAAAAAATACTTTCTATAGGGAAGCACCTGTTCCACAAACAATGCCACAGACAAAAGCTTTATTTTATTTTAAACTTATCCATTCTCTTAGCATCACAATTAACTAATGATCATTCCGTTTGCTAATTACATACCTTTAGCTTTGTTTGCGTTAGAAAGTTGTTTATATTGTGCGAGTTGTCAAATTCTCAAGCGTGTCATTTCGAGCTTAATATGGTTGTAATTACCGTATTGTGTCTAAATTGCAATTAGTTTGGAACAAAATTTCCAGCTGAACATACCTACGACATCATCGGTGTTATTACAAAAAAAGTTAAGTCGTTTTGAACGCGTATCTAGTCCAATCCTTCAAGGGAAATTCGCTAGATACCTACGGGCCAGAAAAAATATAGAATTATGAAGGAGGCTTCAAACTTTTAGTGATGTGTGTAGTACCGCGTGTCATTGTGCATATCTATCTACGCAGGGTGAGCTCTGACGATGTAATAGACGTTGCGAAGTAAGGGTTTCGTCGAAATAGAGGATAATTACCGTACGCCCCAGGGCGACATTTCAAGGGGTCCTCCGAGGCCGGGGTATAAATCACAGCCAACTCGCTGCCCCGATCACGCTATCGGAATCCAAGCTAAATTGATTCTCCTTAATGTCACTTATGAATTTAAAAGTTGGGACGATGCCAGTTGCATCGGTGATCAAACCGATGAGATAGATAATGCATTCAATGAGTAACTTAAGTCAGATTTAGTGATTACACATCAGCGTGATGGCCTGAGGCCCATTGCATTTAAAGCACGTGCTCTACCTATCTCCATCTTATAATAATAAGTTGGGTGGTGTTTCTTATGCTCCCCACCTTGACCAATAAACGTGATTCCACGCCTAGCACAAGCATTCAGCTTATTTGGAGCGTCTAACGGGACTAGGTTATATTACAGGTCCTTACATTATTGCGATTTAATTGCAGACCTAAAATGAATTGTTACCATAGCTTAGCTATTCATCTTTCATCTGCAGTTAAGTGATTGACCCCAGGTAGGTTATACGTCGAGATTATCAATGAGGGCTATAGTCTTTTAAGTTATTTTCGCTTTCCACTGTCAATATCTGGCTAACAAAAGGACAGCTCATCTGTGTACACACCCGTATTGCATCACTACAAGCTTTGCCGAGTTGCGCAAACGAGAATTCCTGGTATATCGAAGTCAAACTGTACAAATATGTGTGTTATTGGCTTTCCTATTCCTTATTCAGTGTTGTAATGCACCTTTTTATGGGCCATAGTATTGCTCTAACGGAGTTGCTGTTGAACAGGGGCGGATTATCCATAGAGGCACTGCAGGCAACTGCCAATTAAGGCCACCACACCGCCTTGGGGCCCTGCGGTCCGTTAGAAAAATAAGAAAACTATTGTTTTTCGGTCATTGCGTTATTATGATCGTGAATGAATGCGCGCGTGGTGGCGCAGAGGCGTCACAATGGAGAGGGCTGAAATTGCTTAACAGGTTTGACAGATCTCTGCGCGCAAAAAGTTTGTGCCGAGTTATAAAAAAAAAATGTTATAAGGAAACGACTACCTAGGGACGCCCCCTAAGACTTGCAGGTCTCTACATGTAAGGGGACTCAACGTGGCTTAATCCACCACTGCTGATGTCTGCTGACCACTGCTGAGTCATACTATGCGATTAAAATAAGAATAGGACCAGCCTAGCGCCCTGTTGTGACGTCACAACTGGAACTTAGTACAGGCTCTCGGCTAACTTCACTCATAAGTACAGTACTTGGTACCGTACTTATATGAGTGAAGTTAGCCGAGAGCCCGTCCTATTTTTATTTTAATCGCATTGTACCTAATAATAATAATAATAATTTAGCCCTTTTAACGTCCCACTGCTGGGCACGGGCCTCCCCTCAATGCGAGGGGGATTCAGGCCATAATCCACCACGCTGGCCCAGTGCGGGTTGGCACATGTCTAAAGACATGCAGGTTTCCTCACGATGTTTTCCTTCACCGTAAGCAAGTGATAATCATATTAAAGTTATGATTCACACATCGATTTCGAAAATTCCAGAGGTGTGAGCCAGGGTTTGAACCCAGGACCATAAGCCCGCAAGACGCGTGCTTAACCAATCGGCTACCACTGCTTTGTACCTACCTCATTTTGTTTAGTGGCGATTCATTGGATGACTTCGTATTAGGGCCGCCAATCCCGATTCCATAACGGAAATCTGTATGTATGTGGCGGGCCTTAGTAATAGAACAAAAGCAAATTCGCTAAGCATATTTAATACTAATGACATGAATGGGCGATGCTGAGGGCTATCATTCAATTAGAGGAGTAGAGAGGTCATGGAATCACTCCTCCCACGGTCGCAGCTTATCAACCAAACTAGACCGGGGCCGGGCGTCTCCACGCCTGTGCCAACAACCCGCTTTAAATTGTTGTAATATTACGTGACATTAGAGAGTTTAGGTCAATCAATTGATTAAACTAAACAGTAGGTACTTACCAAGTAAAAGTACACTATCGCTCGTGTTAACACGTATGAGGCAGCGTGTAATAAGATCATAATTTAACTTAAAAATGACAGGCCGTTTTACTTTTCTGCAGACGAATTTATTAGACGTAGGTAATCTATCCTATGTATAATCTGTGGTAACTGGAGTACATTTGTCAGCAAAGTATCCAGATCCATGCCACGTACGTACCACTTTACTGATAGCGTTTGGGGGAGTATATTAGGCCTAGTCAAAGGTCTTCACGTACTTAAACATGAAAACAAACTTGGAAATGTATTTAATTCGAAACTGGTATGCGGAAAGCAAGAGCTATTAGATAAAAACATACAGAAATTGTGCATGAAATGGGCTGTTTCGGATGTAACCTGTAAATATTGATTGAGGTTACTACATTGCATCTATTCTACAGTCTTTACGATGAACTTCTTAAAATCGTACTTCTATAGGTACCTAACATTGCTTTCAATCCTAATCTTAAGTACTTCTTTTTTCTATGACGAAAATAAGTCGTTACGCTAAAAAACTGGTAGCGTAAACCAACTCTCGGCAGGCTGCGTCAGCGGTTGACTGGATAATATTTTTACTTTCACACTTTCAATCACGATAAGGCGTGCGACAAGTTTTATTTGTTGGATGTGGAAATCGGCCGTTTTCTTAGCCAACGGATTCGTCATGCGGTTTTTAAGTTTTTTTATTCCATCTAAGACGAATTTAATAGGCAGGTATACTGGGTAGCGTTATTTGAAGCACTATTTGATGGTAGGTTAGTACCTATTAAGTAAGAAATATGTGTGATCATCATTATTATTCATAACATTATTCCTACTCGATGTCGTGTTTCTAATAAAGTTTCGATTACCACTTAGGCACACACTTGTAGGTACTATAGGAAAGTGCTAAATGCATGTGTTATTTCTTATGCTAAGCAATGCAGCGTTCCGACATTTAATTCTAATTTATGTCTGTAACTATTTATGTTTTAAATAACTAGAATAACTGCGTAAGGTTTTAGAACGATTTTAATATCAATCCTTAAAAAATATAAAACATACCTAAGAGATGTACACAACCCACAACAACCGTTTATAATTGAGAATAACCGGCAGCGGAAATAGGTACCCACCTCATCTTGGCTTAGATTCTCAACACGTCCAATGTCAACATTTAACTTGCTAATTTTTAAACGAATCTGTGTTACAAACATTGCCTACATGTATGTAGAGTATGTACTCTACGGCGGCGTATCAACACTTTACACTTTAAAAAAATGTAATAAAGTAATTTGTGCAGCCAGTATTATAAACAACTTTTTAAATATAGCGTTACATAAGGCAATGAAGCGGGCGTTTCATAATTTAATTACCTGTGCCAGATCCATCTGATAATATTCATCATAATAAGTCATGCTCGTATGAGCTTACCCACTGAAGTTTGTTGGGGACCTACCTATTTAGATAAATTTTATTATTAACAAGTAGGTAGATTTAGAAAGTGTAATATTACTTAACCGTAACAAATGCTTGGTAATTCACCGGGAAATTTGGTAATAACTCGGTCGTTAGTGGTTGTTATAACCAGAACTAAATTTAGCCATCGTTTTATCTAATTTAAACTTATTTTTATGGTTAAACTTATACTCTGTACTAGTTCTTTAGACTTTTGTTTGAACTAGTTACATGTACATCGTAAACGTGCGAGTGTGTATGTATGTGTATAGGTACTACAACAGAAATGCAAGTTGCATTGATTTCAGCTCTAATTACAAATCGTGATTGTATGCCAGTAGGTAAAACATTATTAATAATAATAATTGTAAGCTACTTATAACAATGCAGATTAATACTAGAACTACATAAATGTTAAAATGAGTAACGGTTATTCAAATGAATAAAAGGTACCTATACAGTTCCTTCCTTACTTTCTTATATTATACATTTTAGGCCTAGGCCGCACCGCGGTTATACCTATCCGCGCTGTTAAAACCGCGTTAAATCTGTGTCCTACCTATGGAATCATATGAACCTATCCGCACTTGCGGTTCATATGATTCCATAAGACGCGGTTTTAACAGCGCGGATATAACCGCTGTGCGGCCTAGGCCTTAGAAGCGATGTGACCAATCTAACTTTTTTTTATAATCGAGATACCTACCTAAATAGATGTGCGGTCAAACGTGACCACAGCTGGAATATAATCTCCAATTACTATGAGAACACGTAGGTACATCATTATGAAGTTAACACTACTTCTTCAAGAGCGTGGGAGCTGGGAGGTGATCTCGAGTTGATATTAAATTAAAATTTACCCCACAATTTATCACCTTATGAATTTATTATTGGTCCGTGGTAGTAGTCCGTGTTTGTAGATATATGATTGTGCAGAAAGGCTTCGGTAGCATTTCGTGACATAAATATTCGTTATACTACGTGTTTCGTAGTGAACATTGACCTCACGACTATAAATTAAGCAAGGAGTAAAAAAGCTCATTGTGTGTTCATTTAGTACCTACGAAATATTAGTATGATTTAATATGTTGCGCTTTATAAACACGTTCCAAGAAGTTTAATGAGATCATGTAAAATCACGCCACATTATAATAGTAGATTGTATCATAAGGGAGCAAAATAATATTTTTTCGGCGAGGGCGCTTTTTTGAATCCAGAGCGAAGTGAGGGATTCTAGAATAGAATCCCGAGCGTACCGAGGGATTCTTTAGTAGAATCCTGAACGTAGCGAGGGATTCAAAGTACGTCGCCCGAGCCAAAAATATTTTGCGCCCGAGAGATACACTCTACTTTTCATCGCCCTCTATGAGAATATAAAGGGCTCCTCATATTTTATTGTAATATTATTATTTAATAAGACATTTAAAGGTGGTAGAGCCAAACTGTAGCCAATTGACTGCAGCTCATATACGGGCTGGCTCGACCGGGGTAGTACCACCCAAGATCGATCTTTACGCCGATCTTCTCACAGAAGATCGGCGTAAAGTAGCTATTACAGCTGCGTTTCGTACGATGAGTGAGAGAGCCGCAAGCCCAACCGGCCCAACCGGGTCGGCAACACTCGAGCAATGCCTTCGGTATTGTAAGCATCCATAGGCTAGTTCGCGCGTTTTAATTTGATTTATTTTTTTATTCAGCTGGCGGCTCGACTATGGGCCCCGTCGCGTCGTACCAGCCAGTCTTTATTCAAACAATATTTGTGTTGGATTTATTTGGCGCTGAACACTAAGATATTCTAAATTCAAAAAGTGCGCCGCAATTTACTTTCCCGCACACTTATTTCATAAGTGTGCGGAAAAGTTCATTCCGGCGCACTTTTTGAATTTGGAACAAGTTTCTTATACACCGCCTTAAAACACCACCTTTGGGCTCACTTAAAGGCGAACCAAGTCGTCCTTTTCGAATAGATGGGATGAAAAAATATAACAAGCTTAAGCACAGAATAGATAAGGAGTACAGAAGTTGCACTCCTTTGATCTTGAAGAAAGCCGACATTTTAAATTATTATTATTACCTAAACTTGCCGCGCCCGACCGCGCGCAATCTAAATTGTGCCTTGACGCAACGCGTCAGCGTATGTAATTCGCCGTCCCGCTGCCGCACGCTGCTGCACGCTACTTAACCTTCAATCGGTAGGGTTGTCACAATTAATAAAAATAAAATAGTACCAACATTTTTGTATTTAAATGTTAATTAAAACTATACATTTTAAAAAATTACAGTTGTTGCACTTTAATGTAATGCCTTCGATATTTTTTGTCTTTAAAATAGCGGTTATTAAATTTAATGGCAGCATAAATGCGAAATCTAACAAATAATTTAAAAATGTAGTCTGAAGGGAAGCATGGACATGGAGTGGTGAAATTAATATGTTTTAGTAAATTAATTAGCGCATATAACAGCACGCAATAGCATGGGAACAATACGCAATAGCATAGCATGGATCCATAGTAGAATATCAAGCAACAGCAAGTGCAAGTCGCTCATTGAATTATGACCGTTAACCTTGAATTTATAGTTCTCTCACTCGCTTTTTCCGCCGGTGGCCGAGTGCTCATAAAACGCTACGGCAACTAGTATCTACTTATATCGACTTAGGTAAGTGTCTAATACGAATATAGGTAAATAGAAAAACTGGCAACACGATGGATCTCGTCAACTATGAAAGGAATTAAGGTAGGTAGGTATTCCGTAATCGATGCTAGTAGGTATAACGTGGTATAACCGTAAAAAACTGTCATTTCATTCTGTTCCAAATTACATATTTTCGCTTCAATTCCACTATTCGATCCTACCTCTTGTAAATAACGTCTACTGCACTGAACTATGAGCTTCTTTTTATATCTAAATAACAAAATAAAACTTCAATTAGCTTCAATTACCTTTCACAATCAGCTGGCAAAGAAAAAAAAGTCAATTTGCAGTTTCTATAACTATTTAGACAGCCATATACGCCACAGTTCGTCTTGCTCGTCATTTTTAATTTTAAAATAATTCCAACGCGAGCGACCAACCAAAAGCGCGCGAAACGTTATAGCGCGTGTTCACGCCAGGAGCGCGGCGGCCATATTGAATTGCGTACAGACTTTGTACGCGAACCGATCGGAGCTAGTTCGACCGAAACCACAGAGTGACTGAGGCCTGGCTTAAGTAGGTAGATGGTATTACATGCCATAAATGTACCTAATAACTAGGGCTTGAAAGCGACATACCGACTTTATAGTCAGCCCTTTACAAACCTATCAGACGTCACTGCAGGGCGGCATGCACCGCGTCACGGGGCACCCTTGCATAAAACTTAGGCAGAGGACCTAAGCGCACCCTCCGACCCTCTCCGTTACATTGTGCACGGGGGCACCGACCGTCATAGGATGCTCTGCGTGTCGCCATGACAACGCCTCATCCCAATATTGACAGACGGGAGGCAGACGGGGCTCGACCCTCGCGATACACATGTACCTCTACACCACTGATATATTTTCACAAGAATTAATGCCCCTACAATGACGACGTGCTCATTACTGATAAGGTGTCGTTGGCGTTGTCAGATTTTGCGGCGGGGACTTTATTGCAGTCATTGTCACCGTTATTAGCAGCGAACGCGTCCAATTATGAAACTTTTGGAGGGGATTCTTTTGTGCAATTTAGTATCTAAGTATCTGTTCGTAAGCGAATAACTTTTTTAACGAATAGAAGGTATTATGTCTATAACTGGGTTTAAATAAACGTAATCATTTTGAGCATTAGAATGATCAAAAGAAGGAACGGATGGGTTTTATTAGGGAACCCATAACTTATAATGTGCTTGCCGTTGCGGCGTCCGCATCGGTTACTTCCTGATTACGCGTGTTTGGTTATTTGGTTCCATGTCGGGCCATAAAATACTATGGTTTTGATATTTTTAGAGCACTCTTAAGAAATCAATGATATAATTAATGACGTTTATCGTTTTATTAGCTTAATCTCTACCTACATCTCAAGGAAAATCACTTACTTGTTGAAAGTAGGTACTGACTGATATACACATAATGTTTTATATTCTCCAAGAAAATACATACCTAACTATTTTAATAATAAATAATGCAAGGTATGTAGGCACCTAATTCATTAGGTATATTATTATTATGTGATGAGAATACCTATGAGTGTAGGTAATGTAATTTCAGTCACTGTGAGCAACGTTTATTCCGAGAAAACATTGCACACATTTAATATTGGTTTTAATGAATGAGTCCCACCCACGCCACTCGCAAGTCTATGGTAGAACAAAACATGTATAGGGTACCTAAGTACCTATACAAAATGACGTAATGAAATCCTATAATTAACATTCCGATCTCTCACATCTTTTGCAAGAAAAACACTGATTCTCTAAAGTATTATAAAAAACACAATAAACAAGTCAGCAGCGAGGTTGTCGACCTTGCGATATTGATTTCCAAACCACTTCACAACTAGACACATAATTATTATAAAACTTATAAACTTGCGATTTATAAACATTGCATACGTAATAACGTGGTCCCATCAGCCCTTGACACGGATGCGATGCTCAAAGTCAGGTGGTCAGTAAACAACTGCGTCTGCGATGAGCGTGAGGACTCAATCCGCAAACAACTGGCTTGCATACAAACATGTCTCAGTGAAAATAAGTTGTGGGCACACGGATGTGATGAAGGCCTCTTTTAAGTTCACCTGATTGATCATACCAGATTATTGAGATGGAATCCGCGAAAGGCGATCTTAATTTATACATTTCATTACGGTAAGGATTTCGGATTTCATTCTAATTTGAGCTCTTTTGAAAAATATATTAAAGCTACAAGTTGAAAATCTTATAATGTACTTCCATCCACTTATATCTAAAATCGTTAACGATCTTAATCTCGTACCTACCTACTTATATAATTATATGCAATAAAGAAATTTGTATTTTTATTAGGCGGATTAGGTTGGATAATTTTTCATAATTATCTTATTTTTGCATGCTCCTGCAAAATATAAATACCGTACCTAGGTACTACATGTGATAATCTGAGCTAAATCCCGGTGCTGCCCGGATGCAACCGGCTGCACTGTCCAGTCCAGGCTCGTAATTCAATATGCCCCCAGAGCCCCTCCTCCCCTATTTTCTGCTTAGCACCTGCCACCTTCTACCCAGTATAAACCTCCCTCAAGTAACTCCACTGAGGGGCAATGGAATTCCCAGCAGGTAAAATTATAAATAGAACGTTTTAGAAAGAAAAGTTCAAAACTTAGGTAATAGGTATCTTTGCTTAGAAAGTTGTGACGTTTCTCTCTTACGAAGTGTTTATTGGATACCTATTGATGGATGCGTTTGTATCTAGTGTTAGGTACTGTTGTTATTTCCAACAGAAAACGTAGTAATTATTAGCAGAAAAATATTGTTTGTCACTTAATTAAATTAACGCAAAACTTACCTAATTAAGTACCTCCCTCCTATTTTTTTATTACATTAAAACTAACCCTTCCAATCGGTATTAATTAGGTTAATGACTTGCACAAATACCTACTATAACGCAAATTCATAACATTACATACTATAGCAGTCTGCTGTTGTATCGGTTCGGTAGCCCGCTTTTGTGAAAATGTCGGAAAAACTGCGCGCGTCCTAAATAACAAAAGCTCTATGTAACGCAATCTCCAGCGAATTCAGTCGAGACTTCCGTGTTGCCAGCTAAATATAAAAATAAATGAGCTAAACTAAATGCGTTCGTTGATAGAATTTAAAGAATAATAATAATGCATAATAAACGTGTCGAACTACACGTTTTTATGTCGAAGATATTAATTTTAATTAACTAGGTAGGTATTATGTTGAATGTATATTCTGATTAGGTGTTTTATATTTTATTTTATATTAAATAGGTAGGTATTATGTTGAATGTCTATTCTGATTAGGTGTTTTATATTTTATCCCACTAATATTATAAATGTGAAAGTTTGGATGGATGGATGCATGTATGGATGGATGTTAGTTACTCAATCACGCCAGAACGGCTGAACGGATATGGATGAAATTTGGCACAGAGATAGATTATAGTCTGGAATAGCACATGGGCTACTTTTTTTTTAATTATGCGTGGACGAAGTCGCGGGCGGAAGCTAGTTTTATATAAAAATATAATGTATGTGTATATGTTTAATGTAGGTTACCTTACCTACCAAATTTTTATGATTCTTTTACTTTTAGTACATAGATGTGAATATTTTTGGGCGTGGATGTGGATAAGCGCCCTAAGTTAGAAAATGTTTGGAAATTATTTTCTTTCTATACCTATATTATTATAGTTCCTTTGCTTGCCACTTCTGTAAACCTAGTAATTTGTTATGTAGGTTTTTAGGTAAAATACAATACCCACTGCAATTATTTATTTAATTTGGAAACTTGCCGATCTCCGTGTAACGGGAGCACCTCGACGACCTGTTAATTTATGTTTCAATAAATATTCTGACTCAATATTTCATGAGTAGTGTTTAGGTGCGTACGAACGTCGCGAATGTCGAAACGTCCGCCCCGGGGTCATCAAAGGCTGTTTCACACTCATTTCAATAGACACTGCTTATGTATTCAAAACTGTATATTGCGTGGTGCCAACAAAGGATGCAGTCTATATTATTTTGTTCATCCGTTATGCAGTGGCTGGGGACGACGTTTTTAGATGGAATAGTTTGGCAGTAGCATATTTTTTTTAGGCGGGCTATTAGCACCTTTTACCTATTTTATACTATGAAATAAGTTGATTTGTGTCTCTCATTCGTAATGGGTACAGCATATCATTTAGAGTATTTAAGGTAGTACTGATTATTATTATCACAATAATAATAACAAGCGAGTTAACAGTAGGTAGGTAAATACGAGACCTGACGACCAAGTAGGTAACACAAAAATTGTTCTTAACTCAATCTACCTATTATGTTAACTTATTGAAAATATCCCAAAAAAACGACCCACCTATTCAAAGAGCACATTACTCCAGATCATTAGACAAAGAGTTTTCGGATCGCGAGTGTTAATGCTTGCCCAAAAACGGTTCGGTCACGGTGAGTAAACGCTAACGGTATCGATGAGGTCGGCGGGCGTATGCAAAGCGATAGCATACGCAGGATGGTGGACTAGGAAGGACAAGGCTGTGGTGCTCCGTGGTGCTGCGACACGGCCGGACGTGTGGGGCAGCGCTAACAGTGAGCTCATCGCGACGGGCGTGCATACAAAGCATGCCAAATGATCGAATGAGCTTTGGGCTACGGATTCGTGGATAATTGTGTCATCATTGGAAGTCCGAAAACCACAGAGTAAAGACTAAAGAAAGAGGTGCCCTTATTAGAGATATGTATGAAAAAAAAACGAGGTCATTGTTTTTTCATTTTCATTGTTCTATCTACCGGTAAATAGTTGAACTACTCGCTTCGTTTTATGTCGATGTTAGTACTAGGCCGACCACTCGGCCGAGTTGCTTAGGGCCAGTCCCCTTAGTAATTGGTCCATGCCGAAAACAATGTGTAATGGATGGGGAGCCGTAGAAGGACTTTCTGGATTTAAACGAGCGCGTCAGATTAAGATAAAGGAGATAGCTTACATATTGATAAGAACCTCAAAAAATTATGAGCCCTTAATATTGGTGGGTTCGCTCAGGGGAACCAAAAAAAAAATAGACCATCTTAAAATACTCGAACTCGTCAGATTAAGATAAGGGGGATTCATTACTAGCTAAGAAGTGTCAAAATTGTCAATTTTGCTAATTTGATCGTCAGTCTATGAAATGGGAGCATCTGGAAGTTTCACTTTTTCAACCCCTCATTTTTAGGGTTCCGTACCCAAAGGGTGCCAACGGGACCCTATTACTAAGCCTACGCTGTCCGTCTGTCTGTCTGTCTGTCTGTCTGTCTGTCTGTCCGTCTGTCTGTCAGCGGGCTGTATCTAACAAACGGTAATAGCTAGAGACATGAAATTTTCACAGAATGTGTATTTCTGTTGCCGCTACAACAACAAATACTAAAAATAAAATAAAACTTAAAATTAAAGGGGGTCCCCATACAATAAACTCGATATTTTTGGCGTTTTTATTGATAACTCATAAATTAAACAATATATAAAGAGAAAACTAACATTTTAACCATGAGTGATCATTATGACATATTTTAGATAAATTGTTGACAAAAAAAAGAAATGTAAAACTACATTTTTGACCCATAAATAAGTTTTAAATTAATAGTACCAGTCAAAGTAGCGCCATCTAACATTGTTATGATATCATTGGCATTACAGTGTCATAAGTAGTATAATAATTCGAGTGCAATACTAGAGATCATCTTAGCCGTATGGTTAAGGCGTTAGTCCACGTGTATGTGGGTATTAGGTTCGAATCTTACTACGAGTTGTTTTTTTTTTTGAGTAATTCGCATTTTTTTTGTCGCCCACAGCTTAAATTAAAATAATGTTAACACTAAACTGATTTGTGCAAATACATTGTTTACGTACGTAAACATATTTGTAAATCAAGTTTCAAATGCATTCGGAGTTTCAAGCACAGAGTATTAGAACTATAGATGGCGTTGTAATAGTTTTTCACAGAATGTGTATTTATTTATTTGTGTACTTTATGTACCTATTATTGCAGGTGTGTACTAACAATTATGGGACTGAGGTGGCAAAAAAGCGTACAGCCCGCCTGATGTTGAGCAGTTTTTTTTTTATGGGAGTGAGGTGGCAAAGAGTAAATAATTGTTGCTATAACAAAGATAATATAAAATAAGAATCTCATAATATATAAAATAATAGTACCGCTACGCACCACTAGATGACGCTAGATGAGCTCCTAGATCGCGCTATGGTTTCGTTTTTCAGATCGCAATATAGTCACGACCAAAATTCGCCTGCTATTGACAAGTTTTGCGTTATCTCTAGGTTTCGATCGATTGGAAATTGTTGTATTGCTTTCATAGTGTCATATTTGATGGCAGAATACTCCCGTTGCCTCCGACTATAGTGTGCGGGGATTTTAATGTAGACTTACTGGAATCTAATGAGAATGCACCTTAAAAAAAATATTTTGACCATATTGGTTTAAATTCAAAACTTCCTCGTGTTGTTACCACAACGGGTTATACTCAAATAGATAATGTGTTTATCAATATTGACTTGAATGCTGGCACATACTGTGCACTCTTTAGTTACCTAGCCCTTTATGGATACAATTTCGAATTGAGCAATAGATTTTATCAAAACTATCCGAAAAGTCAGAATAAAATTTGTATTTCTGTTGCCGCTGTAACAACAAATACTATAAAACAGAATAAAAAAATATTTAAGTGGGGTTCCCATACAACAGACATGATTGCCGTTTTTATAGAATGGTACGGAACCCTTCGTGCGCGAGTCCGACTCGCACTTGGCCGGTTTTTTTTTTAAATATAGATCTGCGGTGGCATAAAAGCCTACGGCCAGCCTGATTTTAAGCAGTTACCGTAGCCTATAGACGCTTACAAAATCTGGCGCGCTCGAGTAATTTTTTTTTTTCAATTTATCATGTTGGAGCATGAAAAGTATCAATATCTGACACGCTTGAGTATTTTTTTATGTCATTGCTTTTTATACAAATTTTTTTTTTTCATGTAGGTATACGCTTCCCCCACCGCTGAAAGTGGAAACATCTAGAACAATGTATCCTTCCTATCATGTCATCTACCGAATCTACTAGGTTGGGACGGCGCTCGTTCAAATCCACGAATTGCACGCTGGGCTCCCGGTCCATAATGCGAATGTAAAAAATAGGTATGGTGGATTAAGAAGGAAAACTAGGCATAAGTATAATTTATTAAATGTTTGATGTACGGCATAGCTCTACGTTTAGTCATCACTCAGCTACGGATTGTATCAGCAATGGTGTGAATTAATTTAAACGCGAGAAGCTCTCGACACACATTATAGTGGACGTCATATTTACTGACTCAGAGCAAAGAGCAGAATCACGAGGCTATTAACTTAAAGGCCAATAAATTAAGGAGTATGGAAGTATACCTATATTTATATAAAGTTGGTAGGTACCTCTACATAAAAAATTGCCTCCACAGAGGTCTCCGAAGAATTACCTTAACATCGGACTCCTAAGCTCTTGTTCTGTGTAAATACACCACGGATTTGTAGGTAAGAGTTAAGAGATAAAAATTGTTGCATGTTGTTTACCTAGTGAAGTTTAAATAAATGGAATGCAGCGCCATCTAGCGTCGAATAGTAATATTAAAATGAACCACTTTTCTTTATCATTGACTAGAACCGATTAATAGATGGCGCTTTGCTCAGTTTTATATTTATTCTTTAAATTCGTAAATAGATGTCGCTAGTAACTAAGGAAGCAGAACATCCTTGAAGGAAGCTAAACAAATTATCTTGATGCACTATAATGAAATATAACCAAATAAATTAATTCACCAAGTTTTTTTTTTTAATTTTAATATTCAATTTGTTTCGAACACATTTTTTTATTTAAATACATTATCTGCTACTTGACGCTAGATGGCACTCGTTAAGTAAAAAGTCGAGTGAGCATGATCATGAAGTATAAGGGTAGGAGTTGGTTGCGGGCGGCAGACGGCAGACGGCAGGCGGCAGACGTCAATCGCATAGAATTGAGTGCCGTCGTGCCGTCGCGGCACATGTCATCGTGACAATTTTGTATGAAACTGACGGCGACAACTGCCGTCGCCGCAACTGCCGCCCGCAACCAACTCCTACCTTAAGCCCGAAGAGTGGATTAAAACAGTACATTTGTTTTAGTTATTATAATATAATTGGTTTTAGTTTGTTGGTCAATAATTGGTTGATGTTCAAGAATAATATTAGACAATGAATAACGATTTGACGAACTCGAGGACTCGGAGGGGGAGGAAAAGGAGCCGGCTTTGAACTTTGATATTCTTCTATTCACATTGATTGATAAATCTATGTCATGATTCATGATTTTACGTTTATATGTAATCAACTAGGTACCTATACGCAATATCACAAGCTTGTTTGTAAACTCCAAGCCTATCTCAATTCTCAATCCTATTACGGGGACGTTATGAAAATAAATAATCATCGGCTATTGCCATACGCGAATTAGGGGGCGTCCATAAATTACGTGAGGTGATTTTTCGACCCCGCCCTCCCCCCTGGTGAGATTTCGTGAGATTTTGCTCGACCCCCACCCTCCCCCTTTAATCTCACGTGAGATTTTCAAAATATATTCTAGAGGAGAAACATGTTTTACTTAATTTAACAAAAAAAAGTTAAAGTAAAAGATAAAGTTAAGTTTAGTTTAAAAAAAAAACTTAATTTAACCAAGTTTTCTTGCAATTTTACACTGTTTATTGCGGTAAAAAAATTACATGAGATTTGCCGAGACCCCCCCCTCTCCCCCACGTGAGATTTGGTGAGATTTTGCTCTACCCCCTCCCCCCATAAATGCCTCACGTAATTTATGGACGGGTCTGCGGTGAGGAAACAAAATATAATAAAATAGCTTGTTGACTTAAAAGCTCCATCGGCCTCATTTTGCTAGGGTCAACGACACTGTTTGATTTGTGAACCGTCTGCAGACCACGTGGGTGTTATTGTTTGAGCTAATTACTGCAGGGTTGAGGAACTTCGCACTATCGCTAATCGCACCGCGGCGCGGTCCACGTCGTCGTCACCCACGTACATGTTAGCTTATTTCAGATCAGAGATTTCTCTGAAAGCTCTCAGATTTCAAGCTTCATTGAGGCATTCTGCGGAGCTTAAACTGTACGAGCAGAAGTTTAGTGTTTTTTGGGAAGGATGATGTTGGTTGATCTTGATCAGTGAATGTTAAGATTAACCCCCAAATTTATAGAATGTTACGATGAACTTACACTGGCATTACAAATCACTTTTGTTCCTAGAAATGCTTTGTAAAACCATTACCAAGTGGCTACAAATCTCTGTGTTAATTTGTATAGACATTGTTTCTTGCAAAAATACAAGCTGGAAGCATGTTGGATGGTAGTTTGGAAAGCGAATAAAGTTTGGTGCTGAGACTAGATATTAAAATTTCGCTATGATGATCAAGTCTATTATGTATATTAATAACGATTTTAATTGGAATTCAAATCTACTGGCTTGGAAAACCGTGACCTATCCTGTAGTTGCTGTACCCTAAGCACAGAAAGGTCGGTTTAGTAGGCAGACTATATTTATCAATTATCATAAAATATTACAAAGCAAATGTTCCGTGAAAAATATGTCCTCTACAGAGCATTGTTATAATCGACGCTACAGAGTTATTAATATGAAAGTTAAAATATTTAAATCACGACAAAATTAAAATTTGTTATCTCAAAATCCTTAAAGCCTTACTCATACATATACTATTATGCTGGACGCCCGCACCGATAAGGTGGCTGCGATGCGTCAGCGATCAAACCCCTATAAACATGGCTGGCCGCATCACAAACGATTTGTTTAGAAATCGCCGTTGCATCGTAATCGTATTACCGGTGCTGCCACGGCCAAAGAAGGGTAACAATCTATTTAGTTAAGTCGAGTTTAGTTTATGTATCAGAATCAGCAACAGTATCTATTTATTCAGTACACTCGCTCTTATCTCTTTTTATTTTACAAATACAGGGGCTGACCGCATATGGAGTGGCCAGAAGTATTTGCTTAGGTGACTGTAAGCTTCAATATTGACTATGCAATGACGGCCCATCAGCTGCCGAGTAACGTTCAAGCTTCCCGTGAGAAATATTAACATATCAGCGATCTTCTACACGTTTGTTCACTCTAGCTAGAGGGAGCCGATAAGTGGACGGTGAGCTTACTAACAGCCTGTAACAATAGCTTATTGTTTTTAAATATTGTACCTGTATAAAACTGAATTGTTCCTGCACTGCACTATTGAGTCCGAATATTTAAACGCTACTCAAATCGTCTCGTCATCATCGGCTAGTTTTCGTTTGGCAAGTTTCTCGTGTCGAACTTCGCTGAGGTTTCTCTCCAACATTGAATCTACATTGTTAGGAGTTTACTCCATCGAAAGAACTGCAGAAGAAAGTAATGGATTATTAAAGGAAACTTTGTCTTTCGTAATTTCTGTTACAAATTCTTCGGTAAATTCACGGCGGTGTTCGTTACATGATTCCTTGTTTTATTTTACTTGTCGCCTATGCAATTCCAGCTTCTTTTCTCATATATACTTTGCGCCATTTGGGGGATATTTTGGTCTCAATTTCAATACAATATCATGATAAAATAATTTTTGAGCGTGTATTATGCAAATTACGGTATGAATGTCACCAACGTGGGTTGTGCAATTAGTAAATATAGAGTAGGCATAATGTCGCCGGCCGTAATGATACAATAACGTGTCGGTAATCGCTGTGGCCCGCAATGGGACGCGATAAGAGACCTTTGACTTTTCAATTAAGCTCTATTAAGCAACACAATACAATTTCCTTGCACAATAAACGCCTGGTGTGAAATTACTTACGCACTGCATGTTCATTTGTTTGTACTATTTTTATCTCGGCTTAACAGGCAGGCATGGCTGTTGACTCGTTGAATCCCCGGTTGAATGCAAATACATACAACTGACTGAACCCAACCGGTCCGCCGTTCGAAATCAACGTTAAAGTAACGCTTATACGAGAAATAGCAACACTACGCCTATAAAAGTTTTTAAAAACATTTTTTCTACGAAGTCACATGGGATCGCTTCAACCCCTATGATAGAGTCAATAACAATACTATGATTCAGAATACAATTGAACTTCTCTGGATTACAAAAAAAAACTGTGTAATGTCGTCGTGCCCCTACGTAGGTATTTCGGCTGCGCCTATTACAAACTGGTTTCGAATAGTGATGACAGGCGAACACCTCCGATTGTGCGTTTGAATGAAGGTTCAAATCCTTTATGATCTCATTAATATTAGATGGGGTTTGTGATATTATATTGGTGTCCCGTGGTAACGGTTAGTACGGCGACCAGCTGCGAACAGATGAGCGGGTGTTGGATGGAGCAGGCGCCCTCCGCGCAGCCGCCTTGCGCAGCGCACCAGTCAGTGCGCGCGCGACCCGCCACGCGCACCTCTACCGCGCGTTCAACGAAACGAATTTATATTCGAAACATTCGAATGAAACGGTCAACTGTCGATTATCAAATTGAATTGAAAAGTGACAGGCTCTGCCCAGTGTCAAGTTCAGTGTGCGTTTTGGACTCTACATTCTACATTCGATTGTTTATGTTTACTACTGTCGGCGTCTGCTCATGTGTCATTTTGCGAAATTTTGAATGTGATGAACTTTGCTGCATGCATGAATAACACAATTGGATTGTCCATTTACTGTAATTGGTTGGTTATGTAGGTTTTGTTAACTTTGTATGATTTATTTAAGGCTTTCTCATATTACAATTCTTCCCTCCAAAGAAGTCCTAAGCGCTACAGCAATCTCGTGAAAATAATTTGCATGAAGTAAAACTCATCTTCTACGTAGGTAGTTGTTTGACAAGTTGTTTAATCTCGGAAGTTAATTAATTTTCGTATTCGTAAAAACGATTAAATAATCTGAGACGCAGGTACAAGGAAAGCATGTTCATGTCGCGATGTTCTAATACATTTAAATGGTGCCTACAATCATCTAGGAAGCCACTGCCTACCATGCGCTGTCGCCTCTGTCAGCAGGAGACACAGAGCGCGCTGCTATTCGAGAACATAATAAAGTATTGATCGCGGTTGCTAGGAGCCAGCCGATGGCAACAATAAACCTGGTTTATAATCCCCAAAAGCCTGCAACTCTCACCGGTCCGGTCGGTACTGCACGCTGTAGTCTCTCGGGAGGGTTTGCGAGTCCCCGGCCTCGAGGCCAACATGCCGCAATGACTTGGAACGGTGAAAAGTTTTTGCATTTATATGATACTTTGTTTGATGTTGATTGACCGTAAAAAAGAAAGTCTACTACATTTAGCTTTATATTATGTTGTTAGTACCAGGTTCATATTATGTTGTTAGGTGAAAAAAGAGATATATTTACTAAATAACTAATTTTATAGTATACTCTGTAGCAGAAAAAACTGATGAACCGACGTAGCGTAGTTCGTAGTATTGGTTGGTTATGTGTTTGGATTCCTTTATTGTTTGTTATATGTGTAATAAAACATATGTAATTTACGTACTATTTTGAAAGAGTGGGTTTAGAGTCGTCATACAAATGTTCAATATTTATTCAAGTTTCTCAAGTCAACTATAATTGCATAATTATGAGCAAAACTTGCATTTACGTACGAAATTGAAAAGTGTTCAAGTTTACCCAAAATTAAATATTAGCTACATAGAATTACATAATTCGTTAAGTAAATGTAAATGATCAGTATCTCTTCGCTCTAAAAATATTTTTCTATTCTGCAATAATTATAATGCGTGGTCTAATATCAAAGAATCTAAATACATACGCACAGAGCTATGAATTTAGTAGAGATTCAGATTGCATAAGATTGCTCTACCTTTTAATTCAAACACATCATTTAGAACCTTTATGTTCTTTTCTACCACCGAGTGATTTATTTAATGATACATGTAGAGCATTTCCTATTGCTATCAGGCCCGTGCGCAGGTACTCCAGTGAAATAGTTGGTTATTTTCGTTCATTGACCGTGGTTAACTTATGTTTTTGTAGTGGGCAACTTCGGAGTGGGGCTGAAATTGTAGCACGTTCCTACTACGTCCGCTACGCACCGTTAAATAACCACTTTTTCTAATAAATACACGTATTATTTACTCTACTAAATAGTTATCCGAGCGTACAAGTATTTAATTGTACCCGAAAGATTAAACGAGGCATGTAGTGGGCATTTACAGTGGCCAATTTAATGAAATAAGAATTACAATTAAATAAATTAGTGTTAGTACGACAGAAAAGTACAATGTAAATTAATTAATTAACGTGTTTCAGCAACAAATTGAAATAAGAATTCTTGCAATTAGTATCAGTTACAACCAAAAATAACATAATTTTTGTTAATAATTACTTCAATGTGCCTCAATTAAAATATGGAATATAGTTTCTGAACTCGTCACCATAAATAGTTGTAGGTAAAAATAATTATTTGTTACGGTATTTATGATACATAATGTTTTTTAAAGTTTTGCACTTTTTTAAAGTAAATGGATACAATAATTTAAGCATACAGTATGAATGCGGTTACATAAATCATTAACTCTATCAGCAAACGTAAAATGCTATTTGTAAACTTTTTTTTCCAAGATTAAAATGCATTCGAGTGGTCACGAAGTCGCATCTGTTATCATCAAGCCGCTATAACAATTTTGAAGTACTTACAAAAGAATTGCGTTTTCAAAGCACGACTCTCTGCCGTTGACCCTTTATTCACTTACCACGAGTTTTTAATGGACAAATACTGTACATAGTTTTCTTATCAATTTTATATAGTCGTTTGAACAGTTTTTTACGTGGTAATAACAATTCAGGCTCTGAATTTCAGAAATAAACACTTTATAATTTAAACTAGTGGGTAAAGTACAATGTAGTTACTGTGGGCCGTTGAACCTTGTTCTAAACATACCAGCAGGGACAAGGCTGGATTAAACGACAATAATGGCCGAATGACGATCAATTAATTTGAACGAGTGTAATTGAATTTCAGATGTTGGTAACATGAGGGCTCTAGTCTGAAAGATTTTAAACGAAGAGATGCCAGTTTAGTGTGTGATATTATTAGAAAATTAAATTTATTTACAGGAAATTAATATTCTCTAAAGAAGAAATATGTAAACGCTACAAATGGAACGATGATAGGCTAAATAACGCCAAAAAATGTAATGAGAATAATATAATGTACTGAACATAGATCGCGGGAGAACTACAAAATCATATTGCTTAGAGGAGAGTTAGATTAGATTAAAACTAGAAGGTGGCATATTTGTTAAACAATTTTACTACAATTACAAACATATCTTTATAATATCCTACTTCCTATCCTACTAATATTATAAATGCGAAAGTAACTGTGTGTGTGTGTGTGTGTGAATGTTTGTTCCCACGTATCTCCATAATTACGGCACTGATTTTAATGAAATTTAAAACTCTGGAAGGAGACATAGGCTAATCATACCTATAAATTTCAACCCCTAAGATGGTTAAATAGGGGATGAAAGTTTGTATGTAGGTTCGTCATTTTTGAAGTTAGAATTATGAAAATTTGTGTAAAGGTGTCTTTTAAAAAATAAAAATTAGTAATTTCAGCGTTTTTGAAAATTCAACCCCTAAGGGGGTAAAATAGGGGATGAAAGTTTTGAATGTTATTTTGCATGGATGTTTGTCAGTTTTGAAGTTAGAATTGTGAAAATTGGTGTTTAGGTTTCTTTTTATATATGTAAAAAAATAATTTCAGGGTTTTTGAAAATTCATCCCCTAAGGGGGTTAAATAAGGGATGAAAGTTTGTATGCAAGTTCGTCATTTTTCAAGTTAGAATTATGAAAATTTGTAATTAGGTGTCTTTAAAAAAATTAAAAATGTTAAGATCAGGGTTTTTGAAAATTCAACCCCTAAGGGGTTTAAATGGGGGATGAAAGTAAGTCATTTTTGATAGTTAATAATTGTTTTGGTTTCTTTAAATAAAAATAATAATAATTACAGGGTGTATGAAAATTCAACCCCAAAGGTGGTAGAATAGGGGATGAAAAGTTTGTATGGGAGTTCGTCATTTTTGAAGTTAGAATTAAGTATGAAAATTGGTGTTTAGATGTCTTCTTAAAAATACAAGTCGGTTTTGGGATACGTGATATACACCGTGTTTATGTTCATTTGCTTTAACTTCGACATAGTGCTTGGAACATTACCATAAATGGGATGAGGGATGCGGGATTCGGGATACGGGATCCGGCAAACGCAATCCGGGATCCGGGAAACGAGATCCTAGATACGATATCCGGGATCCGGGATCAGAGATACGGGATCCGGGAAACGAGATCCAGGAAACGGGATCTGGGATATGGGATCGAGTCCGTTTTTTTGCAATTTAAATTTTGCGCCGACGAAGTCGCGGGCAAAAGCTAAATAAGTGTATGTGTCTGTATGTGTGAATGTTTGTTGCCACGTCGGTATCTCCATAACTACTAAACTGATTATAATGTGTAACGCAGATAGTGTAGGCTCTGGAATAAGACAGACTAATCATAAACATCAATTTCCACGCGGGCGAAGCCGCGGGCACAGCTAGTTAATACATATAAGTGTAAAGTGAACGTGACGCCGAAATAATTCAAAGGTAACGGCTCAGCCGGCACTGATACGATTCTGTAATAACGCGCTGGACCCGTTCTGCCAGATCTACGACCAGTCTCCGACCATACGTCCGGACTGCGAAAGGATGTAGGCTGTATTCTGTGCTGAATAACGATACACAAACCCACACTTAACCTATGGTTATTACGCACATCAAACGCGATTTATATTACCCAAATTACATAAAATATGGCCGGATAAATGGCATATTATATGTAATTTCCCAGCCTAATGCTGTATCCATAGAGGCAGATTTTAATCTCTAGTAAGCTTGTTGCGTTTATGACTCTACATCCAATCAGCTGCGGTGGCTTTTCAAAATGAATAAATATTTTAACCGAACCCATGATACTAAGTGTAAAAATTCAATAAGTAGATACGCATGTAGGTAGATGGATTGTTTGGTTTCATTGCGCTGTTGACCCACATAACAGTCGTGCCACTTAAAACTGTGGTCTGCTCATTAAACAACGGTGACGTGTTTTCGATTAACTTTTGAGGCGTTTACTTACCACACCCAATTAGAGAAAACTTCATAGAATAATATTCTTTCTAGCGCCGAATGGTCCGACTAACAAAATCTTATCAAAAATATTAGTTACCAGTCAATTTGTAGCACGAAACAAATTGTTTAAAAACAAAATAGCCTTACGCTTGTTTGTTCAGCTGCAGATGCCGACTGTAGTAAAATTATTCAGTTATTTCCTTTTAGATTCTACAATGAGAGTGTGTGACATAATGTCCTTCTAAGGCCATTTAACCAACGGATGTGTTTGTGACATTGTGATGAAGGCAGGAGTATTCTTCGGAGTCGTAGTGTAGTGATGGTGCCGGTCAGCGATGCCGGACTGGCGGTACAACGTGCTCTCGACCAACGAGGCGTTCATAGACACCGAGGAGGTGGCGATACGGGACCCACTCGCTGCCAGCTACCCGAGGCGCGCCGATCGCAGCAGACCACTCCACACTTGCCCGTACACCACTATTTTCCTCGGAGCTCGATCACACCATGCTCCCTACCGACTGCCAACCCTACAGAGCGATTCGATCGATCCTTATGCTGATGTATACTCCGTTGACCGGTCTTCAAACCTCACCGATACCTCCAGTTTCGCCCGCTACGAGGATTGCCGCCCACAACTCGATGAGGAATTGCCAGACGGCGACGACCAAACATACCCCAGTGAAAAAATATCCGATAACGTGACATTACAAGTTCATAAAGTGCCATACACTTCGAGCGTATTTTACATTTCGGCGAAAACGGAAAGTGCGCGGAAAGACGTTGTACAAAACAATGACGTTTTTATGGTGGAGGGATCGGATTCGGACGCTCTGTCGTCATGTACCTGTGACAGTTTTGAACGGTGTGAGTTTGATTGTAAAGATTTCGAGCCGTTCTCGGACACGTGTTGTTGCGATCCTCTGAGTGACGGTGTCTGTAGCCGCAGCCCGAAAGATGTGGATTCCCCGGAACATTTCTGTGACCGCGTGGTGGAAGAAGACGGTGCATCGAATCGGAGTGACATGGACGGTCTCGATTTGACGCTGTTCGAACCGGCGCAAGTGGAATCTGCGGAGTGCGGAGGCGAGTCTACCGAGAACAATGCGGCATCCGCCACGGCCGCTTTGTGCGGGATATTGTATGCGCTGCCGGACAACAACACGGGTAAGTGACGTGCAGAATAATTTATTCGCAGTAGCGGGCATCCCGGAACCGCTGTGATAACGCTCTATTACAGTGATTAGGAGCACGGTGCGCGTGGCCACGTTGTACCGTGTGGTCTGCCCCGATCCGACTCGTATCCGATACGAGCAACGGTGCGCAGGAAATTACTATCGCGTCAATCACTACTAGCATTGTCGTACGCGCTATAGGAGAGCAAACATAATAGATCGTAACTTATCATAACACACGCGGTGTTTCCTACATACCTGGCATTGCAAGTTGCAACGCTCTTGATCTTGATCTAAATGTACGTGAGACATTTTGCAGCCGTGTATTTGATATCTACTATGATAAAAGTTACTTTCTTAAACATAGGTAATAGCTATTTACTAACACCTTGATAAGTTTTAGTTAATGATGATCTGCTGCTGACTGATGTCATGTCATCCCTGTCCGTTATATTTACTATAATTTTGTATATTCTATACGTGAGTGACCAAAATAAGATTATGATAGCGTGCCTTTCGAACCATTTATATCTTATCCTTGCAGTAAGAACAAAAAATATAATAGAGCTACTTGAAAAGTCATTTGCGGATCCGCGAACAGGTTAACTGCGACAAAAAAATCAAAACTGTTAACAGTGTCTGAATTGCGGAAGCGGCCGACGCTTTTATATTGAAGTAGCGCTACCTACAAATTGCGTACCGTTACTGGCATGTTTCTAATTACCAGTAGAGATAGAGGGCGATTGTGGCCTCATGCAAATCCGATGGATACCGGAGCAGATAAGCGAAGATACAATTAGATAACTGCACGTATGTGCCTTTCTTTTACATAGAACCTGATACATAACAATGATGCAAAAAGCTCTTTGTTAAAAAATACGAATTTGGGGGTTATTTATTTATTAGTAGATTCTTCCTAGCAAAATCTTTTATGAAATGAAGTTAGGTAGGTAGGTATGACTTCCACGATTTTTCTTTTTTTCCTACACAAATTGGGCACACTAATTTTACTGCACTTTACGAGAAAATATGAAGATAAGTTCGAATTTTCAGATTATGTTCTAAACGCAACTCTATACCTAGGTAACATGTTATGAGAAATGTACAGTTTACATTTTTTAAAGCGTGTAATTGTAAGCGTACGCCGCTCAGACTGCGTGTAATTATTTCCGTGTGAACAAAAATCCATAACGCCGTCGTCGTTAAGTTAAAACAACACGTACCAGAATCACTTTTTAATAGCGGCCAATAAGGCAGGTAGAACAACAGACATGGTTTTACTTTTATTCGATTTACGATGTTGAAATGCTTAAATCCTTGCTCTACATGATTTTAACGTCTACTTTTTTAATGTAGTCTATAAAACTCTATCATCAATCATATCAGAGAAATAAGCTTGCAAAAACAGTCGCCATCATGACTTGATAAGAAAACATGTTTAAGAATGAATTTGTTTCATAGTTGAATAAATATCTACACACTTTTATTCACAAACTTTTTCATTCTCAAGTTTCAAGGTTATCAGATAAGCTTATCGTGTCGTAGTTTTGTGAATTGTACGAATACGGAATTATATTTTCGTGACATTGCTATAAACTTGGAAACGTTTAACAAGCGTGTACGTTTGTTCATTGTTAAAAAGACTTGCAAGTCTTTAGACGTGGACTATCATATAAACATGTACTTTAGTGTATTCATGGGAAAGTAGGGGGTCGTTGCTGTTTATATTTTACGATGTTTTGTCGCGGTTCGCATACGGATCTTGCGTTTGTAGACTAAAATAACATAGGGGTCTCAGTAAACCAACATGCGATTTTACTGTGTATTTAAAGCTCAGTTAAGCTTATTGTTTAGTCTACCAAAAAGCAGTCATTACAAACTTTGTAAAAAGAAGGTACTCTATAACATATTTAAACGTCTGCAATCCGATAATCATGTTTTATAAGTAACGATCACTATTTGATAATTTCAATCAAGCGGCAGTGCAATATTAGAGTATTTAATAGCGTAATACTAACTTCGTCATAATATAATTTCACGTTTACAGTTGTTCAATAATACGCGTTGGGCACCGTGAGAGCGATCACCTCTGCGTCACCGGACCCCGATTCCCAAAACAAGGAAACTAATGTGATTTACGCAGCATTGTACCGCGAATATCGGCAAAGGCTCTGACCTTAGTGGTCCTTACTTTGTGAGATTGTGTTGTGCATTGACTCAACCTTCGATATATTTACCGCCTGTTAACTTCAAATTTTAAAGTTGCCTATGGATCGCGGATTTGAATTATATATTTTATCTTAATATCCCGCGAGCTTAAGTAAGCTTAAGTAGACTCGCGATATCACTTCATCTTCAGCCGAGAAAAAGTTTAATTAAAACATTATGTATTTTGGAATGCACCTTGTATTCTAAAGTTGAACTTTGGGATTTTTATTTAAATGTTTATGCTCATAACGGTTGCAAGAAAAGTGAAATAAATATAGTCATTATAATAACAACAGTTCATAAATATGTATGTCAACCACTACGAAAGCCATAAATGGCAATAACTATTTCCTATCCATTACTCGCGGCTCATCAAGTCATCGCCGAGCGCGTTACGATATCTACAAGACGTGTTACCATCCAATCAGAGCATCACTCTTCACATCACATGCTATTTTGGATATGATTATAAAAAGGGATGCTTGCAATATACAAGCTACTAAATCAGAATTATTACATTCCCATATCTCCTGTAAGCTAAAATATTAGTACATCTGTTCGAATTATGATTATTATCAGCTATAAATCGACCCTGCAATAAGATGGGGACGATTAAATTCAATAACAAGCTTCAATACCAGCATTTAATCCCGGAAAGTTATAACCTACTTGAGCTTTTTCAAGTTTCTCAAATGGAATCTCGGCTCTATAGCATCAATAATCTCGCTAGACTTGATCACGGGGCTAGGTGCATCCTTGTCCAGTTGAGGCAATCGTCTGCTTATACTTTCTAATGAGTTTGTCCTTCCTGTTACTGCCTCCTTGAAGGAAGCCACTTGCGTATGCTTAGCACTTTACATGCAATAGCGCCGTGAAGCAAGCGCAGGATTCGTAATTTCACCCCGCTGTTTTCATTAAATACAAGTTTTGCAACGAATACACAAGAGGATGTTGAAAGATTTTGTTATATTATTTATTCATTTAAAATGTTGGTCAATATGCAAATATTTCTAGAATGCAATATGCATGCTAAACATTTGCGCTAACAATTAACAGTTTTTCTTAATTCTCTCGTCTGAAATGCAGATAGCCAAGAATGTTGCACACCTGTTTCTTAATCTACTTATAAAAATTCACGGCCACAATACAGAAAATTTAGGTATTAAGTGGCAAGTACATATTTTGTGGTGTTAACATTTTGTGACTACAATATGAATTCTATAGTGACAACTGATTTATTAATACTATGTAGATGATAATAATATTGTGTAGGTGTTCATTTGGTTAAGTAACTTTGGTGATTGATTCCACTGATCCCGCCGAGAGTGTATGTAATGTTCTGATGTCATTGACATTCGGAGAGCATTATTAGTCATGCCTCGTCTCACAGTCTTAATTCAGTGTAGCAAACTTGACGTGAAAGACTTTTATTAGTCAGTATGAATTGGCATCTCAATCGAAAGTCTATCAAATCTAACGTCTGAAAGTTACAACTTCGTAGATCGTAAACGTTTAACGGTTAACATTTATTGGTTATTTTCTTTAGCATACTGTTCATGTTTAGTCCGCTATGTTACAGTGTTTGCCATTTTGAAGATCGCTGGTTGTTCGATTGCTAATATTTATCTTAATTCTCAAAAACCTTTATTTTGCACCAAGATTACTTGAATATATTTTTGTATTTTTTATAAAATACTCAATTAATCATTCAACGCTACCGCAAATGTTATATAGAAATAACCTTTGTCTAAATTCCAGTTTTAAAGGTTTAAATCAACTAAATTCACTCACTGTGCAATTAGATTAAGCTCCCCTGATGGCCCCTAATGGTTTCATGTAATAGAAAAGAATAACAGAACGGTCACCTACTACCGTAGTTGCAATTTCTCGTAATAACTAGCAATCTCAGTGGGAACCTCGCATACAATACGGATACAGAATTGAGTTTACGGTATCTAATTATGATATAATGATTATGTGCGGTTGTGTATTTTAGAGTAACCCGGTGTATACAGTTATATGAGGTCGTTCAAGTTTGGTCGCGGCAAATTATATCTTTGTAATGTAAGCCATTTTTTATTGAATTTCTTTGGTGAGTGATAAAAATCACAACTTCGTGGTCTCAATATTTAGAATATGATTTAAAGTTGCAATACTTAACGGTGGGTAAAATGAAGTTCATTGCTGTTATTCAAACGGTACCGACACTTTTTTGGGATCTCAATAGGAGAGTTGCGAAAGACGGTAAGAATAGTATGAAATACAAAATTAAACTATTATTTCTGCAATATAATTATTGTTGTCACTATCCCTGACATTCACAATGAAGCCATTAGGGGGAAATAAAAATAAAAACTGAACAATATAGAAACGCGAATCATGACTTGGGGAGAATAATTTAAAGTGCTAACAAATTTTCTCTAAGGCTTTGCTTAGTTCAGTAGTCTGAAGCTGTAAATCTCTTGAATCTGTGAACATCTGTTTCGTTCGTTTGCGACCTAATTAAAAATTCGTGACCCGAACGAAGCGGATTATTTGCTTTTGAATCGGGTTTGTAATATCAGCCCAGTCTTATTTATTGTTTTCGTGTAGAAACTTATAAGTTTATCAGTACCTTATGTACCGTTGCTTATGGAGGTGTGAGTTGCCCGAGATATGACTCAGACAGGCTAGTTCAGTTTGTTCAGATAAGCTGTCAATGCGTTCAAGGTGAGGGCGTTAGTTGGTTTGTTTGTCGATGTTGAACGCGGAGTAGTAGCTCGGGCTAGGTTTATAGATAGTCTTGACACCGTTTAAAACTACATGATTATAAGCTTACTGCTCTATTTGGCTAATGGTAGGCACAATTAGAACTGGGAGTGGTAGACTAGCTACACTCCTTACTATATTTTTTACAAATAACGTTTTTTTTTTAATAAATGCCTACAAAACTAATAAATATAAGCACCACGATGTTAGGTACACATTTAAATAGTTCAATATGTAATGGTAGACTAGCTACACTACTTAGTATATTTTTTTGTAATAAAGTTTTATAAATAAATGTCTACAAAACTAATAAATATAAGCACCACGATGTTAGGTGGACATTGAAATACTTCAATATGTCAGTAAAAAGCTTACATTTCTATCAACCATTACCATCGCAATAAACTATTTCCTCTAGTCAATTTTTACGAGCTGTTCGGAAGAGTAGCTGGTACATTAGGTACTTTATGATTTTCGTCCCGACAATACATTCTAACCACTTGCTTCTTTATTTGTTTAGGAATGTTTTACGACAAGTATTCTATTAAAAGACAAATAAAAATGAGGGATTGTCTTCTTATAAAAAGTCGAGTTACTGGCCGTCTGGAGGCAACTTGAATATCGATTTGGAATACCGGTATTTTAAATTCACTTCGATTGCATATACACATCTATCGATTTTTTATGCACCGTCAGGGCATTGTCTCTATTGTGTGCTGTGACGTGACGTCCGATTGTGAAACGTGAATAATTTGAGGCACGATTGAGACTAATTTGAACAATTTTTCATTTCTTAGCAATCAAGCGACCTTCGTATATGTGCATGGTATTGTGTAATTATAGTTCTATAGTAATTTAGGTGTTGTCTGTTAACTCTTCTTTTTTGAATGAGCACATTGAATTTGGGGTTTTGGGACAATTGATCTTCTGTCTATCTTAGTACTTCGCAGGCTTTCTTTACAATATACACACACGATTTTATATTTTACTTTATTACAATCGTTTCGTTATTACATCATAACTAAGGTGTTTAGTATTAGTTAATGCTGAATCAAATGTGCCTGTCAGTGTGATCTAATCTCAGTTCATGAATCATTCAGTATGCCTACTTGTTCTCATACATAGCACATATTGCAACAACATTCGCACGTACCTATAATCCTTTCATGGCCGTTGAGAGGCTTTCGGCCGCATCAATGTTGACTACATTCTGTTCTCACACTTGTATCGAAGATTAACAAAGTATTTATAATAATTATATTTAACAACTTGTAATCTTTTTGTTTATTTTTATAGTCAGAGCTCAATTAAGTAAGCTATTAATATTATTTTCTATTTATGAATCTGTTAAACTGTTTCTATGTAATTTCATGACTGGATTGTCTTCATCAGCAATAACCTATCCTTCTCAATTATATTTTTGTGCGAAGTGACATACTGTCCTAACTCCGTTAAATTTTGGGGATTACAATGACGGTTCCCTTTGATATACTAATTCTACTCCATGGCTAATTGATTCACAATGAAAATAAATTATTATAAATCTAGATTAATTTTGGAAGATCGTAACATGAAATTAGTACTTAATTTAATGACACCGAATTGAGTTTCTATTAGAAAACAACATTTAATGAGTCAATATACTGAGATTTCGAATATTTAGAACGTGTTTTTGCCAATAAAGCTTCGATGAGGAGGTGCTATTACAGCTTCTTGTTTTAATTTTTTGTTACAACTTCAATATTTTTAGAAGGTGACGTAATTGCAAATTTCCCGATGAACCCAAATATATTTGGTATTTAAAACTGTGTAGGGAATTGATCAAGTAAACGTAACTGTTATTTCTACTCATGTTTCTACTAGAGACAATTACAGATAAGCCTAAACAAAATAAATATCAGGCGATAATCATGGGAATGGAACGTAGGTAGTCCCCAAGTGTATCGCATCCAATTTCCATATCGTTTGGAACCGGAATGCGTATAGTAACTAATTTCAGAGTACCGATATAGTCGTTCTGCCAGGTTTATGGTATTTTGGTACATACTGAGATAAATAAGATTTATTCTCAATGCATAAATATAGAGCTGACTGACTGATTTAAGCACCGGCTGGCATTACAGCGAACGGTATAGCTGTAACTGTTAAATGTATTAACAGCTTTTAACTATTTCAGCTATATTGTGGACAATTAGTCAACATGTTTCAGTATTTTTGTGTATTATTGCTGTAACTAAGTCAGGTAATTGATTTATCAGTAATGCATATTCCAAAATAGGTAATGTGCTTTAAGTGCGATATCGCACGAGGCAACCATGGTTGCGCCATCAGCGGGTGATTCGATAGCCGACACCGAATTGGTTGCGCTACCAAGCGGACACCAGGTGCGATACCCTCCATACAGCTCTATACATTTTGTTTGTGGAGCGACTGGTTGCGCTACCACTGTTGTCCTCTTGTGATAAAGCACTAATTGTGTCACTGTGTATCTGCCTTCGGTGAATCTCAGTCAGTTTTTCCATGGCGCTCAAACAGATGATGTCATATAGATTTGTTTTATAACGATAGTGCACTCTCATGTCGTATCGCGAATTCGTCAAATAGTTTTTAAAATGTCATCGCTTGGCACCTGGTGTTGACCGCACGCGCTGTGGTCGCGACTCGCGGCCAGCGCGGGCGCACCTGTACGCCGGCCACTCGCCCGACTGGTCCAGTTTCCCCGTCCACTGTACGATGACGTCACTCAACATCTACTTGTCGATTAAAGCTTCATAGTGATAGTTTTCATTTTAAAAGTCAGGGCCAAACTAAACAAGGCGAGCACTTGTTTATTTCTGTCGCTGTTAACTGTCACAACTCCAGCTTCTTAAATTTCTTACGATTTTACAAGTTTATCAGACAATTTGATCATATCACCCGACCGTTTCATGTTTTCTTTTGTCGTTTCACATCAAACATTTTGAGGTCGCGTGTAACTTTACCCGACTTGCGGGCGTCATACAGTGTATGACATACACATTTCGGTACGTGCTCTTCATTCAGGAACCAGTTTATGTCTAACCATTTATTTTATTCAAACATATGTATGAGCTACACCAAACGACGACATCTGAATTATAAAATTGTAAATTCATTCATTTGAATTATTTTTACGGTGCGTTGCTTAAATGTCGGAATTTTGTCTCACGAAAGTTAACGTTGAAATATGTACGGCGTTCAAAGTACTAAGACTGGATTTAATTTACATAATACCGATATTAATTATACGCTTAGTCTTACAAATGTCATTTTCACGCACATTACGTTAGAATAACCATGTTGAATTTAAGCTAAGATTATTTGATGCTGGTTAATAAAAACAGTAACGGCGGCACCGAATCGGGTAAAGTAAATAATCCGGATATTTTAAAGCGACATGACATGAACGTGCCGCGACTAAACAGCTGAACGAGTAGTTAAAAATAGTCGGTGTGTTTATAATAATAGCGTCTCGAATGATCAATGGTTTTTAAATGGTTATTAAAGTCAGTGCACATCTGCAACCCCTCGCTGGAACCGACAAAAGTGTTATTCATGCATTGAATGGTAAGTCAGGCTTCGTGACTGGTGAGAACTATACCGTACGACCCGTACGTTTCAATTTATAAGGCTCACCGTTCGAGCGCTCGCGTGTGCGGCACATAGCGTTTTGTATAGTTTATTCATTTAATTGATTTCTTTTCATTATGAATGGATGTGTTCAGCGTAGCGGAAGAAGTGACCCCTTTACATCTTTGTTCTATGCCCCATTCATCAGCTCATTCTTTGAGTATTTCTTTAGATAAGTTAACGGCTTATTGACTTTAAGGTACTCTATTAACATCACCGATATCAGAGTGAATCATAATGTGATGAATGAACGTTTACATATTTATGAATTTCTTAAAATCATTTCATATAATGCAAAGGAAGTGCGAGTATTAGTTCTTGGAAGCTTGCATGAGCGTCGCATGCGCACACATGCGTTTCCGGCGGCAGACGACTGATCTACTACTACTATCTATAGAGAAAGTTGTCAAGCCTATCGTGACAATGCTCTTGCATAATGTCACTACGGAAACATTTTTTGGTAAGAAGCTATAGGAAAAGAGATTTTGGAATGTATTGATAATCTACTTGTAATGATGATTGAAAATTAAAAACAACCGATGAAAAGGGAAGAAGCTCTGCTTAGGTGGCTAATCACCCTCAAAAAACCCACCCACTGGTGAGTTCCATCTTTTAAAGATTTTGAGTGGTATATTCGCTAACTGGACAGAAACCTTAGTGTACATGAGCGTGGGTGAGGAAACTTCTTCAAAAATTCTTAGGGGTCAAATCAACCCAGATAAAAGAGGAGCGTGGGTGAGAAGACTACTTCAAAGATGGTTGGTGGTCAAATCAACCCGAACTGGGTGGTGCAGTATTACACAAAATATTACATAGTTTGTGCTTGTATACAAAATTGCAGAGCACAATGTTTCAAGTTATTGGTTCTGAAATAGTGGACTATTGCCACTTGTCGACAGAGCAGGGGTGCTAAAAACGCCACTAAGCAATTATGCAAATGCAATAAATTTATCTGATCAAGTAGAATCCTTTGCAATTTCGCAAAATTTCCGTAAAATGTTCACGTAAAATATGTTAATATTTTAGCGGAATTGTGGCGTTTTAAGCCCCCCAGACAGCTCATGATAATCAGCGTCACAATGGAAGCACTTATGTAACGCGAACCACATTCTAATGCACATTTCTGAGGGACACTAAAGAATTCATAGCACCAGGGTCGTATAACAAGGCGAGGGAACAGACCTAATACGTATTCAGAAATACTTAAATACGAAGTAACTTAAGTGCTCAATTAGTTTATTGGCTTTTTGCGTGATATGTGGTTTGTATTATAGGGTAATACATTTTATTTATTCAAACTAAGGTCTGTCTGTTTGTCTGTTAATACCATTAAACTGCGTCGTGTACGTGTGAATTGTTATGGATCGGCTATATTTATACACACGTCTTTTTTATAATACGCGATCATGGCGCCAAGGGGGATGACTGACCTGTCGTATTTACTTACAACCGAATTTTATCGAACAATAGATAATTCTGCTTTGATCGTTCGTTAGGTTAATAAACACTATGATGCACAGCAACCTTTTTTATTACTATTTCGTTGACAGCAAACTATCGACAAATATAATATGTCATGCGTGCCACCAGCTTAGCCATGATTTGCTCTTATCCGTTTACTAATTGACACACAACCCTTCGAAATAAACAGACCCAACAACTTTTCAATGTGTAGTACTTTATTATAGCGTGTTATTTATTATACACGAGAGGGCAATTGGCATTAAGGTCATAGGGTTTCCGCCGCAAACTAATACGTCAGTTATCCAACTGCATATCGGTTGCGTCAACCGTGCGTTGTGGGAACCGTTGCTTACGCTTGTAATTATCACGGTATTGTCTATCCATTTCTGGGTAATAAGAGCACATACGCGGCCTATATACAGTTTATAGCAATTAGTGTGTATTATAACTCTACATTGTGGTAATAACCAGCGATTTTATAACGCTTTGTACCAAACTATATTTTTCTTTGCTTACGATTGTGACTTCATAGAGCAGTCGGTTTGTGTAGCTGTATTATCAGTTACCTAAGGCCTGTCAGCCCCTGTCTTACGTCTTTTTTACACGACTGCCCAAAAAAAAAAGAGTGTATATGTGTTTAGGGTTCATGTATGTATGTATGTTTGTATGTTTGTATGTTTGTATGTTTGTATGTTTGTATGTTTGTATGTGAGATTCTTTATTCCACCATAACTTATAAATGCCTGAACGGATTTCGATGTATGGGGTATCGTTAGAATCCTTACATCATTCCGGGTAACACTGGGTATATTATTTTTGAAAAAAAAAACAATATGGCGGCATTATGGCTCAACTTTAATATGTGAAAAAAAAATTTTTTTCTTGCATTATTACAATATGGGTATCAAATTGAAGGCCTTGATGAGCACAGTCCAAAACTGTAGAATTTATAGGCATAATTTAACATAGGTAGGGTGTACATGCAAAACAAATATATCATTTTTGGCTGCTGTCACTAAAATGCATAAAATAAAAATAAATAATTTAAAAAATTAAAAACACGACTGCCCTGCCAAAAAACGAACTAAAAAGTATAAAACAAGTGCAGTGTCATTGCAGTCGGGGGCCCTGTTAGATTAAATATGTTCCACAGAACGGTCCCCCGACTGCAATGACACTGCACTTGTTTTATACTTTTTAGTTAGTTTTTTGGCAGGGCAGTCGTGTTTTTAATTTTTTAAATTATTTATTTTTTTATTATCTTTAAGTACTGGTAAGTAGTCGTAGAACTACTTGCTGAATAAATTTAAAAGTTTAATAACGCCTTACATTGTATTTACCTATCTTGCAAGTGGTGAAATAGCTGGTTTAATAATTAATCTGAGCTACTTTCTCTCGCTGTGTGAAGGGCTCAAAGGCCTGTTTCGCGCGGGATATCGGTATGTCACGCCTACGCACTTCAGAACTGTGACTACAGTGTCATGCAGCATAAATTAAGCGCTGTACTAGTTTTAATTAATGCTCCTATCTGTGAAATTCCTGTCATGGATCGTATGATAAAAATAAGACCTTTCGTGGGTGTTAGTTAGCGCTGTCTTGAGCTTATTGCTTATTTAAATATATACCTTTCAAGTAATTCATTCATAGATTGGATTACACATTATTAATGAAATTTAGATATGAATTAGGTATAATGATAAAGGTTTTTAGGTGATCAACTTGTAAAATCTAAAGCTACATTACCCTAAGAACTAAAAGAGGTTCGTTTATTTAAGTTTGTTCATATTAGAACGTTCACCTTCTTTATTATTCCCGAAACACTCCAAACGTAACATGAAACACTTTGTAATTGAATTCAAAGCACGTTAAAACACCGTGAAGTGGCTCTCTCACGTCGCTAATGCCTCTGTAAGCGCCCATGTGCCTACATAATGCAATCGTATGTCAAAATGCTCACATTATATTGTACGAAGATTAACGCCCACGCGACAATCTGGCTGACGGGAAGCTTATATTGCCCTCAATGTACGACCATGATAGAAACACAAAGGAGAATTTCATACGAGGCGTATCACTTCTTAGAACATAAGAATGGAATATGATATGAAGAAAATATCCTCTGACGTCATAAAGTGAAAGACTGCATATGAATTAGATTTTAAAATACGAGCATCGTGTAGAAGAGGTAACTGAGGTTCAATTAACACGTGTTTGTTTCATCTGGTTGTATGCACCCGTAATGTATATTAACAAGACGGACTTTGCTTTAGTAAACTAGCTTTATACCATGAAAATAAAATACTCCCTTTTCACTTACCGACAGGGCGGACATTTAAAATTGCAAGCTACTACAATTCCCACGTTTCTGCACCATGGATGGTTCTTTTTCATGTTCAGTCAGCGTGTAATATAAAGCGATACAATTACACGCATCAAGTGGATACTTGAGTTAACGTATATTTTATAATCGTGGGCACTACGCGAAGCTGCAGCAGGGCGTCGACCTTTGCAGCCGGTCCACAAGTGACCTTTAGGTCTGCCGGGGTCAGGGCATCTAGTTGCGGGAGTCTTCACTTTTTACTAGCAACTTGAGGTCATGTTCTTGCATAAATAACGTTCGACGAGTATGTAAGAACGTAATTATAGCACTAAACTAGTGTTTGCAATATGCGTTTGTGTTTTTTCACTTTATGCAAAGTTCTAGCCTATAACAGACTTTATGGTATAATAACTACTAGTTTTTATAGATCAGTTCTAACTTTATTTGCTCGTTGCGCGTTATAAAGTTATTTCAACTTGAACTAAATTATTCCAATCTTATTTTTCTCTCATATGCTTGGAAATATTCTAAATTGGGCATGATAATATGGATCATTCGTCAGTCTTTCAACTGGTTGAAAGTGACTGATAGTTTACGCAACGGAGCATCGTGAATGAAATTAGTGAGGTTGGGTGTTAAAAACCCGCGTGATACTTTGACCTGACATTTGAGATTAATTAAAGTACATAAACAGCTTGACATTTTCGCGTACCACTTTACGAATGTAAATATTAAATTATGCATTTATTAAGTATGCTCTAACTCATGCAATTATTTATTCTATATGTTGCAGAAAAGTTATATAATTCCAACATTTTTCAGATTGCCTAAGACTAGAGGTTAAACTCAGTTTGAAGCATTTCTATATCGTAAATACTGCACTAAAGTACAGAATAATCAAGTCTTTTGTGAACTCTACAATGGTAACCGTACGAAGGTGAAGTTTACACTCATTAATAATTTGCAACCAGTCTATGCTTTCAAGGGTAACTGGTCCAGCCAATTGGTTATTATCTATTCCTTAAATCTTAATGACTTATAGATAACAAGACGCGGCCTCTCCGTGAGAGAAACAATTATTGAAAATTTCGGCGCGCACAATTCCCGCCACAGCCTGATTGCATTTTGTAGATAGTATGCAATTATTTAGTTTATAAAAATAATAGTTCTGTCCATAAGAGAGGTGTATGCAATGCCTAGATTAGCCGTTGTCAGATTGTGGCCAACATGTTATCTTTCAAGGACTTTAGTTCAGTTAAAAGAAAAGCTTTACTCTTTAGTTCCACCGTGCTACACAAAGCTATCTGTTTATCCATCTGTCGGCGTGTTTATAAATAAACTGCGGTGAAACACGTTGCCGCTCTAGAGGTGTGCCTTATACCAAGTTCATTGTTGTATCTAGCACGCTGAGCGCCATCGCGCCGAACCCTCCTACGCATGATATAACTCCTTCGTTACAAACTTTAACGCTAGTTCAAAAGCTTCCTCTCATAATTAGGAAGAGGGCTATTAAAGTTCTTCCGTATAAGTAATGATGTGTTTCTCTGAACAAGGGTCTGCGTAAATTGTAGTTTAAGCTCTAAAATGTAACGGCACTTCAGCGCCAGTGTTAGCTTCTTCCAAGTACTTACATACATACAACTGTCCTATGTATACGACGTTGCATATACCGTATGCACAAAATTTGCATGGCTATAATGACATAACAGTCTAATTGTACAGCTTTCATTGCATTCAGACCTTGGATAATTATTAGTGAGTCAGATGGAGGAATAACTTAAGCTACAAAAATCTCAATGCGCCCACTTTTAGCAGCACGAGAGCGTTCGTTGAACGGTTGTACAATGTTGTTATAAGGCAACTTGCAGCCAGACGGGTCTTTCTCGTTCGGGTGACGACTGCGCTGCTACGGTGGGCCGGTGACTTGAATCGCCTGTGGCTGGCGCTAACTAGGTGCCACCACCATTACCACACCGATCGGTAATCAGTATTATCTCTGATCTAAGATCGGTATCGCCGGATGCGCCTACGTGAAAGATATACGACGTGCCTTTAAAAGCGCAAAGTCATCTGCACGCAATTTTCACGTTCAAGTGTGTCGAGTTGAGCCTCTTTAATTACATAATAGAATTGCGTATAAATTATAATATCGTAGGCATCTCCACCGTTACCGGCCGTTGTGTAAAATCATGAATTAATTATCAATCTAAAATCCAAATTGAATCGAATGAAAGTTTATGATGGAAATAAACGGTGCCTAGGTAAATAATATTGTTCGTTTTAAGTGATCACTTGAACTAACATAATTATTAAGAAACATTAAAAATTCTACAACAATAACAACGAATTATAATTTCTACTACACGATCTTTTGCAATATTATGGGAATGTTTGGAAACGTTACCATTATTATAGGATTTTTTCGCCTGCAGCCATATCGTAGGGCCAGCGAGCCGTGCGTGACTGAGCGGAGATAGCGACTTCGATAGCTCACGGCTATTTCCGAGGCACGACGGGGAAGGAATGGCTATTCCTTTATTGTTGATATGTCGGAGGGAGATAAAGGCTGCGTTTTAGCTAAGGATATAGATAGAGCCTTCACCACATAGACTGCATGATGATCTGCTCAGCGTGGGTACTTTGACTCGACCTGGGTAAGTTGACGAAAGTCAAGTAGGAATATAGAGTATATGTGGATTGACAATCATTAGGCATTTATCTACATGCTGGCTTGTTACTGTGACTAATTATTTGTACTATAAAGGGTTGGTATCACGAATTATGTTTATATTTTTTATTAGAGATAGAAACGCCTGAAGCTCCCATGTAAGGTAGATCCCTAAAAAGGGATGGATAGATAGAGCACGAAGCTCATGATAGACAGGATGCGGTCGGTAGGTAATATGGTAGGGCTTTTAATGTAGGTTTGTTTTTATGTTCACGCGTGTTTACTACCAATGGTTGCTATCGTAGAATTACGAGTATGTTATCATACTATTGATATACTCATAGTAGAGCTACCAGTTTCATTTACAAGTAGAATGAATACTGCAGTTTTCTCTCCCTTTATTCAAGATTTTATGTATTTAAAGAAATTGCAAATTACGAACGTGACTCTTTCAAGTTATTTCTGGGATGTCAAACAAGTTTTCTTCCACGCCTAAATATGAACATTCATTGTTATAACTGAATACACTATTATACAGCTTCTTTACATTGCCGAGTATAGAATGTTTCATTGTATTGCGATAAAAAGGAGTCGGGCAATGTAACACAAGCCTGCGGTGTCGACTCAGTGGTATACTATGTCATGTTACATAATACCTCAAGTGCATTATCGCATTGCGTTCAATGATAACAAGTGAAATTAACTTTAAGTGCGAACAATATTGTTAATGCATTTTGTAATAGCTCAACTTGTGCTTGCAATAATATGGTTTCGCAATCGTTTTTATTGTACCGATGGATGTAGAGTACCTAGATTTATAATAAGTAAACGTTTTAGAAAAAACGTTTTAGTTGTTGTGAATTTTTGTTAATAAAGTGATATTATTATGTAAACTAAAATTATTTCTTGATCAAAATCTACCACTAAGCTATAAACATATTCCTGCTATGAGTATTATAATATCTCCATTAAAATATTACTTTCTCTACATTACAATGAATATAACTTTATTTTTGTTACTTAAGTGCTATTATGTTTATGTAAATTGTATACCAAGCTTTGAATGCGATAAACGCACCCGCCTATTCAATAAACTCGCCTTCGGCATTAGTAAGTGAGTTTGCGCGCGATAGATTATCACAAAAATTCACGAAGCGTGCGCCGTGGGTGGCTTCGAAAGAGCAATCTGATGTACATAATAATATATATAAATATGCTCTTTTATAGTTGGTTTTGCTTCCAGTTTTATTTTCTAGTCCAAATTAAAGGATTTAAAGTACATTTTAGGGTAACAACGAATCATTAGAATGATTTAGTCATCGTATTGTGATCGGACGTTACAAAATTAAGTTGAGAGTCTTGGCTTTATGAATCATAGGAAGTCTGCTATGTTAATAGCTGGTTCAAAGCCAATTAATTATCGCCTTAATGTTTTTGCAGCCGGTCAGCCCAACAGTCAGAGTTTTTTTTTTCTTAGTTATCGGATAAAAAATCTAATATATGCAGGAGTGGAATAGAATACGGATTTATTTATACAGATAGATCGGGGCATAGAGGGAAGACAGTCCTACTACCTCCATTGAAAAATCACTAGTGGTCACAAATTTTATCTTTGTGAAATTTTCATTGCAAATTGTAATCGTAAATTCTTGGCGAATGGCTGCGTATAAAAGAAGCATAAGCTGCGCGCCGTTCGCCTTTCTTACACGACATGTTGTCTATTTGCAGTCCTCTGGCCAAGCAACATGTCGACCGCAAAGAATTGACAATTTCGTTGAAAAGAAGTAACGAAGATAATATTAGTGACCAGTACTTGTGAAATGGTTAAAAATTTGCCTATTTTGAGCCCTGTGTATTTTGCGTTAGCATTTTAAGCCGATACTGTTTCCAATTATAACCAGACTTCCGTGTGCATTATTATTACTGAATCTCTCATATTGCACTGCCCGTCCTTTGTGTCGCTGTTCAATAGATTAAATGGAACGCATTAATCCACGAGGCCTCGTGCGAGCACCAGCGACTGCCGCTTTTATTAGCTCAATAAGTGCTTCAATTACTGCCGTTGTCCCCTTTAGGGCTCGCATGGAGCTTTCTTGTATAGTTATTGATATTTTTAGATTCCTCTGACGCACGAACGTTATTTTTAGATTATGTGTATCACCAAAAATCCTCATCATTTAAGGCCTATTGTTATCGGATATTCAAAAGAAATGGGTACCAGGCTGCGATGTCTACGCTAGGTGGATGACGACTAGTTGAATAAAGGTAATTAAAGCTGTATATGCGTTAAGTCTTAGTACAGGCTATAATAATGTACGTTGTATACTAGTTATAATATCAGAACGTTACACGCAATGGCGGATAACATGTCTACCGCCAAGAATTTATGATTTGCAATGAATGAAGATTCACGAACGTTTTATAATGTTTTATAACCATTGAGTGGTACTGAGTAGAATTTACTAATTTGGTGCCATGCCACACAAATCGCCCCAAATAGACACTATAAATTGCCATATCCTATTATATTAAATAAGTATTGCTTTGTTTCTGACAAACATTCGGACCAATTAAAAAACCGATTGTTTTACTTATCTGTAGACATCGTCATAATAGCATGAGAACATAGAGAAATAGATTTTCAACTGACTCATATCGGTCTATCATCTGACAAGTTGTGTCATTCTTTAAAACGACAGTGTAAGAGTTCGCGACGGATGATGTTGTAATATAACTGTATAATAACTATAATAAGTGGTACATAGCATTACATAAGCTACTTAGTTGCGGGCCACTTGCATCTCCCTTAGTTGAATTTTAAAGTAATTATTTTACAACATTTTACAACGTCATAGATATTGATGAGACTAGCTCTTTATATTCCCAACATTGTATCATTTTAAATATTATATCTTAGGTCGGGACTATTAATTTTTATGATAACTATTTCATTTTATTATAGCTTTTAAGTTAAGATTTCGATTCAAAATAGGGCAAATAGGTAATATGTTAATTAAAAGAAAGTTAATGTAGGTATATGGATCTATATCGACTTATTGCATTTTCATATTATCTGATCACTTAATCTCACATAATTATCTATATGTAATATTTACAATATAATAAGTACCTTTCACTTCGTCAACAAGTACCATAACGTAACATTACCTAGTGTTCTTATTTTTTTGTAGTGTTGCGATATTTTTATAACTTTTACATAATTCTTTAATTAGATCTAAAAACATTGCTAGTGTTTACTTTGTGGTACCGCAAGAGTGTGGGATTTACCTTGTTGTTAAGCTCTTAGATCTTACGTACTTTCAGGATTATCATTTGTTTCTCTGAATTACAAATATTACTATAGTACGTTTTTTATACTTGTCCTATTTGGTAAGCAAAGATGGCGTCCAGCGGGGCGATTGCGTAACTTTTTGTCAAAGTTTCAATTGGTTTCGTATATAATTGACACAGGAAGAACGAAACCAATTGAAACATTGACAAAAAAGTTACGCAATCGCCCCGCTGGACGCCATCTTTGCTTACCAAATAGGACAAGTATAAAAAACGTACTATACGTATAACTGTACTTTTTACTGTTTATACGGAATCCATTTTGGATTCCAAGATTTTCACTTGATCTATGTTAATTGGGTATTGCGCCTATGTACTCAGATAATGGCTGTTAATTTTATGTTGACGTATTATGTTTATTTACATAACCATAACATAACATTATCTTTTATTTAGTAGTATATGTAGTAATATCAGTTATCTGGTTACCATAGTACAAGCTCGGCATAGTTTGGGATTAGGTAGCCGTGTGTAAAAATGTCCCAGGATATTATTATTATTATTATAACGTCTCTATTGCAGATATTTTTATAATTGCTTAGGATTTTTTGTACAACCAAGATTTTGAAATGCGTGCACTATTAAATTTACATTCAACAAAGTATAGTCTATGCGTGTATAGTTTCTGAACTACATTCTGCCTTACGCCTTACGAAAAGCCTAACCCCAAAATTTATAGAAAGTTATGATGTACTTACACTGGCATAACAAATCACTTTGTTCCTAGAAATGCTTTTCAAAACCTTTGTAAATTGGCTAAAAATTCTATAAATTTGGGGATTACAATATCACATTAAACCGGTCAACTGTTACTACCCAAAAGATATCGTGTCATGTTGCAATAAAAAATAACTTCAATCAATTTTATTTTGTTGTTGACAGATGTGGCGCCGAGCGCGGTGGGCGGCGCGGCGCTGGGCGTGCCGCCCTCCTGGGAGCCCTTCTACTGCGTGCTGCAGCAGGACCGCCGCATCCTCACCGCCTACACCAGCGAAGAACTTGCTGTAAGTGTCATACATCATATATTTATTGACCCCGTATCTATAGGGAAGTGCCCATCAGGAATTACCAACAAAGAATAAAAAAATTGAAAAAAACTAAATCATATTTTAAAATAATTCTTATTTCGTTAAAGTTAGGTAGGTATAAGATTTTTTACTCAAATATACAGGAATTATATTGTTATATCAAATTAGAAATGTGGCCTAAAACTAAACTAAACTAAAGCCTCCACCCGACAGAAGACGAGGAGTCGAGCGTCTTTATGATAACAATCCAGATTAAATTAAATGCATTTTAAAATAATTAATCACATGATGTTAGTAAACTGATCCACAACGGTAAGGTATTCACAAAACAATTGTTACAAAATCTGCATATAACAATCACTGGTATCCAGGACGTTCCAATTTTTTCTGCCTTCTAAATATTTATGATTTGTGATTTTTTGCGTACAAATCACGTCCCTTCACGTATCCGTATGGGTCAGTAAGCAACATCGAACACGAAGGTATTATTTATTACCCAGTAATGATAAACCGGATGATGTGATGTTAGTACATTTGTCTGCAATAGAGCGTGACTTTTGTTGAACTTGTTTGGTATTTATGTTTTTACACATCACTCTTTTTAGAGAATATAGCAACACAGTGGTGCCGATTTTACACTAAACTAAAATAGACTTAAAATCTCTAAGATAAGGTTTAGTGCTGTTAAATGCTTTTATGCTCGGGATACACGGCTACACTCGACACTCGACACTCAGTATAGCGACACCGCCACTACAACTGTAACAAGTTGTCGCGGTGGTGTACACACGCAGACACTGAGTGTATTAGTGTCAAGTGTCGTTGTGTATCCCGAGCATTAGCTAATATCATGTGTATAAAAATAAAGAATAATGTTAACAATTTCAACGACAACGCGCTGCCATTAGTATTCTGATTCTGTTCTGATATAACATCAATATTTGCCTGCGATTCGCAGTTTTCATTTTTTTACGATGTATGATGCAAGCTGTGTAACATACTTGTATTCTTAAGAGTTCTCGTTATAAGTAATGATGGTCACTTTCTCATGTGCGTTGCGCTACTTTATTATGGTCGAATAGGGAATTATTCGGTTCCGCTTTCCTAATCTCGTGAAATTACTCGTTTGATGCTTGGAATAAATGATCGCCAGTCATTACGCTGTCTTAATATACATTTTTTTTTCAGGCATTACTCCATTCAGATTATTTTTTAAACATTTGCGTGATGAATTTTATTAGCGAACTTAGTAACTAAAACTAATATTTCAACATTTTCAACGAATTAGATAAATTAGACATGAATAAGGGAGTAAAGTAATATGTTTTCTAACGATGAAAAGGATTATGAGGTATTACAAAATTAGCCTGATCCCACGTGTTCACGTGTGTGCTGCTCGCGTGCGCCGGAGTGCCACTCCGATGATGGTTAAGAGAACATTCCCGATCATTAGGACCAACGATTTCGTTAGGGTTGGCAAAGGCTTTAAAATATACATGTATCAAACAACACTTAGGTTCGATAAGTACTTATTTATGCTGGTAATTACAGTCACATCTTATACCTAATGAATATAATTATAAAGACTATACATAAGATTTACTTAAAGGCTTTTCTAGATAATATACCTACTAAAATCTATAAGCAGCCATAAATGATATAGTAATATCAATTACCTGCCTCAACAATACACCTGATGCTTTACTTTAACAATTATTTGTATAAAAATAAATGCATAGTGAATACATCATATGGTTATATCGACAACCCTAATTGCATTATGAGTGAAAGTAAGATTTTAGTGGCTGTTCACATCGATTCGTTCGGCGCATGCATTGCTTAGCGTTTTCGTTCTGATTATACTTATTACGGTAATCATGGGAATATGCTAAGTTTCGTCATCGGGGAATTAGAAGGCACCTCCATTTAGTTAACTGTTAAAATTTTAAACAAATGCAGTATTTGTAAATACATATAATTTGTAGCAAGTTTGTGGCATTAGAATATTTTTACAAGTACAAGGAGCGCAGTCTTTAGTAAATCGACAGGTGGATTATAAATGGTGCCTTTTTTAAAAGAATTATCGAATCTAAAAATGTAACTACATTCAAAAAACAGTTTTTCTCCAACACATGTGGACGAGGTCGTTATGATGCATCTAATTTCAATATCCGGCCGCTAGTGAAATAAGTAAATATGATAACGGAACATTTTAGGCAAACAGTTTTGACCTATTAGAGCGACAAGAGTTCTGAGGCTATTTATACAAAAATAACTGGAGGAATAAAGACACAAATACTAATGAATTTCTTACAAAAATTGTCAAAATTCAGGACTAGAATCTAGACTTGCATTTTAAACAAATTGTCGGGTAACATTATGCTTGCAATTTCTGATGCAATGGTACCTATTGCCATAAACCATTTGGACCAGAAGCAAGATATAAAATTAACATAAATATTATTCATTACTGATTTCATTATTCATGTCTGCACAATATTTTAGTTGAACGTCGCCACACTGGCGCTTGCTTGCACATCCAGTGCAGATAGACAAACGTAAGGCGTAGGCGCGTGCGCTGTACTTGCCACTTTGCATAAATCAAAGTTATGCGTTGCACGCTCCGAGGGTGTTGTTGGCTCTAGGACTCTGGCTATGGGTAGGACGTCTCGATTACAGGGAACAATGACCTGTATCTAACAGACGGCACAGCTTCGACTTAGGTAGTATTATTTTTTCATTATTTCAGATTCTAAAGGCTATGTCTATGGTTTGGGGTATCTCCTCTATTCTACTTGTTTTACCCACCGTTAAGTATTGCCACCACAGACAGACGACATTTTTTTTTACTGTAAGTACGTTAACACCTTGGTGCACTATGTCTACCTTTGACCTGTTGAAAGAGATTCGATATTCAAGTTAGTAAAATATTCTCATTTTGTGACTCACGATTTCTTACGAAATCTTAGATAGAGCTTTCAATTTTTATTTATAAGTGAGTAGGTACGCCCCTTTGAGTGCGTAGGATAATTAAGATTATGCAAACGCCTACATGCAAATTATTCATTATTTATAATGAGTGTGTCCTCCTAAAAGCGGTTGCATTTATTTTTTATGTAAACATCATATTCGTTACGTGAATCAGTCGTCTCCGAAAATCGTTGATGATAGGAATGATGATCATAAATAATAAATTGAATGATGATCATAAATTGAACTAGGTAACATACCTTGTTACTCTGGTCACAATGTAAGAAAGGGTGTGATGATCCATATAGAAATTTACGACTGTAACATAAATTGAAAAATACATCCTACTAGATGCTATAAATCAAAGGCAGGATGTCTTAAAACAATGCGAACGGAAAAGCGAAGTTGCTGAGTTCCGCTTCTCACGAAAATGAACTGCTATTTAGAGTGATATTTATTTGGTGTAACTGTTTTTTATTAAATACCTACATGTACCTACTTACCTATATGCATCTAGGTACGATCCCAAAATCAAGGTCGCCTACACTGATAATAAAGGCTATAATAATTTGCATAAAATGTTATTTTGTGATTATTAGCTAGAAAACAAAACGACAATTTAGTTCTGCATCATTCGAATCATGTTTCGGGCGAGCTTTTACCTAATATTTTAATGAGGTAACGGGTATATAATATTAAATTAATAATTGGTTGAATTTTAAGTTATCTCTTACAAAAGTCTAATGAAATAAGTTCGATTTCCGACAAACGGAATCCGTGACGGACGTTTTTACGTGTTCCAAATATGGGAATTTGCTTTGAAAGGAGAAAAATTTGTTTACCATCAGGAGACGGAAACTTTCCTTAAACTGTGAATACGTCTGGGCACGATAAGAAGATAAATATTACCTTATAAATTAAAAAGGTGCTGCTATCATTCGTGTCTCACAATCACTGCTGTTCTAGTTAATACAAATGATTTGTTATTGATTAATATTATGTTATAAATGGTTTATTATATTATTGTATTTGTATAAATTTATTTATGATGTTATGAGTAAAATGACTGATATTGCTTGTTTTTTACACGCGGCCGGACAGTCCTTCCCCGGGTTTTACGTCGACAAGGTAAGAATGGCATGGCTTTTTGTAACCGTTGTGCCTTTGTCACCGGTCCATGACCATGAAAAATGAATGTACATATTCCATTCCCCTTAATTTGATTTGAGTTGATAAGCTTTTGTTGTTTGATAACTTTTCTTATGATTAATGTTTCGTCATATGTATTTTTTCGAAATTTATGTGCACTTATTTTCACATAAGCTATAAAATAATTAGTTATTATCGGTTCTGTGATCTCTAATATCATTAAATATTTGATGTCTCTTATATTCGAATATAACATTTAACGTAGTATAATATGCAAGAATATCTGTATTACATGACATAACTGTGTGAAACAATATCGTAACCATTGCTAACATACATTTTATTTCTATGATGTCTACATACGATTGAGGATGCGTCGTTGGTCATAGAAATCGATCTTTTACTTGCACTAAAAAAAACATTTCTAACACCTGTGTATAGATTATTCCTTAGCCGTATTTCTTTTTCAATCAACTATTTATAGATATGGTTTAAGAATGATCTTGTTATTATATGCAAATTATATACCTACATTAGACTAATAATATATTATTTTTTATAGCCTATTAAATGTCCCACTGCTGGGCAAAGGCCTCCCCTTTCTGTCTCCACAGGTCCCTATTCTGGGCTTGTAATGGCCACGTTTTACCCGCAAAGGTGTTCAAATCGTCACACCATCTTCGCCGTGGTCTGCCACGACGTCGGTGACCATCATTGGGCGACCAGGTATTGATGCGATTTGCCCACCTTTGCGGATCCATTCGTGACACGTGGCCGGCCCAATCCCACTTCAGCTTTGCGGTTTTCTCGCCCACGTCAGTGATCCGAGTAATGGAGCGCAGGGTGGTTAATAATATTATCCAATTTTATTTACATTACAGTACAGCTATTAAAGTAGAAATGTTATTAAGTTTAAGTGGCTTACAGTAGTTCCGATGGAAGATGGCTAGTAAAATAATTTAATAGTATGTTTAAGTACTTTGATAAACCGTATGATAAAATGCACATGTCTTTGCTTGTAGTACTCGTAGTTGTACTTTAGTAAATATAGGTAGATATTGCGAAATTGTATAGAGCTGAAGCGAAGCTGAAATGGGGTCATCCTCCTGGGGTATTTTTTGTTAGACAGAAAAGTAAGATCTTGTTGGCGGGCGTTTGTGTGAGGATAATTTGGTGCACAAAGTATGAAGTTCACTTATCTTCTCAAAACCAAGTATTATTCTAATATCAGGGCATCAGAAGCAGAGTTATTCCCAATAACTGCCCTTTTTGGTCGCCAGACACGTAAATCCAAGCCAATGCTTATTTATTGTGTGATCATTTATTCAGGTGTCTTAACTCAATAATAAAACTTTAAGTACCGATGATCGCTTCGTCCCAATTCTTGGAAGTACAGCTTTCGGTTACGGTGGCGATGTAGATGAAACCACATTGGGTGATGTCATGGCCTTATAAAAGGCCATGTGCGCGTCGGACCATGGCGGGAACGGGCATGTTTATTTGTATTACAACTGTTTGGATATGTACTTCTTTGTCCTGTTTTATCCTGAAACAGATTTAGTAAAGGATTAATGTGCCGTGTGTATGTACAAAGCTGTGGATTCTTTAACTGGTGTAACAAATGAGGTATGGTTTGTAAAATTGGTGACTGACAGAAAATGCTTGCGAAATTGTTATTCGTTGCAAAATTCCTTAAATGTCACTCAAAGACCCTTACTTGAGTCTACGGGATGCCACCGCCTGCACTCAAAAGATTTTGGCACTCTTGAGCGTACCAAAAGCTCGTTAAGAAACGACTTGCGCTCAGACAGCCTTGCCACACTTAAGGGTACCAAGTTCGTTCTAGAACCACTTGCATCGTATTTGTCATAAAATTGTAAGCTTTGGCAACGGTATAATTTACTAGTAGGTACTACAGTACTTTCACCGAGTCGAATTTATTTCATTTCAAAGGATGTAGACACAAGGACACCCTGTTTAAATTATTGCGTGTAACGACAATATTCTCACGTTACTCCGACCTTTACAAACAATTGGTAAATGTTACCATTAAACCCAATGTAGGTAATCAGGTTATCGAGTCCGTTTAATCGCTTATAAAATTGTTATTCCTATTTCACCTGACCGTTGGCGCTCGTTAGCATTTTATGACCTTCACGAGTCTCAAATAAAACAATATGGAACAAGTTCCTCCATTGATTCTATAAGTACCTATAAAAGTATGTAGGTACCTATTTAAATATTTCTATCACATAATACAGGGTTATTGGAAACACACTAACAAGCTTGCAGGACTGTATTACTGACATCATAAACAACAAATTTTGTTCTTTTTACAAAACAATAATAAATTTAACAAAAAATCACACTCTAAAATGTATGAAACAAGAAAATATGCACATCTAGAGCATAGCCCTGGTCCGTTTAGGTACTTTAGGGCAAAGTGGAATTTAACCACGTACCACGGCTAGCCTCTAGATGAGCATATTGTTTTGGTTCAGACATTTTAGAGTGTAATTTTTTGTTAAATTTATTCTTGTTTTGAAAAAGTCATAGAACAAAAGTTGTTGTTTATGATGTCAGTAATACAGTCCTGCAAGGTTGTTAGTGTTTTTTCAATAACCCTGTATATTAGAGTATCAGAAATATATTAATTTTATAGCTTATGTAAAATTTAGTTATTATAATATTAGAAATGTTAGCAACAGGAACTTGGCAATTTATTTATATCGTTTGTTAATAGATATACACACCACTGCCTTACGATCGCGGGTGATTGATTGACTACAGCGACTTGGGTATACGCAATTTGATATTAAAATGCTATTAACTTTGTAAAATTCGCTTTAAGTTATAAAAGGTATAAACTAAAATTCCTTCGTAGTGTAGTCCCGTATGTTTGTTAGGTTTTACAGTTTATGCTTAGGCATTTTATTAAGAAAAGGGACAAAAATCCTGATATCCTTAGAATATGATTTATTCCTGAGATGTATAAACAAACGATTATAATTTTAATAACCTTTGTATTACGGACGGATGATATCACCGTACAACCAGGGTACAACTAGTATTTAAGTCTATATAGTATTCTGTTTGAAGAAGGTAGATCCTGAGTTTTCCAGCCGTAGGTATCTTATACGGTGGCAATTAAAAAATCTAAAGCCCTGTGGGAAATAAACGCTTAAGTTTCATCACGGCAAATTTATAACCCAGTTGAATAATAATGACGAAACACATGTTTCTGTTGACATATAATATCATTGCAGTTTCCTAGTGATATAACAACGATCGTCCAGCATCTATCGTACACGACGATGTCGATTGTACGGTCGAATGCACGTGTGCATTATGCAACACACGGCGCGTCTCGTCCTGCGCTATCGACGCGTCGTTTGCATTTATCGACGCATCATCTGTGAGTGAAATACGGGATAGTGTCGAGTAGAGTATAGGAATATATAGCATTTATTTATTCTTTAAACATATAATACATATACGGGTATATCTATTCGTTGAAGTTATTGCCAATCCAATAATATTCAGTTATTTGTATCCTATCTAATAATAATATTAGGTACTAACTATTGATTTTGTCATTTTTATGATGAATATATAAAGTGTCATCCCAAATCTCGTTAATCCGCATTTGCAGTTTATTGGTATTAGTGAGCACCTACTTTTGAAATACAAACTTTGTGCAATTGCAAACTTACTTTATGATTTTAATGAAACTGTCGTAGCAGAAATAGCCTCTCTCCCCTGAGGCTATATATGTTCATTACTTGTGTTTGTATTGCAACATACGTTTATGAAGCCTGTAAATGATATTAGATTCTATTGAACGGGTGCTTCGAACTTCGGACGACATTACCTCGGCGATCGATACTCGATATCTTGGCCTCATAGGTTTACTTGCAAAGCTTGCTCGTATTACTATTTGTAACTCAAATTATCTGTGATTAGGTGTTAGTTAATCCTGGAAACGTCTAGGTTTCTGCCGATGTAGGTGCTAAAATAACATTTCAAGACTTTTATATTTGGATAAACGACAATGTTCGCCCAATCAAGATCTTTAGGTACTTTTCGTATAATAAATAATTATGAACTTTATCATTATACGTACTTTGTTTTATAGATAGAAGCCCTCTCTATTTACATTTATTTACCTACATATCAAAGGGCCGCTGCACTCTACGGCGTTTCTAATTTCATACGGCTTTCTCTGACCTATTTATAGGTGTCTATTACAAGGTGCACTGTCCGCTCGCTCGTGTCATGTCAGCCGCATGATGGTAGCCTATAAAATCACTATCTCTCATTATGTATCACCTAAGGAAGGTAATAATGTTGACGGTATATAAGGTCTTATCAGATATATTACATGAGTGCTGTAAGTAGATTGCAAAATTGTAGTTGGGATGCAGTCTTGCTGCAGTTCAAACGTAGTCAAAAATTCTTCTACATCTATGGGGGTGGTTATAACAACTGTACCAACCGCAAGCGGACTGCGGCTGTCCGCTTACTTTTTTAGTGCAGTGACTATATCTGAAAAGACCCTTAGGATATTTGCAAGAAGACAGTTAAATTAAAACATTTGCTCCACTTCGACTCTATTTAGGCTATTCTCATTAAATGATTGTTTGCTGAAAGACTTTCTATCATTGACTCCTTAATTTTATTACTAATTCTCACAAAAATAAACTCACGAATTGAAAAATATGTAGATATTTATTCAGGGATTGAGTAGCAAATCCATCGCATTATTTCAATCAGTCGTCTATCGCCCGGCGCCAGGGACAGAGAGGAAGCTCCTGCAATGAATTAGGCCACGTCTAGCCTGGCCTGTTCCACATCGTGAATAATGCTGGCCGTTTGTTTTTTATTAGCCGTTTGATGCAGCAGCCCGCTTTGAACGGGCCCGTTCCCGGAAGATATACGTTTGTTGTGTTTCTCATCAACAGAAATTAATGCTTATTAACTTGTGTTGGATGTTTCTAAAGAAAGACACAATGCACACGTATCTTACGCGACGTCTTATTATTTCAAGTGAGGAAAGAGCAAAAAAGATTGCATAATAGTCTAGCTAGACAACAACGTCTCCAAAATATACAATCACAGAATATTTTGTTTTGGGATCGAATAATTTTGAAATTTTCTACTATGGTGCGTTTAGCCATATAATTCTCTTGGAAATTTGATATAGGTACCAAGCTACTTTTGATGCTGACTGTATGTCGTTCGACTCTTCAGCTCGCTAGATTACTCTGCAATTATCATTGATGAACATGTTCGTCAACAGTTTGTGTCATGACCTATTTAATTTGCGGGCCAGTGAAAATGTGTCAAGAAGATCAGATTATAAGTTAAGAGAGATAAGGTTGGGCATTTTTCGAAGATTTCATAGGATTTCTGCAAATTATGAGGTACACTTTGCCAAAATTGTTCATTTTGCTGTAAAGTCCATTTCGATCAGCATGTATCGTACCTATAACAAATATTTACATAACTATTTTTAGATTTCCTCTTTTAGATAAACGTGATAATAAAGCGTGTTAGTATGTAGATTATATGTAAATTAAATCGCGTGTTTTTGTAGCTAATGCGTTTTTTATTTTGCTCTTTTCATTAACATGCTAATGTTTACTATCTATACATACGTACAGCATTGGTGTTAGCTTTAATATGAAAACCTAAGTAGTATTATTGTACTGGATTTGTTACTAACACTCATAAATAACGTAAGGCATAATGATATTTCACGTATTCGCCACGATCCTATTAAGAAAAGAACGAGTATGTTTATTTGGTATTGGTTTACATTCTCCGTAATAAAACTAAAGTTCAGAAGAAGAGTCTTGTGGAAGAACTAGGTACTATACCTGCTATCATCGATAATATTCTTGGTGGCTACTACTAGTACATTTTTAAGAGCTTTCTATCAAATATTTCAAAGCGACGCAATAGCAATCAAACCCCCTATAAACATATGGCGGTGCCGTGTCACATAAGCGAAACCTGGTTTAGAAATCGCCGTTGCATCGCAATCGCCTTACCGATGCGGCCACAGCTTGAGAGAGGGATTGCAAGGACACTGGATGTGGTGTCAGGTGACGGTAGTCCAGCCCAGCGTCACGGTCCAGGTATTCGCGCCGTTCACATGCTCGCGATCTGTCATACCTAGGGCTGCTGCCACCTATGTTCTAATTTCCGCAAACAATTATAGAAGATAGTGTGACCAGTGTCTTTCCTTGACTAACTTGGACAGAGATTATGCATATAAAAATATAGTAAGTACTTATTCGTGTTGAAATATAGTAAGTAGTTTACTGTATAATACTGTATAGAGGGGTGGCAACCCTAGTCATATCTGATCAGTAGCAGTAGCAGTACGTGCTTTGGATTCCTTCACCCGTAGATACGTAAGTATTGCAGGAATTACGCGTTGGCGTGAGAATATCGCGTCATTTCTATGAGTTCATAATAGCATAAGCAGGATTAAGATAGGTATGACAATATCATTGTTGTCGGGTTTGCACATTTGAACTTTAATTTGCTGACAATGAGAGTAGGTCAACCAAAAGTTTTTTAGTTAGCCGTGACTTAAATATGAGGCGGTAGCATATTGCTTGTAGGATATTCTAATCCAGATTCTGATTCATCTATCCATTAAATGGTTGCGTCTACGTCAATTTTGCCGTAGGAACGCATAGACTATCATAACACGCGTGCTCGGGCAATAGAGGGGAGCCCATGATGCTTACTTTGGATTTACTCCAGCGTCGCGGAAACCTATTAGATTTGGTAGATTAGATGATATGAAGAATAAATGGTTGTAGATGTTTCCACTTTCAGGGGTGGGGGAACCGTCTACATATAAATTTCAAAATGGTAAAAATCAATGACATGGAAATACTCAAGCGTGTCAGATATTGATATTTTTCATGCTGCAAAACGATAAATTGAAAAAAATAAAAATACTCGCGCGCGTCAAAATTTCAGAGGGGCTGGTTAGTGAAACTTACAGATGCTCCTATTTCTTAGACTGACTATCAAATTAGCAAAATTGACACTTTTGACACTTCTTAGCTAGTAATGAATCCCCCTTATCTTAATCTGACGTGCTCGAGTATTTTAAGTTGGTCTTTTTTTTTTTTGGTTCCCCTGAGCGTACCCCCCTATATTATGGGTTCATACTGGTTGAAGGTTCTTATCAATATGTAAGGTATCTCCCTTATCGTAATCTGTCGCACTGGAGTAAATCCAGAAAACCCTTCTACGGCTCCCCATCTACAAGGCAAGCGAGGCATCTCGCATGAATTTACACGTCACGATATAACCGATGTCAATTGTACTGATCCCAAATTGTTCGTCTAAGACCTGAAGAAAAACATCACAAAAGAACTGACTTAAAAACTAAAGTCAAAATTTATATTGCCAGACTATTCCTAACGGTAATACAACTTGCTTGAAAGCCAATCATCGCTGTTTTGGCAATACATGCTACAAGGCAGTACAAGGCTCTAAATAAACCGCTGTGTCTCAGTGGGTGAGCAGATCTCGAGGCACCAGGGTCCGTATAAGGCCGCGAATTAATCCGGTACAGCTTGGCTATATAGCTCGGAATGTTCCCACGGTGTCGCCTGTTACACTCACCTATATTATCACTACTTAATCGGAAGTTGGATTCTGTACAGGAATACAAAAAATGCTATAAAAGTGTAAAGTATGCAATTTTAATAGATTTTCCAGTTAAAGTTTGGTAATTTGTTGAAAATTCAATATCATCGTGCAATCGAGTTTTAAAATATATTAGAAATTAGAAACAAATTAGAAAAAAGATATTAGAAACTTCTTAAACTTACTTTAAATGCAACATTAAATTGTTATTAAACTACAGGTTATTATAGTTAAGACTCAAGTAAGTATCACTAGCGTATGATTAAAATAGTGCATCACTATCATAATTAAGCTCTTGCTCAACCTGATTTTGTATCAAATAATTCATAGCATAATAAATACGTCTCTTGGAACATAATTAGACAACTATTAAACATTAGGTACGGACTGTTACTCATAACACCACTTGTGTTAACGAAGCCTGTTATCAAATAAATAAGTACGCCAAACAGGTTGTAATAACAACTCTATATTTCGTATGGGTACATTAAGATCATAGTTTACTAAATAATTTGCGAGATAGAACAACAAAACGTGGGTAGTAATGTGCGTAATATCTGTTCCAAGTATCGTTGTAATTAATTACATTATTAGCCTAAATATATTGATGACAATATCCCTATTAATAGAACGTAACGCAGTAACGATATTCGTGTTACTTATAATATATATTTTACTCGCTTTAACAATAGTGTGGTTGCAGTTTATCTCTAATTAGTGAAGGCGAAGTATATAACAAGTGCATGGTGTATTTGTTTAGCAAGCAGGATACTCTAGAAATGTTTTCCCATACAAGCAATGACGGGATACTAGTCCGTTACTTAAGCCACCATGAGTAGATTTTTCCTCTAGTTGCTTTAGACATCCGCAGGAAGACAAGCAATCCGTACATTCTAAGCTCTACATCGCAATGGAGTTGACCGTAGCAACACTAAACTGGGGTGATATTCTTGTGACTAATTTTCGGCGGTGAATTTGAAATGTAGCTTCAATGTAGAAATTAAATAATCTTAAGCAAACTAATAGTAGTCTGTATCTAGACAGCAGTCGTTACGATAAGAAGAAATTACATTGTAAATGACATACATGTTTAAAAAGTAGTTAATGAAAGTACGTCTTCTTATGGAGCATAACAGACTGGTTGTATCAATCAAGAATTCACAACTTAACGAACTTTGATACTTCACGTTTATCAATAACCGCTCTGTTAACATGATAAGCTCTACAAATCTGTTCGTTTCACCGTCATATAAAGTGGTACTGTAATTCGTTATCATCAACGGTAACAGCTGCTAGTGGTACCGACTCAGTACGCAGTACTACAGAGTAAATGCGGGCAGTTCAATCGACTGTTGTGCGTGATAACCGATGCTACAAATGCATCGTGTGCGGTGAATGAGTTCAGCTACTTACATCTGTAGTAGGTAGCTAATATTCTTGTGCTATGAAGATAATACATTTTCCTGTTTACATCTAATACCAACCTTATTATTTGATGACACAAACTTAATGCGAATTCTGACGAGCTGTTATTTTTAGTTAGCTTTTAGGTCGTTGGTTTAATACTAATAGGTCAGTTAGAATACTAATCCTCCACTTCTACAATGTGGTGGTGTATGGCCACTCAAGCCTCTGAATACCCCCGAACGGGGATAAAAGTCGTGACGTTACATTACATTTTTAGAATACTAATCTAAATAAGGCATTTTATTCATTCTACTTTGGACATGGTTACTGTGAAAGTATGGACGAATGTTAGTATTTACCTGTGAATTTCGGCAAACGCTAATTGGTACCTATTGCTCATGCTCAAGAAGCGTGATTTAAATTCCATGCGGTTTATGTTTGAAAACAGATTCTGTATCTTGATCATTGAGATAATGTGTTATAAAATGTGACACTCATATTTGGATAGCAGGGTCAGTTTGATGTATTGGATAGGATAGGCGATTATGGATAACACAACATTGGCTTGATTGTTAATATAGGTAGACTAAAGTCGACGTCTGTGGTAACACTTCTAACATTTATAAGCTCAGATCGCTTTATTATTGTCATCCGTAATTAAGAGAGCTCAGCTTACGTTGGAAATGTTACGATAGACGTGCAGGCGAACGTGGCTATTTTATTTATAGTAGGTAGTATAGAATTAGAATATTTTAATTACGTACTTATCGATTTAATTAATTATTTTTTATTTTACTTAAATTAAAATACTGTGACAAAAGAGGTACCTAATCATTCCTTTGTTTTCCTTCACCAGACAAACAATAATGGTGAATACTCATCACGGAGTTTGCCGCGGGTGAGGCTGGACAGTGCGGGCAACGTGAACCCTGGCGTGAGGCTCCGGTGTTGGGCGGCCCCGCCTTCCATCACCGAGGAGGAAATAGAAGATGAAATCGAAGAAGATGCGGTGTCACTGCGGGCGATGCCAGTGCAAGGTTCGTTGAAACATTTTAAACTTCTTTAAAGTTGACTGTATTAAACGTTCTAATTATTGCCGTAGAAAAACAGCAATATATTTTTTTAAGTTCGTAAAAAAATATTTAATAAGTTTCGTAATTACGTTGTTACTATCGCCATCTAGTGTGGAATAGTCGCAACTGCAATAGCGACATTTAGTGGATTCAACTTTAAACGTGCCTATTCTACTCGACACTAGATGGCGCTAACAATTTAGTTCAGTATTCCATTAACAGATGGCGGCGTTAGGCATTTAAATTGATAATAAGTTAATTCAATTTTAGGAACAATACCTAACAATAAAATTAACGCTGTAAAATGTAGTATTCGATGGAAAGGTCATAATCATAATATTTTTCATAAAGAATCTGTATAATTGCGATTCAAATGGCTCTTCAGGTGTTTTGTTCTGTTATTGGCCATTTGTTTACCATTCATGATGCACTTTCCTTGAAATGCTAGTCAAACATAAAATAGGACATTAATCATCATAGTTTCACTTCATTAGTGAGCCGCGAGACCGAATGACGTATGGTTATTTGTGGATTCAGTGTTGCCAGTATTTTACACAGCACACCAACAATACTATCTACTTACTTTCTTCTTTAACAGGGACGGAATGTGAGATTTTATAAATCAATTCGAATCGTGTTTTTTCCCATCTACATCTCAGACTTAACAATACTTACAAAATACAAAATTTTAATTACGGGTCACGTAGCAAATATATTTCAAACGACTATGGGAGATATAATACCTTAGTTCACTAATTAACATACTTACTTAACTAGGGTTTTGATTTTGTGTAAAAACTACTGGTAAGTGGCAACCCCGCTCGTCAGCTGCCGGCTGTAAGGGCGCTCACCGTGACGCGCCCGCGCACCGCACCCGACACCAATCGATTTCAACTCGAGTTTCACGCCCCTGCATGCTTGCGACACTTTTTATGGCTCCTAATGTTAGAAACATTAGTTGCTTTAAGGAATTTTTACTACCACTTTTTTGGTCAAGGATACGGCACAGTTTAACATTGTCTCTGAAGAAAGCATTAGGTGATCGATGATATAAAAAGTGATGATTGGATTTTTTCTTTAAGATGTCGAAGCATTATTTGAATGTAGTTTCCCATGGAAATTAAAGATTTATTGGCAGAAGTAGGTGATGAATGTAGATCCGCCGCAAATTTTCCGCCAATTCAGAGACGGAATGGTATTGTGTTACAGTTAGGTATCCTACAGTCAGAAGTGGTAAGTTTGATTACCTACTAGTGAAATGAAAACATGATCATGGTAGGTATAGGCGTCTTTAAGTAGTCTTTGCGACATTATATCTACGTGCGCGTTTTACGCCACACTTGGTAGATATGCGTTCATGTATGTTTTATGCACTGATAGCAATATAATTGCTATACGCGCTATGCATTTGACGAATAGTGCATTATTTATTATCTGTCGTTTTTCCACAAGCCGGCAGTGCCGTATCGCAATTCGCCACGCGACGGTCGGTGTCCCCTCGGTGGCGCAATCGAGCTAAAATAGGCACAATTAGGGCCCGGTCGGTTTTAATTGACATCGCTCCCTCGAGCGCTGCTGGGCACCACCGTGACAATCAATCTCTGCGATGTGCAGGCAAATGTTGACTTTCTATCTACCTACCTATATTCCACAGACTTCTACTTCAGTAATCTTAGCTATATTCATTTTAAGTCTTTGAATTCAGTTTCAAATTATGTATGTAATTATTTTTAAATTAAGTACCTAATTAATTTACTCAAGTATATAGCTCTAACTTATAAACAAATGTCCAAGAAGTTATGGCGATATGGTACAAAGGTGTTATAAAGAAACTAAGCTAACTGTACCCAATAGTAAATCTGATAAGAATTGCAACGGGTTGACCCTGAAACGACGATATGTAGGTATGTATGGATTTGACGATAGTTATTCCAGACATATATGCCTATCTAATCTGTATGCCTTAACTTATAACAATGAAGACATCAAGTGTTGAATTTAATTATCGCCTAACAATGTAGCGGAGGCTGACACAAACCGATCGATAATGTCTTATAATATCAATCCACAACTTTTATATTTAAATGCGCTATGAAGAAAGAGTGTACACAAAAATATCTTAACCTGTCCTAGCGACAAGAACTTTGTCAGTAAAAGAGTCGGGGGTCGATTGACATCTCTAAAATAGCGGACGTCACGAGAGCTTTTACTGAAGAGAATTTCTAATTTAGTACCAACTCTACATTTTTTTTACTTTTCTCTTAATATTTTTAGTGGTTCAGAAAACTGGCCGTGTCCGCCTAAGCACTTTACGTGGAAAAAACGATTGATGTTCCGAAGTAATTTGTTACCTTTTCGAGACTTCCTGGTAAAAAGCATTTGTTTTATTTAACAAACGACTCTGATACAGATAAAGTCATTTTAATTTGTTTTTTTCTTTATTTTTAACATGGAGTTGGGTCTCGCTGGCCGGTCTGATGTCATTACCCTGCCCCTCAATTTGTTGAAGATCCTAATTCATCTTGATCCTCCCATTATAAATCGTATGTGACTAAGCAACATATACGGTTATTAACTGTATTTCCGAGTTAGAAGGACGATGCCTTTGATTCCTTTACTCACTCAAATGGTGAGTCAGGAGTCATACTTATTAGGGAAGTGAATACGGCTTCGGTTCCTATGAATTGACGACCTGAATATTAATTCAGAGTTAGCCTTGTGGTATAAGGATTGGCTAGTTTCCGAGCAAAAATCAATTCCTAATACCGCACGGAAAATTGTTAAGAAATTCAAGACAAGAAATGTCTATAGTTTCACTGTCCGCGTGTAGATATTAACTTAGTAATGTGGGCATATCTTTAGCCAATCATTTCTTTATTATGAGGTAGCCCCACATTACAACGGCAACATAGAGTCGTTATTGATATTATTGTCCGTTTAAACCAAGAGTTAAGTAGTTGTAACTGTACTTTAACTTAAATAGGTTCCAGACTCAAATGGGGCACAAATAAACAAACAATAGCTTTGTGGTATCTTAAAATATTTAATCATTTACCCATTTGTACTAACTACTTGTTTATAAAGTATCTGCTGCAGTTATATTCCTCAGTAAAACAGGAAAATGATGGTATTATACATTGAATACTTACGCGGCGTTAACTATAATAACGTTGAGTTGTATCATAATTACAAACTATTTTAAATTATGCAGGTGTATTAAATGCGTGAACTAAGCTTATTCTTCAAGCTCAGTATCTTTTTCAAACTCGGACGGACTTTATTGTCTTCAAATAATTCCAATAACATATTAAACAATGTCTCATCTACAAGACTCTACGGGACTCTACTAAAATTTCCACTACTGTAGAAGTTTTCCTCTTATTATAATCTAATTATATTCTAATTAACTCTTATAATAAGAGGAAAATTTCTACAGTAGTAGAGCTACGTATAAGTCGAGTAAGTCGACATCATTTATAAAAGTAGAGTGTTACTCTACCCTTGTACCACAGCCATTGATTTAAGAAGTGGAAATCCATAAAAGGCGCGTCCTCAGCGCCCGCCGGACGGGCGTTATTGAACTTTCATGAAAGGATTACACCTATACCCGCCGCTACCAATGTGCGTGCCAGACAATGTATGATTCATGTGTGGCCTCTAGTTATGGGTAGAGCTTCAATGCTTAATAAGAGTCAATATGGAATGAAGGGGTCTCTATAGCATTTTATTTGCAAAAAACATCACAACAAATTAGTGCATAATGATGGGAACACTGCTACTATATAACACTGTTTCTAGAAATATTTTCACACAAACTTTGCTTGCAACGGTACGCATTACAATTTTTGCTCGGGATGGGATGGAAATGTCGATTTCAGTCTTAACGGTGTCACATTACACTTCAGTCCCATTCCGAGTAAAGATTCTAATGCGCACCGTTAAACGATTTTAACGATAGTTACTTGATGACTTGTTTTAATGTCATGTTCGTCGCCGATTCTAATTTATTTAGGGAACACGGCCAATCATGGGCACATTCATCATCATTTCAGCCAAAAGACGTCCACTGTTGGACATAGGCCTCTCCCAAGGTTTTCCACAAAGACCGGTCCTGTGCACTTGGATCCAGCATGGCCATGGGCACATTACGTGTATATATCATCTCCACGTTAGATTATTGTTTTAATAACTTTGTTTGACGATGCTCTTTCGATAAGGTAATTTATATGGAGCAAATAAATATATTCATATTAATATAATAACCTACCTCAACTATTATTATTGTACCTGCCCATATGGCGCAAATAGCATCAGTTTTAATTTTGGTATCGACTAAACATGCGGTCAGTCGTTAAATATGCTGCAAAACTCCGTAGGCGGGTCCCGATTTAATTACCTTCCATATCTTTGCCAACCCTACCAAATATAGTTTATTGATGGCATCGGATGCAGTCTGATTCATGAATCTTTCCAATATTGTGATCTTGTCCTTTGTTTTTGCAATGCACAAATAAATACAAATTTATTTTCATTTTCATTAAGAATGGAAAGACCAATATATTAATGTATAATTTTTGAGAAAACAGATGGATACATTGCGAGGAAAACGAAGGAAGGAAGGAATGCGACTTGACAAAATCTTGCATTCTCTAAATTGTCGATCGAGTAAAACTATTCCAAACTTCAGTTTGGACAATCTTTATTGTTAATTTTCTTCTTCCTGACCAAAATGTTGACTAATTTACGTTTGCTACGTCCACTCAGTATGGATCGTACCTATACTAAGGCACCGTCCTAAGTACTTCAAGCTCTAAGCGCCGCCATACACGCGACTACAAAAAGTATACAGTCCGTGTGCAGTCGCGTGCCGTCGACTGCAACAAACTGCAATAGAGCTGTCACTTCCGACTGCAAAATTGCAGTCCGTGTATGTTAGCGCTAAGTTTATTGTGAGAAAAAGTACAGTAGGCACTGATATTAATATGAATGGATCGTGACTCATCTCGCTATTTTCAATGTGATTGGATAGCGCTGCGGATATCAGCGGGCGGCGGCGGCGGCGGCGGCGCTGATACTGCGCTACTGTCACTACTGTCTTTTGTTTCTGCGTAATGCATGCGATAGGGTTGTCACTGACGACCATTAAAAAAAATCAATTACCCCCAGATTTATAGAGATTTTGAGCTAGTCTACAATCGTTTTGCAAAGCCCTTCTGGGAACAATAGTGGTTGGTAATGACAGTGTAAGTCAATCATAATTTTCTATAAATTTGGGGGTAAGTGTTTTATGTAAAATATATTGAATGAAGTCGGATTCTGTACCTGACTCAATATTTTTAAAAGTACGTTTTTTTAACAATATTCTACAGTTTAACTGAATTAATATCCGAATTCATATTGGAGGACATTATTGTGCATAACTTAATAGCAAGAATCGTAATAAAATGTTAGATTATAAGTTGAAAGATATATTTGAACAAAAATACTAACAACGTAATTAATCCTTATGCTGAAAAAATTAATAACGCTTTCGCTGGGCCGTCAGTAGTGATAATAGAGTAATTTAGATGAAATATCGTGCACATTTCTATCGCAGTATGAATTTTAATTGTTAACTAGCGGAAAATTACGGACACGTAGTGAGTGACGCCCCTACTTTTCTCTGAGTCAATGGCGTTCAGACGCGGGCACGCGGCGTCCGCGCCAGTGTGCGACGCCGCTTCCGACCCGCCACACTTCGGCAGCGATCGGCTTTCCGTTTTCAAATCTCGTCAACATTCGGGCGCGATTTTCTTTTTTTCCATAAATAACGTACGCGTTACTTTTGTGAAAAAGTAATGTTGGTGCGTTCACGAAATCTTAAAGTTTGAGTGTGGTGCAATCAGTGTTGTGTATGTGATTCGATCAGCTGACTGATTCGTCATAAGGTTTCTGTTGTTTATGTGGTAAATGCTTCTAAATTCGTTTCGAATTATGTACGTTTCATAACTATCAGATATGAAATATAACTGCAAATATTACATGGGTAACTTACTAAACTTATCGTAGAAATGTAAATAAATTCTTGAACGTATCAAACAAATGTACAACATTCTCTGCAAGCGTTCTTTGAATTTTATTACTTGCACCTAATGAGATAATTCATTAAGATAACAATAACACCAATTCTGTCATTGAATATCAATCAAAGGGTATCATTTACGGAGTTCAATCATATATGTATATGTAGAAGATTGTCGTTTGACAGGTAAGATTTGTGTTAAACATTTCTTACAAAGATGAGGAAGTCTCAAAGCCTAGTTGTAACATGGATAAAACATAAGGTACATAGGCGCAAATGCTCTAACACATTACAACTTTCATAAATAATAATTAAATGAGCCGCTATATCTCTCACTCACTGAAAATTAATGTGATATGGGCAGGCGGAAGTGCACTATTGCGTTGCGTTCCTATTTCTACGATAGTGTGTTACGTGTTACATAATGGGATGAATATGTCACTTACTCCTTGGTGTATTGTTATACTAGCTGTGCCCCGCGGCTTTGCTCGCGTGGATATTGGATTAGCCTATGTCTTATTCCAGAGCCTACAATATCTACGTTTAAAATTTCATTCAAATCGGTTTCGTAGTTATGGAGATACGGGGTAACAAACATTCACACACACTTACTTTCGCATTTATAATATTAGTAGGATCTGATTTCTCAATCACCAAACGATTGATCAGGAGAGAACTGCACACATTTACCTCAATTATCGACCTATAAATAAATAGTGTAAATATGTACAGTTTTACATAGATAACAGTGTTGATTCTGTTGGTACACAACTAAACTTGACTTAACTAATTGTATTGCCATCCTTCTCATGATCGTAATCTGTGGGCAAGACAGAAACACTTTTAGATGTGTCAAATTTAGTTTATAGTCGTACTTGGTAGCCAACATAATAAGCACCATTTAGTATGCACTTAAAACCTTTAGCTGTGAATCTGCGTCTTATCTGGGCGATAACGGCGTTTAAACAAAACATTAACTACTTCCAATAACGAGGACTATTCACGTTTTCAAGCAAGATATCACCCATTTCATAGTTCTGACTATCTCACTAAGGCGACAAAAAGTCTTATTTGGAGAACTTATGCAGATTATCAATTAATAGGTAAGTAGGTAATTACGATATTATCGTATGGTTAGCGGCCAACCTGGTTACAGAGATAACAACCGGGACCGACTTTTTACGTACCCTCGGAGACGCTCAGTTCAAATGCCACTAAACGGTCACCCATCTCTGACTGACCTTACCAAGCGTTGCTTAGCGCCGATCGTTTACCGATTAGTGATTGCAACTTCCTATGAGCTCCTTCTGATACATACGTAATATTAAACTGATACATAATAATAATACAATTCTAATACATAATAATAATAAAAGTAAGTAGATTAGTTGGAGAAAGTTAATTTGATTAATTAATTTTATATAATGAACACACAAGCCCAGGCATATTGACAGACTAACATGCCTTTCAAAAACTAGTTAGGCATATTACATACAGCAGCTCATGCAAATGTCATTGCAGTGTTTTCACAATGAGCCAATTAAAAATAATATCACATTCAAAACCGGTCTTAAATATGATTTAATTATATAGACATGGAACGTAGTACAAAAATATCAGAATTATGTTGCTTTTGTTAAGTTTGTATATATGTAACCTTCATAAAAGAGTACGGGTAATTTGTCATCAGCATCCGCTGGTGTATACCATGTGCGTAGGAGTCTGTCAACCACGTCCTCAACGCCTTGTTTTAATTGAGTATCATAATAGCAAGATATTAAAACGCTGCCATGAACAGACAATATCTTAAAGATACGCTACACTACGGGGCAGACATAAACGCAAATAAAATAAAATGTTATATCTATATTATGACCATCTTGAAACATACACCCGTAACTATGGAATTTACTTAAGAATAAATAAGATATGGGGTCTATATTTCTATGCACCTACTCATATGTTGTATATTGGTTTATAATTATAAAAACTAGATAAAGATAATTACTACACATGAAACCTATCATCTGTCCACCGGTAATGGACTGGTAATGAATGTCGTGCTGCGACTTTCTTTAACTGGAAAATAACAATTATACTTTCAATGTCCCATGTTGGTTTGTACTCACTTTAATATTGTTACTAAACACTAACCATCTCTACGTTACATCTTATATGTCATATGTCAAAAATTAATCTGATGATCGTTTGTACGTACAGAAAACAATAACAACACGTGCAGTGTTCATTTAGCAATGTTATCAAATTGTGTAGTGACTATTCAAAGTCATAATCATACAACTTTAACACGTAACGCAAGCTAGGTATGGTCGTTTTCGTTGAATATTTAGGTATATTTTAGGTATATAAAAAGTAAAATCTCGGGAACCTTGTTCTCAACACTGTATCATATGTCTAAAGTATGTATTAATAATTCAGAGGCGGTTCACCTTGATGACTGTCATTAAGAAGAGGTTTATGTAGATCGGAATGATTTATATGCAATTCTATGTGAATTCTTATTTTTAGTTTCACATCAGTGTGCTTATCATGTGACTGTGGCTGACTACGTTCGGCGTATTTCCCAAACTTTTTAAATTATTCTTCTTCTTATCTTATGGTAAGTCGCCAACCTGGTGTTAATCATTTAAAGGTCGAAGCCAATTAAAAGGGATGGAGTGGCTTATGAGATGTGATCAAAGTGTATAAAATTGTTTAGAGATGAATCAGATTCGCATACTAGAAATATTCCCATATACGTCAAGTTACAATGAACGATTCCCATATTTAAATTATGAATTGTTTGAATTTCCTTAAATGTTATTCAATAGATGCGTCCATATGGCGCGCATGCCTCACCCGAGCACTCATATTATGACATTGTGTCTATACGTTCCAACGTCAAAACTGATTGCTCGGGCGAGGCATGCGCCTGATGAAGACGCCGCCAATAGACTTTATTAAATGGTGACTCCGTTAAACCAATTTTATTTGATAATGTTTACAAGTTTTATTACAAAATAAACACATAATCCAGAAAATATTAAAACCTCGGGAGGAACTACGGTTTTAGCTCTGTCATAAATAAAACCGACCGCAATGGTTTCCTGTTACTATTTTGGAATCTAATTTAGAAACTAAAGTAGAACCCTAGTACAATGTCTTTAGCTTTAGACACAAAACGTATCAAACATGACTCCACATGTTGAAGTAATTATACTGATTCTTGCACTTAATAATACAGAGCTCATTAAGGATGCACGTAGAGATGTTAAAAAAATAGAGGGATCGGAACTTAGTAGAGAGTATTTCATATCATGCGCAAGCATGATGGATATTCAGTATCAGATTCGCGCATCTAATTCTATCTTGCAACTGGATCAGTCAATGTGGCTTCATCCAGTCGAAATAGTTTGGATCAATTAATAACATTTACCCAGTAACGAATACTTTACAGTAAATTAAACACGACAGCGTATATAGCGCTAAGTAACCTATTAAAACTCTAAACATTCCAATTATGCGTGTAACTGTTACAGCATAATTATTATCGATTTCACACATTTATGCAACACTATGTTATTGCATAAAAATACCGTGCTGTGGATATCGTGTCAAACTCGATCAGAACAACGGTTAATTGACACTGCTCCTTACTGCGAGGTGTTCACTTCCTAAAGCGTGATGCAACCAACTGTACGCTGATTCGTTCCATCTCGTTCGATGTTCGAACGATGAGAGCAATCTGGAAGTCTCACGCGTCGTTTAATACTACCTGACAGCTGATATAAGCTACAGTGATCACATTCTGACTCTATTTTGTTTCGGTCTCTACGTGATTTCATCAGTTCTTTGGTTTTGCCCGTTTCTTAGGTGGTCATACAAATGTTTTAACGTTGACAACTCGAAGCTATCATAAATGTGAACTCGTGGTAGAGCTACTGTTAATCCAAAATAGAGAGAGGACACCGAGTACACACAATCAGTATTCGATCAGTGATGTTCTATCGGTTACACATTATATCCCCAACATATTCCCATTAATACTTACTGTTGCAGAAAACGTAATATAAACTCGATTTGTTCGAGGCAACCGTTTTTGTTTTTTTTACTAACAACATTTAGTTAAATATAGGAACCATGCAATAGTCGCTAGATGAGACAATAGTTGTCATGTGTTGTGACATCGTATAATGTAAACAATAACACCAACGACTTCAGAGTTATGTTTTCCTGTTGCCTGTGTATGTTAATAAACATGTTTGTTTAGTCAGCCTATGGTAGTAAGAACAATAGTATTTTGAAAATCATTCACAGTTCATTCTGATCGAATGTATTTTAAGAATGTTGTATAATTATATAGTTTATCACGAGACTCTATTCGTTTATCGGTGAAATATCAAATGTGTTCCCATTGAAAGCGCCCGCGAAGTCATCACAGATACGGTCACGCGAGGGGAAATTACTACTGGTCGTTATATGTACCCACTTTCTGATATCTGAGTGATGGCAGGTAAATGCCAAATGATGAGTGACAGTTACGTTTGATTGGCTACCGGCATGGAATCTGCGCTTGCGCACGGCAAATTATTATAAACGCTAGGGAAAGCGATATAAATAAGATACTATCCGTTTTATAGATTGTTACGATCAATGTTAGAAAACAAAATGTATAAAGTTTTTATTGAGTCAAGAAGGGGCTTGGATTTCGAAAAACTGCAGAATAAGTGCTCATAAAACCAAAACTTCGAACATTACTGACGAAAATTCATACTTGGAAATATATTTATTATACATTTAAATATAATTTTTAAATAAACAGTCAGCTCAAGGCTATTATAATCTTCCTAATATGACTATTCGCGTTGAAATCACGGAAACGTATCGCATTTAGAAGATGTGTGATATACATTACTATGATAATGTAGATTACGAAGCCAGATAATCAGATAATTCTATTGTTCTATTCTAAGCAATTTCAGGAAGTTAACTGTTGTTAAAAATATTTTGATTTAACAACTCAGCGTCATTTTATATTATAAAATAATAATAATGTTAGCCATTTCAAAGTCCCACTCCTGGGCACGGGGGAATTCAGGCCATATTTATATTAATTTGTGTTAATAATTTTATTTCTCCGATGGTTATGTAATTATTGACAATATCAAAACATAATCCATGTAACATCGTTTGTCGTGACAGCTACTTATTACGTGAAAACGCGAACCGTTACAACAAACTGTTCCAGTAATTAATTAAATTATTAACCGCACGATTTTTATGAAAGCTAGTATTTTTTCTATGTTTTGTGCATTGTGCCTGGTGCATTTCAAATTATGGTATTGTGTAGTAATTAACATATACGTTTGAAAATAGTTTCGCTTCGCTTATATGAATTTTCTGCAAACTAAAAACAATGCCACAATAAATAAATATGAATCAAAACATAATGTCTGATTTATGAAATGCAACAACAAGAAATAGAATCAAGGTCTTCTGTGGTTAAACCGTTTCAGGAAGACGGATGATTTCATACTTACCTATGTATTTAGGTATAGCTTTCCGTTGATTATAAATACTTTTAAATGACAATAATTTACCTAAGTATTATTCATTTATTCTCACTTTTTACAACGTTATGTAGACCGTAACTTATTTATATTTTTACGTTATACGTATTCTTTTGCGATCTCACTATTACGATTTACGATTATATGTGTGATCAATATGTCACATAGCTAGTAGCAATTGTAAGTTAATTCCCACAACATAACGTAACGACATAACGTGTAATCGAAATATGAAGTTGCAAGAAAGTAGACACAAATGGAGAACAGACCTTATCGGAAATGTAAAGAACTAAATACAAACCAATATAAATTCGTCGATTCCGATGTCAACTTAAAACCACTCATAAAATTATCATAATACTAATGTAATATGTATTAATATGCATCTCTATTACGCAACAAAACCTCTCTCTTAATCTGAAAGTCTTATTAAAGCGACACTCTGGCGCATCACCACAACCACCCGTCAAACTACAATTTCCCCGCACTAGTGAAATCTGCGTTTCCCAGCGAAAGTTCGCTATTGGAACAGTTAAATGACAATATTATGATAATTACAAGTTTTTCTCTCTCAATAAGCAATATGCAGTTGCAAGGTTACGCGAGATCGATCTGGCAATGAACTGAAATAAAACAAGGATTATTTATTAGTTATTAATTAACACTTATACTTTACCTTAATAAAGGAAATTAATAATTATTATTTCCTAGAATAAGAACCCGGATATTTATGACAAAATAACTATGCAAGTATTCGAAAATCGGATACAGGATTATATTATGGTAAGTTCAATTGCACACAACCAGAATAACTTTCAAATTGTAGAATCCCTAGCGAAGCGTCTATGTATACTGGAGAAGATACTTCGGGCCGAAATGCACCTTATCTATTCTCCATATAAAGTAGAAGTAAATCAGGGAGGTCTTGAAAAAAGGCCAGGTCAAGAGTACCCTAAACCGAAGAGCATGTATGAAGGGAATAATGAAAGTGGACGAAGCGAAACAAGTATGTAAGGATCGTAGCAAGTGGAAAGAAGTGGTCTCTGCCTACCCCTACGGGAAACAGGCGTGATTATATGTATGTATGTATGTATGTTCAACTTACTAAAGAACTTACACTCTGGATACGTCACGGAGAAATTAGGAATCAGGTGGCTTACCACGACCTCTTATCGCGATTCAATTATAGGAACGTTTTAACGTTTCAGCGACTTTTTGTGCAATGACGTACCTTATTGTCATGATAATAAGAAACGTCATTGCACAAAAAGTCGATGAAACCTTAAAACAAAACTGCTATAAGAGGTGGTGGTAGGGCCCCAGGGCATTGATCTGTTCGCCCAGCGTTGTATGAAATTGTTACCAATTAAAGTGAGACCGTGTTCATAAGCTATTGTATTGCCTCTATTTAGATGTCTGGCGATAAAATACTTAATTGCTGTTTGGATTGAGTGCACTGTTTAGCTGTGCATCTAATGTGCATCTAATGTGCACGAATGCTGAGAAATTCGCGTCTTACTTTAGCTTAGATAAGAGATACCTACTGCTTGCATTATGAGAACTCATTGCAAATGTATGTTATATTTTTTTGTTAGTCTTTCTACAGATGACCATAATCATTTAGGTTTCCGAAACGCTTTTTCAAAGTCATTTGTTTTTTTCATACTGTTTTTAGACAACTTATTTTTAGACCCGTATAACCTCAATATAACCAAGAAATCAAATTCTACCCTATTGCTATAATATACAAACAGACAAATACAAATGGACAAATGGTAATATATAAACAGACATACTGCGTCCATCCCAAATAACAGAGGATGAGCTAACAAAGGCAAAGGGAATCTCTGAACTCCACTGAGTATAAAGTGATTGAATGGGCAGTCCTTAGGGTAGGGTAGAGTCAAATTAATTCGTACGTAGCTGCATTTCCCTACTCTACAGATAAAATCTACGGTAAAATTCACAAGCTCAGCAAGTCTAACCCTTGCTATTGCCGTAACGACACCCCTAATGCTATTCATTAGGTACCCGTGTCACCCCCCGTCTGACCTAGGACTTCCCTTATGTTAAAACCCGAGGGGATCCGTTTAAAATCCGGTTAAGTGCAGCCTGTATGCTTAGATAAGCAGCTATTGCAGCATGTATAGTTGGATTTTACGGATATAAAAAAATCTATTGGGGAAAAAGTACTTTAATTCAGTTCAGTTTTTCAGTAAAAATAAGGCTCAATATAAAAAAAAAAACTAAATTTAAACGAAACTATATACTTTTTGCACATTAATTAATGTACGAAAACACATTTAGGTAATAATATTGTTTTATGTCGAAGTGAATCTGAATGCTGAGTAAAGTAATTAGCTAATGGTTCCAAATTAGCAACTTTTGTCCATTATTTTCGGTCCTTAATCAAGCTCGATGTTTTATTCAGCAGTAATATTCTTTCTTCGTAAGTGTATTACTACTAACACATACGTTTCTAGAATGTTTTACAAGTTACTTGAGATAACGAAATAATACTTGAGTAAAACACATACCAACTGCATGGTTTCAAACTGAGCAACGCGTGTACTATGGCTAGCAATGGACTGGGGGTGATCCCAGTGGCACCCATACCAAGGCAAATTAAGAAAAGGCCATTTCCGATATTTGCCTCTTGCGGAAATCGAACCCGACCTATCGACAGCGACCTACGCTGATGCGGCTAGCGGTTATCAAACTCGCAGTTTTTACCTGATTTCCTCTAACATTGTTATTTCTTATTTAAAAGTCCAAAAACACGTATTAGATGTAGTTATATATTGAAGAGTGAATTATAAACAATTTCATTTACACTTTGTGTATTAACTAGTTCACTTCACATCTTGCAAATCATGCTAAATAGAGGCAAAGTGACAGATAACGATGTCAAGGTTCCAACGAATGCTCAATGTTGATGCTCGCTTCTTCTGTCGTACTAGCACTATTAACACCACCATATAAGGCCGGGGCCGCACCGCTAAAGCGATTGCGATGCTACAGCGATTTATAAACAAATTTTAGCACATGTTTATAGGATTGTTTTAACGAAATCCCAGTCGAATTGCATTTGTCTTATCCGGCCTAAGGCCCAGTATGTTTGTTCAAGAGATCTATGTACAATGAAATATGCTTATGATTAGAATTAAAATCCTGGCAAGTTTAAAGTTTAGAATATATGTATTTTCAATTCATTAAGTAAATTATGTGCAAGTACTATTATACAGTAGGTAGGTATGTAGTTTTATTCGTTGACAAATATGTTCATTATTATGACATTAAAATCTATTTAACTCTAGAAATGACGTAGTTTAAATTTATATTCTCACAGTACTATCAAGAGTATAAAGTAATAAATACTTCTTGTACTTACGATGTCCTCTGAGTTGACCGGGCCACCACTAGGCTAAACGTGATTGACATAACGATAACGATGCGAATGACGATCGCGAATAACTTATCGTTTTGCATTATTAATGTTCGTGCAGACTTCGTCTAATCATTGACCACCCATCGGCTGGACATTGTCCATTCTGTATAGCGTTAGTGCAGTTTATTTTGTGGATAAACGCGGGAACCGCCACTATTGAATTATCACTTCTATTAATAAAAGAGGTGTTCTAAAATCTGAAGATGTATCCGGTAATGTCGAGTCATTACGAGAAAGTACTACGGTATTCTTATCTGGGGGGCTAAGGCCATCACAAAAATGAATTGCAGCAATTCTGCTAAAACAATTCATTTTTCCAACCCTCCAGCAGAATCCGCTAAATTTCCGTGAAACTGTCACGTGAATGTGAATGGCGTTAAATGTGTGAATACTCTACAGAAATTTAACGGAATTGCTAAGGATTCCTCAGAAAATCAGAAAAATGAATTGTATTGGCAATATTGCAACGCGACCGCCTTAGGTCCGCAGGAAACGTTTCGGTCTAGGTAGCTTAGAGATCACCATCATGCCTATATTCCCCGAAGGGGCAGGCAAAAGTGCACTATAATGCACCCACATTTCCTCAATGGTACTTTGATACAAATGTAATGATTGATAATCAGTTAATATCAGTGTTACTGTTTTTTTTTAAACAGTTTCGTCTATTTTCTTGCTTGTCAAGAAGTGTATTTCCACCCAAGTGGCACGTGTTCCGTGAACAAATGGCGCGGGAGGCCCCGACTGACCACAGAACGGCTATTAATATTACATTAGCAATTGGATTAGAAGAATTGTCATTTATAGAGATTCTCTATTCTGTTTATACGAAGAGTAGTATCTATGTAACTGAATTGTAAAATTTCTGGAATGTCCAAAATCACGGCTATGGATTTCTCGGAAAACAATTCTCTTGATATCTGGATAAAGAAGTTAACAAAAATTAGGGAGCTTAGAATTAGCTTTTACGGTGAGGGAAAACATTGTGAGGAAACCTACCTATCCCTCGGGATGGGTAATAGTCAGTTCTTGTATACACGATGACAAGGTTCACCACCTGTCACGTTGGGTTCTGACTATCTGGTGAAACGTGGGCTTTGAGTTGACTTAATACCTCCACAATGTAGTGGTGTATGGTCATTTCATTTTTCAATTACCTTTTTGTTAAGAAATGTGCATTTCAATAAGAAATAATAAATAGAAATGACGTAGATAATGTACAAATCCGAAGGAAGTTTGATTAAGGTTTTATAACAAACACATATTATCAATTTCACAATGATAAGTAAAAACTGCATTGATTACGCAGTAGGTGTTAAGTCTTAAGACATTGTACTACCTTTTTAGTCTCGCTCACTCCTATAAATTAATCGCACCACGGCTATAAAGTCCAATGCAGCACTAAAGGTTATTTTCGTCTTGATATTTCCGAAAGGTTACCAGTTTTTAACTCTACGTATTTATAGAGTTGTACCCATTCGCTCTACCGTTTCCTTTCACGTGCGAAATAATTAGCCTTTACTTTTCATTTTCCTGCCCTTTCTCCAATTCGCTAGAGACCTAACGGCCGGCGGGCCCGCGGATTTCTTTTTCGCTACCCCTGTTTGAAATGAGGATTACCATTATAATAAAAATGGAGGCTTTGTCATCTTTCTTTTTGTCTTCTAAATGTACGTTATCGCAAAAGTTATAAACGTACTGTTATTTTGTATTTTGCCTGTCAGGTTTATTTTCTCCAAGTGTTCATTATTAGAATATTTGCGTAGAGAAGCCTCGTGTTACACAAAATAGCTGTCAATCATAGTAAGTATAGGTTTGTCATAAAGTTGTAATGATACTGTTGCACATACACATATACTGGTGTACATTATAAAATTGCTAGTAGAACTGGCAATAGTCACATAGATAGCCACGTGTCTGATAAACCACGCGTTTTCCTAGCCGTCTCTATTCGAGATAAAACCAACCAACACAATTTGCATAATTAATGTCAACAGTCAGTTGAAATTAATATTTGTTTTCATTTGGTCAAAACGAATACTATTTCGTTTTGTTAGCTCCATGGGTGTGTCTGTATGATGTCATTAATTCATTATTTATGCGTTACTGTTTGCAAAAAATAGAGAACATTACGCATTCTGTGTATAGCCGCATTTATTAATAAGTATTACTATTGTGTAACTTGAATGATCATCACTCACAGTATTTTAAAGGCAGAGGCACTGTCCTAAACCTTTTTGTTAGTTAAAAATAAGTTAGCTATTCATAAAACTTAAGATATCTTAAAGAAGCATGTTTGTAGAGCTCTTATTAAAATGCTATTATCCAACTTCCATTTGGAGTTTATTTTCATTGCTACACATTGTTGCACAGCAAAATACTCCTTACGTGCATTCCGACGCCCTTCACTCAGTCTAAAATAAACCTCAATGCTTATAGAGCGTTTTCCTGTTTTGCCTGCTGTTCTGAAAAGGTGCATTATTTCAATAAAAGTAGCTTTAAAGTCAAAAATATTCAGTTAAATCATTCAGCTTCCTGCTCCTAGCATCACCTTGGCCTGGCGCCAGATCCGCCTGAGCGAGGATGTGCCAGACGGGCTATGATCACCGCTAGTAATTTAATGTCATTCGTAACTCGTAAGATATACAATATTCCAGGCTATTTTATTTATGAATGAAGTCAAAACTTTTCTACTAATTTAGTGTAGTGGGTCAATTTTGCTATATACCAGACGTATAATAATATGTTTCCTTAGGAAATTGAAAAAAATAATAATACCATTTTGGTGCAAGAAAATCTTGGCATGATAACGTTGCATCGTTGCAAAAGGTCGCAGTCAGTCGTCAGAAATAACATGCTTCTATTTTTCTGCTTTGATCTTTACTATACCCCATTTATTATAACATTAGAAATAAGAGGCTCGTAGAAGCAGGGACCCAAAACATTTTATTTCAAAGTCAAAACAACTTTTATTTATAGTGATTACATTAAAATTGTTTTCACATAAAACAATGCTAAATACTTCGATAACCAAAATAAAAGTACTTTTTATACTATGTTTTATTTATAATAACATCGTATCACACATTTTAAGCTGACAACAAAAAAAAATGAAAAAAAAAATGATGGTGAATGACTCAATGACAAACACTTACAGAAAATTATTTACGTAAATTTCATAGACAACATAATCCGACAAAATTAGAAATGCCCTGCTGTCATAACCTCTGAACGGATTAGGTAACATTTTAGATTTGTTAGGATTATAGTGGAACGAAACACGTTCCCGGTATTGTTCACCCCTGCTTCTTTTAGGTTTTTAGCATTGACACTTAATTTTAAATTGGACTGAAATGATAATATTTAAATGAAAGACAATTTATTTTATAATATAAATACTTAAAATAATTACAGTTAGGTGTGACAAGCTGGTATATAAATAGATTATAATAAATTCGACGTCAATCATAACTGTAACATGTTATTTGTACTTTTGTTACAAAGTGGACACTAAAAATAACCTTTTTTAACTTCTGTCTAATGCTATAATAAATGGAGTATACATACCTAATATTTTCTTGCCGGCTGCTCATATCCCATTATTTCAGTAATAGTTACCAATAAATTCTGTTCGGTGTATTTTTTACTAACCGACTGACCCACCGTAGGTGGTCGACATAGTAATAGCCAACGGTATTATGGAACACAGGATATGTCGAGTAGGTCAGGGTATTGTCGACGTCTGAGGTGAAGAACTATCAAATCACATCTTCCCATTCCAAGTTTTTAATGTTTGTGATATTGTAACCAACGACGTTTTCTATTAAAGATCTGACATAGATGAACATTAGTGCTCTAAATAATTGCATATTAAACTATACCTACATATCAATGGACACAAGCCATATATGCCAGACCTGTTGTTAGAAAGAGATGAATATACCTATATAAATTGTAGCGGTATTGGCTCCATAGTCATAGGCGCGTGCAATCGCGCAGCCGCGACGCTGGGTGCTGCATGACTAAGTTGATATCGGGTAGTTACCTTGCATTCATTTTGCCAAAAAGTGCGGTCAGTCTTATCTTTCAATAACGACTTTACGTTGGCTTTAAAACGCAACCATCCAACCTGTCTCCAAAGCCCAACGTAAACCATTCAAAGAGTTACAACTAGCGGTACATACATGTAGGTCATGATATTATCACATTACACATCATCACAGTATTACTGATATGAGCTAACATTACTAATCAGTGTAATATATAACAGCTTCAAATGAGCTACACAATTTTAATAACAGTGACAACATTAGTGCCGTATTAAAACAACAACAACATAACGAATTTGATGCCTTGATTTTATTTTATTTTAATTCTTGTATCTCCTAATGTGATTGGTATAATAGGTACCTAGTGTAAGAAACATCCCCGTTTTATGTAATAATGCACCATAAAACTTTATCTTCGCCATTTAGTGGGAGGGAAAATACAATTCTCACACTATTAAAAGTATAAATAAACTTTTTTTACACACAATCGGTTTCATGACTTCCTGTTCCTATTTATATTCATTGATGAAATCACAAGTTTCATAGTATAACCATTCTTTTCAGTGCGATTACACAGCCTGTTTTATGGCGTTAGTTAACATAAACAATAGACTTGGCACAACGCCATCTGTTGTCGATTAGCGAGCAACATTTGATGACTAACGCAAGGTTAATGCGAAGGATGTGACGAGTGTCGTAATTATAATCGTTAGTAATGTTAGTGTAGGTGTTACTGCTATCCTCAATTTATTGAGTTGATAGATCCACAAGGGGATTAGTACCTATCTATTAAGTCTAGACTTGATTATTGATCCGAGGTTCCATTCACTTAAACGCAACATGATATAGCTTTAGCTGGCGTACCTATCTCAGTCTCACATTCGGTCGGACGTATAACGTAAAATTGTTTGCTATATTTCTTACCGTGCGTCTCCACTGCGCTGAAACATGTTGACACAACATAATAATATTTATCTCTATGTTTTGCTGTCATTAAATAGAGACAACAGTATATTGTGTCAACATGTTTTAGCGTAGTGGAAACGCACGGTTAGCGTCGTAGTGTATGAGAGATAGCAATATTGTTAGGTGTGGGAAATTAAGTAAAGCCGAAATTAATAGATTCTTAATTAGTACTGATACCTGCCTCTTCATTTGTGTGTAGCTACATAATATTCTTATAAGATTTAGGTACATATAATTTGCATTGCACAAAGTTTGAAATACAAACGTAAACCATGTTTCATTGCATTAAATCTCAAACAATTAAGATTGCAAGAAACGTGTATAAATTGTTTAACTGCAAGTTGTTTCGTTTATAAACGAATGCCATCATGTTCTTTGTTATGTACACAAATCTCTAACATCTATTTTCACATGCTCTTTGCAGTCACGTCTACTTTGTATGCATTTCCAAGTATTTTAACTATATACTTGTATGCGCGAGTATGTTGAAACTTTTAAATTGTTGACTGTTGTCTATTAGTTGTTTAATAAATGATGAGTTAGTGTGGGTAGGACAGACTCGCCGCCTCCGCGAAGGCGCGAAGATGAGTAATGATGCCAACGTAATAATCATTGTAGATTTATTAGTTTATATCCAAATGATTTATAGTAATTTTATAAGAGTGGGTAAAGTTTGCAAATTGTTAGATATTACTATATCTTATCCTAATTTTTTTTATAAGTATTGACTACGTAAGTTTATCTATCTGTAGTAAGTGGTTTTCCTGGTTTAATTTGCAACGTTCACTTTTACATCCTCGTTGCTAATCCCACGCATTTCATAAGTAAACATACACTATCAAGTAACCAGTAATGAACTAGTCCTTCCATATAATTTCTCCGTAATTGAGCTCAGCTCTTACGTCACTACCTGTTCCTGTGATTTCTCTAGTTCACGCACTTTCCTACCATACGTCACAACAATATTCCGAAGTATAAAATAGTTCGTAATAACCACAAAGAATCAACCGCGCAGGAGTACTGTTGAGTGTTGACTCATCTTTTAGTTCCTCAGCATTGTATGCAAACGAGGAGATGACGTGACGGCTAGTTTCGGTACAATGGCGTATCGGCAGTGCCAATAACGATTTGTTATGGAATTGCGTCGGAGGTGGTCGTGCGAGGAGGGGAAGTTGGGACATTGCGCTTAAGTAACTTACTCGGTTACTGTTGTTACTGAGAAAAATGTTACAAACGTTACTTGTTTGTAGTCATACCTAATACAAATATTCAGAGTACCATAGTAACGTCTAGTGCTAGGCCGAGAGCGCCAGCTCTAACTATTAGTTTGATTTGAAGCAACAAAACGATCCCATTGAATTCACAAAAAAAGTATTGGTGAATCGTACTCATAATATAGTTTTGTCCAATGTTTAAGGTGTTCTTCTTTATGAACGAATCTATAAACATTTCAAAATAATTACACATGAATATGAATGATTTACACGGATTTTGTTTTAAGAGAGAAATTTAAAAGTGTTTTACAATACTGTGAAAAAGTGATTACATCTTATCATATTCTTAATTGAGAATTGTTTTTGGCCGCTTTCCAGAATGTAACTGCAGAAAGTTTGAGTGGTCGACCTCATTTGTTTTATTGTAAAATTAATGTAGCCATTAGCTCATTTCGATTATTACTTGTTGTGGACTAAAATACCTGCAATAGAGTCAGGTTCGCAAGGTCTTTAAAGTTTAACCCCCTAATTTTATAAAGTTATGATGGACTCACACTGGCATTAAACATCACTTTTGTCTCTAGAAATGCATCGTAAAACCATTGTAAAATCTCTATAAATTTGGCGGTAAAGCTCTGCAGCTTGACCTAGTATCTATATTGTTTCTGAGGCCTGAATATTCATTGAAGGTGTACTGTTCGTGCTATTTAGTTTAAAACTGTAATTGTTATTAATTATTGGTAATTGTAATGCAAAGTGTGCACCTGAGTATATTGTTTCAAGTGTCACGGACGGTTATGTGATCCAGTTTCGAGGCGTGCTTTAAATCAATCGCGCTTTCATATTACAGGCGTAATGGATACCGTGATTTATGAGAAGCACCTGTATTTATAATATCAGCATAAATTAAACGGGTACCATTAGTGAAATAATTTTCAGTTTTGATTTAAAGGCACAATCTTGCGTAATCAGTAACATGAGCTATAAATTATAATACTTTTGTTTGACCTAATATCCTTTGGTTTGTGTTACCACATGCCAACGTAATCTGAGCTTGAACTCCTTGCCTCAAACACTTTAGGCGTCGTTTGATTTCACTTAAATGTGGTGGGTCGTTATGGTATGTCAGGAGCCGTTATGTGCCCCGGTAATGTTGTCACAAGTGGGTAAAGCAGGGAATTTGGGGGTGACGTCAGCTGTGAACCGGCCTAATAACTCACCGGGTGCGTGTGGGGTATCCGAATGATAAAGCATACAGTTAAATTACCGCGGTCTTATCGTTAGGCATAGTTTATTCAAAACAATAGACAATCTAAGGAATATTATTCTAAAACCAAATCGGTGAAGGGTAGTACGAATATTAAAAAAAATGGTATAGGTACCTATTTCATATAGTACTGTCTGGCAGTACACGCACAACCTAAACCGGTGGGACTAGAACATTTTAGATAATAGAAAACATTTTCAGACTAAGCGTTAAATTTTGCAGTATGTGTAAATTGAATGTAGGAGAGCACTTAGAAAAGATTTTTTAATATTCATCGCATAGGAGAGTTAAATACTGGATGAATCGGTCACACGGGCTAGTAAATAAATTTCTAGGTACGTAAATGCAATATTCCCATGTTGCCTAAAGATTCTACACGAGTCGTTATGATCCGTACGTAGTAGGCAAGACGAAGAGTGGATAGTTGAGGGCAGAGCCCCTATCTTCATTGAGTATCGTTATTTGCTCGTTACATTGTCGTTAGTGATTTACACGCCAATTGTGAGCAACTATTCACTCGACCCTTGACCCCATTTGCAATTTTAACAACAGAAACCTTATAGCTATAATAAGTTTTTATGTTTCTTTAATAGTAAAAATGATCAAGAAATCGTTATTATAAATTAAATAATATTTATAATAAGTTTTGCGACGTGAACAGTGATTTATGAGTTATGGAATGAGTCTTCAAAGAGAAAAACGTACAAAATTCAACATGTGGAAGGCAATTATGCACAGGAAGAGGAAGTACAGTGAAGTTCTGTCGTGTGAACAGGAGTCGTACTCCGCTCTAGCGGCGATGCAGGGAGGTAACTCAGCAACGCTACCGCCATCTCTTGACGCGTTACGAGCATGTAAGTATTGTTGCTATTCGACACTAGATGGCAGTGGTACTCTTTTATGGAAATTATTGTTTATTTTTTGTTTCTATACTAGACAGGTGAATATTATTACATATTTATGTAACTTCATTTACATAATATTATGATCATATTGCTGCTATATTGATTTTGTAATGTTTTTGTTATTAAATGTTTTATGTTTTCTTTACTCGTTAACAGATGGCGGTGTAATTAATACTTAGTCTAATTATAGAGAAGTACATAATTATTTTTTTTGCATCACAAAAGACAAAATCACCAAACAAAAAATCTGTTGAATTATACAATGGATTATAGGTACTTATGTGATAGTCGATCTACGCTATGTCATTGTGTGGATTTTTTTATACGTTAGACGGCGTTGGTCAATGCCTTTTCTTGGACTTGAATAGTGGGAAAATATGATTCATACCATTGTGTGTAGTACACGGAGCGCGTCAAACGCCGCCGCCCGCTAAATAAGGTCAATCTTTGTCACATTTCTGGCGACTTTGCCTTCGTGACCCGCGGCCGCACAAAAGGAGGCTCGTGATCTTTAAAATCTCTTAGAATTCGTATTAGGGGGCCATTTAGCTGTGTCTTTATATAACTTTTTGCATTTATGCGTTCTACGTGTTACTCTTTCTTTACAATATTGTATTGTATGTACTTATTATCGCTAAACAAATTGAATTAAGATAGATGTTTTATCGGTACCTAAATCTGTACAGCGTGCATTTCAACTATTGTTAAAAGCCATCAGTCTTCCAGGGTGCCTTCGGAATTGAT